>CP136058.1:296875342-298231592 GCA_032464435.1 Aegilops umbellulata
AGCATTGGATGCTAACCGAATAATATGAACTTGGAAGGATCTGGTTGGATTCGACATAGTCGGATCCGAGTTGAGATAAGGTCTGAGTCGGACAGACCCAACTATGAGACGCAGCGATATGTCATTTGTGAGTCTCTAGTACAACATAGATTCTATGTCCTAAGACCTGAGATGGCGCATGTACTCGGGATGGTGACAGTCCTGCTTTAGGCCGACCAAATGCTCCTCCTTGACTGGGTAGTTACAAAGGTAGGTTTCAGGCTTGCCCAGACCCATGATGCGAGACATGGTCGAGCAAGATGGGATTTGCCCCTCCGAGCAGGAGAGATATACTATGGGCCCCTCGTGTGATCTGACCAAGATAAGCATGGCCATGCGACAGGGATTATGAGATAATCCGGTTAGTGGTCGGCATCACTGGAATAAGAAAGAGGTCGGGCTAGCACAAGCATGACAGACTCGCCTTGAGCCCGACAACATATATCGTATAGCAAAGGGAACAGAAGTGTGACATGTTGTACGGGCTCGCCAACCGGCTTCATTGTCTACTTGGTGATCGGCATGCCTTACTAGAGGTTGCTACCAATCGAGCAGGTCGGAGGTGATTCGACCTGCGACCAAGCCGACTTGAACCTAAGGGGTCGCACGCTTAAGGGAAGGAACATGTGAGGTCGAATCCGACTCCACGAGTCAGGTGTGATCCTACTCGGACTCAGATCCAGGACGAACAGACTTTGGGCTTTAGGATCCGTGCGAGGCCCAAGTGTTGAGCCCGCGACAGACGCCTATATAAAGTGGGGGGTGCGACACACTCATTCGGTTGATCGCTTCGACGCCGTCACTAGGTTTTGCATGTGTTGGGAATAGCCACCTCCACTCGCCGCCGGTTGTGTGATCGGACCTAGCAGTCCGCCGCATGAAATTCCTCCTGCACACGCGGATATCGTTACAGGTGGCGCACATGCGCCGCTCCGACGAACCTGTTGGTGGGATCCGACCGACTATTCGAGGGAGATCGGACAAGGAGGAGACGATCCATGCAGACGCGCTGACCCAACTCTTCTTTCGCTACACGGCACTGTGCATCTAGTGGTAACGATCTGTGATCCATCTCCTGTAGCATGACCTTGGTTGTTCTGCGCGTAGGAAAATTTTAATTTGCAGTCGACGCACCCTACCGTAGAACCCAACATAGTGGAGGAGGAGCCCATGGCCGACGCACCAAGGAGGGCTTTCCCTCCTTGGTGGTAGCCCCTCCTCTCCCCTCTAACCTATATATATATGAGGTGTTAGCCCTATTTGATACACAAGTTTTGGAGCCTCCTCTAGTTCATATAGCCATAGTTGTAGTTGATCCTGGTTGGCTAATTAGAGCTTTGTCTAGTTTCTCTAATCCTTGCAATTAGAATCCCAGTGTGGTTATAATATCCTCCCTCTAATTCTCCAGCGATGATTGGCTCTGGACGCGGAAGCGTTGCCGGATCGTGAAGACCGTACACTTGCAACCAAGTAGAGAGGTCGTGCTTTCGATTTTTCTTTAGAGGGATCGTTTGAGGGCGGTTCGCGTGTTCATCATCAACGGTTTGCGGGACTCCAAGTATGATCTACATCAACTCGTCTACTTCCGCTGCACTCTGGAGTCCGTAACGATCGTTGATCCAAACCCTATATGCATAATGCATCTTCATATTGTTCGTGGGTGTTTGTAGGGTGATTTTTTTGTTTTCTACTATGTTTCCCAAAAAGAACGCCTTACTCCTCTGTTGTTCCATCAGTCACTCTAGTCATTGTTCTTTATTTACTTTTATGTCATTTACTTCAAAGTTTGTTCCACTACTCAATCACAAATCATTACCACCCCCACTTTGCTTTAAGTCTACAATTATCTGCACGCATAAAAAATACATAATTCACTACAAGAGGAAAAAGTCTTATTCCTGTGCTCCCTGTGGGATAGATACTCTTACTTTGAAAAGGATAAAACTAAACACTGTGCACTTGCAGGCCATCAATGGTGTGTGTGGCTCTGTACAACAGTTCACCATCTTTGTTTTGGCAGAAGGGGAAAGGGTTCCCCTTCTTGGTTGTCGTCATGCGTCATTGGCCGGGGAGCTCTCGGTTCTTCTCTCCAGTGGTCGACGTGTCTGCCTAATTGCTTCTCTCTCATCTTGTTGGCCTGCTGCCCCGTACCTTGCAACTATGCTCGTTGTCTTTCCCGCCGCGCTCTGCCGTCCAAGATCTTTGGCGACATGGTTGAACTCGGCGTGCTCTTTTTGTCAAGGTGATCATGCTCTGGGGCTAATTCAGGTCATGAGTTCAACACATATCTTGCTCTCGGGTGAGTGCTCCTCATGTTCAACGGTTCGGCGCCTTTTGAGCCAAGGCGAGAGGGTAGGGTCCCTCTACTACATGAGTACATGAAGGTGTTGTCGATCTTCCAGTCCTGGATGTCACCCCGATCAAGACCTCATCTCTGTTTCCTAGGAAATGCTTCTTCGTGCCTCCTCTGCTCGAGTTTCTCGTGTTGAGTGTAGCGGTGTTTGCTTTGCTAGTAGTGCTTTCATTCATTTTTATGTTTAGTGCTAGTTTTAACGTAGAGTTGTAAGCTTCTCAGGGTGCCTTCTTGTATCTTTACACCATTTGTTGTCTTTTTCAATGTTTGTAATGGTGGCTTTGGGTAATCCCTGACATGGCTTCGTTAGAGTATCTCCACTCGCGCCCCCAATAGGCACCCCAGGGCGAGTTTTTTCGCGCCGGCGCCGAAAGAACCCCCTAGTCGTGCCCCCGGGACGACGAAATCCGCCGGCTCAGCCCATTTTTGGCCCGACGATCCCATGCCGAACCCAGCGCATTGGGGGCGCTTGGGGGCTCCGGTGAAAGGAAAACCCGCGCCCGGGCCACCACTGTCAGGCGAAAAGCATCTTCCACTTCCAGATTCACCCCCACGCCCCATGCGCACGCCCTTCCACCGCCACGCCGATCCCGACGCCGCCTACCCACCCACCGCCGCTACAAAGGACATTCCCCAGCCGGTAAAGAGAGGGTTCGACGCGGCGGCCTCCCCCTCCCCCCACCCCGCTCCTGGGCGAGCTTTCCGATGCTCTGGCCACGCAAGGCGGGAACACTGGCGGCTGCGCGCCTACCACGCCCTCCAGGTGTTCGGCGATTTGTCTGCTCAGTGATGGACTCGGACGACGAGGAGGCGTTCGCGACGCTGTTGGAGGAGGAAGACGATGCCAATGCCCAGGAGGAAGAGCATCTCATGGTCCTCACTGCATTGGCCGGCCTGTTCGCGAGCAATGCAAAGCCGCGGCGAGGTGGCTCGGCGACGGGCCGGCTGAAGGCAAAGCAGAGGCATCGCCTGGAAGGCTATTGCTTGCTCTGCTCCGACTACTTCGCCGACGCTCCACTGCACGGTGAGGAAGTATTTTGGCGTCGTTATTAGATGAGCCGAAAGCTCTTCCTCAGGATTGTTGAGGGAGTCCTGGATTAGGGGGTGTTCGGGTAGCCGGACTATACCTTCGCCGGACTCCAGGACTATGAAGATACAAGATTGAAGACTTCGCCCCGTGTCCGGATGGGACTTCCCTTGGCGTGGAAGGCAAGCTAGGCGATGCGGATATTCAAGATCTCCTACCATTGTAACCGACTCTGTGTAACCCTAACCCTATCCGGTGTCTATATAAACCGGAGGGCTGTAGTCCGTAGGACATCCATCATCACACACAATCATACCATAGGCTAGCTTCTAGGGTTTAGCCTCCTTGATCTCATGGTAGATCTACTCTTGTACTACCCATATCATCAATATTAATCAAGCAGGAGTAGGGTATTACCTCCATCGAGAGGGCCCGAACCTGGGTAAAAACATCGTGTCCCTTGTCTCCTGTTACCATCCGGCCTTGACGCACAGTTCGGGACCCCCTACCCGAGATCCGCCGGTTTTGACACCGACATTGGTGCTTTCATTGAGAGTTCCTCTGTGCCGTCGCAATCAGGAAGGATGCCTCTTCCCGTCTTTAAAGACGGCGCCATTACTAAGGGAGCCTTGGCTGTCGGCCAAACCCTCCGGCTAGGTGGTTTTCTCACGACCGCCTGTTCGGCCGTTGCGCCGACGGTGACCTCTCGGGTCATCGAAAGCAACCTTCATGTCAACTCAGAACTCGCTGAGCAGCTGGATCCGATGGAGCTCTCTTCCGTAAACGAGCTCTTGGATCGCATCGCCGCACTGGGGGTCGCTACACATTACGACCAGGTTGGGCTTAAACCCGATGTAAGAGAAATTAACTCTCCCCAAGTCACCCACCACGTTGCCGTGGTAGAGGCGCAGTGCGGCGACCCTTCATCTATTCTAAGGACTAGCTACGTCTGAATTCCCAAACCCTCCAGGCCGGATACCCGCGGAGGGGAGGATACAATCCAAGACCTAAGCTTAGAATCAGGCAACGGGCTAGATTCATTGGACAACATCCAAGACTCCGGACTTCAGAGTTCGGAAGCTCTTCGGCCTCCGAATCTTAAATGGGGTGAGGTCTCAGATTCAACGCCACCCGCCCGCCCGAACATAAGCGATCTTTCCCAAATCAGGCAAAAACCCAAGGAAACAGTACATCACTACTGGGCCAGATTCCTCCTGATTATGAACAGGAGAAAGGACTGCCGCGAGGGAGACGCAATTTCAATCTTCTGCAGTAACTGCACGGATGAGGGAATACTTAACGCCATAAGTCGTCGTGATATTACACGCTTCGCTGAGTTGGCATCCATAGTACAAAAGTACTGTGCAATGGAAAGCACTTGGAAAACCGAAATAAAATTTTGGGATAATCCGGCCTTGAATAGCAATCCCGTCCGAACTAAGAGGGTGCATCACAGTAAGACACCCGGATTAAATATCAAAATGCCAAAACCCTCTACAGGGCATGGAACCGTACTGGAAAGGTGGCTTGATGGACCCTGTAGAATTCACAGTACAGAGGACGCCACACCAACACACAGCCTTAGAGCATGTTGGATACTCCGGCAGGTGGCCAAAATTGGCGAGGACCTCCTAATATCAGAGGCCGAAGAAAGCCAGCCCGAGGACACCAGTACCGTTCTCATAGTCTTCGAGACTTTCTCATCAAATAATATGCGAAAAAGAACACTCCGCAGCCTCACCGAAGTCTATCAAGTAGCAACAATAAACCCATGGAGCGACACTGCCATCACCTTCAACGCGAGTGACGAACCTAAATTCCGAACAGCCCGAGCACCAGCCGCATTGGTCCTCAGTCCCATAGTGGACGGCTCTCGCCTCACAAAGGTACTCATGGATGGAGGCAGCGGATTGAACCTCATTTATGAGGAAACCCTCCAAAAGATGGAAATAGACTGGAACCGCATCGAGCGAAGCAGCACAACCTTTAGAGGAATAATCCCCAGTCAGGAAGCGCGCTGCACAGGAAAGATCACACTAGATGTGGTATTCGGCACGCCGGATAATTACAGGTCCGAAGAAGTCACGTTCCAGGTGGCCCCGTTCAATAGCGGATACCACGCTATATTAGGACGGGAGGCATTCACAGTCTTCCAAGCCATACCCCATTACGGGTACATGAGGCTCAAGATGCCTGGGCCAAACGAAATTATCACTCTCGCTAGTGATCCGGACATAGCACTCCGCGCCGAAAACAAGACAGCCGCATTGGCCCTTGAGGCACTATCCGAAGCCTTAGCGGCCGAGGAACTGACTGCGCTGCGCTCCACGGTTAATAGGGATGATGTGATACTCGATAAGAGATCCAAATCCACATCCTCCAAACCAGCGGACGAAATAGTCAAATTCCAGGTCCATCCAACGGACCCCAATAAAACAGCTTCCATCGGAGCACGACTGAACCCTGATGTAGACGCTGCACTGCGAGAGTTCCTACGAGAGAACTGGGACATTTTTGCTTGGCACCCTTTAGACATGCCAGGAATCCCACGCAGGCTGGCCGAACACAGCTTAAATATCCAGAAAGGATTCAAACCTGTCAAACAAGCCCTTCGGCGCTTTTCTGAACCGAAGAGACAGGCTATGGGAGAGGAGCTAGCCAAGTTATTGGAGGCCAGATTCATTAGAGATATAAAACATCCGGGCTGGCTAGCAAGCCTGGTGATGGTACCAAAGAAGGACAAATCCTGACGCCTGTGTGTCGATTTTAAAGACCTTAACAAGGCCTGCCCAAAGGATCCCTTCCCCCTCCCTCGTATCGATCAAATTATCGATGCCACTGCAGGACATGATTCGTTGTGTTTCCTCGAAGCATACTCCGGTTACCATCAAATCAAGATGGCAGAATCAGACCAAGCTGCAACAACATTCATCACACCATACGGCCCATTCTGCTTCAACACAATGCCCTTTGGGCTGAAAAACGCCGGCACAACATATCAGCACATGATACAAACATGTCTGGCCAACCAGATCGGCAAAACAATGGAGGCGTATGTGGATGATGTGGTCATCAAAACCAAACATGTCGAATCTCTAGTAGACGACTTAAGGCTTACATTCGATAACCTTCGAAAATACGACATTAAGCTCAATCCGGAGAAATGCGTCTTCGGCGTTCCAGCCGGAAAGCTCTTGGGCTTCTTTGTATCCGGTAGAGGAGTAGAAGCAAATCCAGCCAAGATCCGAGCTTTGTCACAATTGGATGTCCCAAAAGACCTCAAACAAATCCAGAAATTAACCGGATGCGTGGCGGCTCTAAGCCGCTTCATCTCCCACTTGGGAGAAAAGGCGCTGCCCCTTTACCGCCTCCTACGGTGCACCGAACACTTCGAGTGGACGGATGCCGCCACGGTCGGACTCGACGAAATAAAAGCCATATTGGCAACAAACCCAGTCCTGGCCGCGCCAAACACCGGCGAGCCAATGCTATTGTACATCGCGGCAACCCATCAAGTTGTTAGCGCAGTGCTCGTCGTCGAGCGGGAAACGGACGGACACAAATTCCCCCTCCAAAGGCCAGTCTACTACGTGTCCACTGTCCTCACTCCATGCAAATCACGGTACCCACACTATCAGAAAATTGCATACGCGGTATTCATGGCATCCTGGAAGCTACGACACTACTTTCAAGAGTGTTCGATTACAGTAGCCTCGGAAGTACCACTCAATGACATTATCAATAACCGCGATGCAACGGGCCGGATCGCAAAATGGGACATAACCTATAAGCCACGGCGAGCTATCAAATCGCAAGTGTTGGCCGACTTCGTCGCAGAATGGACGGAGGCCGAACTCCCTAAAGAGTACGGCACATACTCAAACTGGATCATGCATTTTGACGGCTCCAAAATGTTGGCTGGACTGGGGGCTGGCGTCGTTTTGATGTCCCCCACAGGAGACACAGTCCAATATGTACTCCAAATTATGTACACGGACTCCAACAATGCAGCCGAATATGAGGCCCTCCTACATGGTCTCCGGATGGCAGTATCCATGGGCATTCAACGCCTAGAGGTACACGGGGATTCGAACCTCGCGATCTCCCAAATAAATGGCGACTTCGACGCCAAGGATCCCAAAATGGCAGCTTACCGCAATGCCGTCCTAAAAATGTCAGCTCGGTTCGAAGGGCTGGAGTTTCACCATATAGCCCACGAAAATAATCAAGCAGCGGACGTCCTGGCACGCATCGGAGCAAAACGCGATGCAGCCCCCCCCCCCAACATCTTTTTGGAAAGATTGTTCAAGCCATCCGTAACATGGGAGGGGGAACCCGCAATTAACAGCCCGGACGCAGCCACACCACTTGACGCCGAACAACCTGACATAATTGGAAGTCCTGCCAACAAAATTACACCTTCAGCCCACGTAATAATGGCGGTTATCACCCCGTGGACAGAAACATTCCTAGCCTACCTTACCAGGCAGGAACTCCCAGAGGACCAAAACGAGGCCCGCTGCATAGTGCGGCGATCTAAAGCCTACAAAGTCCACGAGGGGGAGCTTTATAAGAAAAGCACTACCGGAGTCCTTCAAAGGTGCATCTCCGAAGAGGAAGGGCGGAATCTTCTGGCCGAAATTCACGCCGGACTCGGTGGTCATCACGCTGCTGCTCGGTCCCTTGTTAGCAAGGCTTTCCGTACAGGCTTTTATTGGCCGACGGCCCGGGCAGACGCTCAGGACCTAGTCCAACGATGCGTTGGTTGCCAACTTTTTGCCAACCAAAGCCATATGCCACCCACCGCACTCCAAACTATACCCATCACCTGGCCCTTTGCGGTCTGGGGGCTTGACATGGTCGGACCCCTTAAAGGCGGAACCCATAAGAAAAAATACTTACTGGTCATGGTGGATAAGTTCACCAAATGGATAGAAGCCAAGCCTGTTAAAACGGCTGAATCCGGACCTGTGATAGACTTCATATCCGGGGTCGTACACCGTTATGGCGTCCCCCACAGCATCATAACCGATAACGGTACAAACTTTACAGCCGACGAGGTAAAACTCTGGTGCAAAAACATGGGCATCAAGCTCGATTATGCTTCAGTCTATCACCCACAAACAAATGGCCAGGTCGAACGCGCAAACGGTCTTATCATGAGCGGCATCAAACCCAGACTAGTGCGGTCCCTCAAGGAATCTAACACACACTGGGTAGAGGAGCTCGACTCCGTACTCTGGGGGCTGCGGACCACGCCAAATCGCACCACCGGATACACACCATTCTTTATGGTGTACGGCGCAGAGGCAGTTCTGCCCTGCAACATAATTCATGACTCACCTAGAGTGCGCATGTACGAAGAAAGAGAAGCCGAGCTCGATCGGCAGGACAGCCTGGACGCCTTGGAGGAGGAGCGTGACGTGGCGAAAGCCCGTTCCGCATTTTATCAACAACAGGCCCGAAGATATCAAAGCAGAGCAGTACGGGCCAAAAATTACAATGTTGGCGAACTAGTTCTACGCCTGCCGGATAAGAAAAAGGACAAACTCAAGCCCAAATGGGAAGGTCCATTTATAATCGACCAAGTCCTGACTGGTGGGGCGTACCGCCTGCGAGATGCGTCGGATAACCGACTCGAGCCGAACCCGTGGAACGCCACGCGTCTCCGAAGATTCTATGCCTAGCGCCGGACTCCATGTTCGTCTCCTTCCCCTGCCCATTTTTTACATTTTTCTGTCTTATATTTCTCTCCTTCCCCTCTTTTTCCTTTATAGCCCTTAAAAGGCTCACTACATGATGCGCCACTAGCGCTCATTTAACCTGGGGGCTTCTTTCACAGAAGCTTATTTATACGGGCTTCATGCCCCACACATGTGTCAAACTTCCGCATGTACCTTTTTCTTCACCATTATATGCATCGATATGACTTCAGTTTTGGCCAAGCTGGGTTGCCTGGCTCCTGTGCTTACCCCTACGTTCCCGATTGTTCGGCTAGGCAGTAAAGGGAGCACCTCTGCGATTGTTACTACCGGGTCACCCAGATGTGTACCTTAGACTGGGTGAAACCGAAAGCTAGCGTTCTTAAGGGAATATTCGGTCGGTGAAATAAAAGATGATCTTTTTATTAATTTTCATGCGCCCCCAGATGCTTTTTCTGCGTCTTTTTTACGCAGTTCGGACATGCACTTTAGGGCATGCCTCCCCAGCGAAAGGAACCCTTAACGGAACTATTCTCTCTGGAAGATGTTTCTTACTAACCATGTAATATAACATAACTAGTTGGGCACTTGTCTGATAAAGCACTAATGACCCCTACGCCTGGTCTCCACGCATACCACGGTTCTTGTATAACCGCTATGGTATTCGGACACACTCCGGACCGTCAGGTCCCGAGGTTGAAGCGAAAAGGTCGGCAACGACAAACGATCTACAATCCGGCTAGAAGGCATTACATATGTCAATTCCAAAGTACATAGTCATTTCGACTGACTGTATTCCTCCTCTATACCATCTAACAGGCTGTCTAATTTACAGTCCTGCTGGGAATACTTTGCGGCCAATTCTACTTGGCCGTACACTAAGCTTACATGGATCTCCTTCCCGTCAGGCCCCACCGGTCCGACCTCGGCCATGTGGTTTGGGTCAGACTTCGTAAAACGGGTCTTCACCATGGCCCAGGCCTCCCTAGCGCCTTGTCGGCAGGCTGATATCTTCCACAACCGGAAGCGCCGCCGAGCTCCCTTCAGCTTCTCCGCAAGCTCTCCAAGGCCCTCGGGCGTGGAGTGGGCAGGCCATAAGGCTTGGGCAACGCCTTGCATTGCCTGCCGAATTTGCTCGTGCAGTTGCAGGAGTTCGGGAAGAAGGTCACCCGTAGAACCGGGCATCTCCTCTGCAGGACGACCTGTGAGCATACCTACAGACAATACTCTGTTATTCGACTTCCTTGCCGAACTCATTTTTCAAAGTTCGTTCAAGCACTTACTAAATATGTCGCGTCGAAGCCGCTGATTCTCCTTCCTGGAGTCCGACAGCTGGCCACGAACGTACTTAAGTTCAACATCCAGCTTGGTGTTGGCATCCTGGAGATCATTCTTCTCTCGCCTCACCTTTGTCAACGTACTCTCACCGGCCTTTAACCGGCGTAAGAGTTGTTGCTTCTCCGGATCAAGTCCGGCGCCATCTGCAACATGAATTGTCAGATTTGCACCCAAACCGCACAATACTAATCTTTCGAAGTGTATCTTACCTGAGGGGGTCCCTTTGGGCTCCCCTGCTGCGGCTAGTGCGGCCTCTAGTTGGGCCTTGCACTTTTCCAGCTCCTGGGACAGCACGGTGTTCTTCTCTGTAAGAACCTGCATGTTATATGATCCTTAAATCAGTTACTTTAACCGTTTCAAGTCTCGGGGGCTACTGGTATATATATATATATTTAAATTTTCTTACCCATATGTCTTTCACATACTGCTCCGTGGCTCTGGCTAAACCATCTTGAGCGGCACGGAGGTACGCATCTCCCGAATTAAAGGCATCTAAAGCCTCTTGGGAGAAACAAGCGTCGCGTAAAACTGTCCGGCGACGCCTGTGGTTCATGGCACTCTCCACTTCAAAATTTGTGGCAGAAAGCATGTCCGCATCCTCTGTCGGAGGAGCGCCCGGTGCACGCCTTGTGCTCGCCTCCGCTTCCTAGCCGATCACTGGAACCTGGCTGGTGGAGGCGCGATTGGCAGCCTCTCCGGATATAGTCCGGCGAGGTCTCTTCGTCTTGAAGAAAGCACGAACGTTAATATGCCCTGATGGAATAACACTGCGGAAACGGAGGGTGCGTAATACCTTTGCGCCGGCATCTCGGTCCGGACTACATTTCTTTTTCCCCACGGGGCCCTGCGGCCCCTCGCTGGCTAGCCGCCGCAGGTTCGGCTTCCCGCCTCGGAAATCTCCCCTGTGAAACACGGTTGTTGTTAGAAACGCCGGAATACGTGAAAATGGAATCCCCCTCAAGGGAATAAAAATTTCGGTTTCTGTCACCTGGGAGGCCAGGATTAACCCGGGGTAATCGGCCACAATAGCGACCAAGGTGTTGTCCTTGCTTAGCTGATTAAACACCCCGTCGATAAGCTCCACCGATATGTCCGGATCCTCTTCAGAGTCCGGATCGAGGGACCATTCTGGGTCCTCGGGTTGTGGAGGGCGGCTGCTTATATCTTTCACTTCCTGTCGCAGTTCCTGCATTGAAGTCGTCAGACTACGTATCTGACCATGGAAGTACAAAATAAATGGGCAAGCGCAATTGTTCGCATACCCAACTTGGAGGTTCATACATAGTGAATCCGGCCCGCGGGTTAACGCGGAGGAACTCCTCCTTTTCTCCCTTGTACAAAGAGGACAGAATCTTTATTAGGGCGGCAGCCGAGACCGGCCCCTTACGACCGTAACGCGTGGCGTCATCCTCCCCATTGAAATCCCACATGGGGTGGCCTCTGTATTGAAGCGGTTGCACCCCTCGCGTAATGCATGCGGCCATGACTCTGATCATGGTTAGTTCGAAATGAGCCAACAGTATTATCCGGCCCATCAGGTAAAGGACGTCTCTATCGCTTTCTCTCTGAGAGCTCCGTGGATGCCAGCTCAAGCGTTTCTTCAATGGAGCACTGTTGAACTCAGGGAGACCGGCCTGGATAGGGTCCGGCAGCGGGACGTCCTCTATGTAAAACCATTCCAAAGGCCAGTCCTCGGACGCCTTCTTCGGGGTTCCGGATAGGTATCCGGCCCCGGCGATGCGCCATACTTCGGCTCCACCCACTTGGTATATAGACCCCTCTTGAGAACGGGGCACCAGGCAGAATATCTTCTTCCACAGCGTGAAATGAGCCTCGACGCCTAAAAATAGCTCGCAAAGGGCAACAAAGCCCGCAATATGTAACACGGAGCCGGCCGTGAGATTGTGCAGCTGGAGGCTGTAGAACTCCAGAAGCCCGCGGAGAAATGGATGAAATGGAAATCCCAGTCCCCTCATCAGATAGGGAACAAGGCACACCCGTTCTCCTTTAGAAGGATTGGGTGTGTTCTCCGCTTGTTTTCCGCCATTATAGGTGGCGAGACCGGCTCGGACCGGGACCATGTATGCCTGAGGGAGAAATCCCTTGGCCTGAAGCGACACTAACTCACTATGCGGAATGGTGCAACTCTCCCAGTCCCCGGGCTTAGGACCGGAGTGGCGAGGGGAGGAGCTGCGACGGCTGGCCATGTTGGAATGGACTTTAGCTGGGAAAGCTCTGATGATAACTCGCGGAGAGGAGAAGATGCGGTTTGGATCTAAATCCTCGTCCTGTTAAATAGGCGACTCGTTTATATGGCTAAGGGTGTGGATGTAAAAACGCCCCAGGCCTTTCGCATTCGTTCAACACGTGGAAGACAACCATTATTGGGCGCAGAAGCCGAGAAGCGCTACATTACAAAAATCAGACATTATTCGTACAGGTACACAGAATTTGGGAAAGAACCCGCCTTGCAATGCCGAAGACGATTTGCGCGCCGGACTCATCGTCATTGAAGCCTGGTTTGGGGGCTACTGAGGGAGTCCTGGATTAGGGAGTGTTCGGGTAGCCGGACTATACCTTCGCCGGACTCCAGGACTATGAAGATACAAGATTGAAGACTTCGCCCCGTGTCCGGATGGGACTTTCCTTGGCGTGGAAGGCAAGCTAGGCGATGCGGATATTCAAGATCTCCTACCATTGTAACTGACTCTGTGTAACCCTAACCCTATCTGGTGTCTATATAAACTGGAGGGTTGTAGTCCGTAGGACATCCATCATCATACACAATCATACCATAGGCTAGCTTCTAGGGTTTAGCCTACTTGATCTCGTGGTAGATCTACTCTTGTACTACCCATATCATCAATATTAATCAAGCAGGAGTAGGGTATTACCTCCATCGAGAGGGCCCGAACCTGGGTAAAAACATCGTGTCCCTTGTCTCCTGTTACCATCCGGCCTTGACGCACAGTTTGGGACCCCCTACCCGATATCCGCCGGTTTTGACACCGACAATTGTGAATTCCATCCATGAGTTCAACAGCTACTTCAAGTGCAAGAAAGATTGCACCGGCACACTTGGATTCACCTCACTTCAGAAGTGCACGACAGCTATGAGGATGCTTGCATACGGAGCTGCCAGTTATTCACGGGAAGACTATGGACGCATGACCGAGTCCACGACCATTGAGTGTTTGTACAAGTTCCGCAGGGCAGTGGTGGCAGTGTTTGGACCTCAATACTTGCGATCACCCAATGCAGAAGACACTGCTCGGATCCTAGCACATAATGCAGCAAGAGGATTTCCTGTGATGCTTGGAAGCACCGACTGCATGCATTGGAAATGGAAAAACTGTCCATTTGCTTGGAAGGGGATGTACAAAGGCGCCAAAGGTGGTTGCAGTGTGGTACTTGAGGCAGTAGCCACACATGACCTCTGGATTTGGCACTCTTTCTTTGGTATGCCAGGAACTCACAATGACATCAACGTATTGCAGTGCTCGAATGTGTTTGCCAAGCTTGTTGAAGGTCATGCTCCTCCGGTGAACTTCGAGGTCAATGGGCACCACTACAACAAGGGATACTACCTAGCAGATGGCATCTATCCGAGATGGTCCACATTTGTGAAGAATATGTCAAGCCCTATGTTAGGAGGCAATAACTCCTACTTCGCCAAGTGTTAGGAGGCTTCACTACAAAAAAATACACTTCCGTGATAATACGTGTTTGTCACAGTAGGTCATGTTTTCTATCATGCATGTAGATCCATGACGATTTTAACACAAAATCAAGATAGTCATACCTGTGCTGTCATAGAAGTGTTCCATGACATTACCAAAATTATCATCACAGAAGTGTTCACTTCCATGACGATAAATGTCGTGTCATGGAAGTGCTTTCGTCAAGGGTGGCCGACACATGCCATCCACCATAACGGGTCGCCGTTAAGCTATCGGGTCCAGTTTTGGATCCGATAGCCCGCTAACAGCCATGACCAATGTCGATTTTCCACGTGTAAAATTCTCATTGGCCAACCGTACCATGTGCCAGCTCTGCATTGGCATAGGTGTCACTCATCCAATGGGCAAGATGCGCCTATGATATGTCGACATGTGGACCGGCCCAACAGTGGCCCATTCAGGTTAAAAGGTCAGGCCTGTCAAAATAAGCAGGCCGACCCATTAGTGGCCTACTTGAGTCAGTCCCATTTACAAGCACGACCCATACAAGTTACACAGAATCGGCCCATGAAAGGCCCATTATAGATTTGACAATTTCCAGCCCATCATCAGTTTTAGCCTGTTAAAGGCCCGCTACGTCTTTGGGACCAATTGCGGCCCGAGCTTCTTTCAGCCCGTTAGCAGCCCATCGTCAGTTCCGGCCTGTTAACGGCCCAGAATGTCTTTCGGCCTTTTCTCGACCCATTCTGCAGTTGGGCCAATTCTAGCCCGCTGTGACTTTAGGCCTGTCCTCGGCCCATTCGGTAAATGGGCTAGCTCCTAGCCCATTTTGTCTCCCAGCCTGTTAACGGCCCGCACAACAGTTGGGCTTTGACTTTAGGTCCATTAGGGGCCCATGTTCCGCAGGGCATCATTTCAGCCCAACGCGACTTTCGGCCGGTTAACAGCCTAGTTTGCACATTGGGCCTCCTCTGCCCCATAACACTTTCGGCCTCTTACTGGCCCGTAAAGTAAAAGGGCCGAGACAAAATTGACATCTATTTCGGCCTGCTAGAGGCCCGCGGGCCATTTCCATTTATACGGCCCTATCGAGCTTTTGGCTTGTTAACAGCCTGCTAAGAGCCGTAGTTACGATCGGCCACATCATTTGGGATCCACTTAATATTATTTTGACCAGCCAAATTAAGACCCACTTTGACTACACATGTTTGTTTGTTTGTATGACGTCCAGGAAATGTTTGGGCGTGTTGGCCCCTGTTTCAACGATATAGCATATTCAAGAATTATCCTACTCTATACTATCGCCTCTAAAACATAGACTATACAATAAAAAGACTAAGGCATAGAAACGTAGAATAATCCTACACTATACAATAAAGAAATTAAAGCCGAATATACCCACTGGGCATTATAGTTTGGCACCAGTGATAATAAAGCATACACAAACAACAAATTACATACACTGGACAAATAAAGCTCATACATCATGGACACACATCAACAGAACTTACCATTTGAACTATAATCTCTTCAGAAAATAGGATTGGCCGGATTCAGATAGCACAAATTTCAGTCTGCAAAATCTCCAATTCCTTTGTGGTTACCTCAGTGTCTTCTTTCATTTTATTGACTCCTGGATCTAATACCTGCATGTCCAGTCTCAACTTGTTGATTGTACGTTGAGAATCATGTACATGTTGTCTTGCCACCTCTAGTCGATGCTCAGGAACATCAGCACATTCCAATTCCAATCCATAATCATTCAGTAACGGCCATGCTGCACTGCTCCCAGATCTTTGTGTTGATGTCACTTCATCGTGAAATGTTTCTGTAAGTACACATGACTAGGGCAAAAATATAGTTACAACGGTGAAGCGAGCAAGACTGACTATTTTGTACATGGCAAAACAGGACTAACAATAATGTTACACGTCATGAAGCATAAGCAGGTGATATTTTAAAATTATAAAAATGGTAGTCGATGCAGCCTGCATATAGAAATCTCTCTTAGCTCACCAGAGGCGCATGATGTTGGGGCCAAATCCAAAACACAGACAAGTTGCAAATTTAGACAACACGTTGCGCATAAGTAAGCAAGCAGTTGGCCATTCTGTAGCTCAATTAAAGTCTTAGGGAGCATAATGAATAGCAGAGGGATTCATACAAACCTAGTACAACAAGCAAAGCTATGCAATCATTAGCCTAGTATAAACTAGATTGTGGGCCTCATGCAGTAATAGTTGGTTAATAGAATTCAAAGCTTTAGGTACTCTTCGCCAGAGTAATTAAATGGTAAGGCCTTTAATTATGTCAACTAATAGTTATACAAGTACCCAAGATCAGGCATCATTGTTTGGGCATCTCATTAACTGAGGACAAATAAAGCAACTGAAAAGAGCAAATTAACTATGCCTGAAACAAACAAGGAATTGAATTATTGAGTTGGATACAACGACTTACCTTAACTGGTTGAACAGGCTCAGTGCTGCTCCTATTTCTCTTGCGAGGCCCCTTCCTAACATCTTGTACTTGGAAATCCTCAATCTTATGTTCATTGCACCCCCTCTGCAAAGGTGACACAAACTAGTTACTCGTCTCCTTGGAAGATAAATATGCATACTTTCCAGTCTGTGAACAACACAAAAGGATGAGATTATAACAAAACAACACCACATAATGAAACATGCCACATCTCTTGCATTTGCACACAATGAAATGAGCATTTACTATGTGTGCACTATGTAAAAACTAGGCATACCTTCAAACAGGATCTCCAGGTACTCTTGGAGAGCCTACTTTAGTGTACAACCAAACCATTATGTCACCTATGAGTTAGACAAGCCCCCACTACAGCAACCCTTAGTGTTTAAATCGTTGACAAGCTCTGTTAGAGTGTTAGGTCAAGAACATCAAGTAATCAAAGCAAACAGACCTGGTATGGCTGGCTGATGCAAAGAAGCAATTGAACAGATGTGTGAGAAAATCGTATCAAGAAAAGAAGCAAAGAAGGAGGCTTAAAGACCATCACTTGACTGGCCAGATTTAAGGGTGAAAGTGCAACTATCCCTAGGTGGTTTTGGTAATTTATAACAACATATAGCTCATTGAGCTAATGCAATTCCAAGACAATTATTTCAGGAAAGCTCAATGATTGGCATGGCATGGATGGTGAAAGTGGAATCCTCAAAATGCTAAGGACAAAGGATTGGCTCAAGCTAAAATGCTCAAGACTCTTCATTTTACATTTTAGTGATCCAAGATCACATTGAGTCTATAGGAAAAGCCAATACTATCAAGGAGGGATGAGGTGTTGCTTAATGAGCTCTTTGCCTTATGTGCTTAATGATATGCTCCAAAATCCTCAACTACTTTCCCATATCCACATATGACCTAAACCATAAGCCAAACTCGGTCCTACCGATTCTTTCTATCCGGCGCCACCGAGTTTCTCATATGTCATAAGCCACTGCCAAACCCTAGCAAATCGGTTATACCGATAGGGATCTCGGTCTCACCGAGATGGGATTGCAACCTCTCTGTTTCCTTTTCGTAACTTTTCGGTCTCACCGAAAGAGCGGATCGGTCCCACCAAGATTGCAATGCAAACTCTCTGTTTCCCTTTTGTAACTTTTCGGTCTCACCGAAAGAGCAAATCGGTCCCACCGAGTTTGCCTGACCAACTCTCTGGTTAGCTAATTACCAAATCGGTCTCACCGAGTTTGTGTAATCGGTATCACCGAGATTACGTTATGCCCAAACACTAACCATATCGGTCCTACCGAGATGCATGTCAGTCCCACCGAAAATCTCTAACGGTCACTAGGTTTACCGTTTCGGTCCGACCGAGTTTGTTGATTCGGTCCCACCGAGATTGGTAGATTGTGTGTAACGGTTGGATTTTAAGTGGAGGCTATATATACCCCTCCACCTCCTCTTCATTCGTGGAGAGAGCCATCAGAACACACCTACCCTTCCAACTCATATGTTCTGAGAGAGAACCACCTACTCATGTGTTGAGACCAAGATATTCCATTCCTACCATATGAATCTTGATCTCTAGCCTTTCCCAAGTTGCTTTCCACTCAAATCTTCTTTCCACCAAATCCAAATCCTGTGAGAGAGAGTTGAGTGTTGGGGAGACTATCATTTGAAGCACAAGAGCAAGGAGTTCATCATCAACACACCATTTGTTACTTCTTGGAGAGTGGTGTCTCCTAGATTGGCTAGGTGTCACTTGGGAGCCTCCGACAAGATTGTGGAGTTGAACCAAGGAGTTTGTAAGGGCAAGGAGATCGCCTACTTCGTGAAGATCTACCGCTAGTGAGGCAAGTCCTTTGTGGGCGATGGCCATGGTGGGATAGACAAGGTTGCTTCTTCGTGGACCCTTCGTGGGTGGAGCCCTCCGTGGACTCGCGCAACCGTTATCCTTCATGGGTTGAAGTCTCCACTAACGTGGATGTAGGATAGCACCACCTATCCGAACCATGGGAAAAACATTCGTGTCTCCAATAGTGTTTGAATTCTCCAAACCCTTCCCTTTACATTCTTGCAAGTTGCATGCTTTACTTTCCGCTGCCTATATACTCTTTGCATGCTTGCTTGAATTGTGTGATGATTGCTTGACTTGTCCTAAAATAGCTAAAATCTGCCAAGAACTAAAATTGGGAAAAGGTTAAGTTTTTATTTGGTCAAGTAGTCTAATCACCCCCCTAGACATACTTCCGATCCTACAAGTGGTATCAGAGCGTTGGTCTCCATTTGCTTTGATTCCCATAGCTTTTGGTGGTCATAGCCTTGGTTTCACAACCTAGGAGAGTATGGCGTCTAGTGAGGGAAATTATCATCGTAGAGGTCCTTACTTTGATGGCACTAACTTTGCTAGTTGGAAGCATAAAATGAAAATGCATATTCTTGGACATAACCCTGCCGTTTGGGCGATTGTGTGTGTTGGTTTGCAAGGTGACTTCTTCGAAGGGAAAGAACCAAACCGTGAAGCTACCACGGATGAGTTGAAGATGCTACAATACAATGCTCAAGCTTGTGATATTCTCTTCAACGGATTGTGCCCTGAAGAATTCAACAAAATTAGCCGTCTTGAGAATGCAAAGGAAATTTGGGATACTTTGATTGATATGCATGAAGGTACCGACTCCGTCAAGGAATCTAAATTGGATGTGCTTCAAAGTCAACTTGACAAGTTCAAAATGAAGGATGGTGAAGGTGTCGCTGAAATGTACTCTAGGCTTGCTCTCATCACAAATGGGATTGCTGGCTTAGGGAGTGAAGAGATGAGCGACAGATTCATCATCAAGAAGATCCTAAGAGCCTTGGATGGAAAATATGATACCGTGTGTACATTGATCCAAATGATGCCCAATTACAAAAATCTCCAGCCAACGGAAGTCATTGGAAGAATTGTTGCTCATGAGATGTCGCTCAAGGACAAAGAGGAACTTCACAACAAATCAAGTGGTGCTTATAAAGCCTCATGTGAAGCCCCCACATCATCAAGTGAGAAACAAAACTTCAATGAAGAACTGAGCTTAATGGTGAAGAACTTCAACAAGTTCTACAAGAGTAGAAGCAAAGATAGAAGCTCCAAGTCAAGGTCCTACAATGACAAAAGATCTTCTAGTCGAGAGCGAAACTGCTACAATTGTGGAAGACCCGGACACATTCCAATGAGTGTACAGCTCCCTACAAAAGAAGAGAAGATTCTCCAAAAAGAAGAAGCAAAAGAGAGGAATCACCATCACGAGAGAGAAGGAGTAGAGATGATCGTTATGAACGAAGACACTCACGAAGAAGCAAGGATTCGGAAAGGAAGGAAGAATCATCAAGGAGCTACACAAAACGAAGACATCAAGCTCATGTTGGTGAATGGGTATCCGCCTCTGACTCCGACAACCACTCCGAGAGAAGTTATCACTCCGACTCCGAATATACTCAAGATGAAGGATTTGCCGGACTAGCACTTGTGTCAACCAACTCCTATGACATATTTGATTCACCCAATGAAGGAATTGGAAGATGTTTCATGGCCAAAGGTCCTAAGGTAACTCACCCTGAGTATGTTGATTTTAATAGTGATGAAGATGACTTGTTAGGCGATGATGATTTACTTGTTGACAACTCTAGTGATGAATCCTACGATGAAACGTAAATTGATCATGCTAAAATGAATGACAATGATAAGGAGAAAATTGAGGCTTTAACTAAAGAACTAAACACTCTTAAGTTAGCTCATGAAACTATCTTCGAAGATCATCGAGAACTATTAAGGGCTCATGAGAAGTTACGCTTTGAAAAGCTCAATCTTGAGCAAGATCATGAGCTTTTAAAGGCAATCAATGATGATCTCCGCAAGTAAAGTTCTTCTTACATTGCCAAACGTTTACTCTTATCCACTTACATGCCTCAAGTCAAGTCTAGTAACAAAGACAAGAAAGATTATTCCTCTAGTAGTAACAATGATCACGTTAAATCCAATATTGTTGCTTCTAGTAGTTCTCTTGATTCCACTAATGATTCTCTTAGCCAAGTTACACTTGAGCAAGAAAATAGCATATTGAAGGAAATCATAGAGAAAGGAGTGTACAAAATCCTTGCCGGAAGTAAGCAATTCGAGGAGATTGTACGCAAGCAAGGAAGGCACCGGAAGAATCAAGGTGTTGGTTTTGAACGAAAGTTCAATGCCAATGGAGTAGAGTGGGAAGAAGATCAATACCCCAAGACAAAGTTTGTTCCTCAACAAGAGAAGTATGATCCAACTTCTTTCAAGGGGACACAAACTCAAGATGATCTTCCACCACAAGACTACAAGCAAAAAGGCAAGGACAAGCTTCAAGAGGAAATAGATGCATTTGAAGAAGCTCCTAAGACGTTAGTCAAGTGGATTCCCAAGACTACTTCAAGTTCCACTTCATCAAGTACGACTACAACTCCAAGGATTCCCATCAAGATGGTGTGGATCCGAAAGAAGAAGAACTAGAGAGTTCTTGAGGGTGACTCCGCCAACATACTTCAGTCTTATCATTTTGGCAAGAACAAGTGCAATCAACTTCCACATCTTGCACTAGTTCAAGGAGTCACAAACCCTCATGTTGGTAAGTCAAGGGACAAGGTAATCTAAAAGCTTTCATAGACATCTTCTTGTATGTGCATCACTCTGTGTCTATGGATATACTTGCTTGTTCCTTGTGGGACTAACCCATGTAGGTATTGAAAGTGCAATTCACTCAAAAGGATAGCTCCAAGTGATCTACATAAATATTGAGCATCCACATCTTCAACATCTACATGAAGTCATCATCGACAAAACCCAAGGTTAGTTCATCCCTCTTAGGGGGGATATCACATCTAGGGGGAGCTTTACTCTAAGACTTGAGCTAAAGCAACTCTAATGATGTGAACACAACAATGCTTTACGTAAAAGTGGTAACCCCACTTGAGCTTAAACGATGAGTATGACCTATGATCAAATGTTCTCATTTGACTCCTAAGTCAATATGCTCATATATAGATGACCTAGTCATCGCCAATTGCTTGATAGATGCTAGAATTGATTGTGCATGCTTTGTCACATATTTCTATTGCCATTTTATTGTGTGAGCATGCTGGTTGCATATTTTACTCATTCGAGGACATCCACTTGTTGTTTTGATTGTTTGGCTTTATCTTTTCTTTTGCCAAGTGGATGGACAAGAATGCCTAAGAACCTCCTCTAGCTATCTATGCTTTTCTCGTCTCAAATTCTATTCATGCTACATCACAAAATTGATCAAGTCAAATTCGAACCACTCTGTGTGAGGAGCACTCGGAGTCCCCGATTCATCATAGACTTAAACTTCCAAAACCTCTTTGTGATTCTCGGTCTGACCGATACCCCACTTTTGGTCCTACCGAGATCATCAAGTTGATCTATGTTTTCAATCTCGGTGCAACCGGCTTGAACTATTCGGTCACACCGAGTTGCAATAACTGTATACAGTTTTGCATCTCGGTGCCACCGAGTCGTTCCACTCGGTCATACCGACAGGGTCGGGCTATATATAGACACGGGCAAAAATTTGGAAATTTCTCCGAACCCCTTCGCCCGCGCCATAGCTCGCTCTGCCGACGTGATCTCCGGATCGTCTTCTCGCCGCCAGCAGCCTCCAGTCGCTGGTCTCCGTCACCGTCAACGGAAATCACCTCCGCCATTGCCACCGTAGCAAGTCTCCGCCGAACTAGGGTATGGACTCGATCTTTGTGTTATTCCCAATCTGATTCCTAGCACATTGTGATCATAATGATTCTTGCCACGTTTGATAAACTTCTATCCAGTCAAAGAACTCGTAGATTAGGTTTGATTCGAAAATTTTAGGGTTAGGTTTCCGCCGAAACCATCTCGGACCCACCGAGTTGAAAAACTCGGTCCCACCGATTTGGCCTATGCCATTGCACAAGTGAAACTCGGTCTGACCGAGTGTAACTAATCGGTGTGACCGATTTTTGAATTTTGTGAAACCCTAGCAGTCTCGGTGCCACCGAACTGTGACTCGGTCTGACCGAGATCACTAGTTTAGGTTCCAAATGCTGCTTCGGTATCACCGAGTTTAGAAATCGGTAGATCCGAAATGCTTTCTGTGGGAAACTAAAACTAAGTTTTTGAATCATTCTTTTGCAAAAATCTCTGCTTTTTGTGATGCTCATCCATTCTACCTCATCTATAAACTATTCACAGGGTCAGCAGTCAGCTTGTTCAACATGTCAGACCAGAGTGACATTCAGAATCAGTCAGAGCAGCCTGTGCATATGAGTGAGGGCACTAGCCCCTCAAGTTCCTCAGATGATGGCAGCACGAGCACTCCAAGCAATCTGCCAAAGGCTGCCACCAGACAGAGAAAGAAAAGAACTTCAGATTCAGAAGATGAAGACTATGTGGCAGAGGAAGAGGCAACCTCCAAGAGAGTTGTGCTGAAGAAAGAGTATGGCTCAGCTGCAGCCACCAAACCAGGAATGCACAAGAAAGCACCTGCTAGAAGAGTTCCAACCTCTAAGCCTAGGAAGGCTGTGCTTGAGGAAACAATGAAGTTCACTATGGAATCTGAAGAAGAAGATATTGGCCAGGTCAAGAAAAAGAGGAGAGCAAGAACTACCATTGCCAGAGTCATTGGCAAGCCCTCTATGAGGAAAGATTCTGATGAAGAAGAAGAGGAAGAGGAAGGTGCTGCACCAGCACCCAAGGCACCCAAGCTGATGGGTGATGCCATTAGATCAGGGGGAGCTGCATCCAGGCCCAAGGAAGCCCCTAAGACAGCTCCAAAGCAAAAACCCAAGAGGAATACAAGAAATATTCCAGCTGCTGAGAAGAACAAGGCCCCAGTGCCTGATGCTGCTGAAGAAGAAGAAGGACAAATTTTGAGGAAATTGAAGCCTAAGATCCCAGACCACAATGATGCTCATCCTGTGGCTGAGGATATGAATATCAGGAGAGACTCTGGATTGAGAAAATGGAGAGCAGAAGATCCCTATGCTACCAGGAGAAGAACTGCTGTAGACTACAGGTTCCACACTAAGGAACAGCAGGACTTCTATGAGACAATCCTGTTAGACAAGAAGCCAATTGTCTGTGACATGAAATGGGTCGATTGGCAATACATAAAGGACAATGAAGAGCACTTCCCAGGAGTGCAGGACAGCTTCAAGGCTTGTGGAGTAGCAGACTTTGTTGGGCAAAAGCTCACAAAGTGGAACGAGGAACTTATCATGCAGTTCTACTCCACAGCACACTTTTACCCCGATGGGAGGACTGTCTGGATGTCTGAAGGTACGAGGTACCAATCAACTGTTGCAGAATGGGCTCAAATGGTCAATGCCCCAGAAGAAAGTGAAGATGACTTGGATGTCTATTCCAAGAAGAAGATGGACCACAAATCAATGATCAACATGTACAAGGAGATCCCTGATAAGGCACTTGAAACTTTCAAGTATGGATCTGTACATTATCTTCTGTCAGGATTGTCAACAATCAACTGGATCTTAAGGCACACTCTGCTACCAAAGTCTGGAGATCACAAGATGGTCAGAGGCCATGCTATCAACCTGCTTCATATCTTTGATGTGCCTTAGAAGTTCAAGGTCATGAGCCTGATGATAGAGACAATCAAGAGGACAGCAGCAGACCAGAAGAGAAGTTGTGGATATGCTGCTCAGATCCAAGAACTGATCAACTCCAAGATGGGCACTGGCATATATCTTTTGGATAAGGAACATCTTCCTATTCATCCTGAGTTTGAAGACAATGAAGTTGTGATGAACATGGATGAACCATCTTCAGCCCATGCCCAAGCACAAAAGGAGAAGGCTAGAAAGGAGAAAGCTGCTAGGATGCCAACTCAAGAGGAGGCATCAGAATACTTCTTGAAGACCAAGCAAGAGCAGCTCAGTTACCTGATTGCATCCACCTTGCGCATTGAGAAAGGTTTGGCCAACCTAACTCAGAACCAGGCGAGCTTAGAGAGGATCGTAGAACTGAAGTTCTATGACTTGGATATCAAGGTGACAGAGATACAGACAGCAGTGGAGCAGCTCCAGGATGACATGCAGGAGAGGAGAGGGAAGACAACTACAGATGCATTTGCTAGAGTTCCATGAGTTCAGAGGTCCAGTGCAGTGCCAGTTCCTGACACAAGAGCAACCGCCTCAGCTCCAGCCGCAGCATCAACCCAACCTGCTCCAGCATCCACTTTAGCTCCAACTCCATCAGCATCAACAGAAGCTTTCGTCCTTGGAGTGATCCGGACTCCACCACCTCCTGAAGATCAAGCCTGAGTGTCGATATAGCACTATGCATTTTCTAGGAACTTTTTGGTAACTTGTTGCCAAAGGGGGAGAAGATGTATAGATCGTAGGCTTCGAGAGAGAGAGAGTGTTGCTTTTCTCTCTTGTGTTATTTGATGGTCTTTGGTACATTATTTGCTTTTGGTTGAGATACTTTGATATGCTTTGTGAGACATTGATGATCATGTGTTTGATCATAAGCTACATTTATGCATGCGTGATATATCTTATCTATCTTATGTGGTCATTCACCTTTACCTTGGTGATGAGTGCATGTATTTCATTATTTATCATTTTGAGCGCTCCACCAAGATGTATGTGACATGGAAGAGTAACCCATGACTCTAACTCTTTGTGCATTTGTAGTCCAAAGCAAAATTTTAAATATGCACAAATTTAGGGGGAGCTCTTACTTATCACATACTTCTCAAAGCGACGATGTAATTCATTCTTATTATCTTTTGTCGAAGCTTTGATCTATATGTTGTCATCAATTACCAAAAAGGGGGAGATTGAAAGTGCAACTATCCCTAGGTGGTTTTGCTAATTTATAACAACATATAGCTCATTGAGCTAATGCAATTCCAAGACAATTATTTCAGGAAAGCTCAATGATTGGCATGGCATGGATGGTGAAAGTGGAATACTCAAAATGCTAAGGACCAAGGATTGGCTCAAGCTCAAATGCTCAAGACTCTTCATTTTACATTTTAGTGATCCAAGATCACATTGAGTCTATAGGAAAAGCCAATACTATCAAGGAGGGATGAGGTGTTGCTTAATGAGCTCTTTGCCTTATGTGCTTAATGATATGCTCCAAAATCCTCAACTACTTTCCCATATCCACATATGACCTAAACCCTAAGCCAAACTCGGTCCTACCGATTCTTTCTATCCGGCGCCACCGAGTTTCTCATATGTCATAAGCCACTGCCAAACCCTAGCAAATCGGTTCTACCGACAGGGATCTCGGTCTCACCGAGATGGGATTGCAACCTCTCTGTTTCCTTTTCGTAACTTTTCGGTCTCACCGAAAGAGCGGATCGGTCCCACCGAGATTGCAATGCAAACTCTCTGTTTCCCTTTTGTAACTTTTCGGTCTCACCGAAAGAGCAAATCGGTCCCACCGAGTTTGCCTGACCAACTCTCTGGTTAGCTAATTACCAAATCGGTCTCACCGAGTTTGTGTAATCGGTCTCACCGAGATTATGTTATGCCCAAACCCTAACCATATCGGTCCTACCGAGATGCATGTCAGTCCCACCGAAAATCTCTAACGGTCACTAGGTTTACCGTTTCGGTCCGACCGAGTTTGTTGATTCGGTCCCACCGAGATTGGTAGATTGTGTGTAACGGTTGGATTATAAGTGGAGGCTATATATACCCCTCCACCTCCTCTTCATTCGTGGAGAGAGCCATCAGAACACACCTACACTTCCAACTCATATGTTCTGAGAGAGAACCACCTACTCATGTGTTGAGACCAAGATATTCCATTCCTACCATATGAATCTTGATCTCTAGCCTTTCCCAAGTTGCTTTCCACTCAAATCTTCTTTCCACCAAATCCAAATCCTGTGAGAGAGAGTTGAGTGTTGGGGAGACTATCATTTGAAGCACAAGAGCAAGGAGTTCATCATCAACACACCATTTGTTACTTCTTGGAGAGTGGTGTCTCCTAGATTGGCTAGGTGTCACTTGGGAGCCTCCGACAAGATTGTGGAGTTGAACCAAGGAGTTTGTAAGGGCAAGGAGATCGCCTACTTCGTGAAGATCTACCGCTAGTGAGGCAAGTCCTCTGTGGGCGATGGCCATGGTGGGATAGACAAGGTTGCTTCTTCGTGGACCCTTCATGGGTGGAGCCCTCCGTGGACTCGCGCAACCGTTATCCTTCATGGGTTGAAGTCTCCACTAACGTGGATGTAGGATAGCACCACCTATCCGAACCACGGGAAAAACATTCGTGTCTCCAATAGCGTTTGAATTCTCCAAACCCTTCCCTTTACATTCTTGCAAGTTGCATGCTTTACTTTCCGTTGCCTATATACTCTTTGCATGCTTGCTTGAATTGTGTGATGATTGCTTGACTTGTCCTAAAATAGCTAAAATCTACCAAGAACTAAAATTGGGAAAAGGTTAAGTTTTTATTTGGTCAAGTAGTCTAATCACCCCCCCCCTCTAGACATACTTCCGATCCTACAAAGGGGCATTTAAACATCATGTGCAACGTATGAACTAACATAAACATTGCATATTCTACAATGGAATGCACATGTATTAGGTTATGCCATGCATGATGATGCCTAAATGTACATTATAGCAGGCATGAGTGATTCATCATTGCACGCACAATTGAATTGTAGGTTAAGGGCCAGTTCTATTCCGCCTTTTCGGAGCTTATTGTCAAAATAAGCCATAAAAGATGTAAAGAAGTCATTTTTGAGTTATGGGCTTGGGCTTAACTTATTTTGCTTTGGAGGGGGGTGTTTCGGGTAGAAGCTCACTAAAAATTGTAGGGAAGGGGAATAGTGAAATGACTCTGTTGTCTGCCTATATTACACTCAAAATGCAACTGCTCATGCCCGCGTCACACCTGACCCTCAATTAAAAACAAACACGCAAGCGTTCATTGCCCTGCCCGATTGCATCTCCTCTCCCCTTTCCCTCTACCTCGATCCCCTGCCTGCGGCCCTAGGGTTCCTCTAGTGAGCCGTCGCCACTGGTCCCATCTGGCCTGGTCCTCAATGATGCTCTATCCAGCTAGGCTACATGGCCAGCGGGTAGGGCCAAATCTCCCCGGCTACTCCTCCCTCTGGCGCCGCCCCTCATTCTAATGGTCTCCAGCAGCTGTGCCACCATGGTCCGTCCAACGCACTACTCCGGTGGGCGCCGCACAACTACGGCTGATGCCACACTATGGCAGAAGGCACCTTATTCCCCCTCCCCTCCTCCCAGGCCGTGGCCTTGAGGTGTTGTTGAAGGATGAGCTCATCCAACAAGGTCAGGATCTCATCTGATTTTTTGCCAAATTTTCATTCTGATCCACTATATGATGAATTGCTATGAGCTGCTTCTGTTGCTGCTATATGATGCATTGCTATGAGTTGCTCCTGCTGCTACTATATGATGAATTGCTATGAGCTGCTGCTATTATATGATGAATTGCTATGAGCCTCTGCTGCTATATGATGAGTTGCTATAAGCTGCTCCTGCTGCTGCTATATGATGAATTGCTATGAGCTGCTCCTGCTGCTGCTATATGATGAATTGCTATGAGCTGCTCCTGTTGCTGCTATATGATGAATTGCTATGAGCTGTTGCTGGTATATGATGAATTGCACACTGCTGCTGCTGTTGCTGTATGATGAGTTGCTGCTGCTATATGATGCTTTCAGGTGGTGCTGCTATATGATAATAACCAGCCACTTGGACCATCGAATTTCAATAAATAATTGTTCTTCATTTAAATGTTGGTCATGCGTTCTTTGTTTAAATTTGGCAATCGGATCTCTATGGAAGACATTGACCAAAGTAGATTGTGCCAAGTAGATGGTATCTTTGTATTTGCATTTTGAACAAATAGTGGTGGTCTGTTTTCCTATCATATTAATTACTGCACTGGGTTCAATTTGTGATGTTTGCAAGTCAAATTAATTTTCATATGGGCAGCAATATGACAAAATATAATGCAATCTAGACTTTTCACTGATCATACCAAAGATAAGCTGAAAAGGAAGGCAATGAAATGAACTGGTTGTCTTATTACCTGGAGCTTATATTCACAGGTGCTTATTTTCTTAGGATAACTCGTAATAATTGTCCCTAAGAAACTTGGCCAATAGAACTGACATACAAATAACATGTCACGATGATTGCAATGGAGGAGTGACCTACCATAGCACACTGTATAGGCTCACCGCTGCTTCTCCTTTTTTGCGATGTTCCATGAAATTGCCACATACATCTTGTACTTTTTCATTGTGTAACCCTATCTGCAAGTTGACACGGCTAATTTCAGACATCTCTACATCATAATACATTGCATATCCCTTGCGCATATTTAAACCACCAATTAACGATTGTGTGCGTAGCATAAACTAGCCATGACTCTGTGTGCTGGACTAGCAGGCACTCTAAGGGAGCCTAATGTAGTGCACTGGAATTCCTACATGCCACCTAAGATTTTATGAAATGCACTACCTCTGTTCCTAAATATATGTCTTTGTAGAGATTCCAGTATATAGATGTATATAGATGCATTTTCAAGTGTAGACTCACTCATTTTGCTCCGTATGTAGCCTATAGTGGAATCTCTAGAAAGACTTATATTTAGGAACTGAGGTATGAGGTAGTATCATGTATGACATCTACATATCTAAATTAGCAGCTAGTTGTAGAAATCATTGTCTGCACAAAGGGATTACTGGTCGAAAATCCTAGCAAAGCACGCTGGCAGGCACACAACAATACAAGAGAGAGAGACACACTTACAAGATCATAGCATTCCTCAGTCCAGGATCTTGGTTGGCCAAGCTGTTAGATCCAAAAGAAACATCGTCCTTGTAGTTTTTGCTAGCTGCATAACATGTAACAATGACCTTTTAGTATATTTGAAGTACATCGACCAGGTGATGCTGGACGGGTTTAAAGGTGACAACTACCTAGGCCATGGCGGGTTCTTGGCATCTTGCCAGACGGTGGGAATCAGGTTAGAAACGTCAAGGGTGATGACATTGCGCTGGCTGTCGGGGTCCGGTAAGGAGATCTAGAACCATCAAATAGGGTGTTTGTGGAGCGGCTTCGGTAGGGTGGACTATGGTGTGGACGAAGTGGATCTGTGGCCGTGGACGAGGGTGTTGGTGAAGCCGCTCCGGTGGTTGGGTTAAGGACGGTCTCGACGATGCGGATCTGCAGCCGTGGACGGGGCATCAGAAGCTGCTCCGGTAAGTTGGATGAGGGTGCGACAAAGCGGATCTGAGGCCGTGGACTTGTGGGTTGGCAAAGCAGCCCCTGTAGGGTTGAGAATGGTATAGGCGAAGCTACTCTGGTAGGGTTGACGATGGCATTGGCGAAGTGGCTCTGGTAGGGTTGAGGAAGGTGTCAGCAAAGAGGATCAGAGGCCGTCGACGGGGCCGTCGGTGGGGCGGCTTCGGGGGGTGGACGAAGCGTCTCCGGTGGGGAGTGTGAATGAGCCGCTGCAGATGCGCTGTGGTTGACAAGAGTACCGGTGAAGCAGATCCGGCACCGTGGACAAGGCCGACACTGAATGGGCTGTGGTACAGTGGTGGATGAGCACTCTACTTGTTTCTATTGGAGGTGGGAGGGGTAGATGCGGCGGCAGAAGCAGACCCGACGAGGTGGACGCCACTGGCAATGAATGGGCTCTGGTACGCTGGTGGAAGAGCAGTCTAGGGTTTCGAGAGGAGAGGGGTAGAAAGGCCGATGAAGTACGGACAGCGTGATGTAAGATGCTCTGGTGCTGTGGAGTTAGTCATTTTTGCGGGAGGGGGAGAGGAAATGGGGGTGCCGTGTGGTGGGGGGAACTGGAAGTTACCAAAGCAACCCCGACCTATTATGTAGATGAGGGTGGTATTGTAACTGTTGTTCTCCGTGCACCAAGGATAAAAGGGGAATTTCACATGCTAAAGACTAGGTGGCGGAAATTTTAGAAGGAGGCGGGAGATTTTGCTACCCGCGGGATCATTCGTATCCAGTTTCAACTAATTTTGGACCGTGCTAGCGGGACGGTCATGCGAGACTGTGTACACGGGGCACGCGTCAGTAGTTAATAACTTGTGTGAAGTCCACCCCGGAAAAAAAATACAATAACCCGGGATGATGCGCTGATAACTTGGACGTTCACACGGGCGCGGGCAATCGTACGGGTGTAGAGGCGCGTTCACAAAAAAAGGGATCAAACGCTCAGCCTATGTATTTCTCGTGTAAATAGATAATTTAGTGACATTGGTTATTTACTTTAAACATAATGCGTTGACGTGTTAGTGTAGAGGCGCACAAAAAGAAATTGATATTGTAGTCCCACAAAAGAAATGGATATTGTAGTCCACTACTTAAAAGTGTTACCTCATATGACTACATAGCCTCCATTTCATAAATTGTGTAACCGTTGAATTCATATATGAATATTACATATATTACTTCATAATAGAACCTTCAATCATGCCAGACTAATGAATTTGAATGCAAGAGTAACAATGGTGCATGTACATGATAGCTACATTGGTTGTTTGAAGAAACATCACTGTAACTTTGGCATGCACAATTGAAAAGGTTTATTTAGATAGAAAAAATGTGATATGTGAGTGTCCAATCTTTATAGCGTTGAATCGATATTGTAACTTTGGCCATGATACGAAGTAGATATTGATTTATGTTCAAGTGATGCACGTCCACGATTGCTAGATAGTGATACGTGAATGAATTGTGCAATCTCTTTCGCACGCATACATATCTCATTTCCCCGTGGGCATCGGAATCACAAACGCACACTTCATGTGTTTCTCTCCGTCCGTCAAGGTTAGAATTCGTCTTTCTACCCAGTCCTACAAGTCTCTCGCATATAAACACACACGCTCTCTCTGTCGAACACGCCCACCCCTTTAATTCCGCTCACCCACAGCCACTAATGTCTCAAAGCATAATTATGTCTCTCACACATATGCCTAAGGTTAACTCGAGTTCCGGAACCATATGAATACATACAATGGTATTCCAGTAGAGCACCTTTTGTTTTGAGATTTCTCTCTCTCTCTCTCTCTCTCTCTCTCACACACACACACACACACACACACACACACACACACACGCTCGCGCGTAGACATTGTTTCTTGCTTCATTTTTCCGGCAGTTGCATGCACACCATTTGTTTATCTCCGTGATGCTCTAAGTATGTCTCAAACACATGCTATCTACCTATCCCTTAATATAGATATGTGTCACACAAACTCCTTCTCCCTACTAGCAAGATGCCCATGCGTTGCACGGAACATCAAGATGCATTTGTATGAGTAGTTTATCTTGTGGGAGAAAAGGATGAACGAGGAAATGCCTTATTTGCAAATGTGGAGAGGGGTGTGGGTATCTTTTTGCAAAATTGTCATAGTTTCCTTCCTATCCGTCAGATATAAATCGGATGGCCTATATTGTAGGATGGCAGAAACACCATCATCACCAACTCTATTTTTTATAACAGTAGAGATATGTAAGTGTCACTGCCCCCCCCCCACACCCCCCACACACACACTTCCCGACACCGAAGGAGTAGGGTGCCACCTCGATCTTGATACTAATCTATCGGCTGGCCTCTCTCTCAAACACACACACACACACACACACTACCCGACACCGAAGGAGTAGGGTGGCACCTCGATCTTGATAGTAATCTATCTAATCCTCTTTCAAACACACACACATACACACACACTCGCTAGTTGTGCCTCTGTGCCTACCACGCACACTCTCGATACGCCTTTCTCTACCTCCCCTCCCCACCCCCCAACCCCAACAATGACATGAGAAGGGTGACAACTCAATCTGATCTTAATCTACCAATTAGTTTCTCTCTCAAACATTGTGTCTCTGTGCCTCGCTCAGACACACTTGATACGTCTTTTTCTCCGTAGCCCCCTCGATATGTAGACTTCTCGCGCGCGACAGCTGTAGTGACGATGACGCTAAACCCAGTGTGCCTTGTTTTTACCGGCCTCATGTGATAGTTTTTGCTCTGTTTTCTGTTAATTAACAAGGCAACCTTTTCTTTGTTACTACTGGTGAATCTGAAATCATTCGGGCGGACATAAAATATATCACTTCAACCCAATTATCGCAATAACTATTTTAAAATAAACTAGCAAGATGCTCGTGCGTTGCACGGAACATCAAGATGCATTTGTATGAGTAGTTTATCATGTGAGAGACTAGCAAGATACCCATGCGTTGCACGGAACATCAAGATGCATTTATATGAGTAGTTTATCTTGTGAGAGAAAAGGATGAACGAGGGAAGGCCTTATTTGCAAATGTGGAGAGGGGTGTGGGTATCTTTTTGCAAAATTGCCATAGTTTCCTTCCTATCCGTCAGATATAAATTGGACGACCTATATTGCAGGATGGCAGGCACACCATCAACACCAACTCTGTTTTTAATAAGAGTAGAGAAAAGGATGAACGAGGGAAGGCCTTATTTGCAAACATGGAGAGGGGTGTGGGTATCTTTTTGCAAAATTGCCATAGTTTCCTTCCTATCCGTTAGATATAAATCCGACGGCCTATATTGCAGGATGGCAGGCACACCATCATCACCAACTCTGTTTTCTACTCCCTTCGTTCCTAAATATTTGCCTTTTTAGACATTTCAACAAGTGACTACATACGAAGCACAATGAGTGAATCTACACTCTAAATTATGTCTACATACACATCCATATGTGGTAGTCCATTTAAAATCTGAAAAAGACAAATATTTAGGAACAGATGGAGTATAAGAGTAGACATGGAGATATATCTCCAGCATGGTCTACAACAAAAATGTGTTGGACTGGTTAGCGCCGGATGCTCGCAACGCGATGACCTGAGTTCGAATTCTGTCTTTAAGTTTAGACTTTTATATTATATATTACTTATTTAATATATACTTCTTTTGCTACTGTACTGACAGTGGAACCCACAGAGTACTTAGAATACAAGATTAAGGATGGACTAGTTTCTTTTTAACTTTCTGTACAAAGCTGTACCTAATCTAAATGGCCGCCCGTGGATCCCTTTGTCTTCCTCATGTCCGGCAGACACTTGCGGGGTCGACAAAGGTCCTCGAAAGAGACGAAGCAGCAAAGAAACCACCTGAATGCGCAGTCGTCGCCTCGGCGGTGGCCTTCATGGGACCCAAGTGGCGGCGGCCTCCCGTGTTCTACTTCTCCTCGATGATGGCGGCGGACACGGAGAAGCTGGCCGCCGACTCATCACTCTCCACACACCCGGCTTCTGTCTCTGCCTGCATGGCGCTACTGCAGGCACAGGAGGCGCGACCACGGGCACGGGAGGCGCGGCCACCGCAGACACTGGTGGCGCGGTACGACGCGGCAGCGACGACGCCCGTATCGGCGTGCTCGCCGACGTGCCAACGTGGAGCAACTCGCCACTCCTCATCGAGCTGAACTGGAGCAGCGAGTTGCTGAACCACGCGCCGGCTTGGGGCGGCAACTGGCTCTGTCGGGCCAAGCAAGGTTGGTGAAGCACCGAGCGGCCTCACCCATATCCAGAGGCTCGACGGGCCACCCAGTCGGGTAGTATGTCGGAGAACGGCTCCTCGCCATCAGAAGAGTGGAGAAAATGGTGAAGGAGGAGATGGGGGAGCGGCGAAGGGGTGCAATTCTTGCCTGTTGCCTGTCTGGCCTCGTTTAAATAGAGGGCAGACGGTAGGAGCTTGGCCGACGTCTCGCCTTGTTTAAACTAAGGGCGGATGGGAGGAGCTCGGCCGGTGTTGCGTTTAATTCCGGCCCGCTCATGAACGGACGTGTGGCCGGAGTAGGTTTATCGGTTTGCATGTAGGTTTAACAGAGGGGTTTGATGGAGGCGAGGAGGCGTGTTCAGCCGGGCGTGTAGCGGGCGGCGCAGGACTATTCGATTTGACAGCGGGCGGCACAGTTCCCGATACGGCTTTAAAGCAGGCGAGGGAGGGGGTAGTGCTTCTCGAAATGTTGAACGGCCAATGATGCATCATCATTCAATTAGCATCGTGAATGCATGAGGGAAGTAATGGGAGGAGGACTAGGAAAAGAGGCTGCACGATGTAAATGCAACGCAGTTTGCACTCATATAAAGGCGGCCCTCCATTCCAATGCATCTACCACATCGTACGCACCTAAGCATTTGCCTAAGCACCTACACTAAGCGCAAAGGTCCTCACTCCAGACCCATGGCAGCGATGCGCGCGAGCGGCCAGTGGCTGTGCCAGATGGTCCATGACGCCAGCCTGCGGCATGGCACCGAGGATCGTCTCCACACAGTGTTGGCGACCGGCTGGTGGATGGCCGCCGTGGACGCCAACTAGGACTCTCAGTTGGACTAGATGATCTTTGCTACCACCAACAAGTTCACGGTCCTCAAGAAGCTCCCGGACGACATCGCCATACTTTTCCAGCCCGCGCGCCCGGGCTCCTCATTTCCTGCCACCCTAATCGGCCTCCATGGCCGGAACCACTTTCAAGCACTGGTGGCCCTGCGACGGCCCGCCGATGCCATGAAGAATGTCCACCTGGAGGTCGCGCTCGCCACGAGGAGCATCGCCCTGCAAGAATTCTTTAACCTACACATCCACGTGTACGAGCAAATCGTGTACATAGGTATCTACAAGGCCATTGAATACGCTACGATGTTGGCCTTCCTCAACCGACTGAAAGCCTTGGATGTCTTTGCTGAGAAGCACCTTGACCTCGCCATAAAAGCTGCCACTCCTTAGCCGCCGGTCGGTGGCCCGGCGCACTAAGTTGATGAGCAGGAGGTCGTACGTTGATGGATGCATCTTTCTTCTTGCCTCCTGTAACCACCACTGCGATCGCATCATTGTGGCCTTAATTCTTATTATGCTATTGCATTCTCGTTCCAGTCAATACCGACATGTGCAATCCATTTGCTTAATTATATGCATCACTGTAACTAGTACTCCATCCATCAATTTATAAGTTGTGCTTACCTTTTCCATTAACTTCGTGCAACGCATGGGCATCTTGCTAGAAACACTAGAACATGTCGGACCGCATGTGACCAAACTGACGATGCGCCAACCTAGCTACTACGTACCCTGCTTATCTAGTGGAAATAGCCCCGCTCTAGTGTTCCCAATCGTTATTTGTATCTATCGATCGTGCCAAGGAGCAGAACCAAATGTTACAATTTATACATGTTTCTCTACTCCAACTCCTAGAAAAGACACAGTTGGTGATGGTGGTGTGTCTTCCATCCGTCGTTTCTGACCATTAGATCTGCATCTAACAGCTGTGAGGTAAGTTGTGGCATTTTTGCAACAATAGCCCACTTCTCTGCTCCAATTTGCAGAAAACCGCTTATTATCTTGAAAGCAACCACATCCCTCCCTCACCTCATCAAAACAACCTGAGAAATATATTTTGAGTGAAAAGTAATATATTAGGAATATATCAAAACAAGAGTGATTTCTTTCAAGTTTGTGAACAAGTACTACTATTCTACTACTTTGGATCTGTCGCAACGCACGGGCACATTGCTAGTAAAAGGAAAAGGCCTGCCGCGTTCGCGTCGCACCCCCACACGCCCCGGGAATCAGGAGTACTCCACGGCTCGTCCGGTACGCCACAAAGCTAGAGAAGGCGTGTTGCCTAGAATTTTCACTTTCATGTGGGACCGCTGTTGAGCAAACCGACTATTGGCAAACCGCACCCCGCCCATCGCCGGGTTGGAAAACAGAAACAAGGGGAAGATCTAGCTGTAGCACAGAAGCCAAGAAATTTGGTGTCTGATGGGGATCGTTGATAGAGTAGGTGCATTCCGTACTACTACTCCTACTAGTACGAAGTTTGTACTACCACTATACAACTAGGTACGTGCACGGCACGGCATAGTAGGAACAAAAAACTGGAAGATCTTGTTTTGGGTGATTTATCTTTTTTTTCAGTCAAGGTAGTATGAATAATATGATGTGGGGGGCACCCATGAAGCTTATGTGGCTTGGTTGCATGGCTACGAAAGGTTAGAGAAAAATAAATAGATAATGTGTTTAGAGTGCACTCCACTAAATAGATAGACTTTGGATCCATTGCAACGCACGGGCCGGCACATCTATACCCCTACTAGCAAGATGCCCATGCGTTGCACGGAACATCAAGATGCATTTATATGAGTAGTTTATCTTGTGAGAAAAAAGGATGAATGGGGGAAGGCCTTATTTGCAAATATGGAGAGGGGTGTGGGTATCTTTTTGCAAAATTGCCATAGTTTCCTTCCTATCCGTCAGATATAAATTGGACGACCTATATTGCAGGATGGCAGGTACACCATCATCACCAACTCTGTTTTTTATAAGAGTAGAGATACTAGAAAGATGCCCGTGCATTGCATGGAACATCAAGATGCATTTTTTTACAAAACACCTGTTGTGATTGACCCATGCAGGAGTAATCCCATGTGCAAAAACTAATGATATCTCGAGAATTTTATCGGAAAAATGGTATCTCAAGAATTTCATCGAAATAATGATATCTCGAGAAAGATGAGAGATAAGGTGAGGAGGAGTGGGGCGTGGTGGTGATTGGTGGTCGAACTGGGCGGAGGCATGGGGATGGACGGCGCCGGCAGCGGCCACCATGCCAGATTGTTCCAGAGACTTCCTTTTTTAATTGCTCAGCAATGAGGTTGTGGGAGATAAGGATGAACGAGGCAAGGCCTTATCTGTAAATATGGAGAGAGGTGCGGGTTTCTTTGTAAAATTGTCATAGTTTGCTTTCTATCTGTCAGATATAGATCGGACGGTCTATATTACAAGACGGTAGGCACACCATCATCACCAACTCGGTTTTTTATAAGAGTAGAGATAGTGTGTGAATAACTTGGAAAGTTGGTCGTTGATTGAAGCCAATCTGACGGTACAAAGATGGCAAATCCGAGCACTACTGGCCGTTGGATATCATCTATATTCCACCAGATTCTGCCACATGTAGAATCTAGAAGACTCCATTGTTGAACTTAAGCATAATGCACAAACCTCAAAACACAAGCACTTCTCCTTTGCTCTAGAATCTTCCATATCTTAATTGCCCAAACTTCTTTTTTCAAAATGAACTGTCACTATTTGTTTTTACTTTATGCTTTACAATGCACAATTCCATGAATCTTAAAATATTTTTTTTATAAAAGTAATTGATTTTGAACTAGATGAACTATAATAATTAAACAAGCATCTACATAATGCATATATGACTCAAAGCTTACATGATATAGTGTGTTATTTATTCATAATTTGGTTACCAAATCTCATGCGTGCAATGCACGTGTACCTTACTAGTTGGTAGTAGTAAGAATCAAATTCTGGGTTTGGCACGAGCTCGTACTGCGGGGGCACCACAAGGCCTGGCGCAGGAGTTACATTTCCCTCTCGGGGCCCACGGGACCAAGCTTCAGTGGCTTAGTGCACCGGCCTATGAGTCAATGACATGCGGACCTTAATTACGGCTGGCCCACATGTCATTCTCATGGTGGTGGCGTGGTTCGCAACTCACTCGTTCGAGATGAACCAGCAGGTGATGGCATGGCCCTGGCGAGGGTGCCACAGTTGGGCGTCGAGGCGTTACGAGGCGTAGATAGCCACACCGGCGGGTACTACCTATAGTACAGAAGTACTCGAGCTGAGGATTGATGCCCGGGATGAAATGTGTCACAGCCGCTGGATGAAAATTCAATGGTGCTGGAGTACGAATCGGAGCAAGAAAACTGCGTCCAATCGGGTGTGGCTGTGGTAGAAAGTTGATGGTCACCGCAGTTCAGCTGGCCCGCGTGTCATGCACACAAAGGCAGAGGAGCGGTGGGGCCGATAGGATGAGGCGCACGTCGGGGGACGTCGTGCCGTGGGTTGGAGTGGCGTCGTGGGAATCGCGTGCGGGTGTGATAGTGGTAGAAACAAGAAACGTGATGGTCGTCGTGGTTCAACTTCCATGGACAAGCTGTCATGTCTGCTGACACATGCATTGCATACCGCGCACTGCAAGGACTTGTTCCAACGATACCATTTTTCTGATAAAATTCTCGAGATATCATTAGTTTTTACACATGGGATTACTCTTGCAAGGGTCAATCACAATAGGTGTTTTGTAAAAAAATGCATCTTGATGTTCCCTGCAATGCACGGGCATCTTGCTAGTTATAGAAGAAGCCCACACGGGCATCTTGCCGCAGGGTGTGCCACCGACCCAAACTAAAAACAATCAGACGCTTAGGTGCACCAGATGCCGTGCCACGCTACAAAATGTAAAAAAACAACTCCAATTTTTTAAAACTTGTTATCTTCAAACCAGCCACACCCGTCCCTCACCTCATCAAAACAACCCAGGGAATATAGTTTGAGTGAAGCATGATTTATTTTTACTGATATATGTATATCAAAACTAGAGTGTTTATATCTCAAGCCCGTGAACAAGTATTATTCTACTACTTTGGATCCATTGCAACGCATGGGCCAACACATTGGTAGTAGTAGTCTCTATCTCTACTCTACTCTTATAAAAAACAGAGTTATTGATGATGGTGTGCCTGCCATCCTGCAGTATAGGCCATCCGATTTATATCCAACAGATAGCAAGATGCCCATGCGTTGCATGGAACATCAAGATGCATTTGTATGAGTACTTTATCTTGTGGGAGAAAAGGATGAACGAGGGATGGCCTTATTTGCAAATGTGGAGAGGGGTGTGGGTATCTTTTTGCAAAATTGCCATAGTTTCCTTCCTATCCGTTAGATATAAATCGGATGGCCTATATTGCAGGATGGCAGGCACACCATCATCACCAACTCTGTTTTTGTAAGAGTAGAGATCTATCTACTCTAATAAAAAGCAGAGTTGGTGATGATGGTGTGTCTGCCATCCTGCAATATAGGTCGTCCGATCTATATCTAATGGATAGGAAGGAAACTATGACAATTTACCCACACTCTTCTCCACATTGCGGATAAGGCCTTCCCTCGTTCATCCTTTTCTCCCACAAGATCTTGATGTTCCGTGCAATGCACGGGCATATTGTTAGTCTTATAAAACAACAGAGGTGCCTGCCATCCTACAATATAGGCCGTCTGATTTATATCTGACAGGTAGGAAGAAAACTATGGCAATTTTGCAAAAAGATACCTACTCCCCTCTCTACATTTGCAAATAAGGCCTTCCCTCGTTCATCGTTTTCTCTCACAAGATAACCTACTCATACAAATGCATCTTGATGTTCCATGCAACGCACGACGACGTTTCCTTGGGGGTCTCTCCAGCGCGGCATGGCCGTAGTTGCAAGTTGACGCCCCTTGAGATGCCGACTTTGAGGAGCACTCGGATTTTGTCCGATGAGCAGGTAAGATGAGTTTGATCACATAGTAAATGCATTCTAAAGACTACTTCCATGTCCATTTCCTAATTCTCCCCCTGCCCACTGTTTCATAGGTTAGGCTCGGTGCGAGTGGAGATTGGCTTGCATATGTACGGGAGGGTACCAACATCAATTTGCACAACATTTACAACGGTGACACCGTTCCCATAGAACCTTTGTCCAACATTGGGATCAGCCATGCAATATGCCACCGCCTGAATCGTATGATGGAACCACGGCGAGATTGAAGAAGATAGCACGAACCTTGCATACGGCGGTCAAAGGTGGACCATGCTGTCTGTGGCCGATTTGTTGTCATACGAGTACGAAGATGTTGTGCTCCTTTCTAACCGCATCTTCGTGGTGAGAAACCAGGGGACTTGTTTAATATGGGACACAACCTATGGTATACTCCCTCTGTCAGTTTATTTGTTTTAAATTTTTTCATTTTATAAGTTTCAAATTCAATTTAGAGCTCCCCATCACATGTTGAGATTACAATGTCCATTAAATCGTTGCGTGCATGTATAATAAAGAAACAAATCTCGAGTTTGGCATGAGTTCGTGCAGCGGTAGCACCACAAGGCCTGGCGCATGAGTTACATTTCCCTCTCGGAGCCCTCAGGACTGAGCTTCAGCACCTTACTACACCTGCCTTTGAGTCAATAACATGTGGACCCGATAGGTGGCTGGTCCACATGTAATGCTCCCGAAGGCAAAGGGGCAGTGGGGCCGAGAGGGGTGAGCCACAGGTCGGGGGACGTTTGGTGTCATGGGTTCGAGCGATGTCGTGGGAATCGTGTGTGGCTGTGGTAGAAACTTGATGCTCGCCGCATTTCAGTGGCCCACATGTTAAGCACGCAAAGGCAGAGGGGCGGTGCGGCCGAGAGGGGTGAGGCGCACATCGGGGGACGTGGTGTCGTGGGTTGGAGCGGCGTCATGGGAATAGCGAGTGGTAGTGGATGAAACGTGATGGTTGTCGTAGTTGAAGTTCCATGGACAAGCTGTCATGTCTACGGACACATGCAATGCATACCGATCACTTGAAGGAGTAGTAGTAGAGAAAGCTAGGGGGATAAATAGTTCCTTATAGTCAAGCGGACCCACGCTACTACTTGTTTCAAAGACATGCACACCATCGAAATAGTCCATCTATATCAATATACACAGAGAGGGAATGTTTTTTTTACAAGAGAGGAAATAGTTCATGCATCCACAATGCCCTGCTGCTGCTGGTGCAGCTTCTTCTTCTTGTTGTTGTTCTCATTTCTGTGGGAGACGGCTTCGCAACAAGCTCTCTGGATGTTGCAGCTATCTCGAAACCCACACGAGGGCAGCATATTTTATCTGCTCATACGTCAAGGGATAATTCTCCCATCCAGATGATCTTGATGCCAGCGTCTCGTCACCCTTAGGAAGATTTGTTCCGAGCACAAAATTTGCTACGTCAAATAGGGATGGTGTGGGTTTATCACAATCTTCTATAGGAATTTTTATTTTGGTTTGTACATCAGCGATGCTTTTCAAATCAAGGTTGTACGGCTCCAACTTCTGTTTGTCCCCTGCGATGGCTGCACCACGGAAGTATATGTCCTACCGAGACAAGAAATTGTGAAGCTCACCTGGTATGGAGGGCACGTGTATGATGTGGTACAACAAAACATCATCTTCGAGTCACAGCTGAAGGACGGTGGCGCGTTGGATATTCCTAGTGGCACGCTCCGTGTACTCTGCGTCGAGACCGATGACCTTCATCTCCACCTTTTGGAGGGAGTTGGATACATTGTTGATCCACTTCCGAACAACCCTTGGGTGGTCGGTGACTGTGGCAACTATGCTCAACGAGCCTTCGACGGGGACATGTTGGACACTAGAAACCTGCATCTCGATCTCTTTCGCCATTTGGAACCGCTGGACTGAAGGGCTATGGTTTGGAGAATTAGGATTAGATGGCTAGTCTAACTGAAGAAGATGATTATTTAAAGGGGCTTCGGAATTACTCCAGGAGGATGTGAATAGGTTAAAACAATGTGAATGCAGTGTGGTTTGGATGCAAATGAAGATGAAGGAGTAGTGAAGAAGCCGAGGAAAATCGGTTCCCGATGGATAAGTAAATGGGAGAAGTGGCCTGCAGGCAGTTGATTAGACGGCTAGGTAGACTAAACGAAAAGGCTACGCGGGTAGACTGAGGAGTGGTACTTGTCACTGTACGTGCCCATCCTTCTAGCGCTACATGTGCCAATGGCTAGTTGAGGTCACTCTTTCAAATCACCGTGGCGAGACATTTTATGATTCCTTTTTATTTTTGCACCCCTCCTGACAGGTGGGACCTATGCAAATGGATAAAAATATTCGCGTAGGTGGTTCGGATGGATATTGGCGCGTGCGTGGGAGACACAACATTCTCTAGTTAAGGAATATGCGGTTATCCTCAAAAAAGAAAAGGCCTTCTTCGCGCTTTCGCATGCATGAGAATTTGCTTCTGCTTGCAATATGGATGATACTTGGAGGATGAAGTGAACCCAGAGGCATGCTAGCACGGGAGACCTATTTCCGCTATACAGTACTACTCATGTTCCTACTACTCCTACTAGTAGTAGTAGTAGTAGTAGTAGTAAAACTGTGGTACACTTGATGGTCAAAATATTATTCATCCGGTCCTCACAGTGAACTGAGAAGACCCTGCGCCAAAGGTGACACCAGTCCAGGCGGCGTGTTCGGGTTACCAAAGTCAGCCTCACCTTGTGCACTGTGCAGTCACTGTCACCGTCGCTGTATAACATGCCTCGCCTCGTCTCCTTCTCCCCTAGCACCACTCCATCTCCATATCCGTCTCGCCGGAGATCCTAAGGTCACTCTTCATCATCTCACTGTGCCCCCGCGTACCCTTGCCTCGATCGCCTCCCCCAGTACCGATATTCCCTTGCTAGCCGCTCTAGCACCGAGAGCCTTCTCCCCCATAAATCAAGCCCCCCAAACCCCCACCTTCCAAACTCCACCATGGCTGAAGGCGAACCGCGCATCATCCATATGAGCCGCGATTGGAGCAAACTCCCCATTGGCATCCTCGACCTCTGTTGTTCGTGTATGGATATGTTGAGCGCCCTGCGGCTGGCTGCATGCTCGAGGGACACGCACACAGACATCATCGAAGAGAGGCCTAAGCTTTTCAAGACACTCTGCTTGCTGCTATCTGGTCTTGCGAGATTTTCTCACCATGATACGGAGGCGTACATGATGCCCCTCGACTTCAATCCAATCTCCATTACCCGAAACTTCTTTGCAGGTATGTAGTGGGTCGTCGTACATCATTTCCCTCAACTTCGATCCGATCATCATCGCCCAAAACTTCTTGGCAGGTATGTACTGGTTCGGCATGAACTCCCACTGGATGGCTGCCGTCAGAGAAGACGGGAAAAAGTTGGTGCTCATGAACTTCCAGATCTCCCATGAGATTATCCTGCCATTTTCAAGCTGGCTTGATAGGTGTTGTTATAAGAGAACTCTGCATAAGGGAGAGATTCTTCCCACTTCTTGCCGAAAGAAATAACACAAGCACGCAACATATCTTCAAGGATTTGATTGACTCACTCGACTTTTCCTTGGGATTGGGGGTGATAAGTAGTGCTCCATGTTATATGAGTTCCCATTGCCTCTTGGAAACTATCCCAGAACTTCGAAGTGAATATACTGCCGCGGTCTGAACTGATCGCCTTCGGAATGCCGTGGAGTGACACAATTCTGGAGATATACAAGTGTGCTAATTGACTAGCAGTGATAGTCTCCTTGACTGGCAAAAAGTGAGCAACCTTCGAGAATTGGTCGATGACGACAAAGATAGCATCGTTACCGTTCTGAGACTTGGGAAGGCTAGTGACGAAGTCCATTTGGATCTTATCCCACTTCCATTCAGGAATCGGAAGCGGTTGTAGAAGTCCAGCCGGTTTCTGATGTTCTGCTTTGACGTGACGACAAACGTCACATTCTTCAATATATCGAGCAATGTCTTGCCTCATCTTAGACCACCAGTACTTCCGACGGACGTCTAGATACATCTTGGTACTTCCCGGATGAATAGAGAGAGGGGTGTCATGCGCTTCTTTCATCACCTTCTCTATCATAAGCTCGAATCGGGGTACTACAATGCGATCTCTGAAGTATAAGGTTCCATCTTCACCAAGTGAGAAATCTCTGGATTTCTCTAAGGCAAGATCCTTTTTCATCAAATCAACGTGAGCATCTTTGGCTTGTGCAGACTTAATAGCTTTGAGAAGAGTTGGTTCCAGGACAAGGTTATTTAGAGAAACCTGTGGAACTAGTTGAAGGTTCAGCTTGCATAGCTCTTCATAAAGGCGGGGTTGAGCTTTGTAGACCATGTGATTATTGCAATAAGACTTGTGGCTCAGGGCATCAGCCATTACGTTAACCTTGCTAGGGGTATAGGATATACCGCAGTTGTAGTCAGCAATTCCATCCATCGCTGCTGACGGAGGTTCAGATCTGGCTGAGTAAACAGGTACATCAGACTCTGATGATCGGTGAAGATCTCACAACGATTACCGAGAAGGTATTGTCGCAATAGCTTCAGTGCAAAGATAACCGTAACAAGCTCGAGGTCGTGAACTGGGTAGTTCTCTTCGTGAGGACGCACTTGACGGGAGGCATAAGCAATCACCCTGCGCTCTTGCATTAGGACACAGCCTAATCCTTGTCGTGAAGCGTCACAATAGATGACAAAGTCCTTGCAAGAATCAGGGAGAGCAAGCACTGGGGCAGAAGTTAGCTTGTCCTTGAGTGTCTGGGAACTTTCCTGACATTTGTTTGTCCAATTGAACTTAACGCCTTTGTAAAGCAAATTGGTTAGTGGCTTGGCAATCTTCTAGAAGTTCTCGATAAAGCGGTGACAATAGCTAGCTAGTCCGAGAAAGCTTCTGACTTGCTTGACAGTCTTCGGAGGGGTCCAGTCAAGAATAGCCTGAACTCGCTCTGGGTTGACGGCAATACCATCCTTGGAGATGACATGCCCAAGGTAGGTTACTTCGGGAAGCCAAAATTCACACTTGGAATACTTGGCATAAAGTTGATGCTCTCGAAGCTTTTCCAGAACAAGGCGAAGGTGTTCAGCATGTTCTTCTTTATTCTTCGAATATACCAGAATATCATCCAGATAGACTACGACGAACTTGTCGAGGTAATCCATGAATATGTAGTTCATCAGACGGGAGAATGTGGCTGGAGCATTGGTCAAGCCAAAAGACATGACAGTGTACTCGTAAGAACCATAACGAGTGACGAATGCGGTCTTTGGAATATCCTCTTCACGAACACGGATCTAGTGGTAACCCAACCTCAAGTCGAGTTTAGAGAATATCGATGAACCAACCAGTTGATCATACAGGTCACTGATCCGAGGAAGGAGATATTTGTTCTGAATTGTAGCTTGGTTGATAGTGTCGGCGTTCTGGGAACGGGGGTCCCCAGACTTGCCTGCCTGCGGTCTGCGGCGTGGATCAAGTGGGGGCCCAGTGCGGCCCAGCTTCATCAGCTCAAGCTCAAGACCCTCGCGAGGGGCCAAGCCTCGCGGGGTGGACGACAGAAAGCTTCCTTAGAGGCAGCCTCATCAGGCAGGCTCGCGAGGAGGCGGAGAGATCAAGACAGGGGTACCTCGCGAGGAGCCCGTGACGCAAGCCATGACAATCGAGACCAGCCGGGCGCCGGCCTGCCCAGTGTCCTTGTTTCCCTTTCGGTGCAAAGGGGGCAAGCATAGGCCAAGGCATCAGGCAAAGGTTACCATTCTGGTGCAACGAGACCAAGACCAGCAGAGCGGCAGGACGGAGGTCACCGTGGAGCCCAAGACGGCGTCATCACGAGTGCTTTTGGCAGCCGAAGACCACCTTTGGTCAGGATAACTTGTACTAGATGTTCCCCTTCAAAATGGCCAATTGTTGGCGCCCTTCCCGCTCATTATTTGGGAAGAGGCCCAAGGTCTCTATAAATAGAGCTAGCCACCACAGAGTAGAGGCCCTAGTCAGAGCTAGAAAATCGGATAGAGATCCCAAGTAGAACACATCGCACCAGCACGAGGCTGTTCTTCCATTGTACTATTCATCATCAGCCCCTGAGGCAATCCACCACACCACACACTGGAGTAGGGTATTACACCACAACGGTGGCCCGAACCAGTATAAATCTCATGTCCCATGTGTTATTCATCATTTCCAGCTTAGATCACGCGAGGAGATCGGACGTAGATTGGTAGGGGAGAGATCTTCGCGCACACCCCAGAGTTCAAACCTTAAGGGTCTGCCGGAACCCGAAATCCGACATTTGGCGCGCCAGGTAGGGGTGCGCTGGAATCTTTCTTCCGTTGTTCGCGTGTGATCTTCCGTCGTGTCCATGGCTGACGCTCGTCGGGCTCGCGCCGACCCGCTTTCGCCACCCGCTTCGCCCAGACAGTGCCCGTCGGCGGACGCCCTCGTCGTTCCCCGTCGCCTGCCGCCAACGCCGCCACCGGCCCGGCGGGGAACGAGCAGCAGGCCTCGTCTCAGCATCCTTTGGTACGGCGGGAGGGCCGCACCGCCACCCCGTCGCTGACTCCAGCTGGTTCGTCGTCCCACGCCCGTCGTGCCCCCACGGACGTGCACGCCGCGCTGCTCCTGGCAAGAGAGCTCTTGCACTACCGCCCCGTCGACGACCTCTACGAGGACTGGCTCGCCCGCATCACCGAGCTCGTTAGCGCCGCAGGGGGCTCCCCCTTGCCGTCCCTCTCGCTGCCTCGCCCTCCGTTCTGCGCAGGAGGCGAAGATCAGGAGGCGCCTCCACCACCTCTTCCCCAAGAAGGCGCCTTGGCCCCAAGGCGCGCAGCCCCAGGGCGAGACCCCCCGCGTCCGGCGCTTGCGTAGCAAGAAGGGAGCTGCCAAGAGATCCCACGTCCCCGAGAAGGTGCCCGTGCGCTCCTAGCGCCGGCGCGCCAAGATCGCGTCCCTGCACCCCCACGCCAAGACCCCGCGCTGCTCCAAGCAGCGGCGCACGGTAATCCCCAGGAACAAGCCCAACACCAGTAAAAGGCGCCGGTGGCCATAGCAGGCTGCCGCGCCATCACCCCCGAGCTACGCGGCGTCGCTTGGCCAGGCAAGTTCAAGCCTGACCTGCCCCCTCGCTATGATGGCACGGCGGACCCTGCGGAGTTCCTACAGCTCTACGAGCTATGCATCGAAACCGCCAACGGAGACGAAAGGGTCATGGCGAACTGGTTTCCCATGGCGCTCAAGGACGGGGCCCGCACCTGGCTCCTGAACCTGGCTCCTGGCACGATCTCCTCGTGGGACGAGATGCGCACCCGCTTCATCGCCGACTTCCAAGGCACTCGCGACCGGCCCCCGGCCGTGAGCGATCTGCGCCGCATCAAGCAGCAGCAAGGGGAAACCCTGCAGAAATACATCCAGCGCTTCAACAACGCTCGCCTCAAGATCCCCAAGGTGACTGAAGAAGCCATCATCTCAGCCTTCTCTTACGGCATGCGCAACATCAAGATGAAGGAGGAGCTAGCAATCCATGAAGACCTATGCACATCCCTGGAGCTGTTCAACTTGGCGAACAAGTGCGCCAGAGCTGAGGAAGGGTGCCTCTCCCTCCTTGAGCTCCTGGCAGCTGACCCAGAAGAGAAAAAGCTCAAGGCCAAGGACGTGAAGCGCAAGGGGGCTGCCGTGCTTGCAGCGGAACTAGACACCAAGCAAGGCAGGGATCAGCCTGAGTCATCCAAGGGCAGCCGGTACTGCATGTACCACGACCTCCACACCCACAACACCAACGAATGTCAAGAGCTCAGGGCCGTGAGAGATGGACGTATCAGCCGACGCCCCGAGCGCAACGACAGGGGCTATGGCCGAGGAGGAGGAAGAGGTGGAGGACGATGGGAAGACCGTGGCCCTCGCCGAGGGTGGTGTGACCGACCTCGCGAGGATCGCTGGCAGGACCAGCCTCGCGAGGTAGGCTGGAGAGATCAGCCTCGTGAGGATCGCCCACACGGCAACGCAGGCCTTCCTCCTATGCCGCCACCACCAAGGAGGAACGAAGACCAGCATCAAGACGAGGGGGCTGGGGGCTTCCAGGAGCCACGCGCAATCGCTTGCATCTTGGGTGGCGCCCAGGCCCCAGCCTCACAGCGCATCTTCAAGCGGTTTGCTCGCGAGGTGAATGCAGTCCTCCCCAAGCTCGAGGCCACGCACCCTCTCAGGTGGTCTACGTGCGCTATCACGTTCAGCTCAACGGATCAGCTCAAGTGCACGGCAATGGTCGGAGTCCTCCCGATGCTCTGCTCCCCAGTCATCAGCAATGTGCAGGTCACCAGGGCCCTCATTGATGGCGGAGCAGGACTCAACGTCCTGTCTGTCGAGACATTCGACAATCTACAAGTGTCATACGATCAGCTTCAACCGACCAAGCCTTTCTCAGGAGTCACTCATGGTTCCACTATTCCGATAGGGCAGGTTCGCCTTCCAGTCACCTTCGGGCAGTGCAACAACTACCACACCGAGCTCATCGACTTCGACGTCGCCCACATCCGCCTACCATACAACGCCATCCTCGGGTACCCAGCCCTGGCCAAGTTCATGGTAGTGACTCACCACGGCTACAATGTCCTCAAGATGCTAGGAAGCGGTGGGGTCATCACCGTACCTTGCGAAGAAAGAGACGCAGTGTGTTCACTTGAGCGTGTGTTCCAAGCCGAAGCAATCGAAGACCCAGATCACAGGAGCGGAAGACTTCCCGAGGCGACCCTCAAGAAGAAGAAGGCTTCGCCTGGTCCAATCCGTAAGGAGGCAGGCGCCTCCGGAGGTGTTGCATCAGGATTTGCGCCCGATCAGGGAGCTCCGCCCTCTCTCGCATAGGAAGGCGCGCCGGCCGCCCTCCTCAGGCAGGGCTCGGGGGATCTTTCTTGGAGAGCCTCCGACCTTGCCAAGGTCGCGAGGGAGGCGCTCGGGCACCACTTGGAAGGGTGCTTTCAGGCACGTTTCCCTCAGGAAGGTACAAGGCAAGGAAGACCAAACCCTCAGGAGTTCATCGCAAGAAACGCCCAGGAGCTATAGGAGTCAAGAGTCATGCGCGGCAGCCGCCGCTTGCCTGTCGTAGCCCGACATCCAGGCGAGGATGGTGGGCTGCGCGTCTGCATCGACGTACCAGGGCTCAACCGAGCCGCATCTCAGGAGCGCCTCTGGCCTTCGCGCGCTATGTTCGCATGCCTTTCGGCCTGCCGAATGCGGTCGCCACTCATCAGTGCTTGCTGAGGAGCATTCTAGAGGCTCGGGAGGTCAGGTATTGGGCGGTCCTGGCGGAGATGGAGATGGCCCACGAGGACCCACCTTTGCCCCCGGAGCCTCCCGAGGCTCCTGGGCCTGGGGGCTCATGAGGGTCGACGTCTTCACTGTGCATCGCTCGCTTCTTCAGCATCACTTCATCTTCAACAGCATCAGGTGACATCTTTCTAAGTTCTGTTTTTAGATGGGAGCGCCCACAGGGCTGCATCATTCCCAGGTCGCGTGGGTTCGTCCCTGCGGCATGTATCCGTTTTCTTTATGCTCTTTACTTACCTTGTTGGGGGCGCCCCATGGGCTGCATCATCCCCAAGCTGCTCGGGCCCGACCCAGCGGCGGTTGCTTTTCCTGCATCTACCTAAAATGAATTTGCTCTTTCGCGCTTAATCTGGTTCCCATGATTATCACCTGCAGCTTATCGCAGACTCTTCCGTCCTCATGCAAAGTGCTTGCACATTAAAGGGGGTACCTGAGCATCGCGACTCATGGGCTCCTGCTGGCTCTCCAGCCCTCATCCCCTGGCCTTGACACATGGCATCGCGACCTGTCATACTAGCGGCGGCTGAGCTCGCTCGAGGGCCGGGACTTGAGGACGTAGAGCATTTGCATTCTAACCACCCTGCAGGAACACACCATTGATAAAGGCCCAAAGCCAGGCGCAACCCGCCTCGAGGTAGGGCCTCGTGAGTCCCGCGCTGGCTCAGGAGTGCCCAGATACACCTCTCCTAGCCCTACCGTGCCGGACACATGTCAGGGTGGGGCTGTACACGCCCCGGGGGCTCCTCCCAGAGGGGAGCCCCCTCCCACGTACCAGTGGAAGCACCATGCTCCGCGTTGGCTGACGACACTGCCGAGGAGCTGCTATGCCCGTACACATACGGAAGCGCTATGCTCCGCGCTGGTGATAAACAACTCAGGGCGCCCCACAGACGTACCAACCTCAGGGAGCCCAGTGCTCAGTGTCCGGCACCGTCGCAACGCCTCCCCTCAGGAGCGCCGCGCGAGGGGGCTGGACACGGGGGCTACGCCCGGGCCTTGCCCGAGCGCACGCCACCCAGCCAGGTCCCTCGGACCTGGTCGTCGCGCTCCCTCCCGAGCGAAGCCAAGGTATGGAAACCCGTTTGAGCGTCAAGGGGGACTCCTAAGCATCGCGACTCAGGAGCCTAACTAGCCCCTCACTCCTTAGTCCCGCCCTGGTTTCCGGTCGGGGCTAACGCTGGGTGAGGTACACGCGGGGCTGGGCCCTGCCGACGTAGAACGACCAATCCACTCCTTGCTCCCCCTTCCCTACTTGTTGCTCGCGCGTCAAGGGGGACTCCTGAGCATCACGACTCAGGAGCCTAACTTGCCACGTAGCCCCTCGCTCCTTTGTCCCGCCCTAGTTTCCAGTCGGGGCTAACGCTGGGTGAGGTACGCGCGGGGTCGGGCCCTGCCGACGTAGAGCGCAAGCAAGTAGGAGAGGAAAATGCAAATTCCAGGAAATTCAAAGCAAATATTACAAGCCATAGACTGTTCCACAACGCCAAACGCAAGTTTAAACGCCTCCGCGAGGCATGGTGCATGTTCCAGGAATAAAAGCAGGACAAAAGCCGTGAAGGAATCACTCTCCAATGGCGCCGTCGCCCGTGGTGGAGTCATGCTGGGCGACTCCGCCTCCTGAGGTCGCGGAGTTGGCAGCACCGCGCCCGGGCAAGATGCTGAAGGAGCGGAACTTCCCCAGCAAAGCCTCTGCTCGGCCTTTCACAGCCTCAGCGGCAGCGGCGGCACGGTCGCCGCTCACGGGTTCCAGCAGGTTGTCAAAGTCGACGTTGGTGTCGCGCAGGTAGACATGGCTGAGGACATGCGTCAGCGCCGCAGAGGACAGAGCATGCGCTTCGGCCTCGACCGTGGGGCCAAGGTTGTCTGCGACATCTTCAAGCGCATCGACCAGGAAGGGGAGCAGCTTGGCGGGGCCGTCCTCCGCACCAGCCAATGGCTCCTCCAGGACGCTCTCATAAAGCGTCTTCAGCGTGGCACGAGCTTTCTTCTCTAGCTTCGCGAAGGCCACCCGATCCTCTGCCAGGACCATCGCCTTGGCGTCCAGCTCGGCCCTCTTCGCCTTCAGCGACCGCTCCAACGTCTCCAATTGGTTGTGGCAGTCATCAAGCTTGGCGTCCCGGTCCTTGATGGCAGCCTCCCGAGCCTTCATCTCCTTCTCCTTCTCCTGGCGGCCGTGCACCTCCTTGGCGAGCTCGTCGCGCAGGCCTTGCAGCTCGACCTCTAGCGCCTTGCAGCAGCCCTGGGCGGCCGCAGCGTCACCCAGGGCAGCGTCCTGAGCGGCCTTGGCTTGGATGGCGGCCTGCTTCTCCCCATTGGAGGCCAACACGACCTAGCTCAGCGCTGCTCGGATGGAGGTGGCAGAACGGGCCCAGCCAGAAGCTAGCTCCAGGCGCCCGACCACTAGGCGAGGGTCCACGCTCAGGAGATCCTCCCGCAGCTGGCTCAGTTCGTTGGCAGCCTGGTCCAGGACGGCGGCAGAGGGAGTAGAAGAGATGGGAACCAGTGGAGCGGGTGGAGAGGACGGCAACGTGATCGCAGCTTGACAGGAAGGAACCCCCTGGGCCTTGGCTGCTCCGGCTACAGCATCGAGCGCAGTCGACTCTAGGGTCAGCGGGGCCATGGGGGCCGACTCCTCGCCAAGCTGTCCCAGTTGGCCTCGCGAAGACGATCGGGCAAGGGAGGCGCGAGCCTTGCCGTCTTCTTCCCCAGCGGATGAAGGCGCTGCCCCGGCAGATGGACTCTCCCCAAGCAGGGCCGTGGAAGCCCCTCTCAACCTCTTCGCTGCAGGTGCCGGCCTAGCAAAAGAACACACACATCAAGCCTCGGCGGCAGAAACCAAGCAAAGCACGAATCAAGCACTTGCTGGACGTCATTCATGGACTCAAGCAACCGCCAGCCAAACTTGAAGCCCGAAAGCCTACAGCTCGGGTCGGCCTTGGGAGGCCCGGAAGCAGAAGGCACATCAGGAGGGCTGGAGCTGGCCTCAGACCGCCCAGGGACCAAAGCATACCCTGGGGGAACCAACCCCGACCTGCCCTTCCTTGTGACCAAGGGAGAGTCCTCCCCTCCTCGCCTGGCGCCGGCCTCGTCATCATCCGGCATGGAGCGGAGGGCCTGGGACCTGCGCCGAGGGAAGGACTCCCCCGACTCCTCGCCGGTCGCTTCAGAGTCAGACTCTTCCTCCTCCGCTTCTTCTTCCCCCTTACTCCTGCTAGAGTTACCGGAGGACACGTTCACCGTCGCCAGCGCCTCTAGATCCTCGGGAGCTTCCGCAGGCACCAGCCCTCACCATTGAAGGTGGGCATGGCGTTCACCACCTGCTCCCAGTCGTCGCGAAGGAACAGGGGGACGGGGGCGCCCATCGGGCTCGCCACGTCTCCCCCAACCAAGAAATGGAGGGCCACGACCATATCCTCGTCGGTCAAGGCCTCGGAGCTCAGGCGCAGGGTGGCGTCCGCGCCCCCAAGCCTCCTCAACGGGAGCGAATGTTCCTGGAGAGGAGCCACCCGGTGCTCCAAGAACTCCCTCAGGAGCGTGGCCCCGGTCAACTTCGCCGCCCCCAAGTTGCTTGGCCTCAGGTCCGCGTTCATCCTCTTCAGCACCTCCTTCGCACGGGGGTCGACGAGCTCCACACGGGACCACGCGTCAACGGCCTTAGGCTGCCCCGTGGGCAACACCAGTCGGGGGTGGAGGCGCCCGACGTCCACCATGACCCACTTGCTCCGGAAGCCTTCGATCCTCTTCCCAGGCTTCGAAATGGCATTGGAGTTGGAGTATGCGATAAAGCCCGCGCATGCGGAGACATGGGCACCAGAAACCCGGAGGGAGAAAAAGTGGCGCGGCAAGGCCACGGAGGGCTTTACCCCAACGTGAGCCTCACAGTAGTAAGCGAAAATCGCCAGGAGAAGAACAGAGTTGGGGTGGAGATGCAGAGCCTGCAAGTTGTATTGGCGGAGAACGGCAAAGAAGAACTCAGAGAAAGGAGGCACCAAACCGACGATGATGGCGCTCACGAAGAACGGATAGAAGGTGCTCCCCTTGCCCTCAGGCTGGTCGGAGCCGGCCTTGAGCACAGTCGCCCCCTGGCAGCCCTGCGCCACCGTCATCAAGCGCGTGAGGACGAGGTTCTTCTTCGACTGGTTTGGGGAATCCAGCGCTGGCGAGTACGAGGCCTCGGTCGGGGACTTGCAAGGCGCCATGGCGTGCCAGATGAGAAGGATTGAGGCAGATCTGGAGGATTTCGGGAGCAAGAAGGAGAAAAGCGAGAAAGGGGATCTGGGGCGAGACGAACGAGAACAAAGCGAGTAAGTCTGGCCCGGGCACCTCTTTTGTCAGATGGACAGTTGTCGAGGCGTCGTGGGGAGCGCAGTCGCCCACGTCCAATCGACCGCCACGCGGCGCCCAAGGATGCAGGCTTTTGGGGCCCGCGGCGCTTCGCGCTTCCCCTTCGCTTCTCTGCTAAGCCAAGACCGTGCGCGCCTTGGGCCCGGGGCTACTGTCGGCGTTCTGGGAACGGGGGTCCCCAGACTTGCCTGCCTGCTGCCTGCGCCGTGGCTCAAGTGGGGGCCCAGTGCGGCCCAGCTTCATCAGCTCAAGCTCAAGACCCTCGTGAGGGGCCAAGCCTCCCGAGGCGGACGACAGAAAGCTTCCTCAGAGGCAGCCTCATCAGGCAGGCTCGTGAGGAGGCAGAGAGATCAAGACAGGGGTACCTCGCGAGGAGCCCGTGATGCAAGCCATGACGATCGAGACCAGCCGAGCGTCGGCCTGCGCAGTGTCCTTGTTTCCCTTTCGGTGCAAAGGGGGCAAGCACAGGACAAGGCATCCGGCAAAGGTTACCATGCCAGTGCAACGAGACCAAGACCAGCAGAGCGGTAGAACGGAGGTCACCGTGGATCCCAAGACGGCGTCATCACCAGTGCTTTTGGCAGCTGAAAACCACCTTTGGTCAGGATAACTTGTACTATATGTTCCCCTTCAAAATGGCCAATTGTTGGCGCCCTTCCCGCTCATTATTTGGGAAGAGGCCCAAGGTCTCTATAAATAGAGCTAGCCACCACAGAGTAGAGGCCCTAGTCAGAGCTAGAAAATCGGATAGAGATCCCAAGTAGAACACATCGCACCAGCTCAAGAACACACCTCGCGAGGTTGTTCTTCCATTGTACTATTCATCATCAGCCCCTGAGGCAATCCACCACACCACACACTGGAGTAGGGTATTACACCACAACGGTGGCCCGAACCAGTATAAATCTCGTGTCCCTTGTGTTGTTCATCGTTTCCAGCTTAGATCACGCGAGGAGATCGGACGTAGATCGGTAGGGGAGAGATCTTCGCGCGCACCGCAGAGTTCGAACCTTAAGGGTCTGCCGGAATCCGAAATCCAACAGATAGGACGGTAGTCTTGGACCAAACGATTTGTTCCGTCCTTCTTCTTGACGAAGAGAGAAGGTGCTCCCCAAGCAGAGGAACTTGGACGAATGAAACCCTTGCGAAGAGATTTGTCGATTTCCTCCTTAAGTTCAAGGAGCTCATGAGGCGGCATCTTGTAGGGTCGTTTGGCAATAGGAACGATGCCTGGTTTCAAGTCGATGACGAACTCGACAGCCCGGGCAGGGGGTATTCCTGGAAGTTCTTCTGGAAAGACATCAAGGAAGTCACGAACAACTGGAATCTTTTCAATTCCCTCAAGAGGTGTTGCGTTCAACGCATTCAGGAGATAGAGTCGGGCCTCGGCATTTTGAACCAGACGAGCATTGTAGCTTACTATCTCATCTGAAGGGTGTAGAAGGTGGACGGTTTTAGTGGCGCAAACGATAGAAGCCATATGTGCTTTCAACCAATCCATTCCCAGAATGAGGTCAATACTGGAAGACTCCAGAATAATGGAGGAGGCAAAAAATTCCAACCCTTCAATTTCAACTGAAACATTGTGGCTAACCATGGAGGTTTGGCATTGGCCCGCAAGGGGTTTTACCACTAGTGGAGTGTGCATCTCTTCGTATTTAATTCCATGCATGAATGCAAAATCTTCTGATATGAATGAATGTGATGCTCCTGAATCAAACAAAATAGATGCTGATACTGAATTAACTAGAAGAGTACCCATCACAGTAGCAGGCTGGTCTTGAGATTCATTAAGATCAATGTTGTTAGCCTGCCCACGACCATAAGGTCGGGCATTGTTGTTGCGGGGTTGATTGCTACCACGAGCATTAGAAGGCAGAGCCAGCTAATTCTGATTCTGAGGGTAGTTCCTGGAACGGTGATCTAGAAGGCCACACTTGAAGCACAAACCATCATTGGGATTGGGAGCAGGAGTTTGGGGTGGTACAACTCGAAGAGGCTGCCTCTACAGGGTTGGAGGCAGACGCGGTGCGGCATAAGACTGTCTTGGTGCATGTGTAGTTGGACGATACATGCTATGGGGAATCCATATCCGACGCTTCTGTGCTGACGGGCCCGAAGATGAGCCAGCGTCACGGCTGCGCCTGAGGGATCCCTGGTGTTCCTGCAGACCGTTTCGACATGAATGACCTTGTTCACCAAGGTGGCGAAATTAGCAAAGTCATGCACTAGGAGCGCTAGCTTGATATCAGGTTGAAGTCCATCACGAAACTTTTCCTGCTTACAAGCATCTGTAGCAATGTCTTCTTCAGCATAACGTGACAAGTCCAGAAATTCCCGCTTATAAGCATCTACAGCCTTGTTTCCTTGGGTGAGGTTGTGTCTAGTCACTGAAAAACTTTTACTAACTTGTGACGCCTCGATTCAATCGTACACTAATCATACACGCAAACGTGTACGATCAAGATCAAGGACTCACGGGAAGATATCACAACACAACTCTAGACACAAATTAAAATAATACAAGCTTTATGTTACAAGCCAGGGGCCTCGAGAGCTCGAATACATAGCTTGAAAACAAAAGAGTCGGCGGAAGCCACAATATCTAAGTACAGACATGAGTTAGACAAGTTTGCCTTAAGAAGGCTAGCACAAAAGCAACAACAATCGAAAAGGCAAGGCCCCCTGCCTGGGAGCCTCCTAACTACTCTTGGTCGTCGGTGGCCTCCACGTAGTAGTAGGCACCCTCGATGTAGTAGTAATCGTCGGTGGTGACGTGTGGCTCCTGGACTCTGACATCTAGTTGCATCAACTGGAAAGAAGAAGAAAGGGGGAAAAAGGGGAGCAAAGCAACCATGAGTACTCATCCAAAGTACTCGCAAGCAAGGATCTACACTACATATGCATCGGTATCAATGAAATGGGTTGTATCTGTGGAATGAACTGCAGAATGCCAGAAGAGAAGGGGAAAGCCTAGCCTATCAAAGACTAGCATCTTCAAGCGTCTTGCAGCATCAGAAGAGATAAGAGTAGCATAAAGTAAAGTAGTAGTAGTGTTATCAACCTCGGCCAGAGATCCTTTCTCGACTCCCCGCGAGAAAGCAATCCCAGAGCCATACTATTCAGTTATCACCTCAAGTATCCAGTTCTAGTTGTATCGATCGGGATACAACTCCGAGTGTCCGCTACTGTAGGACAGGCTATCGATAGATGTTTTCTTCCCTGCAAGGGTGCACCAACTTACCCACCACGCTCGATTAACTCCGGCCGGACACACTTTCCTGCGTCATGCCCGGCCTTGGCCAAACGATACGCCGCAACCCGACCTAGGCTTAATAGAGAGGTCAGCACGCCGGACTAAACCTATGCCCCCAGGGGTCATGGGCCATCACCCCAGGAACTCCTGCACGTTGCGAACGCGGCCGGTGAGAAGACCTAGCTACATCCTTAAAAAGACAGGTGCTTACCAGTCCAACCCGGTGCGCGCCGCTCAGTCGCTGACGTCTATTAAGCTTTGGTTGATGCATACGACGCAGAACACCCATACTATGCCCACGTGATGGTTAGTGCTATCAGGCCAGAGGCCCCTCGGACCAAATATCCAAATCGTAGTGGATTAGGAGCATGCGGTAACAAGCAGAGGCTCACGATCTATGTGACCCCGTCTCCCCGTCTCGAGGACTTGCGGCACGGGCTAAGAATGCCCGGCCATGCCTCGTAATTATCTCACGGGCACCCTCCAGGTCAACCTGACTCCTCATCACTTGCAATTAAGCTCGCGCGGGTACCCCTCAGGGCCGACCCGTCTTTAGTAACATGGTTCAGTGTAAAGTCATAGTAACCATAGTAACCGTGTGTCTAACACCAAGGGGGAAACCTGAGGAATCACCCTTGACGGATTCCACTCGATGTAATCATCAAGGTGAACGTAAGAGGATCCACCCTTGAGGTTCACACTTGAGGGGTTGCACGACAGAGTCGCATCAGAAGTGGTTAAGGCGGAATCACCCTCGATGACCACGACCGAATAGCTACACTACAGGGTTAACATGAGAAGTGTTGATGAGGTCTCACCCTCGGCACTCGATAGTAACCCAGTAGTGTCGAGCAACTAAGGGGAAAGTGATGTGTGGTGCTGGGGCCTGGTCTTTGATCCCGTTGATCGGGTCTTCGATGATGAAGCAGGGGCAACAAGGACAAGGTGGGGGTCACTGATGGATCACTAACCAACCTATACTAAACAATTTAGGATAAGCAGGTAGGTAACAATAAGCAGGTTACAAAAGCAGGCTATGCATCACAATAGGAGCAAACAATAACAGTAGCAAAATCTAATGCAAGCATGAGAGAATGGAATGGGCGATATCGGGATGATCAAAGGGGGGGCTTGCCTGGTTGCTCTGGCAAGGAGGGGTCGTCGTCGACGTAGTCGATCACAGGGGCAGCATCAGTCTCGGGGTCTACCGGAGAGAAGAGGGGGAAGAAAGAGTAAATATACGCAAACAGAGGTACCACTAAGCATGACATGACGAAAAGCAGAACGAGGGTCGACCTAACGTGGTACTACACGTTGCAGACGGAGGGGATAAACATCCGAGGATGAATTCCCGGCGTTAGGCGGATTTCAGACAAAGAAAAAGAGGGGGAAAGTTCCATGTTCAGCATGCTAGGGGCATGTGACAGATGGACGGACCGCGTGTTCGGATTCATTGGAATTTTCTGAGCAACTTTCATGTGGAAAACATTTTCATCCGAGTTACGGTTTAATTTCTATGAATTTTTAAAGATTAAAGTATTTTCTGGAATTATTCAAATTAACAGAAATTCATTATGACGTCAGCATTGCGTGGGGATGATGTCACCTTTCATCAGACTCGCTGACCAGGGTCAAACCTGACCTGTGGGTCCAGTGGGACCCACATGTCAGCCTCTGTTAGCCTAACAGTAATTTAAACTAAACTAACAGGCTAATTAGAGGGGTGGGCTCCTGGTGTCAGTGACTAACTAATTACTGTTTAACTAACAGATTTTAATTAGAAGATTTATTTATTTATTAAAACGTTTTTAACAAGTGGGGCCCACACGTCAGTCTCACTGGGCAGCCCAGTCAGTAGTTGACTGGGTCAACCCAGTCAACTAGGGCCCATGTGGCCCGCGGTTAGCCTCACGGGAGGCTGCACCTTTGGTGCCTGGTCAACGTCGTCGGGGTTTCGCCGCTGGCGACCATTCCAGAGACGGCGCGGCGCAGGAGGTGGTCGGGATTCATCCTCTGGCCACCAAATCGAGCGCGGAAGGGCGGGATCGAGCGAGCGCGGAGCGGCGCATCGCGTGATGGTACTGGCCTGGCCGGAAATGCACTAAAATGATGGTGGCACGCACCGCGGTGGTCGCCGAAGTTCGGGCAAACGCACGGTCGGCGCTAGAGGCTATGGGAAGGGACCTAGCGGCACGGGCGGACGCGGCAAGGTGGCCTAAGCACTCTTGAGTGCTCGAGCGAGCATGACGATGCCCATAGAGACGGCAGCGAGCTATGCGGCGGAGCTGAGCTCGGCCATGGCGGACGCGGTGGCTACGGTAGCGCAAGAGGCCAGGGGAGCGAGGGAAGGGGATGAGGGGCTCACCGCGCGGTGCAAGAAAGGAATGTGGTAGTTTAGGAGCAGCAGGAGTCTACGGCGTTCGTCAAAGATGCGTCGGCGATCCGAGGAAGAAGATGGCCTCAATCTGAGGCTGCGATGACATAGAGCTCGGGCTCGAGGTCGGGGAGGCTGCAGCAGGGTCCATCGGAGCTTCTCGACATAATGGCGGAGCGAGGTGGTGGTTGTGGCCGCGGCTATGGCGCAGCCATGGTGACGGAGGCGCTCGGTGAGGGGGAAGAGAAGGGGATTTGGAGGGGAGTGGGAGAGGCGGAGAGGGGAGTGGAGTGGCAGAGTGAGTGGGTGAGAGCGGGGGGAGCTCGAGGGGGCGCGGTTGTCGGCCTTATCCCCTCGGGACGGCGCCGAAGAGGTGGTGCGGCGGTAACCAGCCTCCTTTAGCGACGGGGTCGGGGGCACAAAGAACCGACCGGGGAGGGGGAGTGGGTTGGCCAGCTGGAGTGGGCCGAGGCCCAATGGGAGGCCAGGGGCTCTTTTCTCTCTATTCTTTTTTTTGTTTTTTTCAGCAGTTTTTGCCTTTTCTTTTAGCCACAATTGACTTTGCAAAAATATGCCACTGGCCAAAACAATTTTAAACAATTATAGGGCACTGCCACAAAAAGATTGTGAGGCTTGCAATTTTTATAAATTAGAAAGGCATTTAATTTAATTGCTTTAGCCACAATTTTAACTAGTTTAGGGAACTTAGACATTTTGGAAAAATGTTAGTTTACCACCAATGTTAACCAGTGATTAATTCCCACAAGATGAACATTTTAGTTTTCATATTTGAGCAATTTGAATTTCACTCAGAATTTGAAATTGAATTCAACTAGAAATTGAAATGGAATATTGATCAAAGTGACTAAGCACTGTTATAGCAAAATGATTAGCTTGATCTCAGGGGGTACTGTAGCATCATTACATCGGGGTGTTACACCGAAGAAACAAGGACGAAAACGTGCATCAACCCTTATGCATAGATTACCCCAATGTCACCTGGGGAATCCGCAAGTGAGTGCCAAAACATACATCAAGTGAGTCAATAGAACACCCCATTGTCACCACAGGCATCCACGCAAGACATGCATCAAGTGTTCTAAAATCCATAATAGTATTCAATCCGATAAGGAGATAATAGTGAAACCTCTAAGGTAAAACTCAATTCATCACAAGAAGGTAGAGGGGTGATGAGGACATGACTACCTTGGATACGACCAAAAATATTGCATACATGCATATTTGTCAGGTGATTTCTAGTGTCAACTATTCAATAATCTATTTATATTATCCAGAACAAAAATACTTCACACACTTTTGTGTTTTGTCTAATTGCAGGTGTATGGGACATTTGTACAATCCACATATGAAGATAAGGGAAAAAGAGAGGTTTAGGTGCTGTTCAAAAAGTCCTTTCACGTCACTTTTGGGCCAAGAGAAGATAGAGTCCAAGTCTCTCATGTTCTGGATTCAGATTCGGACTGCACAGACATACCTGACTCAAAACGGCAAGAACTTTTTCATAAGGACTCCGAATTGGGTGATTCTTTTTTTGTTGGAAAGTAGATTTCGTCCTCTTTCCACTCCATTTGGATTCACCTTTAAATTCGTCCGAAGCATTGAGATATGGACGAAACAATCTGACGCTGCAGCAGAATCCGAGTCAAACAACAAGTCCAAAGGTGTTGCATCACCTCCACTTGGGCCCATGAGCCTTGTACGACCTAGGGTTGGTTTTAGGCTGCCTTGGGATGTCCTCCCACCTCCTTGGCCGCCACCCCTTGCTCCTATATAAGTAGATCCACCTAGTAGCTATTTCGTTGGGATTTGTTTAGTTAAAAGTTAGCCATTGCAACTTCGTGTACTTCGTTTGTGTCCAACGACCAGACCAAGACCGCTTCCAGATCCCCATCTTTATCAATACTTCATCTATATTCACAATATTCCGATTGCTTTATCATATTCTTGCTTGTTCTTCGATTGCTTGCAGGAATAGACCTTCGTGGTCAGGTTGATCGTGCTCCAGCGTGGTCAATAACCTCTAGGAGTTGGTTTAGCGATTGCTAAGGCGCAACGTGGTGCACGTTTGTAGTCGGATCGTCAAAGTCATCTCCACCAAATCGATAGTTCTCATCTCATCGAAAGATCAGGACACCCCGCCTCTATCAAGTGGTATCAGTTTTCAGGTTGCTCGGTGAGAATTTCTAGTTTCCCCTAGATTAGATTTATTTTCTTACCTATTGTCCAAGAAAAAGCCACAAAAAAGTTAGATCTATTCATCCTTTTGTCCAAGCCAGTCTGAGCCTTTGCAATTTTCTTTTCATTGTTTGCATTATTGAATTATCGGTTGCTTGCATCGTCGTGTCGAGTTGCTGGTCTTAGTGTCTAGTTCGTTTAGAGTTTCGAGTTCTGTTCACATTAGTCACGTCGCCGCTGCATCGTTATCCCTTCCGCTGTTCACCACACCATCCATCAATTTTCACCTCGTGCTACCCATAGTTCATTGTCACAATCATAGTTGAGGTCGTTCACATCTTCGCTTGATCCAATTTGCATCTTATCTAGCTTGTTTGTGAAAAAACAGAGAAAGAAAAAAAGAAAAAAGAAGTGAGAGAAAAAAAAAGAAAAAAAAAGTGAAAAAAATTCCGTGAAAAAAGGAGAAAAAAAGATATTCAGAGTGTGCTCCACCTTTGTTACGCGTCGCGCCATGATTTTTTTAGTGTTCTAGGCTCGTGTCTCTAGCACGGTCTAGCCTAGGACCAGCACAGTACCGTCGTTGAGCGTTTATTCAACATTGCATCTCTGAATTGATTATTGCTGATCTTTTGCTACCATATATTTGGCCTTCCAAGCTCCACATATTTCTACACCGTGTATACATACGCTCACCTGGCAATCGCTTTACTCAATCTTCAGAGTTATTTGACACCGCTGGTTGCCTGTCACCACCTGCCGCATGGTAAGAACTTGTAAGATATTGATATTTGCTTTACTGTGAGCACTTTACAACCACATCCTAGTAGTTCATAGGAACATTATTCTCGAAGTTTGTTTCTTGTTTCTAATAATCATGACAGGTTTCGGAGACAGAAGTTCTTGGACGACGGACACATCATCACCATCACGAGAGTTGGGGCAACACACACAAGCACATGGTCAGGTTATCTCTTTACCGTCATTTGAGGGTAGATTTAATCCTGCTATTTATCTAGCTTGGGAGCTTGAAGTAGAACAAGTTTTTAGTCACCATGACTTTTCTGAACTTGAGCGAGTACGAGCTGTCACTAGAGCATTTACTGGTTTTGCTTCTGTTTGGTGGAGTGTGCATTGTAAGAAAAACATTGATAACCAACCCACAACTTGGAAAGATTTGAAAGATGTAATGAGACAACAGTTTTTCCCTCCTTATTATCGTCGTGAATTGCTTCGCAAATTTGAACAATTTAAACAAGGCAACAACACTGTTCATGCTTACTACCAAGAGTTCAAATCTTATATGCATCATTGTGACATAGAAGAATCTGAGGATGATACAATGAATAGATTTTTTGGTGGTTTGAACCATGATATTCAGGCATGATTTCAGTATATTCCTCGTTGCATTACTGGTATGTATGTTCGTGCTTGTACCTTTGAGAGACAGTTACAGGAGGATGCATTGGGTGACTACAACAACTACTATTCTAGTTCATGCTCACCACCACCGCTTGGTTCCTCCACCGTTGCACCTACTAGAGCAGCCACACCTCAGATTGTGAGCGCGACATCATCTCAAGAGTATGGTACATTGCCATCATCCGTACCTACATCAGCTACATCTTTGTGACAAGGTAATTGTAAAGGTATTGATGATATAACTTCACATGAGAATGATGCATGTCTAGTTAACTTGAATACATTATGTGTTGAGTTACCTGTTGATTTGAGCGCATCACCTATTTTACAGAATCATGTTACTGTCATGAATGCGTCATGTGATCAAACAACTGAAATACCAACAATTTTGAGTGCACCCAATGAATTAACTGTTGATGCAAAAGAACCAATGTTTAATCATTTTGATATGACCTCTAATCTTGGTGATGATTCTGTGTCAAATGACTTATTGCATGTTGGCTTATTTAAGCATGTTGTAGCATGTAAATTTTATGCAAGTAAGGTTTATTCACCAATATTGGGATGGTTTAATGATGAATATTGTCAATCTTTTCATATGAATAAGAGCTTCACTTATATGTGCAAACTGAGTTGCAATACTTTCATGCCTTCTACTTCTTGTGATAATATTTTGGCTTTATATTTTATTCACTATGAAAGTTACTCATGTATACATGTGTCATATGTGCAAATTCCACGGGAAGTAAAAATTGATGACATATACATATACAACATGTACACCTTGTCTCTTTTGTTAGCCACATTTCATATAAAGCAACGCCGAGGACGGCTTTATTTTCAAAAAGGGGAGGATGATGAGGACATGACTACCTTGGATACGACCAAAAATATTGCATACATGCATATTTGTCAGGTGATTTCTAGTGTCAACTATTCAATAATCTATTTATATTATCCAGAACAAAAATACTTCACACACTTTTGTGTTTTGTCTAATTGCAGGTGTATGGGACATTTGTACAATCCACATATGAAGATAAGGGAAAAAGAGAAGTTTAGGTGCTGTTCAAAAAGTCCTTTCACGTCACTTTTGGGCCAAGAGAAGATAGAGTCCAAGTCTCTCACGTTCTGGATTCAGATTCGGACTGCACAGACATACCTGACTCAAAACGACAAGAACTTTTTCATAAGGACTCCGAATTGGGTGATTCTTTTTTGTTGGAAAGTAGATTTCGTCCTCTTTCCACTCCATTTGGATTCACCTTTAAATTCGTCCGGAGCATTGAGATATGGACGAAACAATCTGACGCTGCAGCAGAATCCGAGTCAAACAACAAGTCCAAAGGTGTTGCATCACCTCCACTTGGGCCCATGAGCCTTGTACGACCTAGGGTTGGTTTTAGGCTGCCTTGGGACGTCCTCCCACCTCCTTGGCCGCCACCCCTTGCTCCTATATAAGTAGATCCACCTAGTAGCTATTTCGTTGGGATTTGTTTAGTTAAAAGTTAGCCATTGCAACTTCGTGTACTTCGTTTGTGTCCAACGACCAGACCAAGACCGCTTCCGGATCCCCATCTTTATCAATACTTCATCTATATTCGCAATATTCAAATTGCTTTATCATATTCTTGCTCGTTCTTCAATTGCTTGCAGGAATAGACCTTCGTGGTCCGGTTGATCGTGCTCCAACGTGGTCAATAACCTCTAGGAGTTGGTTTAGCGATTGCTAAGGCGCAACATGGTGCACGTTTGTAGTCGGATCCTCAAAGTCATCTCCACCAAATCGATAGTTCTCATCTCATCGAAAGATCGGGACACCCCGCCTCTATCAAGGGGGAGAAACACCATATGATTCAACTATACTAACAAAGCTCGCGGTACATCAAAATCGTGCCAAATCAAGAACACGAGAGAGAGAAGGATCAAACACATAGCTACTGGTACATACCCTCAGCCCCGAGGGTGAACTACTCCCTCCTCGTCATGGAGAGCGTCGGGATGATGAAGATGGCCACCGGTGATGGTTTCCCCCTCCGGCACGGAACGGGCTCCCAATTGGTTTTGCGTGGCTACAGAGGCTTGCGCCGGCGAAACTCCCGACCTAGGTTTATTTCTGGGGGTTTCTATGTTTATAGGAATTTTTGGCGTCGGGAACAAGTCAGGGGGGTCCATGAGGCGACGACGAGGCAGGGGGCGCACCCTCCACCCTTGTGGATGCCTCGTGGCTCTTCTGGCCCAACTCTTTTGCTTCGGGGGCTTCTTCTGGTCCATAAAAAATCATCGTAATTTTTTAGCTCATTTGAACTCCGTTTGATATTCCTTTTCTACGAAACTCAAAAACAAGGAAAAAACAGAAACTGGCACTGGGCTCTAGGTTAATAGGTTAGTCCCAAAAATCATATAAAATAGCATATAAAGGCATATAAAATATCCAAAACAAATAATATAATAGCACGTAAGAATCAAAAAATATAGATACGTTGGAGATGTATCAGGGCCCCTCCACCGTTGATGGCTCGCCCAGGCGGGGAGGTGGTGCGGCTTCGGCCGTTCGGTTTTCAGGCGGCACACGTCACCCATTTGCGTGCAGAGGAGGTCGATCTGGTGGTCCAGCGGGGGATGGGTGCGGATTTGCCAGTGAAAGCTTGGTTCGGCCTCGTCCATAACCATCAATGGTGGTGCCCACAAGCGTTGTTACCTCACTGGAGGCATTGTGGGGCTATCCACGTTCCCTATGTGTCCTAGGGGAAACCCCGGATTCAATCTTTTCGGATCCGATGATGGTGAGGTTCCTGTGCCGTGACCCCCGTGGGGCATCATCTTTGGGCTGTACACCGGCCGAAGGGATTAGTGTTTGGCTTGGTGGTTGGGCGCAGGTCTCCGTATGATTCTCGTGCAGTAACCAAGGTGGATCAGTGTGACATCTACAAACTATAGTATTGACGATGACAAGTCTTCGCGGCTAGGTCCAGCAGGGTCTTGGCACTGGATACCTTACGATGGATGCACGCGGGACGCACGCATTGTTTGGCGTCGTGGTGACGTTAACAGCAAAAGGGTCTGGCAAGATCAGTGCAATTATTGCTCTTGAAGATGAGATTGTGAAAAGAGACGACAATGGATTCAACAACAAGTGCGTGCGCTGCATGTTGCGGGTCTGGTAGACTAGTTGGTGCTCCCGGTTAGCCGACAGGCGCCTTGGTGAGGCCATCGGATTTCTTGGGAGTCAATAGCTCCTGTGCGACATCTTTCATGGGAATTGGACGGAGTGCGACGTTGTTGACGAAAATGGCTTTGGGGCGACACTTTTGAGCGAGTAAATAGCCCAGACACGACATGGCCCTTAAGCTAAACTGATGCCCTCATTAGCTGTTATGGGCTGGACCCACAACTTATCCATGTAAGCGCGGGGCCCACCACTTGTCCAGTAAGCGCAGGACCCACCTCTTTGCAGCTAGAAGAGACGACGCCCGTGCCCGTCCGCCCGCCGCCGCCCATTGCTTCCCCTTTCCCCATTCTTCCTCTTCTCCGGCGAGCTAGTGCAGATGTCCACCTCCTCCGCCACACACTCAAAATGGCGTCAGTATGGTCTAGTGCCGCTCACAAGGTGCCTGACTGCCCACGCCCAGAGCCTCTGAAATGGTGGGTTAGTAGGACTGATGAGAATGGAAATCTTGGGCGGGTATTTGTGAAGTGCTTGAGCAAAACAATGGCAGGAAGGGATGGCAAGGTTAGATCTCAGTTCTTAGCCCGTTCTTTCACTACTATTTGCTTTGATTTCTCCATATTTTGTTTTTTCCTCGAAATTGGAATTTAGGGTTCATGTTTTTGTTTTTCAGATCCTGAAGAAATGCACACATTTCGAGTGGATGGATGCTTATGTTGAGAGGATTCAGTTCGAGGACTACATTGATTCGAGCGGGGCCACAACCTCGGAGCTCAATTTGGGCGGGGTGCCGCAGATGGAGGATTTGGGGTCGAGCTCGGACAGAGGGATGGGCAGAGTTGTGTCGATGGCGAGGTATGCTCGCAATGCTGAACTGCACTTGGAGTGTGAACTAACCGAGGAACTGAAGAAGATCAAGAAAAATCAAATGGGGATGATCGATTTGCAGAAGCAAGCAAATATCATGGCGGGGGGTTCTATTGTTGTGTCATTGCTCTTTTTTATTTTACTTGTTGTTCATCCATAATTAGAGGGGGCATTTAGGCCTGTCAGGGTAGAGGATGCGATCTGTGCGCAATGCCAAGTTCATGTAACTGAATCAAAGCAGAAATATTCAATGTTCATGCTCTGTTCTTGTTCTTCAGTTAACAGAGTGCACAGCCCCCCAAATTCAGTTTCTAGTAAAAAAAGTCTTGCTGCCGAATAGATGTTGGGCGTTAAAAAATAACAAGGCCCAAATAGAGACAAGACCACCCGCGTAGGGGCACCAGCCCAGTTTTATAGCATAGAGGCACCCATGTTTAGAAAAAATGCTTCGACTAAAACCTCGAAATAAAATGTTGCTTCGGCAAATAAACCTTTAACAAACATATACTTCTTTACTTGTTTTTTATTTAGCCAAATTTTTCTGTCGAATAAATGTTGGACCGTATGTATTGTAACTTTTTTGTTTTCTTTACATATTTGTTGCTTGTCCCTATTGTTTTGTGATTGTTTTTATACATGTCTACGGTTCCATGAAACCCAAATAAAATGGGGATATGTGAAAGCCTCAGAAATCACTTTTGGAAATGATCAAGTTAAAATTCGCTTCAAATAGGTTAGGTGACCCTATTAGCCAAGCTAAACTAGTTGCATGTCCATGGTTGCACAAAAATTTGCACCCTACACCGACTAGCGAGGGTGACCCTATTAGCCAGGGCCTAGATACATGCGTGCACACATCCAGCACACCAAGATATGAAAAAAATTGCAAAAAAATTTGGGTACCCATACACTTGCATGTCCATAGTGGAATCTACCTTTTATTAGTAACACATAGGTCAACTAGATAGAACATCAAGCACGATATATATCAACTGACCAATATCAACTAGATAGAAAAAAAACAGATAGAACACATCACAATATAGTAGCATAAGTAGTAGCATTGCATGAGCTAGATATATAGTACCACATTACAACTAATATAGATAAGGGTAGCACGACATACATAGTACCATTACAACTTATATAGATAGTTCATAGTTCAACCCAACACGATAATAATAAAACACCACCGGCTTGCTTGCTTGCTCCAAGGCCAACTCCTCCATGGCCAACCCCTCTCCTCCATGGCCAACTCCTTCACTCGTCGTCGTCAGTGGGGTATGGGAGGGTGTCCATGCGCTCATCGGCGGGGAAGGCGATGTCGAAGTCGGTGAAGATGTTGTACATGGTGAATGCGATGAACTCGCATCCACACCAAAAACGCGGCCGACGAGGTAGTAGGCGTCGAAGGGGTTGGTGAACCTCACGATGAGCCCGATAGGATGGCCATTGCTACTGACCTCTTCGACACGGAACATGGCCGAAGAGCCCCTCCGAAGGTGGTGGTAGCCGGCGAAGAGGAATAACTCGGTCAGCCCCCTTGCCGCCCTCCACCTTGAGATCGCCCACACCCGTAGGGTGTTCTCCACCCGGACTCCGGCAGGGTAGAGCCTCTCGGGGAAGGTGAGCGGCACACGGTAGGTATCCTAGTGAACTGCATCTTGCTTGCTAGCTTCGAGTGGATCTTGGGACGGCTCGGACGGCTTGTGGTGAAGATGGGAGATGAAGGAGAGTGAGAGGAAGATGTAGAGGAAGATGTAGGCGTGGGTGTGCTTAAATAGCCGAGGTGCGCCGTTTTAATGTTTTGTTTTCCTCTCCCTCGTAATGGCATGGGAAACGGGCAATGTGGCATTGAGTCACCCGAGCCAACCCGTGTGTACACGCGCATACATTGTGGTAGTAATGCCAACGACCCGCGTAGCACTCTAGCAATTAAAACACGTTGTGAGATGAGCTCGATGCCATGCATGCAGCGGCTAGCGATGGTCGGGCATCTAGACCCATCTAGAATGGGTAAATAGCCATAATGCGACGAGGCGAGGGTGTCGGCGGGCGTGCTCGATGCCATGCATGCAACGTCGAACCCTGCAAGGGCGGCAGCGGCAGGGCTGCGCGCGTGTGCATGCTTTTCAGGCCAAATGCGGCGTGTTGTCCATCGGTCCAATGGGTGGGCCGCTTTAATTAACCCCAACAACACATGGCAGGCCTGCTCAGCCATATACAACGTTAAAAAATGGGCTAAAACGAACAGCTAATGAAAGCGCAGCCCGCGGATCTGTGACGTGCCTGATCCAGACCGTTGCTTATGTTCACATCCATCCAATGGTCCAGAATACTGCGTGTTATAATATTCAACATCTTCGAATAAGCCAGAGTGTAGCCCGCGGATCGCTGACGTAGCCCTAGTGCCTGATCCAGACCGTCCATTCACAGCGATCCATTGGCCCAGAGGAGTGCGGGGTTTTGATGGGGTTTTGAGAGGTTTTCAACGGTTAGGGTTGAGCATAACTAATTAAAAAAATCAATAAATATATAAAACTTGTGCCAATCATCGTTCTATGTGACTAAGTATCTAGGAAAAATAAGAAACTTGGACTATGGATATTTTCATGAAAAAACCTTCACAAAAGATGGCTATCAAGAACGAGGTTGTAGGGTTTTTAAGAGAAGTGAGCTAGGGTTTAGTGTTAAACATGTCACACTTTATCGAAACGATCCAATATCATGAAGGACTCTTATATACACACACTAGATGTCAAGTTTCCTTTTTTGCCTCATTTAGAGAAGGTCGGAAAAAAAACTTGCTTACAAATGGGTCTGTTTTCCCTAGCTTTGGAGGGGATTTGGAGCTCATGTGGAGCTCATTTTTCATGTCCGGAGTTTCACATAATAAAAGTGCTTCGGTTAATCAACTAACATTCATAATAGTCTAGAAATCACTGTAACACCAATACCACAGACCAAATAACTTCAAATTTGAATTTTGGCTCAAACTTGAATTTTGGCTCAAATTTGAATTTTGTCTCAAACTTGAGTAATATTACAAATACACATCATATCAAAGTAAAAATACCATTACAAAAATTCAGGCAAGATTTTATTACTATAGCGTAGTAGCAATACACAATTTTCAATAAATTTTCACTTATGCTTCTTCCTACCACTTGATTTCTTCTTCTTTTTACCAATGCTTGTTTTTGGTTGTACAACACCCAGTTCACTCAAGCTCTTGATTTTCTTCACTGGACTTCCTGGAACAGCAGCTTCATTTTGCACCACAACAGTTGTAGTGTCATCGGACCCAATATCACCAGTTGGCAACACAACTTCCAATATAGGCTCAATTGGCACCACATCAGCTGGAATATCTTCAGTTGGCAACTCAACTTCCAGCATAGGCTCAGCTTGCACAACATCAGCTGGAATATCTTCAGAGGTACCCATATCTTCAATTGGCACCAGCACATCAAAATCTTGCTCATCTTGCAGCAGCACATCCAAGTCCTGCTCGTTTTGCACCACACCATCCAGGTCTGGTTGAATGTGTACTGTTTCACCAAAATTTATCTTTATTCTACAATCATTCCCTCTTGCCTTTTTCTTTGGCGAGCACTCTTCAACAACAAGGGGCTCACCTGCACGCTTCCTCCTAAAAAGATAAAGCATGTCAACTGGTTAGTAATTGAAAAATGCAACAAAACAGTAAACAATGCAAACATATGGCTACATACTTTGGCCTTTCAGGAGTGTAACAACATTTGGGAGATCCAACTCGGTGCCCAAGTTCCTGGCACAACTTGCATATATTTTTGTTACTTTTTTGGGACCTTTTTGGCTTTGCATCCTTCTTTCCCTTGCCCTTTTTACTACTCGCACCTTTCTCAAACCATGCCTTGAATCTACTCTCTTTAGGCCTGCCAGCCTTTCTTTTTGTTAGGGGAGGACACATGGAAAATTCAATTTCCACTTCTGGACATTGAGACTGATCTGTAAGTGCTGGAATTGGAGTTGCGTATGCAGCCTTGAATCTTGCTACTGAGTAATTTTCATGCAAATATGGGTGCATGTTTATCTTTGGTTGGGAGACCAAGAAAAGTATGGCATGATCACATGGTTTCCCGGTCTGCTGCCACTCCAAACAAGTGCAATCATGCATTTCAGTGTTAACAACATGCCTTCTACAAGTTTTGGTATCTCTAACTTCAGCACCCCACAAAGAAGATTTTTCAACAGATAAATGTGTAAGATTTCTGCTCCTGTTGACCACCTGTTGTACCACTGCAGGAAACTTATCCCCTTGTAGACAATCACCAATCCTTCTTCTCAATTCCCACAAGCGCATGATCATGATCCTGATTTGGTCAACCATGTCATGCGCACGCAATTTTTTTTACTGCTTCACCTTCTTGTTAAAACTTTTTGCCAAGTTGTTGTTTATATGATCTCACTTGATGGAAGTGTTAAATCCTGACCTATACCATAATAGAGAATGGTAGGTGTTCACCCATGGACCAAACTCAGGGCATGCTATCATTATCTTACCAGATGATATGAATGTGCCTGTTTAGTGTAAGATCTTGCTGCTGGCCACATGCGACCAAATTCTTCCCATCTGATTTTTTTAATCAAATTCATCCACATATGGCCGAAGCACTCCCTTTGCTCACAATGGGGGAAAACATTCTTCACTGCGTTTTCTAGCCCTTTGCATGCATCTGTGTGGACTGCCAAAGGTGACACTGACCCTATGCATCTTTTCAACTGCATCACGAACCATGTCCACGAGCTGAAATAAGCCAATAGCAACAGGGAACATCTAGTTGTGTTGTGACGCCCCCGATTCAATCATACACTAATCATGCACGCAAATGTGTACGATCAAGATCAGGGACTCACGGGAAGATATCACAACACAACTCTAAAACATAAATAAGTCATACAAGCATCATAATACAAGCTAGGGGCCTCGAGGGCTCGAATACAAGTGCTCGATCATAGACGAGTCAGCGGAAGCAACAATATCCGAGTATAGACATAAGTTAAACAAGTTTGCCTTAAGAAGGCTAGCACAAACTGGGATACAGATCGAAAGAGGCGCAGGCCTCCTGCCTGGGATCCTCCTAACTACTCCTGGTCGTCATCAGCGGGCTGCACGTAGTAGTAGGCACCTCCGGTGTAGTAGGAGTCGTCGTCGATGGTGGCGTCTGGCTCCTGGACTCCATAGTCTGGTCGCAGCAATCGGGTAGAGAAATGGGAAAAGGGGGGAACAAGGCAACCGTGAGTACTCGTCCAAAGTACTCGCAAACAAGGAGCTACACTACATATGCATGGGTATATGTGTAAAGGGCCATATCGGTGGACTGAACTGCAGAATGCCAGAATAAGAGGGGGATAGCTAATCCTGTTGAAGACTACGCTTCTGGCAGCCTCTGTCTTGCAGCATGTAGAAGAGAGTAGACTAAAGTCCTCCAAATAGCATCGCATAGCATAATCCTACCCGGCGATTCCCTCCTCGATGCCTTGTTAGAGAGCAATCACCGAGTTGTATCTGGCACTTGGAAGGGTGTGTTTTATTAAGTATCCAATTCTAGTTGTCATAAGGTCAAGGTACAACTCCAAGTCGTCCTGTTACCGAAGATCACGGCTATTCGAATAGATTAACTTACCTGCAGGGGTGCACCACATAACCCAACACGCTTGATCCCATTTGGCCAGACACACTTTTCGGGGTCATGCCCGGCCGCGGAAGATCAACACGTCGCAACCCTACCTAGGCACAACAAAGAGGTCAGCACGCCGGTCTAAACCTAGGCGCACAGGGGTCTGGGCCCATCGCCCTTAGCACACCTGCATGTTGTGTACGCGGCCGGAATCAGAACTAGCCCCCTTAATACAAGAACAGGCTTACATTCCAATCCGGCGCGCGCCGCTCAGTCGCTGACGTCACGAAGTGCTTTGGCTGATACCACGACATCGAGTGCCCATAACTGTCCCCGCGTAGTTGGTTAGTGCGTATAGGCCAGTAGCCAGACTCAGATCAAATACCAAGATCTCGTTAAGCGTGTTAAGTATGCGCAAACGCCAAATAGGGCCAGGCCCACCTCTCTCCTAGGTGGTCTCAACCTGCCCTGTCGCTCCGCCTCAAAGATCCACTTGCGGGTACTCCTACGTGCCGACCCGTCTTTGGTCACCACATGTATCATGTATAAAGTATATAGTATATACCCGTGATCACCTCCCGAGTGATCACGGCCCCGATAGTATAGCATGGCAGACGGACAAGAAAGTAGGGCCACAGATGGAATAATAGCATCCTATACTAAGCAGGTAGGATTGCAGGTAAAGGTAACAACAGTAGTAGCAAAGACAGGCTATGCATCAGGATAGGATTAACGGAAATCAGTAACATGTTACACTACTCTAATGCAAGTAGTAGAGAGTAGAGTAGGCGATATCTGGTGATCAAGGGGGGGCTTGCCTGGTTGCTCTGGCAAGAGAGAGGGGTCGTCAACTCCGTAGTTGTACTAGGTAGCAGCGGCATCGGTCTCAGTGTCTAGCGGAAGAAGAGGGGGAAGAAACAATGAATACAATGCAAACAGATGCATGACGATGCATGACAAAGCAAAGCGTGATGCTAGGCGTGCCCTAACGCGGTATGAGGTGATACCGGTGAAGGGGGAAACATCCGGGAAAGTATCCCCGGTGTTTCGTGTTTTCGGGCAGAGGAGACGGAGGGGGGAAGTTGCGAGTTCGATAGGTTAGGGATGCGTGGCGGACAAACGGTCTGCGTATCCGGGTTTGTCTCGTCGTTCTGAGCAACTTTCATGTAGAAAGTATTTTAATCCGAGTTACGGATTAAAAGATATGATTTTCTAAAGATTTTATTAATTTCTAGAATTTAATTAATTATTTAAATCCAACATTATCCAGAACAGTGAATGATGATGCAGGCATGACATGAGAGTGATGTCAGCAGGTCAACTGGTCGGTTGACCAGTCAAACCAGACAGGTGGGTCCAGTGGGACCCACATGTCATTGTCAGGGGGCAATAATAGGGGGTTTAGACTAACTAAATATGTTAATTAGTGGGTGGGCACCAACAGTTAGTGTCTAATTAGGTTTTAGTTAATTAACTTAATTAATTAGCGGTTTATACATTTGTTTTTATTTGTTTTATGGCATGAAGCCCGCATGTCAGTGGCAGTAGCTGTCGCGTCGGCGAAGTTGACTTCGGTCAACGTGGCCAGTTGGGGCCCACAGGCAGCGACCCAGGGGTGGGGCCCGCCTAGCCACGTCGGCGGATGGCACCGGAACGATGCCGGTGAGGCAAAACGCGGCGGCGCGGCTCGGGAGGTGGCCGGAAATCCGCGGTGGTGGTCCGTTTCGAGCGCGGGAGGTAGCGTTCGAACGAGTGCGGTGAGCCGCATCTAGTGGTGGCGGTGGTGTGGCCGGAGACGCACCGGAGCGGCGACGGCGAACTGAGAGGTGGACGCCGGAGTTCGGCCGTGAGAGGGATGGGCGATGCGGCGCGCTATTGGGCAAACAGAAGGGCGGGGTGAGGCCTACCTGCGCACGCGAGCATAACGGCACAAGCCCGAGACCAAAAGGGTCACCGGACGGCTGCCGGAGACGAGCGCGTGCGGCGACGCGTTCGGGAGCTCGAGAAGAGTGGAGCTGGGACGAGCTAGCGAAGAAATGGAGAGGTTGGAGAGGATCTACGGGGCGTGATGAGTGTAACTGGCACGGGCCCATGACCATTTGGTCACTGGAGACTCGTCGGCGACGAGATCCACGGCGGGGCGTTCGGGTGCTCGGCGACAACTAGGTATGGCGCGAAAGAGAGAGAGGCTGCAGTGGGGGCTCACCGAGCGGCACACACGGTGGCCCTTGGTGGGTTTAGCAGCTGCAGGGGTGTCGCCGGAGTTGGTGAAGAGTGGCGGCGTAGCTTGTCGGAGCAGAGGAGGAAGACGACGGCGTCGTGGGTGTTGCGGTGGCTCCGAGCTCCAACTACGGCCACCGGGCAACGAGAAGGACGAAGGCGGAGATGAAGGACACGCAGGAGAGGCGAGGCGAGGGCTGTGGCCGCACGTTTCACGGCGGCGGGTTCATGGCGGCGTCGGATGTGGTGGGGAACGAGGGGGAGCGAGGTGGATCTGAGAGGAAGGCGCAGGAACCGAGGGAGAGAGCGAGGCGAGTGGGAGGAGGGATCGAGGAGGCGAAGGCGTGGTGGCCTTATCCCCTCCCTGACGCCGGCGAGGGGGTGAGGCGGGAACGCGCCCTGTTCCGACCGGGTCGGGGGAACAGGGAAGGGGACGAGGCAGGGGAGCAGGGCCGGGTCGGCCGGATGGGCCAGGTGGGCCGGCCTGGCTGCGAGCTGGGTCGTCTGGTCCAGGGGGGGCTTCTCCTTTTTTTATTTTTTATTTCTGTTTTGCATTTTCTTTTATCTATTTATTTTTCCTTTATGTTTTATTTAAGTTAGGGCATTTAGGTATTTTATAAAATTGTGTCTTGTACACCATAATTACCTATGCCATTTTTGGTACTGACCCAACATTTTTGTTTCAACTTTTAAAACTTTTGTTGTCTGCCATTTTTTTAATTTATTTTTGGATCGGTTTGAACTAACGAAAGTTTAGCAACAGTAATCAAAGATGACATGGCATCATTAGGAGAGTTTTGCTGTAGCCTAATTATCCGGGCGTTACAAATCTCCTCCACTACAAGAAATCTTGTCCCAAGATTTAGGAGGTAGAAGGAAACAGTGCGGGGTATTCATCTCGTAGGCGATCCTCGCATTCCCAGGTAGCTTCGTCTTCAGAGTGATTCGACCACTGGACCTTGAGGAACTTGATCGCCTTCTGACGTGTGCGGCGTTCAGCTTGGTCGAGAATGCGGACCAGATGCTCTTTATAGGAGAGGTCATGTTGCAATTCGAGCACTTCATGATCCACTGCTCGGATTGGGTCCTTGAAGCAGCGTCGGAGTTGTGACACGTGCAACACATCGTGAACCTGAGAAAGGTTTGACAGAAGCTCCAGTTGATATGCCACTTTTCCACGCCTCTCGAGAATAGTGAAAGGACCAATATAGCGGGGAGCTAGCTTTCCTTTGATCCCGAAGCGGTGAGCACCCTTCATTGGTGTAACTCGAAGATAGGCCTTTTCGCCAGGTTGATAGACCATGTCTTTATGATGACGGTCATAATTACTCTTTTGGCGTGACTGAGCAGTCTTGAGATTCTTGCGAATAATGCGAACTTGTTCTTCAGCATGTTGGATAATATCCGGACCAAAGAGTGGACGTTCCCCAGTTTCTGACCAGTTCAGAGGGGTTCGGCACTTTTGTCCATATAACACTATGAAGGGGGCCATCTTCAGACTAGCTTGATAGCTATTATTATAAGAGAATTCAGCATACGGGAGAGATTCCTCCCATTTCTTGCCGAAGGAAATAACACAAGCTCGAAGCATGTCTTCGAGCACTTGGTTGACACGTTCAACTTGCCCTTGCGACTGAGGATGAAACGCAGTACTGAATGACAGATGAGTTCCCATAGCTTCTTGGAAACTAGCCCAGAATCTTGAAGTGAATAAGCTGCCACGGTCCAAACTGATAACCAGTGGAATACCGTGAAGTGAAACAATTCTGGACATGTAGAGAGTTGCAAGCTGACTAGCAGTGATCGTTTCTTTGACCGCCAGAAAATGTGCAACTTTAGAAAGCCGGCCAATGACGACAAGAATAGAATCATTACCTTTCTGCGATTTGGGAAATCTAGTGATGAAGTCCATTTCAACATCGTCCCATTTCCATTCAGGAATAGAGATAGGTTGCAGAGTTCCAGCAGGCCTTTGATGTTCTGCTTTGATACGATGGCAAACGTCACACTCAGCAACATAGCGAGCAATGTCTTGCTTCATGTTAGACCACCAGAATCTTTGACGAATGTCCTGGTACATCTTTGTACTACCAGGATGGATACATAGAGGCGTATCATGAGCTTCTTTCATAACTTTCTGAATCATATTCAGGTTTTTCTCCTTACACGGCACCACTAGGCGACCTTTGAAGTACAAGGCGCCATCATCAGCGATAGTGAAGAATGAGGGCTTTCCTTCTTTGAGGTAGCGCTTAATCTTGTGGGCTTCAGAGTCATATCCTTGTATTGTCTTGATGGAGCCCACGAGATCTGGTTCGACAGCCAGGGTATAGAGGGAACCCTGGGAAACAACACGGAGGTTCATCTTGCGAAACTCCTTAGGGGGGAGCGAGTGCACCCGGAGGAACAATATGGAGGTTCAGCTTTCTGAATTCTTCAACAAGCGAGGGTTGAACTTTGTGAATCTGGAGGTGGTTGCAGTAAGACTTGTGGCTCAAGGCATCTGCCATTACATTAGCCTTGCCTGGTGTATAGGAAATACCCAAGTCAAAGTCTGCTACAGTCTCCATCCATCTGTGCTGACGGAGGTTCAGGTCTGGCTGAGTAAACAAATACTTCAGGCTTTGGTGGTCAGTGAAGATCTCGCAACGATTACCGAGAAGGTAATGTCGCCACTGCTTCAGTGCATGGATGACAGCAGCAAGCTCGAGGTCATGAACTGGGTAGTTCTCTTCGTGAGGGCGCAATTGTCGCGATGCATAAGCAATCACTTTGCGCTCTTGTATTAGGACACAGCCTAATCCTTGACGGGAAGCGTCGCAGTAAATGATGAAGTCCTTCTTAGTATCAGGTGGAGCTAGTACTGGGGCAGAAGTCAACTTGTCTTTGAGTGCCTGGAAGCTTTCCTGGCATTTGTCTGTCCATTGGAACTTGACGCCCTTATGCAACAGGTTAGTCAGAGGCCTGGCAATCTTGGAGAAGTTCTCGACGAATCGACGGCAATAGCTGGCGAGACCGAGAAAACTTCTGACTTGCTTGACATTCTTCAGAGGAGTCCAATCGAGAATAGCCTGAACTCATTCAGGGTTAACGGCAATACCATCCTTAGAGATGACATGCCCAAGATAGGTTACTTCGGGAAGCCAGAATTCACATTTGGAGAACTTGGCGTATAGCTGATGCTCACGTAGCTTTTCCAGCACAAGACGAAGATGTTCAGCATGTTCTTCTTCGTTCTTGGAAAATACCAGGATATCATCCAGATAAACCACGATGAACTTGTCGAGGTAATCCATGAATATATAGTTCATCAGGCGAGAGAAGGTGGCTGGAGCATTGGTTAAGCCGAATGACATGACAGTGTACTCGTATGAACCATATCGAGTCACAAAGGCGGTCTTTGGGATATCCTCTTCACGAACACGGATCTGGTGGTAACCCAACCTCAAGTCAAGTTTAGAGAACACTGATGAACCAGCCAGTTGATCATACAGATCATTGATCCGAGGAAGAGGATACTTGTTCTGAATGGTAGCTTGGTTAATAGGACGGTAGTCTTGTACCAGTCGGTTTGTCCCATCCTTCTTGACAAAGAGAGAAGGTGCTCCCCAAGGAGAGCAACTTGGGCGAATGAAACCACTTCGAAGAGATTTGTCAATTTCCTCCTTAAGCTTAAGGAGTTGATGCGGTGGCATCTTGTAGGGTCGCTTGGCTATAGGAGTGGTGCCTGGTTTCAAGTCGATGATGAATTCGACAGCTCTAGCAGGGGGAATCCCTGGAAGTTCTTCAGGAAAGACGTCGAGGAAGTCATGCATGACGGGAATGTTTTCAATGCCCTCGAGTGGTGCGGCGTTCAATGCATTCAAGGCATAGAGCCTTGCCTCGGCATTCTAAACCAGACAAGCATTGTAGCTTATTATTTCATCAGAAGGGTGTAGCGGATGGACGGTCTTGGTGGCGCAAACTATAGAAGCAGTATGCGCTTTCAACCAATCCATCCCCAAAATGAGGTCGATGTTAGACGACTTCAGGAGAATGGGTGAGGCATAGAATTCCAGCCCTTCGATTTCCACGGGGACGTCGACGCCAACCATGGAGGTTTGACATTGTCCCACGGGTTTTTTTACCACTACCGAAGTGTTCATCTCCTCACATTTAACGTCGTGCTTGTATGCAAAATCTTCTGACATGAATGAATGTGATGCTCCTGAATCGAATAAAACAGATGTAGGTACTGAATTAACGAGAAGGGTACCCATCACAGTAGCAGGCTGGTCTTGAGCTTCATTGAGATCAACGTGGTTGGCATGAATACGACCATAAGACTTGGCATTGTTGTTGCGGGTCTGGTTGTTTCCACGGCCAGTTGCGGGAAGGGCTAGTTGATTCTGATTGCAATCCCTAGCACGGTGACCTAGTTGACCACACTTGTAGCACAGACCATTATTGGGAGTGGGAACAGGAGCTTGGGGTGGTGGAGCTGGAAGCCTTGGCTGCCTAGTTGGAGGAGTAGGCAGACGAGGTGCAGCATAGGACTGCCTTGGGGCAGGTGCATTCGGCTCGTACATGCTATTGGGAATCCATATCTTGCGCTTCTGCGAGGACGGGCCCGAAGATGAGCCCGTGTCACGGTTGCGCCTGTGAGAGCTCTGGTATTCCTGCAGACCAGTTACGACATTGATGGCCTTGTTCACCAAGGTGGCGAAATCAGCAAAGTGGTGCACTAGAAGTGCGAGCTTGATGTCAGCTTGAAGGCTGTCACGGAACTTCTCATGTTTGCGTGCATCGGTTGCAATGTCCTCTTCAGCATAGCGAGACAAGTCCAGAAACTCCCGCTGATAAGCTTCAACAGTTTTGTTGCCTTGGGTTAGGTTGCGGAACTCACGCTTCTTCCGGTCCATGACTCCCTGAGGAATGAAGCGGGCACGGAAAGCAGCTTGGAAGTCTGGCCAGGTGATGATTGTTCCAACTGGTAGAGTATGCCTGTGGCTGTCCCACCATTGAGCTACGGGTCCTTTCAGAAAGAAGGAAGCAAAGGTGACGTAGCTGGCAGGGGCTACATCAACAGACTCCATCTCATAGGTGATGTCACGGAGCCAGTCATCAGCATCCAGAGGCTGAGTTGAGCTGCGGTACACAGTTGGGTTCAGGCGCATGAAGTCCTGCAGAGTTACTGGGGTTGGCTGCTGGTTCATATTGGGGCGAGGAAACTGAGCCATCATATTCTCCATGAACTGGCGATTCATCTCAAGCTGTTGGATCATACCAGCCATGTACTCAGGTGGTGGTGGGAAGTTGCCACCACGACCACGACCACCTGGTCTAACCATCCTGCTAATATATAACAGGGGTAGTTCAGCATTTGAGAAATTTGCAAAGGACAAGAATCATTCATGACGAAACATGCATAATGAAAGCAGCACGATAGATACTACATAGTAGTCGGCATATCTTACAAAAGAGATCATGCATAGAGTTTTGTACACATAGTTCAGTACATAGACTAAGACATCATAGGCAGCACGCAGGCTCGCGGCGAATGCATCTAATACTACTAAGCAAGACTACATCAGTCCCAAGAGGTACTGTGGAGGTAGCTGTAGCCTGAAAGCTGGTGGTGCTGCATCGGGAACTCCACGTTAGTAACCTGGGGTCCGCGGATACTCCGGTGCAGAACCCAACGCTCAAGTGGCAGCAGAGGACCAAGTGGGGGAGAGTAGCCTCCCACCTCTGGCCAACGGACACCCTGGGGCATCACGGTCCTGGCTGGGTAGATCGCAGAACACGGCAGCTCTCTGGATCCGACAAAGGGGTGCAACATCGTCAGAGCACGGTAAAGGTGCTGACGAGTGGTGTACAACTCGTGGCGAAAAGCTCGGTTAGCTCGATCCAGGCCATCAGCATGCAGAACCAGGTTCTGATGGTAGAAGGGCTCTCGGGTGACAGTAGAGTAGGCAGCAGTGTAGTAACCCTCCACACCAACATCAGATGCGATAGCAATGTGCTTGAAGGGGGAGGTGTCCAACTCCCGATACTCCCTACGAAGGCGTGTCAGAGCAGCATAAGCAGCATCGTGAACTGCCATATCGATGGTCACTCCAACACCATGAGCGGTGTGCAGCACAGTAGTGGAGTCGTACTCCCGAGAGTAGAGGTGGACGATGGCACGGTACTGCTCCTGGTTAAAGTCCTGGTACTCCTCGAAGACGGTGTACTCGGGGTGCCAGCGATAACCCAGATAGGTCATCATCTCAGCTAGCACGGCAGGTGATCCTGAGGCACAAATGACCGTCGTGTGGCGCACGACCTGCCTCGTGGGTTCCATATGAAAACAAAGATGTTTCAAAGGAGTCAAATGACAGTGTGGAAATTGTTCAAAATACTATTCTAAGGAATAACTATAGCTTTTATCCAACTTTGGGATGAATGTCGTCACGGGATCCTAGTGTTAGAGTTAGTAAATCCGTTTAACCCGAGTAGAAGAGAGTTCAGAGTCCCAGAGTAAAGGTCGAGGAGTAAAAGATCCTAGTACCACCCAATGGCGACGTGGGCCCGTAAGGCACACAACCATGTTAGTAAAAGTTTTTGCAATGTCTAGACTCGACTTCGGCCAAGGAGTGTGGAAGGGGGATTCCTATAGGCAGTCGGCTCTGATACCAACTTGTGACGCCCCCGATTCAATCGTACACTAATCATGCACGCAAATGTGTACGATCAAGATCACAGACTCATGGGAAGATATCACAACACAACTCTAAAACATAAATAAGTCATACAAGCATCATAATACAAGCCAGGGGCCTCGAGGGCTCGAATACAAGTGCTCGATCATAGACGAGTCAGCAGAAGCAACAATATCTGAGTACAGACATAAGTTAAACAAGTTTGCCTTAAGAAGGCTAGCACAACCTGAGATACAGATCAAAAGAGGCGCAGGCCTCCTGCCTGGGATCCTCCTAACTACTCCCGGTCGTCATCAGCGGGCTGCACGTAGTAGTAGGCACCTCCGGTGTAGTAGGAGTCATAGTCGACGGTGGCGTCTGGCTCCTGGACTCCATAGTCTGGTCGCAGCAATCCGGTAGAGAAATGGGAAAAAGGGGGAACAAGGCAACCGTGACTACTCATCCAAAGTACTCGCAAGCAAGGAGCTACACTACATATGCATGGGTATATGTGTAAAGGGCCATATCGGAGGACTGAACTGCAGAATGCCAGAATAAGAGGGGGATAGCTAATCCTGTCGAAGACTACGCTTCTGGCAGCCTCCGTCTTGCAGCATGTAGAAGAGAGTAGAGTGAAGTCGTCCAAGTAGCATCGCATAGCATAATCCTACCCGGCGATCCCCTCCTCGATGCCCTGTTAGAGAGCGATCACCGGGTTGTATCTGGCACTTGGAAGGGTGTGTTTTATTAAGTATCCGGTTCTAGTTGTCATAAGGTCAAGGTACAACTCCAAGTCGTCCTGTTACCGAAGATCACGGCTATTCGAATAGATTAACTTCCCTGCAGGGGTGCACCACATAACCCAACACGCTTGATCCCATTTGGCCGGACACACTTTTCGGGGTCATGCCCGGCCGCGGAAGATCAACATGGCACAGCCCTACCTAGGCACAACACGGAGGTCAACACGCCGGTCTAAACCTAAGCGCACAGGGGTCTGGGCCCATCGCCCTTAGCACACCTGCACATTGCGTATGCGGCAGGAATCAGAACTAGCCCCCTTAATACAAGAACAGGCTTACATTCCAATCCGGCGCGCGCCGCTCAGTCGCTGACGTCACGAAGTGCTTTGGCTGATACCACGACATCGAGTGCCCATAACTGTCCCCGCGTAGTTGGTTAGTGCGTATAGGCCAGTAGCCAGACTCAGATCAAATACCAAGATCTCGTTAAGCGTGTTAAGTATGCGCAAACGCCAAATAGGGCCAGGCCCACCTCTCTCCTAGGTGGTCTCAACCTGCCCTGTCGCTCCGCCTCAAAGATCCACTTGCGGGTACTCCTACGTGCCGACCCGTCTTTGGTCACCACATGTATCATGTATAAAGTATATAATATATACCCGTGATCACCTCCCGAGTGATCACTGCCCGATAGTATAGCATGGCAGACGGACAAGAATGTAGGGCCACAGATGGAATACTAGCATCCTATACTAAGCAGGTAGGATTGCAGGTAAAGGTAACAACAGTAGTAGCAAAGACAAGCTATGCATCAGGATAGGATTAACGGAGAGCAGTAACATGTTACACTACTCTAATGCAAGCATTAGAGAGTAGAGTAGGCGATATCTGGTGATCAAGGGGGGGCTTGCCTGGTTGCTCTGGCAAGAGAGAGGGGTCGTCAACTCCGTAGTCGTACTGGGTAGCAGCGACGTTGGTCTCGGTGTCTAGCGGAAGAAGAGGGGGAAGAAACAATGAATACAATGCAAACAGATGCATGACGATGCATGAAAAAGCAAAGCGTGATGCTAGGCGTGCCCTAACGCGGTATGAGGTGATACCGGTGAAGGGGGGAAACATCCGGGAAAGTATCCCCGGTGTTTCGTGTTTTCGGGCAAAGGAGCCGGAGGGGGAAAGTTGCGAGTTCGATAGGTTAGGGATGCGTGGCGGAAGAACGGGCTCCGCATCCGGGTTCGTCTCGTCGTTCTGAGCAACTTTCATGTAGAAAGTATTTTAATCCGAGTTACGGATTAAAAGATATGATTTTCTAAAGATTTTATTAATTTCTAGAATTTAATTAATTATTTAAATCCAACATTATCCAGAACAGTGAATGATGACGTAGGCATGACATCAGAGTGATGTCAGCAGGTCAACTGGTCGGTTGACCAGTCAAACCAGACAGGTGGGTCCAGTGGGACCCACATGTCATTGTCAGGGGGCAATAATAGGGGGTTTAGACTAACTAAATAGGTTCATTAGTGGGTGGGCCCCAGCAGTTAGTGTCTAATTAGGTTTTAGTTAATTAACTTAATTAATTAGCAGTTTATAAATTTGTTTTTATTTGTTTTATGGCATGGGGCCCGCATGTCAGTGGTAGTAGCTGCCACGTCAGCGAAGTTGACTTCGGTCAACGTGGCCAGTTGGGGCCCACAGGCAGCGACCCAGGGATGGGGCCCGCCTAGCCACGTCGGCGGACGGCGCCGGAACAACGCCGGCGAGGCAAAACGTGGCGGCGCGGCTTGGGAGGAGGCCGGAAATCCGTGGTGGTGGTCCATTTCGAGCGCGGGAGGTAGCGTTCGAACGAGTGCGGTGAGCCGCATCTAGTGGTGGCGGTGGTGTGGCCGGAGACGCACCGGAGCGGCGACGGCGAACAGAGAGGCGGACGCCGGAGTTCGGCCGTGAGAGGGATGGGTGATCCGACGCGCTATTGGGCAAACAGAATGGCGGGGCGAGGCCTACGTGCGCACGCGAGCACAACGGCACAAGCCCGGGACCAAAAGGGTCACCAGACGGCTGCCGGCGACGAGCACGTGCGGCGACGCGTTCGGGAGCTCGAGAAGAGTGGAGCTGGGGCAAGCTAGCGAAGAAATAGAGAGGTTGGGGAGGATCTACGGGGCGTGATGAGTGTAACTGGCACGGGCCCGTGACCATTTGGTCACCGGAGACTCGTCGGCGACGAGATCCGCGGCGGGGCGTTCGGGTGCTCGGCGACAACTAGGTATGGCGTGAAAGAGAGAGAGGAAGTAGTGGGGGCTCACCGAGCGGCACACACGGTGGCCCTTGGTGGGTTTAGCAGTTGCAGGGGCGTCGCCGGAGTAGGTGAAGAGCGGCAACGTAGCTTGTCGGAGCAGAGGAGGAAGACAACGGCGTCGTGGGTGCTGCGGTGGCTCCGAGCTCCAACTGCGGCCACCGGGCGACGAGAAGGACGAAGGCGGAGACGAAGGACACGCAGGCGAGGCGAGGGTTGTGGCCGCATGTTTCACGGCGGTGGGTTCATGGCGGCGTCGGATGTGATGGGGGAACGAGGGGGAAGCGAGGTGGATCTGAGGGGAGGGCGCACGAACCGAGGGAGAGAGCGGGGCGAGTGGGAGGAGGGATCGAGGAGGCGAAGGCGTGGCGGCCTTATCCCCTCCCCGACGCCGGCGAGGGGGTGAGGCGGGAACGCGCCCTGTTCCGACGCGGGTCGGGGGAACAGGGAAGGGGACGAGGCAGGGGAGCGGAGCTGGGTCGGCCGGATGGGCCAGGTGGGCCGGCCTGGCTGCGAGCTGGGCCGTCTGGTCCAGGGGGAGCTTCTCCTTTTTTTCTTTTTCTGTTTTGCATTTTATTTTATTTATTTCTTTTTCCTTTCTGTTTTATTTAATATAGGGCATTTAGGTATTTTATAAAATTGTGTCTTCTGCACCATAATTATCTATGCCATTTTGGTACTGACCCAACATTTTTGTTTCAACTTTTAAAACTTTTGTTGTCTGCCATTTTTTTTGAATTGATTTTTGGATCGGTTTGAACTAACGAAAGTTTAGCAACAGTAATCAAAGATGACATGGCATCATTAGGATAGTTTTACTGTAGCCTAATTATCCGGGCGTTACATGTGTCTATCCAAAGCATTGCAAGCTGCCAATTGACCATTCCACTTGCCAGTCAAAAATGATGAGTCTATGCTCAAATATGGACGATACCCTGCCTTGAAGTCATCAATGCAAGGCTTTAAAGCCATAAAAAACCTAGAGAAAAGGACTCTTCCATCCTCTGTTACCTCAGTATCTATCTCCACGACACTCCCAGGTGAACTTTTCTCCACCTCTGCTTTGAAATTATAAAGCATCCTAAAAGTATTTGCCCAGTCACCATATAATTGTTTCATTGCCCTTTGTTTTGCCTTCCACACCATGTTATACTTCACCTTAATGGGGTATTGCTTTTCCAAGTCTAATTTAAGTTTCTTTGCAGTAGTGCTTGGTTTCTTGGCTAAAATAGGAGTGATCTTTTCTGCAATTCAAAGTTGTGATGTCATGGTTGATACTCTCTGAGAACTTGTAATACAAGTATGTTGGTGTGAGATTTGATTCACCCTAATGGTACTTCCATCAGGTTGGCATATAGCAGATTGTACCACTTGCAAGGCTTGACACTTCCATCAAAACCTCTACATCTTGCATAAAACTTCTTTCAGTCAGTCCACTTAGTCTTGGCATCAAACTCATGTTTGACTGCATAAGTCTTGAAACACATCCTAAACTCTTCCATGTATGGGAACAACTTCCCCACTGCAATAACAGGGTTTTCCTTGTCATACACATTTACCAACTCATCATCATGTGCATCATCTACATCATCTGCATCATCTTCCATCAGTTGTCCATCCACATCTTCAGTTCTATCTCTGTTAGCATCAGTATCAGTAGGCATACTAGATTCACCATCCTTCTCCTCCTTATCTTCATCAGCTACTGGAATGCCAAAAAAATTGGCCATCTCAGTGTCATCCATTGGTGCAATGACCAAATCAGTTGGGTCATTTAATTCTACTAAATTCCAATCAACAGAAACAACCCTTGCAACACCATCAGAGCTCTCTTCTGCATCACCCCCCTCAGGTAATACTGTTACTTCACCTGTACACATGGGCATTATCTGCCTTTCTGAAGCCCAATCATCATCTACCATCTGTGAAGCTAACTTTGAGGGCACATATCCAACCTTAGAATCTGATTTCAGATCAACAAGCTCTGCATGAAACATAGTCTGTTTGGTTGTCCAGCCATCTTGTCGATCGATTTCATCAACCACTTATTCACCATCCTCGATTCTCACATACTCTCCTTTCCAATTATCAAACCGTAACAATGCTACCTCTTCTCTGGACCCCAAAAAATGCGCTCCCTAATTTTTTTCACCACATTCTTCACGGCCTTCTCTTCCATGCTCTGTAGTTCTTGTGGATCAATCTCTGCAAAATCAATCTCCCAGTTCACAATTGTATCTCTCTCTATGTCCCGCATGCTACCATCACCTAGCTTCGCCTTAGAAGGAAGGAATTCCACAGTGAATTTGAACGTCTGAGCACCATCCCCCCTGTTTGTCAATGGCGGGGCAGTGTGAGGTGAGCTAGCGAAAGCAGACGAGGCACAAATCGCATAGCTTGGAAAGGATGCACATTAAGGGATTACCTCCTAGTCGATGTTGTTGTCTCTGGCGGCTCCATCGCAGTCAGCCCCCCCCCCCCACCCAAATATGGATCAAATCGACCAAAAACACCAAAAACAGAGGGAAGCAGAGGCGATGCGGTGAGATCTAGCTCGACAAGGAGGGGAACGGGACAGGGTTCCAGATTCACTCACCACAGCCATGCCGTCGCCAAGAACGAAAGCTCCTCCGCGCTGCTATCACTGAGAACAAAATCTCCGGCACCGTCGAGAACGAAGAGGAGGGGTGGGAGCAACGGCTTCAGATAGGGGTACACGTTCAGACAGGCACGGGGACACGTTTCACCTGATGCACTGCCAAGTGGGGCCCGTAACTAGATGCACTGCCAAGTGGGACCCACATGTCTTAAACATAACCTTGCTCCCGTTGACGACCAATTTAATCGCCCGAGTGGGCCTTGGCTATTTGGGCTTCTGAAACGTAGTACTACAGCTATTTTCGTCAACTACGTCGCACTCCTTCCATTGCACCTCAAAGATGTTGCACAAGAACTATCGACCCATTTCTTGGTGTGCGTGACGCGCGGTCAGAGCACATGATCAATCTTGTAGGTAGGACCACAATTTTTGTCAGGAAGATGGCTTTGGGTTGATCTATGTATTTACTTTGTAAGATCTTGTTCAAAAATGCAATGAAGATGATTGTAGCCCCGTAATCTTTTGTTCAAAAAAATGGAAAAAAAAAAGCTCTGGAGGTCCCCAGAATAAATGTACCAGTTGCAGACCAAGAAAGGGAAAGCGTGGACGACCATTGACGGTTGGCAACCCATTGCCCTCGCTCTCCAAGAGAAGAAAGAGAAAGGTTGGCATGCATGACTTTGCCACGCCTTCCGCTTCTTCCTCTGCTCCACTCCTTTGATTTGGCATGCATGCAGCAATCTGGGGCACAAGGGCCGGAGACTCGCATAATTTGAGGCAGAGCAAAGACACTGATTGTTTGAGGAGGAGGAGAAGAGAGATCGACCGAGACTAAGCTAATCAACCGGCCGGTGCAACTCATACGATGAGCAGCGAACAGGAACACCCGGAGACGTCGGAGCTGGAGGAGGAGGCGGAGAAGGACGAGGACGCCGCCATCGTGGAGCTGGTGACGGAGCTGAAGCAGGAAGGCACGACGCTGTTCCGGCTGCGGGACTACGACGGCGCGGCGTTCAAGTTCGACGAGGCGATCCGGCTGTCCCCTCGGGCCCCGCGCGCGTACAACGAGAACGACATCGCCTCCCTCCACAGCAACGTGGCAGCGTGCTACATGCACATGAACGCGCACCGCCCCGAGGACGACTACCACTACCACCAGGCCATCGACCGGTGCAACATGGCCCTGGACGCGTCGCCGAGGTACACCAAGGCGCTCCTGAAGCGGGCGCGCTGCTTCGAGGCGCTGGACCGGCTGGACCTGGCCTGCGTCGACGTGCAGGAGGTGCTGACCCTGGAGCCCAACAACGCGGTCGCGCTGGAGCTCCTCGAGAACCTCCGGGAGGAGATGGAGGAGAAGAAGTTCCTGCTGGAGCAGGAGGCCCGGTCGCTGGACGACCTCATCAAGGTCATCTCCGCCAGCGAGAAGGTGGCCAAGCAGTTCAGCTGCACCATCGCTACCGCTGCAGACCCTGCCAAGAAGGCCGTTTCGACGGAGACGGACGATCAGGACACGGAGGCGATATTGATCCTCGGTGAGCAGGACGACGAGCACGCGAGCTACGACGACGACAATAATGACGGGGAAGAAGCACCGCAAGCGCACGGCCAGTCGGAGGAGGAGGCGCATCGTGGTGTTGGTGATCAGAGTGGGCAGCACAAGGAGGAAGACGGAGACAACGCAGAGCATCATGCCGGCGCTGAGAACAGTGCTGGCTCCGGAGCGACGAGATGCGTGGAGTTCGTTCTCGGAGAAGAAGGGGATGTCCGGAGGATCGCGCTGCTTCCACAAGATGGCGGCCTGGCTCAGTTGATGGACATAGCTCGGAGCAAGTTCCCCGACCTCAAGGAATTGTCTGTGAATTTCAAGGACGACCGGGGTGAGTTGGTAACGGTGGACTCAACTACGGACCAGAGCACATGGTTCGACGAAGCGAATTCCCGGTCCCAAGGGCCACTTCGGTTGTACGTGACCGAAGGTAAACGTGAACGAGTGTCGTGCCCCGATCAGCCGATTCGGGAACACGACTCTGTTGATCCGTGCTTGTCGCACGATCAGTAGCAGGCACATACTATATATGTCGTACGTTTGGTCATATGAGTGATGAAATGTATTTACGGTGGTCGGTGGTCTAACTCCCAAAATGTATGTTTGACTCTCTGAAATGAGTAAGGAGATCCATTGTAATCCAAGAAATACAGATAAAGCTATTCGGTTCGATCTGGATCACGGACCCCTCGGTTCAATTGGTTTAGGACGCGTTTGGTTGACATATCTGTTTTTAGGCATTTTGCCTTGAAGTATACATCAAGTTTTCGGAGAATACCATCTTGAGTACGTCGAGGACCACAACTTGTGTGTTCATTCTTCGGTTGCCAGTGGTTCTTGCTCGGCCCATGAATGATAGATCGACGTGGTGAGTACTATCCATGACACTGTCAACGCCGAACCAAACAACTATATGCAGGATCATCCTTGTACCCAAGCTGGAGTGTATGTCGATGCCACTCGAGTTTACCAAGCACTTGCCATCGTCCCAGAGGAACCCGTGCCGTGGACAAACACCGACTGTGCCTGGAGGGTGACAATCCGAATGATCAACAAGACAACGACAGTCTCACCCTGGACGTCATTGTTCGTCCAATTAAGATAGGGTACCTTGTCACCTTTGAGTTGACGACTCCCACCATCCTAAAGGTGACCGCCTTCAATGATGAGGACGTCGAGGTGGTGACCAAGTGCAAGAAGCACGAGGAGGCCTTTGCCTTGGATGCCAAGGAAGTTATCTCTGCATCTTTAAGACTTTTTGTGTGGGATGTTTAAGACTTGGCCGCTAGTGCTTGTCATTTAACAACCCGAGTGTGCGTTAAGACTTAGGTTGTTTCTGCTATGCCTGTTTACTGCGGCCAAGCATGGATCAGAAAGTGATTTTACTTGGATATATATAGATATACCTCCTAGATTTCTGCTGCACACACAAAGGACAAGGTGCACTGCATTGTGGCCGCTATATATGACGTTCTCCTTACAAGATACATAGATCATGTGTATCTGCGTACACGTGGCATACTAGCACCAATCAAGTTATAGGTGGGCGGCTGCCACACGGGCCTGAGGCGGACGAGGAGTGGGCGCGTGGGCGTCCGTTCGACGCCCAGGTGGATGCAAAACCGGCATAATTTTACGTTGGAAATTGGGCAGGTCGGACGCAAAAATGAACAAAAAATGCAGACGCGGTCACGCGTTGGGCCGTGCGGTTTGTCCGTTACGCGGACCGGATGGGATTGTGTGTTGGAGTTGGTCTCTGGATTGCATTTCTAGTGTAGGAGTCCACACGAAATGACAGGGAAAATGTGACTAACTCAATCCACAATAAAGAATATGGTGGTAATTCGGAGATTCCGAAAGGAGCGCTTGATGGGAAGTCCGTAGACGTCCACGGTGGCCGAAAGGAGGCACCACACGCATTGCAAAGCCGCTACTACTACAAGGTGGCTGATGGAAAGAACAGTGAGTCCATCTATACAGGGAAATTGATTACATGGCAAAAGGTACGGTGGCCTAGAGCCCATCTTAAATAAGGGCCCAGTATATCTATATACATAAATTATAAAAATATATATTACAGAACAAAAAAATCAACATGGACAGGGGCATATGCCCCCCTCCTTGACACATTTCACCATATTATGTTTATTCAATAGTTATTTATAGTTGAGTGCATTATAATCAATATTTGTTGCATATAATCATACATAGATGGTGTATTGAGATTTTATTTGTCAAGTAAAAATATGTTTTTTATGTTAATGCCTTTTTTCATGATATATGATATATATTGTTGAAACTATATACTCCCTCCGTTCCAGAATATAAGGTGTATTGGTTTCCGTGCAAGTCAACCATTTGAAAGTTTGACCAAGATTATAGAATAAAATAGAAACATCTGCAATACCTAATATATAAAATATGAAACTACCATTCATGATCGATCAAATGATATAAATTTCATATTGTCAATATCGATGTATTTTTCTAAAAACTTGGTCAAACTTGCACTCGTTTGACTTTTGAAAAAACAAATACACCTTATATAAAGGAACGGAGGGAGTATGTTACTAATGTTATTGTTCATTGTTCTAAATAGCACTAGGGCCTCCATAATGTTAGGGCCGACCCTGCCTCTTGTCTACTACTTGTATCCACGATGGTCTAGCTATCTCAACCTCTATAATCTTTTACTGCTAACTATCTGTGTGCATCAACTTCTCCAGGTGCTCTCGTTGTACTCTGGTTTGTAAAAACTCTGAAAACCTACGGGAGGAAAATGTGGAACACTTGCAGAAAGGCAGTGGCGGTCTGGAAGTCGCTGGCGGAGATCATGAACGCGACCGCGGCGGCCGCGAGGAGGGCCTGCGTAAGGCGGGTCACAAGAGAACAACGCGTCCCTGGTGCGCCCAACAGGTCCACCATCAGCACCCCCGGCGGCGGCACGTTTCTGTCTGAGTACTTCCCCTACTCTGGATGCATCCGGAGCAGGCGGGTCACTAAAAATATATATATTTGCAGCCACCGCCGCCGCATCCAGAGCCAGGTGTGGGCCTTGTCCCTGCGCCGCCTCCACTCCATCGGAGCCGGTGTCGGGTGCACCACCGGATGGCTTGGTCGCGGGAAGATGGCGCCGCCCTGCTCCATGCAACACACGCGACAACGGTAGAGGGCCGGAAGCAGTGTCACCGGAGGGCCCGAGCTACTCGACAGAATGAGGCGCCCCTGTATCAGGGCGGGGGAGCAGATGTATGGCTCAAAGCACTCAAAATCCAGGGAGGGATGGCACACTCCCGTTTCAGAATTCCTATTGATATCGAAGAAAACACCTTGTGCGATATTAAAAGAGGTACCATGCTTGCCGAATTGATTGAACATACCTCTTTAGTTATATGGGACGAGGCGCTGATGACACATAGCAAATGTTTTGAGAGAGTTGATAGGTTGTTATGAGACATCCTTGCTGCCTTCGACCCATCATCAGCAGACAAACTGTTTGGCGGCTTGGTGTTTGTTCTTGGCAGTGACCTTAGGCAGATATTACCGGTTATTGAGGGAGGTAGAAGACCACACATAGTGAATGCCACGGTCACAAAATCTCCCTTGTGGCACACATTAAGATACTCGCTTTATCTACTAGTAGTATGCAACTATCTTGTGGTGGGTTAGATGAAACTTTCCGTGCTGAATTGGCAAATTTCAGCCAGTGGGTGCTTGATTTAGAAAATGGAGCTCTACCTGCAGGTTTTATCTACGTTGTGCCTATGAGTGCGCTGGTAACCTCATCACTTCAATAAAAGGTTACTAGACCACAAATGTTACATCTAACTAAACACCACACATTTTATCGATGTCTAGAGAAGACCTGCAACCGGACACCATGTGTTCGTTTGTTCTCAACCAGGTCGGAGAGGACATAAGCAAACTACACGCAGAACATGGTTTTTAACTTGCATTTGCTTAGCCAGCCGAGTTGAGAAAAAAAAAGAAGACCAAAGAGACAAGAAACACCATTGAAATATCCAAACCCCATGGGATCGAATCCGACTTGTCCGGGACACAAGACTATGTCCCTACCACTAAGCTACATTCAGCTGTCTAGGCCCAATTAAATCACACATGCAAGAGGCAGTACATGCTATCAAACGCATCCACTCTAGCAAAAAACTTTTCTAAACAATCGAAGGTCGCGAAGCCTCGACCGTCTTAGAGCATGGTTAATAATATAGCCAACAACCAGCTATAAATAGTTGCCATGTCATTAGAGCCAACATAATAATTAGTTTTAAATATGTACTAGTTTTATTAATGACATGCCAATCTTACAATCACATAAAGTGTCTTGCGCCACATGCTATAGCTGGTTCTTATTCTACAACCCGCTTTTATTCTCTCTCCTTCAACAAAGCAAAGATATAGAAGTAGTATTATTATATTTTGCTTACGTGATCTTATTGTACTTGCTCAATATAGAATCCCAATCCAGCTGCCGCACCAACTAAGAAAAAAGTCCAGCTGCCGCTGCAAATCCATGGGGGGCTTCATTCCACGGCGCGAGACGCCGTCGTCGCGGTCAAAACCGTGGTGCTACCCTGGAAGACCAATGAACGGCACGGTTATCATGAACCCAGCACGATCCCGTGAGCAAGACAAGTGCGTTGCTTCCCCGTCAAACTTCGGCACATCCCGCCCACAGCATATTACCGTCCACCGCAAAGCCAAACTGAATCTACAAATACCGGGCAAAAAGACACCTTCTACCATTTCCAGGCAGAAGTGGCTTTGACCTGAGTTCTTTGCGTTCCTTTCCGGGGCCGCCAAAGCCAATACACAGACGGGCTGGGCCGGTAGGCTTACACACCGACCTTAAGTTTAAGCCCAGTCCATCGAGGGCGTCCCGTCGTCAAGTTCACCCGCTCCACCACCATCCCATCCCACCAGAACACGCTAAACCCTATTGCTGCTTCCCCTCGCCGCCAGCCCGCCACCGCCGCGATGTCGTCGGAGCCCGCACCCGCGCCCGCGCCCGCCTCCGCCTCCACGGAGGAGCTCGAGGCCGACCTCTCCGCGGCGACCATCAGCAAGAAGCAGCTGAAGAAGGACGCCCGCAAGGCCGAGAAGGCCGGGAAGGCGTCGCAGCGCCAGCAGCAGCAGCAGCCGCAGGCGGAGGAGGCCGACCCCTTCGCGGCCAACTACGGCGATGTCCCCGTCGAGGATATCCAGTCCAAGGCCATCTCCGGCAGGTCCTGGACCGACATCGGCGACCTCGACGAGGCCGCCGCGGGCCGCTCCTTGCTCATCCGCGGCTCCGCGCAGACGCTGCGCCCCGTCAGCAAGAAGATGGCCTTCGTCGTGCTGCGCCAGAGCATGAGCACCGTGCAGTGCGTGCTCGTCGCCAGCGCCGACGCCGGCGTCAGCACGCAGATGGTGCGCTTCGCCACCTCCCTCAGCAAGGAGAGCATCGTCGACGTCGAGGGCGTCGTCACCCTCCCCAAGGAGCCCCTCAAGGCCACCACTCAGCAGGTCAGTCATCTCATCTGGGCCAGTTTGCTTGTTTCTCGTCTTCGGTAGCAACCATCATCCGCATGGTTAGATGGTGGTTTTGTAACCTTCCTTATTTGATTCGAATTGTTGTCGCCTAGTTCAGAATGTGAAGTGCACGCTCGTTACAATTTCGGTTTGTTTGTGTGTTATAGTGTGCCCAGCTGATCAATTGTTTGTGTGTTCGCTTTGACTGGCAGGTCGAGATCCAGGTTAGGAAGGTCTACTGCATCAATAGGGCGATCCCCACACTTCCGATCAACCTTGAGGACGCAGCCCGTAGTGAAGCAGAATTCGAGAAGGCCGAACAAGTACGTCCGTTGCAAATCCCTTCATTCGCCTTCTTCCTCTTTGCATGAGGCGCCCCGCTTTTGCTCTACGATTCTTATCCTTGCCATGGTTACAGAATGGAGAGAAGCTGGTTCGTGTTCTCCAGGACACGCGCTTGAACTATCGAGCTATCGATCTGCGGACACCTGCGAATCAAGCGATCTTCCGCATCCAATGCCATGTTGAGAACGTGAGTACCAATTGTCCTTGTTTGTACCTACCGACTGTCACCATTCATGCAGTAAGGCATGCTGCTGTAACAAATAGCATGTTCTGTTATGGCTAGCACCACGTGCGCCTTTCATTCTTTCATCTTAGTATCTCCATCTACCAGCAAAAGGCACCTTGCACAAAACTATATTTAACATGCAGCATTAGATATTATTCATCAAAACTATGCTTATGTTTGTGACATTCATGTGGCATCTCATGCAGATAGATTTTATTATGTATTTCTGTAGCATGTAATGTTTATTTTCTTCTTTTGGTTCATACATGTAACTATTGCTGGATACACATGCAGAAATTCAGAGAATTTTTGTTCTTGGAGAATTTTATCGGGATCCACAGTCCAAAGTTGATTGGTGGATCAAGTGAAGGTGGTGCATCTGTATTCAAGCTGGAGTACAATGGCCAGCCTGCTTGTTTAGCACAATCTCCCCAACTATACAAGCAGATGAGCATCTGCGGTGGCTTTGGCCGTGTGTTTGAGGTTGGTCCTGTCTTTAGAGCAGAAAAGTCAAACACTCACAGGCATCTGTGTGAGTTTATTGGGTTAGATGCTGAGATGGAGATCAAGGAGCACTACTTTGAGGTAAGGAAGATTTGGAGGAAATAAGTCTTTATTTAGTTCATTTATTGAAGTGATGGTGACCAGGTACTGGTTTTTGTACACAGGTTTGTGATATCATAGATGGCTTATTTGTAGCAATATTCAAACACTTGAATGAAAATTGTCAGAAGGAACTTGAGACAATAAATAGGCAGTATCCATTTGAACCTCTGAAGGTAAAACATTACTCCGTATTGTCTTCTGTTGTTATATGTATGCTTTTGCTTAAGTTACTGTCTCAACTTCTTCTACTTTATACAGTACCTAGAGAAAACCTTGAAGCTGACGTACGAGGAAGGGATTAAAATGCTGAAGGTACTAGCTTGTACTCTTGTCTATTTCATCATTATGGTGACGTTCACTTGCATACATTATGCTCTTTTGTGTTCTCACAGTGTGATTGATGTTAGAGATTTAATAGCCCCATATATTACTGGTGTTTTGATTGAGCTGTCCTAATTGAGATTCCTGTGAAACAAGAAACATACTGTTAATAGTTGTTTGGAGTGGTTATATGATCTTCAAATTACGAATAATACTAAATACTGCAGTGGCGCAGCACATATGAATTGGTGTTGTTATATTTTGCATGTTTTCTACCAATTTGAAGTGTGTATCGACATTTTGTTTTGAACAAATGCTATCTACCAACCAGTACTTCCAGCTTGACCATAATCATGTTTTCTTCTTAGTTGAAAAAACTGGTAGAAACTGGCAGTCTTTTCTGACATCACCAGCAGAATTGTTTCTCCGTAGCTGAAAATAATAATTAGAGTACATTATCAGTGGAGGTGCTTGACATTTTGAAACGAGGGGTTAATTTTCTTCGGAAATCGGGCCCGGTGAAAAGCTGGCGGTTACCGTGAACTCACTCATGAGTTCAGTTGGACAAGATTTATGGATGACTTGTCTGTTTGGCAGGAAGCTGGAACTGAAATCGAGCCTATGGGTGACCTTAACACTGAAGCTGAGAAGAAACTTGGTCGCCTTGTTAAGGAGAAGTACGTAGATCTACTGCATGTATGTAACTGTATCACTTAATTTCAATAAGCTTACTTATCTGTTATTTGTAGGTATGGCACAGAATTTTTCATCCTCTATCGATATCCTTTGGCTGTGCGCCCTTTCTACACCATGCCTTGCTACGATGATCCAGCTTACAGCAACTCTTTTGATGTTTTCATTCGAGGTGAGTTAAATTAATCATTACAACACTACCAAAGAAGTTGTTTGGCTTGTGATTCCAGTTGCATGGGTATAGCTTTCGTGTTATTTTTATGGGCGACGCTACGCGTCCGCCGGCGGATAGCGCTAAAATATCAACCACCTCTCGTACCGTCCGATAGACACATAATTAGCCATTAGATCTTCCCCAATCGTGCGCGCCCCGAATTGCAACAAGCCGGTTGTTGCGCTTCTTCCTCCGATAGTGTGAAGCGAGCGGTCCGTTTCGTTTCTCTAATTTTCTGTAACAATACTCTTGTTGTGAGACCTTCTCTTCTCTAAATTCCTGCAACAAGACCTTTGTTGCGAAACGTCCTCTTCTCTAATTTCCTGCAACAAGTCTGTTGTTGCAAAACTTCTTCTTCTCTAATTTTCTGCAACAAGGTACTCTTGTTGTGAAACCTTCTCTTCTCTAAATTCCTGCAACAAAACCTTTGTTGCGAAACCTCCTCTTCTCTAATTTCCTGCAACAAGTCTGTTGTTGCAAAACTTCTTCTTCTCTAATTTTCTACAACAAGACCCTCTTGTTGCGAAACCTATTCTTCTCTAATTTCCTGTAAGAAGAGCTTTGTTATGAAACCTCCTCTTCCCTAATTTCTTGCAACAAGTCAGCTGTTGCAAAACCTCTTCTCTAATTTTCTGCAACCAGACCCTTGTTGCAAAAATTGCAAACACACCTCCCGCCGTATCTAATTTTCTGTAACAAGATCCTTGTTGCAAAAATTGCAACAACAAAAATTGCAATAATATTTCCCGTTGCGTCGCGCATTGGTACGGTCGTCGTTCGCTGCCGTCGTTCCGCAACAACACCGTTGTTGCAGAAACTTGTTCCAAAGGTAGTACATGGCATGGCAGTGAACACAACACCGTATCTTTTTTTACGTACAAAAAAGGTACTAGTAACCAGTACTAGACTACTAGTACATGGCATGGCAGTGTGTCTCCAGTCTAAGAAATTATAAACAAGTCAGTAGCACACGAGAGTGGGCGTATGTGTAGCCCGAGGAAGAAAGAGCGGACAAAACGAGCAGCGTGTTGGCTGGTTTCGCGGCGGCGGGTGCGCTCAGGAAAAAAAGGAACGTTGCAGTGGGCTCCCGCTTGGACACGTGGTTGGCAGGGGAGGGGGCTGATGCCTGCGCGTTATCAGCCGGTGGAAAGCGAGCGTTTTCCTATTTTTATACATTTGAAGACCTATTTTTTCTTTGATTTCTAGTTGGTGCAAAATTGCAAAATGTTTGTTATTTCTATTTACGTATCTTCATTTTTCTAGATACTACCTATGAAGTATTTTTATGTTCTTAATCAGTGAGGAATTAAAGTTGCTTCCCTATTCCGTATGTTACCGTTTTCTTTGATTGCAACTAGCCACTTATACTTGAGGAAACAATTACGCGAAGTTGCTTGTACCACCTCTCCTTTTAGTAAAATTAAATCATCTGGGTATGTTAAAATTACTGTCAGCGTAACAAAAACAAATCCATAAATACTCATTTCAAACAAAAGGTACATATAAATATACAAAAAGGAGCATTAATTAAGTTTACCTTTTTCAACTGTTGAGTTTCTTGCGGCATCATTTTTCCTAACTGGGTCATAAAAATTACTAGTATACTGGGACCCCAGTTCCTGAACATGTGCTTTCTGGAATTTTGCACAAAACCAAATACACATCTAGGAATGACCATATTACCCACATTCATTTGGTTACTTGTTCTTGTTGGGATGATGTGTGCCACTTTAGTCCGTAAGTACATTCCGATAAATGAGAATTAACCAAACAGGATACAAATTTAAGAGAAAAATGTTTCAAAGTTATATCAAAACCGTGGAATCAGATGCATTTGGAATGGAAGTTGAAAGCTATAATGGCATATTTTGGAAACAGGAGGGGGTATCATGCAGGCATATGGCAGAACTATTGGACTAGATGGGTAGAGCAGGGCCACTATTCTGCCTGACACTGTTTCTTATACATATTCTTTGATATCTAGACCCATAGAATGATAGGAGTGATGTTCTATTGTGGATGAGTTTTCCAGTCGGATGCAGAAAAAAAGTTTCTCTGGGTCGACAAAATAAAAACAGTACTCCCTCTGTTCCTAAATATTTGTCTTTCTAGAGATTTCAACAAATGACTACATACGGAGCAAAATGAGTGAATCTACACTCTAAAATATGTCTATATACATCCGTGTGTGGTAGTCCATTTGAAATCTCTAAAAAGACAAATATTTAGGAACGGAGGGAGTAGAATGTAGTGATTATTCCAACAGGTTGTGGTTATAGGGAGATGTTGCATGTGACAGTATAGTGGCACATAAAGTATCTATATTAGGTCAGTTCTTCTACCTCAGGTAAATAGTTTATACAATATGATGATGTCAACCTTTTCATGAACCTTGCTTACAGCATGATGATGTCCAGATGGCATGCTTTGTAAGAGATTAGGATTTTGAAAGAATATCTATATAGACATAGCCTGGATGAGAGAACCTTTGGGTGAGAAAAGACTAACCATCATTCTTGCTTGAGCAATACGTGCTCACCTCCTCTATTTATGTATGTGTCGAAAGGTAGCAAAGGTTCCTAGTTTACATGAGTTGGACTCTCCACTAATTCCTGACGTTTGTAGTCTAGGACATACTGACATACAAACTTAAACAAACTGGTATATTGAAGAAAAGTTCTCCACTACTTCCACTGATAGCTAACATCGACCCAGCCTAGGTTTTGCGTTGGCTTGTGTCCTAGGTCCATCACTAATTCAAAAAAAAGACATACTGGTATATTGAAGCAAAAATCTCCCATCTATATGAATAAAGACCTTAAACAAACACATTCTCTTTGGAGATTTTGCATATGAAACTGTCTGCTATGTTCAGTATATTAGCATGAATGCTTGTTAGTTTTAATTCTGATTCTGACCAATTTGGTTTGTATGACAGGTGAGGAAATTATTTCTGGAGCGCAAAGAATACATACGCCTGAACTTCTGAGGAAACGTGCAATTGAGTGTGGAATTGACGCGAGTACCATCGCATCGTACATTGAATCATTCAGGTTTGTTCTTGTCTCATTGTATGGCGTCGTTGTTGTAATATTGCAGTATTTACTACATACTTGTTTCCAACAATCCATCTCAATGCTTCAGTAATACATACATTTTCTTCACTTCGGTACTCAATTCCTCCCGTGCTGACAATCACAGCTATGGTGCACCTCCTCATGGCGGTTTCGGGGTCGGCTTGGAGAGAGTGGTTATGCTGTTCTGCGCCCTCAACAACATCAGGAAGACATCTCTTTTCCCTCGTGACCCACAGAGGCTCGCGCCATAAGTTTCTTTCCTGGGTCGACAGCTTGCATCCATGTTTGTCATCATCTTCACCAATCTGCTAGTCAAGAACGGGAACAACCTACGATGATGGGTGCAGCGCTGTTCATTACGTTTGAGTTTATGGCGTGGCCATTGTGTAGCACCGTCAGTGTGTGTTGGAGCTTCTGTTAATACTCACAAAGCTACTTATGTTGATAACCAATCTTGAACAAAATGAAAATTAATCTGCTTTTCCAAGTGGGTCTGCCAGCGGTGTTTTTTGCACGCGCTGATACTGCCGTCATTTTCGTTTTTTGTCTCGTGACAAACCTAGGGATGCAGGCGGACGTGTACGCATCCATCTGAAGCCGAAAATGCACTTGTCATTACTCTTTCTGTAAACTAATATAAGAGCGAGGGAGTATCTCTTTTAAATTGCAAAAAGAAAAAGAAATTTTAAATTGCAAAAAGAAAAAGAAATTGCCAAAACGTTTTACTTTTGTATACATAGGGAGTATTACTTCAATTATCGTGCTAGGCTCATCATGTGGTGCATGCTAGTCTACTGCAATGTGTCCGTTCACGTGGATCCAGTTTATTTACGACAGTAAGAACAAGTGTGGCGTCAAGAGAGCATTGAGGCAAATCCTTGATAGCTTTGGAGTGTGGCGTCAAGGGAGTATTAAGACAAATCTTTGATAGCAGGGGTTATTTTGAGTGACATTTCTCCCCAATGGAGGTTCGATACATATCACATGCATGTCCGGTTCAAAGCGGTCTAACACAACAAACACCAGAAATTATAAAAATTATGACTATAAGCATTGATGCGACCGAGGGTGCGCTGTCATCATCACCATTCCCTCACCGGAGACGGACATAATTTATTATAGCAGACAATCGGAAAATCATCGTGCAAAGGCCTCATCGGATCAGCGTACCAAAATAACAACCGTTGCTGATAAAGAAAAGCGTAGACCGAAAGGATCCAATATGATGAAGGCCAAATCCGAAGAGATACATCCAAGACAAATTTGCCGGAGATATATCTCCACATGCTGTGAAGGCTAGGCGAGGCGAACTTTATTCCATTTGCAGCGAGCGGTTGCCGTCCCCCATTCATGTGCAGGACAGAAACACTAAGGCTGCGCGTAATGAAAGTATCATGGAAGCCAACTAGGCAATTTTGATGAAGTGTTATCGAATTGATGGAGAAAGAGCGAGTTTAATATCATGATACCATATCACAATTAATATTATACTAGTATGTATCTTGCATAATAATAAGTAATATCATCTACGATATAGTATTTGATATTATGCATTACAAAAGTCATCGCGCTATCATTTTGGGCAGCAAAATTCAAAGAAACATCTAAAAATTCACGAGCGAAGCTGCTCATTATCTTGACGAACTCCAACAAATCCGGGACCAGCCAAAGGACGTACAGTATCCGTTTGTCTTGTCCGTATACAGAGTCGTTCAATCCGCTCTCCGTCTGAACTGGCGGACCCACACGCACTGGTCTCTCATCCATCCATTCGATTCGACGGCCACTCCGCAAAAACCCCACTGGCAATGGCGCTCTCCTCCTACTTGCTCGCCGGCAGCCGAGCAGCCTTCCCTTCTCTCCCCTCCCTTCCCTCACTCCGCCGCCGCAGCTGCCACCGTCCGCCGCCCCTTGCCACAACCCCGCTCCCGCTCCCTTCCACCCAGCGATGGCGCCGCTCGCTCCGCTTCTGCGCCTCCTCCCCCTCCTCGTCGCCCCCGCCGCCCGTGCCGCCCGAGGACGAGGAGTCCATGGACTACGAGGTAGTGTGATATGGTATCGACTTACATTTTAACAGATTATTTTCCATGCTAGTGAGGATCCAAGTTCTCTCACAGAATGTGCAAACTGCCTGCATCAAGAGCAAAGCATTCGATTCACATATGCTTTACTTGAATACCAAATTGGTACGCAGTGTAGGATTATTCATTATTGCCTCCCGGTGAAAAAAATGTAGGATTACTGCCAAAATAAATAGAGCAACAAAAAACCGAAGAACCTGCCTTTAGGTCAACTGTTGATCTGAGCTCCGATTGCTCAGCCTCTAAATGCATCTCGCGCAAAATTACTTACATGAATGAACACGATAATTGGCCGATAAACAGGTTCGGTCAAAACATGGCTGCAGTAAATAGCATGTTACATAAATTCTACATCATGTTGCTAAGTGCACTGTAATATGTAATTCGAAAAAAATGAAAACGAATTTAGAAGCATATTTCTTTTTCACTTTTGTTGCTATTTACTGTCATCTCCAAGTTTATGAAACGTAGCTTGACAGTAGTCATTTTACTCTGGTTCCGCGGCAACTACTAGCAAGTTTGGAGTACTATACTTTTTCTGAGGGAGGAGTATCAGATGGTTTTCCAAATCTTCCTTTATTCTCAAATCGACTCCTAATGCAGAATACAACTAGATCCATATCACCACTAGTCCACTAGAATTATAGCCATTAGATCAAACTTGACTAAAATATTAACACTTTGGTCTAAAATGCTCAAGTTTCTTCGATTAGGTGCCTTTAAGTTGAAGTGATGGAAGTCTATAAGATCATGCATAATGTTCCTCTTATGGAAACTCACATCTGTATGCCACCTTTCTGGGACTATGAAATAGTTTGGGAATGGTTTCTTCAGTGTTATCACTGAAAGTAATCCCCATCTGGAAAATCCACACCAAAGCTCGGATTATAATACTGGTATGCTACAATTTGATTCGCATATTATGTTCAATTATCAATGCAAGTTTTAGAGAACATGTTCATGGACAGGAAAAGGATGTTTATTTTTTACCTCAATTTATCTGTGCTATGAAAGTTTCATATGTTTTCATTAAACAATGCAACTATCAGACACCAGGTGTATGGTGCATAATGTTATTTCTAATTTAATTTTAGTGTGAGAATAATGATATAGTGACGGAAGATTTGCAAATCCATATGAAGCTCAAGAGCTCCTGTGACATTGCTGATTTGTTGTATGCTATAGGAGTTCTTGAGCGCTGACATAGTGATTTTACCTGTATGTGTGCATTGTTGTTTTGTTGTTTCTACTGCCTACAATATTCTATGCAGTCTCTAAGGCGTTCGTGTTTCACCAAAATTTCAGCTATCGGAGACGACTGGAAATTGTGACCCTTTATGCTCCGTTGATGAAGTTAGTTCACAGTATTTTGAAGCTAACTACAAGCCAAAGAATGATCTTGTTAAAGCTTTAGCTATCCTTACAACGGCTTTGGCTGGGGCAGCTGCAATAAACCATTCCTGGGTTGCTGCTAACCAGGTTCATACACTCCTAGTTCTTGACCAAATTAGAATTACCAGTTTAACTATGTAGTGTCTTTATCCTAGCATGCATATTACATATGTCCTTATGTCAGTAGTTGTGGATGCCGGGGTGATGATTCTTGGGAACTTGGTTACATTCCTTTTGCAGGACATTGCAATGGTGCTAGTATTTGCTCTTGGGTATGCAGGTATCATTTTTGAGGAATCATTGGCATTTAACAAAAGTGGAGTTGGATTACTGATGGCTGTTTGTCTATGGGTTATCAGAAGTATTGGGGTAAGCTGAAATCTGCGAATTCATCTTTGAAACTTCAACATCTCTTTTGAGAATTCTAGTAATCAGTCGTCTCCCTTGAACATCAATTTCAGATTTGACTCAGTTGGGCTATCTTGATGATGGTTGATATATGCATACATCCAATTTAAACAGAGAGCAACTTATTCAATGCCATTATTTTCTTTTTTTCGTTTATCTTGTTAATAAAAAATAAAAACTTCCCTAATAATTCCGCATTTTGTTGTAACTGTAATCACTGTTAAGGATTTTTGTGATATTCTTCATGCATATGCTAGTTTCATCATTGTTGAAGTTGGATTATGGTGCTTAGTTATTACTTACGACTTACAAGCAATGTTTAGTTGCTGTTCATATGCATCAACTTGTTTAAAATATATCCTCTGGAATTTATGCCTGTGTGTTTGCATCCTCAGATGCAAAGTTAGACTTTACCATACAGATGAATAAGATGTCTTGTCTTTGCTAGTGACTATCTAGTTTGGAAGCAGCATAATTTTAGTACAAGGATTCTTACATTTTTATTTCAATTTTATAATCCTCATGTCATGAATATGTTTAAGCATCAATTAAATGATATTCATTAGTTGATCTTTAACATTCCTTTTCTGTTCTTCATATGATTAAGGCTCCCTCGACCGATGTAGCTATTCAAGAGCTGAGTCAGAGTACTGCTGAAGTTAGTGAAATAGTGTTTTTCTTGCTTGGTGCAATGACCATTGTGGAGATTGTTGATTCACATCAAGGTTTTAAGTTGGTGACTGACAATATATCTACTAGAAATCCTAAAACACTTCTCTGGGTGGTGAGTCTTTCTTACTTCTATATTTTGCTCATTGAACTTCATATTATGTCGGGTAGGTCTTTTAGTTTGTAATTCTCAATGTTGTACCATCACAAACCAACAAACAGAAATTAGTTGCCAGTGATAGACCATTGAGGGATAGTACCAAGTGTTCTAGAGCCACATATTTTGAGTTCATAATACCAGATAGATGTTTTGAACTTGCTTGATCAAATTATATTTATGACTTACATTGATAGAGAAAAGGCGCCCTTCACAGTGTATGCTATTCCACTTCATAGGTATCTGTCTTTCGCCTTGAACGGAACAATTCTCCGATCCCTGATAATTCAGTTTAGAGGAAACCTTAAAACTCCCACACACAAAAATTTCACTTATCTTTTTGCTACTCTAGCACAGTTCTCTTTGAGATTCCTTGGTTCTCCATTCATCTATTGGCCTTACCAATTAAGGCAGCTTTAATCCAGTGACTTGGAAGATTTGTTGTTGGTATTCTTCTGTCTATGTCACACTGTGCCCACTGCACAGTCTCTAGGTTGGGCAACTTACTTGCGGAATTCTTCAATCTTCGGTACCTTGAATACAGAGGCCAGTCTCATGACCACCATCTAAGAGGAAGTGCATCTGTTCGTAAGGGCTGGCAGTAGGGGTCTTGGGTGACATTACTGGCATGGTGTAATGGCTTGGCGTAACGAGTGTAGCCTTCTCATATGCATGTAAATAGTTTACCTGGCTATCAATGCGCCGAGATGTAGGCTTAGCATTTCCTCGAAAAGAACCGCCCCTGCTCTTAGCCTTTTATCGAGACCACGCAGGAGTGCATGTATATTTATCAAGGTAGAAAGCTTTTACAATTTGAACCGTGACTTTACATGTGGTGAAACCAAACACTGTATTAATTAGGTTATAATATGGTTTGACAAAAAGAATCCTAACTTTGACGTAGCTAGTTTTGCACAGCCCAAGACTTTTCGCTGCTAGCCCACAGGGTTAAGGCGCCCCTTGTGGACTTTGTTGCTTCCTTTTTGTTAGCTACCTTTTAAAAATCTTCCGTGTGTTTTGCCCTGTTACCCCTCTGTTCCACTGCACTGCAAGGTGGTTGCCCCCTGGCTGTTGTTGCTTGTGCATATGTCCAAAGGGATAGGCTGAGTAGAAACACTGCTTGGATGTAACCCCCCACTGTAATTTTTTAACTTTGGTTAATACATGTCAGTAGGAGCCTCTCCTACTGTCTTGAATGTTAAAAAAAAACTTCTGCACAGCAGCATAAAATAAGTTGAGCATATCACAATTCAGCAACCGCACCTAAGGCGAACAATTCTTATTTTGTGAATGAAGAAATAGTTCTGATTCCTAGATAGTTTCATGTTCGTTCTTCTTTTCTCCCTAGACATTACATACCTTCTTGTATCATAAACTCACCATGTAACCTTAAATTACTAACCTTTTATTTTAGAGCCATAACTACCATTTTTTATATTTTTTATGTATACATTGTTTATTATTTCAGATTGGCTTTGTAACCTTCTTTTTGAGTTCTATCCTTGACAACTTGACTTCGACTATTGTGATGGTGTCATTGCTCCGGAAACTAGTACCTCCATCAGAGTACAGAAAGTATGACCTCTATGATGTCAGCAATTTTCTTTGTACATAATTTGGTAATTGTTTGGCTTGTATGGTACCATATTTACTGTCAATGATCAAATCTTTGTATTCTCATTTTTTATTGTTGTATTCTTTGTACATAGTAGCAAAAGTCTTATTTAGAGTTGTCCTCTTGCTATATTTCTATCATCTTTCATTAATATGCGTAGGCTCCACTGTCACAGCTTAAGCGAATGTTCGCGAGACCTGTGATCTGATACTCTGATTGTAGTTGGGAGGTTCGTCCAATGAAAATTTCTCAGGAACTTGCTTGTATCCTTTTTCTTAAGAAACCAAGGGGGAAGCTCCGATGGTAGAAGTAACCTAGATTCATGTCTGTGAGAACTTGAACCCAAGTGGTGGGATTGTATGTCGATAATTGCAACTTGGCAATATCTTGTCTCAATAGTTTGTTTTATACTGATTGTTGCACCTTGCTGTACATAGCACTGAGGGGCTAAATTGATAGGAAAAGCATGTAGTGCCAACCACCCTTGTGCTGTGAAAGAGCCAACTATGCTTGTTTTGGCATCAAATCAACATGAGAAGCTCCCAAGAAATTTATACAGGTTGTTCAAAGTAATCTGCAACCATATGAAATTCAAAGGTTGAAAGAAAATAATAATTTCTTCTATTATAAATTAAAAGACAAAGGAAAAGGGAAATTTATTAGTTGTACAAACTACAATTTTTTTATTTTAACCCTCGAAGGTTGGCACGTGAGTCCATTTGCTGCCTTCACAGTTTTCTCGGGGAAAATTCTTGATTTCTTGTGTTGATGTGAGGCCAACTTGGTGCAGCTTCACGCTTTCTCCAAGTGTATTTTTCAAAACCTAGTATCGAGTTAGGGGTGGACACAGCATCGTAAATTAGATCTCATTTATCTCTGCAGGCTGGTATACAAACTTTTTGTTCTTCAGTTTATCAGTAAATGGTTTGAAGGAGTGTTTGGCATATTAAGTAAACGTTGTCTTATTGGGATAGGTTGCTAGGTGCTGTTATTGTAATAGCAGCTAATGCTGGGGGCGCATGGACACCAATTGGTGATGTGACAACAACTATGTTGTGGATTCATGGTCAGATTACGACTTTAAAAATAATACAGGTCAGATTTGCACATTTATTCCTGTATTTGTGGTTTGCTTATGAAGATCCTTCCTGTGAGAGCTCTCTAAAATGTTCATTATGCAGATATTTCCTTAATGTTAGAGCTCTCTAAACTGTTCATTAAGTTTTTATGCCATGCTATAATTTTCTACCCTATATTTGTACTGAACAGTGTTGATCAAAACCTTGAACTTAATATGACTCTTTCAGACATCGTATAATGTATGTCTTTAGTGGGGAACCTTCTAAATATTGATTAACTGAAACTACCTTGAAGGAGAACATCTAAATATGACTCTATTTCTACCAATTTTATCATGTCCTCTATGAGGGCTATTTCTTTTCACCCAAGAAAGAGTATTACAAAATTTTAGTCGATAGTGCAGTTGCTCTTAGGGATAATTTATAGTGCAAAATTAGGTGAATTGCTTAAATCAATATAAATTGAATGGAAGATGGCTCCAAATCTAATTGTCATCAAGTATTGTGATTTGCCAATCACAATAATGGAAGCCCTTTTACAAAATGAACTCCATAATCTAGATTGCGAGCAATCAATCATTTTGTGAAATATTGTGTGTTTATCCTTTTTCTGCATGCTTCAACAAAGTGCTACATATTTTGATTGTGGGATGAACTGCTTGGCTTATGATCTGGCAGGGCTTGTTTGTCCCTTCGGTCGTTTCGTTGATGGTCCCACTAGCCCTGATGTCCCTTACCAGGTTATTAATAAAGGATCACTTCTAATACATGACATTAAACAATATTCATGTACCTTACGGAATAATTTGTTGTACATTGCATGCAGTGAAGCAAATGGATCATCTCAGACGTCTTCAAGTTTGCTGTCATCAGAGCAAATGGCTCCTCGAGGACAACTTGTATTTGCTGTTGGACTTGGAGCCCTAGTGTTTGTTCCAGTGTTTAAATCTCTCACTGGATTGCCACCTTTCATGGGGATGCTCCTTGGTCTTGGGATTCTCTGGATTCTGACAGATGCGATACATTATGGAGAATCTGGAAGGCAGAGATTGAAAGTTCCACAAGCGCTTTCACGGATTGATACACAGGGAATTCTATTCTTCTTAGGTATTCTGTTGTCGGTTGGCAGGTAACCCCACCCCCTTCCACTCTGTACAATTATCTGGGGCTTTGCCTTGTGGAGCTCAGCTTTAGAAAAGTTGTGGATCTTAAAGCAGTGTAATTAATATCAAGTGATGCCGGTGGTAACGTAAAAATATTAAGAGGCACTTGTAGGATTTTCTACAAGTGCTTGCCACAGAACTAGTTAAGGGTTTCAACGGTGCAAAAGTTCTCAAAAATTCTGAAAAAAATACTGAACCAACACACCTATAATATAACATGATCCAACGGAGGGATTAAAAAAAATACGACTGTATGTGTCCTGGACAAAAAAAACAAATAGTTCAGTATATATTTATGTCGAGTGAGCTGAAATGCTTATTATTTTTGCCGATGACACATAGATGCATATTTTGACAATCCCTCCGTTGGATCATCTTATTACATTAGAGAGATGGTCCCATGTTTATTTCATATTTTTTGATAACTTTTAAACCGTTAAAAGTTTAGCGACCCTTAACTAGTTCTGTGGCAAGCTATGGTAGACACAGTTTTACCTATATATATATATTTCCAGTTTAAGATTTGATAGACCTAAAGATGATGTGTAATGTAACTTTTCACTAGAAGATTGATTAGCAGAACTAGCAAAACATATTGGTTCAAAAGTTGTCATATGACTTAGCAGTGTGAATATCCTCTGAGGGTCAAAGGCACCACAGGCCCTCAGAGAGAAAGCGCCTCCGGTGCCCGAGCTTCAAGTACTCCTCAGATGGCAGCCACCTTGACAAACATCTACCCTTGGAGAGGAGCCTCCAGTACTCGATCCTTCTTCCTGACATGGAGTTCTTCCACGTCCACATACCCATCCTTGTCTCAGTAGGAAAGCCCTTATGCAACTAGGAAGTACATAACTAATTTATAATATCTAACACCTCTAACTCAGATTGTTTCTATGCTTGCAAATTTGGTTACCCTGTTATGGAGTGTGCTCTACTCATTACTGTCTATTCCATTGCCACTTAGATGGTCGTAATTTTCTGATAGTTGGATTTGTTCTTTCTTTGCACTAGCTTGGAAGCTGCAGGGATTTTGAGGCAGTTGGCGAACTATCTTGATGCCAATATTCCAAACGCTGACCTCATTGCAAGTATCATTGGTGTAGCATCAGCAATTATAGACAATGTTCCACTTGTTGCTGCAACCATGGGGATGTATGACCTAACTTCATTTCCTCAAGATTCAGATTTCTGGCAGCTTGTTGCGTTCTGTGCTGGTACGGGTGGTTCGATGCTTATCATCGGCTCTGCAGCAGGAGTGGCTTTTATGGGAATGGAAAAGGTGGATTTCTTTTGGTACCTTCGCAAGGTAAACTTCTTTCTCATTCCGCTCTTAAAAAGGAGACGTGGAACAACATAATAGCAATTAACAGCACAATTTGTTACAAAAAGGAAACCTCATTATATCATGTTAGCAGGTGTATTAAGTGTATTTTCTGATATTTCCTGCCAAACTTGTGAATACAGCCCATATTTCTGATATTGTTTCTTTGAGTAGTTTTTGGCAGAGTTGAGAGCAGAACTCCTATTTCTGACTGCAACTTAGCTTAGAGGTTTTGCTTTGGTATTGCTGCAGCAGCAACAACAACAACAAAGCCTTTACTCCCAAACAAGTTGGGTAGGCTAGAGCTGAAACCCATAAAATCTTGCAACCAACTCATGGTTCTGGCACATGGATAGCAAGCTTCCACGCACCCCTGCCCATGGCTAGTTCCTTGGTGATACTCCAGTCCTTCAGATATCTCTTTACGGACTCCTCCCATGTCAAGTTCGGTCTATCCCGACCTCTCTTGACATTATCAGCACGCTATAGCCGTCCGCTATGCACTGGAGCTTCTGGAGGCCTGCGTTGAATATGCCCAAACCATCTCAGACGATGTTAGACAAGTTTCTCTTCAATCGGTGCTACCCCAACTCTATCTCGTATATCATCATTCCGGATCCGGTCCTTCCTTGTGTGGCCACACCCATCTCAACATGCGCATCTTCGTTGCACCTAACTGTTGAACATGTCACCTTTTAGTCGGCCAACACTTGGTGCCATACAACATTGCGGGTTGAATCGCCATCCTATGGAACCTACCTTTTAGCTTTTGTGGCACTCTCTTGTCACAAAGGACGCCAAAAGCGTGGCGCTGCTTAATCCATCCGGCTTTGATTCTATGGTTCACATCTTCATCGATATCCCCATCCTTCTGCAGCATTGATCCCAAATATCAAAAGGTGTCCTTCTGAGGCACCACTTGCCCATCAAGACTAACCTCTTCCTCCTCATGCCTAGTAGTACTGAAACCGCACCTCATGTACTCGGTTTTAGTTCTACTAAATCTAAAACCTTTTGATTCCAAGGTTTGTCTCCGTAGCTCAACTTTCTATTAACCCCCGTCCGACTATCATCGACTAGCACCGCATCATTCGCAAACACCATGGGATATCTCCTTGTATATCCCTTGTGACCTCATCCATCACTAAAGCAAAAAGATTAGGGTTCAAAGCTGACCCCTGGTGCAGTCGTATTTTAGTCGAAAAGTCATCAGTGTCGCCATCACTTGTTCGAACACTTGTCACAACAGTATCGTACATGTCCTTGATGAGGGTAATGTACTTTGCTGGGATTTTGTGTTTCCCCGAGGCCTACCACATGACATTCCGCGGTATCTTTATCGTAGGCCTTCCCCAAGTCAATGAACACCTCATGCAGGTCCTTCTATTGCTCCCTGTATCTCTCCATAAGTTGTCATATGGCATGAAACCGAACTGATTTTTGGACACACCAGTCATTCTTCTTAAGCGGTGCTTAATGACTCTCTCCCATCGCTTCATTGTATGTCTCATCAGCTTAATTCCAGGTAATTAGTACAAGTCTGAACACCCCCTTGTTTTTGAAGATTGGTACTAATATACTCCGTCTCCATTCTTCTGGCATCTTGTTTGCCCAAAAAATGAGGTTCCAAAGCTTAGTTATCCATACTATTGCTATGTCTCTGAGGCCTCTCCACCTATGTTTTTAAAGCGTCCCTAAGGCGACGCCTAGGCGTCGAAGCGCTCCCCCTCCGCTTTGGAAAATCGACCGCTTTGGGCGCCTAGGCGTCCAAAGCGCCCGCCTAGGCGTCGCCTAGGTGTCAAAGCGCCCCCCCTCCCTAAGGCGGTAAGGCGTCGCCTTAAAAACATAGCTCTCCACACCTCAATGGGATATAATCAGGGCCCATCACCTTGCCTCCTTTCATCCTTTTTAAAGCCTCCTTGACCTCAAACACCTAGATCTCCGCACAAAATGCCTGCTGGTATCATCAAAGGAGTCGTTTAGTTCGATGGTAGAGCTCTCATTCTCCCCATTGAATAGCTTGTCGAAGTACTCCCACCATCTATGCTTAATCTCCTCGTCCTTCACCAGGAGCTGGTCTGCTCTGACCTTGATGCATTTGATTTGGTCAACATCTCTCGTCTTCCTCTCTCGGATCTTGGCCATCTTATAGATGTCTGTAGCGACTCAACCCGAAAAACGGTCAAGTCTCTGTGTATCTGTACCATCCCAAGATCATGCTGGCACACACAGTACAACAATGAAAATATCAAAGGGCAATCACATGCTTTTATTACATCGTATCTCATATAGAGTCTTTATTACATAAATAATAAATTGGCTGAAGGCCAACTCATGAGATAACTACGGCGGAAGACGTAGAAGATAGCGAGTCCATCCGATTCCAAGGGCATATCACCAAGCGTAGAACGTAGCCTCACTCCTGGTCGGAATAAACCTCTGCAACATGAGATGTTGGAGCCGTGTAGGTCAGCATTTTGAATATGTCGGCAAAGTCACATGAGAGAACTGATAAATAAAATATCTATACCATATGCAAATATGGCTGGTAGGGCTCTAAGTTATAATTTTCGCGAAAAGCTGATTTCTCCCTACAACAAAGGAGTCAAAGAGAAAATATTACTACAAAAGTTGGTTGTTAATGAGATGGTTTCGCCAACCAATTCTCATATCCCAATTATTAATAAACCCAACTCATTATTATTAATTGTGTCGGGAGTTCCTGATAGTTTGAGTTCCAAAGGCTCAACTTGTCCGTAACCGGGGACACGGCTAATCAATTAGGTTTTGATACTCTGCAGAGTCTTGTGCACTTTACCCACAAGAATCGATCCCTCCCTTTACGTCCTCACACTTCCTGGTGTTTGAGAACGGGATGAACGAAACATGGTCTTCCGAAGAGTTCTTCTGGGCCATTGCCGGTGCCCATCCAATCCTACCGTTCTTCTACATCTTGTAGCACCGTCCGGCCAGAGTCACAACTAGGGTCCACCAAGCCAGAGCCGATAATGGCTTGTGGCTGCACAGGTAAGCCTTCGGTCTTGAAGTATCCATCCGTCTCTTTGAGCCTGGGTGAAGCTTTCCGCATGAATGACCGGCACTTCTCCAACATCACTAGGTCTACCACTGGGTACTCCAGGGAGCCTTTCAACCATCCTCCACCCAGAGGTACACTGCATCATGAAGTCTTGAAGTCTTGAGGTCTTGATCATAATTAACTCTCACAACTCCCATGGAATTCACTCAACCAACCCCGTCTACCGGAGTGTAGCAAACTAAAGTTTCATCGCAATCCTGGGCATTGGTGTCAAGGGGTGGGGTTTTTCCTACCTCATGATACTAACTGCAAGATCAACCTTAACAATGTAACCTACTAGCATGCATGGCGGAAAGGTGGTAACTAATGCAAATAATGCAATTAAACATAGGTAAAACCAATGATCAAAGTGACTTGCCTGCCTGATGATCTTGAAACTCTTAACGACTCGTAATACCAAGATTTGCACCCCGGATAGTCTAATGAAACAAACATTAACACACATAAGCAATTCATCCTAAATAATAATAAAACAGCAAGTAAAACTAATAATAAAACAATCAAAGAAAACAAAGGCAAAAACCAATGAAAACACCAAATCACACAAAAGAAAACTATAGGGCTAAACTATAACACAGCAATTTACTTTCTGCCCTAATTAAAATTTTAACAGAAAAGAAAATCTAAAACAATTAATTTAACAGAAAGTAATTAACTAAAATATTTACTAGCAAAAAGAAGTAACTAAAAAGCTATTCTAAAACTAAGGTTATTCAGAAACTAAGTTATAGCACTAATATATTTAAAGCAATTTTAATTACTTAGAAAAAATTAGTTGTATGACTTAATAGAAGGTTTTATTAAAATAAACTAGTGGCAAAAAGAATTACTTTAAAAATTAAACCAAACTAATTATTTTTATTACTAAACATGCAATTTCTAGTTCTGTTTTAAAATTACTATAAACAGAATTAAAATTATACTAAAAAATATTATTCTAAGTTTTCTAGTTAAACAAAACTATAATTAAACAGGAGCAAAAAGAATCAATTTAAAACCTACTTTTTTTTAAAAGATATTAGCAATTTAGTGATTTAAGCAAACTCAAATTTAAACTATTCAAACATGACCAAACTTTGCATCTACAGAAACTTTAAAAAATTATTGATCTAATGCAAAAAGAATCACTCAAAAAACAATTAAAACTCTAAAAGATATAAAGAAATAAAAAACAGAATCAAATCTGAAATCTAAAAGGAAAACAGAAAAAGAAAAAAAAACTAAGCTTCGGCCTATGCTACGTGGCGTTCCCTGGTTGGCCGAAGGGGTGTGCGTGCGAGTGCGAGCGGGCGTCAGCCGAACCGTAAAAGAAAACGATTCGTGGGAAAAAAAATAAACGCGATCTAATCTAGTTCGTCCATATTGGATCTAGCGGCTAAGATGGATCCCGAGGCTTATAGTGGAGGGGACGAACTCCGGCGAGGCTCTGGCTTCGGTGTGGTCGGGGCGGCGTCTCACCTTGAAAAAACTTTAGGTATAGACTAGCAAATATGCCCGTGCGTTGCAACTGGAGAGATATTTTTTTGAGAAGCAACGAGAGATAAATTATGTGTTCACCAGAAAGGGTATCCACAGTGGTGGGGCGACAGAGCGAGGAGTTGTGATCTTCTGATATAGAAAATGATCAAAATAAAATATAGAAAATAGTGAACTATTTTTCGGAGGTAAAATAAAAACTAAAAAAAACATTTTTTAAAATCCAAATAAAAGGCAAAATGACCTTCAATTCTTTTGGCATTGTTTCTTCTGACTTTTTTAAGGGTCATGTTACCTCCTCTCATATTTTCATTGTCATAGAATTTTTGAATATAATTCAAATGCCAACTTTTGAAATGAAGTCAAATAGGACTTGAAAATTCAAATGCCACTACAATTCAATCAAAATGGATAGATGCTTAGCTAAATTTGTAGAACATTCCAAATTGAAAATTTGGGATGTTACAATGTCCCTTTTGCCTTCCTTCGTGTCTAACCGCTGGTAGAGGTCCTCATACGCCCCACCCCTTGCTTCACTCACAGCTCGCTTTGCGGCCTTCTTTGCCACCTTGCACTTCTCTATGTTGTCTGCACTCCTATCCAGGTAAAGGCGTCTGAAACAATCTTTCTTCTCCTTAATAGCCTTTTGGACATCATCATTCTACCACCAGGTATCTTTAGCTTCGCTTGCACTTCCCTGCACACTCCAAACTCCTCTGAGGCCACCTTACGAATGCAAGTCGCCATCTTCATCCACATATTGTCCGCATCATCTCCTTCCTCCCAAGGGCCCGCCTTAATGACCCTCTCCTTGAACACCCGAGCTACCTTCCCCTTGAGCTTCCACCACTTCGTTCTAGCGACTTTCGCACGCTTATCCCGCTGGACGCGAACCCGAAAGCGGAAGTCAGCCAGCACAAGCTTATGTTGAGGGACAACACTCTCTCCAGGTATCACCTTACAATCTAGGCAAGCACGACTGTCTTCTCTTCTCGAGAGGATGAAATCATTCATGCTATAGTGTTGACCACTACTAAAAGTCACTATACGTGATTATCTCTTTTTAAGGAGGGTGTTAGCTATGATCATGTCATATGGTAGAGCAACGCTTAAGACATCTTCTCCTTCTTGATTCCTAATGCCATAGCCAAAACCCCCATGCACCCCTTCAAAACCTGTGTTAGATGTACCCACGTGGCCATTGAAGTCTCCTCCCATGAAGAGCTTCTCGCCAATATGTACACTCCTAACCATGTCCTCCAGGCCTTCCCATAACTCCGTATTGGTGTTCTCATTGTGGCCTACTTGCGGGGCATACACGCTGATAACATTGAGAATTAAGTCCCTAACCACCAGCTTGACTAGGCTAATCCGGTCCCCACACCTCTTGACGTCTACCACTCCATACTTGAGGATCTTGTTGATCAAGATGCCTACTCCATTTCTGTTTCAGCCATCCTCGTGTACCACACCTTGAAGCCGGTATCCTCCACCTCCTTCACCTTCTGTCCCCTCCATTTGGTTTCTTGGATGCAAAGGATATCAACACCTCTCCTCACCATTGTAACTAGCTCCCGAAGCTTACCTATCAGGGACCCTACATTCCAGCTACCTAAGCAGATGCTCCTAGGCTCGGCTAGCTTCCTTACCCTTCGCACTCGTCGAGTCAAATGCGAAGACCCTTGCTCATTTTCCACTATACCCGGGCGTCGATGTAGCGCGCCACTAAGGATGCGATGACCCGATCCTTGCTCACTTGCCACCGTATCCATATCAAGATACGACACGCTCGGCCCTTGCCCATTTGACACCACACCCGGGTTTCGATATGGAGCGTCTCTGAGAGGGTTACGCCCTCAACGATTTTCTTTTGGGTTTCATCTCCATAAGAGTGGTTGAGTTTTGACTTTGGCTTGGGACCGGCTATGTTGAGACAACATAGACGAGTTTGTGCTTTGGTATTGCATTTTAAGAAAAGACGTTTCCGGTTCTTGAAGTGTATTGTTGTTTGTTAAAGTGAGTAAAACTGTGCTTGTTTTAGTTCCTTAGAGATCTAGCTTTTAAACCAAAGTTGAGTCTGCTTGTTTACAACATACTTCAGCGAACAATGTGTGCCCTTTTTCATTGTCCTGGATGTAGAAGTAGGTCAATTAGTGTAGAGGTACGACTAGAGTCCCCATGTTCCCTCGATGGTTTAGCTTGTTGGTGAATTGGTCGGTTAATGAGAGCATGGTGATCAGAGAAAGGTCACGTCCGGCTGCAGGATATGCTGATGCTCAAGTAGGGAGCATGCAATCCATGTTCTTATCCGGCAAAGAGAGGTGGAAAGCAAGGAATCCATGATTTGTCTCTTACTGTCTTGGGTATGACGATTAGTAAAAAGCAAGAGTTCATGTCTTCTCAGGAAAAGTGAGATTTGGTTGATGATGAAAGAAGAGTTCTTTTGTCTTAAGGACTCAAATCATGCCTAATCTAGTTACATTTTGGACCCCGATAAAACCAAACGTTCGGATTTTAAGCATGTCATCCCGAACGTTTTTTCATGGCAACTTTAGTTGAACTGAGGTGGCGACTTTAGTTGTTAAAACATGTCAACTTTGTCCCAGTTTGTTTTTCTGTCAGAAAATAGCCATGTTTGCCAACCTCGCATGAACTAAAGTTGCCATGGAAAACGTTCGGGTTGCCATGCTTGAAATCCGAATGTTCTGGATTTACCATTTACGTACATTTTGGAGGAAGTCTTTCGTTTTTTTTTGGAAATAAAAGGTAGATCTCGTTCTACCTTATGCATTTCAAAATAGACCACAGCCTGATGACCAAAGGTCAATTACATGAAACTTATGTTACGCACTGTGGTGCAGAGGCCATAAGTTGCCTCAGGATAGTAGAAAAAAAACAGAGGGGAGGGGGGAGGGTTGGAAGAAAGTACTGCATGGCATCAGTTAAGAACCTATGCTAGGAACCAAGGTGATGCACCCAAAAAGCTAGAGACTATCTATCCTCCGTGCGTGTAGCTCTGTTCATCCAAAGTGATAAGAGTTGGACTGCATATTGTCTGGTATAAGACGGCGATCAGCACTTTAGATGGAATACCCTGTCATTTCTGGCATGCCATAACGTGACGGCACAAGCAGCAAAAAGAACTTGAAAAAAGCTGAAACAACTGGGAGAGAAAAGCTTAGAGATGATTGGGTCTTGTAGTAAATACCCAGAGGAAGTCTTTTGTAATCGTCATCGAGGAAAACAGTCTTCCATTACAGTTGAAAATCCCGCTAAACACTAACCACCTGATGTAGACAACTAAATACTTCAGGCCTGCAGAACAACGTGCATTCCGTATTCCAAGTGATGTGTGTCCACATTGCAATTGTCTATGCATCCTTCCGTGAGCTAGAATTGGTTGTTGACACGTACGATACTTGTTGTGCTTGCAGGTGAGTGGTTTCGCCCTTGCAGGTTATGTAGCGGGTATCATCACTTACCTAGCTGGTCAGAACATCCCTCTATCTCTTCCCACTTCACTGGCGGAGATCCCATTTATCACGGGTTCGTAAAAGGTTGGCCATGATGGTCCTGTACTGTAAGAAAGAGAGCTTACCGAAGATTGAGAAGAGCACGCGAGCACACCGGCAGCAAAGAAACGGTTTCTACAACTTGGTCACTTGGCTCATACTCCCTCCGTTACAAAATAGATGACCCAACTTTGTACTAACTTTAGTACAAAGTTGGGTCATCTATTTTGGAACGGAGGGAGTAGTATATACGGGTTGAAATAAGCGAGTCGTGAAACTACGCCGTGATCGAGCCCCTTGGCCTCGACATTTTGTTTAGTGGTACTGAAAGGCTCGGTGTGGTGTTGATGCGGGTCAAATGTGGTAGGCTAGAGCGGAATGGTCGTGTAAATTATGCTGGTAGATGTCCCTGTTCACAGGGGACAAAAACAATGTACTACTCTGAATTCGTATGATCAGTTTTGAGCCGTCTGCTTGTTGTACCGATCGGATTTTATGGCAATGTTGTTGGAAAGAAGGAAGTGGAGTGATTTGTATTTGTTTGAAAAATAAAAATTCTATAAAAGAATTGTCTGGAGATCCTGAAATCTTAACACACGGTGCGGCTGCGTGGTACTGCCAGCACTTGCCCAATGACCTTCAGTTTTGTGAATTGGTGATCCGGGTTGAATCCCTGGTCGTACATACGCTGTATGTGTCCGTGGTGTATTATGTTATCCCACTAGAAACGAGCATTTGTAAATCCCTTTCATAATTGTTGAAGAGGTAGCTTATATGGTTCTCTACTATTCTTCTGTTTGAGTCAGGTCAAATGTTATGAATCTTGTGTGCGTCTGTGTGTGGTGTGGGGAGCATAATACATAGTACTGCCAGGAGGCAGAATTAGGATCTGCTGTGTCTGATGTGGCTATCAAGTGCCCATATGACCAAAATGCAAGCAGAGATGTTAGTTGGGACTTGGGACCGACCATCCTATCATATCATAGTAGTCCTATTCTCTGTTCTGCCATATATCAACAACGTACGTACTCCTATGTATGTATGGATGTATATGTATGCAGGCGAGGCGACAGGCCAAGGAAGGAAATCCAAGTGCCTGCAACATAGGCAGCAGTGTCAACTCACATGCGCAACAGGAATGCATGCAGAGGCAGGCAGGACGAAGACACCGCTAGATACCGCTCGGCTCTCGCATGTGATGCCGGAGCAGAGCATATGCAGCTTTACACTGCCCCGCGGTGGCCGCTCTTAATTCGTTGCATCTTTGCCCTTGCGAGATGTGATTTTTTGTTTTGTTTTGTTTTACCACTTGCGACTGTTGCGAGATGTGATCTCTATAATGTAGGAGTAGTATCTTATAGTTTGATGATTAGAAACGCGTGGAAGTGGAACCACCAAACGGTAACAACAAACTTCGTTCTTTTATCAAGGAGGAGATGACAAAGCTAAGAGCTAGGGCATATACATGGCCACGCATGCATGTGCGCCCGTCCTACGTGCTCCGGGTAGAGCCAAAGAGACAAAGATTCCTGCGGCCCTACCCTATGTTATGTGGTACTAGTATGTGCGTTGTACGTGCGCCCTTTTCTCTCGGTAACTCGTGATTCACTTGTCCCTCTCACCGCAGACCCCCGTCCCGACGGTTTCTGTCTGCAACGGACCGAGTCTGAGACAGTGTAGCAGCAGTCCAGCTGGGAAGTAGAATACCAAGGCCTGACTACTACAGCTGCTATTAGCTTGTTGACGAGCTCCAGTGAGCCCTACTTCCAGAAAGCCGGCAGTATAGACAGAGGATCATTGGGTCGGTGCATGAAGATCATTGGAGTATTCCGCTTCTTTTGGGGCATGAAGATCAGCGGGTCGGTGCGGATTATATATACGTAGGCAGAGGATCCTCAGCCACCCCAAAGCAATAGGCAGCGGCAGCACAAGTAGCGGGCCAGTGCGTAGATGGTAGGGTATTTCTCGCTGGCTCCTGCCGGATGGTTCAGTACGATTCTTTTACCCATGGGCAATTGAGCTGTAACATGCATGCGCGTGCTTAGGCCAACTCCACCGCACGACCCTATCCTATCCGTCCCCGTCCGTTTGAGGTAAAAGGGACAAACGAGACGGCCCAGCGCGCGGGCGCAAACGGACAAATGTCCGGATTCCGTCCGCTTTCGACCCATCCCCGACCCAAACTTGCGCTCGGTTTGGGGTGAAACGGACACGCGCGGACGGCCTCGACGCACGCCCTTGTCCCCCCGTGGCCCGCCTGTCGGGGACACTAGCAGTCCCTCCGCTCCCAACGCTTCACCCTCTCTCCCCGCCCCGCCCCGCCGCCGGCGCCGCCGCTATTCTCCGGCCGCCTCCTCACCGCGCAGCCCCCCGCTGTCCATACCAAACCACGTCTCGACATGGCCGCCACCACGCCCGCGCTTCCGCCGTAGTTTTGGTCGTCGATCGGAGGAGGTTTGGCCGTCGCCGTCCTTGCCGGTGGCAGAGGGGACACGACTGTCGGCGACGTACCACGGCGGCCGAGGCAGATTCCGACGAGAGCTCCAGAGCGGCCTGTAGCCGGCCGGCAACCACCCTGCTGCGTCGAGGTGATCATCGCGGCCTCTTCGCCAGCACGACCGCAAGGTGTTCGACCTTTTGCCAACAAAGGTATGGACAGTGGAGACGAGTTTTTCTTCCATCACTTCCTTTGTTCATCGGACGATTCGTCGTCGGATGATGACAATCTTGTGGTGGCTGCACTGGTCGTTCACGACCATATTCAACGGCAGCTTCCTCGGTACAGGGGGTCACTCCCTGGCCGTGCTCCCAACCTGAACCGCAACAGGGAGAGAGGCCACACCCTGCTCTATGCAGATTACTTTGCCAACACCCCGCTCTTCAGGCCTGATAAATTTCGTCGCCGTTTTCGTATGGCAAGGCATGTGTTCAATTGTATCCGAGAGGGAGTGGTTGCTCATGACCCATACTTCGAGTGCAAGATGGATGCCCTTGGCAAGCTTGGATTCTCCTCCTACCAGAAATGCACCGCGGCCATCCGCATGCTTGCATATGGAATTCCAGGCGATTTGATGGATGAGTATGTGCGTATAAGTGAGACAACATGTCTGATGTCAATGTACAAGTTTTGCCAGGCTGTGATCGAGGTCTTTGGCCCAGAGTACTTGAGGCAGCCAACTGCCGCTGATACAGAGAGATTGTTGGCGACCAACGCAGCTAGAGGCTTTCCAGGTATGCTTGGCAGCATAGATTGTATGCACTGGGAGTGGAAGAACCGTCCATTTGCTTGGCAGGGCCAGTACAAGGGGCATGTTAACGGGTGCACTGTCATATTAGAAGCGGTGACATCACAAGATCTTTGGATATGGCATTCTTTCTTCGGCATGTCAGGTTCTCACAATGATATCAACGTGCTGCAGCGTTCTCCAGTCTTCGCGAGGCTTGCAGAAGGCCACTCCCCACCTGTCAACTTTGAGATCAACGACCACCATTACAACAAGGGATACTATCTAGCAGATGGTATATATCCTCAGTGGTCAACTTTTGTGAAGACAATCTCGAAACCCCAAGGTGAGAAGAGAAAGAAATTTGCCCAAATGCAAGAGAGTGTTAGAAAGGATGTGGAACGTGCTTTTTGTGTGCTTCAATCCCGGTGGGGTATCGTTCGAAACCCTGCACTGTCATGGGATGAAGGGAAGCTTTGGGAGGTGATGACTGCTTGTGTGATCATGCACAACATGATCATCGAGGACGAGCGTGATGAGAGTATCTTCGACCAAGGATTTGATTAACAAGGTGAAAATATTGAGCCCCTGCACCAAGACCCGGCCACATTTGAACAGTTTGCCCAATTCCACCGTGAGATGCGTGATTGGCACACTCATGTGAATCTTCAAAATGACTTGGTTGAGCACGTGTGGGATCACATTGGCAACCAATAGATGTATTTGTCCATTTTATGTTCAGTCAAGACAATTTTGATTTGGTTGTAAAACTATTTTATTAAAGGCAATTTCAATTGGGTTGTAAAACTATTTTAATTTTCAGACAAATATTTGGGTTCGAAACTAGTTTTAATGCAAATTTGGGCATTTCTTGGCCCTGACGGACATGATGGGGCAAAAGGATGTGGTCGCGCAGTGGGCGCACGGCCACCGCATCCCAGGACATGCCCGGACACGACCCCAAATCCCTATCCAAAGGGACAAAAACAGGACAAAACGGACGTCCGTTTGGGGTCGCGCAGTGGAGTTGGCCTTATTCTATCAGCTCCAAAACAACCTATGAAGCCACACCAAGACAAGCTCCACCGTTGCCTTGCGTAGTCACATGCGCTGCTCCTCCGCTCACCGCCTGCCGTCTGGCGCCCATGTGTATGCCTGCAATATTCATATCGAGCTTGGTCATTTGCCTCCCGGTCGAGCCATTTTAGGGCATCTCAGACGCGGATCATCAAAACGCACACATATGTTTACATCAGATGGTCCGAACATTTTTGGGCCTACCAAGTTGTTATCAAATTGGGGTAGACCAATGTTCGCCGTTCTGCCTACTCTTGATATATAAAGCCGAACGGGCACACCCCAAAACCCTACCTTTGAGCCCCTTCTCCCACCGTCTAACCACAATTCCCATCCATGTCTGTCGTTACAATGGCTGGCTCAGTGGCTTCTGGTTCAAGCAGCGTCGAGGCGACGCGCCAAAATCACGGCGGAGATCCAATTTGATACATCTCCAACGTATCTATAATTTATAAAATATTCATGCTGTTATATTATTATTTTTGGATGTTTTGCAATCATTTTATAGCAACTTTATATTATTTTTTTGACTAACCTATTTACCCAGTGCCCAGCGCCAGTTGTTGTTTTTTGCTTGTTTTTTATATCGCAGGAAATCAATATCAAACGGAGTCCAAACACCGTGAAACTTGTTGTGGATTTTTTATGGACCAGAAGACATCCAATGGGCCAGAGCAGCACCTGGGGGGGGGGGGTCCCAGGGGGCACAACCCACCAGGGCGCGCCTGGGGGCCCAGGCGTGCCCAGGTGGGTTGTGCCCACCTCAGTGGCCTCCCGCACCCCCTCTTCGCCCTATAAATCATCAAATATTCCAAAAACCCTTAGAGTAACCCTAGATTAGAAGTTCTACCGCCGCAAGCCTCTATAGCCACGAGAAACCAATCTAGACCCCGTTCCGGCACCTTGCCGGAGGGGAGAATCATCACCGGTGGTCATCTTCATTATCCCGGCGGCCACAACAATGAGGAGGGGGTAGTCCACCCTCGGGGCTGAGGGTTGATGTCTACTACACAACTTTATCCTTGTAGACGTTGTTGGGCCTCCAAGTGCAAAGTTTTGTAGGACAGTAGCAAATGTCCTTCAAGTGGATGACCAAATGTTTATCAATCCGTGGGAGGGGTAGGATGAAGATGGTCTCTCTCAAACAACCCTGCAACCAAATAGCAAAGAGTCTCTTGTGTCCCCAACACACCCAATACAATGGTAATTGTATAGGTGCACTAGTTCGGCGAAGAGATGGTGATACAAGTGCAATATGGATGGTAGATATAGGTTTTTGTAATCTGAAAATATAAAAACAGCAAGGTAACTAATGATAAAAGTGAGCGAAAACGGTATTGCAATGCTTCGAAACAAGGCCTAGGGTTCATACTTTCATTAGTGCAACTTCTCTCAACAATGATAACATAATTAGATCATATAACAATCCCTCAACGTGCAACAAAGAGTCACTCCAAAGTCACTAATAGCGGAGAACAAACGAAGAGATTATTGTAGGGTACGAAACCACAACAAAGTTAGTCTTTCTGATCGATCTATTGGGCTATTCCTATAAGTGTCACAGACAACCCTAGAGTTCGTACTAAAATAACACCTTAAGACACACATCAACCAAAACCCTAATGTCACCTAGATACTCCAATGTCACCACAAGTATCCGCGGGTTTGATTATACGATATGCATCACACAATCTCAGATTCATCTATTCAAACCAACACAAAGAACTTCAAATAGTGCCCCAAAGTTTCTACCGGAGAGTCAAGACGGAAACGTGTGCCAACCCCTATGCATAAGTTCACAAGGTCATATAACCCGCAAGTTGATCACCAAAACATACATCAAATAGATCACGTGAATAACCCATTGTCACCACAGATAAACACATGCAAGACATACATCAAGTGTTCTCAAATCCCTAAAGACTCAATCCGATAAGATAACTTCAAAGGGAAAACTCAATCCATTACAAGAGGGTAGAGGGGGAGAAGCATCATAAGATCCAACTATAATATCAAAGCTCGCGGTACATCAAGATCGTGCCAAATCAGGAACAAGAGAGAGAGAGAGAGAGAGAGAGAGAGAGAGAGAGAGAGAGAGAGAGAGAAAGAGAGAGATCAAACACATAGCTACTGGTACATACCCTCAGCCCCGAGGGTGAACTACACCCTCCTCGTCATGGAGAGCGCCGGGATGATGAAGATGGCCACCGGTGATGATTTCCGCCTCTGACAGGGTGCCGGAACAGGGCCCCGATTGGTTTTTGGTGGCTACAGAGACTTGCGGCGGCGGAACTCCCGATCTAGATTCTGTTCTGGAGGTTTGGGGATATATAAGAGGTGTTGGCATCAAGAACAAGTCAGGGGGTGATACGTCTCCAACGTATCCACTTTTCCTAACGCTTTTCCTCTTGGTTTGGACTCTAATTTGCTTGATTTGAACGAAACTAACCCCAGACTGACGCTATTTTCAGCAGAACTACCATGGTGTTGTTTTTGTGCAGAAATAAAAGTTCTCAGAATGGAATGAAACTTTGCGATGATTTTTTATACAGTAAAAGATAATTTCTGGAGCCAAGAGCCACCTGAGGGGGGCACCTGGGTGGGCACAACCCACTAGGGCGCGTGCCCCCCCAGGCGCGCCCAAGTGGGTTGTCCCCACCTGGTGGCCCCGCAGCCCCTGAAACCGATGCTATAAAATCCTATTTTTCCAGAAAAAAATCAAGGAGAAAAATTATCGCGATCCATGAGACGGAGCCATCGTCACCTCCTATTCTTCATAGAGAGGCTAGATTTGGAGTCAAGGGGATCTTCGTTCTTCGTCATCACCAACCCTTCTCCATCACCAATTCCATGATGCTCCCCGCCGGGAGTGAGTAATTCCTTCGTAGGATCGCTGGTCGGTGAGGAGTTGGATGAGATTCATCATGTAATCTAGTTAGTTTTGTTAGGTTCTGATCCCTAGTATCCACTATGTTCTGAGATTGATATTGCTATGACTTTGCCATGCTTAATGCTTGTCACTTTGGGCCCAGGTGCCATGATTTAAGACCTGAACCGTTTATGTTATCACCATTATATCTATGTTCTAGATCCGATCTTGCAAATTATAGTCACCTACTATGTGTTATGATCCGGCAACCCCGGAGTGACAATAGTCGGGACCACTCCCGGTGATGACCGTAGTTTGAGGAGTTCATGTATTCACCGTGTGTTAATGCTTTGTTCCGGTTCTATATTAAAAGGAGGCCTTAATATCCCTTAGTTTCCAATTGGACCTTGCTGCCACGGGAGGGTAGGAGAAAAGATGTCATGCAAATTCTTTCCATAAGCACATATGACTAATTACGGAATACATGCCAACATATTTATGAACTGGAGCTAGTGCCGTATCACCCTAGGTTATGACTGTCACATGATGAATATCACCCAACAAATTACCGATCCAATGCCTACGAATTTATGTTATACTGTTCTTGCTAAGTTACTACTGCTATCGTTACTGTTGCACTTGCTACAAAATACTGCTATCACTGTTACCGTTACTATTCCTGTTGTCACTATTATCAAAACTACCATATTACTTTGCTACTAATCACGTTGTTGTACGTAATTAATCTTCAGGTGTGGTTGAATTGACAACTCAGCTGCTAATACCTCCAAATATTCTTTGGCTCTCCTTGTGTCGAATCTATAAATTTGGGTTGAATACTCTACCCTAAAAAACTGTTGCGACCCCCTATACTTGTGGGTTATCAGGGGGTCCACGAGTCAACCACAAGGTCGGAGGGCGCGCCCTAGGGGGGTGGGGGCGCCCTCCACCCTTGTGGATGACTCGGGACTCTTCTGGCCCAACTCTGGTACTCAGTGGGCTTCTTTGGTCAAAAAACAATTGTCGAAAAGTTTCAGCTCAATTGGACTCCGTTTGATATTCCTGTGAAACTCAAAAATAAGGAAAAAAATAGAAACTGACACTGGGCTCTAGGTTAATAGGTTAGTCCCAAAAATCATATAAAATAGCATATAAATGCATATAAAACATCCTAGATAGATAATATAATAGCATGGAACAATAAAAAAATTAGATATATTGGAGACGTATCAAGCATCCCCAAGCTTAATTCTTGCTCGTCCTCAAATGATAAAAACAGAACTTTTTATGTGGAATGCTACCTAACATATTTATCAATGTAATCTTCTCTATTGTGACATGAATGTTCAGATCCATAAGATTCAAAACAAAAATTTAATATTGACATAAAAACAATAATACTTCAAGCATACTAACAAGGCAATTATGTCTTCTCAAAATAACATGGCCAAAGAAAGCTTATCCCTACAAAATCATATAGTCTGGCTATGCTCCATCTTCACCACACAAAATATTCAAATCATGCACAACCCCGATGACAAGCCAAGCAATTGTTTCATACTTTTGATGTGCTCAAACTTTTTCAACTTTCACGCAATACATGAGCGTGAGCCATGGACATAGCACTATAGGTGGAATAGACGGTGGTTGTGGAGAAGACAAAAATAAGGAGATAGTCTCACATCAACTAGGCGTATCAACGGGCTATGGAGATGCCCATCAATAGATATCAATGTGAGTGAGTAGGGACTGCCATGGAACGGATGCACTAGAGCTATAAGTTTATGAAAGCTCAAAAAGAAACTAAGTGGGTGTGCATTCATGCTTGCTTGCTCATGATGACCTAGGGCATTTTGGGAAGCCCATCGTTGGAATATACAAGCCAAGTTATAAACGGAACGGGATGTGCAATGAATCAAGAGTGACATGTATGAAAGAATTATGAATGGTGGCTTTGCCACGAATACGATGTCAACTACATGATCATGCAAAGCAATATGACAATAATGGAGCGTGTCATATAAACGGAACGGTGGAAAGTTGCATGTCAATATATCTCGAAATGGCTATGGAAATGCCATAATAGGTAGGTATGATGGCTGTTTTGAGGAAGGTATATGGTGGGTGTGTGGTACCGGTGAAAGTTGCACGGTACTAGAGAGGCTAGCAATGGTGGAAAGGTGAGAGTGCGTATAATCCATGGACTCAACATTAGTCATAAAAAACTCACATACTTATTGCAAAAATCTATTAGTCATCGAAACAAAGTACTAAGCGCATGCTCCTAGGGGGATAGATTGGTAGGAAAAGTCCATCACTCGTCCCGGGCCGCTACTCATAAGGAAGACAATAAAAAATATATCTCATGCTCCAACTTCGTTACATAACGGTTCACCATACGTGCATGCTACGGGACTCACAAACCTTAACACAAGTATTTCTCAAATTCACAACTACTCACTAGCATGAATCTAATATAACCATCTTTATATCTCAAAATGATCATAAGGAATCAAACTTCTCATAGTATTCAATGCACTTTATATGAAAGTTTTTATTATATCCCTTTTGGATGCCCATCATATTGGGACTAAATTCATAACCTAAGTAAATTACCATGTTGTTTAGAGACTCTCAAAATAATATAAGTGAAGCATGAGAGTTCATAAATTTCTACAAAATAAAACTACGGTCGTGCTCTAAAAATATATAAGTGAAGCACTAGAGCAAATGACAAACTACTCCAAAAGATATAAGCAAAGCACAATGAGTAGTTGAATAATTATATAACTATGTGAAGACTCCTTCTCATAAATAAAATTTCAGATCTTAAGTACCTTATTCAAACAGAAAACAAATCCTTATAAAAGAAAATGACACTCCAAGCAAAACACATATCATGTGGTGAATAAAAATATAGCTCCAAGTAAAGTTACCGATGAATGAAGACGAAAGAGGGGATGCCATCCGGGGCATCCCCAAGCTTAGGCTCTTGGTTGTCCTTGAATATTACCTTGTGGTGCCTTGGGCATCCCCAAGCTTAGGCTCTTGCCACTCCTTATTCCATAGTCCATCGAATCTTTACCCAAAACATGAAAACTTCACAACACAAAACTTAACAGAAAACTCATAAGCTCCGTTAGTATAATAAAGCAAATCACCACTTAGGTACTGTTAAGACAAGATTTGTAGTTTTTGTAACATGATGCCTACTGTACCCTATCATTTCTACAATTTATATTAAGCAATATAAGCCATAGAAACTAGAAAAGAAGCAAACTATGCATCGAAAATAGAATCTGTCAAAACCAGGACGGTCTGTAGTAATCTGTAACTCTCGAATACTTCTGTAACTCCAAAAATCCTGAAAAATTAGGAAAACCTGAGACATTGTTTATTAATCTTCTGCGAAAAGAATCAGTATTTTATCACACTTCAGTTAGAAATGAGAATTGTTTTCCTGAGTGCAAAAGTTTCTGTTTTTCAGCAAGATCAAATCAACTATCACCATAGATCATCTCAGAGGTCTTACTTGGCACTTTATTGAAACAAAAGCTATAGAACATGATTAATACAGTAGCCTAATCATTTTAACACACAAAACAGCAGGTAATGGTGTTGGGTTGTCTCTCAACAAGAGCTTTTATTTAATGCCTTTCTAGCTAGGCATGATGATTTCAATGATGCTCACATAAAAGATAAGAACTGAAACATAATGGGAGCATCATGAAGCATATGACAAGCATATTTAAGTCTAACCCACTTCCTATGCATAGGATTTTGTGAGCAAACAACTTCTTGGAGCAACAATCAACTAGCATAGGAAGGCAAAACAAGCATAACTTCAAGATTTTCAACACATAGAGAGGAAACTTGATATTATTGCAACTCCTACAAGCATATATTCCTTCCTCATAATAATTTTCAGTGGCATCATGAATGAATTCAAAATATAACTATCACATAAAGCATTATTTTGATGATCCACAAGCATAGAAATTTTACTACTCTCCACATAAGAAAAATTCTTCTCATTCATAGTAGTGGGAGGAGCAAATTTAACAAAATAGCTATCATGGGAGGCATAATCAAGATGACAAGTCTAATGGTTATCATTATTCGCTATAGCATACATGTCATCACAATAATCATCATAGATAGGAGGCATGCTTTCATCATAATAAATTTGCTCATCAAAACTTGGGGGACAAAAAATATCATCTTCATCAAACATAGCATCCCCAAGCTTGTGGCTTTGCATATCGATAGCATCATGGATATTCAAGGAATTCATACTAACAACATTGCAATCATGCTCGTCATTCAAATTTTTAGTGCCAAACATTTTAATGCATTCTTCTTCTAACACTTTGGCACAATTATCGGAATCCTTATTTTTACGAAAGACATTAAAAAGATGAAGCAGATGAGGCAACCTCAATTTCATTTTTTTTGTAGTTTTCTTTAAAAAATAAAATAGTGATAAAACAAGAAACTAAAAGATTCGGTTGCAAGATCTAAAGATATACCTTCAAGCACTAACCTCCCCGGCAACAACGCCAGAAAAGAGCTTAGTTGACGGGGTGTTAGTGCCGCTTACCTAGCCTCCCCGGCAACGGCACCAGAAAAGAGCTTGATGTCTACTACGCAACTTTATCCTTGTAGACGTTGTTGGGCCTCCAAGTGCAGAGTTTTGTAGGACAGTAGCAAATTTCCCTCAAGTGGATGACTTAAGGATCAATCTGTGGGAGGCGTAGGATGAAGATGGTCTCTCTCAAACGACCCTGCAAGCAAATAACAAAGAGTCTCTTGTGTCCCCAACACACCCAATACAATGGTATATTGTATAGGTGCGCTAGTTCGGCGAAGAGATGGTGATACAAGTGCAATATGGATGGTTGATATAGGTTTTTTATAATCTGAAAATATAAAAACAGCAAGGTAACAAGTGGTAAAAGTGAGCGAAAACGGTATTGCAATGCTTCGAAACAAGGCCTAGGGTTCATACTTTCACTAGTGCAAGTTCTCTCAACAATGATAACATAATTAGATCATATAACAATCCCTCTACATGCAACAAAGAGTGACTCCAAAGTCATTAATAGTGGTGAACAAACGAAGAGATTATTGTAGGGTACGAAACCACCTCAAAGTTATTCTTTCTGATCGATCTATTGGGCTATTCCTATAAGTGTCACAAAAGCCCTAGAGTTCGTACTAAAATAACACCTTAAGACACACATCAACCAAAACCCTAATGTCACCTAGATACTCCAATGTCACCACAAGTATCCGCGGGTTTGATTATATGATATGCATCACACAATCTCTGATTCATCTATTCAAACCAACACAAAGAACTTCAAAGAGTGCCCCAAAGTTTCTATCGGAGAGTCAAGACGAAAATGTGTGCCAACCCCTATGCATAAGTTCACAAGATCACAGAACCCGCAAGTTGATCACCAAAACATACATCAAGTAGATCATGTGAATATCCCATTGTCACCACAGATAAACACATGCAAGACATACATCAAGTGTTCTCAAATCCTTAAAGACTCAATCCAATAAGATAACTTCAAAGGGAAAATTCAATCCATTACAAGAGGGTAGAGGGGAAGAAGCATCATAAGATCCAACTATAATAGCAAAGCTCGCGGTACATCAAGATCGTGCCAAATCAAGAACAAGAGAGAGAGAGATCAAACACATAGCTACTAGTACATACCCTTAGCCCCGAGGGTGAACTAATCCCTCCTCGTCATGGAGAGTGCCGGAATGATGAAGATGGACATCGGCGATGATTTCCCCCTCCGGCAGGGTGCCGGAACAGGGTCCCGATTGGTTTTTGGTGGCTACAGAGGCTTGCGGCGATGGAACTCCCTATCTAGGTTCTGTTCTGGAGGTTTGGGGATATATTAGAGGTGTTGGCGTTGAGAACAAGTCAGGGGGCCCACAAGTCAACCACAAGGTCGGAGGGCACGCCCTAGGGGGTGGGGGTGCCCTCCAGCCTTGTGGATGACTCACGACTCTTCTGGCCCAACTCCGGTACTCCGTGGGCTTCTTTTGGTCCAAAAACAATCGTCGAAAAGTTTCAGCTCAACTGGTCTCCGTTTGATATTCCCTTTCTGCGAAACTCAAAAACAAGGAAAAACAAAAACTGGCACTGGGCTCTAGGTTAATAGGTTAGTCCCAAAAATCATATAAAATAGCATATAAATGCATATAAAACGTCCAAGATAGATAATATAATAGCATGTAACAATAAAAAATTATAGATACGTTGGAGACGTATCAAGGGTTTGTACGAGTAGCTATGTGTTTAATCTCTCTCTCTCTCGTTCTTGAGATGTCACGATCTTGTTGTATCACGGGCTTTGTTAATATAGTCGGATCATATGGTGTTTTCCCCTCTCTATCTTGTTGTGATGAATTGAGTTTTCCCTTTGAGATTTCGTTTTATCATTTTGAATACTTTTACGGATTTGGGAGCACTTGATATATGTCTTGCATATGAATACCCGTGATGACAATGGCGTATTATTTTGATTCACTTGATATATGTTTTGGCACTCAACCCGTGGATTCCCAAGGTGACATTGGGGTAAACTATGCATAGGGGTTGAGCATGTTCTTGCCTTTGTTTCTCCGGTAGAAATCTTGGGGCACTCTTTGAGGTTCTTTGTGTTGGATTGATTATTATGAATCTGAAATTATTTGGTGTTATTTTATACGAACTCTTGGATAGATCGATCGGAAAGAATAGCTTCGAGGTGGTTTCATACCCTACAAACGATTTCTTCTTATGTTTTCCGCTAGATAGGAACTTTGGAGTGATTCTTCATTGCACTTTGAGGGATGGTTATATGATCCAATTATATTAGCATTGTTGAGAGATTGCACTAGCGGAAGTACGATCCCTAGGCCCCATTTTCAAGCATTTAAATACCATTTGTGTTTCGTTTTATCAATTGCTACCTTGCTGTTTTTTATTGTTACTATTACAAAAATCAATATCTACTATCATTACTACACTTGTATCACCATCTCTTTGCCGTGCACCTATACAATTTGCCATTGTATTTGGTGTGTTGGGGACACAAGAGACTTTTTATTATTTGGTTGCAGGGTTGTTTGAGAGAGACAATCTTCATTATAGGCCTCCCACGGATTGATAAACCTTAGGTCATCCACTTGAGGGAAAATTGCTACTGTCCTACAAAACTCTGCGCTTGGAGGCCCAACACAAGTCTACAAGAACAAGTTGCGTAGTAGACATCAAGCTCTTTTCTAGCACCGTTGCTGGGGAGGTGAGTGCTTAATGTTGGGGAACGTAGTAATTTCAAAAAAAAATTCCTACGCACACGCAAGATCATGGTGATGCATAGCAACGAGAGGGGAGAGTGTTGTCTACGTACCCTCGTAGACCGAAGCGGAAACGTTGACACAACATAGAGGAAGTAGTCGTATGTTCTCCTCGCGATCCAACCGATCACAGCACCGTTACTCCGGCACCTCCGAGTTCTTGGCACACGTTCAGCTCGATGACGATCCCCGGGCTCCGATCCAGCAAAGCGTCGGGGAAGAGTTCCGTCAGCACGACGGCGTGGTGACGATCTTGATGTGTTACCGGCGCAGGGCTTCGCCTAAGCACTGCAACGATATGACCAAGGTGGAATTTGGTGGAAGGGGGCACCGCACACGGCTAAGGAAAGATCTCAATGATCAATTGTGTGTCTTTGGGGTGCCCCCTGCCCCCGTATATAAAGGAGCCAAGGGGGAGGGGCTGGCCGGCCAAGCTAGGCGCGCCAGGAGAGTCCTACTCCCTCTGGGAGTAGGATTCCCCCCCCCCCAATCCTAGTTGGACTAGGATTCTCCAAGGGGGAGAGAGAGAGAGAGAGGGGGCGCCCACCTCTCCTAGTCCTAATAGGACTAGGGGAAGGGGGGAGGCGCGCAGCCCATGAGGGCAGCCCTCTCACCTCTCCTCCAAGGCCCATGTTGGCCCATTATGCTCCCGGGGGGTTCCGGTAACCCTCCCGGTATTCCGGTAAAATCCTGATTTCACCTGGAATGCATCCGATGTCCAAACATAGGCTTCCAATATATCATTCTTTACGTCTCGACCATTTCGAGACTCCTCGTCATGTCCGTGATCACATCCGGGACTCCGAACTCCTTCGGTACATCAAAATGCATAAACTCATAATAACTGTCATCGTAACGTTAAGCGTGCGGACCCTACGGTTCGAGAACAATGTAGACATGACCGAGACACGTCTCCGGTCAATAACCAATAGCGGGACCTGGATGCCCATATTGGCTCCTACATATTCCACGAAGATCTTTATCGGTCAGACCGCATAACAACATACGTTGTTCCCTTTGTCATCGGTATGTTACTTGCCCGAGATTCGATCGTCGGTATCCAATACCTAGTTCAATCTCGTTACCGGCAAGTCTCTTTACTCGTTCTGTAATACATCATCTCGCAACTAACTCATTGGTTGCAATGCTTGCAAGGCTTTATGTGATGTGCATTACCGAGAAGGCCCTGAGATACCTCTCCGACAATCGGAGTGACAAATCCTAATCTCGAAATACGCCAACCCAATATGTACCTTCGGAGACACCTGTAGAGCACCTTTATAATCACCCAGTTACGTTGTGACGTTTGGTAGCACACAAAGTGTTCCTACGGTAAATGGGAGTTGCATAATCTCATAGTTAAAGGAACATGTATAAGTCATGGATAAAAGCAATAGCAACATACTAAACGATCGGGTGCTATGCTAATGGAATGGGTCATGTCAATCAGATCATTCAACTAATGATGTGATCTCGTTAATCAAATAACAACTCTTTGTTCATGGTTAGGAAACATAACCATCTTTGATCAATGAGCTAGTCAAGTAGAGGCATACTAGTGACACTCTGTTTGTCTATGTATTCACACATGTATTATGTTTCCAGTTAATACAATTCTAGCATGAATAATAAACATTTATCATTATATAAGGAAATAAATAATAACTTTATTATTGCCTCTAGGGCATATTTCCTTCAGTCTCCCACTTGCACTAGAGTCAATAATCTAGATCACATCACCATGTGATTAACATCAATAGTTCACATCATCATGTGATTAACACCCATAGTTCACATCGATATGTGACCAATACCCAAAGGGTTTACTAGACTCAGTAATCTAGTTCACATCGCTATGTGATTAACACCCAAAGAGTACTACGGTGTGATCATGTTTTGCTTGTGAGAGAAATTTAGTCAACGGGTCTGCCACATTCAGATCCGTTATGTATTTTGCAATTTTCTATGTCTACAATGCTCTGCACGGAGCTACTTTAGCTAATTTCTCCCACTTTCAATATGTATCTAGATTGAGACTTAGAGTCATCTAGATTAGTGTCAAAACTTGCATCGACGTAACCTTTTACGATGAACCTTTTTGTCACCTCCATAATCGAGAAACATATCCTTATTCCACTAAGGATAATTTTGACCGCCGTCCAGTGATCTACTCCTAGATCACTATTGTACTCCCGTGCCAATCTCAGGGTAGGGTATACAATAGGTCTGGTACACAGCATGGCATACTTTATAGAACCTATGGCCAAAGCATAGGGAATGACTTTCATTCTCTTTCTATCTTCTGCCGTGGTCGGGCTTTGAGTCTTACTCAATTTCACACTTTGTAACACAGGCAAGAACTCTTTCTTTGACTGTTCCATTTTGAACTACTTCAAAATCTTGTCAAGGTATGTACTCATTGAAAAAACTTATCAAGCGTCTCGATCTATCTCTATAGATCTTGATGCTCGATATGTAAGTAGCTTCCCCGAGGTCTTTCTTTGAAAAACTCCTTTCAAATACTCCTTTATGCTTTACAGAATAATTCTACATTATTTCCGATCAATAATATGTCATTTACATATACTTATCAGAAATGTTGTAGTGCTCCCACTCACTTTCTTGTAAATACAGGCTTCACCGCAAGTCTGTATAAAACTATATGCTTTGATCAACTTATCAAAGCGTATATTCCAACTCCGAGATGCTTGCACCAGTCCATAGATGGATCGCTGGAGCTTGCATATTTTGTTAACACCTTCAGGATCGACAAAACCTTCTAGTTGCATCGTATACAACTCTTCTTTAATAAATCCATTAAGGAATGTAGTTTTGTTTATCCATTTGCCGGATTTCATAAAATGCGGCAATTGCTAACATGATTCGGACAGACTTAAGCATAGATACGAGTGAGAAACTCTCATCGTAGTCAACACCTTGAACTTGTCGAAAAACCTTTTGCGACAATTCTAGCTTTGTAGATAGTAACACTACTATCAGTGTCCATCTTCCTCTTCAAGATCCATTTATTTTCTTTGGCTTGCCGATCATCGGGCAAATCCATCAAAGTCCATACTTTGTTCTCATACGTGGATCATATCTCAGATTTCATGGCCTCAAGCCACTTTGCGGAATCTGGGCTCATCATCGCTTCCTCATAGTTCGCAAGTTCGTCATGGTCTAGTAACATGACTTCCAGAACAGGATTACCGTACCACTCTGGTGCGGATCTCACTCTAGTTTACTTACGAGATTCGGTAGTAACTTGATCTTGAAGTTACATGATCATCATCATTAGCTTCCTTACTAATTGGTGTAGTAGTCACAAGAACAGATTTCTGTGATGAACTACTTTCCAATAAGGGAGAAGGTACAATTACCTTATCAAGTTTTCTACTTTCCTCCCACTCACTTCTTTCGAGAGAATCTCCTTCTCTAGAAAGGATCCATTCTCAGCAACGAATATCTTGCCTTCGGATCTGTGATAGAAGGTGTACCCAACAGTCTCCTTTTGGGTACCTATGAAGACACATTTCTCCGATTTGGGTTTGAGCTTATCAGGATGAAACTTTTTCACATAAGCATCGTAGCCCCAAATTTTAAGAAACGACATCTTAGGTTTATTGCTAAACCATAGTTCATACGGTGTCGTCTCAACGGATTTAGATGGTGCCCCTTTTAACGTGAATGCAGCTGTCTCTAATGCATGATCCCAAAACGATATTGGTAAATCGGTAAGAAACATCATAGATTGTACTATATCCAATAAAGTACGGTTATGACGTTCGGACACACCATTATGCTGTGGTGTTCCAGGTGGCATGAATTTGTGAAACTATTCCACATTGTTTTAATTGAAGACCAAACTCGTAACTCAAATATTTGTCTCCGCGATCAGATCGTAGAAACCTTATTTTCTTGTCACGATGATTTTCCACTTCACTCTAAAATTCTTTGAACTTTTCAAACGTTTCAGACTTATGTTTCATCAAGTAGATATACCCATATCTGCTCAAATCATCTGTGAAGGTTAGAAAATAATGATACTTGTCGCGAGCCTTAATATTCATCGGACCATATACATCAGTATGTATGATTTCCAACAAATCTGTTGCTTGCTCCATTGTTCCGGAGAACGGCGTTTTAGTCATCTTGCCCAAGAGGCATGGTTCGCAAGCATCAAGTGATTCATAATCAAGTGATTCCAAAATCCCATCAGCATGGAGTTTCTTCATGCGCTTTACACCAATATGACCTAAACGGCAGTGCCACAAATAGGTTGCACTATCATTATCAACTCTGCATCTTTTGGCTTCAACATTATGAATATGTGTATTACTACTATCGAGATTAAGTAAGAACAAACCACTCTTTAATGGCGCATGACCATAAAAGATATTACTCATATAAATAGAACAACCATTATTCTCTGATTTAAATGAATAACCGTCTCGCATCAAACAAGATCCAGATATAATGTTCATGCTCAACGCTGGTACTAAATAACAATTATTTAGATCTAATATTAATCCCGAAGGTAGATGTAGAGGTAGCGTGCCGACCGCGATCACATCGACTTTGGAACCATTTCCCACGCGCATCGTCACCTCGTCCTTAGCCAATCTTCGCTTAATCCGTAGCCCCTGTTTTGAGTTGCAAATATTAGCAACAGAACCAGTATCAAATACCCAGGTGCTACTGCGAGAATTAGTAAGGTACACATCAATAACATGTATATCATATATACCTTTGTTAACCTTGCCATCCTTCTTATCCGCCAAATACTTGGGGCAGTTCCGCTTCCAGTGACCAGTCTGCTTGCAATAGAAGCACTCAGTTTCAGGCTTAGGTCCAGACTTGGGTTTCTTCTCTTGAGTAGCAACTTGCTTGCTGTTCTTTTTGAAGTTCCCCTTTTTCTTCCCTTTGCCCTTTTTCTTGAAACTAGTGGTTTTGTTAACCATCAACACTTGATGCTCCTTTTTGATTTCTACCTCCGCGGCTTTTAGCATCGCGAAGAGCTCGGGCATAGTTTTGGTCATCCCTTGCATATTATAGTTCATCACGAAGCTCTTGTAGCTTGGTGGCAGTGATTGGAGAATTCTGTCAATGACGCAATCATCCGGAAGATTAACTCCCAGTTGAATCAAGTGATTGTTATACCCAGACATTCTGAGTATATGCTCACTGACAGAACCGTTCTCCTCCATTTTACAGCTATAGAACTTATTGGAGACTTCATATCTCTCAATCCGGGCATTTGCTTGAAATATTAACTTCAACTCCTGGAACATCTCATATGCTCCATGGTGTTCAAAACGTCGTTGAAGTCCCGGTTCTAAGCCGTAAAGCATGGCACACTGAACTATAGAGTAGTCATCAGCTTTGCTTTGCCAGACGTTCACAACATCTGGCGTAGCTCTTGCACCAGGCCTGCCACCCAGCGGTGCTTCCAGGACGTAATTCTTCTGTGCAGCAATGAGGATAATCCTCAAGTTATGGACCCAGTCCGTGTAATTGCTACCATCATCTTTCAACTTTGCTTTCTCAAGGAACGCATTAAAATTCAACGGAACAACAGCACGAGCCATCTATCTACACAACATAGACAAGCAAGATACTATCAGGTACTAAGTTCATGATAAATTAAAGTTCAATTAATCATATTACTTAAGAACTCCCACTTAGATAGACATCTCTCTAATCCTCTAAGTGATCACGTGATCCAAATCAACTAAACCATGTCCGATCATCACGTGAGATGGAGTAGTTTCAATGGTGAACATCACTATGTTGATCATATCTACCATATGATTCACGCTCGACCTTTCGGTCTCCGTGTTTCGAGGCCATATATGTTATATGCTAGGCTCGTCAAGTTAAACCTGAGTATTCCGCGTGTGCAACTGTTTTGCACCCGTTGTATTTGAACGTAGAGCCTATCACACCCGATCATCACGTGGTGTCTCAGCACGAAGAACTTTCGCAACGGTGCATACTCAGGGAGAACACTTCTTGATAATTTAGTGAGAGATCATCTTATAATGCTACCGTCAATCAAAGCAAGATAAGATGCATAAAAGGATAAACATCACATGCAATCAATATAAGTGATATGATATGGCCATCATCATCTTTGTGCTTGTGATCTCCATCTTCGAAGCACCGTCATGATCACCATCGTCACCGGCGCGACACCTTGATCTTCATCGCAGCATCGTTGTCGTCTCGCCAATCTTATGCTTCCACGACTATCACTACCGTTTAGTAATAAAGTAAAGCATTACATCGCGATTGCATTGCATACAATAAAGTGACAACCATATGGCTCCTGCCAGTTGCCGATAACTCGGTTACAAAACATGATCATCTCATACAATAAAATTTAGCATCACGTCTTGACCATATCACATCACAACATGCCCTGCAAAAACAAGTTAGACGTCCTCTACTTTGTTGTTGCAAGTTTTACGTGGCTGCTACGGGCTTTAAGCAAGAACTCATCTTACCTACGCATCAAAACCACAACGATAGTTTGTCAAATAGACTCCGTTTTAACCTTCTCAAGGACCGGGCGTAGCCACACTCGGTTCAACTAAAGTTGGAGAGACAGTCTTCCGCTAGCCATCTATGTGCAAAGCACGTCGAGGAACCGGTCTCGCGTAAGCGTACGCGTAAGGTTGGTCCGGATCGTCTCGTCCAACAATACCGCTGAACCAAAGTATGACATGCTGGTAGGCAGTATGACTTGTATCGTCCACAACTCACTTGTGTTCTACTCGTGCAAATAACATCAAACCATAAAACCTAGGCTCGGATGCCACTGTTGGGGAACGTAGTAATTTCAAAAAAAAATTCCTACGCACACGCAAGATCATGGTGATGCATAGCAACGAGAGGGGAGAGTGTTGTCTACGTACCCTCGTAGACCGAAGCGGAAGCGTTGACACAACGTAGAGGAAGTAGTCGTATGTTCTCCTCGCGATCCAACCGATCACAGCACCGTTACTCCGGCACCTCTGAGTTCTTGGCACACGTTCAGCTCGATGACGATCCCCGGGCTCCGATCCAGCAAAGCGTCGGGGAAGAGTTCCGTCAGCACGACGGCGTGGTGACGATCTTGATGTGTTACCGGCGCAGGGCTTCGCCTAAGCACTGCAACGATATGACCGAGGTGGAATTTGGTGGAAGGGGGCACCGCACACGGCTAAGGAAAGATCTCAATGATCAATTGTGTGTCTTTGGGGTGCCCCCTGCCCCCGTATATAAAGGAGCCAAGGGGGAGGGGCTGGCCGGCCAAGCTAGGCGCGCCAGGAGAGTCCTACTCCCTCTGGGAGTAGGATTCCCCCCCCAATCCTAGTTGGACTAGGATTCTCCAAGGGGGAGAGAGAGAGAGAGAGGGGGCGCCCACCTCTCCTAGTCCTAATAGGACTAGGGGAAGGGGGGAGGCGCGCAGCCCATGAGGGCAGCCCTCTCACCTCTCCTCCAAGGCCCATGTTGGCCCATTATGCTCCCGGGGGGTTCCGGTAACCCTCCCGGTATTCCGGTAAAATCCTGATTTCACCTGGAATGCATCCGATGTCCAAACATAGGCTTCCAATATATCATTCTTTACGTCTCGACCATTTCGAGACTCCTCGTCATGTCCGTGATCACATCCGGGACTCCGAACTCCTTCGGTACATCAAAATGCATAAACTCATAATAACTGTCATCGTAACGTTAAGCGTGCGGACCCTACGGTTCGAGAACAATGTAGACATGACCGAGACACGTCTCCGGTCAATAACCAATAGCGGGACCTGGATGCCCATATTGGCTCCTACATATTCCACGAAGATCTTTATCGGTCAGACCGCATAACAACATACGTTGTTCCCTTTGTCATCGGTATGTTACTTGCCCGAGATTCGATCGTCGGTATCCAATACCTAGTTCAATCTCGTTACCGGCAAGTCTCTTTACTCGTTCTGTAATACATCATCTCGCAACTAACTCATTGGTTGCAATGCTTGCAAGGCTTTATGTGATGTGCATTACCGAGAAGGCCCTGAGATACCTCTCCGACAATCGGAGTGACAAATCCTAATCTCGAAATACGCCAACCCAATATGTACCTTCGGAGACACCTGTAGAGCACCTTTATAATCACCCAGTTACGTTGTGACGTTTGGTAGCACACAAAGTGTTCCTACGGTAAATGGGAGTTGCATAATCTCATAGTTAAAGGAACATGTATAAGTCATGGATAAAAGCAATAGCAACATACTAAACGATCGGGTGCTATGCTAATGGAATGGGTCATGTCAATCAGATCATTCAACTAATGATGTGATCTCGTTAATCAAATAACAACTCTTTGTTCATGGTTAGGAAACATAACCATCTTTGATCAATGAGCTAGTCAAGTAGAGGCATACTAGTGACACTCTGTTTGTCTATGTATTCACACATGTATTATGTTTCCAGTTAATACAATTCTAGCATGAATAATAAACATTTATCATGATATAAGGAAATAAATAATAACTTTATTATTGCCTCTAGGGCATATTTCCTTCACTTAAAGGCATGTCTTTAGATCTTGCAATCAAATCTTTTAGTTTCTTGTTTTATCACTAGTTTGGTTTATAAAAGAAAACTAAAAAAATGGAATTGAGGTTGCATCATATTATTCATCTTTATAATGTCTTTCATGAAAATGATGGAAAGGAAGATTATGCTCAATTGATAGAAGAAGAATTCAATAAAATGTTTGGCATAAGTAATGAGCATGATTGCAATGTTGTTAGTATGAATTCTTTGAATATCCAAAATGCTAATGATGATTGCACAAGTCATGACAAAAACATTTCTTGTAAGCATGCCAATTTTTGTGGAGTGCATAAAGTTTGTGAAGACGTGCCTTATAGGGAAGATAGATTTTGTAAGAAGCATAAACATGATAGAACCAATTCTTTGCTCAAAGTGATAGATGAATTTGCTACAAAATTATGCTCCCTTTTTCCTATTACTTGTGAACTTTGCAATAAAGTTGGTCACCTTAATTTCCAATGCATGCTTTTTCATGATCGAATCATGTCCCAATATTCACTACAAAAAAAGACACATCCGTGACATTTTGGGCTGAACAAAAATTTTCTGTCATGCTTATGACACTTCTATGACGATAATTGTGACAAAACCCGGTATCATCATAGATGTGGTGGGCTCCTACTTCTATGACAAAAAATCATGACAGAAAATGGGCTTTTCGTCCTGGGTGGGTCGGAGACGCAGCTACATGACATTCTTTGGGCCGTCCATGACGGAAAAAACCATGGTAGAAGCGAGGGTGAGGAAAATATCGGGGGAGTTCCCGGTTACGGCGGGTGGTCGTGGGCCAAGCGATGCGCGTTTCTCTCATACGTATGCGCGTGTGTGTGAGGCGTTGCGCTCTAACTGAACCCGAGCGAGGTGTTGGGCTCTAACTGAACCTGAACGATTGCACTAGCTATGTTACTGAACCCGAGCGATTGATCCCTTGCTGTTAACTAAACCCGAGTGATTCCTTTGCTACTACTGCTAACTGAAGCCGATCAATGCCGCCTCTGGATGAATAGTGAGCGTTGTTGGGGGGTTTGGATGAACAGTTCCCGGTGGGGGGGTTGGATGACCAGGCCCGTGGAGGGGTGGTTGAACAGGAGCCGGTGGAGAGGGCCGGTTGAACAGTAGCCGGTGGAGGCTGGATGAACAGGAGCCCGTGGATGAACAGTCGCAGGTGGAGGCTGGAGGAGGTCGACGGTGGATGAACAGTAGCCCGTGGAGGCAGTCAACGGTGGAGATGAACAGTATCCCGTGGAGTCCAGTTTTGCGGTACGCCATACCCCTCCCGATGAATATGACCCCCGTTTCGACCATAGCGCTCCAATACAAGTCCGTTTCCTCCGTTTTGCGGTACACCACACCCCTTTGGATCAACAGGACCCCGTTCCGACCGTAGGAGGTCCAAGAGAAGTTTGTTTCCTCTGTTTTGCGGTACGCCAGACCCCTCCCGATGAACAGGATCCTGTTTTGACCGTGGCCGGTCGAACACAAGGCCGTTTCTTTCTTCTGCGGTACGCTAGGCCATGTTTCCATCGGCTGTTCCGTCCAAGCCCGTTGGCTCCCAATGAACACGACGACATACTCCATTCCGACCCAACCGGTTGGCTCCCCATGAACACAACGATGATGCAGTTTCTCCGTTCTGACCCAGCCATGCACACGAGCCCTGGCCGTACGTATGCGCGAGTAGGCGTTCGAGACCCCGCCCGTATGTACATACGTGGCCATATTTACTTTCTTGCACCCTGGCTGTACGTTCGTGTACATGTTACGTGCGCGCCTCTACTACGACACGTGCCCTTCCTTACTCGGCCACGGTTCATCTCTGCAGCCTGCAAACAGACCGATCGACCAGTATGTACATACACGTTCACGACCAGAATGACAACGCTACGTACGCTTCGACCAGGTGGGTCCTGACTATCAGGCACTTCCTTGCGTGCGAAGATGTAGCTGGTGGATCCCAGCAGTCATGGGGTGAATCATTTTTTTGCCCGTAATATGGACGCAGTTCCTTGCGTGCGAAGATGTAGCTGGTGGGTCCCAGCAGTCAGGGGAGAAACATTTTGTTTTCATGAAATACGCCCGTCCGGTGGGTCCCTGCTGTGAGGTGGAGGAATCATTATTTTGCGCGTAATAAGGAGGCACTTCCTTGCTACGGCCATGGTCCCAACTGTCAGCCTCTCCACGTACAGTACTCTTCCGATGGAAGTCATTCTTTAACCACGTTGACCACGCCGCGCCGAGAGCACCAGGGCGGTGGACGACGGCGAGGCCTAGGAAGGGGACGAAGCGGAGCCGGGGAAGACGCGATAGTAGATGCCCACGCGGAGAGGAGTACGAGGGTTCACTAGTTCGGCTGTGGTGTGAGGCTGCCATCACTGCAGAATAACAGGGGGTGTGGGTGAGTAGAGGGGTGGCCTGGCCAGCGGTGGGAATAGTAGGGGGCGGTGAGGCCTCCGTGGCAACATAGCCGGCCACGAGAGGCAGGAGCAGGCGGCATGACCGGCGCTGCTTTGGGAGGCTGGAGCAAGAAGACCAGAGGTTGAAGAAAGCACGACAGCCATTGGATGGACATCGTACGGTCATTGCAGCTAGAATCATTTATATTGACTAAGTTGACAAAGGCCTTGGTACACGTCAACTTAGTAGGCCCACATGTCAGCCTCCGAAACGGTGCGCCCCAGATGTCAGGGGGAGGAATCATTTTTTTGGCGGCTGAAGCTAGAATATCCGAGATTGAAGAAGAAGCACGACATCCGTTGGATGGACATCCAACGGCCATTGCTGCTAGAACCATGTGTTGACTATAAGTTGACAAAGCCTTGCATACGCGTCAACTTAGTTTTTGTTTTTTAGGGGACGCGTCAACTTAGTAGTCCCACAAGTGTGTGGCAGAGATTATATAGCCCATTTGCAATTTGTAAGAATGTACAACCCATTTTTGAATTCTAATGGAATTTACTACAGCCCATTTATAGTTTGTTAAAAGTACAACCCATTTTCTAGCTAGGACAATGATTAATAATTTCAACCAACCGTTCAAAATAGAATTCAATAAATTTTCCCACATTTTGATGGGATCCAAAATATTTTTATATCAAAATTTCTAGTCAGATTAAATACAATTTCAATATAAATTTGTATTACATAAAAATTCAACGAAACATTGCACGCACAACAATTAATGAAATTAAAATATTCAAAGTCCAAAAATAATATTTTATAAACTAATTACGTGTTGGTTGCATTTTTTTATAGTTACTGCCTAGTTTTTATAATTACATCCCATTTATTATTTCTTAAAGCGCATTTTTCTTGTTAAGCCTAATGCATCCCTCCTAGGAAAGATTTGCAGCCCAACAAGACATAGAATAACAAGTTGACCTTGCCTGGGTATTCCTCAAAAAAAGTATAGCTGGGCTAGCCATTTTCAGCTTGAAAAAAATTAGGGCCATTTGCATTTCTATCCCTAACTCGAACCACCTACTCATATATGCCCCTAATTTCAGAGCCTGCTCAAATTTGCCCCTCCGCCGTTAGGTGCCCTTACAGAAATGCCCTTCTGCTCCGTTACCGTCCGGTCAAAGCCGATCAAAGGGCTTTGACCGTCTTGAAAAAAATAGCAAAAAAATTCTAAAAAATCTAAAATATTGTGAGATCGAAAATACTCATGTGCGCAACGTGCGTGCAAGTTTTCGTGCCATTTGGACATTCCAGAAGATCGTGACGAGGAAAAACAGTTAATATGTATGCTTGTGAACAGTAATTTCAAAAAAAATTGCAGGAAATTTCAAAAAAAATGAAAAAATTGGCATCAAAGAGGCTCGGGTCTGCAAGGTGCGTGCAAATTTTATTTGTGTTTGGACACTGTAGGAGCTCGTGGAGAAAAAAACAAAATTTGGCTTGGAAAAAAACTTTGGAAAAAATGACTATTTTGTTTTTTATTCTGGAGCTCCTACAGTGTCCAAACACAAATAAAATTTGCACCCACCTTGCAGACCCAAGCCTCTTTGATGCCAAATTTTTTCATTTTTTTTGAATTTTCTTGCAATTCTTTTTTGAATTTACTGTTCACAAGCGTACATATTAACTGTTTTTCCTCGTCACGATCTTTTGGAATGTCCAAATAGCTCGAAAACTTGCACGCACCTTGGGCACATGAGTATTTTCGATCTCACAATATTTCAGATTTTTTAGAATTTTTTTGCTATTTTTTTAGGATGGTCAAAGCCCTTTGACCGGCTTTGACCGGACGGTAACGGCGCAGAAGGGCATTTCTGTAAGGGCACCTAACGGCGGAGGGGCAAATTTGAGTAGGCTTTGAAATTAGGGGCAAATCTGAGAGTGGGCGCAAATTAGGGGCATAAATATAAATGTCCCAAAAAATTAATATCTGGGCTGGATGTCTGGCCTGGGCTAGACGGGCCACAACCCGCGTAGTTAATACCCTGCTCTCCTCTGAACAACAACGAAAACATCACTCAAGAAAAACTCTGCAGTGCTCACACCTCAAAAACACAAATACTGCTCGAGTTGCTTGGTCCCAACTGTCGGCCGCTCCTTGTGCAATTCTCACGTTTATTGACTACATAGGTTAACAATGGTGGGACCGTGATGTCAAGAAACCAGGAGGAAGCAAAAAAAATTATAGTTGTACATAATAAGGAGGCACTTGCGTACGTACGGCTATGGCCCTAGTGGGCCCCTACTATCATCCAGTCAAAATAAAGTCATCTCTTGAATCCTCATGTTTGTTGACCATGTTGACAATGCTCGGCGCCACGATGAGCACACCAACTCGAAGGACGATGGAGAGGGCCTTGCGGGCCCTACAAATGGTCTGATACAGCGCCCGCTGCTCATTCAAGAAGCCAGGATCCTCGGACACCTATGAGCACCTTCGATAGACTGATACGGCATGAAACGGTAAGGCTGCGCTTGGGAGCTCTGGTTTATTTCACACTTGTATTAAGATACAAGTGTAATTTACTCGTCATCGGAAACAACGCGTAAAATACAGGTGTAATGAAACCAAGGGCCCGAGGTCTACAAAGAAAACCGGCGTGTTACGTGTGTAATTTGAGAGACCAATGTATATTTTACTAGTCGAAATCGACCAACCAAGCGCTTCGCCCGAGACCATCTGCTTGTATTTACAAGCGTCGGTTTTACAAGCGGTTTTGGTTGGAAAACGACGATCCAATCACGGCCTAAGATGATGAGTTGGTCGGATATGGTTTCACCTCTAACCTACCCGAGTTGTCGTATAGGCTATGAATGAAACATAAGACAATGAACTTCTTAAGTACAGAAACAACAGAAGAGGATGATCTTCATAATATGCAAATCACATGCATTAGCTCAACATGCAAAACAATATGAAGCATTATTCTCAGGAGGCACGGTGAACAGATTGTGATGCCGCATGCCAGAACATTGCAAGCTCAACTTTGCAATCAAACTCACAAGGCCTGGCATTACATAGACATCATTCAGAACAAACTCTTAAAATACCTTACATAAGTCAACATTCATGTGACTGCATCTCAGCAGAGTAAATATTTCTGAACTGAAGACAGGAATAGGAAAAAACAATCGACGTTGCTCATAGCAAAGGGCGTCCCACTCAAAAATATCAAATGCATGTCTTCTGGTTAACATCAATGAGAAAATTTTGACAAGATTTCCAATTCCAACATATTAAACTAATGTCTTCTTTCTAACATCAATGATTAAACTTTGACAAGCTTTTCCCATTCAAAATATGTAATGCCTATGATTATGGAACAGGCACGGTTTATCATTAGTTTGTCACCTGATAGTCCGGTGGCTCAAGGTGACAATGAATGATTAGAGAACCATTCAATGTATTGTGCATGATGAAGTATTATGGAGGACACGAACCATCTGAACATTTTGTGCAGTTCCACTAAAATCAAGCTGAGCATCCTTGTGGATTTCGTATTTATATGCTGCAAGAAAAAGAAGACACATCAACACACACATGAATATTGGCCCCAGTGTCAACCCACCAATCAGTGGACTAACAAACTAAAAGTACGGTAGACAGATTACCATACCCAGATGCCCCATCATTGTTGCTTAGAATGACATTGATAGACTTGGAGTCCTGTCCTGGCTTCTTGTACTTGTTTGGGCACTTTTTGCCCAGTGCACTCCACTTGTTGTAGAGTTGCCTATGCTCTCTGCAGACTAGTCATGTCACCAGCGTCTACTAATACTCTGTAAAGCATTCTCAAACCAAAATCGTTTTACACCGGTTCAAGCAGCCAAATTGGCGGAACACGGTCCAATTTTTACACCGGAGATTATTTACCTGGTTTGGTTTTTTCTGTTAACATCCTTTTTTGGAGTAACAAAATATTTATTATGACAAAAGCACGGTTTACACAGTAATCCGGCGTTATATATCAGGAGCTGTTTTCTCCCATGACAGTTTAGGTTATTAAACCTCCGTTTCAAGATTGGCTAACGCCTACTTCATGCCCAATAATGGCAGTTTAAGATTTTATGATTGCAGGAGATATAAATTGGCAATGTCGGTCTTCCAGATAAAAGTATCAGCACAGATGCACGAAGGCATCTCAAGAAGCAAAAGTAGTATCTATCCTATTACAAGGCAGCATGGCACCCGAATAAGATCATTGTTCTCTTGGCGGAGTATAATAAGGCAGCTAATTAATCCTGCTTCCGGTTCACGCCTTCTCGCCGCCCCGGTTTGACTATTGTGGGTCATCCTGCGCCGCTTCAGCTTCCTCATCCCTACCCAGTGGCTGGAAGTCAATAGTGGTCCAGTCGATTCCCATTAATGCTTGAAAGACAGCCTCCTCATGGATCAGTGAAGACGTTCAATATCAGGAGCGTAAGTATGCTTACGGATTGGAGGAATCAGGTTCTCCGCTTCGGGGATTGGTGCAGCCACTCGTCTGTTCTGATCATTATACTGAGCTTGATAATGTGACAAGTCAGCTTCCTCTGCCAATTGACAGGCCAGAGGGCACACCGCCCGGTTTATCGCTCTTAGATCTTCTTCATTGAATTCTGAACCATCTTCTTTCAAGCTGGGATAGCCTTGAGCTGCCTCAACAGGATCCAAATCGGGCACCCATGCTTTGGCTCGGATTAAGGCATTGATGGCTCCGGTTCGAGTAGCAGACTTTTTTAGCTCTTCAATCCGAGCAGGAAGCATTGACAATCTTTTCAGCGTATCTTGGATCAAAGTGGGTGCTGGATTATTATGTGACGCAATTGAGATAATCCGCTGCGCTCCAGTGTACAGCTGCTCGATTAAGGTGTAGGCGGCTTTCAGCTTCATTCGCACATCCGACCCCAAGTGGCTAATGCGGGTGCCTGCAACATGATAGAGCGGTTAACAAACCGGACCTATTATAAGAGGATCAAGATTATCATAGAAGTTACAGGATGCTTACCAAAGATGGCGGCAGTCATTGCATGCACTTGTCGTTTCACGCTGGTCAATTCATCTGTTACCGGTTTAAGGGCAGCCTCGGCGTCTTCAATCTTCTTGGTTAAAGCGGCTTTTTCTGTGGCCCAATCAGCCTGTTCCTTCTTGAAGCCCTCCTTCAGCTGTTCCATGCTGCTTAAAGCGCTGGTTAACTCCTCCTTTGCCTTGGAGGTTTCAGCTTGTTGGGTTTTCAAGTTCTCTTGAAGGTCGTCGACTTGGTTTTCTTTGGCCCTTAGTTCAGCCTGCATTCCGACAGTTATAGGGTTAATAATGTGAACAATGAAGTACCAACCACATAACAAGTTATGCACTTTGTACTTGGGGGCTAATGCCTATTTGATCTACAGCTATCAATTAATTGTCAAGTCCCAAGCTCAATACAAGTATTCAACTTGGCACTTGGGGGCTAATGGCTATTTGCTCTGATAAATTTTCTGATGCCACGGTATGAAGATTAAAGTCTCGGTTTTGCTACATCAAGTTGAACCGACCCTTGGGGGCTATATCAATGAATTTTGGAGCATGGAGTTTTTATGTCAAGACCCGATTCAACTATAATAGGTTGAACCGGCCCTTGGGGGCTACAATGGTGATAAGTAGGAACAAACTCATGGAAGTTACCTCAAGTTTCTCCTTCATCATCTTTACCAGATTAGCTTCATAATCACGGCTAGTATATAGCCGGTTCAAATATCTAGAATGAACATCTTGGGCGCTTAGAGCGGTATATGTCGCCAGGTCAACATCCCACTTGCCTTTGCTCATGGCAGAAAACTCTTCTTTGGCAGTATGCTTGGCTAAAGCGACGGGATTCCCCGGTTCTAAACGGCCAATGCCAGTGATTACGACCTCATAATCCTTAGACTCGCCGGTTTGTACTGGCGCAGTCGATTTATCGGCAGGTTTGGAGGGACTGGTGGATCTCTCAATCCGGATGGGGCTGGCAGGCTGGTTAGCAGGGCCGGAGGTGTTAACAAAACCTTCTTCAGCAGGAACAACTTCATCTTGCACTAGTGGGTCATTGGCCACACCTTCCTGGATGACCGCTTCAACATTTGGGGTGGCACTCGGTTCAGGGGCAGTTTCTTCTCCAGCCGCTTTATCCGGGCGGGCTTTCTTGCTCGGCCTCGGTTTAGCCCTGAAAGGATATGCAAAGTTAATAACGGTCTATGTTGCAAGATAAAATACCAGGAATATTATGATAAGTGCAAATTTACCCAAGCACGGTTTTTAGTGGAGGCAGCTGGGTGCCAGTTGACTCGCCAGAGGATGAGTGGGAGGTGACCTGATAATCGGAGTCAGATGGATTAAGCGGTTGACGAAGACAGCCCGCTTTAGGACGAATACTGATAAGCAAATTAGAGACCTCTGAACGACGTCTCCGAACCGGATTGTTCGGTAAACCGGCGGAAGTAACTACCTGGCCGCTGTGTCGAGTTGTGTGGCGCACCTCATGCTGTTGGGTCTTCATAAGAAAGTTGGGATCCAAGTAAGCAAGAGGATGAGAAAATTTAACTTTTCGGTTTGCCTGACGGATTTTTTGTGAAGGCAGAGGACTTGAATCGGAAGAAAGAGTAATTACCTCTGCATCATCAGCATGGCTAGCTTTGGCATCGTCCTGACAAATATTATCATCAATAAAGTGCATAAAGAGTAAACCGAGGGAATCAAGTTCTGCCTCAAGGTCCAGATTACCCACATCGTCATCAGCAGGTGGATCGGAAGATGCAGTGGTCTTCCTTTTGTGGGCAGACTTCTTAATGACCTTTGTCTTAGGCCGGGTTGGTTTTTCTGGCTTCTCTTGTAGGAGCTTCTTGCTCCAAAACGGATCATTGCCCTGCGCCAAACCGATATTGGTTTCAATAATAAGCAAGTGCAATAGTATCAGGGCTAGTGAAAGGGAAAATTCAGACTTACAGCTGGCGGTTTGTTGATGGCACAGAAAGGAAGCAGGCCGGTACGGGCGCAGACGTGCTCCGGTTCGTTCAAAATTTTCTTCACAGCTTCTGTGACTTCTTCATCAGTAAGCTGGATGTTTACATGCCGCAGCGGATCGTCAACACTGCCCGTATATTCGCACATCAAATCGGAGCGTTGGCTCAGGGGCAGTATACTCCATGATATCCAGCAACGGGCAAGATCAACTCCTGTTAAACCGTTGGCCATAAAGGCTCTGAGCTTGGACAGTTGGGGAGCGTACTTCATCCTCTCTTTGCCAGTCAGCCTCTGAGGAAAGGGGTGTGTGTTGCTAAGCCGTTCCTGACGAAAACCAGGCAAGGGATTCTCATTAGTAGGGGAGGTGTCTTTGCAATAGAACCAGGTGTTATTCCACTCCTGAGGATGACTGTGCAGTTTCACATGAGGATAAGTGACCTCTTTCCTTTTTTGAATCGCCATGCCACCCAGCTCCATATTGGAACCGTCAGGAAATTCTGTACGGCGGTTCAGATGGAAACAATCTCGGAACAGCTCCACTGTAGGTTCCTCTTGAAAGAACACCTCGCAGAGCACTTGGAAATGGCATATATTGGTGACAGAATTGGGGCCAATATCTTGTGGATAAAGCTGGAAGTTGGCTAAGACATCTCGGTAGAATTTTGAACCGGACGGATTAAAACCTCGGGCTAGGTGATCCGCAAAGACTACAACCTCTCCTTCTCGAGGTGTGGGAGGACACTCTTTGCCTGGGACCCTCCAGTGGATGGTGTTTTTACTGCTTAAAGCGCCGGTCAAGACCAAGTTGTTCAGCTGCGTTTCTGTAACCCGAGAAGGAGCCCAGTTGCACTCGTACACTTGTTTAGCCATGATGGAGTCTACAGAACAAAGCGATTCTGGTTCAAGGTTGTGTTGAGTACAGGTTATATGCTGATATGATTAATATTAAACCGGAGGAAGCTAATTATAAATCGGAGTTTGCAAAGTGGCATAATTGGTTAAGGAATTCTGGCGGTTCAATAAGGGGACTAATGGTGTATACCGTTTTGGTATTTTTATTCTACAAAGTTAAACCGCTGGATCTAATTGATGAAACAGTTGGGATTGCGGATGAACAAGTGTGCAGAAACAGATTTCACAAAACTCTATTATAGCATTGGATCTGGAGCGTGTTCGTAAAAGGGATAAATATTCAAAACCTATATTGGAGTTGGTCAGTCATGGATCAGATCTACGGTCCACAAGTATTACAATAAAAGCAGATGCTAAAAACCACCGCGGTACGGAGCAAAGATTCATAGGTTCATCTAGAGATCTATTTCAGTTAAGCTCGAAGCAGACGAAGAACACTAGAAGAACACGGAACCCTAAGAACAGATCTGAGCAGAAAGGAGCAAAAGACTTACCGGAGCTATGGGAAGTGCAGGAGATCGCTGCGGTGCTCTGGTACGTTCAGGATGATGCAGCGGCCTAGGTCGATGCAGAAGTCGGCGACGGCGGCGGAGCTCCGGAGCAGGATGGCTTGAGGAAGACGAAGCAGAAGGGCACGCAAGGGAAAAAGGAAATGGCCCTTCGGCCCTATTTATTAGGAAAAGGGATATGTGTCAGGCGCGAAAATCAAGGAGCCACGAAGCGGAGCTGACGCCTCGATTGTCGCAGATCTATTAAATAAGAAGGTATCACTTCATAATGGCAGATGACGTCATTCCGGTTTACAGCGACCAGAGAAGATGACGACACGACGGTTCAACAATTACGAGAAGATGTTGAAGGTGAAGATTTCTGCTAAGGATTGACATGAACCATTCAAATCAATCTAGGGCCTAATGTTGGGGATATTACTACTGGGCGTAAACCGGCCTACCTGGGCCGGGTTAACTTCATCAGTAGTCCAAAGGTGTTAAAGCCCAGAAGCTAGATAAAGGCCCAAGGCCATAGTCGGTTCAGCACGCATAGCCGTAAACCTACGTGTATACGAACTTGTATTGTAAGATAGGAATAGGGAGAGACCAACCCGAATACGAGTATGAACTGGAGATTGGGACTCTATGAACCGATGGGCGTCACCCGTGTATATAAGGGGACGACCCGATAGCGGTTCAAGGACAGACAACCACAACTCAAGGCCTAGGCGAAGCTTGTTTGCTCCCTAGTCATCGAAACCCCATCAATTCCATCACAAACTAGACGTAGGCTTTTACCTTCATCGAAGGGGCCGAACTAGTATAAACTCCCTGTGTCCTTTTGTCCGCTTTAACCCCTTCGAGTTAACCCGTTGCGATGGCTCCACGACTAAGTCCTTTTGCTAGGACATCTGCCGTGACAAACCCACGACACTAAGCGTTCTTTGTCTTAGGTTCCAGAGTTGTATAGATCGAAGATCCACACAATTGAGGAATCTTGAAGAAAAATGATGCTTAGAGAAACGAAACAAGAACAGATGACTTGTGAGGTGTTTTAGTGTGTGAGAATTTGAAGAAAAACACCTTTGAAGATTTTGTAGAAAACTTTCGAATCAAAGAGGGCAGTAAAATTAACTTTTAATTACCCTAAATGAAGAACACGATGAATAGAGAGGTGGAGAAGTGAAGTTCGTCTGTGTAGATCTTCCACGCCCTAACTCGGCGGAGGAAGACGGCTACGGCGGAGGCGGAGTGAAGATTTCCATGGCCGGCGCGAGTACGACGGCGACGTGGTCGAGGCAGTGAAGCTCTTCCTCACCGGCGACGATGGAGTAGCGGCGGCGCTAGGGTTTGTGAAGCTCGAGCGGGAGAGAGAGAGAGAGTTCGAGCGGAGTAAAGGAAGTGAGGAAGGGGAGAGGGGGTATTTATAGCCATAGTGAAAAAACTATTCGCCCAAAGATTTAGGACGAACGTGCCCCTAACCCTTCTCCTTCGCACGACATGTGTCACCCACGTACTGTGAAGTGGAGATCGTGTAAGATCATGGGTGAATAGAATAATGTATCGTGGGATGCGGAACGGTTTGAGCGGCAAAACCGAAAATTTGGTTAAGATTAGTTTTAAAGTTCCATTCGCAATTTCTTCAGCTGACAAGGACACAGTGAAGATTTTGAACGAGTTTCAAGTAGAACGCACATGAAGAATTTGTGAATAGATTGGGTTGAGTATAGCATAGAGGGGAAAGGGTCCGATCACATTCACTTAGCAGAAAAACCAACTTGAAGAAATAACCATAAGTGAATGCTGTAGAGGACATAAACTCATATATATATATATATATATATATATATATATATATATAGCCAATGAAGAAGAATGACGGAACAAGTGAAGATTTTGAAAAGTGAAAGTGCGTTATATCGACTAGAGGGGGGGGGGGTGAATAGACGATTTTTATGAAATTCTTCACTAAGGAATTTGCTCGTGAGGAAATTCCTTAGCGAAGAAATACTAGCAGCGGAATAAGTACTCAGAAGTAAACATAACAGATTACATGCATGGTCATCATGATGAAATGAAGACAAACGTAGAGTACAGAAAGCGTAGGCACAGGATTACTCTAGATGAAGACAAACAGACTGAAGAAATTGAACTGAGGAATTTGTGAAAGTCTTCAGTCAAAGTCTTCAAACACAGATATGAACAAACAGACAACACAGTAATGAGGAAATGAAGGTGTTGAGGAAATGGAACCAGTAAGCTTGGTGAAGACAATGATTTGGTAGACCAGTTCCAACTGCTGTCTCAGTTGTACGTCTGGTTGGAGCGGCTGAGTATTTAAACTCGAGGACACACAGTCCCGGACACCCAGTCCTGAGCACGCAGCTCGGGACACCAAGTCCTCACCGTATTCTCCTTGAACTAAGGACACACAGTCCTCGTCCAATCACTCGTGGTAAGTCTTCAGGTGACTCCCAAACCTTCACAGACTTGGTCACTCGGTGATCCACAATTCCTCTTGGATGCTCTAGACCTTGACGCCTAACCGTCTGGAAGAAGCACAGTCTTCAAAGGTAACAAGCGTCGGATCCACGCAGGATCAATTTCTTCAGTGATGCTCAATCACTTTGGGTTTGTAGGTGTTCTGGGTTTGGGTTTGGATTTTCCTCACTTGATGATTTTCGCTCAAAGTCCTCGGAGGATGGGTTGCTCTCAAATGACAAGTGTCAAGTTCACACGGAGCAGCCAACCAGCTAGTGGTTGAAGGGGCGGCTATTTATAGCCTAGGGAGCAGCCCGACATGATAAGACATAAATGCCCTTCAATGATATGACCGTTAGGTGGACAAGATATTTTAGGACAGCTGGCGCGTGGCACAGCAACGGTCGGAAATTTGGAGTACAAATTCCTCAGGGCTATCATGTTCCTCACTGTGTAGGCAATTCGCACTGGCGAATTCCTAACTCCTCAGTCAGAGCAAGGTCCTCAGTGACCAGAAGAACTGCGTCTCTGTCACTGAAGAAATTGACTGAACTGTATGAGATTTCCAATGGCTTCACTCGAAGGGATTGGTAGGTGTAGGATTTGAGTTGAGCATCACATGGAAATTTTCTCCTTAGTATTTCCTCGACCCCCTTTAACAGTACGGTGTTTCCTATGACTCAAGAAAGAGAAAAATGAAACTACGAAAACACATTCTTCATGCTTCACGTTCCTCGAACGAATACCATGTCTTCAAGGTCACACCAATTTCTTCACTTTCAAAGTCTTCAGAAAGTCTTCAGAATACCAAAGTCTTCAGTCGAAGAACTTCATTTTTAGGGGTCGACTTTTACTGTAAATATCAAACTCCTCATAGGCTTATAGACCTGTGTACACTCATAAACACATCAGATGCTTAACCTATAAGTCTTCAATACACCAAAATCACTAAGGGGCACTAGATGCACTTACAATCTCCCCCTTTTTGGTGATTGATGACAACATAGGTTAAGTTTTCAACGGGGATAAATATATGAAGTGTAGAAACTAATATTGAGGAATTTGATTGCAAGATATAGAAGAACTCCCCCTGAATTTGTGCATAGTGAGGAATTTGCTTTTGAGGCAATGCACACTTGAAGAGTTAAATCATGGAGATCTCCCCCTATATCTTGTAATTCATACACGCATTTGATATATGATATGAAGAATTTGAAATGCATGATGAAATATGGTGCCTGATGCAATTCAGCATGCGTGCGATAACATTAGTGAGGAATAAGCATGCAAAATAGCGCATCAAAAGTATCAGAGCTCAAGCATGTATCGAAGTATCAGAGCACCGAGCACCATAGGGTTTAAGATTACAACTCGATCCAATAAAAGTTTCGGAAGGACGAGAGTTGCAACTTAAAAAAAATCATGCCCTTATTATAGACCCGCTTGAAGACTAACTCAGATTTCTCCCCCTTTGTCATCAAATGACCAAAAGGATCGAAACTGAGGACTAACGCCCCTGAAGATATTCAAGTTGATGGAGGAGCGCCAGTGTTGTTGGGGTCGGTTGTTGAAGTAGGGCCTGCTGCAGTGTCGTCCAAGTCTTCATTTTCATCAGTGTCGCGCGATGAAGAATATGAACTGGCCACCAGAGAAGGAACCCTGACCTTCTTGAATTTCTTCAGCGGAGGTGCCGACCAGGCAAATTCTTCTTTGAGGCCCATGTTCTCTTAATCTTCAGCACTATATACTTGAGACAGAACAGCCCAGGTGCGGTTGAAGGTTTCATGAAGGTAGTAATGGTTTTTCTTCACTGCATTATATGTGGCAGTCATGTTGTGAAGAATTGAACCAAACTGATGCTTGACCCATTTGTGATTGCGATCAACCTTTTGATGAAGACTGAGGAGTAACTCATGATCAGTAATCACCCTGGGTGTTGTGGCTTGAGGATTTGTCTTGGCAGTATTAGCAGCAGAGTCATGTGTGGCAGAGTCATCATTGGTGGAATAAGAAGAAGCCTTGCGAAATTGACCATCCAATGGACGAATGCCTTCATCTATCACAGCAGTGGCCTTGCCCTTTTCATCAGCTGAGGAAAATGTCCTTTTGAGGACTTCAATAGGAGGCAAGTAGCTGCAGTGGTTGAGAGTTTCAGCCTTGTAGTTGAGTGAAGACCTTGTCCTGATGAATCTCATAATCCAAGGTGCATAAGGCTTCAGCTCAAATGGTGACATAGCAATGTTGGCCAGAGTCCTCATGAAGAAATCATGGAAGTTTATGGGAACGCCATGTACGATATTGAAAAGCATATTCTTCATGATGCCAACAATTTCTTCATCGGAAGAATCGTGTCCTTTGATGGGACATATTGTCTTCGTCAAAATGCGATAGACAGTCCTAGGCACATACAACAATTCCTTGACGAGGAATTTGGTACGAGGTGATTTCCCTGGCTTCAGAGGCTTCATGAGCACTTGCATATAGTGGTTTGACAGTTCAGGTTCATCATACACGCAACGCGCATTTTCAATGGGTGGACTAAGAGAAAGGCAGCAAAGCAATTCAGTTGCTGGGGCCTTGTAATGTGTATTTTCAGTCATCCAGTCCAGAACCCATGAATTGACATCTTCAGAGTTGCCAGTGATGTGTAGTGTAGCATAGAACTGAAGAATAAGTTCTTCATTCTAATCGCATATATCTGTGCAGAAGTTGAGTAGCCCAGCGTCGTGAAGAACACTGAGGACTGGCGTAAAGCACGGCATAGATTCCATATCCACGTGAGGAATATATGCATGGTCGAAGACTTTGTCTTTGTTGTAAAGCACCGAGGAATAGAAATTTGCTTGGCTGGCAGTCCAGAAACGCCTCTTCCTTATGCGAGCAGAGTCATAAGGATTGTATTCAGTGAAGAATACGTGCTCGCCATAGAAGTCTTCAGCCTTGAATTTCTGTTTGCGTGAGAATGGATCCTTTGGCCTTGGCAGAGGAGTGTTAGTGAGTTGCATCACGACCTCAGGAATCACAAGCTCAGGTTCTTCAGGCTGAGGAATTTCAGTATTTTCCTCAGGTGCAGTCACCTTGTCTGTTTCAGCAGCAGTTTCTTCAGCACTAGTGGCTGGAATTTCTTCATTCACAGAAGCAGTGGGATGAGTTGCATCAGAGCCCAATTTTATGGTTGGTGAAGAAGAGTGAGGAATTTGCTGCAGGGGAGTGAAGAGTGGGGAATTGGGATGTTGACTTTCCCAGAAGTTGTCATTCATTACTGGAGTTGTGCTTCCAATATCCACATCTTCATCATCAATTTCTTCAACACCAGCCTCTTCAGCATCAAACTGAGGCATTGGTGATGAGACTATTGGGGTTGAAGGGATTGTATCCACTTCAATTTCTTCATCAATCTGCTCTGAGGAAGCAGCAGATTGAGTTTCTTCATCTGATTCACTTGGGATCTCATAACCTTCACCAAAAGGAACAAGGTCCTTTGATGGCATTGAGGAGATAGGGACAGCATCAATTGGATTGGCAAATGAGCTTGTCATTGGCTTCATCTTCTTTGGTACTGAAGATTCTGAAGCACTTGATGCTTTCCTTTTCTTTACTGCAGCTCGCTCTGCAGCCTTGGTTTTCTTCACGTCTAAAGCAGAGGGAAGAATTGGAGTTGGAGTTGGTGCAGGTGGAGCTGAGGAATCTGGTTCATTATCTTCAGGCACAACTGATGCAGTTGCCCTGGTCTCTTCATTTTCTTCAGGCGCACCACTAGTGGATGCCCTGGCAGTTTCATCAATGATTGGAGCAGAGTCACCAGCCTTGGAACTAGCATTTTTTCCGCAGCCTGAATTTCATCAGCGGTGCTGGCATGTTCTTCAGTTTGCTGAACAGATGCTTCAGCTTGAGGAATTTGTTGCTTTGAGGCTGTACCCTTGGTGAAGGTATCAGTCAGCCTCACAAATCTAACCTTGGCTCCTTGCCAATCAGCATAGTATGAGTCAAAGTTGTCGCTGAGGGCTTTGATCTCAGCCTGCATCTTGACAAGTTCCTCAGGCTTCATTTTGAGAACATTTTTCTTCAGCAGCTTCTCTTTGCGGTACTGGGATTTCTTGATCTCTCTGGCCCTATCATATTTCCACTTCTCCTCTTGGATGAAGTGAGTCAGCATGTGACTTTGGCCAGGTGTCAGCTTGAAATCAGGCATAGGGGTGTTGGGATCCTTGTGCCAGAGATCAATATAGTCTAGGATCGCCCTTGGATCCAAAAGCATGGGCACAGGTGTGCCTTTGGCTTTAGCAGCCCTTTCTTGGCGGTCTCTGATGGTTTCAGCGAGTTCTTCTTCATCAGCTTCATCATCAGAGGGCATAGTGAAGACCACTTGCTTCTTTGGACTTGGGCGAGTGCCGCGTCCAGCGGTAGCCTTTTTCTTCAGTAACGAGGGTCCAGCTGAGGATTTTGGTGCAGCTGAGGAACTAGCTGAGACACCAGAGGCAATAGAGATGCCAGTTGTCCTTTGGCATGAGGCCAGATGCACAGGAGCTGAGGACTTTGTGGGAGCAGGAGCAGCATGAGGAATTTGCTTTGAAGATTTTGAAGATTCTGGCCGTGAGGGCGCAGCTGAGGAACTTGGCCGTGAGGGCATTGAAGGTGAAGCACTTGGCTTACGAGCAGGCTTCTTCATCATTGATTTCCTCGGCTTGGCAGAAGCCTCAGTGGCAGCAGCAGCAGCAGATTCTTCATTGAATTTCCTCACTGCTTCTTTTGCTTGCTTTTGCAGTTTACGCTGGCGCTTGGCCCATTCTTGAGGAAATTCCTCACCTCTTCTGATGCTAGAGGGATCAGCCACTTGGCCAGGTGCCAATGGAGGGCGTTGACATGGAGGGTTTACGGCGAATTTCTTCATATACTTAGGAGTAACATATCTGTACTCCCTCCATTCTCTTGCCCATCTCCTTTCAATCCTCTGTATGCGCACCTTGCGCTGATTTCTATCTTCTTCAGGAGGTGTGCAGTACCCAGCATAAATGTCCTCAGGGATTTCAAATGCAGTCATGACCTCTGGTCTCTTTCCTCCTTTCTGCGGCTTTTTACCTTCAGCCATTTTCTTCAGATGAGGAATTTGAACAATGGAATTCTCTGAAGAAGTATGCAACTTTTCTTCGAGGAACGCTGCAAATGAGTTAAGTGGATGAGAACCTAAGGATTCAGCAGCGGACATGTGTACCTGTGAACAGAGTATAGTTGCGAGGAATTTGAAGAGGTCATATGCGTTCTCAGAGGGTTTTTCATAGAGAACAAGTTTTGAGGAATTTGACCAGATTCGTCTTGAGGAATTTCACTAAGCTCCATATATATCTTAGGTTCCAGAGTTGTATAGATTGAGAATCCACACAATTGAGGAATCTTGAAGAAATTTAGACTTAGGGAAATGAATCAAGAACAGAGAACAAGTGAGGTGTTTTGTGTGTGAGTATTTGAAGAATAAAAACACCTTTGAAGATTTTGTAGAAAAACTTCGAATCAAAGAGGACAGTAAAAATAGCTTTTAATTACCCTGAATGAAGAACACGACGAACTGTGAGTTGGAACAGAGAAGTTCGTCAATGCAGATCTTCCACGCCCTAACTTGGCGGAGGAAGACGTCTACGGCGGCGGCGGAGGTGAAGATTTCCGCTGTCGGCGCGAGTACGTCGGCGATGAGGTCGAGGCAGTGAAGCTTTTCCTCACCGGCGATGATGGAGTAGCGACGGCGCTAGGGTTTGGAGAGCTCGAGCGAGGTAAAGGAAGTGAGGATGGCAACGGAGGGGTATTTATAGCCGAAGTGAAAAACTGCTCGTCCGAAGATTTAGGACTAACATGCCCCTGACCGTTCTCCTTCACTTGACATGTGTCACCCACGTACTGTGTAGTGGAGATCGTGTAAGATCGTGGGTGAGTAAAATAATCCATCATGGGAAGTGGAACGAATTGCGCGGCAAAACCGACGGTTTGGATAAGATTAGTTTTAACGTTCCGTTCGCAATTTCTTCAGCTGACAAGGACACAGTGAAGATTTTGAACAAGTTTCAAATAGAACGCACATGAAGAATTTGTGAATAGACTGGATTGAGTATAGCACAGAGGGGAAGGGTCCGATCACATTCACTTAGCAAAAAAAGTTTCAACTTGAAGAAATAGCTATAAGTGAATGCTGTAGAGGACATAAACTCATATATATATATATATATATATATATATATATATATATATATATATATATATATATATATATATATATATATATATATATATATATATATATATATATAGCAAATGAAGAAAAACGACGGCACAAGTGAAGACTTTGTAAAGTTTGAAGAATTTGAAAAAACTGAAGAATTTCAAAAGTTGAGGAAAAACTCAAATTGAAAATTTTCAACTTTTGTGGTGGCGAGACCCACCGTGTAAGAATGATGATTTCAGACACCGCATACAATTGTCGTAGGGTTCTGAGAATCAAATTCTTCATTAATTTCTTCACACTTAGAGTGTTATTCTTCATTGATTGAAGAAAAATGTTTCTTCATGTGTTGCACATCTAAGTCATCAATTATGCATAAGTGTTAGGATGAGTGCATTTTCAAAGTACATTCGAAGATTCTAAGATATTTAGCTCACACCGCAACTTGCTAAATCTCTTCTCATCCAAGGGCTTAGTGAAGATATCGGCTAGCTGTTCTTCAGTCTTCACATGCTCAATAGAAATGTCGCCCTTCAACACATGATCACGAAGAAAATGATGACGAATCTGAATGTGCTTTGTCTTCGAGTGCTGAACTGGGTTGTGAGCAATCTTGATGGAACTCTCATTGTCACAGAGGAGAGGCACATTCTTCACGTTGACTCCATAGTCCTTGAGTGTTTGCTTCATCCATAGTAGTTGAGCACAGCAAGAACCAGCAGCAATGTACTCAGCTTCAGCAGTAGACAGTGATACGCAGTTCTGTTTCTTCGAGGACCAACAGACCAAGGATCGTCCGAGGAAATGACAAGTACCAAATGTTGACTTGCGATCCACATGGTCACCAGCATAGTCAGAATCAGAATATCCAATGAGGTCAAAATCTGAGCCCTTGGGGTACCATAATCCTAGTGTTGGTGTGTGAGCTAGATATCGAAGAATATGCTTCACAGCCATATGGTGTGATTCCTTCGGTGCAGCTTGAAATCGTGCACACATGCAAACACTAAGCATTATATCTGGCCTAGATGCACATAAGTACAATAAAGAGCCAATCATGGAGCGGTATACCTTGTGATCGAAGTCAGTACCATTTTCATCAGTGCATAGATGACCATTTGTGGGCATAGGAATTTTGAGACCTTTGCAATCTTGCATGCCGAATTTCTTCAGGACATCCTTGAGGTATTTCTCCTGAGATATGAATATTCCATTGTGCTGTTGACGAATTTGTAGACCTAAGAAGAATTTCAATTCTCCCATCATAGACATTTGATATTCTTCACTCATCATATAGGCAAATTCATCACTATAACGTTGGTCAGTACAGCCAAAGATGATATCATCAACATATATTTGGCACACAAACAGTTCACCATCATATGATTTAGTAAAAAGAGTGAGATCGAGTGAACCGGGTGTGAAGCCTTTCTTCATGAAGAATTCCTTCAATGTGTCATACCACGCCCATGGGGCCTGCTTGAGGCCATAGAGGGCCTTGTTAAGTCTGAAGACTTTGTCAGGATGTTTTGGATCTTCAAAACCTGGTGGTTGAGCAACATATACTTCTTCCTCAATCTTACCATTAAGGAATGCACTTTTCACATCCATTTGGTATAAGATGATATCATGATGGTTAGCATAAGCAAGTAATATGCGAATAGCTTCAAGTCTAGCAACAGGTGCAAAAGTTTCATCGAAATCAATTCCTTCAACCTGTGTGTAGCCTTGAGCTACAAGCCGTGCCTTATTCCTCACCACAAGGCCATTTTCATCTTGCTTGTTGCGGTAGATCCACTTTGTACCAATGATGTTATGCTTGCGAGGATCGGGACGATTGACCAGTTCCCATACGTTGTTGAGCTTGAACTGATGTAATTCTTCTTGCATGGCCTGAATCCACTCAGGCTCCAGAAATGCTTCATCTACCTTAGTGGGCTCTGTGATAGAGACAAAAGCAAAGTGCCCACAAAAGTTAGATAGATGTGAAGCTTTTGAGCGTGTGAGAGGACCTGGTGCTCTAATGTCATCGATGATCTTCTCCACTTGCACTTCTTTTGCAATGCGAGGGTGAGTTGGTTGCCGTTGAGGAATTTGATCAGCATTTTCTTCATCATCAATTTCCTCAGCATTTTCTTTAGGTGCATCAGTTTGACGATCTTCACGTTCTGGAACGAATTCTTCAGCAGATTCTTCAGTAGGAATGATATCTTCAGTAGCCTTGTGCTTGATCGATTCCTCAAGTGCTGGTTCATCTAACACAGAAGGTAGGTGCTCTCTTTGCGAGCCATTAGTTTCATCGAACCGCACATCTACAGTTTCAACAATCTTGTGAAGAACATTGTTGAAGACTCTGTAGGTGTGCGAGTCCTTTCCGTAACCAAGCATGAAACCTTCATGTGCTTTCGGTGCAAATTTAGAGTTGTGATGAGGATCTCCAATCCAGCATTTAGCACCGAAGACTTTGAAATAACTCACATTGGGTTTCTTCTCAGTGAGGAGTTCATAGGCACTCTTCTTGAAGAATTTGTGAAGATATACTCTGTTGATGATATGGCACGCAGTATCAATTGCATCAACCCAGAAACGGCGAGGGGTTTTGTACTCATCGAGCATAGTGCGAGCCATCTCAGCAAGAGTCCTGTTCTTGCGCTCCACGACGCCATTCTGTTGAGGAGTATAAGGAGCAGATAATTCATGAGTAATACCAAGTTCATCAAGATAGTCATCGAGACCCGAATTCTTGAACTCAGTGCCATTGTCACTTCTGATGTGCTTGATCTTCACACCAAAGTTAGTTGAAGCCCTCGAAGAAAATCGTTTGAAGACTTCCTGCACTTCAGTTTTGTAAGAGACAAGGTGCACCCATGTGTAACGAGAGTAATCATCAACAATAACAAAACCATATTGAGATGCTTCATTAGAGACAGAGGAATAATGGTTAGGACCGAAGAGATCCAAGTGAAGCAATTCGAATGGACGAGTAGTGGTCATGATAGTCTTCGCTGGATGCTTGGCCTTGGTCATTTTTCCAGCTTCACAGGCACCGCATAAGTGATCCTTGAGGAATTTGACATTCTCAATGCCAATGACATGCTTCTTCTTCGCAAGCGTGTGCAGATTCCTCATGCCTGCATGACCAAGTCGTCGATGCCATAGCCATCCTTCTGAAGTTTTTGCAAGTAGGCACACGACAGGTTGTGAATCTGCAGAGAAATCAACAATATACAAGTCTCCTCTCCTAAAGCCTTCGAAGACTTTGGATTTGTCAGCTTCCATAATCACAACACAACGATACTTGCCGAAGACAACAACCATATCAAGATCACAAAGCATTGAGACAGACATAAGATTGTATCCTAAAGACTCAACAAGCATGACTTTGTCCATGTGTCGATCCTTTGTGATAGCAACCTTACCTAGACCCAATACCTGACTTTTGCTTTTATCAGCGAAGATGATATGCTTCATGCGTGATGCTGATAAGGGAGCATCCATCAACAGATTCTTGTCACCGGTCATGTGATTTGTACATCCACTATCAAGTACCCATTCAGTGGCTTTGGGTTGATCATCCTGCAGATGAATTAGTGCAACTTACGAACCTCATATACTTCAGTAGTGAAGAATATGATATCACAATTCATCAGATCAATTTCATCAAGCAGTAGAACCGATAAAACAGAGGGAGGACGTGTGAAATGAAAGTTCATTTCATCATGGTTAGCCTGCGTCCTTTCAGGCAATTTTGTCAGGTCCCCAGCAAATTCTTCAGATGTTACAGCACGTCTGGAGACCTGACCCTGCAGAAGAGATTAGTTATTTTTCTTCACCAAACACATCTGAAGGGGTGTCAAAGAGTTCATCACTCTGCGAGCTCCATATGAGAATGGTGGCAAAGCAGCCAAACCATTTCGTTTCACATAAGAGGGGTTAGGGTAAGCATATGAATAAGCAGAGAAATTCTTCGAGGACTTATGAACATAATAATTTGAAGAATAATGCTCATATTCATAGCCTTTGGCTCTTCCGTGCGAAACAGAGTTGTTAGCACGATGATGTTCATATGAGGACTTTGATCCATGTGAGGAATTTGATCCTCTTGAGGAATTTGGTCTGTATGAGAACTTGGATCCATATGAAGAATTTGGTCCATATGAAGAATTAGATCTGGGGTTCCTTTTCTTCACAGGTGGTGTCATGAGGACATTCACCTGAAGACTTTCAAGGCGGCTTTTGGGAACCCAGATTTTCTTCATAGGGGAACCGTTCCTGCAGTTAGTGCCAACATATCTAGCAAATACTTCACCATTCTGTTTTTTGAACAGTTTATAGTTGGAGTCAAATGACTCATCAGAAGAATGAGAAGATTCACATGTATAGCCAGATAAATCAGATGGATCAACTGGAGGTCCCTTTGCAGCAACCCATGAGGTTTTGGGGTACTGCTCAGGCTTCCAATAAGTACCATCCGCATTGAGTTTCCTCTTAAAGGCAATACCCTCATTCCTAGGGTTCCTGTTGAGGATCTGCTTTTTAAGCACATCACAAAGAGCCTGATGCCCTTTGAGGCTTTTGTACATGCCTGTCATGTACAATTCCTTCAGCCCTGCATCGTTAGTGATACTAGCAATGTCCTCAGATGAGGAATTAGTGATAGTAGAGACAGGTGAAGAATTTGTAACATTTGAAGCATTTGAACATTCAGGTGAAGAATTAGCAGATTCTCGTTCAATGCATTTTAAGCATGGAGGAATAAATTCTTCCTGAGCAGCGCTGATTTGTTGAGCAAGTAATGAATCGCGCTCCTTCTGAAGATCTTCATAACTCACTCTTATCTTCTCAAAGTCAGACAAGAGAGAGTTATGCTGATCTTGAAGGAAGTCATACTTAGAATGCAGTCTCTGAAGACTGTCAGCCAGGGCTTGTGACTGATCCATTTCTTCACCCAACATATCATTGCTCTTACTAAGCATATCATTAGCATTTTTCAAAGCTCTTTGTTGTTTAGCAGCAAGGGAAGCAAGTTTGACATAACTGGGTCCAAATTCATCGCCAGATTCTTCATCACTCGACTCAGATAGGTAGCATTCAGTTACCTCAGCACTTTTTGCCATAAGGCATGAAGTAGAGGATGATGATTCTGGTTCGAATGTCATCGATTTGAGCGATTCCTTGAAATCCTCAAACCAAGGATCATGACGGATTCGATGGCCTTCATAGACATCAGAGAGACGGTCCCAGACAAGCTTCGCCTGATCGAGATGCATGATGTTTCTGAACTGGTTTTGAGACAGACTGGAGCAGATGACGGCCTTCGCTGTGAGGTTGAGTTGAGTGTACTTGCGAATGTCATCAGCTTCCGCCATCTTGCACAGATCGATCAGACCAATCTCAGTGACGGTCCATAGCTCGCTGTCCATCACCATGAGACGCTTCTTCATCATAGCCTTCCATTTGGGATACTCGTGACCGTCAAAGATGGGGCACGGTACTTTCTTCATATCTGCGGTCGACATAACTAAAACTCTAGGCAGTTAAACCAAAATCACACAGAACAAGGGAGTACCTTGCTCTGATACCAATTGAAAGTGCGTTATATCGACTAGAGGGGGGGTGAATAGGAGATTTTTATGAAATTCTTCACTGAGGAATTTGCTCGTGAGGAAATTCCTTAGCGAAGAAATACTAGCAGCGGAATAAGTACTCAGAAGTAAACATAACAGATTACATGCATGGTCATCATGATGAAATGAAGACAAACGCAGAGTACAGAAAGCGTAGGCACAGGATTACTCTAGATGAAGACAAACAGACTGAAGAAATTGAACTGAGGAATTTGTGAAAGTCTTCAGTCAAAGTCTTCAAACACAGATATGAACAAACAGACAACACAGTAATGAGGAAATGAAGGTGTTGAGGAAATGGAACCAGTAAGCTTGGTGAAGACAATGATTTGGTAGACCAGTTCCAACTGCTGTCTCAGTTGTACGTCTGGTTGGAGCGGCTGAGTATTTAAACTCGAGGACACACAGTCCCGGACACCCAGTCCTGAGCATGCAGCTCGGGACACCAAGTCCTCACCGTATTCTCCTTGAACTAAGGACACACAGTCCTCGTCCAATCACTCGTGGTAAGTCTTCAGGTGACTTCCAAACCTTCACAGACTTGGTCACTCGGCGATCCACAATTCCTCTTGGATGCTCTAGACCTTGACGCCTAACCGTCTGGAAGAAGCACAGTCTTCAAAGGTAACAAGCGTCGGATCCACGCAGGATCAATTTCTTCAGTGATGCTCAATCACTTTGGGTTTGTAGGTGTTCTGGGTTTGGGTTTGGATTTTCCTCACTTGATGATTTTCGCTCAAAGTCCTCGGAGGATGGGTTGCTCTCAAATGACAAGTGTCAAGTTCACGCGGAGCAGCCAACCAGCTAGTGGTTGAAGGGGGCGGCTATTTATAGCCTAGGGAGCAGCCTGACATGATAAGACATAAATGCCCTTCAATGATATGACCGTTAGGTGGACAAGATATTTTAGGACAGCTGGCGCGTGGCACAGCAACGGTCGGAAATTTGGAGTACAAATTCCTCAGGGCTATCATGTTCCTCACTGTGTAGGCAATTCGCACTGGCGAATTCCTAACTCCTCAGTCAGAGCAAGATCCTCAGTGACCAGAAGAACTGCGTCTCTGTCACTGAAGAAATTGACTGAACTGTATGAGATTTCCAATGGCTTCACTCGAAGGGATTGGTAGGTGTAGGATTTGAGTTGAGCATCACATGAAAATTTTCTCCTTAGTATTTCCTCGACCCCCTTTAACAGTACGGTGTTTCCTATGACTCAAGAAAGAGAAAAATGAAACTACGAAAACACAGTCTTCATGCTTCACGTTCCTCGAACGAATACCATGTCTTCAAGGTCACACCAATTTCTTCACTTTCAAAGTCTTCAGAAAGTCTTCAGAATACCAAAGTCTTCAGTCGAAGAACTTCATTTTTAGGGGTCGACTTTTACTGTAAATATCAAACTCCTCATAGGCCTATAGACCTGTGTACACTCATAAACACATCAGATGCTTAACCTATAAGTCTTCAATACACCAAAATCACTAAGGGGCACTAGATGCACTTACAAAAAGTTGAAGAATTTGAACAACTGAGGAATTTCAAATTTGAGGAAAAACTCAAACTGAAGATTTTCAACTTTTGTGGTGGCGCGTCCCACCGTATAAGAATGATGATTTCAGACACCGCGTACAATTTTCGTAAGGTTCTGAGAATCAAATTCTTCATTAATTTCTTCACACTTAGAGTGTTATTCTTCATTGATTGAAGAAAAACGTTTCTTCATGTGTTGCACATCTAAGTCATCAATTTTGCATAAGTGTTAGAATGAGTGTCCTTATCAAATAACATTCGAAGATTCTAAAATATTTAGCTCACACCGCAACTTGCTAAATCTCTTCTCATCCAAGGGCTTTGTGAAGATATCGGCTTGCTGTTCTTCAGTCTTCACATGCTCAATAGAAATGTTGCCCTTCAACACATGATCACGAAGAAAATGATGACGAATCGGAATGTGCTTTGTCTGCAAGTGCTGAACTGGGTTGTGAGCAATCTTGATGGCACTCTCATTGTCACAGAGGAGAGGCACATTCTTCACGTTGACGCCATAGTCCATGAGAGTTTGCTTCATCCATACCAGTTGAGCACAGCAAGAACCAACAGCAATGTACTCAGCTTCAGCAGTAGACAGTGATACACAGTTCTGTTTCTTCGAGGACCAACAGACCAAAGATTTTTCGAGGAAATGACATGTACCAGATGTTGACTTGCGGTCCACACGATCACCAGCATAGTCAAAGTCAGAATATCCAATGAGATCAAAATCCGAGCCCTTGGGATACCATAATCCTAGTGTTGGTGTGTGAGCTAGATATCGAAGAATATGCTTCACAACCTTATGGTGTGATTCTTTCGGTGTAGCTTGAAATCGGGCACACATGCAAACACTAAGCATTATATCTGGCCTAGATGCACATAAGTACAATAAAGAACCAATCATGGAGCGGTATACCTTATGATCAAAGTCAATACCATTTTCATCAGTGCACAGATGGCCATTTGTGGGCATAGGAATTTTGACTCCTTTGCAATCTTGCATGCCAAATTTCCTCAGTACATCCTTGAGGTATTTCTCCCGAGATATGAATATGCCATTGCGTTGTTGACGAATTTGAAGACCTAAGAAGAATTTCAACTCTCCCATCATAGACATTTGATATTCTTCACTCATCATATAAGCAAATTCATCACTATAACGTTGGTCAGTACAGCCAAAGATTATATCATCAACATATATTTGACACACAAAAAGTTCACCATCATAAGATTTAGTAAAGAGTGTAGGATCGAGTGAACCGGGTGTGAAGCCATTCTTCATGAGGAATTCCTTCAAAGTCTCATACCACGCCCGAGGGGCCTACTTGAGGCCATAGAGGGCCTTATTGAGTCTGAAGACTTTGTCAGGATTCTTTGGATCTTCAAAACCTGGGGGTTGAGCAACATATACTTCTTCCTCAATCTTACCATTGAGGAATGCACTTTTCACATCCATTTGATATAAGATGATATCATGATGGTTAGCATAAGCAAGTAATATGCGAATAGCCTCGAGTCTAGCAACAGGTGCAAAAGTTTCATCGAAATCAATTCCTTCAACCTGTGTGTAGCCTTGAGCTACAAGCCGTGCCTTATTCCTCACCACAAGGCCATTTTCATCTTGCTTGTTGCGGTAGATCCATTTTGTGCCAATGATATTATGCTTGCGAGGATCTGGACGTTTGACCAGTTCCCAAACGTTGTTGAGCTCGAATTGATGTAATTCTTCTTGCATGGCCTGAATCCACTCAGGCTCCAGAAATGCTTCATCTACCTCAGCGGGCTCTGAGATAGAGACAAAAGCATAGTGCCCACAAAAGTTAGATAAATGTGAAGCTTTTGAGCATGTGAGAGGACCTGGTGCTTTAATGTCGTCGATGATCTTCTCGACTTGCACTTCTTTTGCAACGCGAGGATGAGCTAGTTGTCGTTGAGGAATTTGATCTGCATTTTCGTCAGCACCAATTTCTTCAGCATTTTCCTCAGGTGCATCAGCTCGACGATCTTCATGTTTTGGAATGAATTCTTCAGCAGATTCTTCGGTAGGAATGACATCCTCAGTAGCCTTGAACTTGATAGAATCCTCAGGGTTCATCTATCACAGAAGGTAGGTGCTCTCTTTGCAAGCCATTAGTTTCATCGAACCGCACATCTACAGTTTCAACAACCTTGTGAAGAACGTTGTTGAAGACTCTGTAGGTGTGCGAGTCCTTTCCGTAACCAAGCATAAAACCTTCATGTGCTTTCGGTGCAAATTTAGCATTGTGATGAGGATCTCTAATCCAGCATTTAGCACCGAAGACTTTGAAATAACTCACATTGGGTTTCTTCTCAGTGAGGAGTTCATAGGCACTCTTCTTGAAGAATTTGTGAAGATATACCCTGTTGATGATGTGGCAAGTAGTATAAATTGCCTCAATCCAGACGTGACGAGGCGCCTTGTACTCATCGAGCATAGTGCGAGCCATCTCAACAAGAGTTTTGTTCTTGCTCTCCACGACTCCATTTTGCTGAGGAGTATAAGGAGCAGATAACTCATGAGTAATACCAAGTTCATCAAGATAGTCATCGAGACCTGAATTCTAGAAATCAGTTCCATTATCACTTCTGATGTGCTTGATCTTCATACCAAAGTTGGTTGAAGCCCTCGAGGAAAATTGTTTGAAGACTTCCTGCACTTCATGTTTGTAAGTAACAATGTGTACCCATGTGTAACGAGAGTAATCATCAACAATAACAAGACCATATAGAGAAGCATCATTAGTGACTGCTGAGTAATGATTAGGACCGAAGAGATCCATGTGAAGCAATTCAAATGGACGAGTAGTGGTCATGATAGTCTTCGCTGGATGCTTGGCCTTGGTCATCTTTCCAGCTTCACAGGCTCCACATAGGTGATCCTTGAGGAATTTGACATTCTCAATGCCAATGACATGCTTCTTCTTCGCAAGCGTGTGCAGATTCCTCATGCCTGCATGACCAAGTCGTCGATGCCATAGCCATCCTTCTGAAGCTTTTGCAAGTAGGCACACGGCTGGTTGTGAACCTGTAGAGAAATCAACAATATACAAGTCTCCTCTCCTAAAGCCTTCAAAGACTTTGGAATTGTCAGCTTCCATAATCACAACACAACGATACTTGCCAAAGACAACAACCATATCAAGATCACAAAGCATTGAGACAGACATAAGGTTGTATCCTAAGGACTCAACAAGCATGACTTTGTCCATATGTTGATCCTTTGTGATCACAACCTTACCTAGACCCAATACCTGACTTTTGCCTTTGTCAGCGAAGATGATATGCTTCAGATGCGATGGTGATAAGGGAGCATCCATCAATAGATTCTTGTCACCAGTCATGTGATTTGTACATCCACTATCGAGGACCCACTCAGTGGCTTTGGGTTGATCATCCTGCAGATGAATTAGTGCAGGTTACGAACTTCATATACTTCATCAGTGAAGAATATGACATCACAATTCATCAGATCAATTTCATCAAGTAGTAAGACAAATAAAGCAGTATGAGGACGTGAGAAATGAAAGTTCATTTCTTCATGATTAGCCTGCGTCCTTTCAGACAATTTCAGGTCTCCAGCAAATTCTTCAGACGTTCATGCATGTCTGGAGACCTGACACTGCAGAAGAAATTAGTTCTTGTTCTTCACCACCCACATCTGAAGGGGTGGCAAAGAATTCATCACTCTGCGAGCTCCATATGAGAATGGTGGCATAGAAGCCAATCCATTTCGTTTCACATAAGAGGAGTTAGGGTAAGCATATGAATAAGCAGAGAAATTATTCGAGGACTTATGAACATAATAATTAGAAGAATAATGCTCATATTCATAGCCCTTAGCTCTTCCCTGCGAAACAGAGTTGTTAGCACGATGATATTCTTGTGAGGACTTTGATCCTTTTGAGGAATTTGATCCACGTGAGGAATTGGGTCCGTATGAGGACTTGGATCCATATGAAGAATTTGATCTGGGGTTCCTATTCTTCACAGGTGGTGTCATGAGGACATTCACCTGAAGACTTTCAAGGCACTTTTTGGGAACCCAGATTTTCTTCATAGGGGAACCGTTCCTGCAGTTAGTGCCAACATATCTAGCAAATACTTCACCATTCTGATTTTTGAACAGTTTATAGTTGGAGTCAAAAGACTCATCAGAAGAATGAGAAGATTCACATGTATAACCAGATAAATTAGATGGATCAACTGGAGGTCCCTTTGCAGCAACCCATGAAGTTTTGGGGTACTGCTCAGGCTTCCAATATGTACAATCAGCATTGAGTTTCCTCTCAAAGGCAATACCCTCTTTCCTAGGGTTCCTGTTGAGGATCTGCTTTTTAAGCACATCACAAAGAGTCTGATGCCCTTTGAGGCTTTTGTACATGCCTATCATGTACAATTCCTTCAGCCCTGCATCGTCAGTGATACTAGCAATGTCCTCAGATGAGGAATTAGTGATAGCAGAGGCAGGTGAAGAATTTGTAACATTAGAAGCATTTGAACATTCAGGTGAAGAATTAGCAGATTCACATTCAATGCATTTAAAACGTGGAGGAACAAATTCTTTCTGAGCAGCGTTGATTTGTTGAGCAAGTAATGAATCGCGCTCCTTCTAAATATCTTCATAACTCACTCTTAGCTTCTCAAGATCTTGCTTTCTTTGAAGAAATTCGTAAGAAAGCTTCTCATGATCAGACAAGAGAGTGTTATGATGACCTTGAAGGTTGTCAAACTTGGTCTGAAGTCTCTGAAGATTTTCAGTCAAGATTTTAGTGCGATCCATTTCTTCACCCAACATATCATCACTTTTGTCTAGCATGTTTTGAACCTTTTCAAAAGCCCTTTGTTTTTTTACGACAATCTTAGCAAGTTTAGTGTAGCTGGGCTTAAGATTTTCATCAGATTCATCTTCACTAGATTCAGAGGAGGTATATTTAAGTACCATGGCACCCTTTGCCATGAAGCAATAGGTGGGAGTGTAGTCATCATTGCCTTCATCAGCCTTGTTGGTGAGGTCATTTTCTTCAGAGTTGAAGATAGACTTGCTGACAAATGCAGTAGCGAGGGCTAGGCTTGCCACACCAGACTCGGAGTCCTCAGATGCCTCCTCTTCCTCTTGTTCCTCAGATTCAGCTTCATAGTCCATTTCCTTGCCAATGAATGCCCGAGCCTTCTTGGAGCTGCTCTTCTTGTGAGATGAAGACTTTGAGGATTTTGATGATGAAGATTTTGAGGATTTCTTCTTTTTCTTCGCATCATCAGAACTGTAGTCCTTGTATTTCTTCTTCTTTGATTCCTTTTCCCACTGAGGACAATCTTGAATATAGTGTCCAGGTTTCTTGCACTTGTGACAAAGCCTCTTCTTGTAGTCACTGGATGAGGAATCATTGCTCCTTGAGGGTCTTCCAAAGCGACCACGTCTTGAGAACTTCTGGAATTTCTTCACGAGCAGTGCTAGCTCATGACTCAGTTCTTCAGGGTCACCAAGGCTGCTGCAAGAGTCTTCATCTTTGGACTCAGATACCGCCTTGGCCTTCAGTGCACGTGATCTGCCATAGCTCGAACCATAGAGATCTCTCTTTTTAGAAAGATGGAACTCATGAGTATTTAGCCTCTCGAGGATATCAGCAGGGTCAAGTGACTTGTAATTAGCACGCTCTTGTATCATCAATGCCAGAGTATCAAATGAGGAATCAAGCGATCTCAGCAATTTCTTCACCACCTCATGGTCGGTGATGTCAGCGGCACCAAGTGCTTGAAGCTCATTTGAGATGCCAGTGAGGTGATCGAAGGTTTACTGAACATTTTCATTGTCGAGTCTTTTGAAGCGGTTGAAGAGATTGCGAAGAACATCAACTCGAGAGTCATGCTGAGTTGAAACTCCTTCATTGACTTTGGACAACCTATCCCAGATAAGCTTAGCAGTCTCCAAAGCACTCACTCTTCCATACTATCCTTTGCTCAGATGGCCACATATGATATTCTTCGCTTGAGAGTCGAGTTGCTTGAAGCTCTTCACGTCGGTAGCGTTCAGTGAGGGTGAGACAGAAGGAACACCATTTTCCACAACATACCAGAGATCATTATCAATTGCCTCAAGATGCATTCGCATCTTATTCTTCCAGTAGGGGTAGTCCGTCCCGTCGAAGGTAGGACACCCCGCAGAGACCTTGATCATACGTGCGGTCTACATAACTAAAACTCCATGCGGTTAAACCAAAATCACGTAGAACAAGGGAGTACCTTGCTCTGATACCAATTGAAAGTGCGTTATATCGACTAGAGGGGGGGTGAATAGGCGATTTTTATGAATTCTTCACTGAGGAATTTGCTAGTGAGGAAATTCCTTAGCGAAGAACTACTTGCAGCGGAATAAGTACTCAGAAGTAAACATAACAGAAGACAAGCATAGTCATCATGATGAAATGAAGACAAGCACAGAGTACAGAAAGCGTAATCACAGGATAACACAGAGTGAAGACAAACAAACTAAAGAAATTGAACTGAGGAAATTGAGAAAGTCTTCAGTCAAAGTCTTCAAACACAGATATGGCAAGCACACAACACAATACTGAGGAAATGAAAGAGTTGAGGAAATAGAACCAGTTGGCTTGGTGAAGACAATGATTTGGTAGACCAGTTCCAACTACTGTCTCAGTTGTACATCTGGTTGGAGCGGATAGGTATTTAAACCTGAGGACACACAGTCCTCGCCGTATTCTCCTTAAACTAAGGTCACACAGACCTCGTCTAATCACTCGTGGTAAGTCTCTAGGTGACTTCCGAACCTTCACAAACTCGGTCACTCGGCGATCCACAATTCCTCTTGGATGCTCTAGACCATGACGCCTAACCGTCTGGAAGAAGCACGGTCTTCAAAGGTAACAAGCGTCGGATCCATGCAGGATCAATCTCTTCAGCGATGCTCAATCACTTTGGGTTTGTAGGTGTTTGGGTTTGGGTTTTTCCTCCCTCGATGATTTTCGCTCAAAGTGCTCGGAGGATGGGATGCTCTCAAATGACAAGTGTCAGTTTCTCTCGGAGCAGCCAACCACCTAGTGGTTGTAGGGGGCGGCTATTTATAGCGTAGGGAGCAGCCCGACATGATAAGACATAAATGCCCTTCAATGATATGACCGTTAGGTGGATAATATATTTTTGGGACAGCTGGCGCGTAGCACAGCAACGGTCGGAAATTTGAGGTTCATATTCCTCAGGGCTATCATGATCCTCACTGTGTAGGCAATCCGCACTGGCGAATTCCTAACTCCTCAGTCAGAACAAATTCCTCAGAGACCAGAAGAACTTCGTCTCTGTCACTGAAGAATATGACTGAACTGTATGAGATTTCCAAAGGCTTCACTCGAAGAGATTGGTAGGTGTAGGATTTTGAGTTGAGCATCACTTGGAAATTTTTCCTTAGTATTTCCTTGACCCCCTTTAACAGTACGGTGTTTCCTATGACTCAAGAAAGAGAAAATGAAACTACGAAAACAAAAGTCTTCATGCTTCATGTTCCTCGAATGAATACCAAGTCTTCCAGGTCACACCAATTTCTTCACTTTCAAAGTCTTCAGAAAGTCTTCAGATGAAGAACTTCATTTTTAGGGGTCGACTTTCTCTGTAAATATCAAACTCCTCATAGACTTATAGACCTGTGTACACTCACAAATGCATTAGTCCCTTAACCTATAAGTCTTCAATACACCAAAATCACTAAGGGGCACTAGATGCACTTACATTCGCACTCCAAGAATTCTGTCGCAAACAAACAATAGCATACATAAGCCCACAAGCAAAGATGCACGGGTAAAACTCAAATAAGAAGATCTGACCAGAAAGTTCAACTAAAGAACTCCGGTTTGCAAAAAGAATCAAATCAAACAGAGCAACGAAACTCAAACTGCGAAGGAAACAAGGTCCGATTACTAATCTGGACTAAGGTCAAGTTTTATAGTACTAAAATCTTGTTCAAGTTGGTTTAACAGAAAGAGGGTTTCGAGGCGAAGATCTAGGTGCTTGTTTCACCTAATTTGGATAAACGAGCGAAAAGTTGTAATAGATCGAAGATTAGGGCAGAAATCGCGATCGAAAATAATCGCGGACAAACCCTGGAAAAAGAAAAACTGACAAACAGGCTAATAAACAAACGTTCGCTGTCTATGACTAATGGACGAACAACGTTCGTTAAAACGAACAGACGAACATCCGCTATTTAACCGAACCGAGAAAAACTGAAACAAAACCGATCTATAAAAAAAACTAGATCTAGGGTTTAAAAAACAGAACGGTTTGTCTGAGAAAACCGACGAACGGCGGCGACTACCTGCAGCGAGGTTCCGGCGGGCGGCGAGGGACGACGGCGGCAGTTCTGGTGTCAGGCGGCGGGGCGGCGGCGTCGGCGGCGGCTGGTGCGGGCAGCGGGGCGACGCTAGGGTTTTGCGAGCGGGGCTGGTGGCTGGCGTGGGCGGCGTGGCGGCTCCAGGGTTTCGCGGGCGGGGCTGGCGGCTCGATGGGCCTCAGGGTCGTGGGGGCGCTGCTTATAAGGCCGGCCGGGTCAAGTGTCCAGGTCAGACACATCCCGGTAGGTCGGTGCGCACTTTTTTTAAACGAATTTTGCCGGAAAAATCCTAAAAAAATAAATAAAAATCTAAAAATACCAAAACAAATTTTCACCGTCTAAATACAATATTTAGAACAAGATGAACATTTTGATCCTAAAATGCAATTTTAAAAAATGCACATTTTTTCTAATTCAAATAAAATTGCAATAAAATCCAAATAAAATTTATTTATTTGATTTTAAATATTTTTCTTCTAATATTTCATTTATTTTGGAGAATTCATATTATCTTCTCTCATATATTTTAATTCAAAATATTTTCAGAGAGAAAAATTATTTAAAACCAAAATGATCCTTGTTTCAATATTTGACAAAATTCAAATAGGTAACACGTGAAATCGCCAACTCTCTCTGTGGGTCCTTGAGTTGCTTAGAATTTTGAGGATCGCAAAACGAAAAATGCAAAAAATATGATATGCATGAATGACCTATGTATAACATTCCAAATTGAAAGTTTGGGATGTTACAAACCTACCCCCTTAAGACGAATCTCGTCCCCGAGATTCGGGTTGGCTAGAAAATAGATGTATGTGGTCCTTGCGTAGATCATCCTCTAATTCCCATGTGGCTTAACCCTCGGTATGGTGGCTCCATGAACTTTGCAAAACTTGATAACCTTGCTGTGAGTAACTCGGCTGGCAAACTCGAGAATCTTGACAGGTTTTTCCTCATATGTCAAATCACTATCCAACTGAATTGCTTCCAGGGGCACTGTATCTCTCAAAGGAATATCGGCCATCTCTACATGTCACTTCTTCAACTGGGAAACGTGAAACTCATCATGAACTCCTGATAGTCCTTCGGGTAACTCCAACTTGTAAGCAACCTCTCTCATGCGTTCTAAAATACGGTACGGTCCTACAAATCTCGGGGTGAACTTTCCCTTCACTCCAAAACCTTTAACACCTCGTAGTGGTGACACACGGAGATATGCTTTGTCTCCGATTTCATAGACTACCTCCTTGCATTTTCAATCTGCATAACTCTTCTATCTGGACTGAGCTACCTTCAGTCTATCTCGAATCAGCTTAGCCTTCTCTTCGGACTCCTTAATCAAATCCGGTCCAAACAACTGGCGGTCTCCAACTTCATCCCACATCAACAGTGTTCGGCATCTTCTTCCATACAGGGCTTCAAAAGGTGCCATCTTCAAACTGTCCTGGTAACCGTTGTTGTATGAGAACTCCGCGTAGGGCAAGTTGTCATCCCAACTAGATCCATAATCTAATGCACAAGCTCTTAACATGTCCTCCAGAATCTGATTGACTCTCTCGATCTGTCTATCTGTCTATGGGTGAAAAGCTGTACTGAACTAAAGCCTGGTACCCAAAGTCTGGTGCAGCTGGTGCCAAAACTTTGAAGTAAACTGTGTTCCTCTATCTGATATGATGGTCCTCGGAACTCCGTGCAGACATATGATCCTGGTCATGTATATCTTGGACAACTTTGCACTGGTATAAGTGGTTTTCACTAGGATAAAGTGAGCTACTTTGGTCAAACGGTCCACTACTACCCAGATAGAATCGTATCCCGAATGGGTCCTGGGTAATCCGGTGATAAAGTCCATGCCAAGCTTGTCCCACTTCCATTCGGGTATCGGCATAGGCTGCAGTAGTCCTGCCGGCTTCTGATGTTCGGCCTTCACTCTTTGACATACATCACATATTGCTACATACTCGGCAATATCCTTCTTCATACCAGTCCACCAGAAACGCTCCTTCAAATCCAAATACATCTTGGTGTTTCCGGGGTGTATCGAGTATGGCAAGTCATGAGCTTCCTAAAGTATCAACTTCCTGATCTCTGCATTATTGGGCACATATACGCGGTCCTCAAACCACAAGGTGTTGTGCTCATCCTCACGAAAACCTTTGACTTTTCCTTCCCTCATCTTCTCCTTTATCTCAGCAATTTCTTTGTCATCCTTCTGAGCTTCTCGAATCTTTCCCAATAGCGTTGATTGAACCTCCAATGCTGCAACAAAACCTCTAGGGACTATCTCCAAACGTAGCTCCCTGAGATCTTCTGCTAACTCCTTGGGTAATCCTCCGCTTACGAGGGTACTGACATAACTCTTCCAACTCAAAGCGTCTGCTACGTCATTGGCCTTGCCTGGATGATAGTGCAACTTCATATCATAATTCTTTATGAGCTCCAACCATCTTCTCTGCCTGAGGTTCAGCTCCTTCTGGGTGAAAATGTACTTCAAACTCTTGTGATCTGTGTACACATCGCAACGGTTTCCAATAAGGAAATGTCTCCAGGTCTTGAGCGCATGCACTATGGCTGCCAACTCTAAATCATGCGTGGCATAATTCAACTCATGCGGTCGAAGTTGTCTTGAGGCATAAACAACAAATCTTCCGTCTTGCATAAGTACTCCTCCAAGTCCTAAGCGAGAGGAGTCGCAATACACTTGGAAATCCTTGCGTATATCCGGCAGAATCAACACTGGGGCTGTAGTCAAACGTTTCTTCAACTCCTAGAAACTTGCTTCACATTCCTCAGTCCAATGGAACTTGGTGTCCTTCTTCAACAATGTCGTCATAGGCTTCGCAATCTTGGAGAAATTCTCAATGAATCTCCGGTAGTATCCCACGAGTCCAAGAAAACTGCGGATCTCTCCAACTGAGGTGGGTGCCAACCACTCAGTGACCGACTGGACCTTGGTGGGATCCACTGCTATACCTTCTCCTGATATAACATGTCCAAGAAATCCAACTTCCTTCAACCAAAACTCACATTTGCTAAACTTGGCATATAACTGATGTTCCCTGAGCTTCTCGAGAACTAAATGCAAATGCTCCTTGTGTTTCTCTTCATTCTTCGAGTACACCAAGATATCATCAATGAACACCACGACAAACTTATCCAAGAACTCCATGCACACCTTGTTCATCATACTAATGAAATTGGCAGGGGTTTTAGTTAGTCCAAAAGACATAACCGTATACTCATATAATCCATACCTCATGGTGAAAGCTGTTTTAGGTATATCCTTTTCTCGAATCTTCAGCTGGTGATATCCTGATCGCAGATCGATCTTCGAAGACACTTTAGCTCCTTGCAGCTGGTCAAACAAATCATTGATCATCGGCAGTGGGTACTTGTTCTTGATCGTAACTTCATTCAATGCACGATAATCAACAACCATTCTTAACGATCCATCCTTCTTCTCAACCAAAAACACTGGGGCTCCCCATGGTGACGAACTTCATCGAATGTAACCTTTCTCCAACAACTCCTTAACCTGCTTCTTAATCTCCTCCAGATCATTTGCGGGCATCCGGTATGTTCTCTTTGATATCGGTCCGGTGCCTGGCAACAACTCTATCAAAAACTCGATGTCTCGATCTGGCGGCATGCCTGGTAACTCCTCTGGAAATACATCTGGGTAATCCTTCACTACAGGCACTTCCTCCTGAACAACTCCCATGAGAGAACTTACTTGAGTCCTCCTAGGCGCATGCCTAGATACATACTTTATCCTTTTTCCCTCCGGGGGGGTGAGTAGAATAGACCTACTAGCACAGTCAATGTTTCCTCCATACTTCGATAACCAAGCCATCCCTAGTATCACATCCAATCCTTGTGACTCCAAAATTACTAGGTCCGAGGGGAAAACATGACTACCATGTTGGGGAACTTAGTAATTTCAAAAAAAATCCTACGCACACGCAAGATCATGGTGATTCATAGCAACGAGAGGGGAGAGTGTTGTCTATGTACCCTCGTAGACCGAAAGCGGAAGCGTTAGCACAACGCGGTTGATGTAGTCGTACGTCTTCACGATCCGACCGATCAAGTACCGAACGCACGGCACCTCCGAGTTCAGCACATGTTCAGCATGATGACGTCCCTCGAACTCCGATCCAGCCGAGTGTCAAGGGAGAGTTTCGTCAGCACAACGGCGTGGTGACGATGTTGATGTTCTACCGACGCAGGGCTTCGCCTAAGCACCGCTACAGTATTATCAAGGTGGACTATGGTGGAGGGGGGCACCGCACACGGCTAAGAGATCAAACGATCAATTGTTGTGTCTCTAGGGTGCCCCTGCCCCCGTATATAAAGGGGCAAGGGGGGACAGGTGCGGCCAAGCTTGGGGCACGCCAGGAGGAGTCCTACTCCCACCGGGAGTAGGACTCCCCCCTTTCCTAGTTGGAATAGGACTTGGGAGGGAAGGAGGAGAGACGGGGAAGGAAAGGGGGGGGGGGCGCCGAACCCCTTCTTCTCCAATTCGGACTTGGGGGGGGGCGGCTGCCCCTTGGCCCGCCTCTCCACTTCTTCCACTTGGGCCCATAAGGCCCAATAGCCTCCGGGGGGTTCCGGTAACCCCTCCGGTACTCCGGTAAAATCACTATTTCACCCGGAACACCTCCGATATCCAAACATAGGCTTCTAATATATCAATCTTCATGTCTCGACCATTTCGAGACTCCTCGTCATGTCCGTGATCACATCCGGGACTCCGAACAACCTTCGGTACATCAAAACATATAAACTCATAATATAACTGTCATCGTAACGTTAGCATGCGGACCCTACGGGTTCGACAACTATGTAGACATGACCGAGACATGTCTCCGGTCAATCACCAATAGCGGAACCTGGATTCTCATGTTGGCTCCTACATATTCTACGAAGATCTTTATCGGTCAAACCGCATAACAACATACGTTGTTCCCTTTGTCATCGCTATGTTACTTGCCCGAGATTCGATCGTCGGTATCTCAATACCTAGTTCAATCTCGTTACCGACAAGTCTCTTTACTTGTTCTGTAATACATCATCCTGCAACTATCTCATTAGTTGCGATGCTTGCAACCCTTAAGTGATGTGCATTACCGAGAGGGCCCATAGATACTTCTCCGACAATCGGAGTGACAAATCCTAATCTCGAAATACGCCAACCCAACAAGTACCTTCGGAGACACCTGTAGAGCACCTTTATAACCACCCAGTTACATTGTGACGTTTGGTAGCACACAAAGTGTTCCTCCGGTAAACGGGAGTTGCATAATCTCATAGTCATAGGAACATGTATAAGTCATGAAGAAAGCAATAGCAATACACTAAACGATCGTGTGCTAAGCTAACAGAATGGGTCATGTCAATCAGATCATTCTCCTAATGATGTGATCTCGTTAATCAAATGACAACTCATGTCTATGGTTAGGAAACATAACCATCTTCGATTAACGAGCTAGTCAAGTAGAGGCATACTAGTGACACTCTGTTTGTCTATGTATTCACACATGTATTATGTTTCCGGTTAATACAATTCTAGCATGAATAATAAACATTTATCATGATATAAGGAAATAAATAATAACTTTATTATTGCCTCTAGGGCATATTTCCTTCATGCCAATGGTTAAGGGTAACCGATCGCACCATCAGCTGGCCATATACTTCGCACCGGGTGAGCTCACTAGCAAGGGTGTCCTAAGGGCTAATGTGGGTAACTTCAACTTGTCCATAAATCCCCTTTAAACGTATGTATGCGATGCACTAGTATCAAATAAAACAAGGGTAGTAAATGACTTAACCAAAAACTTACCGATAACTGTATCAGGCTGCTCTTCAACCTCGTCCACGCTCACGTGGTTCACTTGTCCCCTGTTGAAAGGGTTGGGCTTCTTCCCAGCACTTCCATTGCCTTATCCGTTCTTCAATTCCGGACAATCATTGTGTAGTGCCTAGTCTTCCCGCACTTGAAACAGGTAATGTGACTTTGATCCTTCTTGGCGGGTGTGGCTGGGGTAGAACGGTTCTGATTGCTGCCTGCTCCATTCCCGCTTCCATTCTTGGGGCCACTATGGTTATGCATACTTCCTCCATTGTGAGTGTGTCCTCCATGGTTATGGGTCAATCCTCCTGAGTTCGGGGTGAAACGAGGCTTCTGCTGAGCTCCTGAATTGTACTTCCCTTGCCCATACTTCCTTTTGCGGCTCTCAATCTGCTATTGCTTCCCTTCCATCATAAGAGCCTTGTCTACCAGGTCCTGGTAGTTGTTAAATGTTACCACCATCAACTGCATGCTCATCTCATCATTCAGCCCTTCCATAAACTTCTCCTGCTTTGCAACATCTGTGGCCACATCATCAGGGGCATAACGAGATAGCTTACTAAACTCTTCTACGTACTGAGCCACAATATGATTTCCCTGGCGCAAGTTGCAAAACTCACGCTTCTTCATGCTCATTGCTCCAATTGAGACATGGGCTATGTGGAATGCTTGCTGAAACTGATCCCAAGTGACATTGGCTATAGGGAAAGTGGCTGTGTAATTCTCCCACCATGAAGCTGCTGGTCAATCCAATTGGTGTGTGGCAAAACGCACCTTCTCAACATGTGTGCAACCTGCGGTGGTCAACTCCCTTACAATCTTGCGTAGCCAGTCATCCGCAACTATTGGCTCGGTGCTACTAGAAAACACCGGCGGCTGCAACCTCAAAAAATGGGCTAAGTTGTCAACTGGAGGTGGTGGTGGCGGGTTGTTACTGTTGTTGTTGCCTTAGTTTTGGACTAATATCTGCATCAAGGCATTCTGCTGCAGGATCAACTGGGTGATCTCAGGCGGGAAGACAAATCCGGTGTCACGTCTCGGAGGCATCTGATGGTTTAGAGGGGAGAGATTAGAATCGAAATGAGGTCTAGTGAGAAAACACTACCCATATGCACATGATACAAACACAATCATATCACTCAATCAATCAAGCAAGCGCATACGATCGGTCTAGATCTAACGTTACAAGAGTGCTCGAACTACTACTATATACATGAGAAAAGACTACTAATCATATGGTGGTCATCTAGAAATATTGATCGGTGGAAGACTCCATGATATCCGCTCCAGCTTCGTCTTCATAATCATCATCACTACCATCAGGGTCGGAGTCGGTGTCGTCGATGATGATGTAGTCTTCAGAACGTATTTCCTTGGGTTCATCGTCTTATCCTCCTGGCGCGGGGTCTCCCATGAAAACTCCTAGCTTCCTTGTTAGATCGTCATTCTTCTCCACAAGTATCGTCATTTCCTCTTCATATCCATCGCGTGTAGACTTGAGTTGCTCTTCTAGCTCGGTGATCCTAGTCATTGCCTTCTTTAAATCTATCATGCTTGTGCACATATGGTTCTCCTGGCGTCAAATGTGCTGGTTTAACTCCTGGATGAAAGCTGCAATGGACCTATCCTTCCTGGTGCTGATCATCTCCCATTGCTCATCTCGGTGCCCACATATTTGGTAGATAGTATCCTTGAGATCCTTGTTGTAGACTTCGCCGATGCGTCCCATGGCGATGTGAGCTGCCATGCTCTTTCCTAGACTCCACGTTGGGGCATCAAAGGAAAATTCTATGGGCTCAGTGACTGGCGTGAATGTTCTTCCTGGAACTCGAACTCGATCATCCATCACTCCTCTTCTGGTAAAGTGGAGGTGTAGGTCCTGGTGAAGCTTGGTATTCCAATGTTCAGGTACCTAGTGACTTCCTTCAAGTGTCGTCCAAAGGGTGTGTCTTCATCTGGTTGTGCAAACTGGTTCCTCGAGTCCGCCATCCTAAAGAGTAGAAAATGGAGAGGAGTCAGAAATGAGTAGAGAAGAGTGACCTATGCTTTTCTTAGTGGTCGTGTCCTACATTCAACGTGTGCTCTGATACCATCTTGTAGCGATCCGACCTCAGACGGTCAAATCTCTGTGTTCACCATCATCCCTGGATCGGTAATGCTGACACACACATTACTCGAAGGGTTTATAATAGAGTAGCAATCACACACTTATTACATTGGATGTCTCAAAAGAGAACTTATTGCAATAAATATGGCTTAAGGTCATCTAATAAGATAACAGCGGAAGGCTTGGAAGATAAAGTGAGTCGATCAAACTCCAACGGCATAGCTGAGTGCATGACAAATGACCTAGGCACCTTACTCGTCGTCTGAAAAGTCTGCAACATGATATGTTGCAGCCCGAAAACGGGTCAGCACATGGAATATGCTGGCAATATAACACAGTAGAGCAATGAACAGATAAAAGCTATCACTACATGCATATATGGCTTGTGGAGGCTCTATGGTTATAATGTTTTGCGAAAAGCCAATTTTTTCCTACAATAAAGGAATATATTTTATTTAACTATCATGGCCATTGAAACATTGAGAATGGTAACCCCATCTCAATCCCAATTAGAATGTAATTATCAACCCAACAAATTAATTTAGAGTGATGAGATTGAATCAAAAATTCAAGTACCAGATACTCAAGATGTCCATAACCGAGGACACGACTAACCATGATTAGTTTGTACACTCTGCAAAGGTTTGCACACTTTTCCCAACAAGACTCGATCTCCTCCTTTGATTTCTCGCACTACATGTTGTTTGAGACACGGATGACCGAGACACAGTCTTTCAGAAGCATTAACTCTAACCCCGGGTAGAGAGTACCAACCTACATCCCCTACATGTGCTAGCCTACCACTGGAAGAGGTCACGCAACATACTCAACTATGCCAGAGCCCATAATGGCTTGTGGCTACACACGGAAGTTTCTAGCATTAATAATCGTATGATCCCTTTGAGCCTGGGTGGCGGACCATAGGAGGATCACACGGTATAATCCCGTGATCTCCTAGGACAACACTGGTATAACCCCAGGTGACCAAAACCAACAATCCACCCAGTGTATTAAAGTTGCCACCTTAATTTGAACCATTAATTAATAATCTCACATCTGTCATGGATTCGCTCAAACCCAATCCATGTCTACGAGCATAGAATGGCAATATAAGCATAACGTAGAAGTAACTCCCAAGGGTTTGATAATAAAACAAGTAATAGGTTCTACCTCATCATCTACTTCCCAATACCCACAAGTTAATCACATCCTAATCATGTAGTGTTTGAGGATTTTAACTAATGCATAAAAACTGGGTATGAAAAGGGGTATGATCAATGTGTTACTTGCCTTGCTGTCGATCCGCAAAACCTAGTGACTCATAGTAGCATGCTTCGCACTCCGGGAATTCTATCGCATACAAACAATAGCATACATAATAACTCAAGCAAAGATGCACGGATAAAACTCAAATAAGAATATCTAACCAGAAAGTTCAACTAAAGAACTTTGGTTTGCAAAAAGAATCAAATAAACGGAGCATCAAAACTCAGACTGCGAAAGAAACAAGGTCCAATTACTAATCTGGACTAAACTCAATTTTTACAATATTAAAATCTTGTTCAAGTTGGTTTAACAGAAAGAGGGTTTCGAGACGAAGATCTAGGCACTTGTTTCACCCAATTTGGATAAACGAGCGAAAAGTTGTACTAGATCGAAGATTATGGCAGAAATCACGATCGAAAATAATCACGGACAAACCCTGAAAAAAGAAAGAACTGACGAACAGGCTAACGAACGAACGTTTACTGTCTGTGACTAACGGACAAACAACGTTCGTTAAAACGAATGTATGTACGAACTTCCGCTATTTAACCGAACCGAGAAAAACCGAAACAAAACCGATCTATAAAAAAACTAGATCTAGGGTTTAAAAAACAGAACGGTTTTTCTGAGAGAACCGACGAACGACGGCCACTACCTCCGGCGAGGTTCCCATGGGCGGTGAGGGGCGGCGGCGGTGGATCCGGCGTCGGGCGGCGGTGGGCAGTGACGTCAGGCGGCGTTGTGGCGCAACGGCGGCAGCAACGCCGGCTCGCGCGGGCGGCACTAGGGTTTCGTGGGCGGGGTTGGCGGCTGGCGCAGGGCGGCGGGGCGGCTCTAGGGTTTCGCGGGCGGGGCTGGCGGCTCAATGGGCCTCGTGGTCGCGGGGGCGCGGCTTATAAGGCCGACCGAGTCATGTGTCCAGGTCGGACACGGCCCGGTAGGTCGGTGCGCACTTTTTTTAAACGGATTTCACCGGAAAAATCCTAAAAAAATAAATAAAAATCTAAAAATACCAAAACATATTTTCACCGTCTAAATACAATATTTAGAACAAGATGAACATTTTCTTGGTCCTAAAATGCAATTTTGGAAAATGCACATTTTTTTCTAATTCAAATATAATTGCAATAAAATCCAAATAAAATTTATTTATTTAATTTTAAATATTTGACCTCCAATATTTCATTTATTTTGGAGAAGTCATATTATCTCCTCTCATATATTTTAATTTGAAATATTTTTGCAGAGAAAAATTATTTAAAACCAAAATGATCCTTGTTTCAATATTTGATAAAATTCAAATATGAAACACGTTAAATCCCCATCTCTCTACGTGGGTCCTTGAGTTGCTTAGAATTTCGAGGATCGCGAATCAAAAAATGCAATAAAATATGATATGCATGAATGTAACATCCCAAAATTCTAAATTTTGGAATGTTATAATTTATAGATAGATTTGATTGATTGTTTGATTGATTGATTGAAAGTGAGTGAATTCGAAACTTTTTGAAAGTTAAATGAGAGGGAATAAAAGGACTTTCCCAAACTTTCATTTTTGCTTTTATGATCTCCATGAATTCAAATTCTTTTCATCACAAAACCCTGGAGAAAAGATGACATGACTTCTTCCATTTATTTAAATGACAAGGGGTGTTGAGAATATTTGAATTCCATTTGGAAATATTTTCCAATTCTGAAACTTTATGCAACTCAATAATTTTCACGAGAGAAGATAAAATGACTTCTTCAAAGTATATGAAATATGAGTTGGGAGTTTCAAAGAATTAAATTTAAAGTTATTTTGAATTTATTATTCAATTTGGAGTTATTTGAGTTTTATTCAAATTATTTTTCTCCAAAAATAAAATACATAGAAAATAGGGTAACATGATTCTCTACAATAGAAAATTGAAAAAAAAATTATTTGAAATCATTTTGGTATTTTTAAAATAATTTTTATTGGATTTTATAAGGGCAGGATCACTGTTTAAATTATTAAAAATTGTGTGTATTTTATTAAATGCTAGAAAAAATGTCCACGTTGTAGATATTCTTTTCTGAAAATTTTGATATATTATATGCCTATATAATATTTCTATTTCTTTTTATTTTTATTCATTTTTGTTCGTCCGAGAAATCTTTTTAAATAAAATACTGTAGCGCCTTGGGCCAAAGGCCCAAGCCACCAAGCCGCCGGCCGACCAAGGCCAGGAGCCGCCGCCGTTGTCTTTAGGATTCCTAGTAGGAGTTTGTCCTACTTCCGTTTATTCCTTTTCTTTTTCTAGATCTTTTCCTTTTTTTGTTTCCTATTCCTAGTCTAATTCTTGTCCTCTACTCCAAGTAAACCCCCCTCCCCAATATAAATACCCAAGCACCCCCCTCAAAATCATCAAACCCAAAGCCCCCAAGCATCCACCACCACCGTGCCTCAGACCCGCGCAGCCGCCACACCCGCACCGCGCCGCCGCTCCTCGCCCCGCCCGCATCTCGCCGCCTCCCGCCGCTGCTTGCCGCCCGCGCCGCCGACGCACATCGCCGCCGCCACCGCTAGCTGTTGCTGCCGTCGCCGCCTAGCCCCGCGCTGCACACGCCGTCGCTTGCTTGCGCCGCCGCCCCGCTCGCATGTGCCGCACCCCGCCGTAGCCAGCACCGCCGCCCTGCGCCGCACCCCGCCGCCTGCTGCCGCGCCGGAGTTCGCCGCCGGCCGGATCCGCTCCGCTGCCGGTTTTTCGCCGTAGACCGCTGCCGAACCGGTACAAAACCGCTGAACCTCCCGGTTTTCCGTTTTTCTTATTAGTTTAGGTTTTCTCGATCGGTTTTTCTTTTAGTTTAGATTATCTAACGAGCGTTCGTCGTTTAGATTTCTGTAGCGAGCGTTCGCTCGATAGATTTTTCCTTTTCTTATTAATTTCGGCCAGGGACCTATTCGTGATAATTTTCTTCACAGATTAGTCCCTGTACTTCAATCGATCGTTACTTTTTACTCGTTTATCCAAATTAGATGAAACCAACGCCCACATCTTCGTTATGATCCCCTCTATCCAGTAATCCAACTCAAACATGTTTTTGAAAATTTTAAAATTTGAATTAGATCAGATTTGAATTCAAACTTCGTTTGATCGTAACTTGAGTTCCGTAGCTCCGTTTGAGTTGATTCTTTTTGCAAATTAAAGCTCTTGACCTAAACTTTATGATAAGGCCAAATTCATATAATTTTGGTACTGTTAGAAATTGTTTTATGTTGCAAGAGTTATTTGCTTGGTTTTGATGTTTTCCGAATCGACTTCTTCGTTCTTTCTGATCTTTTGAGTGATTGCTTATGTGTGGTTACTATTGCTTGCTTACGATAGATTTACCAGAGTGTGACGAGTAGAGCTATCAAGATTTTTGAGTGCGAATCATCTTCATCAACATTGCAGGCAAGTTCATACTTTGATCATACCTTTTCTATTACCCAGTTTTATTGCATTAGATCAATCCTCAAACACAATGCATGATTAGGATCTAATTAAATTGTGGGATGGGAAGTAGATGAGGTAGTACCTATTACCTGTTTTATTATGAAACCCTTGGGAGTTACTTCTACGCGTTGCTTATATTGCTATGCTATGCTCGCAGACGTGGTTTGGGTATGAGTGAAATCCATGACAGATGTGAGATTGTTATTTGAATGGTTCAACTTAAGGTGGCAATTTAAATACACATCTGGGTGCATTGCTAGGGGCACCCTGGGGATGGACCAGTGGACTTGCCCGGACACCTGGGGATGTACCAGTGTTGTCCTAGGAGATCCCGGGGATATACCGTGTGATCATCCTACGGTCCGCCACCCAGGCTCAAAGGGATCATAAGATCATTCATGCTAGTAACTTCCGTGTGCAGCCACAAGCCATTATGGGCTCTGCCATAGTTTATTAAGTCGTGCGAACTCTTACAGGGTAGACTAGCAGATGTAGGGAAAAGTAGGTGTACCGATCTATCCAACGTAAGGTGCTAGTACTTCTGAAAGACTATGTCTCGGTCATCCGTTTCTCAAACACCATGTAGAGCGAGAAATCAAACGGAGGCGATCGAGTCTTGTGGGGAAAAGTGCGCAAACCTCTGCAGAGTGTACAAACTAATCATGATTAGCCGTGTCCCCGGTTATGGACATCTTGAATATCTAGTTCTTGGATTATCCTATTGATCTCATCATGTTACTAAAATAATTTTGTTGGGATGTTAATGATTACTTTTAATTGGGATTGAGGATGCTGTCAACCATTCTCAATGTTTCACAACCACCATGATAGTTAAATAAAATTTATTCCTTTGCAGTAGGGAAAAATTGGCTTTTCGCAAAAACATTATAACCATAGAGCTTTTCCACCAGCCATATATGCATGTAGTAATAGCCATTGTTCATCATTCTCTCTATGGTGTGAATTTGCCAGTACATTCAATGTACTGACCCGTTTTCGGGCTGCAACGTCTCATGTTGCAGGTTTTCTTACGACGAGTAAGTGATACGTTCGGGTTACGATTTCTACACTCAACTTTGTCGTTGGTGTTGATGGGAATCCATAACCTTGTTGCTTCCGCTATATGGATTGAGGTAATAGTATTTATGTTACTTTATACATGTGATTTACCTCTGTTATAAATCCTTCGAGTACTGTGTGTGTCAGCATACCGATCCAGGGATGACACGAAAGCACAGAGACTTGACCCATTCGGGTCGGGTCGCTACAATGAATGACCTATGTATAAAATTCCAAATTGAAAATTTGGGATGCTACAACTCTGGTGCGAATCTTACTCTAGTTGACCTACGAGGTTCGGTAGTAACTTGATCAGAAGTTTCATGATCATCATCATTAGCTTCCTCACTAATTGGTGTAGGAATCACTGGAACTGATTTATGTGATGAACTACTTTCCAATAAGGGAGAAGGTACAATTACCTCATCAAGTTCTACTTTCCTCCCACTCACTTCTTTCGAGAGAAACTCCTTCTCTAGAAAGTATCCTTTCTTAGCAACGAATATTTTGCCTTCGGATCTATGATAGAAGGTGTACCAACAGTCTCCGTTGGGTATCCTATGAAGACACATTTCTCCGATTTGGGTTCGAGCTTATCAGGTTGAAGCTTTTTCACATAAGCATCGCAACCCCAAACTTTAAGAAACGACAACTTGGGTTTCTTGGCAAACCACAGTTCATATGGTGTCCTCTCAACGGATTTAGATGGTGCCCTACTTAACGTGAGTGCAGCCGTCTCTAAATCATAACCCCAAAATGATAGCGGTAAATCAGTAAGAGACATCATAGATCGCACCATATCTAATAAAGTGCGGTTACGATGTTCGGACACACCATTACGATGTGGTGTTCCGGGTGGCGTGAGTTACGAAACTATTCTGCATTGTTTCAAATGAAGACCAAACTCGTAATCTCAAATATTCAACTCCACGATCAGATCGTAGAAACTTTATTTTCTTGTTACGATGATTTTCCACATCACTCTGAAATTCTTTGAACTTTTCAAATGATTCAGACTTATGTTTCATCAAGTAGATATACCCATATCTTCTCAAATCATCTGTGAAGGTCAGAAATTAACGATATCCGCCACGAGCATCAACACTTATTGGACCGCATACATCAGTATGTATTATTTCCAATAAGTCTGTTGCTCACTCCATTGTTCTGGAGAACGGAGTCTTAGTCATCTTGCCCATAAGGCATGGTTCACAAGCATCAAGTGATTCCAAAAGCCCATTAGCATGGAGTTTCTTCATGCGCTTTACACCAATATGACCTAAACGGCAATGCCACAATTAAGTTGCACTATCATTATTAAACTTATATCTTTTGGCTTCAATACTATGAATATGTGTATCACTAAAATCAAGATTCAATAAAAAGAGACCACTCATCAAGGGTGCATGGCCATAAAACATATTACTAATATAAATAGAACAACCATTATTCTCTGATTTAAAGGAATAATCGTCTTGCATCAAACAAGATCCAGATATAATGTTCATGCTAAAAGCTGGCACCAAATAACAATTATTCAGGTCTAAAACTAATCCCGAAGGTAGATGTAGAGGTAGCGTGCCGACGGCGATCACATCGACTTTGGAACCATTTCCAACGCGTATTGTCACCTCGTCCTTAGCCAATCTTCGCTTAATTTTTAGCCCCTGTTTCGAGTTGCAAATATGAGCAACAGAAACAATATCAAATACCTATGCGTTACTACGAGCATTAGTAAGGTACACATCAATAACATGTATATCAAATATACCTCTCACTTTGCCATCCTTCTTATCCGCCAAATACTTGCGGTCGTTCCGCTTCCAGTGACCAGTCCCTTTGCAACAGAAGCACTCAGTCCCAGGCTTAGGTCCATACTTGGGCTTCTTCACTTGAGCAAGAACTTGCTTGCCATTCTTCTTGAAGTTCCCCTTCTTCCCTTTGCCCCTTTTCTTGAAACTAGTGGTCTTGTTGACCATCAACACTTGATGCTCGTTCTTGATTTCTACCTCCGCATCCTTTAGCATCGTGAAGAGCTCGGGAATTGTCTTATCCATCCATTGTATATTATAGTTCATCACGAAACTTTTGTAGCTTGGTGGCAGTGATTGAAGAACTCTGTCAATGACACTATCAACCGGAAGATTAACTCCCAGCTGAGTCAAATGATTGTGGTACCCAGACATTCTGAGTATATGTTCACTGACAGAACTATTCTCCTCCATTTTGCAGCTGTAGAACTTATTGGAGACTTCATATCTCTCAATCTGGGCATTTGCATGAAATATTAACTTCAACTCCTGGAACATCTCATATGCTCCATGACGTTCAAAACGTCCTTGAAGTCCCGGTTCTAAGACGTAAAGCATGGCACAATGAACTATCGAGTAGTCATCAACACACAACTGTCAAGCATGGCACACTTGAACTATCTGGCGTGGTGGTACACCTAGCGGTGCTTCCAGGACGTAATTCTTCTGTGCAGCAATAAGGATAATCCTCAAGTTACGGACCCAGTCTGTGTAGTTGCTACCATCACCTTTCAACTTAGCTTTCTCTAGGAACGCATTAAAATTCAACGGAACAGTAGCACGGGCCATTTATCTACAACAACATAGACATGCAAAATACTATCAGGTACTAAGTTCATGATAAATTAAAGTTCAATTAATCATATTACTTAAGAACACCCACTTAGATAGACATCCCTCTAATCATCTAAGTGATCACGTGATCCATATCAACAAAACCATGTCCGATCATCACGTGAGATGGAGTAGTTTTCAATGGTGAACATCACTATTTTGATCATTTCTACTATATGATTCATGCTCGACCTTTCGGTCTCAGTGTTCCGAGGCCATATCTGCATACGCTAGGCTCGTCAAGTTTAACCCGAGTATTCTTCATGTGCAAAACTGGCTTGCACGTGGTGTCTCAGCATGAAGAACTGTCGCAACAGTGCATACTATACCTTGAATTTTTAGTAAGGGATCATGTCATAATGCTATCGCCGTACTAAGCAAAATAAGATGCATAAAGGATAAACCTCACATACAATCAATATAAGTGATATGATATGGCCATCATCATCTTGTGCCTTTGATATCCATCTCCAAAGCACCGTCATGATCACCATCGTCACCGGCTTGACACCTTGATCTCCATCGTAGATCGTTGTCGTCTCGCCAACTATTGCTTCTACGACTATTGCTACCGCTTAGTGATAAAGTAAAGCAATTACATGGTGATTGCATTTCATACAATAAAGTGACAACCATATGGCTCCTGCCAGTTGCCGATAACTGTTACAAAACATGATAATCTCATACAACAATTTATATATCATCACGTCTTGACCATATCACATCACAGCAAGCCCTGCAAAAACAAGTTAGACGTCCTCTACTTTATTGTTGCAAGTTTTACGTGGCTACTATGGGCCTTTAGCAAGAACCGTTCTTACCTACGCATCAAAACCACAATGATTTTTCATCAAGTGTGCTGTTTTAACCTTTAACAAGGACCGAACGTATTCACACTCGATTCAACTAAAGTTGGAGAAACAGACACCCACTAGCCACCTGTGTGTGAAGCACGGCGGTAGAACCAGTCTCATGAACGGGGTCATGTAATGTTGGTCTAGGCCGCTTTATCCAACAATACCGCCGAATCAAAGTATGACATGCTGGTAAGCAGTATGACTATTATCGCCCACAACTCTTTGTGTTCTACTCACACATATAACATCTACGCATAGACCTGGCTCTGGTACCATTGTTGGGGAATGTAGTATTTCAGAAAAAATTCCTACGATCACGCAAGATCTATCTAGGAGAAGCATAGCAACGAGCAGGGAGAGTGTGTCCATGTACCCTCATAGATCCAAAGCGGAAGCATTTAGTAATGCGGTTGTTGTAGTCGAACGTCTTCGCGATCCAAACGATCAAGTACCGAATGCACGGCACCTCCGTGATCTGCACACGTTCAGCTCAGTGACGTCCCTTGAACTCTTGATCCAGTTGAGGCCGAGGGAGAGTCTCGTCAGCACGGCAGCATGGTGACGGTGATGATGAAGTTACCGACGCAGGGCTTCGCGTAAGCACTACGACAATATGACCGAGGTGGAGAACTGTGGAGGGGGGCACCGCACACAGCTAACGATAAACTTGTGTTGTCTATGGGGTGCCCCCTCCCCCGTATATAAAGGAGGGGAGGAGGAGGGCCGGCCACAAGGGGCGCGCCCAAGGGGGTGATTCCTACTCCTAGTAGGAGTAGGTTTTCCCCTTTCCTAGTCCAAGTAGGAGAAGAAGGAAGGAGAGGGAGAGGCAGAGGGAAAGAGGGGCCACACTCCCTCCCCTAGTCCTATTCGTACTCTTCTTGGGGGGCACCATCTCCTGGCTGCTGCCCTCTCTCTCCCCTAAGGCCCACTAAGGTCCGTTACTTCCTCGGGGGGCTCCGGTAACCCCTCTGGTACTCCGGTTTTATCCAAAACCAACCCGAACACTTCCGGTGTCTGAATAACATGGTCCAATATATCAATATTTGTGTCTCGACCATTTCGTGACTCCTCGTCATCTCTGTGATCTCATCCGGGACTTCGAACAACATTCAGTCATCAAATCACAAAAACTCATAATACAAATGGTCATTGAACGTTAAGCGTGCGGACCCTACGAGTTCGAGAACTATGTAGACATGACCGAGACACATCTCCGGTCAATAACTAATAGCTGAACCTTGATGCTCATATTGGTTCCTACATATTGTACAAGATCTTTATCGGTCAAACCGCATAACAACATACGTTGCTCCCTTTGTCATCGGTATGTTACTTACCTGAGATTCGATCGTCGGTATCACCATACCTAGTTCAATCTGTTTACCGGCAAGTCTCTTTACTCGTTCCGTAATGCATCATCCTGTAACTAACATATTAGTCACATTGCTTGCAAGGCTTATAGTGAGGTGCATTACCGAGAGGGCTCAGATATACCTCTCCGACAATCGGAATGACAAATCATAATCTCGATCTATGCCAACTCAACAAACACCATCGGAGACACCTGTAGACCATCTTTATAATCACTCAGTTACGTTGTGACATTTGATAGCACACTAAGTGTTCCTCCGGTATTCGGGAGTTGCATAATCTCATAGTCATAGGAACATGTATAAGTCATGAAGAAAGCAATAGCAATAAACTAAACGATCATAGTGCTAAGCTAACAGATGGGTCTTGTCCATCACATCATTCTCTAAATATGTGATCCCGTTCATCAGATGACAACACATGTCTATGGCTAGGAAACTTAACCATCTTTGATTAACAAGCTAGTCTAGTAGAGGCATACTAGGGACACTCTGTTTGTCTATGTATTCACACGTGTACTAAGTTTCCGGTTAATACAATTCTAGCATGAATAATAAACATTTATCATGATATAAGGAAATATAAATAACAACTTTATTATTGCCTCTAGGGCATATTTCCTTCAAAAAGCTCAAGCTAGGTGTGACGCCCGGATATTTAAGATACAGTGAACCTCTGCTAATGATGCCACGTCACCTCGATTACTGTTCCTAATCTCGCCTTAGTTCAAAATCGGTTCGAATTCAAAATCAAAATCAAGCAAACAATAAAGTTTTCAAATATTAAAAATAAAATGTTCGGAGTGAACCAAATATTACATAGGTAATTATGGTGGGGAAAGCACACCTTTATAAAATATTTGAATACTGTAAGATGAATAAAATAGTAGCAAAAACTATTATTTAAATACTTTTAAATATTAAATAATTATGAAACTCTTTTAGATTGGGTAGCAAGTCAGTGTGGCAGTGGCATATTTGGTAACATCAAATTAGGAGACATTTTGGAATTTTTGTAAAACAAAAATAAATGTAACTAAAGTAAAACATGAAAGAATAAATATAAAAAGGCAAAAGGCAGAAAAACAAACTGACAAAAATAAAACAAGGGCCACCCCCCTGGGCCACGACCCAGCTAACCGGCCGGCCCATCCCACTCCCCATAACCCTCACTCCACCCCGAAACCCTAACCGAACCAACCCACTCCCCCCTCAGTCCCTCGTCCCTCCACCCCCCCGCTCCAGACCGGATCGGGGCCAACCCCGCGGTCGTCGCCCGGTGCTGCCTCGCCGGCACCGCCCCCTCGTCCTCGCGGCCCGTCACCTCTCCCTCGACGGCGACCACGCCCCCGCCCCCGGACCCCGTCGCGGATCCCCGCTGCCTCGACGCCACCCGGCATCGCCCCGCCGTCGCCGGACCCCCAAGAGCCTCACCGAGCCTGCTGCCCATTCCCTACAGCTCCCTGTGAGCCCCTCCTCCATTTCCTCCCTTTTCCTCCGCTCTCGTCGCCGTAGGACGGCACCACTGCCGCGCCCCTGACGCGCTCACCACCACGCCCTCCCCCTGCGCGCCACTAGCCCTCTGCTCGCTGCTGCCGCGCCCGAGCGCACCCTCGCCACGGCTGCGCGCGCTGACCGCGCCCCACACCTGCCCGCGTCCTCCACCCAAAGCGCCGCCGCTCGCCCCGCACTGCGCACGCGCGCACTCGTGCGTCGCCCGCACCCCGGATCTCCCTCATTGCGCGCCAGTCCCGCTTCTCTGACCACGCCATCCGCGCCCTCCTCCTCACGCGCACGCCGCCGGCCCGCTCTGCCCCACTGCGGGCACCGCTTGTCGCCCTGGCCACCGCGTGCACGCGCGCGCGCCGCCCTGCTCCTCCTTTCCCCTGCTCCCCGCCGCTGCATTCGCCGCCCCGTCCTGCAACTCCCCTGCGCCAGCGACGCCGCCACGCCCGCGGCCCACTCCGACGCTTGACCTCTCCCCGACGGGCGTCCCCGCCAGCGCCCAAACGGGCTGGCGCCCGTGGCCCCGCTAACGCCCAATCCGCTAAACCCCCTGGCCCTATGACAGTGGGCCCCTGCATAGAACGGTTTTTAAAAAAACAGAATTAAAAATATATATTATATAATAAATAAATAATTAAAAATAAAATTAGTTAATTAATTAAATAATTAACTTAATTAATCATGTTTAGTTAAACTAATTAAATTTGATTAACCTAAACATCTAATTAACCTAACTAAACTCTTAGTTAGGATGATGAGTCAATGACAGGCGGGACCCACTAGTCAGGTTGACCAGTCAACCCCTGTTGACTGCTGACGTCAACATGACATCATGCTGATGTCATAAATCCATTTTCGAATTAAATTAAATAATTAATAAAATTAAAAAATTAATAAAATCTTTAGAAAATCATATCTTTTAATCCGTAACACGGATTAAATTATTTTCAACATGAAAGTTGCTCAGAGCGTCGAGACGAATCCGGGTACGCAGCCCGTTTGTCTGCCATGCATCCCTAGCATAGTGAACCTGCAACATTTCACCTCCGGTTCATTTGTCCAGAAACACGGAACACCGGGGATACTTTCCCGGATGTTTCCCCCCCCTTCACCGGTATCACCCCCTACTGCATTAGGTCACCTCTAGCATCGCGTATTACCTTGTTATATTTTGTGATGCCTTGTTTGCTCTGTATTCATTATTTCTTCCCGCTCTTCTCTCCGGTAGACTACGAGACGGACGTCGCTGCTGCCTCGATCGACTACGTCACCGACGACCCCTCCTTCTTGTCTGAGCAACCAGGCAAGCCCCCCTTGATCAGCAGATATCGCCTACTCTACTCTATACTGCTTGCATTAGAGTAGTGTAGCATGTTACTGTTTTCGTTATTCCTATCCTGATGCATAGCCTGTCATTGTTGCTATAGTTGTTACCTTTACCTGCTATCCTACTGCTTAGTATAGGATGCTAGTGTTCCATCAGTGACCCTACACTCTTGTCCGTCTGCCATGCTTTACTACTGGGCCGTGATCACTTCTGGAGGTGATCACGGGCATATACTATATACTTTACACTGTTACATTACCTGTGATACTGTTCGGAGATGGGGGCTCAAGGGGCAGGTGGTTCCACCCAGGTAGTGGTGGGCCTGGGTTCCTGACGGCCCCCGACTGTTACTTTGTGGCAAAGCGACAGGGCAGGTTGAGACCACCTAGGAGAGAGGTGGCCTGGCCCTGGTCGGCGTTCGCGGATACTTAACACGCTTAACGAGATCTGGGTATTTGATCTGAGTCTGGCCATTTGGTCTATACGCACTAACCATCTACGCGGAAGTAGTTATGGGTATCCCGGCGTCGTGGTATCAGCCGAAGCCTTCGTGACGTCAGCGACTGAGTGGCGCGTGCCGGATTGGACTGGAACGCCACTAGGCTAGGTCTGCTTCCGGCCGCGTTCGCAACGTGCAGGTGTGCTAAGGGCGATGGGCCCAGAACCATGTGCGCTTAGGTTTAGACCGGTGCGCTGACCTCTTTGTTGTGCCTAGGTGGGGCTGCGACGTGTTGATCTTCCGAGGCCGGGCATGACCCAGAAAAGTGTGTCCGGCCAAATGGGATCAAGCGTGTTGGGCTATGTGGTGCACCCCTGCAGGGAAGTTAATCTATTCGAATAGCCGTGTCCCTCGGTAAAAGGACGACCCGGAGTTGTACCTTGACCTTATGACAACTAGAACCGGATACTTAATAAAACACACCCTTCCAAGTGCCAGATACAACCCGGTGATCGCTCTCTAACAGGGCATCGAGGAGGGGATTGCCGGGTAGGATTATGCTATGCGATGCTACTTGGAGGACTTCATTCTACTCTCTTCTATATGCTACAAGACGGAGGCTGCCAGAAGCGTAGTCTTTGACAGGATTAGATATCCCCCTCTCACTCTGGCATTCTGCAGTTCAGTCCACTGATATGGCCCCTTACACATATATCCATGCATATGTAGTGTAGCTCCTTGCTTGCGAGTACTTTGGATGAGTACTCACGGTTGCCTTGTTCCCCCTTTTCCCATTTCTCTACCCGATTGCTGCAACCAGACGATGGAGCCCAGGATCCAGACGCCACCGGCGACGACGACTCATACTACTCTGGAGGTGCCTACTACTACGTGCAGCCCACTGACGACGACCAGGAGTAGTTAGGAGGATCCCAGGCAGGAGGCCTACGCCTCTTTCGATCTGTATCTTAGTTTGTGCTAGCCTTCTTAAGGCAACTTGTTTAACTTATGTCTGTACTCAGATATTGTTGCTTCCGCTAACTCGTCTATGATCGAGCACTTGTATTCGAGCCCTCGAGGCTGCTGGCTTGTATTATGATGCTTGTATGACTTATTTTATGTTTTAGAGTTGTGTTGTGATATCTTCCCGTGAGTCCCTGATCTTGATCGTACACATTTGCGTGCATGATTAGTGTACGATTAAATCGGGGGCGTCACAAGTTGGTATCAGAGTCGACTGCCTGTAGGAATCCCCCTTCCACACTCCTTGGCCGAAGTTGAGTCTAGTCGATGAAAATTGTTTTACTAACTTGGCTGTGCGGCCCCTGGGCCCACGTCGCCATCGGGTGGTATTAGGATCTTTTATCCCTCGACCTATACTCTGGGATTCTGATCTCTCTTCTATTCGGGTTAAATGGTTTTGCTAACTCTAGGTTCTCGTAAATACTCTCTCCCGGAGAGCATCTTCATTCTAGCTGATGGCCGGCTTCATCAGAAGATTCCGAAGATACTCTTCCATATTCTCTCGAGACTTTGTGCCCACCGCTTTTGCTATTCCCGACCATCAATAAACCCTTATGGATAACTACATACACTTGTCGTCCATAGCTTCCCTTCCAATTGTTCTTGTTATTACAAGATACCCTGAAATACTTCGGATATTCCGAGAATACTTTGTGCCTACTACCTTGCAGTTCTTTGCCACCTGAATACCCCTAAGAATAATTTCTCGCACTTTCCGAGTACCCGCTCATCCCCAATTGTTTAGGTGTTTCACAAAAGTCTTTGAAATACTATTCAATCCTCCGAAAATCCTTAGCAGTTTTATTGCTCTGCAAATACTTGTCTACTTGCATTATGGATGCTTTCGATATATCTGGCAATATTCACTAGTATCTTTTGACACCGCCATTTTGATCCTATTGATTCAACATGTGTGCGAATGCACACAATCTTCAATTGACCCTTCTAAATTATCTTTCCGGCTCAGACGTCATTTTGAACATGAGATGGTTCTCGACCAAACCATTTGTCGGCGATTGTGCCTCTGGTCTATTTAGTTTATCCATCCTTGATCAGAGTGTTTGCTTCCGATCCCTTGGTCGGAAATCATAATTCTTTTGCATTGGAGCTTTGAATTAGTCAGTTGTTTCTATAGTCGGATCTCCTTGCATTGTTTCTTCCTCTGGTTGAGTACCGATGCTCACATCAGATCCTTTGAGGACCACCGGATCCTTTGTTGGATTTTATCCGATAGCGTCCTTCGTATAAAAAACCTTGAGAAGTTCTTTCCCTGATACATAATACCTTAGGTAAATTGTATCCTCGGTTTTTGTCAACCATGATCTACTATCGAGCTTGTGTTATTTACTATTGAAGCTTGTGGTATATGTTTCCATGATAGCCTGACGGGTTGAACCTATACCTTCTCTAAAACCGTGTGAATCTGAAAGTTTTCACGAGTCATACTCTTCTGGTGCTTCGCCAGATAAAATTTCAACACTGCAACTTCTTCGAAGACGAGAAGTGAATGAAAGGTTTTGCATTAAAGAAGTGTGAGTCGACCTTGAACTTCGTGTTCATGCCCATGGACCTGATGTGGAACTTATCATGGAAGCTTCTTGTAGTAATAACTATTTCCTCGATATAATATCCTTTGGTAACAGTGAATTGATCCTTTGCAATCGTGGTTTCGACCATATGTTCTTCTTAGATCCCATTTCTCGGGCAAGTTTAAGCACTTGTCTTCTGCAGAGCAATACCCCAGTCCAACCTCTACTTTGGTCCGTCATCGAGTATTACCCCCTCTGGTATCTCGAGATTATCACGGAACTGCATAACTTCTTATGAGTTATTCTTCAAGTATTATTTCGCACTGATTCCAAAATTTCCCCGGGTTCTGAGTTGTTAGACACTCAAGGACACCGACAGTGAATCGAGTCTGTACTCCGATTCAATAACTATAAGTAATTTTTATTGGTTATGAGTTTAATAATCCTTCAAGTCATTCCTAGCCCGGTTGGCTATATCATTATCGTGCTAAATTTTAACTGTGCTACCTGGTCCTTCGTCCCGGAACACAATTTCGACGCTGAGCTAAGCTTACGTTGATTTCCTTGTCTTATCATTCCACCTGAGACAACAAGCTTGGTTTCGAGTTGTGTCGTACCCATGGTTCCAATAACCTCTTGCTTCATCATTCCTTGAACTTGATGTCATCACCGATAGATTACATCTTCATGAAATCTCTCGACAAATGTGTCGAGATCATCATCAACATTCTGAGTGTTTCCATGATATCACTCGAATTCACGATGAGCAATACATCCTTGCCCTCGATGAGATGTGTTATCATCAGCCACCTTATTGTCTTCCCTCCAACACAAACTTGTTCGTGTTTTGTGTTATACCTTGAGTTCCTTGCTACCCAACATTTGTTCTTCTTTACCTTGGAATATTACCACCTTTTATGTCAAGAATGTCGTGGGAATTTCACCACCTCTTAAGAATCCTTGATACAGGTGATACTTCTTGCCATATCCGTTCACTCCTTGCCTTATCCGTTAACTTCTAGCAACCCTATTGCTTTGAAGTTATTGGTCTATAGTCATCACTCGAACATTGGTCGTGCTACCTAGCCCATATTTCGGGTGCACATTTCAACCAATGTTTAACTGTGTATGTTTTCCTCGAGCATACATCATTAAGTCATTTGATCTAGCTAATGTTATCTCCTTGTTCACATAGTTGTGGAAATCCATCCTTTTGGAAATATCAATGGATTGTCGCTGAGTCAATCAGTCACCTCCTCACCTCTCCTTGATTTAATGGTGAACCCTTGTTCGGAAATCGCTTCCATAGTTCATTTCCCGAGAATCATATAATGTCGTCTCTTCAATTGTGTTGCACCTCTTCTTCTCACGCATCCTGAGTCTGAGGTATCTTGACGCCAATCGGATCTGAACCTCGATCAGATATGATGGTTGGAACATATTCCCAAAAGCTAGAACATTTGTCTTTGACCCGATAAGGTGATGTCATGCCTAGCACACCTGGCCGGAGGACCTATTGTTATAGCTTCCTTTTTAGCAAGGTTAACCATTCTTCCATGTGGAAATTGTAAGACATAGTATATAAGTTGTTCCTGATGAATCCATTGAGTATCCAAGTTCGACCTTTGTTTGAAGACCATGTCAATGCTATCTCGAAGCATGTATGTGGTACTCCGATATTTAATAAGAACATTTGAAGCATAATGCTAAATTTTCTTTATCAATTATCCAAACCCCGTTCTACGGGTAATATCATGAAATTCCTCCCCCCTTACCTCAATGGTTTTATACTTCCTATCCTGTCATGGATATCATGCTCCGCTTGTCCTTGGGAAGGATATACCCCTGAAATATATGTGTGCATACACATTTTCCTTTCCATTGTTCTGTTTAAACCTGATAATCACTTTTCCTTTCCATTGGCTTGTTTAACCCTTCTTGTGAGCTATATGTTATAAGCAGTAATATTTCCCTGCTTATGTAAACTCCTCGTTGTACCACTCTGTCAGTAAGACCCTGTTTCTACTGTTGATGACTTTCTGGTAACCGCCGATGGACGAGAACTTTGCCTATTGGTCCGCCTCATTCAACGAGCAGGAAAATGGTTCTCTTCGTCCCTCGCCCTTGGTACCAACGATGCTGTCAACATAACTGACCGGTTATTCTCTAACATGCCTTGCTTACATGATTGTGCAAGACGTCACCCCCCTTCCTACTATTAACCCACATGGTGGGCCCATAACCCATAGTTCCATAGGATCGAAACTTGACTCTCCTATACACCCCCGGTTTCCAAAGTTATTCCTCCCGCGTGGACTCGTATGTAATTCATGAGCCACCTTCCGATGAGATCATCAATTCTGGCATCAGACACAATAATTATTCCGTTGCTTGAAACCCCTTTCACCTTCTGACTAGGCATTGAACGATTGCCTGGTTGCTTGAAACTTCTTATTGTACCTTTGAACTTTACTCTCGATGTCTTTTATTTGTTCAATTCGAGAGGTACTCATATGCTCATTCATGGGTTAAACTCAGATTATTACCCTTATAGCATTCTGTCGTTGCCGATCTGCCCCATTACCTATTCGTAAGTACGATGAAGATCCCGAAGAAAGGATGCCGACTTCATCATGATGACCTCAAGATGAAGTATGAAGACATCGGCGTTATGGATCAACCTCTTCGAGCAGAGCAACCAAGACCGAGAAGACTCGTTAGAGTTTCGTAACCCGAACCTTCCCCCTTTACTTCCCTCCTAAATCTCGGGACGAGATTTCTTGTAGTGGAGGAGAATTGTGATGCCCGGATATTTAAGCTACAGTGAACCTCTGCTAATGATGCCACGTCACCTCGATTACTGTTCCTAATCTCGCCTTAGTTCAAAATCGGTTCGAATTCAAAATCAAAATCAAGCAAACAATAAAGTTTTCAAATATTAAAAATAAAATGTTCGGAGTGAACCAAATATTACATAGGTAATTATGGTGGAGAAAGCACACCTTTATAAAATATTTGAATACTGTAAGATGAATAAAATAGTAGCGAAAACTATTATTTAAATACTTTTAAATATTAAATAATTATGAAACTCTTTCAGATTGGGTAGCAAGTCAGTGTGGCAGTGGCATATTTAGTAACATAATATTAGGAGACATTTTGGAATTTTTCTAAAATAAAAATAAATGTAACTAAAGTAAAACATGAAAGAATAAATATAAAAAAGGCAAAAAGCAGAAAAACAAATTGACAAAAATAAAACAAGGGCCACCCCCCTGGGCCACGACCCAGCTAACCGGCCGGCCCACTAACCTAGCCGGCCCACCCCCACTCCCCATAACCCTCACTCCATCCTGAAACCTTAACCGAACCAACCCACTCCCCCCTCAGTCCCTCGTCTCTCCCACCCCCCCGCTCCAGATCGGATCGGGGCCGTGTTGGAAATATGCCCTAGAGGCAATAATAAAAGCATTATTATTATATTTCCTTATTCATGATAATTGTCTTTATTCGTGCTATAATTGTGTTAACCATAAATCGTAATACATGTGTGAATAACAAACAACAACATGTCCCTAGTGAGCCTCTAGTTGACTAGCTCGTTGATCGACAGATAGTCATGGTTTCCTGACTATGGACATTGGATGTCATCGATAACGGGATCACATCATTAGGAGAATGATGTGATGGACAAGACCCAATCCTAAACATAGCATAAGATCGCATAGTTCGTTTGCTAGAGTTATCCAATGTCAAGTATCCTTTCCTTAGACCATGAGATCGTGTAACTCCCGGATACCGTAGGAGTGCTTTGGGTGTGCCAAACGTCACAACGTAACTGGGTGACTATAAAGGTATACTACGGGTATCTCTGAAAGTGTCTGTTGGGTTGACATGGATCGAGACTGGGATTTGTCACTCCGCTTGACGGAGAGGTATCACCGGGCCCTCTCGGTAATGCATCATCACAATGAGCTCAATGTGATCAAAGTGTTTGATCACGGGATCATGCATTACGGAACGAGAAAAGTGACTTGCCGATAACGAGATTGAATGAGGTACTGGGATACCGACGATCGAATCTCGGGCAAGTAAAATACCGATTGATAAAGGGAATCGTATACGGGATTAATTGAATCCTTGACATCATGGTTCATCCGATGAGATCATCGTGGAGCATGTGGAAGCCAACAAGGGTATCCAGATCCCGCTGTTGGTTATTGCCCGAGAGCCGTCTCGGTCATGTCTGCATGTCTCCCGAACCCGTAGGGTCTACACACTTAAGGTTCGGTGACGCTAGGGTTGTGAAGATATGTATGTGCAGTAACCCGAATGTTGTTCGGAGTCCCGGATGAGATCCCAGACGTCACGAGGAGTTCCGGAATGGTCCGGAGGTAAAGAATTATATATAGGAAGTGCTATTTTGGCCATCGGGACAAGTTTCGGTGTTATCGGTATTGTACCGGGACCACCGGAGGGGTCCCGAGGGTCCACCGGGGGGGTCCACCTGCCCCGGGGGGCCACATGGGCTGTAGGGGGTGCGCCTTGGCCTATATGGGCCAAGGGCACCAGCCCCAAGAGGCCCATGCGCCAAGAGAGAAAAAAAAGGGGAGAGTCCTACAAGGGGAAGGCACCTCCGAGGTGCCTTGGGGAGGATGGACTCCTCCCCACCCTTGGCCGCACCCTTCCTTGGAGGAAGGGGAAAGGGCTGCGCCTCCCCCTCTCCCTTGGCCCTATATATAGTGGGGAAAAGGAGGAGCAAACCAACCCTATCGCCCTGGCACTCCCTCCTCCCTGCAACACCTCCTCCTCCTCCCGTAGTTGCTTAGCGAAGCCCTGCCGGAGTTCTGCTGCATCCACCACCACACCGTCGTGCTGGATCTTCCTCAACCTCTCCTTCCCCCTTGCTGGATCAAGAAGGAGGAGACGTCTCCCGTCCCGTACGTGTGTTGAATGCGGATGTGCCGTCCGTTCGGTACTAGATCATCGGTGAATTGGATCACGGCAAGTACGACTACCTCATCCACGTTCACTCGAACGCTTCCGTTGCGATCTACAAAGTGGTATGTATATGCTATCTAATCTGAATACTCGTTGCTAGATGAACTCATAGATGGATCTTGGTGAAACCATAGGAAAAATTTTAATTTTCTGCAACGTTCCCCAACAGTGGCATCATGAGCTAGGTTTATGCGTAGTTCTTCTTGTGCGAGTAGAACAAAATTTGTTGTGGGCGTAGATGTTGTCAATTCTTCTTGCCGTTACTAGTCAATCTTGATTCAGCGGTATTGTGGGATGAAGCGGCCCGGACCAACCTTACACGTACGCTTACGTGAGACCGGTTCCACCGACTAACATGCACTAGTTGCATAAGGTGGCTGGCGGGTGTCTGTCTCTCCTACTTTAGTTGGATCGGATTCGATGAACAGGGTCCTTATGAAGGGTAAATAGAGATTGACAAATCACGTTGTGGTTTGAACGTAGGTAAGAAAACGTTCTTGCTAGAACCCTAATTCAGCCACGTAAAACTTGCAACAACAATTAGAGGACGTCTAACTTGTTTTTGCAGCAAGTGCTTTGTGATATGATATGGCCAAAGTTGTGATGTATGATGAATGATCTATCTGTGATGTATGAGATGTTCATGCTATTGTAATAGGAATCATGACTTGCATGTCGATGAGTATGACAACCGGCAGGAGCCATAGGAGTTGTCTTTATTTTTTGTATGACCTGCGTGTCATTGAGAATCGCCATGTAAGTTACTTTACTTTATTGCTAAACGCGTTAGCCATAGTAGTAGAAGTAATAGTTGGCGAGCAACTTCAGGGAGACACGATGATGAAGATCATGATGATGAAGATCATGGTGTCAAGCCGGTGACAAGATGATCATGGAGCCCCAAGATGGAGATCAAAGGAGCAATGTGATATTGGCCATATCATGTCACGTTTATTATTTGATTGCATGTGATGTTTATCATGTTTTGCATCTTGTTTACTTAGAATGATGGTAGTAAATAAGATGATCCCTCATAATAATTTCAAGAAAGTGTTCTCCCTAACTGTGCACCGTTGCTAAGGTTCGTCGTTCCGAAGCACCACGTGATGATCGGGTGTGATAGGTCCTTACGTTCGCATACAACGGGTGTAAGACAGATTTACACACGCAAAACACTTAGGTTGACTTGACGAGCCTAGCATGTACAGACATGGCCTCGGAACACAGAAGACCGAAAGGTCGAGCATGAGTCGTATAGAAGATACGATCAACATGAAGATGTTCACCGATGTTGACTAGTCCGTCTCACGTGATGATCGGACACGGCCTAGTTGACTCGGATCATGTAATACTTAGATGACTAGAAGAGGGATGTCTATCTAAGTGGGAGTTCATTAAATAATTTGATTAAATGAACTTTATTATCATGAAGTTAGTCTAAATATTTACAATATGTCTTGTAGATCAAATGGCCAACGTAGTCCTCAACTTCAACGCGTTCCTAGAGAAAACCAAGCTCAAAGACAATGGTAGCAACTATACGGACTGGGTCCGGAACCTGAGGATTATCCTCATAGCTGCCAAGAAAGATTATGTCCTAAGAGCACCGCTAGGTGACGCACCTATTCTCCCTGCAGAACAAGACGTTATGAACGCTTGGCAGTCATGCTGCGATGATTACTCCCTCGTTCAGTGCGGCATGCTTTACAGCTTAGAGCCGGGGCTCCAAAAGCGTTTTGAGAGACACGGAGCATATGAGACGTTCGAAGAGCTGAAAATGGTTTTCCAAGCTCATGCCCAGGTCGAGAGATATGAAGTCTCCGACAAATTCTTTAGCTGTAAGATGGAGGAAAATAGTTCTGTCAGTTAACACATACTCAAAATGTCTGGGTTGCACAACCGCATGACTCAACTGGAAGTTAATCTCCCAGAAGAAGCGGTCATTGACAGAATCCTCCAGTCGCTTCCACCTAGCTACAAGAGCTTTGTGATGAACTACAATATGCAGGGGATGGTAAAGATCATTCCTGAAGTATATGCTATGCTGAAATCAGCAGAGGTAGAAATCAAGAAGGAGCATCAAGTGTTGATGGTGAATAAAACCACTAAGTTCAAGAAGGGCAAGGGTAAAAAGAACTTCAAGAAGGACGGCAAGGAAGTTGCCGCGCCCGGTAAGCAAGTTGCCGGGAAGAAGCCAAAGAATGGACCCAAGCCCGAAACTGAGTGCTTTTATTGCAAGGGAAGTGGTCACTAGAAGCGGAACTGCCCCAAATACTTAGCGGACAAGAAGGCCGGCAAAACCAAAGGTATATGTGATATACATGTAATTGATGTGTACCTTACCAGTACTCGTAGTAGCTCTTGGGTATTTGATACCGGTGCAGTTGCTCACATTTGTAACTCAAAGCAGGAGCTGCGGAATAAACGGAGACTGGCAAAGGACGAGGTGACGATGCGCGTCGAGAATGGTTCCAAGGTCGATGTGATCGCCGTCGGCACGCTGCCTCTACATTTACCTACGGGATTAGTTTTAAACCTCAATAATTGTTATTTAGTGCCAAGTTTGAGCATGAACATTGTATCTGGATCTCGCTTAATTCGAGATGGCTACTCATTTAAATCTGAGAATAATGGTTGTTCTATTTATATGAGAGATATGTTTTATGGTCATGCTCCGATGGTTAATGGTTTGTTCTTAATGAATCTCGTACGTGATGATACACATATTCATAGTGTGAATACCAAAAGAGTTAAAGTTGATAACAATAGTCCCACATATTTGTGGCATTGCCGCCTTGGTCACATAGGTGTCAAACGCATGAAGAAGCTCCACGCAGATGGACTTTTATAGTCTCTTGATTATGAATCATTTGACACGTGCGAACCATGCCTCATGGGTAAAATGACCAAGACTCCGTTCTCAGGAACAATGGAGCGAGCAACCAACTTATTGGAAATCATACATACCGATGTGTGCGGTCCAATGAGTGTTGAGGCTCGCGGTGGCTATCGTTATGTTCTCACCCTCACTGATGACTTGAGTAGATATGGGTATATCTACTTAATGAAACACAAGTCTGAGACCTTTGAAAAGTTCAAGGAATTTCAGAGTGAGGTTGAAAATCAACGTGATAAAAGGATCAAGTTTCTACGATCAGATCGTGGAGGAGAATACTTGAGTCACGAATTTGGCACACACTTAAGAAAATGTGGAATAGTTTCACAACTCACGCCGCCTGGAACACCTCAGCGTAATGGTGTGTCCGAACGTCGTAATCGCACTCTATTAGATATGGTGCGATCTATGATGTCTCTTACCGACTTACCGCTATCTTTTTGGGGCTATGCTTTAGAGACTGCCGCATTCACTTTAAATAGAGCTCCGTCGAAATCCGTTGAGACGACACCGTATGAATTATGGCTTGGGAAGAAACCTAAGCTGTCATTTCTAAAAGTTTGGGGATGCGATGCTTATGTCAAGAAACTTCAACCTGAAAAGCTCAAACCCAAATCGGAAAAATGCGTCTTCATAGGATACCCAAAAGAAACTGTTGGGTATACCTTCTACCTCAGATCCGAAGGCAAGATCTTTGTTGCCAAGAATGGATCCTTTCTAGAGAAAGAGTTTCTCTCGAAAGGAGTAAGTGGGAGGAAAGTAGAACTTGATGAAGTATTACCTCTTGAACCGGAAAATTGCGAAACTCAAGAAATCGTTCCTGAGGTGCCTGCACCGACTAGAGAGGAAATTAATGATTATGATCAAGATACTTCTGATCAAGCTCCTACTGAAATTCGAAGGTCCACAAGGACACGTTCCGCACCAGAGTGGTACGGCAACCCTGTCTTGGAAATCATGTTGTTAGACAACGGTGAACCTTCGAACTATGAGGAAGCAATGGCGAGCCCAGATTCCGACAAATGGCTGGAAGCCATGAAATCTGAGATAGGATCCATGTATGAAAACGAAGTATGGACTTTGACTGACTTGCCCGTTGAACGGCGAGCCATAGAAAATAAATGGATCTTTAAGAAGAAGACAGACGCGGATGGTAATGTGACCATCTATAAAGCTCGGCTTGTCGCTAAGGGTTATCGACAAGTTCAAGGGGTTGACTACGATGAGACTTTCTCACCGGTAGCGAAGCTGAAGTCCGTCCGAATCATGTTAGCAATTGCCGCATACTATGATTATGAGATATGGCAAATGGACGTCAAAACGGCATTCCTTAATGGTTTCCTTAAGGAAGAATTGTATATGATGCAGCCGGAAGGTTTTGTCGATCCTAAGAATGCTGACAAGGTGTGCAAGCTCCAACGCTCGATTTATGGGCTGGTGCAAGCATCTCGGAGTTGGAACATTCGCTTTGATGAGATGATCAAAGCGTTTGGGTTTACACAGACTTATGGAGAAGCCTGTGTTTACAAGAAAGTGAGTGGGAGCTCTGTAGCATTTCTCATATTATATGTAGACGACATACTTTTGATGGGAAATGATATAGAACTCTTGGACAGCATTAAGGCCTACTTGAATAAAAGTTTTTCAATGAAGGACCTTGGAGAAGCTGCTTATATATTAGGCATCAAAATCTATAGAGATAGATCGAGACGCCTCATAGGTCTTTCACAAAGCACATACCTTGATAAGATATTGAAGAAGTTCAATATGGATCAATCTAAGAAGGGGTTCTTACCTGTGTTACAAGGTGTGAAATTGAGCTCAGCTCAATGTCCGACCACGGCAGAAGATATAGAAGAGATGAGTGTCATCCCCTATGCCTCAGCCATAGGTTCTATTATGTATGCCATGCTGTGTACCAGACCTGATGTAAACCTTGCCGTAAGTTTGGTAGGAAGGTACCAAAGTAATCCCGGCAAGGAACACTGGACAGCGGTCAAGAATATCCTGAAGTACCTGAAAAGGACTAAGGAAATGTTTCTCGTTTATGGAGGTGACGAAGAGCTCGTCGTAAAAGGTTACATCGATGCTAGCTTCGACACAGATCCGGATGACTCTAAGTCACAAACCGGATACGTGTATATTTTGAATGGTGGGGCAGTAAGCTGGTGCAGTTGCAAGCAAAGCGTCGTGGCGGGATCTACATGTGAAGCGGAGTACATGGCAGCCTCGGAGGCAGCACATGAAGCAATTTGGGTGAAGGAGTTCATCACCGACCTCGGAGTCATACCCAATGCGTCGGGGCCAATCAAGCTCTTCTGTGACAACACTGGAGCTATTGCACTTGCAAAGGAGCCCAGGTTTCACAAGAAGACTAGGCACATCAAGCGTCGCTTCAACTCCATTCGTGAAAATGTTCAAGATGGAGACATAGAAATTTGTAAAGTGCACACGGATCTGAATGTCGCAGATCCATTGACTAAACCTCTCCCTAAGGCAAAACATGATCAGCACCAGAACTCTATGGGTGTTCGATTCATCACAATGTAACTAGATTATTGACTCTAGTGCAAGTGGGAGACTGTTGGAAATATGCCCTAGAGGCAATAATAAAAGCATTATTATTATATTTCCTTATTCATGATAATTGTCTTTATTCGTGCTATAATTGAGTTAACCAGAAATCGTAATACATGTGTGAATAACAGACAACAACATGTCCCTAGTGAGCCTCTAGTTGACTAGCTCGTTGATCGACAGATAGTCATGGTTTCCTGACTATGGACATTGGATGTCATCGATAACGGGATCACATCATTAGGAGAATGATGTGATGGACAAGACCCAATCCTAAACATAGCATAAGATCGCATAGTTCGTTTGCTAGAGTTATCCAATGTCAAGTATCCTTTCCTTAGACCATGAGATCGTGTAACTCCCGGATACCGTAGGAGTGCTTTGGGTGTGCCAAACGTCACAACGTAACTGGGTGACTATAAAGGTATACTACGGGTATCTCTGAAAGTGTCTGTTGGGTTGACATGGATCGAGACTGGGATTTGTCACTCCGCTTGACGGAGAGGTATCACCGGGCCCTCTCGGTAATGCATCATCACAATGAGCTCAATGTGATCAAAGTGTTTGATCACGGGATCATGCATTACGGAACGAGAAAAGTGACTTGCCGATAACGAGATTGAATGAGGTACTGGGATACCGACGATCGAATCTCGGGCAAGTAAAATACCGATTGATAAAGGGAATCGTATACGGGATTAATTGAATCCTTGACATCGTGGTTCATCCGATGAGATCATCGTGGAGCATGTGGGAGACAACAAGGGTATCCAGATCCCGCTGTTGGTTATTGCCCGAGAGCCGTCTCGGTCATGTCTGCATGTCTCCCGAACCCGTAGGGTCTACACACTTAAGGTTCGGTGACGCTAGGGTTGTGAAGATATGTATGTGCAGTAACCCGAATGTTGTTCGGAGTCCCGGATGAGATCCTGGACGTCACGAGGAGTTCCGGAATGGTCCGGAGGTAAAGAATTATATATAGGAAGTGCTATTTTGGCCATCGGGACAAGTTTCGGTGTTATCGGTATTGTACCGGGACCACCGGAGGGGTCCCGAGGGTCCACCGGGGGGGTCCACCTGCCCCGGGGGGCCACATGGGCTGTAGGGGGTGCGCCTTGGCCTATATGGGCCAAGGGCACCAGCCCCAAGAGGCCCATGCGCCAAGAGAGAAAAAAAAGGGGAGAGTCCTACAAGGGGAAGGCACCTCCGAGGTGCCTTGGGGAGGATGGACTCCTCCCCACCCTTGGCCGCACCCTTCCTTGGAGGAAGGGGCAAGGTCTGCGCCTCCCCCTCTCCCTTGGCCCTATATATAGTGGGGAAAAGGAGGAGCAAACCAACCATATCGCCCTGGCACTCCCTCCTCCCTGCAACACCTCCTCCTCCCGTAGTTGCTTAGCGAAGCCCTGCCGGAGTTCTGCTGCATCCACCACCACACCGTCGTGCTGGATCTTCCTCAACCTCTCCTTCCCCCTTGCTGGATCAAGAAGGAGGAGACGTCTCCCGTCCCGTACGTGTGTTGAACGCGGATGTGCCGTCCGTTCGGTACTAGATCATCGGTGAATTGGATCACGACAAGTACGACTACCTCATCCATGTTCACTCGAACGCTTCCGTTGCGATCTACAAAGTGGTATGTAGATGCTATCTAATCTGAATACTCGTTGCTAGATGAACTCATAGATGGATCTTGGTGAAACCGTAGGAAAAATTTTAATTTTCTGCAACGTTCCCCAACAGGCCGACCCCGCGGTCGTCGCCCGGTGCCGCCTCGACGGCACCGCCCCCTCGTCCTCGCGGCCCGTCACCTCTCCCTCGACGGCGACCACGCCCCCGCCCCCGTACCCCTTCGCGGATCCCCGCTGCCTCGACGCCACCCGGCATCGCCCCGCCGTCGCCGGACCCCCAAGAGCCTCACCGAGCCCGCTGCCCGTTCCCTACAGCTCCCTGTGAGCCCCTCCTCCATTTCCCCCCTTCTCCTCCGCTCTCGTCGCCGTAGGACGCCACCACTACCGCGCCCCTGACGCGCTCACCACCACGCCCTCCCCCTGCGTGCCGCTAGCCCTCTGCTCGCTGCTGCCGTGCCCGAGCGCACCCTCGCCATGGCTGCGCGCGCTGGCCGCGCCCCATACCTGCCCGCGTCCTCCACTTGAAGCGCCGCCGCTCGCCCCGCACTGCGCACGCGCGCACTCGTGCGTCGCCCGTACCCCGGATCTCCCTCGTTGCACGCCAGTCCCGCTTCTCTGACCACGCCGTCCGTGCCCTACTCCTCACGCGCACGCCGCCGGCCCGCTCTGCCCCACTACGGGCGCCGCTTGTCGCCCCTGGCCACCGCATGCATGCGCGCGCGCCGCCCTGCTCCTTCCTTCCCCTGCTCCCCGCCGCTGCATTCGCCGCCCCGTCCTGCACCCCCCTGCGCCAGCGACGCCGCCACGCCCGTGGCCCACTTCGGCGCTCGACCCCTCCCTGACGGGCGTCCCCGCCAGCGCCCAAACGGGCTGGCGCCCGTGGCCCCGCTAACGCCCAATCCGCTAAACCCCGTGGCCCTATGACAGTGGGCCCCTGCATAGAACGGTTTATAAAAAACAGAATTAAAAAAATATATTATATAATAAATAAATAATTAACAATAAAATTAGTTAATTAATTAAATAATTAACTTAATTAATCATGTTTAGTTAAACTAATTAAATTTGATTAACCTAAACATCTAATTAACCTAACTAATCTGTTAGTTAGGATGATGAGTCAATGACAGGCGGGACCCACTGGTCAGGTTGACCAGTCAACCCCTGTTGACTGCTGACGTCAGCATGACATCATGCTGATGTCATAAATCCATTTTCGAATTAAATTAAATAATTAATAAAATTAAAAAATTAATAAAATCTTTAGAAAATCATATCTTTTAATCCGTAACTCGGATTAAATTATTTTTAACATGAAAGTTGCTCAGAACGACGAGACGAATCCGGATACGTAGCCCGTTCGTCTGCCATGCGTCCCTAGCATAGTGAACGTCCAACATTTCACCTCCGGTTCATCTGTCCAGAAACATGGAACACCGAGGATACTTTCCCGGATGTCCCCCCCCTTCACCGGTATCACCCCCTACTGCATTAGGTCACCTCTAGCACCGCGTATTTTCTTGTTATATTTTGTGATGCTTTGTTTGCTCTGTATTCATTATTTCTTCCCCCTCTTCTCTCCGGTAGACTACGAGACGTACGTCGCTGCTGCCTCGATCGACTACGTCACCAACGACCCCTCCTGCTTGTCTGAGCAACCAGGCAAGCCCCCCCCTTGATCACCAGATATCGCCTACTCTACTCTATACTGCTTGCATTAGAGTAGTGTAGCATGTTACTGTTTTCGTTATTCCTATCCTGATGCATAGCCTGTCATTGTTGCTACAGTTGTTACCTTTATCTGCTATCCTACTGCTTAGTATAGGATGCTAGTGTTCCATTAGTGGCCCTACACTCTTGTCCGTCTACCATGATTTACTACTGGGTCGTGATCACTTCGGGAGGTGATCATGGGCATATACTATATACTTTACACTATTACATTACCTGTGATACTGTTCAGAGATGGGGCTGAAGGGGCAGGTGGTTCCACCCAGGTAGTGGTGGACCTGGGTTCCCGACGGCCCCCGACTGTTACTTTGTGGCGGAGCGACAGGGCAGGTTGAGACCACCTAGGAGAGAGGTGGCCTGGCCCTGGTCGGTGTTCGCGGATACTTAACATGCTTAACGAGATCTAGGTATTTGATCTGAGTCTGGCCATTTGGTCTATACGCACTAACCATCTACGCGGGAGTAGTTATGGGTATCCCGGCGTCGTGGTATCAGCCGAAGCCTTCGTGACGTCAGCGACTGAGTGGCGCGCGCCGGATTGGACTGGAATGCCACTAGGCTAGGTCTGCTTCCGGCCGCGTTCACAACGTGCAGGTGTGCTAAGGGCGATGGGCCCAGACCCCTGTGCGCTTAGGTTTAGACTGGCGTGCTGACCTCTCTGTTGTGCCTAGGTGGGGCTGCGACGTGTTGATCTTCCGAGGCCGGGCATGACCCAGAAAAGTGTGTCCGGCCAAATGGGATCAAGCGTGTTGGGCTATGTGGTGCACCCCTGCAGGGAAGTTAATCTATTCGAATAGACGCGTCCCTCGGTAAAAGGACGACCCGGAGTTGTACCTTGACCTTATGACAACTAGAACCGGATACTTAATAAAACACACCCTTCCAAGTGCCAGATACAACCCGGTGATCGCTCTCTAACAGGGCATCGAGGAGGGGATTGCCAGGTAGGATTATGCTATGCGATGCTACTTGGAGGACTTCATTCTACTCTCTTCTATATGTTGCAAGACGGAGGCTGCCAGAAGCGTAGTCTTCGACAGGATTAGATATCCCCCACTCACTCTGGCATTCTGTAGTTCAGTCCACTGATATGGCCCCTTACACGTATATCCATGCATATGTAGTGTACTGTAACGCCCTCGATGCGGTTATATCTCCCACGTGTCGAAGCACGACTTAGAGGCATAACCGCATTGAAAGCAATGTCGCAAGTGAGGTAATCTTCACACAACCCATGTAATACATAAGGGGAAAGAGATAAATAATTGGCTTACAATCACCACTTCACACAAATACATGAATAAAGCATTACATCAACCAAGTACAATCAAGGCCCGACTACGGAGCCAAAATAAAAGAAGAACCCCAAAAGCGACAAAGGTCCCCGATCGACCCCAACTGGGCTCCACTACTGATCGACTAGAACGAAACAACATAAAGGATAGGATCTTCATTGAACTCCTCCTTGAGCTCGGGTACGTCACCTGCATGGTTTCATCGGCACCTGCAAACTGGTTTCTGGAAGTATCTGTGAGTCACGGGGACTCAGCAATCTCATACCCGCGAGATCAAGACTATTTAAGCTTATAGGTAGGGTAAAAGGTATGAGGTGGAGCTGCAGCAGCGACTAGCATATATGATGGCTAACATACGCAAATGAGAGCGAGAAGAGAAGGCAAAGCACGGTCGATGATCTATGATCAAGAAATGATCCTGAAACTACTTACGTCAAGCATAACTCCAAGACCGTGTTCACTTCCCGGACTCCACCGAGAAGAGACCATCACGGTTACACACGCGGTTGGTGTATTTTAGTTAAGATCAACTTCGGGTTTTCTACAACCGGACATTAACAAATTCCCATCTGCCACATAACCGCGGGCACGGCTTTCAAAAGTTCAAACCCTGCAGGGGTGTCCCAACTTAGCCCATGATAAGCTCTCGCAATCAACGAAGGATATTCCTTCTCCCCGGGAAGACCCGATCAGTCTCGGAATCCCGGCTACAAGACATTTCGACAGCAATAAAACAAGTCCAGCAAAGCCGCCCGATGCGCCGACATCCTGATAGGAGCTGCACATATCTCGTTCTCAGGGCAACACCGGATGAGATAGGCTACGAGTAAAACCAGGCCTCGAGTTTCCCCGCGGTGGCCCCGCAGGCGGCTCGGTTCGAACCAACACTTAGACAAGCATTGGCCCGGGGGGGGGGCTAAATAAAGATGACCCTCGGGCTGATCAAACCCAAGGGAAAGGGATAGGTGGTAGGCAAATGGTAAAACCAAGGTTGGGCCTTGCTAGAAGAGTCTTATTCAAAGCGAACTGTCAAGGGGGTCCCATAAATCACCCGACCGCGTTAGGGACGCAAAAAATCCGGGAACATAACACCGATATGACGGAAACTATGGCGGCAAGAGTGGAACAAAACACCAGGCATAAGGCCGAGCCTTCCACCCTTTACCAAGTATATAGATGCATTAATTAAATAAGATATATTGTGATATCCCAACAAGAAAACACGTTCCAACAAGGAACAACAAGTCCATGTTCCAACAAGGAACAAGCTTCATCTTCACCTGCAACTAACAACGCTATAAGAGGGGCTGAGCAAAGCGGTAACATAGTCAAACAACGGTTTGCTAGGACAAGGTGGGTTAGAGGCTTGGTTTAACAATATGGGAGGCATGATAAGCAAGTGGTAGGTATCACAGCATAGGCATAGCAAAAGAGCGAGCAACTAGCAAGCAAAGATAGAAGTGATTTCGAGGGTATGGTCATCTTGCCTGAGATCCCGCAAGGAAGAAGAACGAGTCCATGAAGAAGACAAACGGACGTAGTCGAACGAAACCTCACAACTCCGGAACGAAACCGAAGCTAACGAGAGAAGCAACCCGGAAAGAAACAAACAACATAGTAAACAACCATCACATAAACATGGCATGATACACAATCAAGTATGATGCATGTCCGGTTTAAAGAGGCATGGCATGGCAAAGTGCACAAACAACACTACAAGTTAAGTGGAGCTCAATATGCAACGAGTTGCATACTGATGAAATCCCACATTTAATTATTTAGTTCACTCTTGGTTAGGTACTCAACAATATTAAATGTTGGTTAACATGGCAAGGGGTGATGCACAACAAAACTACCTATCTAGACAAGTTTAAATGAGGCCGGAAACTACGAACAACAATTCCGGAAAAATCCCCATATGCATATTTCAAAGTTGGTACTGTTCTGTCCCAAACACAATTTTAGGGTTGTTAAACATGCAAAACAATGGCACCAGGTTAAACTAGGCATTTTTCTACCCCATTTACATATGAAGTTTATTTAAAACCGAGCTACGGTTAAATAGTTATGAATTAAATCATTTTAACATGGCATTTATATAAATTTAATCAAACAACAAGTTTAAACATTTTAACATGGGATGAAAGTGGCAAATTGTGAAACTAGATAAAACTCTAATCATTTCACATGCATAGTTTGTTTAATTTGGATGCATGCATATTTAAATATGAGCAATGCAAAACAATGACAATTCTGAAAATATGCAAGCACTAGATAATAGACAAATACACAGATCTGAAAAAAAACCCACACTGGGCCGAATCTGCTGGCTGGCCCAATAGTGCACAGGGGAGGCTGGGCACGTCCTCACCTCGCTGGGCCGGATCTGGCTAGCGGCTGGACCAGGTTGTGCGGGCAGGCCGCTGAGGAAGCTGGGCTGGGCCTTGGGGCGCTCTGGCGCTGGCTCCAGGCAAACAGGGACGCGGTCAACGGCGAGCAGAGGTGTGTCGTCCTCCCTGCTCGAACGACGCAGAGGAGGCGAGCAGGGCGAAGGGGCGGAGAGTACCCAAGGGAAGGAGGCGGCTCGCGGCGGCGTGGGGTCGGGGAGGTCACGGACGGGGCTGGAGATGAGATCCAGGGCGGCCGCTTCAAGGGACTCCGGCGGAACGGACTTGGCAGGGAGGCGGCGGAAGCTGCAAGGCCGTGGCGTTGCAGAAGACCACGGCAACAGCGGCTACTGGCGCGGTGGCGGAGGGACAGGCGTGCTCGGGTGCGCGTGCAGAGGAGGCAGAGGTGCGGCACGGCGGGGCTTCGACCGGGGAGGCAGGGCGCGGTCAACGCACGATGTGGAGGAGCTCCCCTCCCGTTGGGCTCGTGCGCGCGGGACGAAGCAGAGGGGGCGAGGCGACCTGTCCGTGCCGGCCGGCGGGTCACGAACTTGAGGCGCTCAGGCGCCATGGCTGCTCCAACTCCCTGCAGCAACCAGGGAGAGATGAGAGACCGGAGGGAGTGAGAGACAGAAGGAGAAGAAGAGGGGAAGGGGCGACGGGGTCCTAGTGATGCTGCTGCTTGCAGCCGGTGGCGAGCTGCTCGTGATCCCCTCGGGATCGAGCAGAGGAGGTGCTGGTGGATGGAGGGGCTGTACACGAGGAGGGAGATCGTTGGCTGCGGGTGGATTTGGATCGGGAGGATCCCGAGGTGGAAGAGGACTGGCGGCGGCGGCTGGGAGGATGGGACAAGGCTCCTAATTTTTAGGGCAGGGGTTGGTCTATATATAGGAACAAAAGATTAGGTTTGGACCCTCCGATTAAAATCGAACGATCTCGGATAAATAGGTTAGGGGGCCCAATCAAGAAAACGGAGATATTTTGTAGACGTTAGGGGATGATCCGGACACAACGGTAGCGGCAGTCCGGTTCGGGTCCGGGACAACTTTCGGACGCGCGCACAAGGAGGTCCGCGGGCTGAAGAGAGAGGTTAGGTTGGGTCTGGCGGATTGTGAAGAGCGGGTTGGTCTGAGAGAAGAGGGGAGAGATGCAGCCCGGCACAGTTTCCGGAGACCGAAAACGTCCGACGTTAGACCGGCTATAATGCCGCTATATTTATTCGTTGGGGTGTCAAACGGACTCCGAATGCGATGAAACTTGGCACGCGGTCTACTGACACCAAAACAACACTGCACGCCAACTTTCATCCCATTCCGAGAACATTTTCCGGCCACTTATAAAATAATATTTTGGACATGCCGCGGGCGCGTGCAAGTGTGGTTGGTCTCAGAACAGACAAGGGAGAGAACTCGGAGAACCCGGACGGATGCAGGTTTCGAAAACATGATGATGCAATGCGGATGATGACATGGCAAGATGCAACATGCAAGCAAATGACAAAGCAACAACAGCGAATAACGGGAGGCCAACTGGCACATCGGTCTCGGGGCGTTACAACACTCCACCACTACGAGAGGATCTCGTCCCGAGATCTAGGATGGCACCGGAGGGAAAAAACGGAAGAGGAAGATAAGCGGTAAAACTAAGTTGCTTCTTTACAAATGAGAGAAACCAATGAACCTTTAAAGGTTGAACAAATTGAATGAAGAATACAATGGAGATGAGCAAGATTGTGAACACTCCGTTAGATAAAAAGGAACATGGGATACGACGAGAACCAATAGATTAAGTGACAAGACAGATATTGAAACCACTCCGGTTAAAACAAGAAGGGAAGGAATAAGAATGGTATAATTTGGGCAGCACTCCGACTGTAAATGGAAGGAATAGAGCATGATCTTGACAAGATGAGAGGATATGAAATCAACAACACACTGCCTCCGGAACTATTGAAAGAATGGCACAAGGTGTAAGAAAGATTTCCGGTTGAGAAGAGAGGATAAACTTGATAAGAAGATAGACTTGAATGAAAGACACGACACTCCGGTTGACTGGATAAGCAAAAGCAAAGAACATGATCCTCACCATTCGAGAAGAGGAGTGAAGGGAGCAACATCACAATGCCTCCGGAAGAAGAAATAGAAGATAGATCATTGGGATAAGGGACGAAGAAGAAAATGACAACTTATGCCGCAAATGAGCTTGTAAAAGCATCTTTAGGAGAAGGGTCGAACGGAGTTGTTGGAAAAGCAACAACAACAAAAAGAGTAGGCTTGATGTGGGCTTATGGAAAAACTTTCAAAACTATGAGGTGAAATTCAGCCACCAATGGAAAACAAATGATTGGATTGATATTAACAAGGAGACGAGAAACTTATTTCCTCGGGAGGAAAAATGAAGAACTTGGGTCATTGATAAACACCATAATAGCAACAAACCTTAGTGAAGGCTTTAGGTGAAATATGACACAAGATGAATCCAATGAAAAGATTGATGGATTTAAATATCCCATTCTTGACAACATGTAAATCATGAAGCATGAATAGAAATTGTCAAGAATGACATAACACCACATCAAAAGATAAGGTAGAAAGAATTGCACTTCGGAATGCAAGATGAAGAATGCTTGAACTCCTCAAAACAAAACATGTGTTGACACCATGTTTATTTTAGAGTATGGTTTGACGGATCTTAACTCCGAGAGAAAAAATCTTGATGAACAATTGAAGAATGAAAAGAATCCTTGACGAAGCACCATGTAGAGCCTCCATGAAGAACTCCGGTAATAAAAGGATGATAGAAAGAAAGAGAAGTTCAAAACACAAGGTGAAGCCTTGCAATGATTTAGATGGATCTTCGTGGTGATGAGAGCTTGGAACTCTGGGAAAAGAAAGATGAACACCTAGAAACCGAGAATTACTTCATCATGAACAAACTCCGAAGGAAGGGATTAAACACTTGGATGAAACAATAATAAGAATTACGTTATGCGTATCCTTCACCAATTTAAATTGATGACAAGCAACGGATTTGGCATACTACTTATTCTCGTAGAAAGGATTAAGAGAGATATTGCTCAACTTGGGAAGGTCTTCAACGATCCGCCGGTAGAATTTGGAAAGAACGAATGAATTGATATGATAACGAAGGAAGAGAAATCTTGAACGAACCACCGTAAGAATTGAAAATGAACGAAGAAAAGATAAAGAAACACCGGGAAGAATTAGCAAACGAACGAACATACTTGAGAGATTTTAGATACAAGAGAATGAAGAGATGACAAGTAGACTAGAGAATACTTGAACGATGCACCAGTAAGATTTGGAGAATGAACGAAGAGACATCAATTTAGAATAATTGGAGAACGAGGCTGAAAACTTAGAACGAATAAATCTGAGATGATGGGCTCCGAAGAATCAAACTGGAAAGACTCCTGAAATGCTCCGGATGGGTGAAAAGAATTCTCACAATCAAAAACAATTATGAAAGGAAGGCATCAAGCTAGAACCATGAATCTTGAAGAGAATGGAGCAAGATTCAAGAGAAACTCTTCTTCAGTCTTCAAATGTTGAGAACGATGATGAGAACCACCAAGAATTGTTGAGGCACTCCGGAATGACAATTAGAAAGATTGAACGAACGATGAAAAGAATTTGAAAGATCTTGGAGAAAGACATATGACTGATGAAAATTTATTCTTACATCAAACTTCGAAAAGAATTAGGGAATAGCTCCGGGAAAATTAGAAGAGTCAGGTAAGATCCTGGAAAAAGACCTGTGGGTTAGGGCCCACTCAAAAGAAACACTGTTGAAGTGATTTAAAAGAGAGATAGCACCGGTTGAATTAAATGGCTTGAATGAGATAACATCCTCAAAAGAACTTGAGTGAATTGAGAATGGAAACTTGAATCTTCTGATATATCTTCATCACTCCGGAACAATTGAATAGCGAGAAGTAGATGATTAAGAGGTACACCGGCATAAGAAAGCATTTGAAACGAGGAAAAGAATACGATCAACACTGAAAGCTTGACTTAAATCCACCGGAGAAGAAAACAATGAAGAATGATAACTTGAAGCTCCGTTAGAATCTTCATGATAATCACCGGATGAGAACATTGAAGGAAAGAATGGAGAAACTTCCATCAATAAAAAAGGATACTTGATTGAGAAATCTGAGTCCTTGAAGAAAAAGGGTGGGAGGGCGGGAAAAACAAAGACAACTTGGAACGGATGAAGCAAACACCGTTGAGAAGAACTGATAAATGATCTTGCGAATGTTGAAGTGATCGGATCCACTTGAAGAGAGACACACCGGTTGGAAAGAATTGAAAAGACAACCTCAGTGATCAAGAAGGATTAGTATTCACATAGAAATATGAGAACACCATTTAGGAAAGGTATGGATTCAACATTTGACTTCGAAGCAACTCGAATACCACAAAACAAAACAAAGGATTGGCTTGTAGAATAAGCCGGAACAAACAGATGATAGATCCCATATCGTATCATGTGTCTGTTGGAAAGATATTCTAAGAGCTACTTGAATTCCCACTTATAAACTCCCGAAACTTTCTGGTTATGCAATCAGGTGTTGGGGATACAGGGGACACAAAATATATCACCCAAACTAACAATACCTAGATCCAGCTGTATCCATCCTTCAACACATAACCAAGAAACCTTCGGAAATCGTCTACCTCAAGCTTCGAAAAGCATCCGTTATACTAGTTATGGCAATACTCCCGCACTCGCCTCAGTACTGGGCTATCAGGGTTATCTCACCAACAACTGTACAAAAGAGATTTTCGATGTCGGCGTACTAAACTCAGGTATTCCAGAATTGTAACGACAAAATTATGACGACAACACCTCGGAGCTCAACTCCCCGGGACACCTCCACTAAAACCCCTGCTGACGGGAGGCAACCAAGACAATGTTGTCATCATAAAACCATCGGAACGATTCTAAGATACCCGCGTGATCCTAAATTTTTTTAGTGAAATTTGTGAAGAGAAGAGTCAAAACTCTACGTCAGGATGCCTTACCAGAGCGATGAAGAGACTGGGAAGTAAAAAGAATTCCTAAACTCTCCGATACATAATTCCTAAATGACTCAAAACATTTTTTCTAGACACAACTCGGCCGCTAAAAACGATCAATCAGTGGTGGCTCCTAAGGTCGGGGAAGGCTCTGATTACCAACTTGTAACGCCCTCGATGCGGCTATATCTCCCACGTGTCAAAGCACGACTTAGAGGCATAACGGCATTGAAAGCAATGTCTCAAGTGAGGTAATCTTCACACAACCCATGTAATACATAAGGGGAAAGAGATACATAATTGGCTTACAATCGCCACTTCACACAATTACATGAATAAAGCATTACATCAACCAAGTACAATCAAGGCCCGACTATGGAGCCAAAATAAAAGAAGAACCCCAAAAACGACAAAGGTCCTCGATCGACCCCAACTGGGCTCCACTACTGATCGACTAGAACGAAACAACATAAAGGACAAGATCTTCATCGAACTCCTCCTTGAGCTCGGGTGCGTCACCTGCACGATTTCTTCGGCACCTGCAAACTGGTTTTGGAAGTATCTGTGAGTCACGGGGACTCAGCAACCTAACACCCGCGAGATCAAGACTATTTAAGCTTATAGGTAGGGTAAAAGGTATGAGGTGGAGCTGCAGCAAGCGACTAGCATATATGGTGGCTAACATATGCAAATGAGAGCGAGAAGAGAAGGCAAAAGCACGGTCGAACAACTATGATCAAGAAGTGATCCTGAAACTACTTACATCAAGCATAACTCCAACAACCGTGTTCACTTCCCGGACCCCGCCGAGAAGAGACCATCACGGTTACACACGCGGTTGGTGTATTTTAGTTAAGATCAACTTCGGGTTTTCTACAACCGGACATTAACAAATTCCCATCTGCCACATAACCGCGGGCACGGCTTTCGAAAGTTCAAACCCTGCAGGGGTGTCCCAACTTAGCCCATTATAAGCTCTCGCGATCAACGAAGGATATTCCTTCTCCCCGGGAAGACCCGATCAGTCTCGGAATCCCGGCTACAAGACATTTCGACAGCAATAAAACAAGTCCAGCAAAGCCGCCCGATGCGCCGACATCCTGATAGGAGCTGCACATATCTCGTTCTCAGGGCAACACCGGATAAGACAAGCTACGAGTAAAACCAGGCCTCGAGTTTCCACGAGGGGGCCCCATAGGCAGCTCAGTTCGGACCAACACTTAGACACGCATTGGCCCGGGGGGCTAAATAAAGATGACCCTCGGGCTGATCAAACCCAAGGGAAAGGGGTAGGTGGTAGGCAAATGGTAAAACCAAGGTTGGGCCTTGATGGAAGAGTCTTATTCAAAGCGAACTGTCAAGGGGGTCCCATAAATCACCCGACCGCGTTAGGGACGCAAAATCCGGGAACATAACACCGATATGACGGAAACTAGGGCGGCAAGAGTGGAACAAAACACCAGGCATAAGGCCGAGCCTTCCACCCTTTACCAAGTATATAGATGCATTAATTAAATAATATATATTGTGATATCCCAACAAGTAAACATGTTCCAACAAGGAACAACAAGTCCATGTTCCAACAAGGAACAAGCTTCATGTTCACCTGCAACTAACAACGCTATAAGAGGGGCTGAGCAGAGCGGTAACATAACCAAACAACGGTTTGCTAGGACAAGGTGGGTTAGAGGCTTGGTTTGACAAAATGGGAGGCATGATAAGCAAGTGGTAGGTATCGCAACATAGGCATAACAAAAGAGCGAGCAACTAGCAAGCAAAGATAGAAGTGATTTCGAGGGTATGGTCATCTTGCGTGAGATCCCGCAAGGAAGAAGAACGAGTCCATGAAGAAGACAAATGGACAAAGACGAACGGATCCTCACAATCGCAACGTTATCGGAACTAACCCGAAGAAGCAACACCGGAAAGAAGCAAACAACAAAGTAAACAACCACCACATAAACATGGCATGATATGCGAGATGTGGTATGCAATGCATATGCATGCTCCGGAAGGAAAAGATTAACCAGGCATAATCTTGGCAAACCAAGTATGCCACTGGAAATATGAGATGATTTCGGTTGAAATCGATATAAAGATCACCGGAATCGGATGCACGGTTTGCAAATGACAAGCAAAACAAGAATGACAATAATCTGCCATTAACAGCATGATGCTACTTAGCAAGCAACAAGAAATTAAGCTAATGCACCCAAACATGTCAACAAAGCATATGTAAGTAATCTACTCAAGATTATTGACAAAAGATGAACATTGAGCTACGGCTAAATCACACCACAACAGGTTCAAACAAGCATGGCAAAAGTGCACAAGATAACAGGTTCACAGACTTAGTGAAAATAACAACATGCCAGAAATTAACATCAGGATGACATGTTTAGAGCAAGAAAACAACATGCTACGGGAACAGGACATAGCAAAATAAGGCATGGCATGAATCTACTCAAAGCATAGAACAGAAGTCCCTTACTGACCATAAGCCAAAAAGGATCAGAAAATATAATAGCACCCATGTCAATTAAGCAAGTTTCGTTACAGGTTTCAGACTTAGCAGAAAACTGGACATGTCAAAAACAGATAACAAGTAGGCATGTTTACGAGCTCGATGCACTCACTACACAGCATCTCATGATAATATAAGCATACATCCATAAATAATACATGACATAGAAGCTAGAAATGGCAAGAATAACATCATAGCATGCACGGATCAACTACAACAAGCTTGGCAAAATCGAATAACATGTAAACAATCTGCCAGCAACATTTTATAGCAAAAGTAGAGCTCGATTGACTCAAGCTATGGCACTCCATAAATACAAACAAAGGCATGTATGGATAGAGAAAATCCATATTCTCAAAACACCCTTACTGATCATGCTCAAAAGAGGCATAGATCTCTCTGAAACAACATGAACACATGGCATAAAAATAACAGCAGGCAAGGACTTTGTGAAATTACTAAGTCTCTGAAATCAGCAACATTAAGTAACCTAGTTTGCATGCTTGTGGTAGTCACCACAAAGATCACAAAAATACATGGCATAAACCTCTGGAAAGATAGCATGGCATATTACAAAACATATGTATAGCTCAACATCATAGGATGCACACATCAATCATGGCAAAAATGACAAAAGTGCATGTTCTGATAAGAATCAGAAACTAACATCACATAGCCCTCTTCTAACAGCATTTCGGGCAACAAGATGAGCTCAAATGAAAATGATGCAATGAGATGAAATGATGTACAAGTTGAGACGAACAATTTGATATGCTAAACGCACAAAACGGAGCAGTATGCAGCAAGTTATGGAATGAACAAAAATGCACCAGAATGTAGGTATCCAGGGACTTAGAGAAAAATCAACCTCCGGGAAAACGGGATGGAGTGGTCCGGGACGGCGCGGATCCGGGTACGGGGGAGGTGTTTGGTTGGGATCCCGGTAGATCTCGTCCAGATCTGGCCGGATCCCAACTCCGGCGAGGAGGTGGCGACTCCGGCGAGGAGGAACTCCGACGAGGCGGCGAGGGGAGAGGCGCTGGTCGACGGGGACGCGGCTGGCGGCGCCCGGCGGCGGCGGAGGCGGCACGGAGGCCGGCTGCGGGGTCGGGCGGAGCTCCGAGGCGACGGGGGAAGAGGCGCGCCGGCGGGCGGCGGGGCGGAGAACGGGCGCCGGCGAGCGTCGAGGCGCTGGAGGCGGGGCAGAGCGAGTCACCGGCGGCGGTGCAGAGCAGCGGGCGGTGGAGGCGCGGGCTGCGCGCGGGCGGCGCGATCGGCGGCGAGCACGACGCGGCGAGGGCGGCGGCCGGCGGGGAGAGCTCGGCATGGGGCGGCGCGAGGCCCGGCGGGCGGCGGCGGAGCACGGGGTCGAGGCCCGGTAGCGGCCCGGGGCGGGCTCCCCGTGGGCTTCGCGGGCCACGGCGGCGGGGCGAAGCCAGGCGCCACGTGGCGGCCCGTGAGTGGGCGCGGGAGGCAGCGGAGGTGATGTGGCGGCCTGGGATTGGCCGGGGTGAGGTGGAAGTTGGACGTGTCCGGCGCGATGCGGACGCGTTCGGCGGCGGAGAGGGAGCGGGGCTAGGGTTGGACTGCGCGAAAATTCCGGGAGGAGCACATATTTATAGGTAGGAGGAGCTAGGAAGCTCCAAATGGAGTGCGGTTTTCGGCCACGCGATCGTGATCGACCGACCGAGAAGATGGAGGGGACTTAGGTGGGTTTTGGGCCACTTAGAAAGGGGTGTTGCGCTGCACACCAAAGAGGCCTTTACGGTTACCCGGTTAACCGTTGGAGTATCAAACGACCTCCGAATGACCCGAAACTTGACAGGCGGTCTACCGGTGCTATACCAAGGCCGCTTGACAAACCTCGGTCTATTTCGAGAAGGTTTAATACACGCTCACGGAAAAAGGTAAAAGGGGACGCCGGGAAACATCGGAGCGCCAGATTGCAAAACGGACAACGGGGAAAATGCTCGGATGCATAAGGCGAACACGTATGCGAATGCGATGCACATGATGACATGATATGAAATGCAGATGATGACATGGCAAAGTGCAACACGCAAGCACATGGCATGGCAACGACGACGAATAACTGGCGGACACCTGGCGCATCGAACCCGGGGCGTTACAACACTCCACCACTACGAGAGGATCTCGTCCCGAGATCTAGAATGGCACCGCAGGGGAAAACGGAAGAGAAAGAGAAGAGGTAAAGCTAAGTTGCTTCTTTGACAAAAGAGTGAAACCAAAGAACCTTGAGAGGTTGAGTAAAATGAAAGAAAGAATAACATGGAGATGAATGAAATGAAATGCTCCATTGGACAAGGAACAAGGAATACGGCGAGAAAGAAGAGCTTAAGTGACAAGATAGATATTGAAACCACTCCGGTTGAAACAAGATGTAGAAGGAATAATGATTGATATAATTTGGGCAGCACCCCGACTGAAAATGGAAGGGATAGAATATGAACTTGGCAGAAATGAAAGCACTTGGATGAGAGTCCGGTTAAAAGAGGAATGATAGACATAATACTCCGGTTAAATGGATAAGCACAAAAAGAACACGATCTTCATAATTCAAGATGATGAGCGAAGAGAGCAACATCACAATGCCTCCGGAAGAAATAATAGAGGCTAGATGGTTGGAAGAAAAGAACGGAGAAGATAATGACAACTTCAACCACAATTGAATTTGGAAAGCATCCTTCCAAGAAGGTTAGAACGGAGTTGTTGGACAACCAATAACGAAAAGAATAAGCTTGTAGTGGGCTTATGGAAAACGTCTCAAAATTACGAGATGAAATTCTGCCACTAACGGAAACAATAGACTGGATTGATATCAACAAGGAGACGAGCAACTTATTTCACCGGAAGGATTAAGAAGAACTTGGGTCATTTATAAGCACCATAAAAAACAACAATCCTTAGGGAAAGCTTTAGGTGAAACATGACACAAGATAACTCCCACAAAGAGATTGATGGATTTAAAATACCTCGTTCCTGACAACATGTGAATCATGAAACATGAATGGAAATTGTCAAGAAGGACATAACACCACCTCAAAAGATAATGATAGAAAGAATTGCACTTCGGAATGCAGGATAAAGAATACTTGAACTCCTCCAACAAGAATCTCGATGAACACTTCGAGAGGGAATTAAATCCTTTGTGAACCATCATGTAGCCTCCATAAAGAACTCCGGTAATAAGAGGTTGATAAAAAATAACGAGAAGTTGAAAACACAAGGTGAAGCTTTGAGATGATTTAGATGGAGCTTCGTGATGATGAGAGTTTGGAACTCCGGGAAAAGAAAAGATGAGACAATTGAAACCGAGAATTTATTCATCATGAACAAACTCCGAAAGAATGAATTAATCACTTGGATGAAACAAGAACAAGAATTATGTTATGCACATCCTTCACCCATTAAATTGATGACAAGCAATGGATTTGGCATACTACTTATTCTCGTAGAAAAAATTAAGAGAGATATAGCACAAACTTGAGAAGGTCTTCAACGAACCACCGTAAGAATTTAAAATGGACGAAGAAAAGATAAGGAACACCGGGAAGAATTAGCAAATCAACGAAGATGCTTGCTAGGATTTAGATACATGAGAACGAAGAGATCATGAACTGATTAGAGAATATTGGATGATGCACCGGTAAGATTTGGAGAACGAGAGCTGAAAGCTTGAATGAATAATTCTGAGATGATGGGCTCCGTAGAATCAAACTGAGATGACCTCTGAAATGCTCCGGATGGGTGAAAAGAATTCTCACAATCGAAAACAATTATGAGAGGATGACAAAAAGCTAGAACCATGACTCTTTAGGAGAACGGGCCAAGATTTAAGGGGAACTCTTCTTCGGTCGTCAAATGTTGAGAATGACGATGAGAAACACCACCATGAATTGTTGAGGTACTCCGGAATGAAAATTGGAAAGGTTGAACCAACGATGAAAAGAGTTTGAAAGATCTTGGAGAAAGACATATGACTGATGGAATACATTCTTACATCAAACTTTGAAAAGAATTTTAGAATCTCCGGGAAAATTAGAAGAGTCAGGTAAGATCCTGGAAAAAGACCTGTGGGTTAGGGCCCACTCAAAAGAAACACCGTTGAACGATTGCTTGAAAGGGATATTGCACCGGTTGAATTAAATGGCTTGAATGAGGTAACAACCTCAAAAGAACTTGAGTGAATTGAGAATGGAAACTTGAATCTTCTGAGATATCTTCATCACTCCGGAACAAATGAATAGCGAGAGGTGAAAGATTAAGAGATACACCGGCATGAGAAAACATTCGAGACGAGGAAAGAGATATGATCAACACCGAAAGCTTGAATTAAATCCACCGGAGAAGAAAAAAGAATGAAGAATGATAAACTTGAAGCTCCGTTAGTATCTTCATGGGAAATCACCGGATAAGAACATTGAAGGAAAGAATGAAGAAACTTCCATCAATAAGAAGGATACTTGATTGAGAAATCTGAGTCCTTGAAGGAATAAGGGTGGGAGGGCGAGAAAAACATAGGCAACTTGGAACGGATGAAGCAAACACCGTTGAGAAGAACTGATAATTGATCTTGCGAATGTTGAAGTGGTCGGATCCACTTGAAGAGGGACACACCGGTTGAAAAGGATTGACATGGCACTCTCAGTTATCATGAAGGATTGGTATCCACATAGAAATATGAGAACACCGCTTAGAATAAGGTATGGAATCAACATTTGACATTGAAGCAACTCGAATACCACAAAACAAAACAAAAGCAAAGGATTTGGCTTGCAGAATAAGCCGAAAACAAACATATGATAGATCCCATATCGTATCATGTGTCTGTTGGGAAGATATCCTACGAGATACTTGAATTCCCACCTATAAACTCCCGAAACTTTCTGGTTATGCAATCAGGTGTTGGGGATACAGGGGACACAAAATATATCACCCAAACTAACAATACCTAGATCCAGCTGTATCCATCCTTCAACACATAACCAAGAAACCTTCGGAAATCGTCTACCTCAACCTTCGAAAAGCATCCGTTATACGAGTTATGGCAATACTCCCGCACTCGCCTCAGTACTGGGCTACCAGGGTTATCTCACCAACAACTGTACAAAAGAGTTTTTTGATGTCGGCGTACTAAACTCAGGTATTCCAGAACTGTAACGATAAAATTATGACGACAACACCTCGGAGCTCAACTCCCTGGGACACCTCCACTAAAACCCCTGCTGACGGGAGGCAACCAAGACAATGTTGTCATCATAAAACCATCGGAATGATTCTAAGATACCCGCGTGATCCAAAATTTTTTTTAGTGAAATTTGAGAAGGGAAGAGTCAAAACTCTATGTCAGGATGCCTTACCAGAGCGATGAGGAGACTGGGAAGTAAAAAGAATTCCTAAACTCTCCGATATATAATTCCTAAATGACTCAAAACATTTTTCTAGACACAACTCGACCACTAAAAACGATCAATCAGTGGGGGCTCCTAAGGTCGGGGAAGGCTCTGATACCAACTTGTAATGCTTTCAATGCGGTTATGCCTCTAAGTCATGCTTCGACACGTGGGAGATAATGCATAGACCCCAGCTTGGTGACGTACCCGAGCTCAAGGAGGAGTTCGATGAAGATCCTATCCTTTATGTTGTTTCGTTATAGTCGATCAGTAGTGGAGCCCAGTTGGGGTCGATCGGGGACCTTTGTCGCTTTTGGGGTTCTTATTTTATTTTGGCTCCATAGTCGGGCCTTGATTGTACTTGGTTGATGTAATGCTTTATTCATGTATTTGTGTGAAGTGGCGATTGTAAGCCAACTATGTATCTTTTTTCCCTTATGTATTACATGGGTTGTGTGAAGATTACCTCACTTGCGACATTGCTTTCAATGTGGTTATGCCTCTAAGTCGTGCTTCGACACGTGGGAGATATAGACGCATCGAGGGCGTTACAAGTAGCTCCTTGCTTGCGAGTACTTTGGATGAGTACTCACGGTTGCCTTGTTCCCCCTTTTCCCATTTCTCTACCCAATTGCTGCAACCAGACGATGGAGCCCAGGATCCATACGCCATCGGCGACGACGACTCATACTACTCTGGAGGTGCCTACTACTACGTGCAGCCCGCTGACGACGACCAGGAGTAGTTAGGAGGATCCCAGGCAGGAGGCCTGCGCCTCTTTCGATCTGTATCTCAGTTTGTGCTAGCCTTCTTAAGGCAACTTGTTTAACTTATGTCTGTACTCAGATATTGTTTCTTCCGCTGACTCGTCTATGATCGAGCACTTGTATTCGAGCCCTCGAGGCCCCTGGCTTGTATTATGATGCTTGTATGACTTATTTTATGTTTTAGAGTTGTGTTGTGATATCTTCTCGTGAGTCCCTGATCTTGATCGTACACGTTTGCGTGCATGATTAGTGTACGATTGAATCGGGGGCGTCACACTAGGGGATGCCCAAGGCACCCCAAGATAATATTTCAAGAAATCTCAAGCATCTAAGCTTGGGGATGCCCCGGTAGGCATCCCACCTTTCTTCTTCAACAATTATCGGTTGAGCCTAAGTTTTTGGTTCTTCACATGATGTGTGCTATTCTTGGATTGTCATTTTATTTTGTTTTGATTTTTGCTTGCTACTTAAATAAAATACTTAGCTCTGAATGTTTTTAAAATAAAAGAGAGTCCTCAAATAGCTACCCATTTACGTAAATACTCGCATGATCTTCACTTATATCTTTTTGGAGTAGTTTGTCATTTACTCTTGTGCTTCACTTATATCCTATGAGTAAATTGTTGAATAAATTGAATATTATGAAGTTGAAAGTATATGTTCATATCATGCCTAGTGGTAGCTTCACATTGGGTTTAGGAAGTGACATCTTTTGAAGCCTTACAATCACAATATTGGTCATACAAGCAATTCCTGAATAATTACTATAAGGGAGAGAAATTTCACATGCAAGTACACTATCTTGGAAATATTTTGTGATTGTGAGACCCCATCAAAATACTATATGCCAAAAAAATTGACGTTGGACAAGGAAGACAATGTAATGGTTTATGTTTGTTCATATTCACATAGAAGTTATATTGTCATAGATCCTTCAACATGAGGTGCTTGCCCCCCATCTTTGCTAGCCAAAAATTCTGCACCAAGTAGAGATACTACTTGTGCATCCAAAACCCCTTAAACCCAAATCTTATTTTCAAGAATCCACCATACCTACCTAAGGATTGAGAAAGATCCTTTAGGTAAGTTGTCATCGGTGCAATAAGGCAATAAACTTGCTTGTAAAAGTGTTAGATCATTTAGTGTAAGAGAAAATTGAGCGTTGTACAAACTTGTGATGGCAAAGAATAAAAGCGACAGACTGCATAATAAAGGTTGCTATAATAAGAGGCAATATAATGTGACGTTATTTTGCACTAAGGGATTGAGCATACAAATGCAACCTCTGCTTCCCTCTGTGAAGGGCCTACATTTTACTTTTATGTATTTACTTTCATGCAAGAGTCAAATTTTTTCTCTCCGTTCCTTTTATTTTTCTCTTTTGGCAAGCATCATGTGGTGAGAAAAGATTTAGGCACATATATCCAGTTGGATATGGGTAGCATGAGTTATTATTGTTGACATCACCCTTGAGCTGAATACATTGGGAGGCGAAATTATAAGCCCCTATCTTTCTATGTGTCCGGTTGAAATTTTTTGCTCATGTGTATGAGGTGAGTGTTAGCAATCATAAAAGACTATATGATGGTTGAGTATGTGGAACTCTTACTTAGGCTATGTTGAATAAGTTGAATTGCAATTGTTTGGTGACTAAGAATATAGGTTGTTTGAGTTTCAAGAGAATTCATTGTTTGAACCTTAACATGTGAATTGGTTGCTACTTTGTCATGATGAGTTTATGAGAACGAGTTGCTGTTATGATACTAGGGAAAGTGATTGAAATTATCATTGATCAAAGCTATGCACTCTGCTTGCATTCACACTTCATAAATTATTTCTTTTATCATTTACCTACTCGAGGACGAGTAGGAATTAAGCTTGGGGATGCTGATACGTCTCCAACATATCTATAATTTATGAAGTATTCATGTTGTTATATTATCATTTTTGGATGTTTTACAATCAATTTAAAGGAACTTTATATCATTTTTTGGGACTAACCTATTGACCCAGTGCCCAGTGTCAGTTGCTATTTTTTGTTTGTTTTTTACATCATAGGAAATCAATATCAAACGGAGTCCAAACACCGCAAAACTTTTTGTGGATTTTTTATGGACCATAAGACATCCAATGGGCCAGAACAGCATGTGGGGGGTGTCCCGAGGGGGGCACAACCCACCAGGGCATGCCTGGGGGGCCAGGCGCGCCCCAGTGGGTTGTGCCCATGTCGGTGGCCTCCTGCAGCCCCTCTTCGCCCTATAAATTGTTAAATATTCCAAAAACCCTCGGGGTAACCCTAGATCAGAAGTTCCGCCACCGCAAGCCTTTGTAGCCACGAGAAACCAATCTAAACCCTGTTCCAGCACCCTGCCAGATGGGGGAATCATCACAGGTGGCCATCTTCATCATCCCGACGGCCACCATGATGAGGAGGGGGTAGTCCACCCGCGGAGCTGAGGGTTTGTACCAGTAGCTATGTGTTTAATCTCTCTCTCGTGTTCTTGAGATGCTACGATCTTGATGTATCGCGGGCTTTGTTAATATAGTCGGATCATATGGTGTTTTCCCCCTCTCTATCTTGTTGTGATGAATTGAGTTTTCCCTTTGAGATTTCATTTTATCGGATTGAATACTTTTATGGATTTGAGAGCACTTGATATATGTCTTGCATATGAATACTTGTGGTGACAATGGGGTATTATTTTGATTCACTTGATATATGTTTTGACGCTCAACTCGCGGATTGCCGAGGTGACATTAGGGTAATCTACGCATAGGGGTTGATGAATGTTCTTGTCTTTGTTTCTCCGGTAGAAATCTTGGGGCACTCTTTGAGGTTCTTTGTGTTGGATTGAGTATTATGAATATGAAATTATTTGGTGTTATTTTAGTATGAACTCTTGGATAGATCGATCGGAAAGAATAGCTTCGAGGTGATTTCGTACCCTACAAACAATTTCTTCTTATGTTCTCCGCTAGATAGGAACTTTGGATTGATTCTTCGTTGCACTTTGAGGGATGGTTATATGATCCAATTATATTAGCACTATTGAGAGATTCCACTAGCGAAAGTACGAATCCTAGGCCTCATTTTCAAGCATTGCAATACCATTTGTGCTCCGTTTTATCAATTTCTACCTTGCTGTTTTTTATTGTTACTATTACAAAAATCAATATCTACTATCATTACTAAACTTGTATCACCATCTCTTAGCCGAACTAGTGCACCTATACAATTTGCCATTGTATTTGGTGTGTTGGGAACACAAGATACTTTTTATTATTTGGTTGCAGGGTTGTTTGAGAGAGACCATCTTCATCCAACACCTCCCACGGATTGATAAACCTTAGGTCATCCACTTGAGGGAAAATTGCTACTGTCCTACAAAACTCTGCGCTTGGAGGCCCAACACAAGTCTACAAGAACAAGTTGCATAGTAGACATCACACTTATGATTGGAACTCCAGCAAGCATCCGCAACTACTAAAGATCATTAAGGTAAAACCCAACCATAGCATTAAAGTATCAAGTCCCCTTTATCCCGTACGCAACAACCCCCTTGCTCGGGTTTAAGCTTCTGTCACTCTAGCAACCCACTATAAGGGAATCATGAATGCATTGCAGCACCCTACAACGGGAATCCTTCACGTGTGCGCGGTATGGAAGGCGCCATAGGACAACACCAAAATAAAACATACAACTCAAACCGATCTAAATCATTGATCAACCCAAAAGACAAAAGAAATCTACTCAAAACATCATAGGATGGCAACACATCATTGGATCATAATATGTGGCATAAAGCACCTTGTTCAAGTAGGGGATTATAGTGGGGTGCGGGAGAGTGGACCGCGTAAAAGAGATGAGGATGGTGATGTTGATGAAGATGATCACCGCGGCGATGGTTCCCCAGGTGGCACTCCTGCGCCAGCGAAAGAGAGGGGGAGAGAGTCTCTCCCTTGTGCTTCCTCCTCCATGGCATCCCCCCTAGATGGGAAGAGGTTCTCCCTCTGGTCCTTGGTCTCTGTGGTGATGATGGCCCCCTTCGGGATCCTCCTCCATGGACTCCGGTGATGATGGCCCCCTCCGGCAGGGTGCCAGAGAGGGCCTAGATGGGTTTTTCATGGATACAAAGGCTTACGGCGGCGGAACTCCCGATCTAGGTTTATTTTCAAGGGTTTCTGTATTTATAGGAATTTTTGGCGTTGGTTTCACGCCAGGGGGTCCACAAGTCAACGACAAGATCAGAGCACCCTCCCTGGGGGGGGGGGTTAGGGTGGGTCCTCCAACCTAGTGGTTGACTCAGGACTCTTCTGGCCAAACTCTTGTGCTTCGGGGGCTTCTTCTGGTCCATAAAAATCACCGTAAATTTTCAGCTCGTTTGGACTCTGTTTGATATTTCTTTTCCGCAAAACTCAAAAACAAGGAAAAAACAGAAACGGGCACTGGGCTCTAGGTTAATAGGTTAGTCCCAAAAATCATATAAATAGCATATAAAACATCCAAGATAGATAATATAATAGCATGAATACTTCATAAATTATAGATACATTGGAGACGTATCAGCATCCCCAAGCTTAATTCCTACTCGTCCTCGAGTAGGTAAATGATAAAAGTAATAATTTATGAAGTGTGAATGCTAGCAAGTGCACAAGTTTGACCAATGATAGTTCCAAACACTTTTTCTAGCATCATTATATATCATAAACAGTAGCCCATCTCATAAAACTTCTCATGATCAAGTAGCAAGCTATTCACAAGTTAAAGTGTAGACCACAAAATTTCTTGAAAACTAATAACCCATGTTCTTAGTCATCAAACAATTGCAATTCATCTTATTTTTAGGAAGAGTCTATGTAAGAGCTTTGATTTGGCAAATCCCACATACTCAACTAGCATATAGTATTCCATGATTGCTAACACTCAAAGCATATTTTTGAACAAATATCATCCACTGAACACAGAGAAAGATAGGGGCTCAATGTTTCACCTCCCAACTTACTTATCATATAGATAATTTTCAACAATAATAATTCATGATCAAATATATTTGAATGGCCATATATGTTTGGATCTTTCCCCACCACATGATGCTTCCCAACTAAAGAATAATTGAGGTTGAAATAGGAAGGGATACTATTGACTATTGCATGAAAGTAAATACATGAAAGTAAAAGATAGGCCGTTCGCAGAAGGAACTAGAGGTTGTCATGCGCTTTTAAATGTTGCATGTGCAAACCCTTAATGCGAAGTAACGTCACGTAGTATTACCCTTTGTGATAACAACCTTTATTGTGCAGTTCGTCGCTTTTATGTCTTTACCACCACAAGTTCGTACAACGCTTATTTTCCCTTACAATAAAAGATCATACATATGTAGATATGGTGGACACTCATGGCATAAAACTAGGTTTAAGGTTTTGGATGCACAAGTAGTATCTCTACTTAGTACAAAATTTTTGGCTAGCAAAAGACCCTAAGCAAGCACCACATGTTAGAGGATCCATAACAATATAACTTCTATGCAAATATACCCAAACATAACTCATTACGTTGTCTTCCTTGTCCTACTTCAACTAATGTGCTCAAGCTTGAAAATAACTAATGGGGCTCACAATCATAGAATATGTCCAATATAGTATATTTATATGCGAAATCTCTCTTCCTTCAATATTCTTTCGTGAATTGTTCAAGTGACCAATGTTGAGTTTGCTAACTTTCAATAAATTTTACCACCTATACTCCTTATAAGTGAAGTCATTACTCCCCATGGGATAAGCATATGAAGCATATATAATTTTAGTTCTATGATATTCAATTGATTCAACCATTTACTCATAGGGTATAAGTGAAGCACGCGAGTAAATGACAAACTACTCCAAAAAGATATAAGTGAAGAACAATGAGTATTTAACTAGCCATGGGAGGACTCTCTCTCATTCAAGATTTCTGATCCAATGATTTTATTCAAACAGCAAGTAAAATTAAAATATGCTCCAAGCAAAACACATATCATGTGACGAATAAAAATATAGCTCCAAGTAAGGTATACCGATGGTTTTGAAGACGAAAGAGGGGATGCCTTCCGGGGCATCCCCAAGCTTAGGCGCTTGAGTCTTCCTTGAATATTACCTTGGGGTGCCTTGGGCATCCCCAAGCTTAGGGTATTTTCAGTCCTTATTCTCCACGTATCGATATCTCACCCAAAACTTGAAACTTCAATCACAGAAAACTTAACGAAACTTCGTGAGATGGGTTAGTATGATAAAGAGTAAATCATTCACTTTGGTACTGCCAAAGACAAGATTCATAATTGTTCTCACACAATGCCTACTGTACAATATAATTTCTACAATTTATATTGAGAAATATAAGCCATAGAAACTAGAAAATAAGGGAACTATGCATTGAAGACAGAATCTGCCAAAAACATAATAGTCTTTAATGATTTAAACAGAAACCATACTTCTGATACTCCATAAATTCTGAAAAACTAGGAAAGCATGGGCAATTTGTTATTAATCTTCTTCAAATAGAATCAGTATTTTATCACTCTTCTGTTAAAAGTGAGAATTGTTTTCCTGAGCGCAAAAGTTTCTGTTTTTCAGCAAGATCAAATAAACTATCACCGTAAGCCATCCCAAAGGTCTTACTTGGCACTTTATTGCAACAAAAGCTATAAAATATGATTAATACAGTAGCTTAATCATGTCAACACACAAAAACAGTAAGGATAAATATTGGGTTGTCTCCCAACAAGCATTTTTTCTTTAATGCCTTTTTAGCTAGGCATGATAATTTAATGATACTCTTCCAAGCCCAATACCGATGATAATTGTATTCATACTCCAAAAGATATAAGTGAAGTTCATGTGGGCATTCTAAAATTAATATAGATTTAACAACATCCAAGCTCAGAATATATAAGTGAAGCACATGAAGCATTCTATAAAGCCATGCTCAAAAGATTTAAGTGAAGCACAAAGAGCATTCTATAAAGACATACTCAAAAGATTTAAGTGAAGCACAAAGAGAATTCTACAAATTTGTTGAGGAATAAAGATGGGATCCCAACCGGGGCGTCCCCAAGCTTAGATGATTGAGTATCCTTGAAATATTTACTTGGGGTGCCTTGGGCATCGCCAAGATTGAAATCTTGCCTCTCCTTATTCTTCTCATATCGGTAGCTCCTCGTTCTTCGAACACTTCATCCACACAAAACTTAACAAAAAATCTTTGTGAGATCCGTTAGTATAATAAAGAAAATCACTACCTTTAGGTACTGTTGTAAACTCATTCCAATTTCATATTAGCATTATATCTATTGTATTCCACTTCACCATGGTTCATACACCCCGTTACAACCCATAGATTCATCAAAATAAGCAAACAACACATAGAAAACAGAATCTGTCAAAAATAGGACAATCTGTAGCAATCTGGAACTTTCATATACTTCCATAACTTCAAAATTTCTAAAAAATTAGGACAATCTAAACAATTTGCAGAGCAGTGCTGTGTAAAATGTCAAGATTTTATCATGCTCCAGTAAAAATGAAAATTAAAATACTACATCAAAAGTTTCTGTTTTTCTGCTGCGCACACCAAACAAGCAATTTAAACATCCTAAAACCAAAACTTGGCACATTATTTTATAATACAATGGATATATACAAGGGGATACTAGTCACGATAATAGTAACAAAATTTCAGCAAGGTAGCCCAATCCTTTTGAGGCAGAGTATAGACCAAAACGGTCTCTTATGATAAGCAAAATGTTCTTGAGGGTACACGGGAATTTCCTCTAGTCACTTTCATCATGTTGGTTTGATTTGTGTTCGCTACTTTGGTAATTTGATATGTGGGTGGATTGTGCTTAGGTGTTGTTCTTACTTGAACAAACCTCCTACTTATGATTAAACCCCTCGCAAGCATCCACAATTACGAGAAAAGTATTAAGAATAAATTCTAACCATAGCATTAAACTTTTGGATCCAACCGGCCCCTTACGGAATAATGCATAAACTAGGGTTTAAGCTTCTATCACTCTCGCAACCCATCATCTAATAACTAATCCACAATGCATTCCCTTTTGACCAAATATGGTGAAGTATCATGTAGTCGACGTTCACATGACACCACTAAGGGAATCACAACATACATACCATCAAAATATCATACACATATAAAATTCACATGATTACTTGCAACAAGATTTCTCCCGTGGCCTCAAACAAAAGTAACTACTCACAAATGATAATCATGCTCAAGATCAGAGGGGTATTAAATAGCATATTGGATCTGAACATATAATATTCCACCAAATAAACCATATAGTAATCAACTACAAGATGTAATCAACACTACTAGTCACCCACAAGTACCAATCTATAGTTTTGGTACAAAGATTGAACACAAGACATGAACTAGGGTTTGAGAGGATATGGTGTTGTTGAAGATGTTTATGGAAATTGCCCTCCCCAAGATGGGAGAGTTGTTGGTGATGATGATGACGATGATTTCCCCCTCCAGGAGGGAAGTTCCCCCGACGAAATCGCTCAGCCGAAGGGCAAAAGTGGTCCTACCCAAGTTCCGCCTCGAGGCGGCGACGCTTCTCCCGAAAGTCCTCTCCTTAGTTTTTTCTAGGTCAAAATGACTTATATACCGGAAGATGGGCACTGGAGGTGGGCTGGGCTGAGCACAACCCACAAGGGCGTGCCTGGCCCCTAGGCGCGCCCTGGTGTCTTGTGCTCACTAGGTGGCCCCCCTCCGGTAGTTATTTTCTCTAGTATTTCTTATTTATTTCATAAAAATTCCTCGTGAAGTTTGATCTCATTTGGAGTTGTGTAGAATAGGTAGCCTGACGTAGCTTTTTCAGGTCCAAATTTCTAGCTGCCGGAATTCTCCCTCTTTGTGTGAACCTTGCATATAATGAGAGAAAAGGCATCAGAATTACTCCAAAAAGCATTATTATGCATAAAAACATTATAAATAACAGTAGGTAAACATGGTGCAAAATGGACGTATCAACTCCCCCAAGCTTTGACCTCGCTTGTCCTCAAGCGAAAATAGAAATCGGAAAACATGTCCATATGCTTAGAGAGAGAGAGGTGTCGATAAAAACAAAATACGGACATAGAAGCATCATGTAAATTATTATAACAACAACAAACCTTAACATAGAACTTTTATCATAGACTTCTCATGAACAAGTAACAATTCATCACAACCTCAAAGTATAAAGCATAAACTCCATTAGAAACCAACAACCTATGTTCTCAATCTACTTTGCAACTACAATTCATCATCTTTTCAGTAAGGGTCATGTATCGGAGCATTTAGGCAAGTCCACATACTCAACCACCATATAGTCTTATATGATTGCTAACACTCACCGCATACACATGAGCAAAATGTTTCAACCAGACACATAGAAAGATAGGGGCTTATAGTTTCGCCTCCCAGCTTATTCACCTCAGGGGTGATGTCAACAATAATAACTCATGCTACCCATATCCAACTGTATATATGTGCCTAGATCTTTCCTCACCACATGATGCTTGCCAAAAGAGAAAATAAAAAGGAATAAAAAGAAGAACTTTGACTCTTGCATAAAAGTAAATACATAAAAGTAAAAGATAGGCCCTTCATAGAGGGAAGCAGAGGCTGTCATGCGGTTTTTATTTGTATGCTCAATCCCTTAGTGCAAAAGAACATCATGTTGTATCGCCCCTTGTGATAGCAACCTTTATTATGCAGTATGTCACTTTTATTATTTACCATCACTAGTTCGTACAATGATCAATTTTCTCTTACACTAAATGATCTATCACTTTTAGAAGCAATTTTTATTGCCTTATTGCACCGATGACAACTTACTTGAAGGATCTTACTCAACCTTAGGTAGGTATGGTGGACTCTTGAAAATAAGATTTGGGTTTGAGGGTTTTGGATGCACAAGTAGTATCTCTACTTTGTGAGGAATTTTTGTCTAGCAAAGATGGAGGGCAAGCACCACATGTTGAAGGATCTATGACAATATAACTTCTATGTGAATATGAACAAACATAAATCATTATGTTGTCTTCCTTGTCCAATGTCAACAATTTTGGCATATAATATTTTGATGGGGGCTCACAATCACAAAAGATTTCCAAGATAGTGTATTTGCATGTGAATCTTCTCTTCCCTTATAAATTCTTTCATGAGTTGCATCATTGACCAATGCTATGTTTTTCAATCTTCAATAAAATTTTCTCCTTATACTTTTCCTTATGTGGTGTCATTACCTACCATAAGATTAGCATATGATCTTTTTCATTTATTTCCTTTATTTTTTTATTGAAACATGAACGAAAAGAAAGCAAAACTCAAACTAAACTTTATTATATATCTCGCACACTATTACAAAGATAGATCACTAAGCAAACTCTCGAAAAGAAAGGATCGAACTAAAATTTTATTCATCTAAAGTAAAAGATAACTATGGATCGAACTAAGATAAGTAAAGGCAAAATATAGTGGAGGTGATACAATACCGGGGCACCTCCCCCAAGCTTGGAACAAGCCAAGGGGAGTGCCCATACCCGATACTCAATTTTCTTTTGGTGATGAAGAAGGAGGTGGTGGTGATGAAGTGCAGAGTTTGTCTTTCTTCCTTAGTGTACGCTTGAGGATGGAATTCTCCTCCCTTAAATCACCGATCTCCTGCTCAAGCTCAAGTACCTTTTTGCATAAATCTTGCTTGTTTTCCTGCAAAAGACAAAAGGGGATAAACTGGATCTTAGGCTTCTTTGCTTTGTTGGGGAGACTTGACTTCTTAAATTCAACGTGCATATCCCCAGGTTGAGGCAATGGGGTTTCATCCTCGTCTGAGCTTGTCTCCTCCTCCCTTTTAGGCTCATAGTCTTCCTCTTCCTCCGAAGTCCAGCTATAGTGCTCCACATCTGCCGGGGATTCTGGCTCCTCGAGCACCTATGGGGACGGAGCCCCTTCTCGGTTCGGCGGGGGGCGGAGGCCGCGCAAAGAGCGGATCGAGGCGAAGCACACGAGGGGTTTTTACCCAGCTTCGGAGCTCTCCGGAGAGATAATACTCCTACTGCTGCTTTGTGGATTGTATTGAGTTCTTGCTCGGGAGCGCTGAGTGCTACAGTACACACCAGCAGCTAACGAGTCCGAGCGCGAGTGTTCCACTGTTCGTCCCCCTCCTCTACGTTGTGCATGGGACTCCTTTTATATGCTCAAGGGGTCTCCAATAGGTGGCAACGTAGGCAGGGGCAAAAATGGAAAGGTGCTGCGGTAGGTACAGCTACCTACATAGTATATCATACCTAACTCTGACGGCAGGGGGCAAGGGCATTAAATGCCCGTCTGCGTCACCCAAACAGTGCAGAAAAGGGACCGTTAGGGACGCCACCGCTTGCCACAATGGCGATCTTGTCAGCGCCTGCTTGCCACTGAGCACCCATGGCTGCACAGCCTCCCGCCACATACGCCTGGAAGTGCCTCAGAGCGACACGTGGGTGGGTGAGCTGGAGCGCGGGTACAGAGTGGTTGCTTGCCGCGGCAATTGCCTTGCCGCGGTTGTTGTCCTGTCGCTTCTGGGAGCTTGTCGCTCGCCGGGTCTTGCCGGGACGCGTGGCGCGTCGCGGTAAGTACCTTGGGATGCCTTGGTTGGCCTTCCCGGCAAGCTCCTCTTGCCGGGGCTTTGTGCCTTGAGTGGCCTTCCCGGCAAGCTCCTCTTGCCGGGGACTTGTCTCCTTGGCTTAAATACTTTGTTCTTGAATGGCTTCAAAGGATCCACGGAGGACCTTGGCGGTCACTCGGCAAGCCTGGCCGCGGGACGCTGCGACTGCCCGTGCACAAGTTCGGGATACTAGGGTACCCCTACTCTAGTACACCGACAGGAGCCCCCGGGCCTGGGCCATACACGGTGCCGAGCGCTGTTGGGCCAGGCCCAAAACAGGGCACGGGCACGCGCGGCCTGGGTCACGTCGCACCTTGCTCCGTATCCACCGCGCCCTCCCCGAACGGCACGCGTCGATTGCGGCGTCGTGGGGGAGGTCGTGGGTGGTTCTTTATTCGGAAAGGCGGACCGTCCGCCCCTTCCTCCTTATAAGCAGGGGGAACAGGGGCAGTGCGCCCATCTGCCCGTTGCTATTCCCTCCTCGAGAATCTCCGCCACTCCCCTTCTTCTCAAAGCCGAAGGAGAGCAGCGCCCCGCCCCCATCGCCACCAGCACCACCAACGCCGTCGTCCTCCCTCTCCATTCCCGCCATGGCTCCGAAAGCCGAGAAGGCGAGGTCGGCCGAGGCGCAGCGGCTCGCGGCGCTGCGAAAGGAGCGGGCAATCTTCCCTCCGAGGCTTCAGGCGGCAGAGCTGAAGGAGGACTTCTACCTCTTCTGGTCGACGGGGACGCGAGCGCATCCGTGCACGAAGGTACTCCCAGCCACTGCTTGGGATAAGTATCCCACTGGGTATCCCTTCTTCGCCTTGTTCTTCTACTGCGGGCTCTGCCCGCCCTTTTCTGAATTCTTTTGTGACGTCATGAACACCTACGGGCTCCACCTCCTTGATTTCACCCCCAATGTTGTCCTGACCATGGCAGTTTTCGCACATCTCTGCGAAAACTTTGTCAGGATCCATCCAAACGTAGCCCTTTTCCGCCATATCTTTTCGCCTCGGGTTGAGAAAGGAGAGCCTTTATCCGGCGGAATCGCTTGGATCTCGAAAGCTGGCAAGAAGGATGCTTATCTGGATGGAGAGTTCCGCAGCAAGTGGGAGGAGTGGAGGGCGGACTGGTGCCTGATTGTCGAGGAGAACCCGCGGCCGTTTACTGCTCTGCGCGAAACCCCAGTAGTGTGCGGCAATGATTGGAGTAGCCTGGCCCCGGAAGACGGCAGACTGAAGATTGCCGTCACCCGGATCCTACGCCTCAGGCTTGTCGGGCTTACTGTAGGAGCGGTTGGCGCAGATTTCCTCCGCCGCCGCATCGCCCCCCTGCAGGAGAGGAGGAGACCCGCCTGGGAGTTCCAGAATGCGGCGGATATCATGAGGTTGCGGCCGGGCCTCAACTTCAACTTCACTGTCCTGGAGCTCAACACGATGCTCCAGGATCTGTTCAAGCACGACCCACAGCATCCCGAAGTGTTCAGGTTGCCGAGGGGCGTCGTTCCGCTGTGTAACAACTCCGCGCTCGACCGCATCCGTACAATAATGCCGCTGTGCGACTCGCATGGAATTGATCCAGCCTGGATAGAGCCTGCAGATGATGTCGTGCGGGCGTTCTTCGACAACTTGATAGAAGTGCCGATCGACGCCGACGAGAAAAAGGGCCTTACCCGGGACACCACGGACGATGAGCTCAAGCGCATCGCCACCAGGCTGGAGGAGGCGGCGGCAGCCGCAGCTGCGGGCGAGTTTGGGTTCACCGTGGAGGAGGCAGAGGCAGCAGAGGCAGCAAGCCTTGCCGACCGAGAGGAGCTTGCCGGCGAGAAGAGGTCCGCCGAGCATGACGTTGGGCCGAGCGGGCCCGCCGAGGATACGAGCGGCTCGTTGGAGATCGGCTCCTCTTCGTCTTCGTCTTCGGACAGCTTGCCGCAAGGAGAGCCCCTAGCTCCACAAGCAGAGCCCCCTGCTCCACAAGCAGAGCCCCCGGCTCCACCAAGAAGGCGTCTTCGCAAGGCCGGGGACGTAGCGGAGCGGCGGGCGAGTCAACCCCCGCCGCGCCGCACGACACGCTCCACCGCGGCAAGTTTCGTTGCCGCGGAAACACCTCACGCTGCAGCGGCAACTGGGGCGGGGTCCTCCCGGCCTGCCGCTCCAGCTCCCGCCAAGCGGCCAAGGGATCCTACTCCTCCGCCTCCTCGCGCCGGAGGTGGGCCAGGCTTTGACTTCTCCGCGCCCAGCTCCGACGAGGAAGAAGAAGAGTAAGATTCTTGTTGTACTTGTATGTCTTCAACACTTGTTGTCTTGTCTTGTATCTCATTTGCTTCACTCTGAACTTATTCCTTTTTAGGACTCTGGCCCAGAGAATGGCAAAGAGAGCCAAGGTCCCGGTGATTGTCATTGAGGATGATCCCACCGTGCCAGCAGGGGGTGCGCCCGAGACAAACTTGCCGGACCCGACGGCTGTTCTTCAGAGCAGCCCCCAGCGCAGCCCCCAGCGTAAGTATATGGTTTACTTCCAGCTGTTAGGCGTGCCTGGATACTCTTTGCTTGCTGATATCTGACTGTTGGCTTGTGTAGGAGCAGAGCAGCCCCACCAGGAGCGTCCGGACGCCACCCCTGACATGCCATCTGCTTCGACTACGCCGCCAAGGGAGAGTTCTCCGGCAAAGGAGAATCCTCCGACAAGGGACAGTTCCCCGGCAAGGGAGAAGTCTCCGACAAGGGAGGGCTCCCCAGCAAGGGACAGTACCAGCGACCCCCCGGCAGCGGAGATCCCAACTACCGAGCTTGGTACAGGTACTCCTTGCTTCTGAACTTCCCTTGGGTTCTTCTTTTTGGATATTTGCTTGACTTTTCTTCCTTTTCCGGCCGTCAGATCCATCTACCGTGGAGCCGATGGAGACCGAGGTTGCTGTTGACGATGCCGCCGCCACCGAAGAAGCGGCCGGCGCTGATGACCCCGCCGGCGAAGAGGCCGCCAGGGCTGCCGCCGCAGCAGCCGACGAGGGGTCCGGCGATCGCACTCACGACCCTGAGGCTGCAGGAGCGACAGGCGCTACACCGATCGCCGATCCTCCCGCCGTTGCCGCAGCGCCAGGCTCCAAAGAGCCCCAGCCAGGCGTCTACTTGAAGGTCGGCGATGGCGTCTTCATCAACCTCCCCTGGGCGTCAACGTCTAGGGCGCCGGTCGAAGGAGAAAGCTTTGACGTGGAGGTGCTCGCCTCCGCTGGTCTGACGCTGGTCGACGCGCCAGGCAGTAGCAGCGACGAGCCTGAGGAGGAGCGACTGCTGCGGAAGCTGGTGTCGCTCTACCGCGCCCGACAGGCCAAACTGGAGTCCCGCGAAGCGCTCGTTGCGAAGGCGGGAGTGGACATGGAGAAGCGCGCGGAGGAGCTCCGAGGTCTCAACCAGGCAGCTCTCCGGTCGCTGGCGGCGGAGCGTATGCAGCTTGATGAAGCACAGAAGGCCTTCATCCTTGAGAAGGCAGAAGTTGCAGAGCAACAGCGGCTTGCCGCCGAGGAGCTATCTGCGCGGGAGGGTGAATAGGTGCAGCTGAAGGCCAGCCTGAACAGCCACGAAGAGGAGCTCGCCGCACGCGAGCAAACACTCAGCAGAGCCCTCAAGGAAGCAAAGGACGCTGCCGCAGCTGCCAAGGCCGCCAAGAAGGAGCTGGAGGCGAAAGTGGCGCAGCTGGAGACTGATCTCAAGGCGAGCGGTGAAGCGCTTGCCGCGCTCAAGCATGAGCGCGAGAAGGACGCCTACACCTTTGGCGAGCTGCAGGGTCGTCTCGCCGAGAAGATTAAGGAGCTTGACGCCGCCAAGGACTCCAACGTCGATCTTGAGCTGAAGCTGGCTGCTTTAACCAAGACGCTGGACGGCGCCAGGGAGCAGGAGGCGGCCTTAAAGAAAGAGATCAAGGCTGACAAGGCGCTGCTGGAGAACATTGCCGCCACCCAGAACGAGTTCAGGGGAACTATGGAGCAGTGGACGGAGGGTCTTGTGAATGATGCCGCAGACATCGACAAGGAGCTCGTGCAGCTGGGGATGGAGGATCTCGGGTATTCCTCCGATGAGACCCTCCCATCCAGCGCCAAGCTCACCCTGTTCTTCAAAAGCATGGCGATGGCCCTCCAGCGACTCCGGGAGAGGATCCCAAAGCAGCTGGCCGACGAGTCGCGCAAGATCTGCGCATGAGCTCTTCAGAAGGTGTTGGTGAAGGTGGCCTTCCGCAACCCGGGTCTCAACCTCACCAACGTCCTCAGATCCCTGCCGGCGGAAGCTGATCTGGAGGCGCTCAAGGACCTTGTCGCATCCATTGTGGACAAGGTGAGCGGGATCAAGAGGGTTGAGGGCGATCGCGTGGACTAGGCCGCCCGTTTTCTTCTTTTCTTGTCGCTGTTGATTCCTTCCTTTGTATGTTTTTGCCCTACGCTTTTTAGGGAACTTGCAGGCGTGGGCACCTTTGCCGCGAGTGCTGAGTGCGGGACGTCAGCAGCCTGCTGGCGGTGCCGTTACTGACAAGAAACCTTGTCGCGACTAGTCGCAGCTCGCTTAAGTTGTTGAGTGAACTCGAAACAAGGTAAGGGCGCGACTCTAGTCGCAGCACACTTAAACTGTTGAGCGAACTCGAAACAAAGTAAGGGCGCAACTAGCCACGAGCTGGTTCCTTCGCGCACAGGTTTTCCATACAAAGCATGGTCGTTCAAGGAAGATAACTTAATTTTTTTTAAGAAATCTGATTGCTCAAACTTTGGCAACTTAGATTTTTTGTCGTTTGCTTCCCGGCAAGGCGAAACTTTCTTGAATAACGCCTGGTCCATACCATTATCTTCCCCTTCCCCCCCGGTAATCTTGTGGGCGAAGGAGCCTTCATTTCCTTGAGAAAAAAGAAAGTAGAGAAAAATAATGATATGGAGCCTCATGGCTCGTTATTGCTTACCGGGGGTGTTCGCTGCACAAAGTGTCAGATAATTCATGCAAAAAAAGCATGAAATTGATAAGGTGTGCGGAGCACGTGAGCTTTATTTATGCATAGGGTTTGCACCTGGCTTTGTACAAAGGATTACATGCAACAGCGGCAAGACTTGTACAAAAAGGTGGTTGCCGGACAGGGTCCGACAACCGCGCCTTACGGGTAAAACTTACGAAGATGCTCGATGTTCCAGGAGTTGCTCACCGGAATGCCATCTTCGGTCTCAAGGCGGATAGCGCCAGGCCTAGTGACTCATTTCACCCGATAAGGGCCTTCCCACTTCGGCGTCAACTTGTTGGAATTCTTGGCGGAATGAATGCACCGAAGAACAAGGTCGCCTTCCTCGAGACTTCTGGCTTTAACTTTGTGGCTATGGTAGCGGCGCAAAGCTTGCTGGTAGCGAGCAGCTCGCACAGCAGCCTGAACACGATCTTCCTCAAGGAGCAGCGCGTCATCTTGTCGCAGCTGCTCTTGCTCAAGCTCATCATAAGCGAGCACTCGAGGTGACCCGTATACGAGTTCCGTGGGGAGAACTGCCTCTGCTCCATAGACTAGAGAGAAAGGTGTCTGGCTAGTGGCTCGATTTGGTGTCGTCCTGATCGACCAAAGAACCACCGGCAGCTCCTCGATCCAGTTTCTTCCGCAATTGTGCAGCCTGTCGAAAGTCCTGGTCTTGAGTCCCCGCAGCACTTCAGTATTTGCCCTCTCCGCTTGACCGTTGCTCCTGGGGTGAGCAACAGAAGCGAAGCAGACCTTGGCGCCAAGATCTTGGACGTACTGCATGAAGGTGCGGCTCGTGAATTGTGTACCGTTGTCGGTGATGATCCTATTAGGGATCCCGAAGCGGCAAACAATCGACCTGAAGAACTTGACTGCTGACTGTGATGTCACCTTCCTCACTGTTTCCACTTCCGGCCACTTTGTGAACTTGTCGATTGCGACCTACAAGTACTCAAAGCCCCCGACTGCTCGGGGGAAGGGGCCGAGGATGTCGAGCCCCCAGACCAAAAATGGCCAGGATAAAGGGATCGTCTAGAGAGCTTGAGCTGGCTGGTGTATCTGCTTGGAATGGAACTGGCACGCTTCACACTTGGTTACTTGTGCAGTTGCATCCTGGAGGGCTGTCGGCCAAAAGAAACCTTGCCGGAACGCCTTGCCGGCAAGCGCTCTTGCGCCAATGTGGTGACCACAAATGCCTCCATGTATCTCTGCCAACAGCTTCTGTCCATCTTCCCGGGGAATACACTTCAATTTCACTCCACTGAGTCTTCTTATGTACAGTGCGTTGTCGACAAACTGGTACATACTTGACTGCCGGGCTACTCTTTCCGCTTCTTCTGGCTCTTCGGGAAGTTCTCCTGTCTGGAGGAAACGGACGATCTGCTATGCCCATGCTGGACCTTGTGGCTCGACAACAAGGACTAAAGGCATATCTGCTGCTGCGGGAACATCCGCTTCTACAGCGAGAACCTGCGGCTCAGCCGGAGCTTAGCGTTCCCCGGCAAGCTTGTCGGAGCAAAACTTGTCGGGAGCGTCTGCTACAACGAAACAAACCCTGGGGCTTGTCGGAGCAGACTGCTCCTCAGCACTCTTGGCGTTGATCTTGGGGACCTTCTTGGCGGCGGCTTCGGGAAGCTCTGCCGGAAGATAGTCACCAGAAATCAACTTCCTCTTCTTGCTCTGTCCAGTTGACGGTGTCACAGACGGTTGAGTCAGCTTGAGCACAAAGATCCCTAGTTCCACAGGTAACTTAAGTGTTGTGCACTTTGACAGGTCGTCAGCAATGTCGTTCTGAGCTCTTGGAACATGTTCCATCTGTAGGCCGACAAAGAGCTCTTCTAGCTTCCTCACTTCATCAACGTAAGCTTCCATCAACGGACTCTGATAATTCTTGTTCACTTGGCGGACGACGAGCTGCGAGTCACCCCTGACAATGAGTTGCTTGATCCCAAGGTCTGCCGCGATCCTGAGACCGGCAAGCAATCCTTCATACTCTGCAGTATTGTTTGTTGCTTGCTCCTTGGGAAAGTGCATCTGGACTACGTACTTGAGGTGCTCTCCGGTGGGTGCGACAAGCAGCACGCCAGCACCGGCGCCTTGCAGCAAAAAGGCACCATCGAAGTACATCAGCCACTCTTTGCTTGCCTCCTTGACGGGGATGCTCATCTCTGGAATTTCTTCATCTGGTGTTGGCGTCCACTCTGCTATGAATTCTGCCAATGCTCTGCTTTGGATAGTTGAAGTGCTCTCAAACTTGAGGCCAAAGCTTGACAGTTCCAGTGCCCACTCAACAATCCTGCCTATTGCTTCGGGATTCTGCAGTATCCTCTTCAGCGGAAAGCGAGTGACAACTGTGATCTCATGTGCTTGGAAGTAATGGCGCAGCTTTCTCGAGGCCATGAGAAGGCCGAAAAGCAATTTCTGCACACCAGAGTACCTTGACCTAGCCCCCTGCAGAAGGGAACTGACAAAGTAGACTGGGCGCTGCACCATTCTCTTCTGCTGTATCTCTTCGCACATCTGCGCAGATCCATCTTTGTCTTGACCAGAGCTTGTCGGAGAAGCCCCCTGCTTGTCGCTGGATGTGCTTGCCGTGGTCGCTGGCTCATCATTAGCCTCCCTCTCCGCTACTAACGCAGCACTAACCACTTGATTGGTCGCCGCCAGATACAGCAGCAACTTCTCTTGTGGCTTAGGTGCGACAAGTATTGGAGTGGAGGACAGGTATCTCTTCAAGTCCTGCAGCGCAGCCTCCACTTCTGGAGTCCATTTCATTGGACCTGCCTTTTTCAAAATTTTGAAAAACGGCAGGGCGCGCTCAGCAGACTTAGAGATAAACCTGCTGAGAGCCGCCACGCAGCCGGCAAGTTTCCGTACATCCTTGACGCGCTTCGGTGCTTCGATCTGCTCAATGGCCTTGATCTTGTCGGAATTGGCTTCAATTCCCCTCCGAGACACGAAGAACCCGAGAAGCTTGCCGGAAGGGACTCCAAACACGCACTTCTCGGGGTTGAGCTTGAGGCTGATCTTGCGTAGATTTGCAAAAGTATCTTCTAGATCTTGAATCAGAGTTGCTTTGTCCCTGCTCTTGACCACTATATCATCCATGTAGGCTTCCACATTTCTGTGTATTTGCGGTTCAAAAGCAGTATGGACTACTCTTGCAAATGTTGAACCAGCATTCTTCAAACCGAAAGGCATCCGTTCGAAACAGTACGTGCCACATGGAGTGATGAATGCGGTTTTCTCCTCATCCTCTTCTGCCATGAAGATCTGATGGTATCCTGAGTATGCGTCAAGAAATGAAAGCAAGTCACATCCAGCCATGGAGTCAACAATCTGGTCAATGCACGACAAGGGGAATGGATCTTTGGGACAAGCTTTGTTAACATCGGTAAAGTCGATACAAAGCCTCCACTTCCCATTTGCTTTGCGCACGACTACAGGATTGGCCAACCACGTAGGATGGAGCACTCCTCTGACAAGGCCTACTGCTTCCAACTTCTTGATCTCTTCTGCGATGAATTCTTGGCGCTCCACTGCTTGTTTCCTGACTTTCTGCTTGACGGGCCGCGCATGAGGACAGACGGCAAGGTGGTGCTCAATTACTTTCCTGGGAACGCCGGGGATGTCAGACGGTTGCCACGCAAACACATCGACATTCGCCCGCAGGAAAGCAACGAGCGCGCTTTCCTATTTAGGGTCGAGAGTGGCACTAATGGTGAAAGTACCACCAGTGTCGTCCTCCTTGGCGGACACCTTCTTGGTTGCTGGCGGAGCTGCCATCGTCTTCTTACACTTGCCGGTGGAGCTCGATGGTGCGTCCTCGACGGTAGCGCAACACTCCGAAGAGGTGCGCTTGCCGGAGTGGGCATCAGAACTCTTGCCGGACTTGGTCCTCTTCTTCCCCCCGGGAGCTTCAGCGGCAAGTGTCTCGCGATCTGCTGCGGCTGCTGCTTCTCGGTAGATCTTGTCGGCACAGATGAGAGCATCCTTCTTGTCGCCGTGGACAGAGATGACACTTATCGGGCCTGGCATCTTCAGCATGTTATACGCGTAGTGAGAGGACGCCATGAACTTGGCGAGCGCTGGACGACCGAGAATTCCATTGTAAGGCAATGGAAAATCGGCAACGTCAAAAATGATCCTCTCAGTCCTGAAGTTTAGCTCGCTGCCAAATGTCACCGGCAGCGTGATCTTCCCCTTCGGCTTGCTCCTTCCCAGGTTGATTCCTTGGAATGTGTCGGTCTCTTCGAGCTCGCTATCAGGGACTTGGAGTTTTCGGAGCACAGCGGAGGAGATCAGGTTCAAGCCGGCCCCGCCGTTGACTAGCATCTTAGTGACCTTGAGGTCGCGGATAGTTGGTGAGACCAACATCGGCAAGCTCCCGACCGCAGTTGTGCGATCAGGGTGGTCCTCAATATCAAAGATGATAGGCGTGCTAGACCATTTCAAAAGCTTGCGTGATTCGATGGGTGGTTCTGCCGCATTGACTTCCCGCACCCATTGCTTGAGTTGGCGGTGTGAAGTATGCAGAGAAGCACCCCCGTCAACACACAAGACCTCTGTGGCTTTCTGAAACTCCTGCTCACTGGTCTCGTCATCATCCATGTCTTCGTCGTCATCGCCTTCATCTTTGTCACGGCCACGGGGAGGTCTGTCTCCTTGCCGCTGATTGGCCTTGCCGCGGCGTCCTCCCCGGCCGGTGCGCTTCGTACCGAATCCTCCAGCACCTGCTTGGGCTTTCTCCTTCTCGCGTCGCTCGTACTCGGCCTTTTGCAGCTCGACAAGCTGCTCGACCTTCTTGCAGCTCTAGAGGTCATGGCCCTTGGTGCGGTGGATCTTGCAGTACTATTTGTTGGTGCCGTCCTGCTTGTCGGCGGCCGCCACAGCCTGGCAGTTGGCGCATGCGGCAATCTCCTTGACGGAGCCACCATCTTTGGCTTTCTTGGCGCCACCGTCATCGCCGGACTGCTCAACAACGAGCACATCTTTGCTTTTCCTCTTCCTCTTGTTCCGCCGCCGATTTTATTTGCCGGGGCAGCATCCTCATTGTCAGATCCTCCTGTTCCTGTATTCTCTCGGGGGAGTTTCCTCCCTTCTTCAGCACGTGCACATCTGTCGGCCAGGGCATACAGCTCACTGACGTCTCTGATCTTGCACATCGCCATCTCCTCTCGCATCCTGCGGTTACGCACGTTCTGGTGGAACGCACTGATGACCGCGGCAGGGTGGACATCTGGGTGTTGGGGAACGTTGCAGAAAATTAAAATTTTTCCTACGGTTTCACCAAGATCCATCTATGAGTTCATCTAAGCAACGAGTCATGGGAGAGAGATTGCATCTACATACCACTTTGTAGATCGCGAGCGGAAGCGTTCAACGAACGGGGATGAGGTAGTCGTACACGACGTGATCCAAATCACCGGAGATCCTAGCACCGAACGGACGGCACCTCCGCGTTCAACACACGTACGGTCAGCGTAACGTCTCCTTCTTCTTGATCCAGCAAGGCAAAGGAGAGGTCGGGGAAGATGGCTCCAGCAGCAGCACGACGGCGTGGTGATGGTGGAGCTGCAGTACTCCGCCAGGGCTTCGCTGAGCTCTACGGAGGAGGAGGAGGTGTTGGAGAGGGAGAGGGAGGCGCCAAGGCAAAGGGTGCGGCTGCCCCCCTCCCCTCCCCCTTTTATATAGGCCTCTTGGGGGGGCGCCGGCCCTGGGAGATCTGATCTCCCAAGGGGGCGGCGGCCAGGGAGGATTTCCTCCCCCCCAAGGCACCTAGGAGGTACCTTCCACTTGTGGGACTCTTCCCCTTTAGAACCCTAGGCGCATGGGCCTCTTGGGGCTGGTTCCCCTTGGCCCATGTAGGCCAAGGCGCACCCCCTAGAGCCCATGTGGCCCCCGAGGCAGGTGGACCCACCCGGTGGACCCCCCGGGACCCTCCAGTGGTCCCGGTACAATACCGATAACCCCGAAACTTGTCCCGATGGCCAAAACAACACTTCCTATATATAATTCTTTACCTCCGGACTATTCCGAAACTCCTCATGACGTCCGGGATCTCATCCAGGACTCCGAGCAACATTCGGGTTACTGCATATACATATCTTCACAACCCTAACGTCACCTAACCTTAAGTGTGTAGACCCTACGGGTTCGGGAGACATGCAGACATGACCGAGACGGCTCTCGGGCAATAACCAACAGCGGGATCTAGATACCCATGTTGGCTCCCACATGCTCCACGATGATCTCATCGGATGAACCACGATGTCGAGGATTCAATTAATCCCGTATACGATTCCCTTTGTCAATCGGTATTTTACTTGCCCGAGATTCGATCGTCGGTATCCCAATACCTCGTTCAATCTCGTTACCGGCAAGTCACTTTACTCGTACCGTAATACATGATCCCGTGATCAAACACTTTGATCACATTGAGCTCATTATGATGATGCATTACCGAGAGGGCCCGGTGATACCTCTCCGTCAAGCGGAGTGACAAATCCCAATCTCGATCCGTGTCAACCCAACAGATACTTTCGGAGATACCCGTAGTATACCTTTATAGTCACCCAGTTACGTTGTGACGTTTGGCACACCCAAAGCACTCCTACGATATCCGGAAGTTACACGATCTCATGGTCTAAGGAAAGGATACTTGACATTGGAAAACTCTAGCAAACGAACTATGCGATCTTATGCTATGTTTAGGATTGGGTCTCGTCCATCACATCATTCTCCTAATGATGTGATCTCGTTATCAATGACATCCAATGTCCATAGTCAGGAAACCATGACTATCTGTCGATCAACGAGCTAGTCAACTAGAGGCTTACTAGGGACATATTGTTGTCTGTTATTCACACATGTATTACGATTTCCGGATAACACAATTATAGCACGAATAAAGACAATTATCATGAACAAGGAAATATAATAATAATGCTTTTATTATTGCCTCTAGGGCATATTTCCAACAGTCTCCCAGTTGCACTAGAGTCAATAATCTAGTTACACTTTGATGAATCGAACACCCATGGAATTCTGTTGTTGATCATGTTTTGCTCTAGGGAGAGGTTTAGTCAACGGATCTGCTACATTCAGGTCCGTATGTACTTTACAAATATCTATGTCTCCATCTTGAACATTTTCACGAATGGAGTTGAAGCGACGCTTGATGTGCCTTGTCTTCTTGTGAAACCTGGGCTCCTTGGCAAGTGCAATAGCTCCAGTGTTGTCACAGAAGAGTTTGATTGGCCCCGACGCATTGGGTATGACTCTGAGGTCGGTGATGAATTCCTTCACCCAAATTGCTTCATGTGCTGCCTTCGAGGCTGCCATGTACTCCGCTTCACATGTAGATCCTGCCACGACGCTCTACTTGCAACTGCACCAGCTTACTGCCCCACCATTCAAAATATACACGTATCCGGTTTGTGACTTAGAGTCATCCAGATCTGTGTCGAAGCTAGCCTCGACGTAACCCTTTACGACGAGCTCTTCGCCACCTCCATAAACGAGAAACATTTCCTTAGTCCTTTTCAGGTACTTCAGGATATTCTTGACCGCTGTCCAGTGTTCCTTGCCGGGATTACTTTGGTACCTTCCTACCAAACTTACGGCAAGGTTTACATCAGGTCTGGTACACAGCATGGCATAGATAATAGAACCTATGGCTGAGGCATAGGGGATGACACTAATCTCTTCTATATCTTCTGCCGTGGTCGGACATTGAGCTGAGCTCAATTTCACACCTTGTAACACAGGTAAGAACCCCTTCTTAGATTGATCCATATTGAACTTCTTCAATATCTTATCAAGGTATGTGCTTTGTGAAAGACCTATGAGGCGTCTTGATCTATCTCTATAGATCTTGATGCCTAATATATAAGCAGCTTCTCCAAGGTCCTTCATTGAAAAACTCTTATTCAAGTAGGCCTTAATGTTGTCCAAGAGTTCTATATCATTTCCCATCAAAAGTATGTCATCTACATATAGTATGAGAAATGCTACAGAGCTCCCATTCAAGTAGGAGCTTGATTAGAAGTATCTTGATCATCATCATTAATTTCCTCTCTAGTCGGTGCAGGCACCTCAGGAACGTTTTCTTGAGTTTCGCCATTTTCCGGTTCAAGAGGTAACACTTCATCAAGTTCTACTTTCCTCCCACTTACTTCTTTCGAGAGAAACTCTTTCTCTTGAAAGGATCCATTCTTGGCAACAAAGATCTTGCCTTCGGATCTGAGGTAGAAGGTATATCCAATAGTTTCTTTAGGGTATCCTATGAAGACGCATTTTTCCGACTTGGGTTCGAGCTTTTCAGGTTGAAGTTTCTTGACATAAGCATCGCATCCCCAAACTTTTAGAAACGACAGCTTAGGTTTCTTCCCAAACCATAATTCATACGGTGTCGTCTCAACGAATTTCGACGGAGCCCTATTTAAAGTGAATGCGGCAGTCTCTAAAGCATGGCCCCAAAAAGATAGCGGTAAATCGGTAAGAGACATCATAGATCGCACCATATCTAATAGAGTGCGATTACGACATTCGGACACACCATTACGCTGAGGTGTTCCAGGCGGTGTGAGTTGTGAAACTATTCCACATTTTCTTGTGTGCCAAATTCGTGACTCAAGTATTCACCTCCACGATCTGATCGTAGAAACTTGATCTTTCTATCACGTTGATTTTCAACCTCACTCTGAAATTCCTTGAACTTTTCAAAGGTCTCAAACTTGTGTTTCATTAAGTAGATATACCCATATCTACTCAAATCATCAGTGAGGGTGAGAACATAACGATAGCCACCGCGAGCCTCAACACTCATTGGACCGCACACATCGGTATGTATGATTTCCAATAAGTTGGTTGCTCGCTCCATTGTTCCTGAGAATGGAGTCTTGGTCATTTTACCCATGAGGCATGGTTCGCACGTGTCAAATGATTCATAATCAAGAGACTCTAAAAGTCTATCTGCATGGAGCTTCTTCATGCGTTTGACACCTATGTGACCAAGGCGGCAGTGCCACAAATATGTGGGACTATTGTTATCAACTTTAACTCTTTTGGTATTCACACTATGAATATGTGTATCATCACGTACGAGATTCATTAAGAATAAACCATTAACCATCGGAGCATGACCATAAAACATATCTCTCATATAAATAGAACAACCATTATTCTCGGATTTAAATGAGTAGCCATCTCGAATTAAACGAGATCCAGACACAATGTTCATGCTCAAACTTGGCACTAAATAACAATTATTGAGGTTTAAAACTAATCCCGTAGGTAAATGTAGAGGTAGCATGTCGACGGTGATCACATCGACCTTGGAACCATTCCCGACGCGCATCGTCACCTCGTCCTTCGCCAGTCTCCGTTTATTCCATAGCTCCTGCTTTGAGTTACAAATGCGAGCAAATGCACCGTTATCAAATACCCAAGAGCTACTACGAGTACTGGTAAGGTACACATCAATTACATGTATATCACATATACCTTTTGTTTTGCCGGCCTTCTTGTCCGCTAAGTATTTGGGGCAATTCCGCTTCCAGTGACCACTTCCCTTGCAATAAAAACACTCAGTCTCGGGCTTGGGTCCATTCTTTGGCTTCTTCCCGGCAACTTGCTTACCGGGCGCGGCAACTTCCTTGCCGTCCTTCTTGAAGTTCTTTTTACCCTTGCCCTTCTTGAACTTAGTGGTTTTATTCACCATCAACACTTGATGTACCTTCTTGATTCCTACCTCTGCTGATTTCAGCATAGCATATACCTCAGGAATGGTCTTTACCATCCCCTGCATGTTGTAGTTCATCACAAAGCTCTTGTAGCTCGGTGGAAGCGACTGGAGGATTCTGTCAATGACCGCTTCATCCGGGAGATTAACTTCCAGTTGAGTCAAGCGGTTGTGCAACCCAGACATCTTGAGTATGTGTTCACTGACAGAGCTATTTTCCTCCTTCTTACAGCTAAAGAATTTGTCGGAGACTTCATATCTCTCGACCCGGGCATGAGCTTGGAAAACCATTTTCAGCTCTTCGAACATCTCATATGCTCCATGTCTCTCAAAACGCTTTTGGAGCCCCGGCTCTAAGCTGTAAAGCATGCCGCACTGAATGAGGGAATAATCATCGGAACGTGACTGCCAAGCGTTCATAACGTCTTGTTCTGCAGGGAGGACAGGTGCGTCACCCAGCGGTGCTCGTAGGACATAAACTTTCTTGGCAGCTATGAGGATGATCCTCAGGTTCCGGACCCAGTCCGTATAGTTGCTGCCATCGTCTTTCAGCTTGGTTTTCTCTAGGAACGCGTTGAAGTTGAGGACTACATTGGCCATTTGATCTACAAGACATATTGTAAATATTTTAGACTAAGTTCATGATAATAAAGTTCATCTTAATCAAATTATTTAATGAACTCCCACTTAGATAGACATCCCTCTTCTAGTCATCTAAGTATTACATGATCCAAGTCAACTAGGCCGTGTCCGATCATCACGTGAGACGGACTAGTCAACATTGGTGAACATCTTCATGTTGATCGTATCTTCTATATGACTCATGCTTGACCTTTCGGTCTTCTGTGTTCCGAGGCCATGTCTGTACATGCTAGGCTCGTCAAGTCAACCTAAGTGTTTGCATGTGTAAATCTGTCTTACACCCGTTGTATGTGAACGTTAGAATCTATCACACCCGATCATCACGTGGTGCTTCGAAACAACGAACTGTCGCAACGGTGCATAGTTAGGGGGAACACTTCTTGAAATTATTATGAGGGATCATCTTATTTACTACCGTCGTTCTAAGTAAACAAGATGCAAAACATGATAAACATCACATGCAATCAAATAATAAACGTGACATGATATGGCCAATATCACATAGCTCCTTTGATCTCCATCTTGGGGCTCCATGATCATCTTGTCACCGGCTTGACACCATGATCTCCATCATCATGATCTCCATCATCGTGTCTCCATGAAGTTGCTCGCCAACTATTACTTCTACCACTATGGCTAACGCGTTTAGCAATAAAGTAAAGTAATTTACATGGCGTTTCTCAATGACACGCAGGTCATACAAAAAATAAAGACAACTCCTATGGCTCCTGCCGGTTGTCATACTCATCGACATGCAAGTCGTGATTCCTATTACAATAGCATGAACATCTCATACATCACATATAGATCATTCATCATTCATCACAACTTTGGCCATATCATATCACAAAGCACTTGCTGCAAAAACAAGTTAGATGTCCTCTAATTGTTGTTGCAAGTTTTACGTGGCTGAATTAGGGTTCTAGCAAGAACGTTTTCTTACCTACGTGAAAGCCACAACGTGATTTGTCAACTTCTATTTACCCTTCATAAGGACCCTTTTCATCGAATCCGCTCCAACTAAAGTGGGAGAGACAGACACCCGCCAGCCACCTTATGCAACTAGTGCATGTTAGTCGGTGGAACCGGTCTCACGTAAGCGTACGTGTAAGGTTGGTCCGGGCCGCTTCATCCCACAATACCGCTGAAGCAAGATAAGACTAGTAGCGGCAAGAAAGTTGACAACATCTACGCCCACAACAAATTGTGTTCTACTCGTGCAATAGAGAACTACGCATAGACCTAGCTCATGATGCCACTGTTGGGGAACGTTCCAGAAAATTAAAAATTTTCCTACGGTTTCACCAAGATCCATCTATGAGTTCATCTAAGCAACGAGTCATGGGAAAGAGATTGCATCTACATACCACTTTGTAGATCACGAGTGGAAGCGTTCAACAAACGGGGATGAGGTAGTCGTACACGACGTGATCCAAATCACCGGAGATCCTAGCACCGAACGGACGGCACCTCCGCGTTCAACACACGTACGGTCAGTGTAACGTCTCCTTCTTCTTGATCCAGCAAGGCAAAGGAGAGGTTGGGGAAGATGGCTCCAGCAGCAGCACGACGGCGTGGTGATGGTGGAGCTGCAGTACTCCGCCAGGGCTTCGCCGAGCTCTACGGAGGAGGAGGAGGTGTTGGAGAGGGAGAGGGAGGCGCCAAGGCAAAGGGTGCGGCTGCCCCCCTCCCCTCCCCCCTTTATATAGGCCTCTTGGGGGGGGCGCCGGCCCTGGGAGATCTGATCTCCCAAGGGGGCGGCGGCCAGGGAGGATTTCCTCCCCCCCAAGGCACCTAGGAGGTGCCTTCCACTTGTGGGACTCTTCCCCTTTGGAACCCTAAGCGCATGGGCCTCTTGGGGCTGGTTCCCCTTGGCCCATGTAGGCCAAGGCGCACCCCCTAGAGCCCATGTGGCCCCCGAGGCAGGTGGCCCCACCCGGTGGACCCCCCGGGACCCTCCGGTGGTCCCGGTACAATACCGATAACCCCGAAACTTGTCCCGATGGCCAAAACAACACTACCTATATATAATTCTTTACCTCCGGACCATTCCGAAACTCCTCGTGACGTCTGGGATCTCATCCGGGACTCCGAGCAACAGTCGGGTTACTGCATATACATATCTTCACAACCCTAGCGTCACCGAACCTTAAGTGTGTAGACCCTACGGGTTCGGGAGACATGCAGACATGACCGAGACGGCTCTCGGGCAATAACCAACAGCGGGATCTGGATACCCATGTTGGCTCCCACATGCTCCACGATGATCTCATCAGATGAACCACGATGTCGAGGATTCAATTAATCCCGTATACGATTCCCTTTGTCAATCGGTATTTTACTTGCCCGAGATTTGATCGTCGGTATCCCAATACCTCGTTCAATCTCATTACCGGCAAGTCACTTTACTCGTACCGTAATACATGATCCGGTGATCAAACACTTTGATCACATTGAGCTCATTATGATGATGCATTACCGAGAGGGCCCGGTGATACCTCTCCGTCAAGCGGAGTGACAAATCCCAGTCTCGATCCGTGTCAACCCAACAGATACTTTCGGAGATACCCGTAGTATACCTTTATAGTCACCCAGTTACGTTGTGACGTTTGGCACACCCAAAGCACTCCTACGGTATCCGGAAGTTACACGATCTCATGGTCTAAGGAAAGGATACTTGACATTGGAAAACTCTAGCAAACGAACTATGCGATCTTATGCTATATTTAGGATTGGGTCTCGTCCATCACATCATTCTCCTAATGATGTGATCTCGTTATCAATGACATCCAATGTCCATAGTCAGGAAACCATGACTATCTGTCGATCAACGAGCTAGTCAACTAGAGGCTTACTAGGGACATATTGTTGTCTGTTATTCACACATGTATTACGATTTCCGGATAACACAATTATAGCACGAATAAAGACAATTATCATGAACAAGAAAATATAATAATAATGCTTTTATTATTGCCTCTAGGGCATATTTCCAACATTGGGATGTTGCGTTGCACTTGGCTGAATCTTTGGATGTACTTGCGCAAGGGCTCTCCTTCCTTCTGGGCAAGCAGGTGAAGGTCACTCTCCTGGCCATGAGGTTTGTGGCCGCCCGTAAAGGCGCCGACAAACTGATGGCATAGGTCTGCCCAGGAAGATATGGAGTTTTCCGGCAAGTGCATGAGCCAGGACCTGACGTTGGGTTTGAGCACCAGCGGGAAGTAGTTGGCAAGGATCTTGTCGTCTCGCCCCCCGGCAGCCTGCACCGTGATGGTGTAGATGCCGAGGAACTCCGACGGATGCAACCTGCCGTCATACTTCTCGGGTACGTCTGGCTTGAAATTCTTCGTGCTGGGCCACTGGACTTGCCGCAGCTCACGAGTAAACGCAGGGCAACCTACCGCATACGGCAGGTCGCCTGGTTCCCCTGGCGCATGCATGTCGATAGTGGGCCCAGCGCGCAGGTCGGATTGACGCCGCGTTTCTCTTCGGCGCTCGATGCGAGTACGAGCATCTTCTTGCTGTCGTTCGTGAAGAACTTGGCGCTGATCGTGGCGAGTTCGCGGATCTGATGAAGCGGTGGAGTCACTGTCGTGGCGGACCCGGCGAGTCGGCGATCTTGGCCTTCGGGGCGGAGAGTGCACGGTGGTTGCACCCCCACAGGTTTTGTCGCCATCGGCTCGCACCTGGCTGGCCTGCCGCGGCTGCGATGTGATCGCCTGCCCTGGAGTGTCGCCGTTGGCGAAGCCGATGAGACTCTTAATGGTGGCCCTCCAGTCGTCGATCTTGTCTGGCGTTGGAGGGAAGTCTAGGAGCAGTTGAGCTCGTGCCAAAGCTTCTGCTGGAGTGGCGAGAAGCGGCGGCGAGCGGTGCGAGGAGCGGGATATACTCGGACTTCCAACGATGTTAGAAGGAGCAATATTCCGTCCAGGCGACCGTGCCTCGCTCGCGCCAGCACGTTGGCGTGCATGTTGGCCTTGAGCATCCCGAGATCCGCCAGCTCGATTTGGGTCCAGCGAGCGTATGGTACCGTGAGTACCACGACGCTGCCGGTCCTGCGCCTCCTGAGATGGGCGCGGTGCGTCTACGGACGCTCGGTCGTCGTGGGAGCCGGCTACACCGCCGATGGGCAGCGCAGCCTTGTCCTTTGACCTGGCGGCACCGTGGGCTCCCTCGTCGACGCCCGTTCTTCCGCCGGCGCCTTCCCCACTAGCCGTTTGCTCCGGTGGCGGTGGGTTCGACGCGGACGGAGCAGCCGCCTTCGAAGCCTTCTTCTTCGGTGGCATGTCGATGAAGTCGGTGAAGATGTAGCTCGCGTGAACGTCAGATCAGGTTCACACAACCTCGACGCCCCCTACCTGGCGCGCCAAAGATGCCGGGGATTCTGGCTCCTCGAGCACCTATGGGGACGGAGCCCCTTCTCAGTTCGGCGGGGGGCGGAGGCCGCGCAAAGAGCGGATCGAGGCGAAGCACACGAGGGGTTTTTACCCAGCTTCGGAGCTCTCCGGAGAGATAATACTCCTACTGCTGCTTTGTGGATTGTATTGAGTTCTTGCTCGGGAGCGCTGAGTGCTACAGTACACACCAACAGCTAACGAGACCGAGCGCGAGTGTTCCACTGTTCGTCCCCCTCCTCTACGTTGTGCATGGGCCTCCTTTTATATGCTCAAGGGGTCTCCAACAGGTGGCAACGTAGGCAGGGGCAAAAATGGAAAGGTGCTGCGGTAGGTACAGCTACCTACACAGTATATCATACCTAACTCTGACGGCAGGGGGAAAGGGCATTAAATGCCCGTCTGCGTTGCCCAAACAGTGCAGAAAAGGGACCGTTAGGGACGCCACCACTTGCCACGATGGCGATCTTGTCAGCGCCTGCTTGCCACTGAGCACCCCTGGCTGCGCAGCCTCCCGCCACGTACGCCTGGAAGTGCCTCAAAGCGACACGTGGGTGGGTGAGCTGGAGCGCGGGTACAGAGTGGTTGCTTGCCGCGGCAATTGCCTTGCCGCGGTTGTTGTCCTGTCACTTCCGGGAGCTTGTCGCTCGCCGGGTCTTGCCGGGACGCGTGTTGCGTCGCGGTAAGTACCTTGGGATGCCTTGGTTGGCCTTCCCGGCAAGCTCCTCTTGCCGGGGCTTTGTGCCTTGAGTTGCCTTCCCGGCAGGCTCCTCTTGCCGGGGACTTTTCTCCTTAGCTTAAATACTTTGTTCTTGAATGGCTTCAAAGGATCCACGGAGGACCTTGGCGGTCACTCGGCAAGCCTGGCCGCGGGACGCTGCGACTGCCCGTGCACAAGTTCGGGATACTAGGGTACCCCTACTCTAGTACACCGACAACATCCTCATATACTTAGGGTTTGCGATGTAATCAGCAACATAGCTCTCACCCACTGAGTCTTGGGATGACATATTTTCGGATCTGTCAGGAAACAACAAGGAAAAGAAAACATAAGATTTCTCCGCCATACGGTGGTCAATATGTTCGGGGGGTATATAAAAAAAATTATCTTGGGAAACAAGCAAACCGAAGAAAAACGGAATCCAAAAGGTACCCGAGGTGGGCAAAACCCACTTGGGCAAGCCCGCGCCCTGGTGTCTTGTGCCCTCCAGGGTCACCCTCCTGGTATTTTCTTATTTTCCTATTTTTTTAAATATTCCAAAACTGACACAAAATATTTTTTTGGTTTTTTTGGAGTCCGTTTACTTACTGTATCACGTACCTCCTCTTTTTCACGATTCTGGAGTGTTCCGGAAGGTTTCTTTCATGTGTTCTTCCGGTGTCATAGTTTGGATGATATTGCTTTCAATATTAATGGGCGTACATGAGATATAATGTTTTATTCGTTGCCCATTAACAACCTTCGGGTTAGTACCTTCGGCATTATTTATTTTGATGGCTCCAGATCGATAAACCTCCTCGATAACATAGGGTCCTTCCCATTTGGAGAGGAGTTTTCATGCAAAGAATCTGAAACGAGAGTTGTACAAAAGAACATATTCTCCAACTTTGAACTCACGCTTTTGGATTCGTTTATCATGCCATCTTTTAACTTTTTCTTTAAATAACTTGGCATTTTCATAAGCTTGGGTTCTCCATTCATCTAGTGAGCTAATATCAAATAACCTCTTTTCGCCAGCAAGTTTGAAATCATAGTTGAGTTCTTTAATTGCCCAATATGCTTTATGTTCTAACTCAAGAGGCAAATGATAAGCTTTTACATAAACCATTTTATAAGGAGACATGCCCATAGGATTTTTATATGTTGTTCTATAAGCCCAAAGTGCATCATCTAATTTCTTAGACCAATTCTTCCGGGACCTATTGACAGTCTTTTGTAAAATTAATTTTATTTCTCTATTGAAAAGTTCAACTTGACCACTAGACTGAGGATGATAGGGTGATGCAATTCTATGGTTAACATCATACTTCGCAAGCATTTTACGAAAAGCACCATGAATAAAGTGTGAACCACCATTAGTCATTAAATATCTAGGGACTCCAAACCTTGGGAAAATAACATCCTTAAGCATTTTAATAGAGGTGTTGTGATCAGCACTACTAGTTGGAATAGCTTCTACCCACTTAGTAACATAACCAACAGCAACCAAAATATGAATATACCCATTAGAGGAAGGAAAAGATCCCATATAATCAAATCCCCTAACATCAAATGGTTCAACAGGAAGTGAATAATTCATAGGCATTTCTTAACGCTTATCGATATTACCAATCCTTTGACATTCATCAAAAGATAAGACAAATTTACGAGCATCCGTGAAGAGAGTGGGCCAATAAAACCGAGATTGCAATACCTTGTGAGCAGTTCTGTCTCCCGCATGATGTCCTCCATAAGCTTCGGAGTGACATTTCCGTAGGATTTGTCCCTGTTCATGCTCAGGTACACAACGTTTAATAATACCATCTACTCCTTCTTTATATAGATGTGGGTCATCCCAAAAGTAATGTCTTAAATCATAGAAGATTTTTTTCTTTTGTTGGTATGTAAAGCTAGGTGGTACATATTTAGCAACAATATAATTAGTATAGTCAGCATACCAAGGAGTGTTATGAGAAACATTTATTGTAGCTAATTATTCATCAGGGAAACTATCATTAATAGGTTGTGGGTCATCAAGATTATTTTCAAGCCTAGTCAAGTTATCAGCTACAGGGTTCTCCGCTCCTTTTCTATCAATGATATGCAAATCAAATTTTTGTAGCAAGAGAACCCACCTAATGAGTCAAGGTTTAACATCTTTGTTTTCCATAAGATATTTTATAGCAGCATGATCAGTATGAACAATAACTTTAGAATCAACAATGTAAGATCTGAATTTATCATAGGCAAACACCACTGCTAAGAATTCTTTTTCAGTAGTAGCATAATTTTGTTGAGAACTGTCTAGAGTTTTACTAGCATAATGAATAACATTTAATTTCTTATCAACTCTTTGTCCTAGAACAGCACCAACAACATAATCACTAGCATCATACATAATTTCAAAAGGCAGGTTCCAATCAGGTGGTTGAATAATAGGTGGAGAAACTAAGACTTTCTTGAGTGTTTCAAAGGCTTATAAACAATCATCATAAAAAACAAATTTATATCCTTTTGCAAAAGATTTGTAAGAGGCCTAGAAATTTTAGAGAAGTCTTTAATAAACCTCCTATAGAAACCAGCAAGACCGAGGAAACTACAAATACCTTTGATACTTTAGGACATGGAATTTTGTCAATTGCATCAACCTTAGCTTTGTCCACCTCAATACCTCTTTCAGAAATTTTATGGCCCAAAAGAATACCTTCGTTAACCATAAAGTGCCACTTCTCCCAATTCAAGACAAGATTAGTTTGCTCACATCTCTGCAAAACTTGATCAAGATTGCTCAAACAATCATCAAAAGACTTCCCATAAACAGAAAAGTCATCCATGAAAACCTCAACAATCTTTTCACAAAAGTTAGAGAATATAGCAGTGATACATCTTTGGAAGGTAGCAGGTGCATTGCATAAACCAGAAGGCATACGTCTATAAGCATAAGTTCCAAAAGGGGAAGTAAAAGTGATTTTCTTCATCAGGTTGAGAAACAGGTATTTGTGAAAAACCAGAATATCCATCAAGGAAGCAAAAAATGTGTGTGCTTAGATAATATTTCTAGCATTTGATCAATAAAAGGCAGAGGGTAATGATTTTTTCTAGTTGCTTTGTTTAATTTTCTAAAATAAATTACCATTCTATAGCCTATAACAATTCTTTGTGGAATAAGTTCATTCTTATCATTAGGAACAACAGTAATACCTCCTTTCTTAGGGACACAATGAACAAGACTTGCCATCTACTATCAGCTATAGGATAGATTATACTTGCCTCCAGAAGTTTTAATATTTCCGTTCTTACCTCTTCTTTCATCTTTGGATTTAACCGACGTTGGTGATCAACAACGGGTTTAGCATCACATTCCATATTAATCTTGTGCTGACATAGAGTGGGATTGATGCCCTTAAGATCATCAATAGTATATCCAATAGCAGCTTGGTGCTTCCTTAGAACTTTAAATAATCTTTCTTCTTCATGTTCTGAAAGGTTAGCACTAATAATAACAGGAAATCTTCTTCTCATCAATATAAGCATATTTCAAAGTGTCTGGCAATTGTTTTAATTCAAACACAGGATCACCTTTAGGTGGAGGAGGACCTCCTAGAGTTTCAATAGGAAAATTGTGTTTAAGCAGAGGACGTTGTTCAAAGAAAATCTTATTTATTTCACTTCTTTCATAAATATGCATATCATTTTCATGGTCTAGCAGATATTGTTCTAAAGGATAGTAGGAGGTACAACAATAGAAGTAATTTCATCCTTACTAGGCAATTCTCTTTTATGAGGTTTTCTACTAAACTTGGAAAAAATTAAATTCATGAGACTCATCACCAAAGCTAACACCGACAGTTTGCTTCTCACAATCTATTTTAGCATTAACAGTGTTCAAGAAAAGTCTACCAAAAATAATGGGACAAAAGTCATCTTATGGGGAACCAAGAACAAGAAAATCAGTAGGGTATTTTATTTTCCCACAAAAGGCTTCAACATCTCTAAAATCCCAAGTGGTGTGATGGTGTCTCTATTAGCAAGTTTAATAGTAACATCTATGTCTTATTTCAGCGGGTGTTATGTCATTCATAATTTCTTGATATAAGGTAAAAGGAATAGCACTCTCGCTAGCACCTATGTCACATAGACCATGATAACAGTGATCTCCTATTTTAACTAAGACAACAGGCATGCCAACAATTGGTCTATGTTTATCTTTTTCATCGGGTTTGGCAATTCTAGCCGCTTCATCACAGAAGTAAAATAACATGCCCGTCTATATTTTCAACCAGGAGATCGTTAACCATAGCAACACTAGGTTATACCTTCATTTGTTCAGCTGGTTTAGGTGCTCTAATATAACTTTTATTGACCACAGTTGAAACTTTAGCATGTTCCTTTATCCTAACAGGGAAAGGCGGTTTTCAATATAAGCAGTAGGAACAACTAGATCAACATTATAGATTATAGTTTCATCTTTAGCTATTACTACTTCTTTAATTTCTTCTATAATGTGTGGGTGATATTTGAACCACTTCTTTAAGGGTGATCAACATGAGTAGCAAAAAATTCTCAAAAGGAGGCTACTATCTCAGAGTCAAGTCCATACTTGGTGCTAAACTTTTGAAAAGCATCGGTATTCATAAAAGATTTAACACAATCAAACTTAAGCTTAATACCTGACTCTTCACCTTCATCAAGTTCCCAATCTTCATAGTTACGTTTAATTCTTTCTAAAAGATCCCACCGGAATTAAATTGTCTTCTTCATAAAGGAACCAGTATAAGAAGTATCAAGCATGGATTCATCATCATGAGAAAGTCGAGCATAAAAATTATGAATGATTATTTCCTTCGACAACTCATGATTGGGGCATGAATATAAAATTGACTTAAGCCCACCCCCAAGCTAGAGTGATACTTTATCCTTCACGAGGCTAAAAAATTATATATATAATTCTGATCACGATGAAGTATATGCATAGGATAATTTTTTTGGTGAAACTCCAATTTCAATCAATTCCAATTCCAAGATCCAATATCATCACATAGCCTATACCATGCCAATGCTTTTCCATTCAAAGATAAAGGGAAGATGTTCTTCTTAACTTCATCTCCGGGTAAACCTGCAAGCTTAAACAATCCACAAATTTCTTCCACATATATCAAGTGCATATCAGGATGTTCGGTTTCATCTCCTGCATAAGGATTAGCTAGCAGTTGTTCTATCATACCCGAAGGAATTTCATATTCAATATTTCCAGTAGGTGCAGTAGGTTGAGGGGTGACTAATTGTGGTTCCGGTCGAGGTGAAGAGACCCCGAACAAACCCCTCAAAGGATTGTTTTCCATAGTAACAAGTAAAAATAAATTTCAGCACATAGAAATAATTTTTCCTTACCAAAAGCGCTTCACTCCCCGGCAACGGCGCCAGAAAAGAGCCTTCATGACCCAAAAGTATAGGGATCAATCGTAGTCCTTTCGGTAAGTAAGAGTGTCAAACCAAACGAGGAGCAGAAGGAAATGACAAGTGGTTCTCAGTAAGGTAATGTGTGCAAGCGCTGAAATTGTAAGTAACGAGTACTTTGATAGCAAGATAATTTGTAACGAGCAAGTAACGATAATAGCAACAAAATTTCAGCAAGTTAGCCCAATCCTTTTGAGGCAAAGTATATACCAAAACGGTCTCTTATGATAAGCAAAGTATTCTTGAGGGTACACGGGAATTTCCTCTAGTCACTTTCATCATGTTGGTTTTATTTGTGTTCGCTACTTTGATAATTTGATATGTGGGTAGACGGTGCTTAGGTGTTGTTCTTACTTGAACAAACCTCCTACTTATGATTAACCCCCTCGCAAGCATCCACAATTACGAGAAAAGTATTAAGAATAAATTCTAACCATACCATTAAACTTTTGGATCCAACCGGTCCCTTACGGAATAATGCATAAACTAGGGTTTAAGCTTCTATCACTCTCATAACCCATCATCTAATAACTAATCCACAATGCATTCCCTTTGGACCAAATATGGTGAAGTGTCATGTAGTCGACGTTCACATGACACCACTAAGGGAATCACAACATACATACCATCAAAATATCGTACAAATATAAAATTCACATGATTACTTGCAACAAGATTTCTCCCGTGACCTCAAGAACAAAAGTAACTACTCACAAATGATAATCATGCTCAAGATCAGAGGGGTATTACATAGCATATTGTATATGAACATATAATCTTCCACCAAATAAACCATATAGTAATCAACTACAAGATGTAATCAACACTACTAGTCACCCACAAGTACCAATCTATAGTTCTGGTACAAAGAACGAACACAAGAGATGAACTAGGGTTTGAGAGGAGTTGGTGCTGTTGAAGATGCTGATGGAGATTGTCCTCCCCAAGATGGGAGAGTTGTTGGTGATGATGATGACGATGATTTCCCCCTCCGGGAGGGAAGTTCCCCCTACGGAATTGCCCCGCTGGAGGGCAAAAGTGCTCCTGGCCAAGTTCCGCCTCGAGACGGCGGCGCTTCGTCCCGAAAGTCCTATCCTTATTTTTTTTCTAGGTCAAAGTGACTTATATACCAGAAGATGGGCACCGGAGGTGGGCTGGGTTGAGCACAACTCACCAGGGCGCGCCTGGGGGGCCAGGCGCGCCCTGGTGTCTTGTGCTCACCAAGTGGGCCCCCTCCAGTAGTTATTTGCTCCAATATTTCTTATTTATGCCATAAAAATTCCTCGTGAAGTTTCAGCTCATTTGGAGTTGTACAGAATAGGTAGCGTGACGTAGCTTTTTCAGGTCCAGATTTCCAGCTGATGGAATTCTCCCTCTTTGCGTGAACCTTGCATATTATGAGAGAAAAGGCATTACAATTACTCCAAAAAGCATTATTATGCATAAAAACATTATAAATAACAGTAGGTAAACATAATGCAAAATGGACGTATCAGACCACATAAAAGAGATGAGGATGGTGATGTTGATGAAGACGATCACTACGGCGATGGTTCCCCCGATGGCACTCCGGCGCCACTGAAAGAGAGTAGGAGAGAGTCTCCCCCTTGTGCCTCCTCCTCCGTGGCCTCACCCCTAGATGGGGAGAGGTTCTCCCTCTAGTCCTCGGCCTCCATGGTGATGTTGTCCCCCTTTGAGATCCTCCTCCATGGCCTCCGGTGATGATGGCCCCCTCCGGCAGGGTGCCAGAGAGGGCCTAGATGGGTTTTTCGTGGCTACAGAGGCTTACAGCGGCCTAACTCCCGATCTAGGTTTCTTTTCGGGGGTTTCTGTATTTATAGCAAGTTTTGGCATCGCTTTCACGTCGGGGGCGTCCACAAGTCAACAACAAGACTGGAGCACCCTCCCTAGTTGTAGGGTGGGTGCTCTACCCTTGTGGTTGACTCGGGACTCTATTGGCCCAACTCCTGTACTTCGGGGGCTTCTTCTGGTCCATAAAAAATCACCGTAAATTTTCAGCTCGTTTGGACTTCGTTTTATATTCTTTTTTGCAAAACTAAAAAACAAGGATAAAACAGAAATTGGCACTGGGCTCTAGGTTAATAGGCTAGTCCCAAAAATCATATAAAACATCATATAAATGCATATAAAACAACCAAGATAGATAATATAATAGCGTGAATACTCCATAAATTATAGGTACGTTGGAGACATATCAGGATGCCTCGGATGGCATCCCCTCTTTTGTCTTCAATCCATTGGTAAAATTACTTGAGGCTATATTTTTATTCACCACATGATATGAATTTTGCCCTGAGCATCATTTTATTTTGTTGAGATTTGCTTTCTGCTATTTAGAATAATGTGTTGCATCTTTTAGTTCAATAAAAAGGTCAAGTATAGCCTTTACCATGCTTATTTTGCAATTCTATATGTTGCTATTTTGAAAATAGAAAGTTTTCTATCATTGTCTGAATTCTTCTGGAAAGTCATAATGTGATAAAGTCTTGAAATTTTTACACAACGAGTAATAACAAAATTACTACAGTGTGGTAATTTTTAGAATTTTTGGAGTTAGGGAAGTATGATTCCTCTTGCATTCTTTACAGACTGTTCTGTTTAGACAGCTTGCTGTTATGTTTGCATATGTTTGTGCGTTTAATGAATCTATTTGAGGATAGGAGTATTAAATATGCAGAGGCATTTGGTATGCAATGTTAAATTATAATTTTAGTGATTTTCTATAGTAGAGAATGATAAGGTTATGCATTGATTTATACTAACTTATCTCACGAGTTCTTGTTGAGTTTTGTGTGGATGAAGTTCTAAGATTTAGGGAAACCGTGATCTCAAAGGAATTAAGGAGACACAAAATCTCAAGCTTGGGGATGCCCAAGGCATCCCAAGATAATATTTCAAGAAGTCTCAAGCATCTAAGCTTAGGGATGCCCCGTAGGCATCCCACCTTTCTTCATCAACAATTATAGGTTAGCCTCGGTTGAGCCTAAGTTTTTGCTTCTTCACATGCTATGTGCTTTTCTTGAAATGTAATTTTATTTTGTTTTGCCTGCTACTTGAATAAATTTTTAAGATCTGAAATTTTTAAATGAGAGAGAGTCTTCACATAGCTACATAATTATTCAACTACTCATTGATCTTCACTTATATCTTTTTGGAGTAGTTTGTCATGAACTCTCATGCTTCACTTATATCATTTTGAGAGTTTTATAAATAGTATGGCAATTTTTTTAGTTTATGAATTTAGTCCTAATATGATGGGTGATGTCTACTACACAACTTTATTCTTGTAGACATGTGTTGGGCCTCCAAGCGCAGAGTTCTGTAGGACAGTAGCAATTTTCCCTCAAGTGGATGACCTAAGGTTTAGCAATCCATGTGAGGTGTAGGATGAAGATGGTCTCTCTCAAACGACCCTGCAACCAAATGCAAGAAATATCTTGTGTCCCCAACACACCCAATACAATGGCAAATTGTATAGGTGCACTAGTTCGGCGAAGAGATGGTGATAAAAGTGTAATATGGATGGTTGAAATATATTTTTATAATCTTAATAAATAAAAAAACAAGGTAGCAAATAGTAAACAAGCACAAAAATGGTACTGCAATGTTTGAAAACAAGGCCTTGTAGCGACCTAACCTCAGACGGTCAAGTCTCTGTGCTTCAGTGTCATCCCTGGATCGGTAATGCTGACACACACAATACTCGAAGGATTTATAACAGAGTAACAATCACACACTTATTACATCGAATGTCTCAAAAAAGAACTTATTACAATAAATATGGCTTAAGGCCATCTAAAACGATAACAGCGGAAGACTTGGAAGATAAAGTGAGTCCATCAACTCCAACGGCATAGCTGAGTGCATGAAAATGGCCTAGCGGACCTTACTCCTCGTCTGAAAAGTCTGCAACATGACGTTGCAGCCCGAAAATGGGTCAGGACATGGAATATGCTGGCAAAATAACACAGTAGAGCAAATGAACAGATAAATGCTATCACTATATGCATATATAGCTGGTGGAGGCTCTATGGTTATAAGGTTTTTGCGTAAAGCAATTTTTTTCCTACAACAAAGGAATAAATTTTATTTAAACATTGAGGATGGTACCCCCATCTCAATCCCAATTAAAGTAATCATTAACAACCCAACAAAATTAATTTAGAGTGATGAGATCAAATCAATAATTCAAGTAGGAGACACTCAAGATGTCCATAACCGGAGACACGGCTAACCATGATTAGTTCATACACTCTGCAGAGGTTTGCGCACTTTTCCCCACAAGACTCGATCGCCTCCGTTGGATTTCTCGCACTACATGGTGTTTGAGAAACGGATGACCGAGACACAGTCTTTCAGAAGCATTAACTCTTTACTCTGGGTGGACAGTTACACCTACTTTCCCTCTGCATCTGCTAGCCCACCAATGAAAGAGGTCACACAACATACTCAACTATGTCAGAGCCCATAATGGCTTGTGGCTGCACACGGAAGTTTCTAGCATGAATAATCTTATGATCCCTTTGAGCCTGGGTGGCGGACCATAGGATGATTGCACGGTATAACCCCGGGATATCCTAGGACAACACTGGATTCCCCAGGTGCCCAAAACAAACAATCCACCCAGATGTGTATTAAAGTTGCCACCTTAAGTCGGACCAGTAATTAGCAATCTCACATCTGTCATGGATACACTCAAACCCACTCCACGTCTACGAGCATAGCATGGCAATATAAGCATAATGTAGAAGTAACTCCCAGGATTTAATAGTAAACAGGGCAATAGGTTCTACCTCATCATCTACTTCCCAAACCCACAAGTTAAACACATCCTAATCATGCAATGTTTGAGGATTATAACTAATGCATAAAAACTGGGTATGGAAGAGTATGGTCAATGTGTTACTTGCCTTGCTGACGATCCGCAAAACCTAGAGACTCGTAGCAGCACGCTTCGCACTCTAGGAATTCTATCGCAAACAAACAATAGCATACATGAGCAATCAAGCAAAGATGCACGGGTAAAACTCAAATAAGAAGATCTAACCAGAAAGTTCAACTGAAGAACTTCGGTTTGCAAAAAGAATCAAATCAAACGGAGCAACGAAACTCAAACTGCAAAAAAACAAGATCTGATTACTTATCTGGACTAAAGTCAAATTTTACAGTACCGAAATCTTGTTCAAGTTGCTTAAACAGAAAGTCGAGACGAAGATCTAGGCGCTTGAATCGCTTGATTCCGATAAACGAGCGAGAAGTTATACTAGAACGAAAATCGGGTCAGAAATCGCGATAAAAAAATTTCGCGGAAAAACCCTTGAAAAAGAAAAAGTGACGAACAGGCTAATGAACGAACGATTCGCTGTCTGTGAAAAACAGATGAGCGGCGTTCGTTAAAACGAACGTACGGACGGACGTCCGCTACTTAACTAAACGGCAGAAAACTGGAATAAAACCAATAAAAACCCAAGAAAACCTAAAAAAATGACCGGTCAACGACGGTCAACGGTGGCGGCTCCGGTGATGGCGGCGGCGGTGGCGGCGGGCGGCGGCGTCGGCGGTGGCACGGTTCTCGAGGCACGGCTGGGCTAGGGTTTGGGGTGGCTCAGGCCTCCGCTTATAAAGCCCGGCGGGCGAATTCCTAGTCGGGCACGGCCCGGCTAGGTTGGTTGACTTTTTAAAAAAAAATAAGTCCTGACGCAGAAAAACAAAGAAAAGAAATACTAAATGGACTCCAAAAATCCCGAAATAAATTTTGCCCAGCCTCTAAAAATATGCCAGACAAGGTGAACATTTATTTGGGCCTATAATGCAATTTTGAAAAATGCGTATTTTCCTAATTCAAATAAAATTGCAATAAAATCCAAATAGAAACATTTATTTGATTTTAATATTTTTCCTCCAATATTTCATTTATTTTGGGGAAGTCATATTATCTCCTCTCATATATCTTAATTCGAAATATTCTCGGAGAGAAAAATCATTAAAACCAAAATGATCCTTGTTTCAATATTTGATAAAATTCAAATATGAAAATCGGGAAATCCCCAACTCTCTTCGCGGGTCCTTGAGTTGCTTAGGATTCCGAGGATCATGAAATAAAAAATGCAATAAATATGATATGAATGAATGACCTATGTATAACATTCCAAATTGAAATTTGGGATGTTACAAACCTACCCCCCTTAAGATGAATCTCGCCCTCGAGACTCGGGTTGGCTAGAGAATAGGTGTGGGTGGTCTTTGCGTAGATCATCTTCTCGTTCTCAGGTGGCTTCGTCCTCGGTATGGTGGCTCCACTGAACTTTGCAAAACTTTATAACCTTGCTGCGAGTAACCCGGCTGGCAAACTCAAGAATCTTGATAGGTTTCTCCTCATATGTCAAATCACTGCCCAACTGAATCGCTTCCAGGGGCACTGTATCTCTCAAAGGAATATCGGCCATCTCTGCATGGCACTTCTTCAACTGGGAAACGTGAAACACATCATGTACTCCTGACAGTCCTTTGGGTAACTCCAACTTGTAGGCAACCTCTCGCACACGTTCCAAACACGGTACGGTCCCACAAATCTCGGGGCTAACTTTCCCTTAACTCCAAAACGTTTAAATCCTCGAAGAGATGACACTCGCAGATACACTCTATCTCCGATTTCATAGACTACCTCCTTGTGTTTTGAATCTACATAACTATTCTGTCGGGACTGAGCTACCTTCAGTCTATCTCGAATCAGCTTAACCTTCTCTTTAGATTCCTTAATCAAATCCGGTCCAAACAACTGGCGGTCTCCAACTTCATCCCACATCAACGGTGTTCGGCATCTTCTTCCATATAGGGCTTCGAAAGGTGCCATCTTCAAACTGGCCTGGTAGATGTTGTTGTATGAGAACTCCGCGTAGGGTAAATTTTCATCCCAGCTAGATCCATAATCCAGCGCACAAGCTCTCAACATGTCCTCCAGAATCTGATTGACTCTCTCGGTCTGTCCATCTATCTATGGGTGAAAAGCTACACTGAACTCTAGCCTGGTTCCCAAATTCTGGTGCAGCTGGTGCCAAAACTTTGAAGTAAATTGTGTTCCTCTATATGATACGATGGTCCTCGAAACTCCGTGCATACATACGATCCTGGTCATATATATCTTGGCCAACTTCGCACTTTTATAAGTGGTTTTCACTAGGATAAAGTGGGCTACTTTGGTCAAGCGATCCACTACTACCCAGATAGAGTCATATCCTGATCGGGTCCTGGGAAATCCGGTGATAAAATCCATGCCAAGCTTATCCCACTTCCATTCGGGTATCGGCATAGGCTGCAGTAATATTGTTGGTTGCTGATGTTCTGCCTTCACTCTCTGACATACATCACATATGGCTTCATACTCGAGAATATCCTTCTTCATACCAGTCCACCAGAAACGCTCCTTCAAATCCAAATACATCTTGGTGTTTTCGAGGTGTATCGAGTATGGCGATTCATGAGCTTCCTGTAGTATCAGCTTCCTGATCTCTGCATTATTGGGCACATATATACGGTCCTCAAACCACAAGGTGTCGTGCTCATCCTCACGAAAACCTTTGGCTTTCCCTTCACTCATCTTCTCCTTTATTTCGGCAATTTCCTTGTCATCCTTCTGAGCTTCTCGAATCTTTTCCAACAATGTAGACTGAACTTCCATAGCTGCAACAAATCCTCCAGGGACTATCACCAAACGTAGCTCCCTGAGATCTTCTACCAACTCCTTTGGCATTCCTCCGCTTACGAGGGTATTGACATAACTCTTACGGCTTAAAGCGTCTACTACGACATTGGCATTGCCAGGATGATAGTGCAATTTCATATCATAATCCTTTATGAGCTCCAACCGTCTCCTCTTCCAGAGGTTTAGCTCCTTCTGTGTGAAGATATACTTCAAACTCTTGTGATCCGTGTACACATTGCAACTGTTTCCAATGAGAAAATGTCTCCAGGTCTTGAGCGCATGCACCACAGCTGCTAACTCCAAATCATGCGTGGCATAATTCAACTCATGCGGTCGAAGCTGTCATGAGGCATATGAAACAACTCTTCCGTCTTGCATAAGTACTCCTCCAAGTCCTAAGCGAGAGGCATCGCAGTACACCTGGAAATCCTTGCGTATATCCGGCAAAATCAACACTGGGGTTGTAGTCAAACGTTTCTTCAACTCCTGGAAACTTGCTTCACATTCTTCAGTCCAATGGAACTTGGTGTCCTTCTTCAACAATGACGTCACAGGCTTCGCAATCTTGGAGAAATTCTCAATAAATCTCCGATAATATCCCGCGAGTCCAAGATAACTACGGATCTCTCCGACTGAGGTGGGTGCCAACCACTCAGTGACTGACTGAACCTTGGTAGGATCCACTACTATACCTTCTCCTGATATAACATGGCCAAGAAATCCAACTTCCTTCAACCAAAACTCACATTTGCTGAACTTGGCATATAACTGATGTTCCCTGAGCTTTTCGAGAACTAATCGCAAATGCTCCTTGTGTTCCTCTTCATTCTTCAAGTATACCAGAATATCATCAATGAACACCACGAAAAACTTATCCAAGAACTCCATGAACACCGTGTTCGTCATACTCATGAAATAGGCAGGGGCGTTAGTTAGTCCAAATGACATAACCGTATACTCGTATAACCCATACCTTGTGATGAAAGTTGTTTTAGGTATATCTTTTTCCCTAATCTTCAGTTGGTGATATCCTGATCGCAGATCGACCTTGGAAAACACCTTAGCTCCTTGCAACTGGTCAGACAAATCATTGATCATCGCCAGTGGGTACTTATTCTTGATTGTTACTTCATTTAATGCGCGATAATCAACAACCATCCTTAAGGAACCATCCTTCTTCTCGACCAAGAGCACTGGGGCTCCCCATGGTGATGAACTTCGTCGAATGTAACCTTTCTCCAACAACTCCTTAATCTGCTTCTTAATCTCCTCCAGATCATTTGCGGGCATCCGGCATGGTCTCTTAGATATTGGTCCAGTGCCTGGCAACAATTATATCAAGAACTCAATGTCTCGATCCGGTGGCATGCCTGGTAACTCCTCTAGAAATACATCTGGGTAATCCTTTACTACCGGCATTTCCTCCTGAACAACTCCCGTGAGAGAATATATTTGAGTCCTCCTCGGCGCATGCGTGGATACATGATCCTTTTTCCCTCCGGGGTAGTGAGCAAAATCGACTTACTCGCGCAATCGATGTTTCCTCCATACATCGATAGCCAATCCATTCCTAGTATCACATCCAATCCTTTTGACTCCAAAATTATCAGGTGAGATGGGAAAACATGGTTTCCAACGATCAATGGCATCTGAAAACATCCTTGTCTTGCCATATATTCTGCTCCTGGCGAAATTACTAACATAGGTGTCCTAAGTACCTTAGTGGGCAACTTATACTTATCCAAGAATCCCCTTGATATGTATGAATGTGATGCACCAATATCAAAAAAAATGATTGCAGTAAAAGACTTAACCAAAAACTTACCGATAACTGCATCTGGCTGCTCCTCAACTTCCTCCACGCTCACGTGGTTCACTTGTCCCTTGTTGAAAGGGTTGGGCTTCTTCCCAGCGCTTCCATTGTCATTTCCGTTCTTCAAATTCGGACAATCGTTGGCGTAGTGCTGTGACGCCCCCGAACTCAATCGTACACTAATCATGCACGCAAATGTGTACGATCAAGATCAGGGACTCACGGGAAGATATCACAACACAACTCTACAAATAAAATAGTCATAAAAGCATCATAATACAAGCCATGGGCCTCGATGGCTCGAATACAAGTGCTCGATCATAGACGAGTCAGCGGAAGCAACAATATCTGAGTACAGACATAAGTTAAACAAGTTTGCCTTAAGAAGGCTAGCACAAACTGGGATACAGATCGAACGAGGCGCAGGCCTCCTGCCTGGGATCCTCCTAACTACTCCTGGTCGTCGTCAGCGGGCTGCACGTAGTAGTAGGCACCTCCAGAGTAGTAGGAGTCGTTGTCGAAGGTTGCGTCTGGATCCTAGGCTCCAGCATCTGGTTGCGGCAACCGGGTAGAAGGGAAAAGGGGAAAAGGGGGAGAAAAGCAACCGTGAGTACTCATCCAAAGTACTCGCAAGCAAGGAGCTACACTATGTATGAATGGATATATGTGTAAAGGGGCCATATCAGTGGACTGAACTGCAGAATGCCAGAATAAGAGGGGGATAGCTAGTCTTATCGAAGTCTACGCTTCTGGTCGCCTCCGTCTTGCAGCATATAGAAGAGAGTAGACTGAAGTCCTCCAAGTAGCATCGCATAGCATAATCCTACCCGGCGATCCCCTCTTCGATGCCCTGTTAGAGAGCGATCACCGGGTTGTATCTGGCACTTGGAACGGTGTGTTTTATTAAGTATCCGGTTCTAGTTGTCATAAGGTCAAGGTACAACTCCGGGTCGTCCTTTTACCGAGGGACACGGCTATTCGAATAGATAAACTTCCCTGCAGGGGTGCACCACATAGCCCAACACGCTTGATCCCATTTGGCCGGACACACTTTCCTGGGTCATGCCCGGCCTCGGAAGATTATTACGTCACAGCCCCACCTAGGCACAACAGAGCGGTCAGCACGCCGGCCTAAACCTATGCGCTGGGGTCTGGGCCCATCGCCCTGAGCACACCTGCATGTTGCGTACGCGGCCGGAAGCAGATCTAGCCCCCTTAATACAAGTGCGAGCTTACGATCCAATGCGGCGCGCGCCACTCAGTCGCTGACGTCAAAAAGTGCTTCGGCTGATACCACGACGCCGAGTGCCCATATCTTTCCCGCGTAGTTGGTTAGTGCGTATAGACCAAATGGCCAGACTCAGATCAAATACCCAGATCTCGTTAAGCGTGTTAAGTATCCGCGAACGCCAACAGGGCCAGGCTCACCTCTCACCCAGGTAGCCCCGAACTGCCCTGCCGCTCCGCCTCAAAGATCCACTCGCGGGTACTCCTCGAGCCAACCCGACTTTGGTCACCACATGTATCATGTATATAGTATAATATATATCAATGATCATCTCCCGAGGTGATCACAGCCCAGTAGTATAGCATGGCAGACAGACAAGAATGTAGGGCCACTGATGGAACACTAGCATCCTATACTAATCAAGTAGGATTGCAGGTAAAGGTATCAACAGCAGTATCAAAGACAGGCTATGCATCAGGATAGGAATAACGAAAGCAGTAACAGGCTACACTACTCTAATGCAAGCAGTATAGAGGAGAGTAGGCGATATCTGGTGATCAAGGGGGGGCTTGCCTGGTTGCTCTGGCAAGAGAGAGGGATCGTCAACTCCGTAGTCGAACGGGGCAGCAGCAGCGTCGGTCTCGGTGTCTATCGAGAGAAGAGGGGCAGAAAAAATAAATATTTAAGCAAGCAGATGCATAGTGATGCATGACATGACAAGTAACGGCGTTAGAGGTGCCCTAACGCGGTATGCGGTGATACCGGTGAAGGGGGAAAACATCCGGCAAAGTATTCCCGGTGTTTCGCGTTTTCGGGCAGAGGAGCCGGAGGGAGAAAGTTGCGAGTTTGATATGTTAGGAATATGTGGCGGACGAACGGGCTGCGTATCCGGGTTCGTCTCGTCGTTCTGAGCAACTTTCATGTAGAAAGTATTTTCATGCGAGCTATAGATTATTTTATATTAATTTTTAAAGTTTTACTAATACTTTGGAATTAATTTAATTAACTAAATTCGAATTATCCAAAACAGTGGCCTGTGATGTCAGCATGACATCATCCAGGCATCAGCGGTCAACCTCAAATAGTCCAGGTCAACCCTGAGCAGTGGGGTCCAGGGGGCTGAGTCAGCATGTACAGTCAGCAGTTGACCAGTCAATGTTGACTGGTCAACAGGGTCAGCGGGTCCCACATGTCTTTGACTGTTTGTTAAATAACCTAGTTAATTAATTTAACTAAACAGATTAATAGTTAAGCTAATTAATCTAAATCAATTAAGTTAACTAATTGTTTAATTAAAATTATTTATTTACTTATTTTAAAATTCCCCTTTTTTTAAACATTCTGGGGCCGGGCCCCCTAGTCAGTGGCCCATAGAGGCCACAACGGGCGACGGGTGCGGGCGCACAGGCGCAGGCGTGCGTGCCCGAGGCCACCCGGGGCGGGAAGCACACAGGCGCCCAGGAGGGTGGGCGCCGGCGGCCACGGCGCGGCCGGCCGGAGCCGCGAGAGCTAGGGCGGCGACCACGAGGGGGCCGCGGGTACGGGGCGCCGAGTGCGGGCGCTTGGGCGCCAGCGCCGGGCAGTCGCCGGAGTGGGCGTGGGGCATGGCGGAGGACAGCGAGGGCGGGGCGAAGCCAGGGGCGCGACGGCAGCGGCGAGGCCGCGAGCGGGCGAGCAAAGGGACGCCCCAGGGCGCAGCGGCGTGGAGCACGGGGCGCGGGTCGCCGGAGCCAGAGGGGGAGGCTTGCCGGAGCGCGGGTGAGCAGGGGACCACGGCGGCGTGCGTGTACAGGGGTGCGGACGACCACGGCGAGGCGATGAACGGGGTCACGGCGTGTGAGAGGTCGACGCGAGCCTCGGGCTCGTACAAGTGCGTGCGCATGGGGACAGGGGAAGAGGAGGAAGAGGGTGAGCTCACGGTGAGGGAGTAGGGACTAAGGGAGTGTGCGCGGTGAAGCTCGGGGAGGCCGACGGGGACGAGCGGCGGAGCGGGAAGCAGGCCGGCGGGGTGGAGGAGTCCGGCGGGGAGGCGGCACGAGCTCCGGGCGGCGGGGATCGCTGGCGGCGTCGGCGCGGTTCCCGCTCGATCCCGATCCAATCGGGGGAGAGGGGGGATATTTTCATGGGGGAAGGAGTGGGGTGTCAGTGGGGGGGTTCGGTCGTGGGCAGGGGGTGTTAAGGGAGTGGGGGGGGGATGGGCTGGCCGGTTGGGCCGGCCGACTGGGCCGGCTGGGTCGAGGCCCAGTGGGGGCAGCGGGGGGGGGGGTTCTTTCCCTTTCTTTCTTTTTGTTTTACTGTTTGTTTTCTTTTGTATTTTCTTTTATTATTTCTTTTCTGTTTTAATCATTTTAAATTACTTAGGCATTTTCTAAAAATGTGTTTACTACACCATAATTATCTTTGTAATATTAGGCAACCACGGAACAATTTTGTTTTAATTTTTGAAAACTTTTATTGTTATCAGTAATTTGAATTTGAATTTCGAACGGATTTGAATTATTGCGAGGTTAACAACAGTAACACAGATGACATGGCATCATCAGGAAAGTTTTACTGTAGCCAAATTATCCGGGCGTTACAAATCTCCTCCACTACAAGAAATCTCGTCCCGAGATTTAAGAGGGGAGTAAGGGAAAAAGGGATTTGGTTACGAAATTCTAATGAGTCTTCTCGGTCTTGGCTGCTCTTCTCGAAGAGGTCGATCCATTATAATGATGTCTTCACTTCTCTGCTTCAGGTCATCACGATGAAGTGATCATCCTTTCTTCGGAAATTTCATCGTACTTACGAAAGGATAAGGGGTGGTTATTTTGTAAGAACGGACCTCTGCAAGGTTGACTACCTGGTAGTTAACACCGGGGAAGGTGGCGGAAAGTAAATATCGGATTGAAACTTAAGAAAATATCGAGAGCAAAGTAAGGAAGTATCATGGGAAGTTTCGAGCGGGCAGGCAATCGTTCGATGCCTCAAACACAGTGTTGAAGGGTTTTAGAGCAATGTGAATAAGCATTGCATCTGATACCTGAATAGATCAACAGTCAGGTGGCCCGTGAATTACATACAAAGTCAAGCGCGAGGAATAACTTCGACAACAGGGTGTACAGGAGAGTCAGGTTTCGATCCTGGGACCTGTGGGTTATGGGCCCACCACGCTTCACCATGTGGGTTAAAAATAGGAGCGGTGACATCTTGCACGGTCACAATAGGAAGGCATGTCAGAGGGTAGCCTATCAGTTATGTCGGCAACATTGTCGGTACCAAGGGCGAGGGACGAAGAGAACCATTTCCCCGCTCGTTGAAACGAGGCGGACCACTAGGCAAGGTTCTCATCCATCGGCGGCTACCGACATGTCATCAACAATAGTAACAGAGTCTTACTGACACAGTGGTACAACGAGGTGTTTACATAAGCAGTGAAATATTACTGCTTAGATCATATAGATCACAAGAAAGGTTAAACCAAACAATGGAAAGGAAAATGTGTTTAAACTCATATTTTAGGGTATATCCTTCCAAGGACAAGCAGTGCATGATGTCCATGATAGGATAGAAAGTAGAAAACCATTAAGGTAAGGGGAAGGGATTTCATGATATTACCCATACAACGGTGTTTGGACAATTGAGCAAGAAAACATTTAGCATTGGGCTTCAAATGTTCTTGTCGAAAACCGGAGTACCACAGACATGCTTCGAGATAGCATAGGCATGGTCACTGGGTAAAGATCAGACTTTGGATACACAAAGGATCCATTAGGAACAACTTATAGAATAAGTCTTATAATTTCCTCATGGAAGAATGGATAGCATTGGGAAAAGGGAAAATTATAACAATAGGTCCTCCGGTCAGGTGTGCTAGGCATGACAACACCTTACCGAGTCGTAAAAAGACCAACGTTATAACTCTTGGAAAATGTTCCAGCCATCATATCTGGCCGAGATTCAGATCTGATTGGTGTCAGGATAACTCAGACCCGGGGACTGAACTATGGGAGTGAGTTCCGAAAAGAGAGTTCATCATTAAAGTAAGGAGAGGATGAGGAGGTGGCTGATGGACTCGGTGACAACTCATCGAGATTTCCAAAAAGATGGATTTCCACAATTATGTGAACAATGAAATATCATTTGTCGGAACAAATGATATAATGATGCATGCTCGAGGGAAACATACACAACTGAACAATGATAGAAGGGTGCACCCAGGAGTCTGGACTAGGTAGCACGATCAATGTTCGAATGATGATTAAATAAGCAATCGACTTGGAATGAAATTGTAGACCAATAACTTCAAAGCAATAGGGTTGCTAGAAGTTTAGAATTTACACATCACAGACCATTTGTCGGTATTACGGTTAGAAACAACACGGAGACCAAGAAATGAACGCAAAAGGCGAGAGATATTACTATACCAAGAATTCTCAAGAGGTGGTAAAATTACCACGACATTCTTGACATAAGAGGTGGTAATATTCTAAGGTAAGGGAGAACAATTCCTGGATAGCAAGGAACTCAAGGTATAACGTCAAACGCGAACAAGTTTGTGTTGAACGAAAGGCAATAAAGTGGTCGATGATAACACAAATCATCGAGGGCAAGGATGGTGTTTCTCATCATGAATTCAATAGATACCCTGGAAGAGCTCAGAGTGCTGATGATGATCATGACACATTTGTCAAGAGATTTCATGAAGAGGTAATTGATCGGCGATGGTATCAAGTCAAAGGAATGATGAAGCAAAATGTTATTGTAACCATGGGTACGACACAACCTCGGAATCAAGTATTATTGTTCAAGAAAATAATATATGACAAGGAAGATCGACGTAAGCTTAGCTCAGCGTCAAAAGTGTGTTCCGGGAAGAAAGGCCACATAATACTGTTAAGATTTAGCACGATAATGATATAGCCGATCAGGATAGGAACGACATGATCGGGTACAAACTCGTAAGTAAAGAATATCAGCAGGAGTTGTTGAACCGTAACACAGACTCGGTTCGGTTATCGGGGTCTTCGAGTATTTGACCACTCGGAGCCCGTGAAAAATTGGAATCAGTGAGAATGTAGCACTTGATGAAGAACTCATAAGAAGTTATGCAGTTCCATTATAATCTCGAGATACCAGGGGGTTAATACTCGACGACAGATCAAAGTAGAGGTTGGACGGGTGCATTGATCTGCAGAGGACAAGTGGTTCAACTTGTCCGAGAAAGGGATCAAAGATGATCAATCATGGTCGGAACCACGGTCGCAAAGGACCAACATAGTTACAAGATGAACTTATAACAAGGGGACCATTATTAATACAAGAAGCTTTCATGATAGATCCCACATCGGGTCCATGGGCATGAACACAAAGTTCAAGGTCGACTCCCACTTCTCCAAAGCAGAACCTTACATTCACTTCTCGTTTTGAAAATGGCATTAGTGTTGAAATATTTTACCTGGTGCAATACCAGATAAATATGCCCTGTGAAATCTTTCGGGTTTACACAGATTATGGAAGGCATTGGCTCAACCCATCGGGGCTCCTTAGGAACATATACCCCAAGCTTCAAGAGTAGATATCACCAGCTCGAAAACAGAGCATGGTTGGCCAAGTGGATGATACAATTTACCAAGGGCATTATGTATCAGGTAAAGAACTCACAAGTATTTTGGTTGAGAAGGACATTGTCGGATAATAACCCGGCAATGGGTATGGCGATCCACAACAGGGCTGCTGTGAGTATCGGTACTCAATCAAAGGAAGAAGGAATGCCATGGCATCGGGTTATAGAAACAACTGACTAATTCAAAGCTTAATGCAAAGAAACTTTATGATCTCCAAATCAAGGGATTAGAAGCAATCTTCTGATCAAAAATGAATAAGTTCAACAGACTTGGAAGCACAAACGATCAAGGCATTGATTGGTCAAGAACCAGCTCATATCCAAATGACGTCTGAGCCGGAAGGATGAATCCTAGGATTTGACTGAGGAATGCGAGCATCCTCAACATATTGAATCAACGGACTTAAAATGATAAATACAAGGGAGGCCAATAAGATTACGAAACTTATGGGATTAACCATAATGCAAGCAAGCGAGAATTTCAAGAGCAATAGGCTGCTCGGGATTTTCGGAAGATCGAATGATATTTTGAAGTCTTTGGTGAAACACCTGAACAACTGGGAATGAGTGGATACCCGATAAGTGCGAGAACCCGTAGGGGTGTATATGTGGATAATGAACTGCAAGGCAGTAGGCACAAAGTATTCTCGGAAAAATAGAGAGAATTTCCGAGGTATCTTGTAATAACAAGATCAACTGGGAATGAAGTTATGGACGACAAGTGTATGTAGCTTTCCATAGGGACTTATCGGTGGTATGGAATTGCAACGGCGAAGGACACAAAAGTCTCGGGGAAACATCGGAGAGTATTGTCAGAATCTTCTGTTGCAGCAGGCGATCATCTGTAATAAGTGGCTCTCTGGGAGAAATTTGTTACGAGAACCTAATGTTAGAGTTTTAGCAAATCCATTTAACCCGAAGAGAAGAGCGATTAGAGTCCCAGAGTAAAGGTCGAGGAGTAAAAGATCCTAGTAACACCCGATGGCGACGTGGGCCCAGGGGCCGCACAGCCATGTTAGTAGAACTTTTTGCAATGTCTAGACTCGACTTCGGCCAAGGAGTGTGGAAGGGGATTCCTACAGGCAGTTGGCTCTGATACCAACTTGTGACGCCCCCAAACTCAATCGTACACTAATCATGCACGCAAATGTGTACGATCAAGATCAGGGACTCACGGGAAGATATCACAACACAACTCTACAAATAAAATAGTCATACAAGCATCATAATACAAGCCAGGGGCCTCGATGGCTCGAATACAAGTGCTCGATCATAGACGAGTCAGCGGAAGCAACAATATCTGAGTACAGACATAAGTTAAACAAGTTTGCCTTAAGAAGGCTAGCACAAACTGGGATACAGATCGAACGAGGCGCAGGCCTCCTGCCTGGGATCCTCCTAACTACTCCTGGTCGTCGTCAGCGGGCTGCACGTAGTAGTAGGCACCTCCAGAGTAGTAGGAGTCGTCGTCGAAGGTTGCGTCTGGATCCTGGGCTCCAGCATCTGGTTGCGGCAACCAGGTAGAAGGGAAAAGGGGAAAAGGGGGAGAAAAGCAACCGTGAGTACTCATCCAAAGTACTCGCAAGCAAGGAGCTACACTACATATGCATGTATATATGTGTAAAGGGGCCATATTAGTGGACTGAACTGCAGAATGCCAGAATAAGAGGGGGATAGCTAGTCTTATCGAAGTCTACGCTTCTGGTCGCCTCCGTCTTGCAGCATATAGAAGAGAGTAGACTGAAGTCCTCCAAGTAGCATCGCATAGCATAATCCTACCCGGCGATCCCCTCCTCGATGCCCTGTTAGAGAGCGATCACCGGGTTGTATCTGGCACTTGGAACGGTGTGTTTTATTAAGTATCTGTTTCTAGTTGTCATAAGGTCAAGGTACAACTCCGGGTCGTCCTTTTACCGAGGGACACGGCTATTCGAATAGATAAACTTCCCTGCAGGGGTGCACCACATAGCCCAACACGCTTGATCCCATTTGGCCGGACACACTTTCCTGGGTCATGCCCGGCCTTGGAAGATCAACACGTCGCAGCCCCACCTAGGCACAACAGAGCGGTCAGCACGCCGGTCTAAACCTATGCGCGCAGGGGTCTGGGCCCATCGCCCTGAGCACACCTGCACGTTGCGTACGCGGCTGGAAGCAGATCTAGCCCCCTTAATACAAGTGCGAGCTTACGATCCAATGCGGCGCGCGCCACTCAGTCGCTGACGTCAAAAAGTGCTTCGGCTGATACCACGACGCCGAGTGCCCATATCTTTCCCGCGTAGTTGGTTAGTGCGTATATACCAAATGGCCAGACTCAGATCAAATACCCAGATCTCGTTAAGTGTGTTAAGTATCCGCGAACGCGAACAGGGCCAGGCTCACCTCTCACCCAGGTAGCCCCAAACTGCCCTGCCGCTCCGCCTCAAAGATCCACTCGCGGGTACTCCTCGAGCCAACCCGACTTTGGTCACCACATGTATCATGTATATAGTATAATATATATCCATGATCATCTCCCGAGGTGATCACAGCCTAGTAGTATAGCATGGCAGACAGACAAGAGTGTAGGGCCACTTATGGAACACTAGCATCCTATACTAATCAAGTAGGATTGCAGGTAAAGGTATCAACAGCAGTATCAAAGACAGGCTATGCATCAGGATAGGAATAACGAAAGCAGTAACAGGCTACACTACTCTAATGCAAGCAGTATAGAGGAGAGTAGGCGATATCTGGTGATCAAGGGGGGGGCTTGCCTGGTTGCTCTGGCAAGAGAGAGGGATCGTCAACTCCGTAGTCGAACGGGGCAGCAGCAGCGTCGGTCTCGGTGTCTATCGAGAGAAGAGGGGGGAGAAACAATAAATATTTAAGCAAGTAGATGCATAGTGATGCATGACATGACATGTAACGGCGTTAGAGGTGCCCTAACGCGGTATGCGGTGATACCGGTGAAGGGGGAAAACATCCGGCAAAGTATTCCCGGTGTTTCGCGTTTTCGGGCAGAGGAGCCGGAGGGAGAAAGTTGCGAGTTTGGTATGTTAGGAATGTGTGGCGGACGAACGGGCTGCGTATCCGGGTTCGTCTCGTCGTTCTGAGCAACTTTCATGTAGAAAGTATTTTCATGCGAGCTACGAATTATTTTATATTAATTTTTAAAGTTTTACTAATACTCTGGAATTAATTTAATTAACTAAATTCGAATTATCCAAAACAGTGGCCTGTGATGTCAACATGACATCATCCAGGCATCAGCGGTCAACCTCAGATAGTCCAGGTCAACCCTGAGCAGTGGGGTCCAGGGGGCTGAGTCAGCATGTACAGTCAGCAGTTGACCAGTCAATGTTGACTGGTCAACAGGGTCAGCGGGTCCCACATGTCTTTGACTGTTTGTTAATTAACCTAGTTAATTAATTTAACTAAACAGATTAATAGTTAAGCTAATTAATCTAAATCAATTAAGTTAACTAATTGTTTAATTAAAATTATTTATTTACTTATTTTAAAATTCCCCTTTTTTTATTTAAACATTCTGGGGCCGGGCCCCCTAGTCAGTGGCCCATAGAGGCCACAATGGGAGACGGGTGCGGGCGCACAGGCGCAGGCGTGCGTGCCCGAGGCCTCCCGGGGCGGGAAGCACACAGGCGCCCAGGAGGGCGGGCGCCGGCGGCCACGGCGCGGCCGGCCGGAGCCGCGAGGGCTAGGGCGGCGACCACGAGGGGGCCGCGGGTACGGGGCGCCGAGTGCGGGCGCTTGGGCGCCAGCGCCGGGCAGTCGCCGGAGTTGGCGCGGGGCATGGCGGAGGACAGCGAGGGCGGGGTGAAGCCAGGGGCGCGACGGCAGCGGCGAGGCCGCGAGCGGGCGAGCAGAGGGACGCCCCAGGGCGCAGCGGCGTGGAGCACGGGGCGCGGGTCGCCGGAGCCAGAGGGGGAGGCTTGCCGGAGCGCGGGTGAGCTGGGGACCACGGCGGCGTGCGTGTACAGGGGTGCGGACGACCACGGCGAGGCGATGAACGGGGTCACGGCGTGTGCGAGGTCGACGCAAGCCTCGGGCTCGTACAAGTGCGTGCGCACGGGGACAGGGGAAGAGGAGGAAGAGGGTGAGATCACGGTGAGGGAGTAGGGACTAGGGGAGTGTGCGCGGTGAAGCTCGGGGAGGCCGACGGGGACGAGCGGCGGACCGGGAAGCAGGCCAGCGGGGTGGAGGAGTCCGGCGGGGAGGCGGCGCGAGCTCCGGGCGGCGGGGATCGCCGGCGGCGTCGGCGCGGTTCCCCCTCGATCCCGATCCAATCGGGGGAGAGGGGGGTATTTTCGTGGGGGAAGGAGTGGGGTGTCGGTGGGGGGGTTCGGTCGTGGGCAGGGGGTGTTAAGGGAGTGGGGGGGGATGGGCTGGCCGGTTGGGCCGGCCGGCTGGGTCGAGGCCCAGTGGGGGCAGCGGGGGGGGGGTTCTTTCCCTTTCTTTCTTTTTGTTTTACTGTTTGTTTTCTTTTGTATTTTCTTTTATTATTTCTTTTCTGTTTTAATCATGTTAAATTACTTAGGCATTTTCTAAAAATGTGTTTACTACACCATAATTATCTTTGTAATATTAGGCAAGCACGGAACAATTTTGTTTTAATTTTTGAAAACTTTTATTGTTATCAGTAATTTGAATTTGAATTTCGAACGGTTTCGAATTATTGCGAGGTTAGCAACAGTAACACGGATGACATGGCATCATCAAGAAAGTATTACTGTAGCCAAATTATCCAGGCGTTACAAGTGCCCAGTCTTCCCGCACTTGAAACAGGTAATGTTACTTTGATCCTTCTTGGCGGGTGTGGCTGGATTAGAGCAATTCTGATTGCTGCCTGCTCCATTCCCGTTTCCATTCTTGGAGCCATTGTGGTTGTGAGAACTCCCTCCATTGTGGGTGTGGCTTCCATGGTTATGGATAAGTCCTCCCGAGTTCGGGGTGAAACGAGGCTTCTGCTGAGCTCCAGAATTGTACTTTCCTTGTCCATGCTTCCTCTTGCGGCTCTCAATCTGCTGCTGCTTCCCTTCAATCATAAGAGCCTTGTCTACCAACTCCTGGTAGTTGTTGAATGTTGCCACCATCAACTGCATGCTCATCTCATCATTTAGCCCTTCCATAAACTTCTCCTGGTTCACGGCATCTGTGGCCACATCATCAGGGCATAACGAGATAGCTTACTAAACTCATCTATGTACTGAGCCACAGTACGATTTCCCTGGCGTAAGTTGTGAAACTCACGCTTCTTCATGCTCATAGCTCTAGTTGAGACATGGGCTGTGCGGAATGCTTGCTGAAGTCGATCCCAAGTGACATTGGCTATGGGAATAGTGGATGTGTAATTCTCCCACTAAGAGGCTGCTGGTCCATCCAACTGATGTGCGGCAAAACGCACCTTCTCTGCATCTGTGCAACCTGCGGTGGTCAACTCCCTTCCAATCCTGCGTAGCCAATCATCCGCAACTATTGGCTCGGTGCTACTGGAAAACACCGGCGGCTGTAACCTCAGAAAACGGGCTAAGTTGTCAACTGGAGGAGGGTTGTTGTTGTTGTTGTTGTTGTTGTTGCCTTGGTTCTGGACTAATATCTGCATCAAGGCATTCTGCTGCTGGATCAACTGGGTGATCTCCGGTGGGAAGACAAATCCGGTGTCACGTCTCGGAGGCATCTGATGGGATTAGAGGGGAGAGAGTAGAATAGAAATTAGGTTTATTGAGAAAACACTACCCATATGCACATGAGACAAACACAATCATATCACTCAATCAATCAAGCAAGGGCATACAATCGATCTAACTATCGTTACAATGCTTGGACTATACTATTTACATGGGGGAAATACTACTGATCATATGGTGGTCTACTAGAAATTTTGATCGGTGGAAGACTCCATGATGTCCGCTCCAACTTCGTCTTCATAATCATCATCACTATCATCAGGGTCGGAGTCGTTGTCGTCGATGATGATGTACTTCTCCGGGCAAGTGGAATCGTCGTCCTCTCCTCCTGGCGCGGGGTCTCCCATGAAAACTCCTATCTTCTTTATCAGGTCGTCATTCTTCTCCAATAGTATTGCGATTTCCTCCTCATATCCATCGCGTGTAGACTTGAGTTCCTATTCTAACTCGGTGATCCTTATCATCTCCTTCTTCAAATCTATCATGCTTGCGCACATCTGGTTCTCCTGGCGTCGAATGTGCTGGTTTAACTCCTGGATGAATGCTGCAGTGGACCTATCCCTCCTGGTGCTGACTATGTCCCATTGCTCATTTCGACGCCCACATATCTGGTAGATAGTATCCTTGAGATCCTTGTGGTAAACTTCGCCAATGTGTCCCATGGCGATGTGGGCTGCCATGCTCTTTCCCAGACTCGAGGTTGGGGCATCAAAGGAAAATTCTATGGGCTCCGTGACTGGCGTGAATGTCCTTCCCGGAACTTGAACTCGAATCATCCAGTGCTCCTCTTCTTGTAATGTGGCGGTGTAGGTCCCGGTGAAGCTTGGTATTCCAATGTTCAGGTATCTAGTGACTTCCTTCAAGTGTCGTCCAAAGGGGGTGTCTTCATCCGATTGTGCAAACTTGTTCCTCGAGTCCCCATCCTAAAGAGTAGAAAATTGAGAGGAGTGAGAAATGAGTAGAGAAGAGTGACCTATGGCTTTTCTTAGTGGTCGTGTCCTACATTCAGCATGTGCTCTAATACCATCTTGTAGCGACCCGACCTCAGACGGTCAAGTCTATGTGCTTCATTGTCATCCCTGGATCGGTAATGCTAACACACACAGTACTCGAAGGATTTATAACAGAGTAGCAATCACACACTTATTACATCGAATGTCTCAAAAGAGAACTTATTACAATAAATATGGCTTAAGGCCATCTAATAAGATAACAATGGAAGGCTTGGAAGATAAAGTGAGTCCATCAAACTGCAACGGCATAGCTGAGTGCATGACAGTCTTTCAGAAGCATTGACTCTTTACTCTGGGTGGACAGTTACACCTACTTTCCCTCTACATCTACTAGCCCACCACTGAAAGAGGTCACACAACATACTCAACTATGCCAGAGCCCATAATGGCTTGTGGCTGCACACGGAAGTTTCTAGCATGAATAATCTTATGATCCCTTTGAGCCTGGGTGGTGGACCGTAGGATGATCGCACGGTATAACCCTGGGATATCCTAGGACAACACTGGATTCCCCAGGTGCCCAAAACAAACAATCCACCCAGATGTGTATTAGAGTTGCCACCTTAAGTTGAACCAGTAATTAGCAATCTCACATCTGTCATGGATACACTTAAACCCAATCCACGTCTACGAGCATAACATGGCAATATAAGCATAACGTAGAAGTAACTCCCAGGGTTTGATATTAAAAAGGGCAATAGGTTCTACCTCATCATCTACTTCCCAAACCCACAAGTTAAACATATCCTAATCATGCAATGTTTGAGGATTGTAACTAATGCATAAAAACTGGGTATGGAATAGTATGATCAATGTGTTACTTGCCTTGCTGATGATCCGCAAAACCTAGAGACTCGTAGCAGCACGCTTCGCACTCCGAGAATTCTATCGCAAACAAACAATAGCATACATGAGCAATCAAGCAAAGAAGCACAGGTAAAACTCAAATAAGAAGATCTAACCAGAAAGTTCAACTGAAGAACTCCGGTTTGCAAAAAGAATCAAATAAAACGGAGCAATGAAACTCAAACTACGAAAAAAACAAGATCCAATTACTAATCTGGACTAAAGTCAAATTTTACAGTACCAAAATCTTATTCAAGTTGGTTGAAGAGAAAGTGGGCTTCAAGACGAAGATCTAGGCGCTTGAATCGCCTAATTCCGATAAACGAGCGAGAAGTTATACTAGAACACAAATCGGGTCAGAAATCGCGATAAAAAATAATCAAGGAAAAACCCTGGAAAAAGAAAAACTGACGAACAGGCTAACGAACGAACGTTCGCTGTCTGTGAAAAATGGATGAACGACGTTTGTTAAATGAACGTACAGACGGACGTCCGCTATTAATTAAACCGCAGAAAACCGGAATAAAACCGAGAAAACCTAAAAAAACGACCGGTCAACGGCGGTCAACGGCGGCGGCTCCGGCGATGGCGGCGGCGGCGGTGGCGCGAAGTGGCAGCGGTGGGGGCACGGTTCTCGAGGCATGGCTGGGCTAGGGTTTCGGGCGGCTCGGGCCTCCGCTTATAAAGGCCGGCGGGCGAAGTCCTAGTCGGGCACGGCCCGGCTAGGTCGGATGACTTTTTTTAAATAAGTCCCGACGCAGAAAAACAAAGAAAAGAAATACTAAATGGACTCCAAAAATTCTGAAATAAATTTTCTCCGCCCTCTGAAAATATGCCAGACAAGGTGAACATTTATTTGGGCCAATAATGCAATTTTGAGATACGCATATTTTTTCTAATTCGAATAAAATTGCAATAAAATACAAATAAAAACATTTATTTGATTTTCATATTGTTCCTCCAATATTTCATTTATTTTGGAGAAGTCATATTATCTACTCTCATATATTTCAATTCAAAATATTCTTGGAAAGAAAAATCATTAAAACCAAAATGATCCTTGTTTCAATATTTGATAAAATTCAAATATGAAAATCAGGAAATCCCCAACTCTCTCCGCATGTCCTTGAGTTGCTTAGGATATCGAGGATCGCGAAACGAAAAATTCAATAAATATGATATGCATGAATGACCTATGTATAACATTCCAAATTGAAAATTTGGGATGTTACAGGCCTAGGGTTCGTACTTTCGCTAGTGCAATCTCTCAACAATGCTAACATAATTGGATCATATGATTATCCCTCAGAGTGCAATAAAGAATCACTCCCGAGTTCCTATTAGCGGAGAACAAAAGATAGAAATTTTTTGTAGGGTACGAAACCACCTCAAAGCTATTCTTTCTGTTTGATCTATTCAAGAGTTCGTACTAAAATAACACCAAAGAAAATTCATATTCATAATACTCAATCCACACAAAGAACTACAAAGAGACCCCAAAGTTTCTATCGAAGAAAATATAACAAAACATGCATAAACCCCTATGCAAAGATTACCCCAACGTCACCACGGGAATCCGCAAGTTGAGTGCCATAACATATATCAAGTGAATCAAATATGATACCTCATTGTCACCTCAAGTATTCATACCGCAAGACATACATCATGTGTTCCCAAATCTGAACATTTAATCCGACATGACAAAACTTCAAAGGGTAAAGATTCAATTCATCACAACAAGAGTATAGATGCGAGAAACATCATATGATCCATCTATATTAACAAATCCCATGATATATATCACGAGAGAGAGAGAGAGAGAGAGAGAGATTAAACACATAGCTACTGGTACAAACCCTCAGCCCTGAGGTTGGACTACTCCCCCTCATCGCGGTGGCCGTCAGGATGATGAAGATGGCCACCGGAGATGATTCCCCCCTCCGGCAGGGTGCTAGAACGGGCTCCCAATTGGTTTTTGGTGGCTATAGAGCCTTGCAGCGGTGGAACTTCCGATCTAGGTTAACCCCGAGGGGTTTCGGAATATTTGGGAATTTATAGTGCAAAGAGGGGGTGCGGGTGGCCACCGAGGTGGGCACAACCCACCTGGGCGCGCCAGGGGGCCCTGGAGCGCCCTGGTGGGTGGTGCCCCCTCGGGGCACCCCCAGGTGCAGCTCTGGCCATTGGGTTCCTTCTGGTCCAGAAAAATCTCCAAAATTTTCGTGGTGTTTGGACTCCGTTTGATATTGATTTCCTGTGATGTAAAAAACAAGCAAAAAAACAGCAACTAGCAGTGGGCACTGGGTCAATATGTTAGTCCCAAAAAATGATTAAGTTGTCATAAAATGATTGTAATAGACCCAAGAATGATAAAATAACAGCATGAATACTTTATAAATTGTAGATATGTTGGAGACGTATCAGCATCCCCAAGCTTAATTCTTTCTCGTCCTCGAGTAGGTAAATGATAAAGAAATAATTTATGAAGTGTGAATGCTAGCAAAGTGCACAAGTTTGATCAATGATAATTTCAGTCACTTTTCCTAGCATCATAACAACATTTTTTCTCATAAATTTTCTCATGTTAAAGTAGCAACCAATTCACATGTTAAGTTTCAAACAATGAACTCTCTTGAAACTCAACAACCTATGTTCTTTGTCACCAAGCAATTACAATTCAACTTATTCAACGGAGTTTAAGTAAGAGCTCCACATACTCAACTATCTTATAGTCTTCTATGATTGCTAACACTCACCGCATACACATGAGCCAAACGTTTCAACCAGACACATAGAAAGTTAGGGCTTATTATTTTGCCTCCCAACGTATTGACCTCGAGGGTGATGTCAACAATAATAACTCATGCTACCCATATTGAACTGGACATATGTGCCTAGAACTTTGCTCACCACATGATGCTTGTCAAAATACAAAAATAAAAAGGAATAGAGAGAAAAACTTTGACTCTTTGCATAAAACTAAATACTGAAAAGTAAAAGATAGGCCCTTCGCAGAGGGAAGCAGAGGTTGCCTTGCGCTTATTTGTTTGTATGCTTAACCCCTTAGTGCAAAAGAACATCACGTTATATTGCCCCTTATGATAGCAACCTTTATTATGCAGTCCGTCGCTTTTATTACTTTGCCATCACAAGTTCTGTGACGCCCCCGATTCAATCGTACACTAATCATGCACACAAATGTGTATGATCAAGATCAGGGACTCACGGGAAGATATCACAACACAACTCTACAAATAAAATAAGTCATACAAGCATCATAATACAAGCCAGGGGCCTCGAGGGCTCGAATACAAGTGCTCGATCATAGACGAGTCAGCGGAAGCAACAATATCTGAGTACAGACATAAGTTAAACAAGTTGCCATAAGATGGCTAGCACAAACTGAGATACAGATCGAAAGAGGCGCAGGCCTCCTGCCTGGGATCCTCCTAAACTACTCTTGGTCGTCGTCAACGGGCTGCACGTAGTAGTAGGCACCTCCAGTGTAGTAAGAGTCATCGTCGACGGTGGTGTCTGGATCCTGGGCTCCATCGTCTGGTCGCAGCAATCGGGTAGAGAAATGGGAAAAAGGGGGAACAAGGCAACTGTGAGTACTCATCCAAAGTACTCGCAAGCAAGGAGCTACACTACATATGCATGGATGTATGTGTAAAGGGCCATATCGGTGGACTGAACTGCAGAATGCCAGAATAAGAGGGGGATATCTAATCATGTCGAATACTACGCTTCTGGCAGCCTCCGTCTTGCAGCATGTAGAAGAGAGTAGAGTGAAGTCCTCCAAGTAGCATCGCATAGCATAATCCTACCCGGCGATCCCCTCCTCGTTGCCCTGTTAGAGAGCGATCACCGGGTTGTATCTGGCACTTGGAAGGGTGTGTTTTATTAAGTATCCGGTTCTAGTTGTCATAAGGTCAAGGTACAACTCCGGGTCATCCTTTTACCGAGGGACACGGCTATTCGAATAGATAAACTTCCCTGCAGGGGTGCACCACATAACCCAACATGCTTGATCCCATTTGGCCGGACACACTTTTTGGGGTCATGCCCGGCCGCGGAAGATCAACATGTCGCAGCCGCACCTAGGCACAACAGATAGGTCAGCACGCCGGTTAAAAACTAAGCGCACAGGGGTCTGGGCCCATCGCCCTTAGCACACCTGCATGTTGCGTACGCGGCCGGAAGCAGACCTAGCCTAGTGGCGTTCCAGTCCAATCCGGCGCGTGCCACTCAGTCGCTGACGTCATGAAGGCTTCGGCTAATACCACGACGCCGGGATACCCATAACCACTCCCGCGTAGATGGTTAGTGCGTATAGACCAAATGGCCAGACTCAGATCAAATACCCAGATCTCGTTAAGCGTGTTAAGTATCCGCGAACGCCGACCAGGGCCAGGCCACCTCTCTCCTAGGTGGTCTCAACCTGCCCTGTCGCTCCGCCACAAAGTAACAGTCGGGGGCCGTCGGGAACCCAGGCCCACCTCTACCGGGATGGAGCCACCTGCCCCTTCAGCCCCCATCTCCGAACAATATCACAGGTAATGTAATAGTGTAAAGTATATAGCGATCACCTCCCAAAGTGATCACGGCCTAGTAGTATAGCATGGCAGACGGACAAGAGTGTAGGGCCACCGATGGAACACTAGCATCCTATACTAAGCAGTAGGATAGCAGGTAAAGGTAACAACAGTAGTAGCAAGGACAGGCTATGCAGCAGTATAGGATTAACTGAAAGCAGTAACATGCTACACTACTCTAATGCAAGCAGTATAAAAAAGAATAGGCGATATCTGGTGATCAAGGGGGGGCTTGCCTGGTTGCTCTGGCAAGAAGGAGGGGTCGTCAACTCCGTAGTCGTACTGGGTAGCAGCGGCGTCGGTCTCGGTGTCTAGCGGAAGAAGAGGGGGGAAGAAACAATGAATACAATGCAAACAAATGCATCACGATGCATGACAAGACAAGTAACGGTGCTAGGGGTGCCCTAACACGGTATGAGGTAATACCGGTGAAGGGGGGAAACATCCGGGAAAGTATCCCCGGTGTTTCGCGTTTTCGGGTAGAGGAGCCGGAGGGGGAAAGTTGCGAGTTCGATAGGTTAGGGAGGTGTGGCGGACGAACGGGTTGCGTATCCGGAATCGTCTTGACGTTCTGAGCAACTTTCATGTGGAAAATATTTTAATCCGAGTTACGGATTAAAAGATATGATTTTCTAAAGATTTTATTAATTTCTGGAATTTAATTATTTATTTAAATTAATTCGAAAAATAGATTAATGACATCAGCATGATGTCATGCTGACATCAGTAGTCAACAGAGTTGACTTGGTCAACCTGACCAGTGGGTCCAGTGGGACCCACCTGTCATACACTGTTTAGGTTAATTAGAGATTAGGCTAAACAAACTACTGTTTAATTAACTAACAGATTAGTTAGATTAATTAACTAGGATTAATTAACTTAATTAATTTAGTTAATTAATTAATTAATTAAGTTTATTTATTTTATTTTATTATTATTTCTTTTTTTATTGGAAACATTCTGTGGGGGCCCCCTTGTCATAGGCCCCGGGGGCCTTAGCGGGTTAGCGGGCAGGAGGGCGATGGGCGCCCGGGCGAGCGCCCACCCGCACGGAGTGCAGCAAGGCGAGGCCAGTGGCCAGGGCGACCGCGGTGGCCGGCCGGCGTGGGGAGAAGGAGTGCGGGGCCGGCGACGAGCGAGCCCGAGGGCGGCAGAGGATCAGCAGCATGGGAACCAGGGCGCGGCGGCGCACCAGCAGCAGGGGGACGCACACGGCGGCAACGGCAGCGCAGCAACACAGTGATGGGGCGTGGGAGCGCATCGTCGAGCCGTGGCGCGGGCGCGGTGAGCGCGTCAAGGGAGAGCCGGGGGCGGCCATGCGCGCGAGCAGCGGTGGCGCGGGGCGAGGGGGTGCGGGCAGCGCGTGTTCTTCGGCGCGGTCAGGAGCAGGAGATGGCCAGTGCGTGGGCACGGACGCGGCTACGGAGGGGTGAGCGCGGCACGGGCGGTGGGGGCGGCCTACGGTGACCGAAGCAAAGGGGAACGGAGCGAGGGCGGACAAGGCCGTGGGCTCACCGGGGTTTGTAGGGACGGGGCAGCGGGGCGGTGAGGAGGTCGTCAGGGACGACACGGACGAAGTGGAGGCAGGCCGGCGAGGAGGAGGAAGCAGACCGGCGAGGGAGCTCCGGCGAGGTCCTCGGGCGCCAGCGTCGGGGCGGCGATGAGGCGTGGCCATGGCTTCACATGGTGTCGCGCGAGGGAGAGGAGGGCTAGGAGGCAACGGCGATAGTAGGCGACTGCGATCCGGGGCGATGGCGTCGACGGGGTCGGGGCGGCGGCGGGGGCGAATGCCCCGATCCCGATCTGGATCGGGGGGAGGAGAGGAGCATGGGGATCGTGGGGGGGTGGGAGGTGTCGGTGAGGGGTTACGGGTTAGGGTTCGGGGTTAAGGAGTGTGGGTGGGGTGGGCCGGTCGGGGCCTAGTGGCTTGGCCCAGTTGGGCCACGGCCCAGGGAAGGGGGTTTACTCTTATTTTTGTTTTCTGTTTTCTCTTTTGTATTTTCTTTCTTTTATTTATTTTCTTTTCTGTTTTAACTCATTTTAAATTATTTAGTCATTTTATAAAAATGTGTTTGCTACACCATAATTACCTTTGTAATATTTGGCATCCACCGAACATTTTTATTTTAATTTTTGAAAACTTTTATTGTTATCCTTAATTTCAAATTTGAATTTGAATCGGTTTCGAACTAACGCGAGATTAGCGACAGTAACGGAGGTGACGTGGTGTCATTAGCAGAGGTTACTGTAGCTTGATTATCCGGGCGTCACAATTCTCCTCCACTATAAGAAATCTTGTCCCGAGATTTAAGAGGTAGAGAAGGGGGGAAAGGTCTAGTTTCGGAATGCTAACGGACCTCCTCGGTCTTGGTTCCTCTTCTCGAAGTGGTCGATCCATTATATTGATGTCTTCCCTTTTCTGCTCCAAGTCATCAAGATGAAGTCGGCATCTTTTCTTTGGGGGTTCCATCGTACTTACGAAAGAATAAGGGGGTATTCCGGGAGAGCGAACCTGTACAAGGTTGACTATCTGGTCGATAACATCAGGGAAGGTGGCAGAAAGTAACTCTCGAATTGAAACTTAAGAAAATATCGAGAGCAAAGTAATGAGTTCTCATGGGATGTTTCGAGCGAGCAGGCAACCGTCCGTTGCCTGCAACAGGGCTCAAAAGGGGCTCAAAGCAATGGGAATAAGTGTTGCGTCTGATACCGGAATATATCACTAGGAAGGTGGCCGCGAATTACATACGAGGCCACGCGCAAGGAAAAACCTTGGGAACGGCGGGTGTACACGAGAGTCAGGTTTCGATCCTGTGGAACTATGGTTTATGGCCCCACCATGTGGGTTAAAAGTAGGAAGAGGGGTGACGTCTTGCACGATCATGTAAGCAAGGCATGTCAGAGAATAATCGGCCAGTTATGTTGGCAGCATCGTTGGTACCAAGGGCGAGGGACGAAGAGAACTATTTTCCCGCTCGTTGAAACGAGGCGGGCCAATAGGCAAAGTTCTCATCCATCTATGGTTACCCGAATGTCATCAACAATATAAACAGGGTCTCACTGACAAATTTGTACACCGAGGTGTTTACATAAGCAGTGAATTGATACTGCTTAGATCATATAGATCACAACAAGATTAATCAAAACAATAGAGATGAAAAGATGATCATCAGATTAAACAGAACAATGGAAAGGAAAATGTGTTTAAACACATATTTTAGGGGTATATCCTTCCCAAGGATAAACAGAGCATGATATCCACAGCAGGATATAATGTAGAAAACCCTTTAGGAAAGGGGAGAGAAACTTCATGACATTACCCATACAACGGTGTTTGGATAATTGATAAAGAAAATTCAACGTTGTGCTTCAAATGTTCTTATTGATGATCGGAGTACCACCGACATGCTTCGAGATAGCATTGACATGGTCAACAGGTAAAGATCGGGCTATGGATACATAAGGGATCCATCGGGATCAACTTATAGAATAAGTCTTATAATTTCCTCAGGGAAGAATGGTTAACCTTGCTAAGGAAACTATAACAGCAGGTCATCCGGCCAGGTGTGCTGGACATGCCATCACCTTACCGGGTCATAAAAGACCAGTGTCATAACTCTTGGAAAAATGTTGCAACCATCATATCTGACCGAGATTCAGATCTGATCGATGTTAGGATACCTCGGACTCAGGATGCCTGAAAAGGAAAGGTGCAAAATAAATTGACGAGACGACATTGTAAGATTCTCGGGAAATCTACTATGTAAGCGAGTTCCGAAATAGGAGCTCATCATTAAACCAATGAAGGGATAAGGTGGTAGCTGATGAACTCAGCGACAATTCATCGAGGTTTCCAAAAAGATGTATTTCCACAAGTATGTGAACATGGATATAACATTTGTCAGTACAAAAGATATAATGATGTATGCTCGAGGAAAACATACACAACTAAACATTGGTTGAAAGGTGCGCCCGAAATATGGGTAGGGTTGCACGACCAATGTCAGAATGGTGATTCAATAATAAATAGTCTAAGAATGAACGGCCGACCATTAACTTCCAAGCAATGGGGTTGCTAGAAGGGAAGAATCCAAACAACACCGTTCACTTGTTGGAATCAACACGGGGACCAAGAAAAAAAATGGTGATGGTGAGAAGTATCACTATACCAAGAATTTTTTAAGAGGTGATGAAATTCTCACGACATTCTTAACATAAAAGATGGTAATACTCCAAGGTAATGGAGAACAAATGCTGGATAGTAAGGATCTCAAGGTATAACACAAAACACGAATAAGCTTGTGTTGGAGGGAAAGCAATAATGTTGTCGGTGATAACACAAATCATCGAGGGAAGGATGGTATTTCTCATCATGAATTCAATTTGTATCCTGGAAGAGCTCAGAATGTTGATGATGATCATGACACATTTGTCGAGTGGTTTCATGAAGATATAATCGCTCATCGACGACATCAAGCAAAAGGAAGGATGGAGCGAAAAGTTATTAAAACCATAGATACGACACAAACTCGGAATCAAGCTTGTTGTTTGAGGTGATACGGTAAGACAAGGAAGATCGACGTAAGCTTAGCTCATCGTCAAAATTTGTGCTTCGCGAAGAAGGACTAGGTAGCATAGTTAAAATTTAGCATGATGATATAGCCGATCAGGCTAGGAATGACTTGAAGGATTACTAAACTCATAAGCAATGAAAATTACTTAGAGTTATTAAATCGGAGTGCGGAATCGATTCACTTATCGGTGTTCTCGAGTGACTATTAACTCAGAGCCAGTGGAAAATTGGATCAGTGAGAATGTAGCACTTGATGAAGAACTCATAAGAAGTTACGCAGTTCCATGATAATCTCGAGATACCAGGGGGTAATACTCGACGACAGATCAAAGTAGAGGTTGGACTAGGGTAATGCTCTGCATAAGACAAGTGCTTAAACTTGCACGAGAAATGGTATTTAAAGGAGAACAATCATGGTCGGAACCACAGTTGCAAAGGATCAATTCACAGATGCCAGATGTTATTTATCAAGGAAAAGGTTATTATTACAAGAAGTTTCCATGATAGGATCTACATCATGTCCATGGGCATGAACACAAAGTTCAAGGTCGACTCCCACTTCTTTAATGCATAACCTTTCATTCACTTCTCGTCTTCGAAGAAGTTGCAGTGTTGAAATTTTATCTGGCGAAGCACCAGAAGAGTATGACTCGTGAAAACTTTCGGATTCACACGGTTTAGAAAAGGCATAGGTTCAACTCATCGGGGCATCTTAGAAACATATACCTCAAGCTTCGGGAGTAATTATCACTAGCTCGAAAGCAGAGCATGGTTGAGAAAGTAGAGGATACAATTTCGCAAAGGCATTATGTATCCTAGGAAAGACTCAGAAAGTGATCAATTATGAAGGACACTGTCGGATAATAATCCAACAGTGGATATGGTGATCCATAATGGAGCTGATGTGAGTATCGATACCCAATCAAAGGAAGAAAGAATGCAAATGCATCGATTTATAGAACATCTGAATAATCCAACATCTAAATAGCAAAGGAATTATGATTTTCAAATCAAGGGATCGGGAGCACACGCTCTTAATCAAGGATGAATAAGTTGAATATACTAGAGGCCCAATCGACGACAATAGTTTGGTCGAGAACCAGCTCATGTTCAAAATGAAGTTTGAGCCGGAAAGATATTTAGAAGGGTCAATTGATGATTGCGTGCATTCGCACCCATGTTGAATCAATATGATCAAAATGATGGTGTCAAAGGAGACTAATGAATATTGCCAGCCATATGGAAATCATCCATAATGCAAGCAGACAAGTATTTGCAGAGCAATAAGTTACTAAGGATTTTTGGAGGATCGAATAGTATTTTGAAGACTTTTGTGAAACACAAACAACTGGGGTAAGCGGATACTCGATAAGGGCGAGAAATTATCCGTAGGAGTATTCAGGTGGAAAGGAACTGCAAGGCAGTAGGCACAAAATATTCTCAGAACAACAGAGAGGATTTCAGGGTATCTTGTTATAACAAGATCAACTAGGAATGAAAGTAAGAACGGCAAGTGTATGTATTTATCCATAGGGATATTACGGTGGTAGGGAATTGCAAAAGAAACGTGCACAAAGTCTCAAAAGAGTATCGGAGAGTAACTTCGAAATCTTCTGATGCAACCGGCGATCATCTGGGCCGAAGGGGCTCTCCGGGAGAAAGTGTTTTCAAGAACCTAAAGTTAGTTTTGTTTTTAGCAAAATCATTTAACCCGAATAGAAGAGATGTCAGAGTCCCAGAGTATAGATCGAGGAATAGAAAATCCTAATACCACCCAATGGGCGACGTGGGCCCGTAAGGCACACAGCCAAGTTAGTAAAAGTTTTTTGCAATGTCTAGACTCGACTTCGGCCATGGAGTGTGGAAGGGGGATTCCTACAGGCAGTCGGCTCTGTTACCAACTTGTGACGCCCCCGATTCAATCGTACACTAATCATGCACGCAAATGTGTACAATCAAGAACAGGGACTCACGGGAAGATATCACAACACAACTCTACAAATAAAATAAGTCATACAAGCATCATAATACAAGCCAGGGGCCTCGAGGGCTCGAATACAAGTGCTCGGTCATAGACGAGTCAGCGGAAGCAACAATATCTGAGTACAGACATAAGTTAAACAAGTTGCCATAAGATGGCTAGCACAAACTAAGATACAGATCGAAAGAGGCGCAGGCCTCCTGCCTGGGATCCTCCTAAACTACTCCTGGTCTTCGTCAGTGGGCTGCACGTAGTAGTAGGCACCTCCAGTGTAGTAGGAGTCATCATCGACGGTGGCGTCTGGATCCTGGGCTCCATCGTCTGGTCGCAGCAATCGGGTAGAGAAATGGGAAAAAGGGGGAACAAGACAACCATGAGTACTCATCCAAAGTACTCGCAAGCAAGGAGCTACACTACATATGCATGGATGTATGTGTAAAGGGCCATATCGGTGGACTGAACTGCAGAATGCCAGAATAAGAGGGGGATATCTAATCCTGTCGAAGACTACGCTTCTGGCAGCCTCCGTCTTGCAGCATGTAGAAGAGAGTAGAGTGAAGTCCTCCAAGTAGCATCGCATAGCATAATCCTACCCGGCGATCCCCTCCTCGTTGCCCTGTTAGAGAGTGATCACCGGGTTGTATCTGGCACTTGGAAGGGTGTGTTTTATTAAGTATCAGGTTCTAGTTGTCATAAGGTCAAGGTACAACTCCGGGTCATCCTTTTACCGAGGGACACGGCTATTCGAATAGATAAACTTCCCTGCAGGGGTGCAGCACATAACCCAACACGCTTGATCCCATTTGGCCGGACACACTTTTCGGGGTCATGCCCGGCCGCGGAAGATCAACATGCCGCAGCCCCACCTACGCACAACAGATAGGTCAGCACGCCGGTCTAAACCTAAGCGCACAGGGGTCTGGGCCCATCGCCCTTAGCACACCTGCACGTTGCGTACGCGGCCGGAAGCAGACCTAGCCTAGTGGCGTTCCAGTCCAATCCGGCGCGCGCCACTCAATTGCTGACGTCACGAAGGCTTCGGCTAATACCACGACGCCAGGATACCCATAACTACTCCCTCGTAGATGGTTAGTGCGTATAGACCCAATGGCCAGACTCAAATCAAATACCCAGATCTCGTTAAGCGTGTTAAGTATCCGCGAACGCCGACCAGGGCCAGGCCACCTCTCTCCTAGGTGGTCTCAACCTGCCCTGTCGCTCCGCCACAAAGTAACAGTCGGGGGCCGTCGGGAACCCAGGCCCACCTCTACCAGGATGGAGCCACCTGCCCCTTCAGCCCCCATCTCCGAACAGTATCACAGGTAATGTAACAGTGTAAAGTATATAGCGATCACCTCCCAAAGTGATCACGGCCCAGTAGTATAGCATGGCAGACGGACAAGAGTGTAGGGCCACTGATGGAAAACTAGCATCCTATACTAAGCAGTAGGATAGCAGGTAAAGGTAACAACAGTAGTAGCAAGGACAGGCTATGCAGTAGTATAGGATTAACTAAAAGTAGTAACATGCTACACTACTCTAATGCAAGCAGTATAGAGAATAATAGGAGATATCTGGTGATCAAGGGGGGGGGGCTTGCCTGGTTGCTCTGGCAAGAAGGAGGGGTCGTCAACTCCGTAGTCGTACTGGGTAGCAGCGGCGTCGGTCTCGGTGTCTAGCGGAAGAAGAGGGGGAAGAAACAATGAATACAATGCAAACAGATGCATAACGATGCATGACAAGACAAGTAACGGTGCTAGGGGTGCCCTAACGCGGTATGAGGTGATACCGGTGAAGGGGGGAAACATCCGGGAAAGTATCCCCGGTGTTTCGTGTTTTCGGGCAGAGGAGCCGGAGGAGGGAAGTTGCGAGTTCGATAGGTTAGGGAGGTGTGGCGGACGAACGGGTTGCGTATCCGGAATTGTCTCGACGTTCTGAGCAACTTTCATGTTGAAAATATTTTAATCCGAGTTACGGATTAAAAGATATGATTTTCTAAAGATTTTATTAATTTCTTGAATTTAATTAATTATTTAAATTAATTCGAAAAACAGATTAATGACATCAGCATGATGTCATGCTGACATCAGTAGTCAACAGAGTTGACTTAGTCAACCTGACCAGTGGGTCCAGTGGGACCCACCTGTCATACACTGTTTAGGTTAATTAGAGATTATGCTAAACAAACTACTGTTTAATTAACTAACAGATTAGTTAGATTAATTAACTAAATTAATTTAGTTAATTAATTAATTAATTAAGTTTATTTATTTATTATTTCTTTTTTATTGGAAACGTTCTGTGGGGTGGGGCCCCCTTGTCATAGGCCCCGGGGGCCTTAGCGGGTTAGCGGGCAGGAGGGCGACGGGCTCCTGGGCGAGCGCCCACCCGCACGGAGTGCAGCGAGGCGAGGCTAGTGGCCAGGGCGACCGCGGTGGCCGGCCGGTGTGGGGAGAAGGAGTGCGGGGCCGGCGACGAGCGAGCCCACGGGCGGCAAAGGAGCAGCAGCATGGGAACCGAGGCGAGGCGGCGCACCAGCAGCAGGGGGACGCGCTCGGCGGCAACGGCAGCGCAGCAACACAGCGATGGGGCGTGGGAGCGCGCCGTCGAGCCGTGGCGCGGGCGCGGTGACCGTGTCAACGGAGAGCCGGGGGCGGCCATGCGCGCGAGCAGCGGTGGCGCGGGGCGAGCGGGGCGCGGGCAGCGCGTGTGCTTCGGCGCGGTCAGGAGCAGGAGATGGCCACTGCGTGGGCACGGACACGGCTACGGAGGGGTGAGCGCGGCACGGGCGGTGGGGGCGGCCTACGGCGACCGAAGCAAAGGGGAACGGAGCGAGGGCGGACAAGGTCGTGGCCTCACCGGGATTTGTAGGGACGGGGCAGCGGGGCGGCGAGGAGGTCGTCGGGGACGACGCGGATGAAGTGGAGGCAGGCCGGCGAGGAGGAGGAAGCAGACCGGCGAGGGAGCTTCGGCGAGGTCCTCGGTGGTGATGAGGCGTGGCCACGGCTTCACATGGTGTCGCGCGAGGGAGAGGAGGGCGAGGAGGCAATGGCGACGGTAGGCGACAGCGATCCGGGGCGGTGGCGTCGACGGGGTCGGGGCGGCAGCAGGGGCGAATGCCCCGATCCCGATCTGGATCGGGGGGAGGAGAGGAGCATGGGGATCGTGGGGGGGAAGTGGGAGGTGTCGGTGGGGGGTTACGGGTTAGGGTTCGGGGTTAAGGAGTGCGGGTGGGGTGGGCCGGTCGGGGCCTGGTGGCTTGGCCCAGTTGGGCCACGGCCCAGGGAGGGGGGTTTACTCTTATTTTTGTTTTCTGTTTTCTCTTTTGTATTTTCTTTCTTTTATTTATTTTCTTTTCTGTTTTAACTCATTTTAAATTATTTAGTCATTTTATAAAAATGTGTTTGCTACACCATAGTTACCTTTGTAATATTTGGCATCCACCGAACATTTTTATTTTAATTTTTGAAAACTTTTGTTGTTATCCTTAATTTCAAATTTGAATTTGAATCGGTTTCGAACTAACTCGAGATTAGCGACAGTAACGGAGGTGACGTGGTGTCATTAGCAGAGGTTATTGTAGCTTGATTATCCGGGCGTCAGAAGTTCGTACAACGCTCAATTTCCTCTTACACTAAATGATCTCACACTTTTAAAAGTAATTTTTATTGACTTTTTGCACCGATGACAACTTACTTGAAGGATCTTGCTCAATTAATAGGTAGGTATGGTGTACATTTGAAAATAATATTTGGGTTTAAGGGTTTTTGGATGCACAAGTAGTATCTCTACTTAGTGTGGGATTTTTGGCTAGCAAAGATAGGGGGCAAGCACCACATGTTGAAGGATCTATGACAATATATCTTCTATGTGTATGTGAACAAACATAAATCATTACGTTGCCTGCCTTGTCCAAAGTCAAAAATTCCGGCATATAATATTTTGACGGGGGCTCGCAATCACAAAAGATTTCCAAGATAGTGTATTTCCATGTGAATGTTCTCTTCGTTATACTAATTATTTGTGAATTGCTTGTATGACCAATATTGTGATTGTCAAGCCTCAAAAGATTTCACTTTTTAAACCCAATGTGAAGCTACCACTAGGCATGATATGATTTCAACTTCGTGACATTCAATTTATTCAACAATTTACTCATAGGATATAAGTGAAGCACAAGAGCAATTCCATAGAAAAGTGCTTCTTTGACGGGATATGAATGCCGCTTACTTAGCCTCATTGGCAACTATTTGAGGACTCTACTTTATTTAAAAACTTTCAGATCTAAGTATTTTATTAAAACAGCAAGCTAAACAAAATAAAATGACATTCTAAGAATAGCACACATCATGTGAAGAAGCAAAAACTTAGGCTCAACCGATACTAACCGATAATTGTTGAAGAAGAAAGGTGGGATGCCTACCGGGGCATACCCAAGCTTATATGCTTGAGACATCTTGAATATTATCTTGGGATGCCTTGGGCATCCCCAAGCTTGATATTTTTTTTCTCCTTAATTCCTCTCATATCAAGGTTTTCCTAAATTTCAAAAGTTTCATCCACACAAAACTCAACAAGAACTCGTGAGATAAGTTAGTATAAACCAATGCAAAAACCTTATCATTCTCTACTGTAGCAAATCACTAAAATTACTATTTAACATTGCATGCTAAATGCCTCTGCATATTTAATACTCCTATCCTCAAATGGAATCATTAAACTAGAAAACATATGCAAACAATGCAAACATAACAGCAATCTGCCAAAACAGTACAGTCTGTAAAGAATGCAAGAGTATCAATACTTATTCAACTCAAAAAATTCTGAAAATTTAATACACTATAGAAAATTTATCAGATCTTATTGTGAAAAAAAATTCAGCATTTTATCATGTTCTGACTTTTCTAGGGAATTTTGCAACAACGATAAACTTTCTATTTTCAAAGAGCAACATATAGACTTGAAAAATAAGCATAGCAAAGGCTATAATTGCCACTTTTATTGAAGTAAAAGATGCAAAACATTATTCTAAATAACAGAAAGCAAATCCTAACAAAACAAATTGATGCTCCAAGCAAAACACATATCATGTGATGAATGAAAATATATCTCCAAGTGAGGTTACCGATAATATTGGAGACGAAAGAGGGGATGCCTTCCGGGGCATCCCCAAGCTTAGTTGCTTGGATATTCCTTGAATATTACTTTGTGCATCCCCAAGCTTAGGGTCTTGCCACTCCTTATTCTCCTCATATCCACATCTCACCAAAAACTTGAAAACTTCAATCACACAAAACTTAACGGAACTTTGTGAGATAGGTCAGTATGATAAAGAGCAAACCATTCCCCTTTTGGTACTTTCAAAGACAAGATTCATAATTGTTCTCACGGAATGCCTACTGTAGCATATCATTTTCACAATTTATATTGAGCAATATAAGCCATAGAAACTAGAAGACAAGCAAACTATGCATTGAAAACAGAATCTGTCAAAAACAGAACAATCCATAGTATTCTGTACTCAAACCATACTTCTGCTACTCCGAAAATTCTGAAAATTTAGGACCACGTGACAAATTTGTATATTAATCTTCTGCAAAAATAATCAACTCAAAAGAACCCTTCTGTTAAAAATGAGAATTATTTTCGCGAGCGTAAAAGTTTTTGTTTTTTAGCAAGATCAAATCAACTATCACCCAACATGATCCCAAAGGCTTTACTAGGCACTTTATTGAAACAAAAGCTATAAAACATGATTAATATAGTAGCATAATCATGTGAACACACAAAAACAGTAGGTAAAAGTGTTGGGTTGTCTCCCAACAAGCACTTTTCTTTAATGCCTTTTAAGCTAGGCACGATGATTTCAATGATGCTCGCATAAAAGATAAGAATTGAAACATGAAGAGAGCATCATGAAGCATATGACTAGCACATTTAGGTCTAAACCACTTCCTATGCATAGGGATTTTGTGAGCAAACAACTTATGGGAACAATAATCAACTAGCATAGGAAGGCAAAACAAGTGTAACTTCAAAACAACCAACACATAGAGAAGAAACTTGATATTATTGAGATATGTAAGGGCATAAGTTCCTTTCTCATAATAATTTTCACAGGCATCATAAAGGGATTCAACAATATAACTATCACATACAACACTCTTTTCATGATGCACAAGCATAGAAAACTTATTACTCTTTTCATGATGCACAAGCATAGAATTTTTTTGATTCATTTTCATGAGGCACAACAATAATAGGAGCAACATTATTTGGGAGAGATACCTTTTTACCACTATTATTTCTTATTTTGTTCTTCTTCACCACATCATGTGTGGGTTTAATTAATTTTCCAAGCTTCTTGTTGAAGAGATTGATAGGATATGAAGCTCCTCCTCGTTACCTGATTCATCATAATAAACACTAGGAGGGTATTGGGAAATATTTTCCCTTTCATTAGTACTCTCTTCATATCGTATTTGTTTTCTTGTCTTTAGATAGTTGGCAACATAAGGATTCTCAATGCAATTTACTGCACAAAACATATAAATTTCCTCTAGATCAAAATCAAGAAATCTCTTGAGATTAAATTTTGGAATACCCTTAGTTATATGTTTCATTTCTTCATACCCCAAAAGAAGATTATGTTCTTTATGATGCACAATGTTAATCAAGTTATCACAATTTTTGGACACAGTTTGATCGTGAAAGAATTTGCATTGGAGATTTAAATGACCATGTTCATTGCAAAGTTCACAAGGATGGCGGAAAAAATAAAAATCTTTTAGCACAATCATCTGGCCTCTATTGCAAATTTTTTGTTTCTAAATATTTATACTTCTTACAAAATCTATCTTCCCTTTTTGGTGTGCAATTGCACTCCCAATTCACTCCGCAAAAAGTGACATGCTTATAAGAAACATTTTTGTCATGACTTGTGCAATCATCATTAGCATTTTGGATATTCAAAGAATTCACACTAACAACATTGCAATCATGTTCATCATTCAAATATTTTGTGCCAAGCATTTTATTGACTTCTTCTAACAATTGAGCACAATTTTCCGAACCATCATTTTCAAGAAAGACATTATAAAGATGATCAATAATATGATGCAACCTAAATTCCATTTTTTATGTAGTTTTATATTATGAACCAAACTAGTGATAAAACAAGAAACTAAAAGATTTAATTGCAAGATCTAAAGATATACCTTTAAGCACTCACCTCCCCGGCAATGGAGCCAGAAAAGAGCTTGATGTCTACTACGCAACTTTATTCTTGTAGACACGTGTTGGGCCTCCAAGCGTAAAGTTTTGTAGGACAGTAGCAATTTCCCCTCAAGTGGATGACCTAAGGTTTATCAATCAGTGAGAGGTGTAGGATGAAGATGGTCTCTCTCAAACGACCCAGCAACCAAATACAAGAAATCTCTTGTGTCCCCAACACACCCAATACAATGGCAAATTGTATAGGTGCACTAGTTCGGTGAAGAGATGGTGATAAAAGTGTAATATGGATGGTTGAAATATATTTTTATAATATGAATAAATAAAAATAGCAAGGTAGCAAATAGTAAATAGGCACAAAAACGGTATTGCAATTCTTGAAAACAAGGCCTAGGGTCCGTACTTTCGCTAGTGCAATCTCTCAACAATGCAAACATAGTTGGATCATATGATTATCCATCAAAGTGCAATAGAGAATCACTCCCGAGTTCCTATTAGCAGAGAACAAAGATAAAAATTGTTTGTAGGGTACGAAACCACCTCCAAGCTATTCTTTCCATTCGATCTATTCAAGAGTTCGTACTAAAATAACACCAAAGCAAATTCATATTCATACTCAATCCACACAAAGAACTACAAAGAGACCCAAAGTTTCTATTGGAGAAAACATAATAAAAACGTGCATCAACCCCTATGCATAGATTACCCAATGTCACCTCGGGAATCCGCAAGTTGAGTGCCATAACATATATCAAGTGAATCAATACGATACCTCATTGTCACCTCAAGTATTCATACCGCAAGACATACACCATGTGTTCCCAAATCTGAACATTCAATCCGACATGACAAAACTTCAAAGGGTAAAGATTAAATTCATCACAACAAGAGTATAGAGAGGAGAAACATCATATGATCCATCTATATTAACAAATCCCATGATATAGATCACGAGAGAGAGAGAGAGAGAGATTAAAAACATAGCTACTGGTACAAACCCTCAGCCCCGAGGGTAGACTACTCCCTCCTCATCGTGGTGGCCGTCGGGATGATGAAGATGGCCACCGGAGATCATTCCCCCTCTGGCAGGTTGCCGGAACGGGCTACCGATTGGTTATCGGTGGCTATAGAGCCTTGCGGCGACGGAACTTCCGATCTAGGTTAACCTCGAGGGGTTTAGGAATATTTGGGAATTTATAGTGCAAAGAGGGGGTGCGGGAGTGAAGGAAATATGCCCTAGAGGCAATAATAAAGTTATTATTTATTTCCTTATATCATGATAAATGTTTATTATTCATGCTAGAATTGTATTAACCAGAAACATAATACATGTGTGAATACATAGACAAATAGAGTGTCACTAGTATGCCTCTACTTGACTAGCTCGTTAATCGAAGATGGTTATGTTTCCTGACCATGAAAAAAAGAGTTGTTATTTGATTAATGGGATCACATCATTAGGAGAATGATGTGATTGACATGACCCATTCCGTTAGCTTAGCACTCGATCGTTTAGTATGTTGCTATTGCTTTCTTCATGACTTATACATGTTCCTATGACTATGAGATTATGCAACTCCCGTTTACCGGAGGAACACTTTGTGTGCTACCAAACGTCACAACGTAACTGGGTGATTATAAAGGTGCTCTACAGGTGTCTCCAAAGGTACTTGTTGGGTTGGCGTATTTCGAGAATAGGATTTGTCACTCCGATTGTCAGAGAGGTATCTCTGGGCCCTCTCGGTAATGCACATCACTTAAGCCTTGCAAGCATTGCAACTAATGAGTTAGTTGCGGGATGATGTGTTACAGAACGAGTAAAGAGACTTGCCGGTAACGAGATTGAACTAGGTATTGAGATACCAACGATCGAATCTCGGGCAAGTAACATACCGATGAAAAAGGGAACAACGTATGTTGTTATGCGGTCTGACCGATAAAGATCTTCGTAGAATATGTAGGAGCCAATATGGGCATCCAGGTCCCGCTATTGGTTATTAACAAGAGAGGTGTCTCGGTCATGTCTACATAGTTCTCGAACCCGTAGGGTCCGCACGCTTAACGTTCGTTGACGATATAGTACTATGAGTTATGTATGTTGGTGACCGAGTGTTGTTCGGAGTTTCGGATGAGATCACGGATATGACGAGGAACTTCGGAATGGTCCGGAAGTAAAGATTGATATGTGGATAGTAGTGTTTGATCTCCAGAAGGGTTCTGGAATCCATCGGAAGGGGTTCCGGATGTTTCCCGAAATGTTTGGGCACGAGAACACTTTATCTAAGCCAAAGGGGAAAGCCCACGAGACTTTTGGAAAGTGCAAAAGGAAGTTTTGCGGAGACCAGAGGCTAGACGCCAGGAACCCTGGCGTCTAGGGGGTAGACGCCGGGAACCCTGGCGTCTATCCCTGGAGTCCGAGAAGGACTCTTGCCTTTTGGGTGAAACCGACTTTGAGGAGGTTTTTGCTCCAAGTTTCGACCCCAGGGCTCAACATATAGATAGAGGGGTAGGGCTAGCACCCAAGACACATCAAGAAACACCAAGCCGTGTGCCGGCAACCCCGTCTCCTCTAGTTTATGCTCCGTCATAGTTTTCGTAGTGCTTAGGCGAAGCCCTGCGAAGATTGTTCTTCACCAACACCGTCACCACACCGTCGTGCTGCCGGAACTCATCTACTACTTCGCCCCTCTTGCTGGATCGAGAAGGCGAGGACGTCACCGAGCCGAACGTGTGCAGAACTCGGAGGTGTCGTGCTTTCGGTGCTTGCATCGGTCGGATCGTGAAGACGTATGACTACATCAACCGCGTTGATATAACGCTTCCGCTTACGGTCTACGAGGGTACGTAGACAACACTCTCCCCTCTCGTTGCAATGCGTCACCATGATCTTGCGTGTGTGTAGGAATTTTTTTGAAATTACTACATTCCCCAACAAGGAGGCCACCGAGGTGGGCACAACCCACCTGGGCGCGCCAGGGGGCCCTAGAGCGCCCTGGTGGGTTGTGCCCCCCTCGGGGCACCCCCCCCCCAGGTGCAGCTCTGGCCCATTGGGTTCCTTATGGTCCAAAAAAATCTCCAAAAAGTTCCGTGATGTTTGGACTCCGTTTGATATTGATTTCCTGCGATGTAAAAAACAAGCAAAAAATAGCAACTGGCACTTGGTCAATAGGTTAGTCCCAAAAAATGATTTTAAGTTGCTATAAAATGATTGTAAAACACCCAAGAATGATAAAATAACAGCATGAATACTTCATAAATTATAGATACATTGGGATGTATCAATGGGCATCCAAGAGGGATACAGTAAAAACTTTCATAAAGAGCATTGAATAATATGAGAAGTTTGATTCCTTGCATTTGTTTTGATATATAAAAATGGTGATATTAGAGTCATGCAGTGAGTAATTGTGGGTTGGTAGAAATACTTGTGTTCAAGTTTGTGATTCCCGTAGCATGCACGTATGGTGAACCGCTATGTGATGAAGTCGGAGCACGCGATGGTTAACTCCTACCAACGTCTCCCCTAGGAGCATGCGTATTAGTACTTTGTTTTGATGGCTAATAAACTTTTGCAATAAGTATGTCATTTCTTTATGACTAATGTTGATTCCATGGATTATACGCACTCTCACCTTTCCACCATTGCTAGCCTCTCTAGTACCGCGCAACTTTCGCCGGTGCATTAAACCCACCATATACCCTTCGTCAAAACAGGCACCATACCTACCTATTATGCCATTTCCATAGCGATTCCAAGATATGTTGCCATGCAACTTCCACCGGTCTGTTTATTATGACACATACCATCATTGTCATATTGCTTTGCATGATCATGTAGTTGGCATAGTATTTGTGGCTTGGCCACCGTTCATATTTTTTATACATGTCACTCTTGATCATTGCACATCTCGGTACACCGCCGGAGGCATTCATATAGAGTCATATTTTGTTCTAGTATCGAGTTGTAATTCTTGAGTTGTAAGTAAGTAAAAGTGTGATGATCATCATTATTAGAGCATTATCCCATGTGAGGAAAGGATGATGGAGGCTATGATTCTCCCACAAGTCGAGATGAGACTCTGTACTTAAAATTAAAAAGAGGCTGAAGAGCCCAAAACAAAAAAACAAAAAAGAGAAAATAATAAAAATGAGAGAAAAAGAGCTTCAACATCAGCCGCCACACAAGACAAATCATGATATATATCACTTGGGAGAACCGCCTCTTCACCATAAACCATGAAGAAAGGCATATAGCCTGTTGACATGTTGGGGGTGGTATTGATACTCCAGAGTACTGAAGGTAACTCCTCAACCCAACAACCCGACGTTCGTTTCAAAGGAACCATAAGCCGGGGTTTTATGCCTCTCAAAATTTCTTGGTTAGCCCTCTCAACCTGACCATTAGGCTATGGATAAGCCACAGAAGAAACATCAAGACGAATATGCTCTCATTGATAGAACTCCTTAATATCACCCTTAGACAAATTAGTGTCTGCTACCCCTTGAGGATGCGTTGGTTTTCCCTTAAAGAGGAAAGGGTGATGCAGCAAAGTAGCGTAAGTATTTCCCTCGGTTTTTGAGAACCAAGGTATCAATCCAGTAGGAGACTACATGCAAGTCACCTTGTACCTATACAAACAAATAAGAACCTTGCAACCAACGCGATAAAGGGGTTGTCAATCCCTTCACAGCCACTTGCAAAAGTGAGATCTAGTAGAGATAATAAAGATAAATAAATATTTTTGGTATTTTTATGATATAAACTGAAAGTAAAGATTGCAAAGTAAAATAGATTGGAAACTTATATGATGGAAAATAGACCCAGGGGCCATAGGTTTCACTAATGGCTTCTCTCAAGATAGCATAAGTATTATGGTGGGTGAATAAATTACTGTCGAGCAATTGATAGAAAAGTGCATAGTTATGAGAATATCTAGGCATGATCATGTATATAGGCATCACGTCCGCGACAAGTAGACCGAAAAGAGTCTACATCTACTACTATTACTCCACACATCGACCGCTATCCAGCATGCATCTAGAGTATTAAGTTCATAAGAACAGAGTAACACATTAGGCAAGATGACATGATGTAGAGGGATTAACTCAAGCAATATGATATAAACCCCATCTTTTTATCCTCGATGGCAACAATACAATACGTGCCTTGCTGACCCTTCTGTCACTCGGAAAGGACACCGCAAGATTGAACCCAAAGATAAGCACTTCTCCCATTGCAAGAAAGATCAATCTAGTAGGCCAAACCAAACTGATAATTTGAAGAGACTTGCAGAGATAACAAATCATACATAAAATAATTCAAAGGAGATTCAAATATTGTTCATAGATAATCTTGATCATAAATCCACAATTCATTGGATCTCGACAAACAAACTGCAAAAAGAGTTACATCGAATAGATCTCCAAGAAGATCGAGGAAAACTTTGTATTGAGATCCAAAGAGAGAGAAGAAGCCATCTAGCTAATAACTATGGACCCGAAGGTCTGTGGTAAACTACTCACACATCATTGGAGAGGCTATGGTGTTGATGTAAAAGCCCTCCATGATCAATTCCCCCTCCACGGAGCACCGGAAAAGGCCCCAAGATGGGATCTCATGGGTACAGAAGGTTGTGGTGGTGGAAATAGGGTTTCGTGGTGCTCCTAGATGTTTTGGGGTATATGGGTATATATAGGAGGAAGAAGTAGGTCGGTGGAGCTGCGAGGGGCCCGCGAGGGGCCCGCGAGGGTGGGGGTGCGCCCAGGGGGCAGGCGCGCCTCCCTGCCTCGTGGCCTCCTCGCTTCTTTCTTGACGTCCACTCCAAGTCCCCTTGATCACGTTTGTTCCAAAAATAACTCTCCCGAAGGTTTCATTCCGTTTGGATTCCGTTTGATATTCCTTTTCTGCAAAACACTGAAATAGGCAAAAAACAGCGATTTGCACTGGGCCTTCGGTTAGTAGGTTAGTCCCAAAAATAACAGAAAAGTGTATAATAAAGCCCATTAAACATCCAAAACAGATAATATAATAGCATGGAACAATAAAAAATTATAGATATGTTGGAGACGTATCAAGCATCCCCAAGCTTGATTCCTGCTCGTCCTCGAGTAGATAAATGATAAAAATAGAATTTTTGATGTGGAATGCTACCTAGCATAATTCTTAATGTAGTTCTATTTATTGTGGCATGAATGTTCAGATCCAAAAGATTCAAGACAAACGTTTAATATTGACATAAAAATAATAATACTTCAAGCATACTAACTAAGCAATCATGTCTTCTCAAAATAACATGGCCAAAGAAAGTTCATCCCTACAAAATCATATAGTTTGGTCATGCTCCATTTTCATCACACAAGAATGCTCTCATCATGCACAGCCCCGATCACAAGCCAAGCAATTGTTTCATACTTTAGTAATCTCAAACTTTTTTCAACTTTCACGCAATACATGAGCGTGAGCCATGGATATAGCACTACGGGTGGAATAGAATATAATGATGGGGGTTATGTGGAGAAGACAAAAAAGGAGAAAGTCTCACATTGACGCGGATAATCAACGGGCTATGGATATGCCCATCAATTGATGTCAATGCAAGGAGTAGGGATTGCCATGCAACGGATGCACTAGCGCTATAAATGTATGAAAGCTCAACAAAAGAAACTAAGTGGGTGTGCATCCAACTTGCTTGCTCACGAAGACCTAGGGAATTTGAGGAATCCCATTGTTGCGATATACAAGCCAAGTTCTATAATGAAAAATTCCCACTAGTATATGAAAGTGACAAAACAAGAGACTCTCTATCATAAAGATCATGGTGCTACTTTGAAGCACAAGCGTGGAAAAGGATAGTAGCATTGTCCCTTTTTATTTCTCTTCTTTTTGGGGAGGGGGGGTTGGCCTTTCTCCTTTTTTTCTTTTTTATTTCTTTTTTTTCTCTTTTTTTGGGAAAATGCTCTATTAATGATGATCATCACACTTCTATTTATTTACAACTCAATGATTACAACTCGATACTAGAACAAAATATGACTCTATATGAATGCCTCCGGCGGTGTACCGGGATGGGCAATGAATCAAGAGTGACATGTATGATAAATTATGCATGGTGTCTTTGCCACATATACGATGTCAACTACATGATCATGCAAGGGAATATGACAATGATGAAGCGTGTCATAATAAATGAAACGGTGGAAAGTTACATGGCAATATATCTCGGAATGGCTATGGAAATGCCATAATAGGTAGGTATGGTGGCTGTTTTGAGGAAGATATAAGGAGGTTTATGTGTGATAGAGCATATCGTATCACGGGATTTGGATGCACCGGCGAAGTTTGCACCAACTCTCAAGGTGAGAAAGGGCAATGCACGGTACCGAAGAGGCTAGCAATGATGGGAGGGTGAGAGTGCGTATAATACATGGACTCAACAAGTCATAAAGAAATCACATACTTATTGCAAAAATCTACAATTCATCAAAAACCAAGCACTACGCGCATGCTCCTAGGGGGATAGATTGGTAGGAAAAGACCATCGCTCATCCCCGACCGCCACTCAGAAGGATGACAATCAAAGAACACCTCATGTTTCAAATTTGTCACACAACGTTTACCATACGTGCATGCTACGGGACTTGCAAACTTCAACACAAGTATCTCTCAAATTCACAAGTACTCAACTAGCACAACTCAAATATTACCATCTTCATATCTCAAAACAATCATCAAGTATCAAACTTCTCATAGTATTCAATGCACTCTTTATGAAAGTTTTTATTATACCGATCATGGATGCCTATCATATTAGGACTAATTTTATAGCCAAAGCAAACTACCATGCTATTCCTTAAGGACTCTCAAAATAATATAAGTGAAGCATGAGAGACCAATAATTTCTATAAAGTAAAACCACCATCGTGCTCTAAAAGATATAAGTGAAGAACTAGAGCAAAATTATATAGCTCAAAAGATATATAAGTGAAGCACATAGAGTATTCTAATAAATTCCGATTCATGTGTGTCTCTCCCAAAAGGTGTGTATAGCAAGGATGATTGTGGTAAACTAAAAAGCAAAGACTCAAATCATACAAGATGCTCCAAGCAAAACACATATCATGTGGTGAATAAAAATATAGCATCAAGTAAAGTTACCGATGGAAGAAGACAAAAGAGGGGATGCCTTCCGGGGCATCCCCAAGCTTAGGATTTTGGTTGTCCGTGAATTTTACCTTGGGGTGCCTTTGTAATCCCCAAGCTTAGGATCTTGCCACTCCTTATTCCATAATCCATCAAATCTTTACCCAAAACTTGAAAACTTCACAACACAAAACTTAACAAAAAATCTCATGAGCTCCGTTAGTATAAGAAAGAAAATCACCATCATAAGATACTGTAATTAACTCATTATTTATTTATATTGGTGTTAAACCTACTGTATTACAACTTCTCTATGGTTCGTGCCCTCCAATACTAGCCATAGATTGATCAAAATAAGCAAACAACACACGAAAAACAGAATCTGTCAAAAACAGAACAGTGTGTAGTAATCTGTATCAAACGTATACTTATGTAACTCCAAAAATTCTAAAATAAGTTTATGGACGTGAGGAATTTGTCTATTAATCATATGCAAAAAGAATCAACTAAATGGCACTCTCCAGTAAAAAGTTTTAGCTAATCTCGTGAGCACTAAACTTTCTGTTTTATACAGCAAGATCATAAAGACTTCACCCAAGTCTTCCCAAAGGTTCTACTTGGCACAGACACTAATTAAAAACATCAAAACACATCTTAACAGAAGCTTGATGAATTATTTATTACTAAACAGAACCAAAAATCAAGAAACAAAAATAAAATTGGGTTGCCTCCCAACAAGCGCTATTGTTTAACGCCCCTAGCTAGGCATAAGGGCAAGAATAGATCTAGGTATTATCATCTTTGGTATGCAATCCGTAAGTGGCTCTCATAATAGATTCATAAGGTAATTTAATTTTCTTTCTAGGAAAGTGTTTCATGCCTTTCCTTAACGGAAATTGGAATCTAATATTTCCTTCTTTCATATCAATAATTGCACCGATCGTTCTAAGGAAAGGTCTACCAAGAATAATAGGACATGTAGGATTGCAATCTATGTCAAGAACAATGAAATCTACGGGCACATAATTCCTATTTGCAACAATAAGAACATAATTAATCCTTTCCATAGGTTTCTTAATGGTGGAATCCGCAAGGTGCAAGTTTAAAGAACAATCATCAAATTCACGGAAACCTAACACATCACACAAAGTTTTTGGAGTCGTGGAAACACTAGCACCCAAATCACACAAAGCACAGCATTCATGATCTTTAACCTTAATTTTAATAGTAGGTTCCCACTCATCATAAAGTTTTCTAGGGATAGAAACTTCTAATTCAAGCTTTTCTTCATAAGATTGCATTAAAGCATCAATGATATGTTTGGTAAAAGCTTTATTTTGACTATAAGCATGAGGAGAATTTAACACGGTTTGCAACAAGGAACTACAATCTATTAAAGAACAATTATCATAATTAAATTCCTTGAAATCCAAAATAGTGGGTTCATTGCTATGTAAAGTTTTGACCTCTTCAATCCCACTTTTACCAATTTTTGCATCAAGATCTAAAAACTCTGAATCATTGGGACGCCTTTTAACTAAAGTTGACTCATCTCCAGTCCCATCATTATCAAGATTCATATTGCAAAACAAAGATTTAATAGGAGACACATCAATCACTTTTAGATCTTCATCCCTATTATCTTCTAGATCTTCCGGTTTGGCGGCCATCTTATTAACTAAGGTGGTCTGCTTATCCGAAATTTGGGCTATTAATTTTTCAAGATTAGCAAACTGAGATTTCAAACCATAAAATTCTTTAGACATATCATCAAGCTATTTATTCATGTACTCCATAAACCCTTTTTGTTCCTTAAGCTCGTTTCTAAAGAAATTGTTATGCTCAAATTGCAAAGTCATAAAGCTTCAGGCGTTGTTTTCAATTTCTTCCAACCTTTTAAGGTGAGGATCAACGTTTTTAGGCAGGGCCATTAGGGCAGACAGGCAACAAGAAGCAAGCGAAAAGGAGGCGAACGAAAATAGAGGGCGAATAAAATGGCAAAGGTGAAGTGGGGGAGAGGAAAATGAGAGCCCAATGGCAAATAATGTAATGCGAGGGATAAGAGTTGTGATGGGTACTTGGTATGTCTTGACTTGGCGTAGATCTCCCCGGCAACGGCGCCAGAAATCCTTCTTGCTACCTCTTGAGCATGTGTTGGTTTTCCTTTGAAGAGGAAAGGATGATGCAGCAAAGTAGGGTAAGTATTTCCCTCAGTTTTTTAGAACCGAGGTATCAATCTAGTAGGAGACTACACGCAAGTCACCTTGTACCTACACAAACAAATAAGAACCTTGCAACCAACGCGATAAAGGGGTTGTCAATCCCTTCACTGCCACATGCAAAAGTGAGATTTGATAGAGATAATAAGATAAATAAATATTTTTGGTATTTTTATGATATAAACTGAAAGTAAAGATTGCAAAGTAAAATAGATTGGAAAGTTATATGATGGAAAATAGACCCGGGGGCCATAGGTTTAACTAGTGGCTTCTCTCAAGATAGCATAAGTATTATGGTGGGTGAACAAATTACTGTCGAGCAATTGATAGAGAAGTGCATAGTTATGAGAATATCTAGGCATGATCTTGTATATAGGCATCACGCCCGCGACAAGTAGACCGAAATGATTCTGCATCTACTACTATTACTCCACACATCGACCGCTATCCAGCATGCATCTAGAGTATTAAGTTCATAAGAACAAAGTAACGCATTAGGCAAGATGACATGATGTAGAGGGATAAACTCAAGCAATATGATATAAACCCCATCTTTTTATCCTCGATGGCAACAGTACAATACATGCCTTGCTGCCCCTGCTGTCACTGGGAAAGGACACCGCAAGATTGAACCCAAAGCTAAGCACTTCTCCCATTGCAAGAAAGATCAATCTAGTAGGCCAAACCAAACTGATAATTCGAACAGACTTGCAAAGATAACAAATCATACATAAAAGAATTCAGAGGAGATTCAAATATTGTTCATAGATAATCTTGATCATAAACCCACAATTCATCGGCTCTCGACAAACACACCGCAAAAAGAGTTACATCGAATAGATCTCTAAGAAGATCGAGGAGAACTTTGTATTGAGATCCAAAGAGAGAGAAGAAGACATCTGGCTAATAACTATGGACCTGGAGGTCTGTGGTAAACTACTCACAAATCAACGAAGAGGCTATGGTGTTGATGTAAAAGCCCTCCGTGATCGACTCCCCCTCCGGCAGAGCGCCGAAAAAGGCCCCAAGATGGGATCTCACGGGTACAGAAGGTTGCGACGGTGGAAATAGGGTTTCGTGGTGCTCTTGGATGTTTTTGGGGTATATGGGTATATATAGTAGGAAGAAGTAGGTCGGTGGAGCTGCGAGGGGCCCACTAGGGTGGGGTGCGCCCAGGGGGGCAAGCGCGCCTCCCTGCCTCATGGCCTCCTTGCTTCTTTCTTGACGTCCACTCCAAGTCCCCTGGATCACGTTTGTTCCAAAAATAACTCTCCCGAAGGTTTCATTCTGTTTGATATTCCTTTTCTGTGAAACACTAAAATAGGCAAAAAAACAGCAATTTGCACTGGGCCTTCGGTTAGTAGGTTAGTCCTAAAAATAATATAAAAGTGTATACTAAAGCCCATTAAACATCCAAGACAGATAATATAATAGCATGGAACAATAAAAAATTATAGATATGTTGGAGACGTATCAGTGCCATTATCAGTGATGATACTATGAGGGTACCCAAAACGGAAGGTCCGCCTTTTAACAAACTGGACTGCATTCGCCGGATTACACTTCCTGATCGGCTCTGCCTCAACCCACTTGGTAAATTTGTCAACCGCCACCAAGAGGTGGGTTTTCTTATCTTTAGACCGCTTGAAAGGTCCAACCATATCAAGCCCCCAGACTGCAAACGGCCAAGTAATTGGAATCATCCTCAACTCTTGAGCTGGCACATGAGCCCGTTGAGAAAACTTCTGATAGCCATCACATTTGCTCACGATATCCTCTACATCAGCATGAGCCGTCAACCAATAAAACCCATGATGAAAGGCTTTGGCTACTAAAGATTTTGAGCCGGCGTGATGACCACAATCGCCTTCATGAATCTCACGCAAGATCTCATGGCCCTCTTCAGGAGAAACACAATGCTGGAGCATACCTGTGACGCTGCATCGGTGTAACTTGCCATTGACAATAGTCATAGACTTAGACCATCGCGTTATCTGCCTGGCCAAAGTTTCATCCTCAGGTAACTCGTCCCGGGTCATATAAGCCAAGTATGGAAGTTTCCAATAAGGAATAACATGGAGAGCCGCCACCAACTGCGCCTCCAGGTCAGGAATAGCAAATTCCTCTTCTGACGGTACCTTGACTGAAGCATTATGCAGTACATCAAGAAACACATTAGCGGGGTACCAGCTTACGTTAGGACCCCAGCCGGCTCAAGGCATCAGTCGCCTCATTTTTTCTTTGATCAAGGTGCTCCACCTGATAACCCTTGAAATGACCAGCAATATTATCAACCGCCCGGCGATAAGCCGCCATGAGCAGGTCTTTGGAATCCCATGTACCTGAAACTTGCTGAGCCACAAGGTCTGAATCGCCAAAACACCTGACCCGGCTCAAATTCATCTCTTTGGCCATGCGAAGGCCATGGAGTAAAGCCTCATAGTCAACTGCATTGTTAGTACAAGGAAACATTAGCCTCAAAACATAGCAAAACTTGTCACCTTGTGGGTAAGTCAATATGACCCCAGCCCCCGAGCCTTCTAACTGCCTGGACCCATCAAAGTGAATTGTCCAATATGTGTTATCAAGCCTCTCATCAGGTGTCTACAACTCCGTCCAGTCACTGATGAAATCTACGAGAGCCTGAGATTTGATAGTTGTTCTTAGCACATATTTCAGACCATGAGGTCCAAGTTCTATTGCCCACTTAGCAACCCGTCCTGTAGCCTCCCTGTTTTGAATGATGTATCCTAAAGGGGTAGAGCTGACCACAGTAATAGGATGACCAAGAAAATAAGGCTTCACCTCGCGACTCGCCATGAATACTCCATATACCAATTTCTGCCAATGTGGGTATGATTGTTTGGACTCAATCAACACCTCACTGACATAATAATTAAGCCGGCCTCTGGACTGGGTAAACCTTACCCATCTCCTTGTGCTTCACCACAAACGCCACACTGACAGCTTTACTGTTAGCCGCCACATACAGGAGCAAAGGTTCTTTCTCAACGGGAGCTGCAAGGATGTACGACTCATCAACGGGTCAGCCAGATCAAAGTGTCTACGATTGATGGCATACACTTCACATGGATGAACTGTTTGCGATTAGCCACAACAAACTGAAACAGTTAGATGGATCAACGTGTGTGCGATAGACGGGCACACACATCTATTATATATAAAAAGTATTTGAGCGGTTAACCAATAAAATATAAATAAGCTAGAAATTACCACAATAATTAGAACGGCTCCGGTTTGTAAGAAGATTGTACCAAAACTTGTCCCAAATTGGACTAATTTTTTACCACAGCATGTTGGTGCTATGACATAACACCATGCCAAGTTTCATGATTTTGAGGCGAATTTTGGATTTATAGTAATTTTAAAACCAGGTTTCTCAATGTTTACTGTCGAGTCAGCACTGCCCTGGATAGCCTTTTCCCTCGTGGGTCCCAAATGATAAATCCAAATATGTTACTATCATGCAGCTTTTCTTATTAAGAATTACAGCCCTTGGTGTGCAAGCTGAAAATAAGTTTGTGCGTGCTGGTCGGCACTAAAAACTTGCGGTTCTATAATGAACAAAGATCTCAAGGATCCCGCGAGAGTGATGTGCTTTGCATATGTTGTGAATGATTATAATATTTATGTCTTAATTAAAGAAATGGCAATCCATTGGCCCAGTATGAAATAAAATATGGGTCAAAGCCGAGATGAAAAGGGAAACAATATCTAACTCCAGCTAACAAATAGTACAAAAGCACGAGGATTAATTGCTCATCATGTTTAGACAAAATCCAGATTGAATAGGACAATGACATCTAACTCAACCAAACTTTTTGGCAGTCACAATCAAATGGATCGGTCTGATCCATAAAATCAAGATCAACGGCCAAAAATTCTACTGGTCCATGATGACAAGCTGTTGTAAATAGAAGCCGAGCACGATCAAAAGCCCTTAGGTCCACATGAAACTTATTTTTATGTTGTTCAACACCTGCAGCCGTAAGAAATTTCTTGTTGAAAAACTTAATCCTCACGGACAATAGTGCCCTCGCATTCAACATGAAGAATGTGACAAAGCTAGTGTTTGCATTGTGGGATGCATATCCTTCTAGTGTTACTGTCTTCAAACGAATGTCGTGAGATCTGAGAAAATCACGGTGCTTCTTGAACCATAGATTGGTTATACCTTTTCTCCATGTGTTAGTGCCTAAATAGAATGAAGATTGAAAACAGTTAATGTTTCAAAAAGATTATGTTGAATGAGTGATAGCTGAACGATTAATTATAGTACATTATATATGGGCTTTCAATGTGCGTGAAATCATCACCTTCATATACAAATTCTCTAGACATGGAAAGCATTGCAGCAAGGCAATAATGATGTTGAGATCAAAACACCACATAGTGATATATAAGGTCTTGACAGAATCCACCACCACTGATAGGATGGACAAGCGCTTCATTGAGCATAGAACATAATATTAGCACTGAAAGTGTACTCCAAGATGATACTTAACTTATGAGCACAAATGAAAAATGCAAATTACAAAAGTGTACGTGAATAATATACAGTACCTCAATAGTGGTGGAGGCAAACACCATCTCGAACCATTCAAATGGATCACTAATTGCACCCCAAGGTGTTCAGTTTAGGCACAGAGACCACAGTTATTTGTGAAGGTTTATAACAACAATTAAGAAGCAACCTTTGAAGTGAAGGGGCGTCTTCGATGATGAGCTCCAGTCCTTCAAAATGAATTCCAATGCTTACAAGGTGAGACGACTTTATTTTGAGACAAGCGATATGGATTCCTATTCCAAAAAAAAGCACCAAACGCTGCAGTGCAGGGCAGCTAGAGTGGATGATGTTGTGAAGTGAGGCCACCGACAGATCAACCAACACAAGCACAAGTTTTTTCAGCACTGGCAGTCGAAGCATTTGTACCAGATAGTCTGCTAGATGGCACCGGATCAAGGTGGCGGTGTGAAGAGAGGAAGAAAACTATGAGATGGGCATCGGTGGTGAGGGCACAGATGCAGCTCTTGGTGGAAACCTATCGCTGTAATGGTATAACTCAAGGTGCTGGAGTTTATCAAATTGACGGGATGTCAGCCAGGTGGCCACCGTGCAGGGTATGTCCAGCAGGTAGCATGCCAGGATGCAGATGCATTGAACGGAGCCCCCGTGGGAGGAGATGATGGCTCCGGGGAGTTCAGAATCATCATCGACAGATAGCTGACGATAGTCGAGATTAAGAGGCGCGGTGCACCACATAGTGCGATACCGAGATGCGAGGACTTGTGTGCGGCAGCCATCCTTGGTGGGGAGAAGGGAGATGATCTCCCCAAGGATCCCGTCCGGGAGATCGCTCATGCGGTCCGCTGGAGATTCTACTGGTTCCTCAGGTCCAGGGGGCGCTTCTTGCCGCACAGTCGGGTCCAAGATCTACATCCGGCTGTGGCGCTGGTCGGAGCCTCATCTGTGTACATACCAATCAAAAAGAAAAAAATGGCATAACATGTAGGACATTCGAAATCAATTCTCAAGATCGGGAAGAAAAAGGGCACAAACATATATGTAGGACATTCTGTCGGCGTTCTGGGAACGGGGGTCCTCAGACTTGCCTGCCTGCGGCCTGCGGCGTGGCTCAAATGGGGGCCCAGCGTGGCCCATCTTCATCAGCACCAGGCTCAAGACCCTCGCGAGGGGCCAAGCCTCGTGAGGCGAACGACATGGCGCTTCCTCAAGCACGGCCTCCTTAGGCTGGCTCGCGAGGAGGCGGAGAGATCAAGGCGGGTACCTCATGAGGTGCCCATGACGCAAGCCATGACGACCAAGGGTGCCAGGCGGGCGCCTGCCCGCGCAGCGTCTCCCTTTCCTCTTTGGTGCAAAGGGGGAAAGCGCAGGCGAGAGGATCAAGCAAAGGCACCCGTTTCGGTGCAACGAGACCAAGACCAGTCCAACGAAGGGAAGGAGGTCACCGTGGAGCCCAGGACGGCGTCACCGCAGGGCCTTTGGCAGGCGAAGACCAACTTTAGTCAGGATAAGTGTACCAGATGTTCCCCTTCAAATTGGCCAATTGTTGGCGCCCTTCCCGCTCAATATTTGGGAAGAGGCCCAGGGCCTTTGCCTATAAATAGGACTTGCCACCCCCAGGGTGGAGAGGGATGGGATGAGCTAGGATCGAATCCAGCATCTAGAGAGAGAGAGAAGGGCGATAGAACTCCCCCCTAGCAGTTCATCCCCTAGCCAAGAACAGGCCCTCGCGAGGCCGTTCCCCCTTGTATTGTTCTTCCTCATCATCCCAAGAGGCAATCCACCCACCACACTGGAGTAGGGTATTACACCATAATGGTGGCCCGAACCAGTATAAACCCTGTGTCTCTTGTGTTGTTCTTGAAGTAGCTAGATCCTTACGAGACGGAGAGGTAGAGGGCACGATCTCCGCGCGCACCCCAGAGTTCGAACCTTAAGGGTCTGCCAGAACCCGTGATCCGACATTTGGCGCGCCAGGTAGGGGTGCGCCGGAATCTGCCTTCCACCGCTCTGTTCTCCCCCGGCGGCCGCATCCATGTACGGCGCGCGACGAGCTCGTGCCACACCAGCGGCCCTCGCTGGTGGATGTCCTCGCCGTTCCCCGTCGCCCGCCGTCAACACCGCCACCGGCCCCAGCAAGCACCACCCCGGCGCCTGTCTATGCGACCGGGCTGCCGCACCACAACGTCGACGCTCCCGGTCGTCGCGGCCCTCCTGGGTGGCTCGCAGGCGCCACCAACGAGCCGCCACGTCAAGCCGTTTTCCCGCCAGATCAGCGTCGTTTCCGCACGGCATGGGGCTCCCATGGACCGGGCGGCGCGCGAGGTTGGCCTGACCTTCAGCTCGGAGGACCACCCCGCTAACTTGGTCGGCTCGGGCGCGCTCCCCCTGTTGTGCACCCCCACCATCTGCCAGGTGGCCGTCACCAGAACCCTCGTCGATGGCGGCGCGGGCCTCAGCGTGCTTTCGGTCGAGACCTTCAACCTCCTCCGCATACCCCGGGAGCGGCTGCAACCCAGCCGATCCTTCTCAGGCGTCGGGGGCGGGTCGTCTGACTCCTTGGGACAGATCCGGCTCCCGGTGACCTTTGGCACCTACGACAACTTCCGCACGGAGATGGTCGACTTCGACATCGCCCCCATCGTCCTCCCTTACAACGCTATCCTCGGCTACCCGGCACTGGCTCAGTTCATGGCCGCCACGCACACGGCGTACAACCTCATGAAGATGCCCGGGAGCAACGGTACCCTCACCGTGCACGGAGACACCGGGGACGCCCTGCGAGTACTCAAGCTCGCCTTCAAGACGGCGGCATCGGCACAGCCCGCCGACGCGGGGACCCCTGAGCCCAAGGGGGCTGCACCTACCAAGAAGAAGCAGTTGTTCACCCAGGACAAGGCGGAAACCAAGCAGATACTCGTCGACGAGGACGGGTCCTCCAGCGCCACTTTCACCATTGGCGCCAACCTGGGGCCTGAGCAGGAGGAGGCCCTGGTCAAGTTCCTGCGTGCAAACAAGAAAGTGTTTGCTTGGGAGCCCGATCAGTTGGCAGGGATCCCCAGGGACGTCATCGAGCACCACCTCAACGTGTGCCCAAATGTGCGCCCCGTGAAGCAGAAAGCCAGGCGACAGTCCGCAGAGAAGCAGGCCTTCATCGTCCAAGAGACCCGCAAGTTAGAAGCCGCTGGAGTCATTCGCGAGGTCCGATACCCAGATTGGTTGGCCAACCCTGTCGTTGTGCCCAAGAAAGGGGGGAAGGAACGCATGTGTGTCGACTTCACCAACCTCAACAAGGCATGCCCGCAAGATCCGTTCCCGCTCCCTCGCATCGACCAGATCGTCGATTCCACCGCCGAGTGCGACCTGCTGTGCTTTTTGGATGCCTTCTCCGGATATCACCAGATCAAGATGGCGATAGAAGACGTTGAGAAGACCGCCTTCTTGACCCCGTGCGGGGTATACTGCTATACATGCATGCCATTTGGACTACGCAACGCAGGGGCAACCTTTCAGCGGCTGATGCACATCACCTTGGGCCCGCAGCTCGGGAAGAATGTCGAAGCATACGTCGATGACATTGTGGTGAAATCTCAAGAGGCCAGGACCCTGATACAAGACCTGGAGGAGACCTTCGCGAGCCTCGACGCAGTAAACCTGCGGCTCAACCCGGAGAAATGTGTGTTTGGCGTTCCCTCGGGCAAGCTTTTGGGATTCCTCATATCTCACTGTGGCATCGAGGCCAGCCCCGAGAAGGTCAAGGAGGTCGAGGACATGAGTCCGCCAAAGACCCTCAGAGAAATGCAGAAGCTCACTGGGCGTGTGACCGCACTAGGGCACTTCATCTCCAAGCTGGGGGAACGAGCGCTGCCTTTCTTTCAGCTGATGAAGAAAAAGGGACCCTTTGAATGAACTGAAGAGGCAGATAGGGCATTTCAAGATCTCAAGAGGTACCTAACCAGTCCCCCAGTCATGGTGGCTCCGCGCCCTCAAGAGCCTCTGCTGCTTTACCTTGCCGCCACCCCCTACTCTGCCAGCGCAGCACTAGTGGCGGTTAGGGAGGAGCGCCAGTCCAAGACCATAACGGCAGCCCGAGGTCGGACAAGACGGGAACAGGGAAAGCTCGAGGAAGCCAAAACTGCAGATGAAGAGAGTCAGCTGCCGAGGAACGCACCAGAGACAGGAGAGGCAGCATGCCCGGATGGTCCACCTCCCGAGGCCACAACATCTCGTGAGGGGCCATCACCTCCCGAGGGCGCCGCGACCCGAGATGCTCTCAGCCTTGTTGAGCACCCGGTCTACTTCGCTAGCACGGTGCTACAGGATGCGAGGGCATGGTACCCGATGCCCCAGAAGCTCCTCCTCGCGCTGCTGGTGGCCTCACGCAAGCTGCGTCACTACTTCCAAGCTCACCCGATCAAGGTCGTCTCATCGTACCCCCTGGAGAGGGTGCTCAGGAGCCCTAACTCAGCCGGGAGGGTCGCTGAGTGGAACATAGAGTTGCAAGCGTTTCAGCTCGAGTTCAGCACAACTAGGGTCATCAAAGGAGCTGCATTGGCGGATTTCGTGGCGGAATGGACAGAGGCGCCGGGCCTCAAGGATGACGAGGATCGCTCCCTCTCCCCAGGGAGCGAGGCGCCAGAAGGCTGGGTCATGTACTTCGACGGGGCATTCTCCAGGCACGGCGCGGGGGCTGGTGCCGTACTGATATCACCCACTCAGGATAAGCTTTGCTATGCAGTACAACTCTGTTTCCAGCAAGGAGAAAAGGTCTGCAACAACATAGTAGAATATGAGGGACTGATAGCCGGGTTGAAGGCCGCAGCAGCCCTGGGAGTGAAGCGCCTCACCGTCAAAGGCGACTCGCAGCTCCTAGTCAACTTCTCCAATAAGGTGTACGAGCAGAAGGACGAGCATAAGGAGGCCTACCTAGCAGAGGTCCGCAGGATGGAAAAGCAGTTCTGGGGGCTGGAGCTGAAGCACGTGCCCCGTGGCACTAACCAGGAAGCCGACGACATAGCCGGACGGGCGTCCAGGCGGCTGCCGCAGAAGCCCGGCGTCTTCGAAGAGCGGCTCTTCAAACCTTCAGCGCAGCCAACGCTATCAAGCACGGCGCAGACTCGAGAGGAGCTCCCTCAGCCTCCAGCCTCGGGAGCCCCAGCCTGCGGACCGCCCTCAGGAGCACGTTTGCTCCTGACGATGGAACCTCAGAAGGAATGCTGGATCACAGAGCTCCGAAATTACCTGACACATGGGGCCCTGCCAGAGAAGGAGGAGGAAGCAGAACATGTGGCGCGGCAGGCCACGGCATACTGCATCAGAGACGGAGAACTCTACCGGAAGCGACCCAACGACGTATCTCTGCGTTGCATCTCCAAGGAGCAAGGAAGGGAACTACTGGGGGACATACACAGCGGGGACTGCGGACACCACTCATCATGACGAACCCTCGTCGGCAAAGCATTCCGTAGTGGGTTCTATTGGCCCACCGCGCTCAACGACGCGATCGAATTGGTAAAGGCTTGTGAGGCCTGCCAGTTCCATTCCAAGCAGATCCATCAACCAGCGGGGAGCCGGCAGACTATACCCCTCTCGTGGCCATTCGTAGTTTGGGGGTTGGATATTCTGGGCCCGTTCCCTCGGGCGCCAGGGGGCTACCGTTACCTCTACGTCGCCATTGACAAGTTCACCAAGTGGGCAGAGGTGGAGGCTGTCCGTACCATCCCCGCAGGCTTCGCGGTCAAGTTCATCAGGGGTATCGTGAGCCGGTTCGGGGTGCCGAACCGCATCATCACAGACAACGGTTCGCAGTTCACCAGTAATCTCTTCAAAACATACTGTGCTAACCTTGGAACGCAGATATGCTACGCTTTGGTGGCACACCCGCGAAGCAATGGGCAAGCCGAACGAGCCAACGCGGAGGTCCTGAGAGGCCTCAAGACCAAGACGTTCAATAAGAAGCTGGAGGCCTGCGGCAGGGGTTGGCACGATGAGCTCCAATCCGTGTTGTGGTCCATCCGCACAACCGCGACCAAACCAACCGGGGAAACTCCGTTCTTCCTGGTCTACGGAGCCGAAGCAGTCCTTCCTCACGAGGTCAGGCGTCGCTCCGCATGGATCCTGGCGTTCGACGAGGCGCAGCAGGACGCCATGCGGGGGATGGACCTCGTGCTGGGGGAGGAACGCTGCCGGGAAGCCGCGCTGCGAGCGCCAAGGTACCAACAGGCGCTACGACGATATCACTACTGCAACATCCGCCCCAGGACCCTCGAGGTAGGAGACCTAGTACTCAGGCGGGTCCTCTCCAGGGAAGGGCTGCACAAGCTCTCTCCCATGTGGGAGGGCCCGTTCAAGGTTGTTCATGTTTCCAGGCCTGGCTCCGTGCGCTTGGAGACTCAAGAGGGGGAGCCGATCCAGAACGCGTGGAACATCCAGCACCTCCGGAGGTTCTACCCCTAAAAGTCCCTGAGCCTATGAAGAAGGCGAACGCCTGTGAAGATCGTCTCTTTTTGGAAAAGGCCCTGAGCCTGTGAAGAAGGCGAACGCCTGTGAAGATCGTCTCTTTTTGGAAAAGGCCCTGAGCCTGTGAAGAAGGCGAACGCCTGTGAAGATCGTCTCTTTTTGGAAAAGGCCCTGAGCCTGTGAAGAAGGCGAACGCCTGTGAAGATCGTCTCTTTTTGGAAAAGGCCCAGAGCCTGTGAAGAAGGCGAACGCCTGTGAAGCTCATTACCTCTAAGGAGAAAGGCCCGGAGCCTGTGAAGAAGGCCAATGCCTGTGAAGCTCATTACCCCAAGGAGAAAGGCCCGGAGCCTGTGAAGAAGGCCAATGCCTGTGAAGCTCATTACCTCTAAGGAGAAAGGCCCGGAGCCTGTGAAGAAGGCCAATGCCTGTGAAGCTCGCCGCCCCGTGACACTCTCACGTAATAATGAGTGGGGCTGTACACGCCCCGGAGTCTCAGGAGCGCCGGCCTCAGGCCCTGGGGCTCCCTCCCACGCCCAGTGGTAGCACTTAGCTCCGTGCTGGTGAGAAGACGTCGAAGATTATACTAGGTGCCGGACGCGGCTTTTTCATTTGCTTTCCGCATTTGACGTGTTTTACTTGCATTTGAAGTCTTATCGAAGCTATCACCGTTGTTGATTTGTGGTTTGTCGATTCGCTCCTCGTTTTGATTTTCTCTCATGAAGGCCTCGCGAGGGATGGGGCTCGAACGCCCTCGCGAGCGTTTTGGCTTTAGCCGTTCAAAGGTTTCACGGCCCGGGCTCTCTACAGGAGCACCCCTCTGGTTCGTGCCCCTCGGGCACCGTGACATGCACACAGGGCCTGGGTCAGTCGCCCCCCGGCTGGGGCCGTAAACTACCTACGCGAGGGAAAATAGTTGAGAAACGCAACAACAAAATTAAGGTAATGGCTACAACGGCAATAATTCTCAACACGCCCCCACGGGGCTCCACGCAGCTGTCTTATCTTACACAGGAAGCAAAAGGAAAAGGAAAGGGCGAGACCGGCGTGGCCCGCCCCGCATCGGCCTACTGAGGCGACACCGGACGCCTCCGGAGCTCAGGCGGACTCCATCTCGCGCTTCACCGGAGCGCGACGACGGGCGGATGAACAGCCACCCCCCAAGCAGGCGCGGAGGCGAGGGGGCTGGCTGCGGCCACCGCTGGAGGAGCCGCCTAAAGGGGAGTAGGCGAAGCTTGGGGAGCCTCGGGCACCGCCAGCAGAGTGGGCGTTGTCTCCTCCATCGTCGTCCTCAGGGCAGCATCCTGCGCGGCGACCATCTTCCCCAAACACCCTCACGTAGAGGGTGCTGTCGCCGTCGAACTTGAAGTGCAGGGTGCACCGCTCGCCCAGGCCGCGCGCGCGGGCAAACGTTTGCCAGCCGCGGGTCAGGGCCCCATTCCCAGAAGGGGAGACCTCGAGCGAAACCCAAGAGGCCCTACTGCAGCAGCCGTCAGCCTGGAGCCAGAAGCCGCACCGGGCGCCGGCCGGCAGCTCGCTGATGAAGAAGCGAGGGAGCTGGAGCCAGGTGCTGGTCGGGTCCGCCGACCACACGACGAACTCCGGCAGCACCTCTGCCGAGCGAAAGCGCGGCCTGGGAGGCCGTGCAACCACAGCCTGCCTCCCCATGGCAGCCGAGCGCTCACCACCACGCGGAGAATCACCCCTGTGCCCACGGGGAACCACAGCCGGGACCGCGGGATGCTTGCGGGGACGACCCCGGCCGCGCTTGGCCGGAGGGGACTCGGGCCCCGCCCGACTAGCCTTCCCCTTCTCCGCTGCTGAGAACCTCTTCGGAGCCATGCGAGCGGCGGCGGCGAAGGAGAGGAAGAAGAAGAGAAGCGAGAAGGGATGGACTGGCGGAGCTTGTGCGGCCTCGCACTTATAGCCGGAAGAGGCCAACCGTCAAGCACCATGATCGCAGATAATAATGACCCGTATCTATGCATGCAGGGACTAGTCAAGTCACGCAGTTGCCGAGGCGTTGTGGGGAAGTGGAGACGCCCACGTCCTGTCAAACCGCCACGCGGCGCCCAATGCCGCAGGCTGTTAGGGCCCGCGGCGCTTCGCCCTTGCCCTTTCGCCTCTCGGCACGGCCAAATCCATGCGCGCCTTGGGCCCGGGGGCTACTGTCGGCATTCTGGGAACGGGGGTCCCCAGACTTGCCTGCCTGCGGCCTGCGGCGTGGCTCAAATGGGGGCCCAGCGTGGCCCATCTTCATCAGCACAAGGCTCAAGACCCTCGCGAGGGGCCAAGCCTCGCGAGGCGGACGACATGGCGCTTCCTCAAGCACGGCCTCCTTAGGCTGGCTCGCGAGGAGGCGGAGAGATCAAGGCGGGTACCTCACGAGGTGCCCATGATGCAAGCATGATGACCAAGGGTGCCAGGCGGGCGCCTGCCCGCGCAGCGTCTCCCTTTCCTCTTTGGTGCAAAGAGGGCAAGCGCAGGCGAGAGGATCAAGCAAAGGCACCCGTTTCGGTGCAACGAGACCAAGACCAGTCCAACGAAGGGAAGGAGGTCACCGTGGAGCCCAGGACGGCGTCACCGCAGGGCCTTTGGCAGGCGAAGACCAACTTTAGTCAGGATAAGTGTACCAGATGTTCCCCTTCAAATTGGCCAATTGTTGGCGCCCTTCCCGCTCAATATTTGGGAAGAGGCCCAGGACCTTTGCCTATAAATAGGACTAGCCACCCCCAGGGTGGAGAGGGATGGGATGAGCTAGGATCGAATCCAGCATCTAGAGAAAGAGAGAAGGGCGATAGAACTCCCCCCTAGCAGTTCATCCCCTAGCCAAGAACAGGCCCTCGCGAGGCCGTTCCCCCTTGTATTGTTCTTCCTCATCAGCCCAAGAGGCAATCCACCCACCACACTGGAGTAGGGTATTACACCATAATGGTGGCCCGAACTGGTATAAACCCTGTGTCTCTTGTGTTGTTCTTGCAGTAGCTAGATCCTTACGAGACGGAGAGGTAGAGGGCACGATCTCCGCGCGCACCCCGGAGTTCAAACCTTAAGGGTCTGCCGGAACCCGTGATCCGACACATTCAAAATCAATTCTCAAGATCTGGCCACGAATTATTAGCACGCAAGCTAACCCTAGTCGGATTATTAGCAAAAATCATTTGTACAGAACAAACAATTAATCACTAATTCTATACGGATAACATTCAAACAATCAATACACTACGTGCATCTAACGATCTTAATTACTCTGATTTCATGGACTGAGAGAACATAACCATAGGATTTGCATTCCAGAAAAATTATAGAGGGGCGGGGTGGGGGATTAACCAGAGAAAACACTTGATATGCTTGCCGCACAAATGGGTATATGGATGACTAACCGGTTTTCCGTCGGAGTCGCAGTTGTTGCCGGAGTTGCTGTTGACCTTCGGCTCCGGCTGGGGGAGCACGACGGTGCCGACGAATTCAAGGTCGTGCTGCTGCCTGCGCGAGACCTCGTCGGCGGCGACGACAACCTCTGTGGCCAGCTTCATGTGTTGTGCGGGTGCTTCACCAGCCCCGGAGTTGCCACTCCCTCCGATGGTGCGCTTCGGCGGCATCGTCATACACTCTGGAGTCCAGGCGTCGGTGACCACTGTGGACTCGGGATACGGCCGCCTACTATGGCCGGTGGCTTGGGCGCGCAATTAATACGGACCAATGGGAGTGAGGCAGGCTGCGGTCAAAAGTTGTCTCACCTCCCGGTGAGCCTGCGCGGTAGACGTTTGCCATTCCTACCATCATTTCAAATAGCTACTCGCACGCCTCCCCGTCAATACACACACCTGCACGCATGCCTCCCGGTATGCCTGCGCGGCAGACTGCTCGCATGCGTCCCGTCAACTCACGCCTGCTCGCACGGCACACGGGGCGTGTGGCAGCACATATATTTTTTGGTTTATTTTCTGCCGCTTTACTGCTTGACTGAACCGTTTGCGTTGAAGAGATGCACAAATCCTGCGTTGAACATCTCGCACGCTTCCCGGTGAACCTGCGCACCGGATGAGTTTTGGATTTACTAGAATTTAAAAACCAGGCATCTCAATGTTTTGCCGGAAATCAACAGTGCCCTAGTGTTTGAAATTCATTCCCGTTTCTTGCATGGGACCTAAGCATGCACATAAGGACACAGATTTGATATTCCAACCAATTTATATGCACTGGAGCATGTGCATGTAGTTCAAGTTTGAATTATGCACATAAATGCATTGAAAACTCAGTTACTGCATAAAAATCTCCAAACGAACCCCAAAAATCACAAAAATTGACACAACACTCCTGTTGTTCTATGTTGACACGAGAAAATTTTGAAAGCAATAAGAGGCAATGGATATTGTTTCATCCCCAAAGGTGGGACGTTCCCTACTGAAACCATCATGCTTGTTGTGAGAAGCTCCGGCTTGTGAGGAGCATATACCCAAACCTTCCCCAAATGGGACAAAAATTTACCACGGCATGTTGATGCCGCTCCATGATAGCATGCCAAGTTTCATGAATTTCAGACGAGTTTTGGATTTACTAGAATTTAAAAACCAGGCATCTCAATGTTTTGCTGGCAATCAACGGTGCCCCGGTGTTTAAAATTCATTCCCATTTCTTCCATGGGACCTAAGCATGCACCCATGGACACAGATTTGATTTTTCAACCAATTTATATGCACTGGAGCATGTGCATGTAGTTCAAATTTTAATTATGCACATAAATGCATTGAAAACTCAGTTGATGCATATAAATATCCAAATGAACCCCGAAAAATCACAAAAATTGACACAACACTCGTGTTGTTCTATGTTGACACGAGAAATTTTTTGGACGCAATAATAGGCAATGGATATCGTTTCCTCCCCAAAGGTGGGGCGTTCCCTACCGAAACCATCATGCTTGTTGTGAGAAGCTCTTGTTTGTGAGGAGCATATACCCAAACCTGCCCCAAATGGGACAAAAAGTGTACCAAGGCATGTTGATGCCGCTCCATGAAAGCGTGCCAAGTATCATGAATTTCAAATGAGTTTTGGATTTACTAGATTTTAAAAACCAGGCATCTCAATGTTTTGCCGACAATCAACGGTGCCTTGGTGTTTAAAATTCATTCCCATTTCTTGCATGGGACCTAAGCATGCAAAAATGGACACATATTTGATTTTTCGACCAATTTATATGCACTGGAGCATGTGCATGTAGTTCAAATTTGAATTATGCGCATAAATGCATTGAAAACTCGGTTAATGCATACAAATGTCCAAACGAACCCCCAAAAATCACAAAAATTGACACAACACTCCTATTATTCTATGTTCACACAAGAAATTTTTTGGAAGCAATAAGAGGCAATGGATATCGTTTCGTCCCCAAAGGTGGGACGTTCCCTACCGAAACCATCATGCTTGTTGTGAGAAGCTCTCGTTTGTGAGAAGCATATACCCAAACCTGCCCCAAATGGGACAAAAAATTTACCACGACATGTTGATGCTGCTCCATGATAGCATGCCAAGTTTCATGAATTTCAGATGAGTTTTGGATTTACTAGAATTTAAAAACCAGGCATCTCAATGTTTTGTCGGCAATCAACGGTGCCCCGGGTTTGAAATTCATTCCCATTTCTTGCATGGCACCTAAGCATGCACACAAGGACACAGATTTGATTTTTCAACCAACTTATATGCACTGGAGCATGTGCATGTAGTTCAAATTTGAATTATGCACATAAATGCATTTAAAACTCAGCTAATGCATAAAAATGTCCAAACGAACCCCCAAAAATCACAAAAATTGACACAACACTCCTGTTGTTCTACGTTGACCGAGAATTTTTTTGAAGCAATAAGAGTCAATGGATATCATTTCGTCCCCAAAGGTGGGACCTTCCCTACCGAAACCATCATGCTTGTTGTGAGAAGCTCTGGTTTGTGAGAAGCTTATTCACAAACCTGCCCCAAATGGGACAAAAATTTACCACGGCATGTTGATGCCGCTCCATGATAGCATGCCAAGTTTCATGAATTTCAGACGAGTTTTGGATTTACTAGAATTTAAAAACCAGGCATCTCAATGTTTTGCTGGCAATCAACGGTGCCCCGGTGTTTAAAATTCATTCCCATTTCTTCCATGGGACCTAAGCATGCACCCATGGACACAGATTTGATTTTTCAACCAATTTATATGCACTGGAGCATGTGCATGTAGTTCAAATTTTAATTATGCACATAAATGCATTGAAAACTCAGTTAATGCATATAAATCTCCAAATGAACCCCGAAAAATCACAAAAATTGACACAACACTCGTGTTGTTCTATGTTGACACGAGAAATTTTTTGGACGCAATAATAGGCAATGGATATCGTTTCCTCTCCAAAGGTGGGACGTTCCCTACCGAAACCATCATGCTTGTTGTGAGAAGCTCTTGTTTGTGAGGAGCATATACCCAAACCTACCCCAAATGGGACAAAAAATTTACCAAGGCATGTTGATGCTGCTCCATGAAAGCATGCCAAGTTTCATGAATTTCAAATGAGTTTTGGATTTACTAGATTTTAAAAACCAGGCATCTCAATGTTTTGCCGACAATCAACGGTGCATTGGTGTTTAAAATTCATTCCCATTTCTTGCATGGGACCTAAGCATGCAAAAATGGATACATATTTGATTTTTCGACCAATTTATATGCACTGGAGCATGTGCATCTAGTTCAAATTTGAATTGTGCGCATAAATGCATTGAAAACTCGGTTAATGCATACAAATGTCCAAACGAACCCCCAAAAATCACAAAAATTGACACAACACTCCTATTGTTCTATGTTCACACAAGAAATTTTTTGGAAGCAATAAGAGGCAATGGATATCGTTTCGTCCCCAAAGGTGGGACGTTCCCTACCGAAACCATCATGCTTGTTGTGAGAAGCTCTCGTTTGTGAGAAGCATATACCCAAACCTGCCCCAAATGGGACAAAAAATTTACCACGACATGTTGATGCTGCTCCATGATAGCATGCCAAGTTTCACGAATTTCAGACGAGTTTTGGATTTACTAGAATTTAAAAACCAGGCATCTCAATGTTTTGCCGGCAATCAACGGTGCCCCGGTGTTCGAAATTCATTCCCATTTCTTGCATGGGACCTAAGCATGCACACAAGGACACATATTTGATTTTTCAACCAACTTATATGCACTGGAGCATGTGCATGTAGTTCAAATTTGAATTATGCACATAAATGCATTGAAAACTCAGTTAATGCATAAAAATGTCCAAACGAACCCTAAAAAATCACAAAAATTGACACAACACTCCTGTTGTTCTACGTTGACCGAGAATTTTTTGAAGCAATAAGAGTCAATGGATATCATTTCGTCCCCAAAGGTGGGACCTTCCCTACCGAAATCATCATGCTTGTTGTGAGAAGCTCTGGTTTGTGAGAAGCTTATTCACAAACCTGCCCCAAATGGGACAAAAATTTACCACGGCATGTTGATGCCGCTCCGTGATAGCATGCCAAGTTTCATGAATTTCAGACGAGTTTTGGATTTACTAGAAATTAAAAGCCAGGTATCTCAATGTTTTCGGCCGAGTGACGGTGGTAGGGTGTTTGAAATTCATTCCCATTTCTTGCATGGGACCTAAGCATGCAACCAAGGGCACATATTTGATTTTTCAATCAGTTTATATGCACTAGAGAATGTGCATGTAGTTCAAATTCGAATTATGCGCATAAAATGCTTGGAAAACCCAGTTAATGTATTAAAATGTCCGGACGAACCCCGAAAATTTCCAAAATTGAACACAATACTCCTGTTGTTCTATGCTGACCATCGAAATTTTTTGAAAGCAATAAGAGGCAATGGATATCGTTTCTTTCCCAAAGGTGGCACGTTCCCTACCGAAACCATCACGCTTGTTGTGAGAAGCTCGGGTTTGTGAGAAGCTTATACCCAAACCTGCCCCAAATGGGACAATTTTTTTACCACGGCATGTTGATGTCGCTCCATGATAGCATGCCAAGTTTCATGAATTTTTTTAATTAAGAGTGTCGGTCTTTAATTCGTTAGAGTAATGTTTAGGTCAGCTAGCTCTGTTTAATTGCTGAACTTGCTCGATTAAGAAGTTAGTCTCCTTTGTGTACCCAAATTTTGCAATGACGTGGATGACCACTGTAACCAGGGAAATTCGAACCAAAATTTTTGACATTCAAACTCAACACACATGGGTTAAGCTATCCAAATTGTTTGTGACGTTTACATATCGTACACAGTTCTGAATAAGGGACCGTGTCTGATGACACTTTGCGCGACAGTTTTTTCGCTGAAGCGATTCCAAATTTTTGGCTTCCGCGGATATATCTACCTCCCCGCCCCCGCCCCCTTACCAAAAGCCACATTTCCCCTGTTTCCGCCTTCCTTTCCAAGTTGAAACCTTCACTCCTTGCTTGCAGCGCTGCCGCCTCCTCGCCGACGACCCTCCTTCACGCTGCTCGGCATTGCCTATCCAGGCAGGTAATCCACACCCGACCCCCATCCTCCTCCTCCTTCCACATCCCACATGGCCCGACCGCCGGCCCGAGCGTGACACCTTCCACCCAAATCACCGACCCCTCCACCAAATAAGCGGCGGCCAAAGCCATGGTGCACGCAGTATAGCCAGGATCTCAAGGAGCATTTGGTAGTCGAGAAGCAAATCACGGTCGCACGCGCGAACGAGGTCGCGATGGCTGCCATTCGTGCCGACCCCCAGATCTTGGAGGACCACCTTGCCATTTGCAAGCTAAGCCGGTTAAGCATGCTCGATTTACCCGTTGCGTGTGCTGCTCCTGCCTTTCCTTCACAAATTCTAGTGAATTGTGCTATCTAATTTTACCATGCAATCTGTTGCTCTAGTGAATTAATCTGATGAATCTGCAATGTGCTTATTTTTCATCAACATATTTTACTGATAGCATGCGAACCCTTACTTAACCTGATGACTAACTACCTTATATGTGTTGCAGGGAAACAATGGGAAGCACCGAGGTTTACAATCAATGTTAGCACGTGCATGGTCCGTTCTCTAATCACACATTATTGTGCAATTGCAGGAACCATTCTAATATTTGGGTTTTTAATAATTTGGTCTTGCACATGTAGGTCCTGCTGTCAGAGGTTTTGACCCACTGTTCGACCCTTTTTGCATATGGGGAAGTGGGTTGTCCATGAATATCAATCAAATCAAGAAATTAGAAAGGTTGTTAGGATAAAGAAATTAGTGACAAAAAACAACAAGATCTTTATCTACACAATGAAGAAGACATCAGTTCACTACAAGATGGTACTAATTATTATACCTTGCCTTTTTTTATTCCTTTTCCCCATTTCAAATATAGAGAAGATATTTATGCGCACCCTTGTTTTCAGGCCTTTCCAAAGCAGTTCACTGATGATTACCTCTCAAACCACCTCTATGGTCAGGAGGCGGGGAAGGTTTTCATACAACACCCATGGTTCAATATTGAAGTGTTCCTAAAGAGGACGAAGGACGAACGGTCAATCATCCACACGCACTGGCCTAAAGTTGCAAAGACCTTCAACATGAATGAAGGCTCAATATTCGCCTTCCGCTTCAGCAGTTTTCCAGATGAGATGCATCTGTCTATATACCGTCTATGATGCTAATTTCGAAAGGTTCTACATGTCACATGTGGAACTTGCTGCTGGTGCAGTTGTGTAATGGGGTAGCTGAGTGCTGAAGCTATATCATGTTGTACTCTGATGTATTTCAATTATGAAATTCTGCTTCCTTAATATGGAAATGAAATATATTGTGTGCTTAATATGAAATGTCAGTTAGATTAATAAATGGATTATGAATAATTGGATAATTAGCCTACTCATGGAGAATTAGCCTACTAATTGGGTTTTGCTATTGCAAACGGTTGTTGAAAAAATACCATGGGCGATGACCTCAGGCAACGCACACAGTTTCTAGGAATAAACCGTGTTGGATCAATGAACAATCACAACACGACTTTCTCTTGAAAACTATTTGCGTTAGGCCACCTTGCGCAAATGTTTACCACATAAAAACTGTGTGTGATTGACAGCCTTTGCCACACAGTTTCTTCTACGAAACGTGTGTGATACATTCAATAACGCAAACGATTTAACGGGAAAAATTGTGTGCGATGTACCTGTGAACGGAAATGTTTTCCTTGGAGCGACTGTGTGGGATATACATACGAACAGAAACGTTTAGCGGGGACTGACTGTGTGGGATGTACTTGCGACCGGAAACAATTTCACCGTGTAGTTGTATTTTTTAGCTCTACTGTACGTATTTCGGTATTTGAGTGCTCGCTGGTTGCACACGACCTCATTTTGCCGAACGTGTGTGCCAGGAGGGCATATCCCCGACGGTTTTTGGGTCGTGTGGGAAGGACCCCCCTATCACCCACACTCACTTGGCGACGGTTCCAAATGCCATCGCGGGAAGGGGTTAAAACCCGTTTGTTTAGGACCGACGCGTACCAGTGGATGAACCGAGCTGCCAAGAGTCGGGCATTGCGCCACTCTTCATTGAAGCGGCAAAGAAACTGCTTGACCAGCTTAAATTTAGGATCCACGTTAAGAGTGTGCTCAGCGAATTCTCTCGGTACACCTGGCATGTCAGAAGGTTTTCATGCAAAGATGTCCCGATTCTTAGGATGAACTCGATGAGTGCGCTTTCCTATTTAGGATCCATGTTAGCCCCTATTGTGAACTGCTGAGAGGAGTCGCCAGGGACAAAGTCAACCTATTTAGTATCATCAGCAGAATTAAATTTCAACAGAGGGTCTTGCTCCATGGTGGGCTTCTTCAAAGGGGTCATATCAGCTGGGTCAACATTATCCTTATAAAACTTAAGCTCCTCAGTAGCACTGGCTGATTCAGCATAGGCAGCATCTCCTTCCTCACATTCCAAATGTAATTCTTCGATCACCATGGATTGTGATAGTGCCCTTACGCCCTGATATTTTAAGCTGCAAATAAACATAACAAGGTCACCCCATAAACTTGGCGTAAGCCGGCCGCCCAAACAAGGCATGATAAGGGCTCTTGATTTTAACCACTTCAAACCATAACGTCTGTGCTCTGTAATCATAGTCATCACCAAAAGCCACTTGCAAGGCAATCTTCCCCACTGGGTATGCCGACTTACCAGGGACCACACCATGAAAAACTATAGAGGACTGCTTAAGCTCCTTATTAGTTAAATTCATCCAGCGAAAAGTATCATAATAAAGGATATTGATACTAATGCCACCGCCCATGAGCTCTTTAGTGAATTTATAACCCCCAACCTGAGGGGCTACCACCAACGCTAGTTGACCCAGATTATCAACCCGGGGCAGGCGATCCTCTTGACTGCATGTGATTGGCTGCTCTGACCATCGCAAGTATTGAGGTACCGCCGGCTCAATTGCACTGACCGCACGCTTATGAACTTTCTGATCTCTCTTGCAGAGACTTGTGGTGAAAACATGATACTGGCCACCGTTAAGCTGCTTTGGATTACTCTGGTATCCTGACCAGACTGTTGGTTATAACTACCCTGATTGCCCTGTCCTTGATACCAAGAATTTGAGCCGCTACCACCAAAACTGGGCTCCTGTGAGCCGGATCCCGACCCGCCCGGCGGGCCATTATTGTTGCCATGATTCTGACTGAAGTTGGAATTCTTGTACTCTCTCATGATGAAACAATCCTTCCAAGCGTGAGCCGCTGGTTTATTGGGCAAACTATGCTTTGGGCAAGGTTCGTTCATCATCGCCTCAAGATTAAGTCGTGACCCTCCAAAGGCCTGCTTACCATTGGCATCACGGTGTTGTGTCTTTATATCCAGTGTTAGCTACCAGATCAGACCCGCCATCAGGCTGTCTACGCTTGCCACTGTTACCCTGGTTGTGACGATTATGCCTTGTCACGTTCTATTGTGGACCCTTACCATTACCACTCTTCTTTCCCTTGTTGGATTTTTCATCATCGTATCCAGGATCTTTGGTGGTGTCAGAGTTGGCATATTTGATGAGAGCCGCCATGAGCTCCCCCATGTCACTACAGTTACGATTAAACCGCCCAAGCTTCTGCTTGAGAGGGGTGAAGTGACAATTCTTCTACAGAATCAGAACAGCAGAGCCTGCCACAATGCTAACCGATAAGTGGATAATAGCTGAGACCCGGCGAACCCAATGGTGGGCCGACTCATCCTCCTACTGCACGTAGTTTTCCAGGTCAATAATCGACAGAGGCTTCTTACATGTTCCCTTAGAGTTTTGAATGAAGCACGCCTTCAACTCAGCCCATGAATTGATGGAATTGGTGGGTAATCGTTTCAACCATGTATGAGCCGGTCCATCTAACATCATGGTGAAGTACTTGGCACATACAACATCATTAACATCTAGCATCTCCATAGCTAGCTCATAGCTCTCAATCCAAGCCTCAGGTGGAAGATCAGTTGTGTAATTAGGCACCTTACGAGGACCCTTAAAATCCTTAAGCAAACGTTCGTTGCGTAGAGCCGGTACTAGACACGGTAGACCAACCATCCTGGAAGTCATCCCAGCCTCCACAGACGCCGAAGGGTTTACCGGAAACTTCTGATGAGCCCCTAGTTGAGCCGCCAGCTCCGCCTCACGACGAGCTCTAGCCTGATCCACAAGGGCATGTGCATCGTTCAGCACATGGTCATCTCTGGGCGGGTTAGGTTAATGGGTGGGTCATCATTACGAAGCAATTTGCGACGCCGCTCGCTGCTGGAAACTGCCGGTGACTCAATGTGCCGGCTGTAGCTTCGGCTTGGGCAGGGAGTTGAGTGGACACACTCACGACTGCATGAATAAGCTGCCTGTTGTGCCACAGCCGTCTGAAGAAGCTCCACCATGTTTTGGGTCTCTATCACCGTTGGAGACTCGTCTTCGATCGGGATAACTGCTAGTCGTGTGGCTGCTGCTATCATGTTATCCACCGGGTTAGAATAATGCCCAGAAGGTGTTAGAACACGTTGAGGTGGGGTCAGATCCCTATGGGGCGGGTCTGGCACACGAGGTTGAGCCACCGCTCCGGTTCCTGGTGCCTCAGCAACCCGGGTTATGCCGGGTGGGTTACTCGTTCCGGCCCCATGTGTGTTAAAAAGATTTTGTCCCTCAAACTGCAAAGGTAAGCGACTCTGATGCCTCCTTCGAAGAACAGGATTGGACATATTCTGATCCAGATTCAGATGAAAAGCTTCTGCTCTTATCTGTTGTGACTCGGCTTCCAACGAAGCGCGCTCTATTGCCATCCTGGCATTCTCTGCATTAAGATCCTCTTGGGCCTTGGCCACCTCATCTCGCACCTTTGCAACCTCTGCATTGTGTGGCGCTTGATTCGCCAGAATTACCTATGTGGCTAACAGAGTTGCCAAAGCATCCAAGAGCTCAGATAAGACTTGAATCAGCGGCCGTACTAAGTCGCTCGCTCTAGCTGTCGCAGCAGCAGTTGAGCCGGATGTCATAGCCTCGGCCGTTGACGAATTTAGCATTGGCTGCGTACCAACCATAAAAATAGCAGCCCTGCTCGGCGGCTCATAGGGATCCAGAATACTGTCACCATCGGAATAGCCCCCAAGCCCGCCATCTTGAAGCTCATAGATTGATTTGGTTTCTCCAGTCGAGGACTCATCACCTGAATAGATGGCCGTCTCTCCACTAGATGCAGACCCTTCCTCGAGATCCACCCCATGAACACAGCCAACAAAGGCACGCTTCCGCCCGGGTTGCCCCCCGGTGGGTCGCGCGCGCTGAGCCGTCTCGATGATGTTGATGCAGGCATCCGGCTTAGGCTCTGAATCGCCAATCTTGCTGATGAAGACGTGAATCCCGCCAAAGGGGACCCGGTACCCGTACTCGATTGAGTCAGCCTCGGGGCCCTAGCCAGCATCGTTGATGTAGATCTTGCTGCGATGACTCTTGGTCATTCGGCCTACAATGTATCCTTCGATCCCTGAGAAATTGCCCTTCAAGAACTCGAAACTACTGTGCTCTGGCCCCACGGTGGGTGCCAACTGTCATGGATTTAAAAAGGCAGATGCCCTTGTGATAGGACTTAGGTGTGGATCCAACGCAACATAGGTTAGCTCGAAGGGGTTGAGCAGGACAAAGGGCACAAGAGTTTACCCAGGTTCGGCCCCTCGAAACGAGGTAAAAGCCTACGTCCTACTTCTAGTTGTATTGCTTGAGTTTCGATTACAAGGGAGCGATCACGCTTGACCTAGCTATCGATTAGTTGTTTCTTGAGTTAACCCGCCACCGGGTATCGCCTTTATATACACAGGTCGAGGTTCGGCGGCTTACAAGAGTCCAGGTCGGGTCACACAACATAACCAACTCTGGTTCTAATTTTCTTGCCTTACATAGCAAGTCATCATCGGGCGGCTCACACCTTCGGGTCTTGAGTCGCCTCGGGCTCTTGGGCCTTCAGCAAGCTTGCTTATGAGCTGACGTCTTCATGTCTTGTCTTCTTGGGCCCGCTTGGGCCCTTTTCTATGAGTCGCCAATTGTGTAACCCGGCCCATCCTGGGCAGGTCACACCGCGGGGTTATATCCCCAACAAAGATCAAACTGTTTGGATCATTGATTTCATCTTATTGTGGATCTTCATGGTATTATCGATATGATTGTTGGTTTATTCCCTTAAATGATTGGTATTTCTCTTATGATGCGTGAGTAATTCCCCCTAGGCATGGGAGAGGTAGGTGAATGGTAAGATTCATTTGTGCGTGATCTATATATATGTTGTCATTTGTGTGTTGTAGTCTTATGATCCGTCTAGTAAGTTGTTATACTGTGGCGAACTCTATGTGTGTTTGTCGGATCACGGGTTCCGGCAGACCCTTAAGGTTCGAACTCTGGGGTGCGCGCGGAGATCGCGCCCTCTACCTCTCCGTATCGTAAGTATCTAACTACTGCAAGAACAACACAAGAGACACATGGTTTATACAAGTTCGGGCCACCATTGTGGTGTAATACCCTACTCTAGTTTGTGGTGGGTGGATTGCCTCTTGGGCTGATGATGAAGAACACTACAGGGAAGAACAGCCTCACGAGGGTCTGTTCTTGGCTAGGGGATGAACTGCTAGAGGGAGTTTGATCGCCCTTCTCTCTCTCTGAGTGTGTTTCTACGTTATAGCTGGTTTCTTGGTACTTGATCCCATCATCCTACCCTGGGGGTTGCTAGTCCTATTTATAGGCAAAGGCCCTGGGCCTCTTCCCAAATATTGAGCGGGAAGGGCGCCAACAATTGGCCAATTTGAAGGGGAACATCTGGTACACTTATCCTGACTAAAGTTGGTCTTCGCCTGCCAAAGGCCCTGTGGTGACGCCGTCCTAGGCTCCATGGTGACCTCCTTCCCACCGTTGGACTGGTCTTGGTCTCGTTGCACCGAAATGGGTGCCTTTGCTTGATCCTCTCGCCTGCGCTTGCCCCCTTTGCACCAAAGAGGAAAGGGAGACGCTGTGCGGGCTGGCGCCCGCCTGGCACCCTTGGTCGTCATGGCTTGTGTCATGGGCACCTCGTGAGGTGCCCGCCTTGATCTCTCCGCCTCCTCGCGAGCCAGCCTAAGGAGGCCGTGTTTGAGGACGCGCCGCGTCGTCTGCCTCGTGAGGCTTGGCCCCTCGTGAGGGTCTTGAGCCTTGTGTTGATGAAGATGGGCCACGCTGGGCCCCCATTTGAGCCACGCTGCAGGCCACAGGCAGGCAAGTCTGGGGACCCCCGTTCCTAGAACACCGACAGTAGCCCCGGGCCCAAAGCGCGCATGGACTTGGCCGTGCCGAGAGGTGAAAGGGCAAGGGCGAAGCGCCGCGGGCCCTAACAGCCTGCAGCCTTGGGCGCCGCGTGGCGGTTGATTGGACGTGGGCGTCACTGTTTACCCACGCTTCCTTATTCTGCGCCGCGCTAGGTTGCCCCACAGTTGTAAACAGCCACCCCTTTTCCTGTTGCTTGACCGTCTCCTGCTCTTCCTCCCCCCGAACTCTGACCCTTGCTTCCAATCCCATCTCGCATCTCCTCTCTTCCGCCCGCCGCCATGGCTCCAAAGAAAGGGAAGGGGAAGAAGCATGTGCCTCCAACTCGCCCGCCACCGCCGGTGGCGCCTGCTGTCGGCCGCTCAATCATACTCAACCTGGAATGCCTGGGCAAGCTCAGCCCGGCTCTGGCCACTGCCTTCAACGAGTGTGGGAGGACGACGGCTTGGCCTACGTATCACTTCCCCACCGATAGGATAATCACCGAGGTCCATTACTTCGCCGACGCCTTGTGGGCGGGTTTGGTGCCTCCCTTCTCCGATTTCTTCAACGCCATCCTCAATCATTATCAGATTCACATGATGCATCTGGGTCCTGAGTCCATTGCCCTCCTTTCAGTCTTCGCTTTCGTTTGCGAGGCGATGGTGGGCATCCCTCCTTCTGTTGCCTTGCTGCGCCACTTCTTCTCCTTGCACCTTGCCGACCCCACACAATGCTCGGCATGCGTGAGCTTTGTAGCTTCACCCGAGACTGCAGCCTCTGGCATCGACTTCAATCTCCCTCTGCTTTCAGCCGGGTTCCGCGAGCGGTGGTTGTACGTTGATGTCGGGGTGCCCAGCCCCCGGCTCATGAAACCAACATCGCCTGTTGTGCCCAACTCGGGCTGGGGTCAGGAGACGCTCGTGAGCCCCCGGCTCGCCTTCGTCTGGCACCGCTTTATGTCCTTGAAAAAGCTTGGCGTAACGGCGCCCAAGGTGGTGGAGGAGTTCCTATTGCGCTGCATTGCCCCTCTCCAGCGCCATTCTTGTCGAATGTGGGCCTTCAGCAGCCGTGGCGACCGCATGAGGCTTCAGGAAGAAGACTTGACGCCCGAGGCGCTAAGGAAGGTGCTCGTGGTCCTGACAGGCGATCCCAACCCTGGCGGCATCCGGCAGGGCGGAGCTCTGCTGTACCTCTGCCAGAACAGGGATGACTTTGTGAGGCAGATGCCCCCGTTCGACGAGTGGGGGCTACGCCCTGTCGGCCTCCAAGGGCCTCGCGAGAACCCTGTAGTGGTGATTTCCCTTCCGGTCGGCCTGGGTGAATCCTCCTCGAGTGGTGGCGCAGGGAGGCAGGAGACAGCGGGGGTCGAGGGAGCCGCGGACGATGTGACCGCACCTGGTGATGCTCTTGATGGGGCAGCTCACGAGGTCCGCGCTGCCGAGGCCGCGGGTGAGGTGCTGCCGCTTCCGACGCTTGAGGCCGAGGCTCCTGAGCCCCCGGCCGTGGCATCTGGTGAGGCAACTGACTGTGCGCATCAAGCGCGTGTCCTTGACGCCAGTGGCCTTGGTGCTCAGTCCTCTTCGCAGGATGATTCCTGTGCATCTCTCCTGGGCCGTTTCCGTGTGGACTTTGAGGCCCTCCGGAGAAAAAGGGAGGCCTTGGGCGACGACTTCCCTTACCGCTTGCTGAAGCGCCCGAAGTACTTTGCTGTCGATGAGTAAGTCTTATCCTTTTCTGTTCCCTATCTTGCTTGTCGCATCCGCTGATCCTTGCTCTGCAGGCCTCTCCCTACTGAGCTCAATGAAGCCGCCGAGTCGACGCCTTCCTTGACTTCGTCTCCTCCGCCACCCCTTGGTGCCTCGAGCTGCACTGCCCTTGTGGTTTGGGCGAGCGACGGTGCGGGCCGTCACACAGTGCATGGTGACTCTTTTGTTCCTGCGATCTCCTTCCGCGGGCCTTCCCTCAACATAGGCAGCCTGCCGTGGGCTTCCCTTTTGGTCGCGGGCTGCGACTGGCAGAGGCTCCCCTCGGGCCCTCCTCCTGAGGGCAGGCCGGACTCAGGCCGGGCTTCTGATGCGGCGCGGCCAGCCCCCAGCCCCCTGCCCGGGGCTGGAGCGATGGTCCAAGGTCCTCGACGCCTGCTTGGGGCGGATGATGGCGTGGCAGATGTGCTTGAGCGTGCTCGGGGGCGTCGTGCCCGTCGTCATGAGTTCCTCCGAAGGACGAGTGGCGCCGTAGACCTGCTTGGGCAGGAGCTCGCTGAGGAAGACGCGCGCCTGGAAGCCGAGGGCTTGCGCCTGGCCGTAGAGCGGCGCGAGCTGGAGGCCGCCTCTGCCCTCGCGCGTCGTCAGCGCGACCTTGATGACGAAGGAGCGAAGGCGTCGCTGGAGGCTTCCCTGGCGGCTCGGTCTCAGGCCGTTGAGGAGGCCCGATGAGCAGACCGACGGCGAGAAGCAGCAGAAGAACGGGCTCGGGAGCTCTTGGCCCGGTGTCGCTCGTTGGAGGAGCAAGCGGAGCTGCGCGAGGCAGCCCTTGCATCGATGGAGGTGGCTTCTGGCGACCCGGCCGAGCTTCGGAAGCGCGAGGAAGCGTTGGTGCTGGAGGCCGCCGAACGCGCTCGCGAGCACGAGCAGCTGGAGACGAGGGAGCGCCTAGTGACGCAGGCGGAAGATGATGTCGCCGCGCGGGAAACGCGTGTCCTGGAGGAGGTTTGCCGTCGGGTGGCGACAGCGCGCCAAGGCCTCGAGCGTGAGTTCGAGGAGAAGCTGGGGATGATCCGAGTCGAAGCTGAGGGTAGAACCGCCGCCTTGAGGGCCCAACGGGATGAGGCGACGCGACGAGCTGACGCCTCCCGGGTCGCTCTTGAGGCAGCGCAGGAGGAGCTGGCCACCTCCCAGGCCGAGGTGCTCCGCCTTCGCCAACGTGTGGAAGAGGCTGTGGCCGTCGAGCGTCAGAATGCCGACGAGATACGCCAGCGGCAAGTCCTGGAGCATGTGCATGGCCCCATGCTCACCAAGCTCAGGGAGAGGGCTAACATTGCCCTGGGCAACATCTGTGAGGCTGCCGTGGGTGAGCCGCACACGATTAACTACGCCGGCAACCTGCAGTTCTTCACCACCGTGGTGACACAGCTGGAGGCACGGTCGGTCAAGGCCGATAGGTTGGTGGAGGAGAGGAGTCGCGCCCTGCTCGGGCGCGCCTTTTCCCGCGTCTTCAGCCATCTTCGGAACATGGATCCCCACTTTGACTTCGACGCCGCCATCGCCCCAGTCCCCCAGGCCATTCGAGGTGACCTGGCTGAATGGGTGGAGAACAACGTAGATGCTCTCGTCCGGGCCTTCACTTCTGATGATGATGATGTGGTGGTGGCTGCCGACGAAGGTGGCGTGGTGGATGACCCCAATGCCGCCGATGGTGGCGCAGACAACAAAGGTGAGTTCAGCGGCGCCAGCGACAGCTCGGGAGGCGCCTCCGAGGATGCATTGGGGGATTTGTCAGATTGACCATGTACTATCCCTGTCTTTTTACCCTGCATAGATAGAACTCAGGCGTTTGGCCTGACGGTCGTGAGAGCGTTTTGGGAGGGGAAGCCCCTCGTGTAAGAACTTGTACCCATTATATCAGTGGTAATTAAATCGCACGCGAGCCCAATGGTAGGCTGGTTTACCCTTGTTCCTTGCTGGCTCCGGAGCTGCCTGCTGGAGGGCGTCACGTCTCGGGTGCTGTCTAGTTGAAACCTCAGGATGTGGGGTTGTTGCTGACTGGAAATCCCACAGGCGTGGGCCTTCTTCACAGGCTTCGAGTATTCTCGAGCGAGACGTCTTCACAGGCGTTCGCCTTCTTCACAGGCTCCGGGCCTTCTCGAGCGAGACGTCTTCACAGGCGTTCGCCTTCTTCACAGGCTCCGGGCCTTCTCGAGCGAGACGTCTTCACAGGCGTTCGCCTTCTTCACAGGCTCAGGGCCTTTTTCCGAAAAGAGACGATCTTCACAGGCATTCGCCTTCTTCACAGGCTCAGGGCCTTTTTCCGAAAAGAGACGATCTTCATAGGCGTTCGCCTTCTTCACAGGCTCCGGGCCTTCTCCCGAGCGAGACGGCTTCACAGGCGTTCGCCTTCTTCACAGGCTCAGGGCCTTTTTTCGAAAAGAGACGATCTTCACAAGCGTTCGCCTTCTTCACAGGCTCCGGGCCTTCTCCCGAGCGGGACGGCTTCACAGGCATTTGCCTTCTTCATAGGCTCCAGGCCTTTCATGAGAAAACGATCTCCGCAAGAACCAAAGGTCACCTCGCGAGGGAGCGACAGCGGCAGTCTGGTCCATGCTCAAGCTAGGCCTGGCCCGGCTCGCGAGGGGCTCGCGAGGGGAGGCAGCTGTGGTGAGATGGTGACCAGAACGCGGGAAACGATTCAAACAAGACCAAGCACCCCTTCCCCGAACGCACGCAATGCTCAAATTCGAATTCAACTTAAATCTAGCGGGGGGAAAAAGGTTACAACCAACGGAAGAAGGCAATGAAAGCAAACAAAAAGGCCCCGTCCGGCACCTAATCTAGTCTTTGACGTCTTCTCACTAGCGCGGAGCTAAGTGTTATCCACTGGGCGTGGGAGGGAGCCCCAGGGCCTGAGGCCGGCACCCCTGAGACTCCGGGGCATGTACAGCCCCACTCATTATTACGTGAGAGTGTCACGGGGCGGCGAGCTTCACAGGCACTGGGCCTTCTTCACAGGAACTGGCCTTGCTTCATATCGCCAGACGAGGGCCCCGCCTTGCGCCACACTCTAGTGCCACCAACGAAGACCGGAAACCAGGACGCCGCCGGTGGGGTAGAGCGGTCGCCAGCGGTTCCCCCGACGACCACGGGTCCTCCGCCAGGGGCAGACCCTCAGGCGCCTCCCCAACGGAGGGCCTACCTTCTAAGAACGCCTTGCTCCGAACGTCGCGGTGGTGATGTAGGATCTCTACCCCTTTCCCGCAGCCCCATGCGTCCTCCTCCCGAGGGGTAGGAGGCCGCGGGAGCGGGGCAGCTGCTCGTCGCGGCGACCTGCATCTCCTGTGACCCATGATTAGCGTATGCCTGCTCTTGAGGAATTAACGGTACCCGCTAGTCGTTGCCTCCAGTGTGACCGACGGAGCCATCCTGGGGTTCCTGGAAGGGCTCGGCCTCTGGCGTCTCGTCCCCCCAGCTGGGGCTGAAGAGTGAGCCCTGTTCGCCCTCGTGAGCGCGCCCTTGGTCCATCATGTGGGGTACGTATTCCTCTGGCGCCGCCACCCCGAATGTCATGTTGTAGTGCTCCATGCGCCATGCGGCGTTGCTTGTCGGGCCCTCCGTGGGGTGGTAGCGCGGTTGCCCGCACGCGCCATGGGCCGCGCCGAGCCCTTCTCCTTCTCGCGCCGGGGGCGCGGGTAGCGCCACCGCCAGTCTAGCGCCAACGGATTCGCTGGTGCCGGGTAGTCTTGAGGCCCGCGGGGGCGCGCGGGGCCTCCTCGTGCGTCGCCCTGAGCTGGAGGCGGAAGCCGAGTGCAGAAGGGGTGAGCCCCCGAAGCGGCGAAGCCTAGGAGTTCGTCGACCCGCTCCAGCAGCACGTCGCGGCCGCCCTCCAGTAGTCTGCACTGCAGCAGCTCCCGTGCTACTTTGAGCGCGGCCCTCGAGTTCGCCTGTTCCCGGCGGGTGTACGGTGTCATAGTTGCGGCATGATTGGAGGCCCCCGCTGCTGACCGCGCTTGCCGCGGTGTGAGGGTCGCAGAAGCTTGCCCGCGTCGCCCGCGGCCCGCAGCGCCCTGCGGACCGCGAGCTGCCTGTGGTGCGGGGTCGCCTGGAGCGGGAGGCTCCGCGCAGATGGGCCATGCCGCCCATGGGCCTTGGTTGCCCGCCTGGTCGCCGGACATGGTGACGGCGACACAACGGGAGGCGGAGCGATGGGAAGGCAGATTCCGGCGCACCCCTACCTGGCGCGCCAAATGTCGGATCACGGGTTCCGGCAGACCCTTAAGGTTCGAACTCTGGGGTCGCGCGGAGATCGTGCCCTCTACCTCTCCGTCTCGTAAGGACCTAACTACTGCAAGAACAACACAAGAGACACATGGTTTATACTAGTTCGGGCCACCATTGTGGTGTAATACCCTACTCTAGTTTGTGGTGGGTGGATTGCCTCTTGGGCTGATGATGAAGAACAGTACAGGGAAGAACAGCCTCGCGAGGGTCTGTTCTTGGCTAGGGGATGAACTGCTAGGGGGAGTTCGATCGCCCTTCTCTCTCTCTGAATGTGTTTCTACGTTCTAGCTGGTTTCTTGGTACTTGATCCCATCATCCTACCCTGGGGGTTGCTAGTCTTATTTATAGGCAAAGGCCTTGGGCCTCTTCCCAAATATTGAGCGGGAAGGGCGCCAACAATTGGCCAATTTGAAGGGGAACATCTGGTACACTTATCCTGACTAAAGTTGGTCTTCGCCTGCCAAAGGCCCTGTGGTGACGCCGTCCTGGGCTCCATGGTGACCTCCTTCCCACCGTTGGACTGGTCTTGGTCTCGTTGCACCAAAATGGGTGCCTTTACTTGATCCTCTCGCCTGCGCTTGCCCCTTTGCACCAAAGAGGAAAGGGAGACGCTGCGCGGGCTGGCACCCGCCTGGCACCCTTGGTCGTCATGGCTTGCATCATGGGCACCTCGTGAGGTGCCCGCCTTGATCTCTCCGCCTCCTCGCGAGCCAGCCTAAGGAGGTCGTGTTTAAGGAAGCGTCGCGTCGTCCGCCTCGCGAGGCTTGGCCCCTCGCGAGGGTCTTGAGCCTTGTGTTGATGAAGATGGGCCACGCTGGGCCCCCATTTGAGCCACGCCGCAGGGCCGCAGGCAGGCAAGTCTGGGGACCCCCGTTCCCAGAACACCGACAGTGTTGTCCAATTTAAGGGCCCAAGCAACATGATCTCAAGAACTACACAGATAACACATATTGTATAGGGATTCCGCGACCTCTGACGTGCCAGGTGGAGACATCTATGAGTACTGAAGACAATATGAGATAACGGTGATCCATTAAACTCAATGCTTGTTCCGGTACGAGGAACTTAATTTTGGAGACGACTATACTGTGGCAATAGTGAAGTAGGACCATGAATAGAATGGAATGTAATCCCGCGAGGAGGAGTTCCATGACCTTAGGGTGATCCGCCTACAGAACAAACATATCAAACACTATGAACATGATACAAGGTAACTGGCATTACCGTCGCACTTGCACACTTGATGCATACAATGAGCTGAATTCTCTCTGCGCCTAATCTCTTCATTACAAGAAACACAACTCTTTTTTGATGTTTATTTATGTTATTTACTTTCAAGTGTTTTTACCGTTGTTACTACAAACCTTTCATCTTTGTCACTCTGGTTTATCCGTCCACCAGGACAGTAACAATATTTGCAGAATCACAGGCAATTACTTCACATAAGAATTATGACACCTTGTGTGTGATAGAAGCGCTAATATAAATAATCTCCTCTGCTCTTCGTTGGGACGATAACTAATTGAGATACTTCCACGAAAGTGCTACATAACCCTACGTGTCTTGCAGGCCATCACATTGGGTAACAAATGCCTAAACATAATCTAAGTCGAATGGCCATGGTTTTCGAATTCGATCACTCGAGAGGGCCCAAAGAATATCTCTTCAAAATGGAAGGAGAAACCCATCTTGGCCAACCATGCATGTCTCGTGGAATATTACACAACTCGGCTGAAAGTTACCTTAATAACTACCAAATTGTTCAGTAGCGTTTGATAGATCCTAAGTGAGTCGGACCTCATCCCAAGAACATGCGAGGACATCAAGTCTAGGACATCACATACACATTGCACTTGAGATTAACAAACGAGACTATCTTGCCGTATCTCAAATGGGTGTGCCAGACCCGGTGATCCCCATCCCCTAGCCCATACTATCGGGTTAGCATCTCCATGTTCATGACTTGTGAAACATAGTCATCAACCGAGTCGTATACAAGTCCAAGGATATGTGTCTGCATAACCTTATCAACTAGGGACCATTAGAATGATCGCCATACAATATATAGTCTCACAAAACAGGTCACGTACTTTTTGCTATATCAGTGATGATGCTCAAGGACAATACAAATAACTCGTGAATACATAGGGAAATAACAGCATAACATGATTGCCTTTAGGGCATATTTACAACACCTAGGTGACCTCCTCCCGAGGATGAGTGACCCCTGCGTGGATGGCGACAAGAGAAGTGAATGGTACCCTATGTCTACCCGACCAATGGCGCCCTCGTTCCTGCTCCAACGCCACATGTTATATCCGCTTGACAACAGGAATGCCTTCAAGGTACTTGGGAGACCCGTTCGATGCCTGCCATGCTCAGCAGTTTTTTTTAAGTTACCACGCTCACTAGTTAGTCTGCCTCCATCCAACTCGTGATTTTCTTCATCTCCTCCAGCTTCTTGTCATGAGACGGTAGTGTACCGTTCACTCGGTACATAGAATCAGAGAACATGTGCCTCAGACTTTCCGGTTAGAAATTTAGATGGTTGAAAAAACCTTGACATTAATACAACTTGCAAGATCCAAGGCCAACATAAAAAGATGTATGGGTAACATAGGGCGTGTTTGTTTGCCCGCATGTAGCCCAACCAGGCCCGCGTGGGATGTGTGCGGCCTGTTTGATTGCCTGGGCTACATGCGGTTTGAGGCCCGCGCGGACCTTAAAGCAGCCCGCAGCCTGGCCCGGCGGAAACTGCCGAATCGGCAGTTTCTCGCGAGCCTGGCAGGGCGCGGCCACGCGTGTGAGGCAGTTGCACGCCTCGGGCAGTGCGGGAGACGAAGGGGACGTCTCATAACTCGCCCCCACTCTCCTATCACCGCCCAGTCGCACTGTTCGCACCGCTCCCTCTCTCCCTCACCACCCCTCCCTTTCCTCTCCTTCGATGGCTTCGCCTCGCCCACCGCCGCACCACCCTCTGACCCCCGTCGACCAGCGCATCACCAGCATCCAGGAGCGCTGGGTGGCCGGGCTGCAGAACTCGGGTAGGGACCTGGCGTTGGTGCTGCGAGCGTCGTCCCCCATCTGCTGTCGGCCACCACGAGCGTCGGCCAATGCGGTGCCGGCCGTTCCGGCCCTTCCTGCTCCACCATGGATTCCGGACCTCGTGGTCCTGGACTCGGCGCCGACGCCGTCGACGGAGCTGCCGATTGTTGGGACCCCATTGGGCAGGAGGGTTTTCTTGACCCCCGTCCAAGGGTTTTTCTCCTGTCGGCGGGCCGTCCTCCTCGACCTCCGGCGTGGCGATGAGCACGGGGCCGATGTTGCAGGTCGTGCCAGGGTCGGCTCCTCCTCTGCTCCGCCACCTCTCTCCTTCCCGCCGGGGTTTTCACCCCGGCCTCGGTTCGATGTGGTTGCGTGTGCTCCGATGATTCAAACCCCCTCAATGCTTCCTCGTAGATGTAGATTAGGGGTTTATTTCTTAGGCATGTGCTAGTAGTTAGTGGCTCCGGTAGGATTAGATAGGTTTCAATTAGATCTGATTGGATGCGATCCCAATCGAATCCAATCGGACAGATCTATTCTTGTTTTATACAGTGTGTGTCCTAGGATAATTTTCTTGTTCTACTGGATCTGTGTACATGCTAGTAGCTGTGTTCATGCTAGAAACCCCAACGGTAGTGTGCTTTGCTAGGATGTGTGTTCATGGTAGGGTCTTGCTAGGATGTGTGTTCATGCAAATGGTGAAGGAAATATGCCCTAGAGGCAATAATAAAGTTGTTATTTATATTTCCTTATATCATGATAAATGTTTATTATTCATTTTAGAATTGTACTAACCGGAAACTTAGTACATGTGTGAATACATAGACAAACAGTGTCACTAGTATGCCTCTACTTGACTAGCTCATTAATCAAAGATGGTTAAGTTTCCTAGCCATGGACAAAGAGTTGTCATTTGATGAACGGGATCACATCATTAGAGAATGATGTGATTGACTTGACCCATCCGTTAGCTTAGCACGATGATCATTTAGTTTGTTGCTATTGCTTTCTTCATAACTTATACATGTTCCTATGACCATGAGATTATGCAACTCCCGAATACGGAAGGAACACTTAGTGTGTTGTCAAACGTCACAATGTAACTGGGTGATTATAAAGATGCTCTACAGGTGTCTCCGATGGTGTTTGTTGAGTTGGCATAGATCAATATTAGGATTTGTCACTCCGAGTATCGAAGAGGTATCTCTGGGCCCTCTCGGTAATGCACATCACTATAAGCCTTGCAACCATTGTGACTAATGAGTTAGTTGCGGGATGCTGCATTACGGAACGAGTAAAGAGACTTGCCAGTAACGAGATTGAACTAGGTATTGAGATACCAACGATCGAATCTCGGGCAAGTAACATACCGATGACAAAGGGAACAACATATGTTGTTATGCGATTTGACCGATAAAGATCTTCGTAGAATATGTAGGAACCAATATGAGCATCCAGGTTCCACTATTGGTTATTGACCGGAGATGAGTCTCGGTCATGTCTACATAGTTCTCGAACCCGTAGGGTCCGCACGCTTAACGTTCGGTGACGATCGGTATTATGAGTTTATGTGTTTTGATGTACCGAAGGTAGTTCGTAGTCCCGGATATGATCACGGACATGACGAGGGGTCTCGAAATGGTCGAGACATAAAGATCGATATATTGGATGACTATGTTTGGACATCGGAATGGTTTTAAGTGAGTTTACCAGAACCCCCCGGAGAGTATATGGGCCTTATTGGGCATTAGTGGGAGAGAGGAGGAGGCGGCCTAGGAGGGGGTGCCCCCCAAGCCCAATCCGAATTGGGAGGGGGCCGGCCCCCCTTTCCTTCCTCCCTCTCTCCTTCCTCCCTCTCTCCTCCTTCCTTCCTCTCCTACTCCTACTTGGAAGGGGGGATCCTACTCCCGGTCGGAGCTGGACTCCCCTAGGGCGCACCATAGAGAGGGTCGGCCCTCCCCCTCCTCCACTCCTTTATATACGGGGGAGGGAGGCACCCCATAGACACACAAGTTGATCATTGATCTCTTAGCCATGTGCGGTGCCCCCCTCCACCATAATCCACCTCGGTCATATCGTTGTAGTGCTTAGGCGAAGCCCTGCACCGGTAGCTTCATCATCACCGTCATCACGTCGTCGTGCTGACGAAGCTCTCCCTCGACACTCAGCTGGACCGAGAGTTCGTGGGACGTCGCCGAGCCGAAGGTGTGCATATCGCGGAGGTGCCATATTTTCGGTACTAGGATCAGTCGGATCGTGAAGACGTATGACTACATCAACCGCGTTGTCATAACGCTTCCCCTTACAATCTACGAGGGTACATGGACTACACTCTCTCCTCTCGTTGCTATGCATCACCATGATAGATCTTGCGTGTGCGTAGGAATTTTTTTGAAATTACTGCGTTCCCCAACAGTGGCATCCGAGCCAGGTCTATGCGTAGATGTTATATGCACAAGTAGAACACAAAGAGTTGTGGGCGATAATAGTCATACTGCTTACTAGCATGCCATACTTTGATTCGGCGATATTGTTGGATGAAGCGGCCCGGACCGACATTATGCGTACGCTTACGCGAGACTGGTTCTACCGACGTGCTTCGCACACAGGTGGCTGGCAGGTGTTAGTTTCTCCAACTTTAGTTGAATCGAGTGTGACTATGCCCGGTCCTTGTTGAAGGTTAAAATAACACACTTGACGAAAAATCGTTGTGGTTTTGATGCGTACGTAAGAACGGTTCTTGCTCAGCCCGTAGCAGCCACGTAAAACTTGCAACAACAAAGTAGAGGACGTCTAACTTGTTTTTGCATGGCATGTTGTGTGTGATATGGTCAATACATGATGCTAAATTTTATTGTATGATATGATCATGTAACAGAGTTAGAGGCAACTGGCAGGAGCCATATGGTTGTCGCTTTATTGTATGAAATGCAATCGCCATGTAATTGCTTTACTTTATCACTAAGCGGTAGCGATAGTCGTAGAAGCAATAGTTGGCGAGACGACAACGATGCTTCGATGGAGATCAAGGTGTCAAGCTGGTGATGATGGTGATCATGATGGTGCTTTGGAGATGGAGATCAAAGGCACAAGATGATGATGGCCATATCATATCACTTATATTGATTGCATGTGATGTTTATCCTTTATGCATCTTATTTTCCTTAGTTCGACGGTAGCTTTATAAGATGATATCTCACTAAATTTCAAGGTATAAGTCTTCTCCCTGAGTATGCACCATTGCTATAGTTTGTCGTGCCGAGACACCACGTGATGATCGGGTGTGATAAGCTATACATTCACATACAACGGGTGCAAGCCAGTTTTGCACATGCAGAATACTCAGGTTAAACTTGACGAGCCTAGCATATGCAGATATGGCCTCGGAACACTGAGACCAAAAGGTCGAGCGTGAATCATATAGTAGATATGATCAACATAGTGATGTTCACCATTGAAAACTACTCCATCTCCACGTGATGATCGGACATGGTTTAGTTGATATGGATCGCGTGATCACTTAGATGATTAGAGGGATGTCTATATAAGTGGGAGTTCTTAAGTAATATGATTAATTGAACTTTAATTTATCATGAACTTAGTACCTGATAGTATTTTGCATGTCTATGTTGTTGTAGATAGATGGCTCGTGCTGTTATTCCGTTGAATTTTAATGCGTTCCTAGAGAAAGCTAAGTTGAAAGATGATGGTAGCAACTACACGGACTAGGTCCGTAACTTGAGGATTATCCTCATTGCTGCACAGAAAAATTACGTCCTGGAAGCACCGCTAGGTGCCAAACCCGCTGCAGGAGCAACGCCAGATGTTGTGAACACCTGGCAGAGCAAAGCTGATGACTACTCGATAGTTCAGTATGCCATGCTTTACGGCTTAGAATCGGGACTTCAACGACGTTTTGAATGTCATGGAGCATATGAGATGTTCCAGGAGTTGAAGTTAATATTTCAAGCAAATGCCCAGATTGAGATATGAAGTCTCCAATAAGTTCTACGGCTGTAGAATGGAGGAGGATAGTTCTGCCAGTGAGCACATACTCAGAATGTCTGGGTACCACAATCACTTGACTCAGCTGGGAGTTAATCTTCCAGTTGATAGTGTCATTGACAGAGTTCTTCAATCACTGCCACCAAGCTACAAGAGCTTCGTGAAGAACTATAATATGCAAGGGATGGATAAGACGATTCCCGAGCTCTTAGCAATGCTGAAAGCTGCGGAGGTAGAAATCAAGAAGGAGCATCAAGTGTTGATGGTCAACAAGACCACCAGTTTCAAGAAAAAGGAAAATATGCCCTAGAGGCAATAGTAAAGTTGTTATTTATATTTCCTTATATCATGATAAATGTTTATTATTCAAGCTAGAATTGTACTAACCGGAAACTCAGTACATGTGTGAATACATAGACAAATAGAGTGTCACTAGTATGCCTCTACTTGACTAGCTCGTTAATAAAAGATGGTTAAGTTTCCTAGCCATGGACAGAGAGTTGTCATTTGATGAACGGTATCACATCATTAGAGAATGATGTGATTGACTTGACCCATCCGTTAGCTTAGCATGATGATCGTTTAGTTTGTTGCTATTGCTTTCTTCATAACTTATACATGTTCCTATGACTATGAGATTATGCAATTGCCGAATACTGGAGGGACACTCAGTGTGCTATCAAACGTCACAATGTAACTAGGTGATTATAAAGATGCTCTACAGGTGTCTCCGAAGGTGTTTGTTGAGTTGTCATAGATCGAGATTAGAATTTGTCACTCCGAGTATCAGAGAGGTATCTCTGGGCCCTCTCGGTAATGCACATCACTATAAGCCTTGCAAGCATTGTGACTAATGAGTTAGTTGCGGGATGATGCATTACGGAACGAGTAAAGAGACTTGTAGGTAATGAGAATGAACTAGGTATTGAGATACCGACGGTCGAATCTCGGGCAAGTAACATACCGATGACAAAGGGAACAACATATGTTGTTATGCGGTTTGACCGATAAAGATCTTCATAGAATATGTAGGAACCAATATGAGCATTCACCTAAGATGAGTCTCGGTCATGTCTACATAGTTCTCGAACCCGTACGGTCCACACGCTTAACATTCGGTGACGATCGATATTATGAGTTTATGTGTTTTGATGTACCGAAGGTAGTTCGGAGTCCCGGATATGATCACGGACATGACGAGGAGTCTCGAAATGGTCGAGACATAAAGATCTATATATTGGATGACTATGTTTGGACATCAGAATGGTTTCGAGTGAGTTCGGGCATATACCGGAGTACCGGGGGTTTACCGGAACCCTCTATTGGAAATATGCCCTAGAGGCAATAATAATAAAATGATTATTATTATGTTTCCATGTTCATGATAATTGTCTATTGTTCATGCTATAATTGTGTTATCTGGAAATCGTAATACATGTGTGACTACATAGACCACAACATGTCCCTAGTGAGCCTCTAGTTGACTAGCTCGTTGATCAACAGATAGTCATGGTTTCCTGACTATGGACATTAGATGTCATTGATAACGGGATCACATCATTAGGAGAATGATGTGATGGACAAGACCCAATCCTAAGCCTAGCACAAGATCGTGTAGTTCGTTTGCTAAAGCTTTTTCAATGTTAAGTATCATTTCCTTAGACCATGAGATCGTGTAACTCCCTGATGCCGTAGGAGTGCTTTGGGTGTGCCAAACGTCACAACGTAACTGGGTGACTATAAAGGTATACTACAGGTAGCCCCGAAAGTATTTGTTGAGTTGACACGGAACGAGACTGGGATTTGTCACTCCGTATGACGGAGAGGTATCTCTGGGCCCACTCGGTAATGCATATCATAATAAGCTCAATGTGACCAAGTGTTTGGTCACGGATCATGCATTACGATACGAGTAAAGTGACTTGCCGGTAACGAGACTGAACGAGGTATTGGGATACCGACGATCGAATCTCAGGCAAGTAACGTACCGATTGACAAAGGGAATTGTATACGGGATTACTTGAATCCTCGACATCGTGGTTCATCCAATGAGATCATCGAGGAGCATGTGGGAGCCAACATGGGTATCCAGATCCCGCTGTTGGTTATTGACCGGAGAGTCGTCTCGGTCGTGTCTGCGTGTCTCCCGAAACCGTAGGGTCTACACACTTAAGGTTCGCTGACGCTAGGGTTGTAGAGATAGTAGTATGCGGTAACCTGAAAGTTGTTCGGAGTCCCGGATGAGATCCCAGACGTCACGAGGAGTTCCGGATTGGTCCGGAGGTAAAGATTTATATATAGGAAGTCCAGTTTCGGCCATCGGGAAAGTTTTGGGGGTCATCGGTGTTGTACCGGGACCACTAGAAGGGTCCCGGGGGTCCACCGGGTGGGGCCACCTATCCTGGAGGGCCCCATGGGCTGAAGTGGGAGGGGAAGCAGCCCCTGGTGGGCTGGTGCGCCCCCCTTGGGCCTCCCCTGCGCCTAGGGTTGAAAACCCTAGGGGTGGGGGGGCGCCCCACTTGGCTTGGGGGGAAGCCACCCCCTTGGCCGCCTCCCCCCTTGGAGATTGCATCTCCTAGGGCCGGCGCCCCCCAAGGCCCCTATATAAAGAGGGGGGAGGGAGGGCAGCCGCACCCTTGCCCTTGGCGCCTCCCTCTCCCTCCGTAACACCTCTCCTCCCCGCTTGCGCTTGGCGAAGCCCTGTCGGGATCCCGCTACTTCCACCACCACGCCGTCGTGGTGCTGGATCTCCATCAACCTCTCCCTCCCCTTGCTGGATCAAGAAGGAGGAGACGTCTTCCCAACTGTACGTGTGTTGAACGCGGAGGTGCAGTCCGTTCGGCACTTGGTCATCGGTGATTTGGATCACAGCGAGTACGACTCCATCAACCCCGTTCTCTTGAACGCTTCCGCTCGCGATCTACAAGGGTATGTAGATGCACTCCTCTCTCTCGTTGCTAGATGACTCCATAGATTGATCTTGGTGAAGCGTAGAAAAATTTTATTTTCTGCAATGTTCCCCAACACCCTCCGGGGAGTATATGAGCCTTATTGGGCCTTAGTGGGAGAGAGGAGGAGGCGGCCTAGGAGGGAGCGCCCCCCCCCCAAGCCCAATCCAAATTGGGAGGGGGGCGGCCCCCCTTTCCTTCCTCCCTCTCTCATCCTTCCTTCCTCTCCTACTCCTATTTGGAAGGGGGAATCCTACTCCGGTGGGAGTAGGACTCCGCTAGGGTGCGCCATAGAGAGGGCTGGCCCTCCCCCTCCTCCACTCCTTTATATACAGGGAGGGGGCACCCCATAGACACACAAGTTGATCATTGATCTCTTAGCCGTGTGCGGTGCCCCCTCCACCATAATCCACCTCCGTCATATCGTTGCAGTGCTTAGGTGAAGCCCTGCGCCGGTAGCTTCATCATCACCGTCATCACGCTGTCGTGCTAACGAAGCTCTCCCTCGACACTCAGCTGGATCGAGAGTTCATGAGATGACACCGAGCCGAATGTGTGCAGATCGCAGAGGTGCCGTACTTTTGGAACTAGGATCAGTCGGATCGTGAAGACGTACGACTACATCAACCGCGTTGTCATAACGCTTCCGCTTACGGTCTACGAGGGTACGTGGACTACACTCTGCCGTCTCGTTGCTATGCATCACCATGATAGATCTTGCGTGTGCGTAGGATTTTTTTTGAAATTATTGCGTTCCCCAACGAATGGCATGTTCATGTTCAAGCTAGGATCATGTTCATGTTGTTGTTCATGTTGCTAACATACATGTCCTAGCTATGGTTTGTGTTGAATGTTATACGTGCATGTAGTAAGACCATTTTAGGATGCTGCCAAATGTGCATGGCTGCACATGGGTGGTATTGGCACTTGTTGTTGCTATTTTTAGATGTTTCCATGTTTAGGATAGTGCACTGATGAGTGGCAGTTGCAGCAAAGCAGATGCCACTTCAGTGGACTTGCCCAACAACAAGTGCCATTGATAAGTGGCATTTTGCCCAACAGCAAGTGACATTGATTAGTGGCATTTGCCTAACAGAAAGTGCCATTGATAAGTGGCATTTGCTCAAAGAGTTTGTGCACTGATCAGTGGCATTTGCTCTTGGGAAAATGTCTCTGATCGGTGCCATTTTGCAAAGAGTTTGTGCACTAATATTTGTCATCTTACCTGATAAGATATTGAAGACTGACTCGGATGTGGCGGGAGGAGGATCTCAGGTGGTGACCGTGTTGGAAATATGCCCTAGAGGCAATAATAAAAGCATTATTATTATATTATATTTCCTTGTTCATGATAATTGTCTTTATTCGTGCTATAATTGTGTTATCCGGAAATCGTAATACATGTGTGAATAACAGACACCAACATGTCCCTAGTAAGCCTCTAGTTGACTAGCTCGTTGATCAATAGATAGTCATGGTTTCCTGACTATGGGCATTGGATGTCAATGATAACGAGATCACATCATTAGGAGAATGATGTGATGGACGAGACCCAATCCTAAACATAGCAGAAGATCGCATAGTTCGTTTGCTAGAGTTTTCCAATGTCAAGTATCCTTTCCTTAGACCATGAGATCGTGTAACTCCCAGACACCGTAGGAGTGCTTTGGGTGTGCCAAACGTCACAACATAACTGGGTGACTATAAAGGTATACTACGGGTATCTCCGAAAGTGTCTGTTGGGTTGACACGGATCGAGACTGGGATTTGTCACTCCGCTTGACGGAGAGGTATCACCGGGCCCTCTCGGTAATGCATCATCATAATGAGCTCAATGTGATCAAAGTGTTTGATCACGGGATCATGCATTACGGTACGAGTAAAGTGACTTGCCGGTAACGAGATTGAACGAGGTATAGGGATACCCACGATCGAATCTCGGGCAAGTAAAATACCGATTGACAAAGGGAATCGTATACGGGATTAATTGAATCCTCGACATCGTGGTTCATCCGATGAGATCATCGTGGAGCATGTGGGAGCCAACATGGGTATCCAGATCCCGCTGTTGGTTATTGCCCGAGAGCCGTCTCGGTCATGTCTGCATGTCTCCCGAACCCGTAGGGTCTACACAGTTAAGGTTTGGTGATGCTAGGGTTGTAGGGATATGTATATGCAGTAATCCGAATGTTGTTCGGAGTCCCGGATGAGATCCCGGACGTCACGAGGAGTTCCGGATTGGTCCGGAGGTGAAGAATTATATATAGGAAGTGCAGTTTCGGCCATCGGGAATGATCTGGGGGTCACCGGTATTGTACCGGGACCACCAGATGGGTCCCGGGGGTCCACCGGGTGGGGCCACCCATCCCGGAGGGCCCCATGGGCTGATGTGGGAAGGGGGACCAGCCCTTAGTGGGCTGGTGCGCCCCCCAAGGCCCACCCCTTGCGCCTAGGGTTGGAACCCTAGGGTGGGGGGGCGCCCACTTGCCTTGGGGGGCACTCCACCCCCCTTGGCCGCCGCCCCTTGGGAGATTCAATCTCCCAGGGACGCCCCCCCAGGGGGCCTATATAAAGGGGAGAGGGGAGGGGGGCAGCCGCACCCCTTGCCTTGGCGCCTCCCTCTCCCTCTCCAACACCTCCTCCTCCTCCATAGAGCTCGGCGAAGCCCTGCCGGAGTACTGCAGCTCCACCATCACCACACCGTCGTGCTGCTGCTGGAGCCATCTTCCTCAACCTCTCCTTTGCCTTGCTGGATCAAGAAGAAGGAGACATTACGCTAACCGTACGTGTGTTGAACGCGGAGGTGTCGTCCGTTCGGTGCTAGGATCTTCGGTGATTTGGATCACGTCGTGTACGACTACCTCATCCCCGTTCCTTGAACGCTTCCGCTCGCGATCTACAAAGTGGTATGTAGATGCAATCTCTCTCCCATGACTCGTTGCTTAGATGAACTCATAGATGGATCTTGGTGAAACCGTAGGAAAAATTTTAATTTTCTGCAACGTTCCCCAACAGTGGCATCATGAGCTAGGTCTATGCGTAGTTCTCTATTGCACAAGTAGAACACAATTTGTTGTGGGCGTAGATGTTGTCAACTTTCTTGCCGCTATTAGTCTTATCTTGCTTCAGCGGTATTGTGGGATGAAGTGGCCCGGACCAACCTTACACGTACGCTTACGTGAGACCGGTTCCACCGACTAACATGCACTAGTTGCATAAGGTGGCTGGCGGGTGTCTGTCTCTCCCACTTTAGTTGGAGCGGATTCGATGAAAAGGGTCCTTATGAAGGGTAAATATAAGTTGACAAATCACGTTGTGGCTTTCACGTAGGTAAGAAAATGTTCTTGCTAGAACCCTAATTCAGCCACGTAAAACTTGCAACAACAATTAGAGGACGTCTAACTTGTTTTTGCAGCAAGTGCTTTGTGATATGATATGGCCAAAGTTGTGATGAATGATGAATGATCTATATGTGATGTATGAGATGTTCATGCTATTGTAATAGGAATCACGACTTGCATGTCGATGAGTATGACAACCGGCAGGAGCCATAGGAGTTGTCTTTATTTTTTGTATGACCTGCGTGTCATTGAGAAACGCCATGTAATTACTTTACTTTATTGCTAAACGCGTTAGCCATAGTAGTAGAAGTAATAGTTGGCGAGCAACTTCATGGAGACACGATGATGGAGATCATGATGATGGAGATCATGGTGTCAAGCCGGTGACAAAGATGATCATGGAGCACCAAGATGGAGATCAAAGGAGCTATGTGATATTGGCCATATCATGTCACGTTTATTATTTGATTGCATGTGATGTTTATCATGTTTTGCATCTTGTTTACTTAGAACGACGGTAGTAAATAAGATGATCCCTCATAATAATTTCAAGAAGTGTTCCCCCTAACTGTGCACCGTTGCGACAGTTCGTTGTTTCGAAGCACCACGTGATGATCGGGTGTGATAGATTCTAACGTTCACATACAACGGGTGTAAGACAGATTTACACATGCAAACACTTAGGTTGACTTGACGAGCCTAGCATGTACAGACATGGCCTCGGAACACAGAAGACCGAAAGGTCGAGCATGAGTCGTATAGAAGATACGATCAACATGAAGATGTTCACCGATGTTGACTAGTCCGTCTCACGTGATGATCGGACACGGCCTAGTTGACTCGGATCATGTTATACTTAGATGACTAGAAGAGGGATGTCTATCTAAGTGGGAGTTCATTAAATAATTTGATTAAATGAACTTTATTATCATGAACTTAGTCTAAAATATTTACAATATGTCTTGTAGATCAAATGGCCAACGTAGTCCTCAACTTCAATGCGTTCCTAGAAAAAACCAAGCTGAAAGACGATGGCAGCAACTATACGGACTGGGTCCGGAACCTGAGGATCATCCTCATAGCTGCCAAGAAAGATTATGTCCTACGAGCACCGCTGGGTGACGCACCTGTTCTCCCTGCAGAACAAGACGTTATGAACGCTTGGCAATCACGTTCCGATGATTACTCCCTCGTTCAGTGCGGCATGCTTTACAGCTTAGAGCCGGGGCTCCAAAAGCGTTTTGAGAGACATGGAGCATATGAGATGTTCGAAGAGCTGAAAATGGTTTTCCAAGCTCATGCCCGGGTCGAGAGATATGAAGTCTCCGACAAATTCTTTAGCTATAAGATGGAGGAAAATAGCTCTGTCAGTGAACACATACTCAAGATGTCTGGGTTGCACAACCGCTTGACTCAACTGGAAGTTAATCTCCCGGATGAAGCGGTCATTGACAGAATCCTCCAGTCGCTTCCACCTAGCTACAAGAGCTTTGTGATGAACTACAATATGCAGGGGATGGTAAAGACCATTCCTGAGGTATATGCTATGCTGAAATCAGCAGAGGTAGAAATCAAGAAGGAACATCAAGTGTTGATGGTGAATAAAACCACTAAGTTCAAGAAGGGCAAGGGTAAAAAGAACTTCAAGAAGGACGGCAAGGAAGTTGCCGCGCCCGGTAAGCAAGTTGCCGGGAAGAAGCCAAAGAATGGACCCAAGCCCGAGACTGAGTGTTTTTATTGCAAGGGAAGTGGTCACTGGAAGCGGAACTGCCCCAAATACTTAGCGGACAAGAAGGCCGGCAAAACAAGAGGTATATGTGATATACATGTAATTGATGTGTACCTTACCAGTACTCGTAGTAGCTCTTGGGTATTTGATACCGGTGCAGTTGCTCACATTTGTAACTCAAAGCAGGAGCTGCGGAATAAACGGAGACTGGCGAAGGACGAGGTGACGATGCGCGTCGGGAATGGTTCCAAGGTCGATGTGATCGCCGTCGGCACGCTACCTCTACATTTACCTACGGGATTAGTTTTAAACCTCAATAATTGTTATTTAGTGCCAAGTTTGAGCATAAACATTGTGTCTGGATCTCGTTTAATTCGAGATGGCTACTCATTTAAATTCGAGAATAATGGTTGTTCTATTTATATGAGAGATATGTTTTATGGTCATGCTCCGATGGTTAATGGTTTATTCTTAATGAATCTCGTACGTGATGATACACATATTCATAGTGTGAATACCAAAAGAGTTAAAGTTGATAATGATAGTCCCACATACTTGTGGCACTGCCGCCTTGGTCACATAGGTGTCAAACGCATGAAGAAGCTCCATGCAGATGGACTTTTAGAGTCTCTTGATTATGAATCATTTGACACGTGCGAACCATGCCTCATGGGTAAAATGACCAAGACTCCGTTCTCAGGAACAATGGAGCGAGCAACCAACTTATTGGAAATCATACATATCAATGTGTGCGGTCCAATGAGTGTTGAGGCTCGCGGTGGCTATCATTATGTTCTCACCCTCACTGATGACTTGAGTAGATATGGGTATATCTACTTAATGAAACACAAGTCTGAGACCTTTGAAAAATTCAAGGAATTTCAGAGTGAGGTTGAAAATCAACGTGATAGAAAGATCAAGTTTCTACGATCAGATCGTGGAGGAGAATACTTGAGTCACGAATTTGGCACACACTTAAGAAAATGTGGAATAGTTTCACAACTCACGCCGCCTGGAACACCTCAGCATAATGGTGTGTCCGAACGTCGTAATCGCACTCTATTAGATATGGTGCGATCTATGATGTCTCTTACCGATTTACCGCTATCTTTTTTGGGGCTATGCTTTAGAGACTGCCGCATTCACTTTAAATAGGGCTCCGTCGAAATCCGTTGAGACGACACCGTATGAATTATGGTTTGGGAAGAAACCTAAGCTGTCGTTTCTAAAAGTTTGGGGATGCGATGCTTATGTCAAGAAACTTCAACCTGAAAAGCTCGAACCCAAGTCGGAAAAATGCGTCTTCATAGGATACCCTAAAGAAACTATTGGGTATACCTTCTACCTCAGATCCGAAGGCAAGATCTTTGTTGCCAAGAATGGATCCTTTCTAGAGAAAGAGTTTCTCTCGAAAGAAGTAAGTGGGAGGAAAGTAGAACTTGATGAAGTGTTACCTCTTGAACCGGAAAATGGCGAAACTCAAGAAAACGTTCCTGAGGTGCCTGCACCGACTAGAGAGGAAATTAATGATGATGATCAAGATACTTCTGATCAAGCTCCTACTGAAATTCGAAGGTCCACAAGGACACGTTCCGCACCAGAGTGGTACGGCAACCCTGTCTTGGAAATCATGTTGTTAGACAACGGTGAGCCTTCGAACTATGAGGAAGCAATGGCGGGCCCGGATTCCGACAAATGGCTAGAAGCCATGAAATCCGAGATAGGATCCATGTATGAAAACGAAGTATGGACTTTGACTGACTTGCCCGTAGAGCGGCGAGCCATAGAAAATAAATGGATCTTTAAGAAGAAGACAGACGCAGATGGTAATGTGACCATCTATAAAGCTCGGCTTGTCGCTAAGGGTTATCGACAAGTTCAAGGAATTGACTACGATGAGACTTTCTCACCGGTAGCGAAGCTAAAGTCCGTCCGAATCATGTTAGCAATTGCCGCATTCTACGATTATGAAATATGGCAAATGGACGTCAAAACGGCATTCCTTAATGGTTTCCTTAAGGAAGAATTGTATATGATGCATCCGGAAGGTTTTGTCGATCCTAAGAATGCTGACAAGGTGTGCAAGCTCCAACGCTCGATTTATGGGCTGGTGCAAGCATCTCGGAGTTGGAACATTCGCTTTGATGAGATGATCAAAGCGTTTGGGTTTACGCAGACTTATGGAGAAGCCTGCGTTTACAAAAAAGTGAGTGGGAGCTCTGTAGCATTTCTCATACTATATGTAGATGACATACTTTTGATGGGAAATGATATAGAACTCTTGGACAGCATTAAGGCCTACTTGAATAAAAGTTTTTCAATGAAGGACCTTGGAGAAGCTGCTTATATATTAGGCATCAAGATCTATAGAGATAGATCGAGACGCCTCATAGGTCTTTCACAAAGCACATACCTTGATAAGATATTGAAGAAGTTCAATATGGATCAATCTAAGAAGGGGTTCTTACCAGTATTACAAGGTGTGAAATTGAGCTCAGCTCAATGTCCGACCACGGCAGAAGATATAGAAGAGATGAGGGTCATCCCCTATGCCTCAGCCATAGGTTCTATTATGTATGCGATGCTGTGTACCAGACCTGATGTAAACCTTGCCATAAGTTTGGTAGGAAGGTACCAAAGTAATCCCCGCAAGGAACACTGGACAGCGGTCAAGAATATCCTGAAGTACCTGAAAAGGACTAAGGAAATGTTTCTCGTTTATGGAGGTGACGAAGAGCTCGTCGTAAAGGGTTACGTCGACGCTAGCTTCGACACAGATCTGGATGACTCTAAGTCACAAACCGGGTACGTGTATATTTTGAATGGTGGGGCAGTAAGCTGGTGCAGTTGCAAGCAGAGCGTCGTGGCGGGATCTACATGTGAAGCGGAGTACATGGCAGCCTCGGAGGCAGCACATGAAGCAATTTGGGTGAAGGAGTTCATCACCGACCTCGGAGTCATACCCAATGCGTCGGGGCCAATCAAACTCTTCTGTGACAACATTGGAGCTATTGCACTTGCCAAGGAGCCCAGGTTTCACAAGAAGACCAGGCACATCAAGCGTCGCTTCAACTCCATTCGTGAAAATGTTCAAGATGGAGACATAGAAATTTGTAAAGTGCACACGGATCTGAATGTCGCACATCCGTTGACTAAACCTCTCCCTAAGGCAAAACATGATCAGCACCAGAACTCTATGGGTGTTCGATTCATCAAAATGTAACTAGATTATTGACTCTAGTGCAAGTGGGAGACTGTTGGAAATATGCCCTAGAGGCAATAATAAAAGCATTATTATTATATTATATTTCCTTGTTCATGATAATTGTCTTTATTCGTGCTATAATTGTGTTATCCGGAAATCGTAATACATGTGTGAATAACAGACACCAACATGTCCCTAGTAAGCCTCTAGTTGACTAGCTCGTTGATCAATAGATAGTCATGGTTTCCTGACTATGGGCATTGGATGTCAATGATAACGAGATCACATCATTAGGAGAATGATGTGATGGACGAGACCCAATCCTAAACATAGCATAAGATCGCATAGTTCGTTTGTTAGAGTTTTCCAATGTCAAGTATCCTTTCCTTAGACCATGAGATCGTGTAACTCCCGGACATCGTAGGAGTGCTTTGGGTGTGCCAAACGTCACAACGTAACTGGGTGACTATAAAGGTATACTACGGGTATCTCCGAAAGTGTCTGTTGGGTTGACACGGATCGAGACTGGGATTTGTCACTCCGCTTGACGGAGAGGTATCACCGGGCCCTCTCGGTAATGCATCATCATAATGAGCTCAATGTGATCAAAGTGTTTGATCATGGGATCATGCATTACGGTACGAGGAAAGTGACTTGCCGGTAACGAGATTGAACGAGGTATAGGGATACCGACGATCGAATCTCGGGCAAGTAAAATACCGATTGACAAAGGGAATCATATACGGGATTAATTGAATCCTCGACATCGTGGTTCATCCGATGAGATCATCGTGGAGCATGTGGGAGCCAACATGGGTATCCAGATCCCGCTGTTGGTTATTGCTCGAGAGTCGTCTCGGTCATGTCTGCATGTCTCCCGAACCCGTAGGGTCTACACACTTAAGGTTCGGTGACGCTAGGGTTGTAGGGATATGTATATGCAGTAATCCGAATGTTGTTCGGAGTCCCAGATGAGATCCCGGACGTCACGAGGAGTTCCGGATTGGTCCGGAGGTGAAGAATCATATATAGGAAGTGCAGTTTCGGCCATCGGGAATGATCTGGGGGTCACCGGTATTGTACCGGGACCACCAGATGGGTCCCGGGGGTCCACCGGGTGGGGCCACCCATCCCGGAGGGCCCCATGGGCTGATGTGGGAAGGGGGACCAGCCCTTAGTGGGCTGGTGCACCCCCCAAGGCCCACCCCCTGCGCCTAGGGTTGGAACCCTAGGGTGGGGGGGCGCCCACTTGCCTTGGGGGGCACTCCACCCCCCTTGGCCGCCGCCCCCTTGGGAGATTCAATCTCCCAGGGCCGCCCCCCCAGGGGGCCTATATAAAGGGGAGAGGGGAGGGGGGGCAGCCGCACCCCTTGCCTTGGCGCCTCCCTCTCCCTCTCCAACACCTCCTCCTCCTCCATAGAGCTCGGCGAAGCCCTGCCGGAGTACTGCAGCTCCACCATCACCACGCCGTCGCGCTGCTGCTGGATCCATCTTCCTCAACCTCTCCTTTGCCTTGCTGGATCAAGAAGAAGGAGACGTTACGCTAACCGTACGTGTGTTGAACGCGGAGGTGCCGTCCGTTCGGTGCTAGGATCTCTGGTGATTTGGATCACGTCGTGTATGACTACCTCATCCCCGTTCCTTGAACGCTTCTGCTCGCGATCTACAAAGTGGTATGTAGATGCAATCTCTCTCCCATGACTCGTTGCTTAGATGAACTCATAGATGGATCTTGGTGAAACCGTAGGAAAAATTTTAATTTTCTGCAACGTTCCCCAACAGACCGGAGCTCAGAGCGCCGAGGATTTCATCCCCACGAATAGGTGGCTCGGGACGGTGGACCTGCCTGGCAGGATCGCCTTCATGAGCCTGCCTCGTTCAAGGGGACGATCTCCAAGACAGGGCCACGAGGAGGGGGCCAGGGAGCCGCTGCGCTTCTACCAGCAAATCAAGGACAATGAGAACCTCGCCATGCTCGTCGTCCCTCGCAAGTTCGTGGAGGTTATGAACACCTGTCTGGTCATCAAGCGGCTCCCGCGCGTGGTCAGACTGTAGGTGAACAAGCGGTGCGTGTTCTGGGTGCAGGTCCAGAACTTCGAGGGGCACATGGTGCTTGGCCAGGGCTGGAACTACTTCTGCCGCCGCCATCGGATCGTCCCCGGCGACCTCGTCGTTGTGCGCATCTCAGGACTCGGACTGAAGATTCAGATCTACAACCACGACTCCTCGGTCATGTGCAGGTTTCATTGCAGCAGGCACAATTGCGTTGGTAACATCGAGCATGCTATGTAGTTAAGTTAAGTAAGGTGTTAGTGTTGAACTTTTATGGTGTGTGGCGAGACTTGTGCTGTGAACTTGTTCATATTTTGGCCAGGAGCAGCACCCTGGCTTGGAGTAGGGAAGGAGGACGCCCTTGCTGTTAATCTAGACTTATGTTATGTAGTTAAGTAGTTTGCTGTCATTTCCTTGCTTGTTGTGTTTGATTTCATTTGGGTGCATGCTTTGTTTGATTTTGCTGTTGTGCCGATCATGTGGTGGCAAGGCCATCATATTTGAATGGGGTGAGCAGAACACAAACGTTGTTTGCAACCAAATAGCTGAAGTTTGCATCTGCTCACACCCTAAGCACAAAAACGACAACCAAAAAATAGGGGGGGGGGGGAGGGGAGAGGTAAGTGCCCCTTCATGCGATACAGACAACCAAACATGTTGCATCTGCTGCATACGAGGCTGCATTTCAAGAACCAGACTGGCTGAAGATGGACATGCAATGCAACTACTGTTGCAAACTACAACCAAACGCGTCCATAGCGGTATCATCACAGCTCGATTGTCTAGGGAAAAAATCATCACAGCTGGATCTTGCAAATATGCTAGTAGTACTTTTCACACACGAATTAGCTACTTTTGTGCATGTATGTATACCACCATACCACCCCTTTGCATGATTCGGCACTCCTATTTTCATCTTTGTGAAAAGGGGCCCTTGCTCTGGCCAAAGCAGCCACCTTTTCACCAATTCCTCTTCTCATCCCCTTCCTTCCTTCTATGCATATGCATGAGCTGAGGACCTGGGACGCCGGGTCCAAAAGTTCACACGCAAACGCAGAAAACAGAGCATGCATCAACCAAACCCCACTACACTCTCACTCACACACAGCACTCCCTTTGGCTCCCAACTCCAATGCTTCGATACTTTAGGATACCAAGAGGGGATCTAATTCACTCTCGACTATGCTCTGACTCCACTCACTCCCATATCTTCTCCCTCCTTCTTCAACCTTTAGCGCAGTTTTGGTGAACCACCACCTCAACCAATCCAAGGGAGTGAGGAGCAGAACCACCGTCGCCACCCAAAGCCCTGCTTCTTATGCCCTCTCCAACCCCCATGCTACGACATGCCATTGCCATTGCCATCGCACCACCGCCGCCGCCTTGCTACATCCATGGCCGCCGCAGCTCGACGCCCTCTGCTTCTCCCTATCTCGTGGCTACTAGTGCTGCTGCTGGGCGTCCACGCGGCGTCGCAGCTCGCCATCGCGCTTGACCAGGACGGCGTGCTGCTCCTCTCCTTCAAGTCCTCCCTCCTCGCCGACCCTCTCGGCTCCCTCTCCGGCTGGGGCTACGCCGACGCCACGCCCTGCGCCTGGAACGGCATCGTCTGCATGGCCTTCCCCGCCACGTCGTCGTCGGACCAGATGAGGGTCGTCAGCGTCATCCTGCCCAACGAGCAGCTCGTCGGCCCCATCTCGCCGGAGCTGGCCCGGATCGAGCACCTCCGCCACCTTGATCTCTCCGGGAACGCGCTCAACGGCACCCTCCCCGTCGACCTGTTCCGCGCGCCGGAGCTCCGCATCCTCTCGCTCGCCAGCAACGGCATCACGGGGGGGCTGCCGGAGCAGGTCGGCCAGCTGCGCAGCCTCCGCGCCCTCAACCTCGCCGGCAACGCGCTCTCCGGCGCCATACCGGGGAACCTCACCCTGCTCCAGAACCTCACCGCCGTCTCCCTCGCCAGCAACTACTTCTCCGGCGCGCTCCCCGGAGGTGGGTTCCCGGCGCTGCAGGTGCTCGACGTCAGCTCCAACATGCTCAACGGCACGCTCCCGGCGGACTTCGGAGGCGCCGCGCTGCGGTATGTCAACCTCTCCTCCAACCGGCTCGCCGGGGCCATACCGCCGGAAATGGCGTCGCACCTGCCGGCCAACGTCACCATCGACCTATCCTTCAACAAACTCACCGGCGCGATCCCGATGGTGGCGCCGTTCGTGGCCCAGAGGGCGACGGCGTTCGCGGGCAACGACAAGCTGTGCGGGAGGCCGCTCGACAGCCTCTGCTCCGACGCTTCCGCCTCCGCCGTGGATCCCCCGAACGGGACGGCGAAGTCGCCCCCGGCCCTTGCGGCGATACCCAACAACCCGACCGAGACGATGCCCGGCAGTGGAGCGCCGTCATCAGGAGGAGGACAAGGCAGCAGGCTGAAGGTGGCCACCATCATAGCCATTGCCGCCGGCGACGTGGCCGGCATCGCCATCCTGTTCGCGGTGTTCTTCTACGTGTACCAGGTGAGGAAACGAAAGCAGCGGCAGGAGGTGGCGAAGCAGAGGATGGGAGCGGCGGTGTTCAAGAAGCCGGACCCGTCGGACGAGTCGCCGGACATCGCCGGCCGGAGCCTGTCGTGCTGTCCTGGGAAGAAGGCAGGCGACGACAGCGACGACACGGAGGAGGATGTGACGGACACGTCGGCCTCCTTCGTTGCCAAGGAGGAGAACCACAAGGCAGGCGAGGGAGCGGTGGCGGCCAAGAAGGCGAAAGAGAGGTCGGTGCTGGTGACGGTGGACGGCGAGGTGGAGCTGGAGCTGGAGACGCTGCTCAAGGCGTCGGCCTACATCCTGGGCGCGGCGGGTGACAGCATCGTGTACAAGGCGGTGCTGGCCGACGGCGCGGCGCTGGCGGTGCGCAGGATCGGCAGCGACGACGCCGGCGTGAGGCGGTTCAGCGAGTTCGACGCCCAGATGCGCGCCATCGCCAAGCTCCGTCACGGCAACATCCTGCGCCTCCGCGGCTTCTACTGGGGCCCCGACGAGATGCTCCTCATCCACGACCTCGCCGCCAATGGCAGCCTCGCAAACGCCTCCGTGAAGAGTAAGCACCCAACCCAGCTCGACGTAAACGTGCCATTTCATTTAGTGTTGGTTGTGCATTGCTGACGCAGCTCGATGGATCGCTGAGCAGGGAAGCCGGGGACGCCGCCGATGAACCTCGGGTGGAGCGCGCGGCTGCGCATCGCGCGCGGCGTGGCGAGCGGCCTGGCCTACCTCCACGACAAGAAGTGCGTGCACGGCAACGTGAGGCCCAGCAACATCCTCCTGGACGCGGACATGGAGCCGCTGCTGGCCGACCTGGGCATCCACCGGCTGGTCCGCGGCGCCGGGGACAGCAGGCTGAAGCCGGCGGGGCGGTTCGGGAGCAAGCGGTCGGCCAAGAGCCTGCCGGACCTGTCGCCGCCGCCGCCCGGGACAGGAGGGGGGGCGAGCCCGCTGGCCGGCGCCGGGCCTTCCTCCTCCGCCGAGGCGGCGGCGCACTACCAGGCGCCGGAGGCGGCCAAGAACCCGACGAAGCCGAGCGCCAAGTGGGACGTGTACTCGTTCGGCATGGTGCTGCTCGAACTGGTGGCCGGGCGCGCGCTGACGAGCGTGGAGCTCTGCCAGTGGGCGGCGGGGGAGGGCGAGGGACAGCAGGCGTTCCTGCTGGCCGACGCGGCGCTGCGGGGGGAGATGGAGGGCAGGGAGGAGACGCTGGCGAGCTGCCTGAGGCTGGGGTTCGCGTGCTGCGCCGCGGCGCCCGGCAAGAGGCCCGCCATGAAGGACGTGCTCCAGGCGATCGACAGGATCCCGTCTCCTTCCTCCAACTCCTGCTCCTCCGCGCAGTGACAGTGACGACGACCTCGGCTGCTCCGATCATCCCTTCCCCTTCCCCTCCTCCATTGGCCATGGCGAGTTCTGCTTGTTGATTTCTTCTCTGGTGCTCGTGGTTCCCTTTCTTGTGTTGTACACCATGATTTTTTTCCCGTCCAGTTTCTGAAAGGAATTGGTGCGTGCTCGCTCGTGCATCCCGGATGTTGATGGTCCGTTTACTTACTTGCATCTCTCCCGATCGAACGTCTAGACACAAAATAAGACCAACATGTTATCGCCGCTGTTCTAATCTCACACCAACCTAGAAAGCACTCGTTTGTCATCGTGGTCATCAAAGGCGGTCTGCATGCGTCTTGGTCAATTGCGGCTTGGATCTTGGAATTTTGAGACACAAGATCCATCTACAGGAGTCCCTTGGATTTGGATACACTCTGCATGGAGTATATTCTGCATGGCCAAAACTCTGCCCAAATGGCATTCAATACGATGGTACTGAACAACCAGTACACGTCTTGCCATTTGCTTCTTTATCCCATCCCATGTTGCTATACTTGTAGTACTCCATGGAGCTGTTGGGTAGTAGAATCATTTTGAGGTAATATCACTAGCAGTTATAAAACTTGCGTCGGACGTGCATTTTAGTGCTAAAATTTGTAAAATACATCGTTGTGGTCGCATAACTTGCGTTTACGTGCACATACGGTCACAAATCCCATCTGCCTTCATACGACGTGCTGGCGTGGCATACCTGGCCCGCTGGCAGCCTCTGATTCCGTCCGGCGCGGCGCGCGCGCGTCTTCTTTGCAGAAACCCCCTTAGCCCGTTTCGTAATTAGCTGAAAAACCCCTGCAACGGAGGGAACAGGCATGCCTGCTATTTTTGCCCAAAGGGTCCCCAAAAATGCTACCCGTTCATTCCCACTCCTCCTCACCGCTTCGTCTCCCTCCTCTGGGTCGCTCCTCTGTCTCCGTCGATTTTTCCAACACGGTGGCGGCACGGCGGCCGTCGTCGTAGGACATGGATGACCCGCGTCATCGGGTGCGAGGCGATCCAGCGCCGCCGTATGGTTAGTCCTACTGTTCTCTGTCGTTTCTGACTCTGCATCTGTTCGTTGTTATGTTCGCCGTCTCCCACATAGTGTTGGCGCCCTGCGTAGCCTGTTCTGGACTTAGGCATTACGTACGGATGGTTGTTGGGGCCCTGCTTGCGGAATCGTGCTAGGGTTTAATTAGGGGTTATCGAGGAGGTCGCTTTATCCATAGAAATTGATGGTCAGAGGAACGAGAGGCCTCCATGTAAATTGTTCTAGTGTTTAATTGGGGGAAATTATTTGTTAGATATTTGACAATGTGTACTGCTGCTAGTTGAATCTTTCAAAAGTCTGAATGTGTGCAGTGTTATCTGAAGTTGCTTGTTGTCTCTCTAATCTTGCGCCTAGTTTAATCGTCAGTTAAATTCAGTTAGGAATAAAACGGCTAGTGCTTGTGCACTGACCGAGAAACGAACTTGCTGCCGCTGTCTGACATTGCTGCAGTTAACTGAAGTTGGCATTTGCTAAATTTTTTCTCTGAACTTGTTGGGAGGACTGATGTACTTGTTAACTGAATTTTTTCTCTGAACTTGTTGGGAGGACTGATGTACTTGTTAACTGAATCTGACATTTTAACACGATGTACTGATTTGTTATGAACTCTTTTACATTGCAGGAGATTTTGATGGTCTGTTCAGTGTTGAGATCCACCATAGTGGTTTCTTTTGTGGCAGTGACATAAACAAAACATACATGGACTATGAGGTTGATTGGTTTGACAATTGTCAGACTGACACTTGGTCCTTACTCTGGATTGATGACTTTCTTCTGCAGCTGGGCTATGATAGACAAGCTTCAAAGATTGATGTTTACTGGTGTGAACCAAGAAAGACAGTTAGTGATGGCCTGAAGCTCTTGACCTGTGATGCCGACATTGTTCTTATGATTTGTGCAACATTAGAGCACAAGAACCTGCTGCTGATAGTAGACCATGGTGATACCCTGCAGTCATTAAACAGATATGATGTTCTGACAAATGGAGTGAAGGATCCACCTAAGGTTATTACTCCAAAGAGGCATGGAAAAGAAAATGTCAGTTATCCAAAGAAAGAGCAGAGTCCTGGAGAGAAAATGTCAAGGATAGCAAGGAGATCTATGTCATTGGAGAAGGATGTAGCTCAAGGAATGCTATGGAGGAGGAGAATATTGAGGATGTTAACAATAGTGAAGAAGAGGGAAGTGATGAGGATGTAGGGTCAGAAACAGATGAGGAGTTCTATGAGAGTGACTATGAAGTTGCAGAAGGTGATGATGATTTGTTTGAGGCAAATGTAGACAAAGATGTTGATGATCACAGAGAGAAGAACATATTGCCAGACTTTGAAGAAGAACTTCCAGAAGATGCTTTGGAGGACAGCCACTTAAATATGTCGAAAGAAGAGAAAGAGAAGTTGAAGCACAAATTCAGTACTTTCAACCCAACAACTGATCTGAATGCACCTATGTTTAAGATTGGGTTGGTGTTTGCAGATATGAAGGAATTGAGGCATGCTCTCACTGCATACAGTGTAAGGAATAGGGTGAAAGTGAACAAGCTCCGAAATACTTCAGTGTCACTAGAGGCTGTATGCAAGCCTGGTTGCACTTGGTACTTGAAGGCAGGTAAAGATAACAGGTCAAGTAGCATATAGATCAAGAAGTATGTTGACAATCACACTTGCACAAAAGCATGGGACCTGAGAGTTCTGGCTGCTCCTTTTCTTACTAACAAGTTCAGAGAAGAATTCAGAGACAACGAAAAAATGCCTCTGAAGAAATTTTCAGATAAGGTGGAGACAGAATATAATTTGGTTCCACACAGGAGTAAGTTGGGAAGAGCTAGGAGAGCAGCAGTGAATCAAATAAGGGGGGTAGATGATGACCAATACAATACTTTGTGGGACTATGGTCAGGAGCTTAGAAGGAGCAATCCAGGAAGCCAGTTCTTCTTGTGCACTAAGGAAGTATTTGATGAGAAGACAAAGAAGGTACAATACCACTTTTCCACATTGTACTGGTCATATGATGCATGCAAGAGGGGATTACTTAAGGGATGTAGACCAATCATTTTCCTGGATGGTTGTCACATTAAAACGAGTGAGATACAAGGGAACATTACTAACAGCCGTTGGAATCGATCCCAATGATTGTATCTTTCCAGTAGCATTTGGGCTATGTGAAGTGGAGTCAACCCATAGCAGGGAGTGGTTCTTAGCATCCTTAAAGGATGACCTGAACATAATGAACACCTCACCATACACCATTATGAGTGACAAGCAGAAGGTTAGTACTAGATCATTCAATTTCTTCATTGCAACAACATAAGTGTGTGCTGTTTTGCAGAGATTAATGTGTTCTATTTTGCAGGGATTAATAAATGCAGTGAAAAAGGTTTTCCCTCATTCAGAACATAGAAAGTGTGTTAGGCACATTTATCAAAATTTTCATAAAGTACACAAGGGAGAGCAGCTCAAGAATGATCTATGGTCTATAGCAAGGTCCACTAATGAAGCTACATACACCAGGAACATGGATCTAATGAAAGAACACAGCTTGGGTGGCTACACCTGGGTTGAGAAATTGGAGCCAAGAACATGGATCAAAGCATTCTTTAACCCATTTTGCAAGTGTGACATATTACTAAACAATATGTCAGAAGTGTTCAATAGGTTACTCTCTTGTTACCTTTTCCTCTCTTGTTATTTTCTTGTCAACAACAAATCAGATGCCAATTGTGTGCTTACACATTTGGTACTATTTTGCAGATACATTTTGGATGCGAGGGAAATGCCAATTAAGTCAATGTTGGACCAAATAATGTGGAAGCTAACAAACAGGATTGTTGGTAAGCAGAGAGAGGCAGAGAAATGGACAGGCAGATTATGTCCCATGATACAGAAGAAATTGGACAAGTATGTGGAGTGGGCAAAGAACTTCAGGGTGCAAGAGTATGGGCAAGGTGTTTTCAAGGTTTTCTCTTTGAACAACACATACATTGTTGACCTGAACATGCTTTCTTGTGAATGCAAAAGGTGGGTACTATCTGGCATACCTTGCCATCATGCAATTGCATGTTTTAGGCATGAGAGAATTGAGCCAGAGAGCATGGTCCATTCATGCTACATTGTTGAGGAATATAAGAAGTGTTATGGATTTAATATGATGCCAATGAGGGACCCACAGCAATGGGAAAAATGCATGGCATTGCTGTTCACCCACCCATGTACACAAAAGTAATGGGCAGGCCTAAGAAGAACAGGAAAAAAGATCCAGAAGAGAAGAAAGACAAGACTGGGGTGAAAAAATTGAGCAAACATGGTGTGACCATGCATTGTTCTGTTTGTGGAGCTGCTGACCATAACAAGAAGGGCCACCACAATCATGTTAATCAAACAACAACTGAAGAAACAACAATTGAAGAAGAATATGACGATCCAAGCATAATTGTTGTACCATCCTTTGCTTATATATTTCCCCCTCTAATCTTCAAACTATACTTAAACATTGATACATTGGCTTCACCTGTTGCAGAACATCATGCCACACAGAGTCTATCCTCAGCTCGATCCAACACAAACCCCTGACTCAATGGTTTACAAGATGCAAGAAATGGTAATATATTTAGTGACAAAATTATGCAGATGTAATTACCATTTAAGTGCTTACATACCCACCTTTTTATATTGTACTTGTGTGAGCAGGAGAAGTTTACATATCCAGCACCTAGGGAATTTGCCCCCCCCCCCTACCTGAGTCTAGCTTCATTGCCAATGCTAGAGACTCAATTCCTATGGTCAGAGTTACAACAGCCATGTCAAGAGGCAGGGTGAGAAAGACTGCCAATGAGAAAGTTGCAAGGCCAAGAAAAAAGCAGGCAAGGGAAGGCAATATTGCAATGGGAAGCAATGTTGCAACAACTGGAAGCAATGCTCCAACAAGTGGGGCCAATTCAAGAGGAGGTGGCAATGCAAGAGGAGGGGCCAATGCAAGAGGAGGGGGCAATGCAAGAGGAGGGGCCAATGCAAGAGGAGGTGGCAATGAAAGAGGAGGGGCTAATGCAAGAGGAGGGGCCAATGCAAGAGGAGGTGGCAATGCAAGAGGAGCAAGAGTTGCTGCTCCAGGTTTCTTCAACTTGCTATTTGGAACCGATGGATCCACAATACATGAACCGCCACTTGTCATGCAGGGTGAGGAGGAGGTCATTTTTAGCCAAAATGCACCAGGAGCTAGCCAGGATCCTTATCTCTATGATGAAGGTTGGCCTGATGATCTCCATGACTTTTTGTCTTTGTAGTTTACATTACATGCATCTTTAGGTGAAAGTCTGATGGAGTTCATGAACGAACTTGTTGGTTTGGTGATGGAGTTCATGAATGAACTTGTGATCTCTAGTTCAGTACTTATTTAGAAGACAATGTGATAACAGTTATGTCACTTTTGGTTTGGTTCGTACGACTAAGAAACTACTTATGTTAGTGCCAAATATGTTATTTCAATTATGGTCTGTTCCTATTCACTTAAGGTCAATTTGTCCGTGCTAGATCCTTGTTGCAAGTCTGCTATATTACAAATCTTGGCCAAAAGCTTAATAAAACAGCAGAAATGTTGTCCAACTTGATCAAAAAAGTTGCTGCGATTTTTTGCCAGATTTATAAAACAGCAGATATCCTGTCCAATTTTGTCAAAATAGTTGCTGAGATTTTTGTCAAAAATGATTTATAAAACAGCAGAAATTTGGTCAAAATAATCAATTGACAGAACGGGCTAAGGGGTTTTCTGCAAAGAAGACACGCGCGCGCCGCGCCGGACAGAAGGTATGCCACGACAGCACGTCGTATGAAGGCAGACGGGATTTGTGACCGTATGTGCACGTAAACTCAAGTTATGCGACCACAACAATGTATTTTGCAAGTTTTAGCATTAAAATGCACATCCAACGCAAGTTTTATGACTGCTAGTGATATTACCTCAATCATTTTCAGGATAGATTTGTTTTGGCGGGTGTGTACCACTGGGAATACCTACTGAACTAGTAGTAGTAGTACAGTAGGAGTACGTGCCTTCTTATCACCATTTGCTTCTTTATTATGCCTTGTTCCATGTTGCCATACTCGTAGCAACCTACATTCATTTCGTTTTCAGGGTAGATTTTGCTTTGTTTTGGCGGTGTACCATTCAGGGGACGATACCATCGGGCATGTACTGTAGAACACCCGTGATCCTTTGGGCGACGACACAAACATGGATCCCAGATATATTCTATTTGTGCGTCAGAAAACTCCAAAAAGTGTTGGGACTTGGGGGATGGACATGCGAGATGGGCACCAACCACTCTCGCTCTCAGACACACAACAAAACAATACACATACACCCACTCCTTGCTGCAGGTTGCACTGCTGCAACATTATCTTACTGCTATATATTTGCTGGCTATGCGTTTTGTTCCGGAGCTGCTGGGTAAAACCTGTCCATTCTGGATCTCTGTTTAGGTTACCATGACGGTCCGCGCTGTCAACCAGTCAAAAATCATTGTATACGCGAACCAACCTGTAATTGAATGGTTCGGTAGATAGTGGTATCCCTAACCTACTAGAGTTCAAGTCCTGGTGCTCGCATTTATTCTGGATTTATTTTAGGATTTCTGGCGATACGCGTTCAGTGGGAGGAGTCGTTTCTATCGACTATGAGGAAACGCATCTCGCCCAGGAGCTCAACCCGCTGCCGTCTTCGTCGCTCCGTTCCGTCGCCAACACCAGGGCGACCACCATCTCGTTGCTCCCCCGCGTCCCTCTCGCGTCGCCTCCCCCGCGGGCGACTCGGGAGGGCTCAATCGCCGCCGCCTAGTCCCTCCAGCGCCCTTCTCCTCCTCCGCCGCTGCCGATGGTCGGCATCGGGCAAAGTCCGTGTGTGCGACGACGGCGGTGGAGGGTCTCTCCTCCCGTTCCCTGATCCGCGGCGGCGCAGGCGTCCTGATCCGCGGGGTGCGGCCCTCCCGACGGTGTGGCGGATCACGGAGGCGGCGGACTCGCGGCGGTGCACGGGCGCCCAGATCCATGGGTGTGGGACTCCCGGCGGCGGGATTGGTCGACGGCGGGCTAGGGCAATGGCGTCGGCCGTGCGGTGCCGGATCTCGCCACTCCCACCTTCGTGGAGGAACCTGGACCAGGGGCCGCGGCCCCGTTAGGCATGGCGACGGCACCCTCGGCTGGCGACGTACGCGGGGGGTGGATGGACGGCGTCTTGACCACGTGGGTGGTGAGTCGACGGTGGATCTCCTCCGTGCCGCAGGCTCTCTCCCGCTGCACTTGGTGGCTTACGATCGCGGTCGTCGGCCTTGGTGCGTTCGCGGGGGCTGGTAGAGGTGACATCGGACCGGAGGAAACTCTGGATGACTCGTTCATCTCGACGGTGGCGACGACCAGGGTCGCCGTTCTCCTCCTTGCAGGCGTTGTCGAGGTCCCTGCCCTCCATCCTGACCCCATGCCCGGTGAAAACCCTAAATCTCCTTAGATTGGGCGGCGGCGGCACTGCGTGTGTCGTACCCTTCTTGGAGGCGCCGCCTGGGGCGTTTGGGTGCTCGATTTGAGGAACTGCGGGCGGAGGGGATGGGACCAGTGGCAACAGGTGGTGTTTCGCGTCGGAGGAGCGGCGTGGCATCTGGCACGTCGACAACGGCAGGTCTCAGCGGCATGGAGCAGCGGGGTCTCGTCGGTGGACGTGTGATGATGAACGAGCGCAGGATGGTGGTGTTGTCTGGCGTCATGGTGGCGTCGACAGCAGCTAGACCGGGCAAGGTAGATGCAGCAGTACAACACTGAAGATGGATTGGTGGCAGGTGGCTGCGGTGGCCTCATACCCGGCAGGCATCCTGGTTGAGGAGTGCGCCGGACTGGTGGGTGCCCCATACCCAGCAGGCGTCCTGGTTGGGACATCAGGTCTTAGATGTTAGGTTTGGCTGCCAGGTCTGTTTGATATTAGACCCAGACTATCAGCATCCCTACATCAACTGGATAGGAGTAGCGACAGATGTTGCCTAGACGGTGGCTTAGTCTTACTGTTGTATGACTTTGTGAGGTCTTGTGTGAATAATTAATAAAGTGGATGCATGCATCGTCCAGATGCAGAGGCCGGGGGTCCTCCTCCTTTTCTAAAAAAACGAGGCGCTACGGTGACTTTGTAAAATCTAAGATGATATGCTGGCTCAGTCTTTCGGAGATGCTCATAAGGATAGGATATGCGTGTGTGCGTTCACAGAGGTGAGTGTATGTGCGTATATATGAGTGTTTCTATCTGTACTGATGTTAAAAAAGAAACATTGTATACCGATGCGGAGGGAGCTTAGCGATGATTCCCTCCGTTCCAAAATCACTCGAAGTTCTGGGTTTGTCTAAGTCAAATTCCTTTAAATTTGACTAAGTTTATGAAAAACATTCCAACTTCTACTACACCAAATTACGTAGATTAGATTCATCATAACATATATTTTCATGATATGATTTCTTTTTTTTAAATGATATGTATATATGATGTTGTAGATATTAAAAGAAAATCTTTAAAGTTGGTCAAACTTTAAATTATTATTTTTACTTGGAGTAAACTTGAAACTTCAAGTATTTGGAACAGAGGTAGTAGCACGCAAAGTATCGCTATGTATCCAATCATGCAATTTTATTCCAAAGTAGTAGTAGTAGTAGTAGTAGTAGTAGTAGTAGTAGTAGTAAAATCTAATGAGAGCACAGAGAAAAGAATCCTTGATTTCCCATGCATAGCTAGTGATGAAGGGAAGGAGAGTCAGTGGGGAAGCAATCATGGTTGACATTTTTGCTAAATGAAGAAGGGGTTGTATATATTCCGACGGCTCTTTTTGTCAGGGTTTTAGTACTTTGATTGAGCTGCTGGCCTCAAAGGCTTTTGTTGGGCGTGGTGTGGTCAAGGGGTTGTTGATTGGACCAACTGACCCATTGAAACCCTAGCCCTACCTTGGTGCACACGAATCTCATCATTCTCGCGGCAAAAAAGGTGACAGCTGCTACGGGTCGGTTTGATCCTGTAATCTACTGTATTTGCAGTGTACTATTTCCAGACCCCAACTTTGTAAAATCTGACCCCAAAAAGAACTTAATCCAACATCGCGTGTGCTTGGTGATAAAAAAAAATGATACTCTGGACGAGGACTCCCATATGATCATGATTGTGCATGCGTAATGGCATTTCAATAATTTGTGTTCTGCTTGACAGGGTTTCAGAGCAAAATCTCTCCATGTTGAGGTAAGCATTTAACTCGCAGTGTACAGGTGACTACGGCCAAACTGGTTCAAGTGTCACATACTCAGCTTCACAGTTATGATCTACGAAAAACTTTTCAAATTCTGGATGAAATTTGGTTCCTATCAAATTGTGGCAAACAGCTTGTCCAATTCAGATACGGTGTCAACTGCTGGTCAGTCACCGCCAGTGATTTCCAGCTACCATGCAACAAAGGCAGTTGTTATCTACTGTATTTGTTTCTGAACACCGGTGCAGTAACAATTTACAGAAGAGGATGTGTGATCTGTTGGATTGGAGGAATAAAAGAAATAGCACCATAGCAAACTTTACGGTTTGAAAATCAAAACAAAAATCAGGAAGAGACACAATTAAACAGACCTGAACAGAAAATCCCACCAGCCAACATGTAATTCTGGCGAAGATCATACTTTGTATTAGCAACCAGAAATAAACAACCTTTTGGCCTCAGATGGAAACACAAACTAGCCTAAAAATCATAGTTTCACACTGATTCGGTGCATCAATTACAAGATGCCAGTTCAAATAGAAGAAAATGAATATCACGGGTGAAACCCAAGCAGTAGTGTACAAAGTAACGTCCCGCTCACCAGTCATCACAACCTGGGAGTGTCAGCTAACATGGGTTGATTGCACACATTGTATTGCCTGCTAATTCCATAACAATGTTAATCTGTGTACTGATTGCACATCAGGTTTATCCTTGTTCGATAAAGAGTGATGTGTTTCTTTTACCTGTAACTGGCACTTGCAGTTTTCCTGAACAACATCAAAATAAAATAAAAACTCCATCCACAGACTGGCTGACTATTAATTCTTGGCATAGCTAGGGCCTAGGGGTGAGTAACTAAACCAACTATTGCCAGCAATTCAAAATTATTACCCGAAATAACATCGGGACGATACAGTACAAATTACATCGACATAAACAACCATTAAGCAGGTGCCCCAGATACCGTTGGTAGTGCAACAAGACAGAACAGCACTGCTCACTCATTCGGGTGCCACTCATATACCCTTGACAGTGATAATAGTATCATGTTGAGAATGATTGTAGCAATGCAAAGGGGGTTGCAATATAGAAGGAAGAACATATCTGAAATGCAAACAATTTCCACCCAACATGTGGTAATTCTGGAATCATAGTCAATCTAAGGAAAAATTCTCGGATATGAGTGCACCCATACCAACGAAGAGAAGCACAAAAACCATCTTAGTTTAATCATTTCTATGTTACAGGCATCCATATATATGAATTGGAACAAAAAAACATAGCTTTTAAATGTGTTTGATGATTGCTACAAAAAGAAAATTACTCTTTGCCAAACTATCACTTACCTCTCAACTGCTTGAGGAGATCTGCAATTTGATATGCAGTGTGATATTAACATACTTCAATAACAAAATCATATATATCATTCCTAAGATTTTGAATGTGTTTGAAGGTTGCTACAAAAGGAAAAATGTTATCTTATTCCATGTCTCCATGAAAAGTGGATATGTCGAAGTTTATATTTAAATATATTATGAAATTCATGCTACGATGTGTATTCACAAATAACATGAAATCATCTGTCCAATGTATAACGCAATCAAGGTTTACCCAGCAACATGTTAACATGATATAATCTGGACACCTGGATCACAATTACTCCCTCCGATCCATATTACTTGTCACTCAAACGGATGCTAGATACATCCGTTTGAGCGACAAGTAATATGGATCGGAGGAAGTGCCAAATTCTGTGTGGAATGAACTTCGAAGGCCGCTCCAGATCGGCCAATCCAGATTGGGGGTTCAAAATCACCCATGTGATCCATAAGAGTTCACACCCCGATTTGTCACACAAGCAAACTAAAAATCTTTACAAGAAGTGGCCAGCGGCTAAGACCTAAAAACTGAACTAGAGGCAGCAGCTGACCTGATTTAGTGTATCATAATAGCAAAGACACGCCCTGGTAACCTCATTTACTTCATATTGTCAAGTGTGTATTCTGTAGTGAATGTGCTGCAAATGGTTGAAAGGTTGACAAGCACATTATGTTATGTTATTCACATAGTTACCAAAATTTGACAGTCAAACTAAATCTCTCGTTAAAGGATGAGAAACAGAACAAGTCACTTTTTTCTGAACTTTAGATAAAATGTTAAATTAAGGCAAATAAAACTCCCGACTTAGTAATTTTCTTGCAATTAATCAAATTTTGCTAAGTTGCTTTCTTCTTATTAGACCATTCAAATTGCTTGAGATCATTAACCATAATACAACTATGTAGTAGCAACATTAGCTGTCTAGCTACCATCAATCTAATTGAACATATCTCCAATTCCAAGATTTTCTTGGCGAAAAAATATGATGTCACGGCTTCCAACAGAAAGGGATACTGCAGTTCAACACAGAAGAAGAAACAAGAAAGCTAATTGTAAGTGCCGTGCGGTCGCATAATGAAATAACCAAGCAAGGGAAACAACCTCGTTCGGTCAAGTATTACCTGCAGAGCATCTACCCAGCCAATTTTTCACTTCCAGAATGACAAGATGGTAAATAAATTCAAAGGCAGTACAATACAACAGTAAAAGTTAGTATGTTTATTCAATAAGTACAGTAAGATCAAGCAAACATGCATTACTCGGACCAAAAAATATGCTATGAGCCCTGTTTTTATTGTTTCTGTTGATCCAGTGCGTACTGCTTGCATTATGATGCACCATATTCCAGATGCAGATGAAAAGAATAAAATCAAACAGTGCAAATGTATCACAGCTTTCCCCTGAGTAAATGCATGTTATTGTACAGTGCTGACAAGAGGGTATAACATGTTGCTGACATAAAACTTTTTGCCGCATTATTGAAGTTACAACTCAACTGATGGGTTACAAATCCATTGCAAGAGGTAAGAAATCAGTGAATCACACCCTATTTTATTGTTTCACCTAACAAAATTGATACAGGACAAAACATCAGCATCCCTCCTGGGGGTAGCTCTGTAGTCCTACAACACTACAGATATTTCTATTGACTGTATAGCAAAGTTTTTGTAGGCTCACGGAGATATACATCCATATCATATCCTACAAGATGCATTCTCCATGCAAGTGCCTGTGCATCCTTCCTTCTATAACGGATACAAAGCCGCCTAAGTAAACGGTTGCCTACAGCTTGGGACACAATGAAACGTTTACTCAATGTATACATCATGATTTCAACTGCTGCATTTAGATTTCTGTCCCAGCATAGGTAATTGATAAGAAGAGCACAGCACGCGGGTGTGACATCAATTCCAAATTCTTCAAGGGTATGAAATATCCTAAGAGCATCATCAATTCTCTTTACCTGACAAAGCCCTATCAACCAAATGGTGTAAGGGTTTGAGCTAACGGAGTCATATTCTTGATCAATCTTGATTAACTCCTTAACTGCTTCATCCAGGGATCTTACTTCAAAACAGTTACGGGCATTAGCGATTACTTCATCTTCTGGTGTGAGGTTGTACTTTTTGGGCAAGTAATCCAACCAGAGGTTGATTGCTTGCGTCAATTTCTTCATCCTACAGAGTGATCTCATCATAGTATTGTAGATCGACAAACTAGGGGAACCATGACCCCGCAATATGTTCTGGAACAACATCATGGCATCATTTTCTCTGTGTGCCGCCCAAAGCCCATCAATTAGAGTCCCATAAGTGACTTCATCAGGAGAGATTCCCTTAAGTTGGAGCTCTTTGAAGAGCCGCAGTGCGCCGTCAAGATTCTTCGCTTTACAGAGTCCATTTAACAATGTGTTATATGTGACAACATCAGGAACAACTCCGCTGTCTATTATACCCCGAACAAGCTTGAATGCTTTCAGCACCTGCCCAGATTCGCACATACCATCAACCAGCTTACGAAGGCTCTCGCTGTCCCTCACCTGGTTGGCACCAAGGGTCAGTCGAAGGAACAAGGAGGGGTTATTCCCCATTTCCATCTTATAAAAAAGCATCTTAGCATCCTCTAGCCTGCCGACCCTATAGAGTCCATCAATGAGTGCATTGTATGTCATGACCGTCGGATGGCAACCAAGTTCTCCCATCTCATGAAAAACCTGCATTGCCTCGTCTATGAGTCCTTTCTTGCACAGTCCACATATCATGATATTGTGTGTTGTTGAGTCCAGGCCCACATTATTCTGCAACATCTCTGACCAAAATGACTGAGCCATATCCAGGTTACCGACATCGCAGAAAGCCTTGAGCAGTGTGTTGTAACAGAAAGTGTCAGGCACAAACCCTTTGTCCTTCATCACATTGAGTAATGAGAAGGCATCCTCAGTCCTGCCAGCCTCTGCACAAGCACGGATAATTATCGTGTACAGGACGACGTCTGGTTTAACATTCTTCTCCAACATTTCCTTGTAATAACTGAAGCCCTCATCAAACCGGCCGGCCTGGAAGAGACCATCTATCAGACAACTATACCCATTCAATCCAAGTGCAAACCCCCCATCTTGGAGCAGCTCCAACCGCTCAAATGCATCATCGACCCTGCCAGCCTTGCAGAGCCCGCTCAAGAAAGCGTTGTATGTGACCTCGTCAGGTGGGCACCCCTTCTCCTTCATGGAGCAAATGAGACGCGCAGCTTCCTCAGTCCTCCCTGCACTGCACAGGGACGAGATTAACACAGTATAGATCTTCACGTCCGGCACGATCCCCCTCTCGAGCATTTCGTCAAACATCTTGAGGGCGTCACCCGCCATGCCCCGCTTGCAGAGCCCATCCATGAGCACATTGTACGTGGCCCTGTTGGGCGGGCATCCGGCGCTGACCATCCGATTATAGAGCGCCAGGGCTAGGAGGATCGCGCCGCTGTCGACGAGGACCTTGAAGACGGCGTTGTAGATGAAGGCGGTGGGGCGGCAGTCGAAGTCGCCCATCCGTGAGAAGGCGTCGACAGCCTCTTGCGGCCGGCCTGCTGAGGCGTGCGCGGTGACGAGTGCCGCGAACGCGGCGGACGGGGCGGGGAGGCCGGCGGCGCGGGCGTCGGCGAGGGCGTCGAACATTGCGGCGTCGGGGTCGCCGGAGAGGAGCACGGAGACGGCCCGCGAGTGGAGCAGCGGGGAGCGGAGGCGCGGGGAGAGGGCGGAGAAGAGGAAGAGGCGGATGCGGGATGCGGCCGGGAGGTCGGCCCACAGGAGCGCATCGGAGACGGTGTGCGGGGTGAGGCGGGGCGAGAGGAGGGACAGGCAAGGGAGGAGGGTGGGCAGGGAGGGCGGGAGCGTGGAGAGCAGCGCGTGGAGGGCGTCGGCGGCGGCGAGCTCGGCGGCCAGGGAAGGGGATGCGGTGTGAGTGTGGATAGGCGCCGCGGCGGGTGGGAGGGGGAGGAGAGAGCGTGCCGCCGCCGCACATCTCATACGGTCATCGAGGGGAGGGAGCTCGAGATGGAGATTTCCGGGCGGCAGCGGCGGCGGCGGCGAAGACCAGAGTGGGAGAGGAGAGAGTTGGGGGGCAGGCCGCGCGGCGAGGCGAGGGCTGGAAAATAAAGTTCGAAGAGTGTTTTTCCTTTTCCTTTCCACGTTGAAAATAACGAGATCCAGACCTGACATTTTTAATGGAAACTCGTTTTTTTAACGGAAAATCGTGATTCCGATGACGCTCATTTTCTTTAGACAGCACGGACGGAAAGCCTCGTACATACGCACACACATTCACTTTTATGAACACACACCCTATAAACACCTTCGAGAGACTAAGACGGCTAATTATCTTAAGATTGACGAAATTATCACAGACGCCTTCATAATGATCGTTAGAAGATTTGAAATAAAATCAGAAAAATACGAGCACTTCAAATCTAGAACTTAAAGTCTGGTGAGCTGAAATATCAATGTGCTCCTACCATTCAATCACATATTGATTTACTCACATTCATGCTTGCCATCGTGAAAATTTAAGCCTACTCAAAAAGATTTCTTATAAACTTGCATTTTATTTCAAAAAAAAATCCATCCGGCAACCAGCAATGACACATGCCAAAAAAAATTGAATTCTAGATATACGAAAACACCACGAGAGAAGTTCTCACATGAGATGAAAAAACACCTATCAGAATCACTTCAGGCGCGTCACTCTTGCCAGTGGTGTCAGGGCAAACCCTAGCTCCCGCCACCCGCGGGCCGCTCCCCTTCCCGCGGCGGCGGCTTCCATGGTTGCGGGACTCCTCCTTCCTCCCTGGCGTGTGGCGGTAGCGCAAGATGCTATGGCTCGGCAGGGGCGCGACACTGGATTAGGGTGTGGCATCGACGAGATGCATGGCCGAGCAGTGGCACAGACGGGCATTGGCATTGTGGTCGTAGAAGTGCATGCTCTAGTTAATGCAACCAAAAAACCGATCTGATGGAAAAGACTAGACAATACATTTAGGACTAATTATCCTTTTGCCCTCAGTGGTGTCTCTGTGCTCAGTTTTGCCCTCAGTTGTGAATCGTGCTCCGTTTTGCCCCTAGTCTTTCTGCACCGACTCGTTCCGTGAACACTGCTGTCTCCGTCAGTTCAACCTTTTGACTCGGCCCTTACAGGTGGGACCAGGCGGCAGAGACGCGCTACATGATCAGACCGTTGCTCTCGTGGCTTGTGGAACCCAGCAAAGAGCCGTTGAGCAGAGAGCCGTTGCAGGTGTGCGATATAAGCGGGCGACAGAGGGAGCGGCGGTGACCACGACGACAGGGAGCGCGGCGGTGACCACGACGACAGAGAGAGCTGGCGATAGAGAGCGCGGCGGTGGGAAGATAGCTGTGGAGGGCGCGGCGGCGTTGAGATCCCCTTCGGCTCCGAGGTTGATGTCTTCTTCAAGCTCCTGCGCTACCTCGCGGATCCAGAGCCCAACGCGCGTGGAGATACCGATCTTCGTCTGTCTGCGGTGCCGGGCGGGCGTTGATCAGAGGGTTTCTCACAGACCGAAGAACCATGATACGTCTCCAACGTATCTATAATTTATGAAGTATTCATGCTATTATACTATCCTTCTAGGATGTTTTATATGCATTTATATGATATTTTATATGATTTTTGGGACTAACCTATTAACCTAGAGCCCAGTGCCAGTTTCTATTTTCTCCTTGTTTTAGAGTATCGCAGAAAAGGAAAACTAAACGGAGTCCAATTGATGTGCCACTTGATGGAGATCATTTTTGGACCAGAAAAAGCCCACGGAGTACCAGAAGCAGGCCAGAAGGGTCCCGGGCTGCCCACGAGGGTGGGGGGCGCGCCCCCCTACCTCGTGGACAGCCCGGAGACCTCCCTGACGTGAAATCAACGCAAAACTCTTCTATATATACTCAAACTTCCAGAAAGAAACCTAGATCGAAAGTTCCGCCGCCACAAGCCTCTGTAGCCACGAGAAGTCAATCTAGGCCCTCTCCGGCACCCTGCCGGAGGGGGCCATCATCACCGGTGGCCATGGAGGAGTATCCCGGAGGGGCCATCATCACCATGAAGGCCAAGGACCAGAGGGTGGAGGCCATGGAGGAGGAAGCACAAGGGGGAGAACCTCTCCTCCTCTCTTCCGGTGGCGCCGGAGTGCCATCGGGAGGGGAATCATCGTCGTGGTGATCGTCTTCATTAACATCACCATCCTCATCTCTTTTACGCGGTCCACTCTCCCGCACCCCGCTATAATCCCTACTTGAACATGGTGCTTTATGCCACATATTATGATCCAATGATGTGTTGCCATCCTATGATGTTTTGAGTAGATATCTTTTGTCTTTGGGTTGATTGATGATCTAGATTGGTATGAGTTGTATGTTTTACTTTGGTGCTGTCCTATGGTGCCCTCCGTGTCGCGCAAGCGTGAGGGATTCCCGCTGTAGGGTGTTGCAATATGTTCATGATTCCCTTATAGTGGGTTGGTGAGTGACTGAAACACAAACCCGAGTAAGAGGGATTGTTGCGTATGGGAATAAAGAGGACTTGATGCTTTAATGCTATGGTTGGGTTTTACCTTAATGATCTTTAGTAGTTGCGGATGCTTGCTAGAGTTCCAATCATAAGTGCATATGATCCAAGTAGAGAAAGTATGTTAGCTTATGCCTCTCCCTCATATGAAACTGCAATAGTGATCACCGGTCTTGTTAATAATTGCCTAGGACAATTCCGCACACCGATCCACCATTATTCCACACTCGCTATTTATATTATTTAGTAATATATTCTAACTTCATGATAACAGCACCTACTTTTATATTTTAGCTCTCCGATGTCATACCAAGTTATCCTCTTCATACCCACAACGTAGTTTTATTTCTCGTTTCTAGTTGGAAGCAAACGTTCGGTGCACGTAGAGTCGTATCAGTGGCAGATAGGGCTTGAGAGAATACTGATCTTACCTTTAGCTGCTTGTGGGTTCGACACTCCATACTTATCACTTCCACCTTTGGAAATTGCTACGATGATTCCCTGCACTTGGGGATTATCAAGCTCTTTTCTGGCGCCGTCGCCGGGGAGCAATAGCGTGGGGTTGATATTCTCGTGTGTGCTTGTTTGCTTTCTTCACTAAGTAGATTTTTTTCCTTTTTGTTTCTGTTTAGTTGTGGGTGAAACATACAAAAAAATTTAAAATAATGAAAATACAAAAAAATACTTTCCTTTCATGCCTAAAAAGTTTTTCAAAAAGAGAAGCGATTGGAAAGTTATGCATTGAAGAAGTGAGGGTCGACCTTGAGCACTTGTGTTCATGCTCACGGATACAATGTAGAATTTTTCATGGAAGTTTCTCTGTAAATAATTATCCCCTTGTATATATTCATTGTATTATAAAAAATAATGTGCCAAGCTTTGGTTTTAGGATGATTAGATTGCTTGTTTACTATGTGCAGAACAAAAACAGAAACTTTGGCTGTAGTGCATGAATTTATTTTTTTTACTAGAAAGTCAAATGGGTCTGAAACTTTTTGCACATTACTTCTGTACAAATTTTTCAAATTTTCAAATTTAGTTCATAATTTTAGGAGTTACAGAAGTTTTCCAAACTTTCAGATTACTACAGACTGTCCTGTTTAAGACAGATTCTGAATTTGATGCATTGCTTGCTTGTTTTGATGAAACTATTGATTTATATCAGTGGATTAAGCCATGGAAAAGTTATATTACAGTAGCTACAATTCAAAAACAAAATATGAATTGGTTTGCAACAGTACTTATAGTAGTGATTTTCTTTGTTATACTAACGGATCTCACAAAGTTTTTGTGGATGAAGTGTTTGAAGAACGAGGAGTTACCGATGTGAGAAGAATAAAGAGAGGCAAGAGTTCAAGCTTGGGGATGCCCAAGGCACCCCAAGTAAATATTCCAAGGATACTCAATCATCTAAGCTTGGGGATGCCCCGGTTGGCATCCCATCTTTCTTCTTCAACAATTATCGTTATACCTCGGTTTTTGTTTTGTTCACATGATTTGTGTCCTTTGTGTTTTTGTTTTTCCTTTAAGAACCATGCTAGCATGAGATATCCGTTCATTGATTTATATAATACTTCATGTGCTTCACTTATATCTTTTAAGAATGATCTTATAGAATTGCTCTTTGTGCTTCACTTAAATCTTTTGAGTATGGTTTTATAGAATGCTTCGTGTGCTTCACTTATACATTTTGAGCTTGGATATTGGTTAGTCTATATTAATTGTAGAATGCTCCATGAACTTCACTTATATCTTTTGGAGTATGAATAATACCATCATTTAAAGTGGGTTTGGAAGAGTGTCAACTTTAGGAATTAGTGATCCCACTATTTTGGAGGGTGTTGAATCTTAGTGTGATATTTATGAAAGTGGATTTGGAAGAGTGTCAACTTTAGCTAATAATGATTCCACTATTTCGGAAGAGGTTCCAATTTAGTATGAGAACAAAGTTGCCATCCATTATGCTACTGAAAATTATTATGAGAGAGGAATACATGCTTGTAGGAGTTGCAATAATATCAAGTTTCCTCTCTAAGTGCTTAAAGTTTTGAAGTTATACTACTTTTGCCTTCTTATGCTAGTTGATTGTTGTTCTTATAAATTGTGTGCTCACAAAATCCCTAGGCATAGGAAGTGGTTTATATTCAAATGTGCTAGTCATATTCTTCAAGATGCTCTCTTTGTGCTTCAATTCCTATCTCTTATGTGAGCATCATTGAAATCATCATGCCTAGCTAAAAGGCATTAAAGAAAAGCGCTTGTTGGGAGACAACCCAATATTTACCCTTAATGTTTTTGTGTGTTTACATGATTAAGATACTATAGTAATCATGTTTTATATCTTTTGTTTCAATAAAGTGCCAGGTAAGACCTTTGGGAAGACTTGGGTGAAAGTCAATGTGATCTTGCTGTAAAAAACAGAAAGTTTGCGCTCACGAGATTAGCTGTCATTTTTTTACAGAAGAGTGTTTTCGAGTTGATTATTTTTGCAGAAGATTAATAGACAAATTCCTCACGTCCATCAATTTATTTCATAATTTTTGGAGTAGCAGAAGTATGGCTTATGTTCAGATCATTACAAACTGTTCTGTTTCTGACAGATTCTGTTTTCATTGCATAGTTTGCTTGTTTTCTAGTTTCTATGACTTATATTTCTCAATATAAATTGTAGAAATGATATAGTACAGTAGGCATTGTGTGAGAACAATTATGAACCTTGTCTTTGATCGTACCAAAGTGAATGGTTTGCTCTTTATCATACTAACCTATCTCACGAAGTTACGTTAAGTTTTGTGTGATTGAAGTTTTCAAGCTTTGGGTGAGATATCGATATGAGGAGAATAAGGAGTGGAAATACCCTAAGCTTGGGGATTTACAAGGCACCCCAAGGTAATATTCAAGGAAGACTCAAGTACCTAAGCTTGGGGATGCCCCGGAAGGCATCCCCTCTTTCGTCTTCAAAACTATCGGTATACCTTACTCGGAGCTATATTTTTATTCGTCACATGATATGTGTTTTGCTTGGAGCGTATTTTCAATTTTACTTGCTGTTTGAATAAAATCATTGGATCTGAAATATTGAATGAAAAAGAATCCTCCCATGCCTAGTTAATTATTTGACTACTCAGTGTTCTTCACTCATATCTTTTGGAGTAGTTTATCATTTGCTCATGTGCTTCATGTATATCCTATGAGTAAATGGTTGAATAAATTGAATGTCATAAATCTGAATTTATATATGTTTCGTATGCTTATAACATGGGGAGTAATGACTTCACACATAATAAGTATAGGTAGTAAACTTATTGAAAGTTAGCAAACGTAGAATTGGTCACTTGAACAATTCATGAAAGAATATTGAAGGAAGAGAGGTTTCACATATATATACACCATCTTGGACATCTTTTATGATTGGGAGCACTCATTAAAATATGACATGCTAAAGATTGATGTTGGACAAGGAAGACAACGTAATGGGTTATGTTTTCTTATAACTGAAATAAAGTATATTGTCATGGATCATCCAACATGTTGAGCTTGCCTTTCCCCCTCATGCTAGCCAAATTCTTAGCACCAAGTAGAGATACTACTTGTGCTTCCCAAAACCCTTAAACCAGTTTTGCCATGAGAGTCCATCATATCTACCTATGGATTGAGTAAGATCCTTCAAGTAAGTTGTCATCGGTGCAAGCAATAAAAATTGCTCTCTAAATATGTATGATTGATTGGTGTGGAGGAAATAAGATTTATACGATCTTGTGATGTGGAAGAAATAAAAGCGACGGACTGCATAATAAAGGTTCATATCACAAGGGGCAATATAAAGTGACGTTCTTCCGCATTAAGATTTTGTGCATCCAACCCTGAAAGCGCATGGCAACCTCTGCTTCCCTCTGCGAAGGGCCTATCTTTTATTATTATCTTCTACCTTATGCAAGAGTCATGGTGATTTACACCTTTCCTTTTTACATTTTATCCTTTGGCAAGCACAAGGCGTTGGAAAGATCCTGATATATATATATATATATATATATATATATATATATATATATATATATATATATATATATATAATTGGATGTAAGTTAGCATGAGCTATTATTGTTGACATTACCCTCGAGGTAAAAGTTTGGGAGGCAAAACTATAAGCCCCTATCTTTCTCTGTGTCCAATTAAAACTCCATAACCACAAGTAATGCGTGAGTGTTAGCAATTGTGAAAAACTAAATGATAGTTGAGTATGTGGAGTTTGCTAAATCAAAGCTCTGACATAGACTCTTCCTGAAAATAGGATGAATTGCAATTGTTTGATGACTGAAAATATTGTTTGTTAGTTTTCAAGAAAGTTTATGATCTATACTTTAACCTGTGAATAGCTTGTTACTTTATCATGAAAAGTTTTATGAGATGAGCTATTATTATGACATATAATGATGCTAGAAAAAGTGATTGGAATTATCATTGATCAAACTTATGCACTTGCTAGCATTCACACTTCATAAATTATTTCTTTTATCATTTACCTACTCGAGGACGAGCAGGAATTAAGCTTGGGGATGCTGATACGTCTCCAACGTATCTATAATTTATGAAGTATTCATGCTACTATACTATCCTTCTAGGATGTTTTATATGCATTTATATGATATTTTATATGATTTTTGGGACTAACCTATTAACCTAGAGCCCAGTGCTAGTTTCTGTTTTCTCCTTATTTTAGAGTATCGCAGAAAAGGAAAACTAAACGGAGTCCTATTGATGTGCCACTTGATGGAGATCATTTTTGGACCAGAAGAAGCCCACGGAGTAGCAGAAGCAGGCCAGAAGGGTCCCGGGCTGCCCACGAGGGTGGGGGGCGCGCCCACCCCCTAGTGCGTGCCCCCCTACCTCGTGGACAGCCCGGAGACCCCCTGACGTGAAATCAATGCAAAACTCTTCTATATATACTCAAACTTCCAGAAAGAAACCTAGATTGGAAGTTCCGCCGCCGCAAGCCTCTGTAGCCACGAGAAGTCAATCTAGGCCCTCTCCGGCACCCTGCCGGAGGGGGCCATCATCACCGGTGGCCATGGAGAAGTATCCCAGAGGGGCCATCATCACCATGAAGGCCAAGGACCAGAGGGTGGAGGCCATTGATAGAGGCAAAGGTGTCCCGATGTTTCGATGAGATGGTGGCTATCATTTTCTGTGGGAGTCGACCTTGACGATCCGACTACGAACATGCGAGACGTCGCGCCTTAGCAATCACTAAACCAACTTCCGAGGGTTATTGACCACGCGGGAGCACGATCAACCTGACCACGAGGGCCTGGTTTCCTGCGAGCAGACGAAGAACAAGCAAGAAACTAAGATTGCAATCTGGATATTGCGAATATAAGAGGAAAGCTTTATTAATGAAGGTGGGGTTCTGTGACACCTTGGTCTGGTCGTTGAACACAAACGAAGTACGCGAAGTTGCAGATATGGCGAACTTTTAATCTAAACAAAACCCAAAGTCTAAATGGTGCCCTAAGGGCTGTATATATGGAGGAAGAGGGGAGAATTTCGTGGCCCTTGGGGAAGGGTTCCGAAACCAACCCTATCTCTTGTTTCCCCACACATACGGACTCTAAAAACAGCCTATACTTATGTATTTCGAAATTACATGGGCCTGGCCCAATAATAAGGTGACGCAGCACCTAGAATAGCCTCCGAACGAAGTTTATGAGGTGGCATCTTGTATATTTCTTCCAAGGCTTCATGCACCCATTATGGTGGCTTCAATGTCCTAAAATCATCACTTGTAACTCCGTTCTTGTTCCCCTTGCGCATGCCATCAACTCCATGCTTGTTCTGTTGGGGAACGTAGTAATTTCAAAAAAATTCCTACGCACACGCAAGATCATGGTGATGCATAGCAACGAGAGGGGAGAGTGTTGTCTACATACCCTCGTAGACTGAAGCGGAAGCGTTGACACAACGTAGAGGAAGTAGTCGTACGTCTTCCCGATTCGACCGATCCAAGCACCGAACGGACGGCACCTCCGAGTTCAGCACACGTTCAGCTCGATGACGATCCCCGGACTCTGATCCAGCAGGGTGTCGGGGATGAGTTCCATCAGCACGACAGCGTGGTGACGATGATGATGTTCTACCGACGCAGGGCTTCGCCCAAGCACCGCAACAATATGACCGAGGTGGAATATGGTGGAGGGGGGCACCGCACACGGCTAAGGAACAATCACGAAGATCAACTTGTGTGTCCTAGGGTGCCCCCTGCCCCCGTATATAAAGGAGGGAGGGGGAGGTGCGGCCGGCCCCTTTGGGGTGCGCCTGGAGGAGTCCTACTCCCACCGGGAGTAGGACTCCCCCCCTCTTGCCTTGTTGGAGAAGGAAAGGGGAAGGGGAAGAGGAAAGGGGGGCGCCGCCCCCCTTCCTTGTCCTATTCGGACTAGGGGGAGGGGGCGCGCGGCCTGCCCTCCTGTTCTCCCTTCAGGCCCATGTAGGCCCAATAACCCCCCGGGGGGGTTCCGGTAACCCCTGGTACTCCAGTAAATCCCGATTTCACCCGGAACGATTCCGATGTCCAAATATAGGCTTCCAATATATCGATCTTTATGTCTCGACCATTTCGAGACTCCTCGTCATGTCCATGATCACATCCGGGACTCTGAACAACCTTCGGTACATCAAAACATAAACTCATAATAAAACTGTCATCGTAACGTTAAGCGTGCGGACCCTACGGGTTCGAGAACTATGTAAACATGACCTAGAACCATTCTCGGTCAATAACCAATAGCGGAACCTGGATGCTCATATTGGCTCCCACATATTCTACGAAGATCTTTATCGGTCAGACCGCGTAACAACATACGTTTGTTCTCTTTGTCATCGGAATGTTACTTGCCCGAGATTCGATCGTCGGTATCCAATACCTAGTTAAATCTTGTAACCGGCAAGTCTCTTTACTCGTTCCGTAATACATCATATCGCAACTAACTCATTAGCTGCAATGTTTGCAAGGCTTAAGTGATGTGTATTACCGAGAGGGCCCAGAGATACCTCTCCGACACTCGGAGTGACAAATCCTAATCTCGAAATACGCCAACCCAACAAGTACCTTCGGAGACACCTGTAGAGCACCTTTATAATCACCCAGTTACGTTGTGACGTTTGGTAGCACACAAAGTGTTCCTCTGGTAAATGGGAGTTGCATAATCTCATAGTCATAGGAACATGTATAAGTCATGAAGAAAGCAATAGCAACAAACTAATCGATCAAGTGCTAAGCTAACGGAATGGGTCAAGTCAATCAAATCATTCACCTAATGATGTGATCTCATTAATCAAATAACAACTCTTTGTCTATGGTTAGGAAACATAACCATCTTTGATTAACGAGCTAGTCAAGTAGAGGCATACTAGTGACACTCTGTTTGTTTATGTATTCACACATGTATTATGTTTCCGGTTAATACAATTCTAGCATGAATAATAAACATTTATCATGATATAAGGAAATAAATAATAAATTTATTATTGCCTCTAGGGCATATTTCCTTCAGTCTCCCACTTGCGCTAGAGTCAATAATCTAGATTACACAGTAATGATTCTAACACCCATGGAGTCTTGGTGCTGATCATGTTTTGCTCGTGGAAGAGGCTTAGTCAATGGGTCTGCAACATTCAGATCCGTATGTATCTCGCAAATTTCTATGTCTCCCACCTGGACTAAATCCCGGATGGAATTGAAGCGTCTCTTGATGTGCTTGGTTCTCTTGTGATATCTGGATTCCTTCGCTAAGGCAATTGCTCCAGTATTGTCACAAAAGATTTTCATTGGACCCGATGCACTAGGTATAACACCTAGATCGGATATGAACTCCTTCATCCAGACTCCTTCATTTGCTGCTTCCGAAGCAGCTATGTATTCCGCTTCACACGTATATCCCGCCATGACGCTTTGTTTAGAACTGCACCAACTGACAGCTCCACCGTTTAAAGTAAACACGTATCCGGTTTGCGATTTAGAATCGTCCGGATCAACGTCAAAGCGTCATGATGCCACTGTTGGGGAACGTAGCAGAAATTCAAAATTTTCCTACGTATCACCAAGATCTATCTATGGAGAAACCAACAACGAGGGGAAGGAGAGTGCATCTACATACCCTTGTAGATCGCTAAGCGGAAGCGTTCAAGTGAACGGGGTTGACGGAGTCGTACTCGCCGTGATCCAAATCACCGATGATCCTAGTGCCGAACGGACGGCACCTCCGCGTTCAACACACGTACAGCCCAGGGACGTCTCCCATGCCTTGATCTAGCAAGGAGAGAGGGAGAGGTTGAGGAAGACTCCATCCAGCAGCAGCACAACGGCGTGGTGGTGGTGGAGGAGCGTGGCAATCCTGCAGGGCTTCGCCAAGCACCGCGAGAGACGAGGAGGGAGAGAGGTAGGGCTGCACCTTGGGAGAGTTCATCTCGTGTCTTGGGCAGCCCCAAAACCTCCAATATATATAGGGGCAAGGGGGAGGGGAGGCGCCCTAGGGTTTTTCCATAGGGGGGCGGCGGCCAGGACAGATGGGATCTCCCCCTTGGGTGACTTGGCCCCCAAGCCAGGAGGTGGGAACCCTAGAAGGGGCGCCCCAAACCCCCTGGTCACGTGGGAATAGGTTATGGGGGCGCACAGCCCCTTAGTGGGCTGGTTTTCCCCCTTCCCTTGGCCCATGAAGCCCCCCAACACTTGCCGGGGCTCCCAAAACACCTTTCGGTCATGCTGGTCATCACCCGGTACCTCCAGAACACTCCCGGACTCCAAAACCCTCCGTCCAATATATCAATCTTTACCTCCGGACCATTCCGGAACTCCTCGTGACGTCCGGGATCTCATCCGAGACTCCGAACAACATTCGGTAACCACATACAAACTTCCTTTATAACCCTAGCGTCACCGAACCTTAAGTGTGTAGACCCTGCGGGTTCGGGAAGCATGCAGACATGACCGAGACGTTCTCCGGTCAATAACCAACAGCGGGATCAGGATACCCATGTTGGTTCCCACATGTTCCACGATGATCTCATCGGATGAACCACGATGTCGAGGATTCGATCAATCCCGTATACAATTCCCTTTCTCTAGCGGTATTGTACTTGCCTGAGATTCGATCGTCGGTATCCCGATACCTTGTTCAATCTCGTTACCGGCAAGTCTCTTTACTCATTCCGTAACACATCATCCCGTGATCAACTCCTTGATCACATTGTGCACATTATGATGATGTCCTACCGAGTGGGCCCAGAGATACCTCTTCGTCACACGGAGTGACAAATCTCAGTCTCGATTCGTGCCAACCCAACAGACACTTTCGGAGATACCTGTAGTGTACCTTTATAGCCACCCAGTTACATTGTGACGTTCGGCACACCCAAAGTATTCCTACGGTATCCGGGAGTTGCACAGTCTCATGGTCTAAGGAAATGACACTTGACATTAGAAAAGCTATAGCATACGAACTACACGATCTTTATGCTAGGCTTAGGATTGGGTCTTGTCCATCACATGATTCTCCTAATGATGTGATCCCGTTATGAACGACATCCAATGTCCATGGTCAGGAAACCGTAACCATCTATTGATCAACGAGCTAGTCAACTAGAGGCTTACTAGGGACATGGTGTTGTCTATGTATCCACACATGTATCTGAGTTTCCTATCAATACAATTATAGCATGGACAATAAACGATTATCATGAACAAGGAAATATAATAATAACTTATTTATTATTGCCTCTAGGGCATATTTCCAACAGTCTCCCACTTTCACTAGAGTCAATAATCTAGTTCACATCGCCATGTGATTAACATTCACAGGTCACATCGCCATGTGACCAACATCCAAAGAGTTTACTAGAGTCAATAATCTAGTTCACATCACTATGTGATTAACACTCAATGAGTTATGGTTTGATCATGTTGCTTGTGAGAGAGGTTTTAGTCAACGGGTTTGCAACATTCAGATCTGTATGTACTTCGCAAATCTCTACGCTATATTTGGAGCCATTTCAAATAACTGTTCTTCTTGGAGCTATTCTAAATTGTTGCTCCATTATACGTATCCGGTATCTCTACTCAGAGCTATCCGGATAGGTGTTAAGCTTGCATCAACATAACTCTTTATGTCGGACTCTTTATCACCTCCATAACCGAGAAACATATCCTTATTCCTCTAAGGATAATTTTGACCGCTATCTGGTGATCTACTCCTAGATCACCTTTGTACCCTCTTGCCAGACATGTGGCAAGGTACACATCAGGTGTGGTACTCAGCATGGCATAGAGCCTATGACAAAAGCATAGGGGACGACCTTCGTCCTTCCTCTTTCTCCAGCCGTGGTCGAGCTTTAACTCTTAACTTCATACCTTACAACTCAGGCAAGAACTCCTTCTTTGACTGATCCATCTTGAACACCTTCAAGATCATGTCAAGGTATGTGCTCATTTGAAAGTACTATTAAACGTTTTTGATCTATCCTTATAGATCTTGATGCTCAATGTTCAAATAGCTTAATCCAGGTTCTCCATTGAAAAACACCTTTCAAATAACCCTATATGCTTTCCAGAAATTCTACATCATTTCGGATCAACAATATGTCATCCACATATACTTATCAGAAATGTCGTAGTGCTCCCACTCACTTTATTGTAAATACAAGTTTCTAATAAACTTTGTATAAACCCATAAACTTTGATTACTCCATCAAAGTGTACATTCCAACTCCGAGATGCCATCTCTAGTCCATGAAAGGATCGCTGGAGCTAGCATACCATTTAGCATCCTTAGGATCGACAAAACCTTTCTGATTGTATCACATGCAACCTTTCCTTACGAAAACTGGTAAGGAAACTTGTTTTGACATCCATCTGCCATATTTCATAAATGCAGCTTATGCTAACATGATTCTGACGGACTTAAGCATCACTACGGGTGAGAAAATCTCATCGTAGTCAACTACTTGAACTTGTGAAAAACTCTTTGCCACAAGTCGAGCTTCATAGACGGTGACATTACCGTCCACGTCCGTCTTCTTCTTAAAATCCATCTGTACTCAACAGTCTCACAACCATCGAGCCTTTCTGCCAAAGTCTACACTTTGTTTTCATACATGGATCCTCTCTCGGATTTTATGGCCTCGAGCCATTCATCAGAATCCGGGCCCACCATCGCTTCTCCATAGCTCGTAGGTTCATTGTTGTCTAGCAACATGACCTCCAAGACAGGATTACGTACCACTCTGAAGTAGTACGCATCCTTGTCGTCCTACGAGGTACTGTAGTGACTTGATCCGAAGTCTCATGATCACTATCATAAGCTTCCACTTCAATTGGTGTAGGTGCCACATGAACAACTCTTTGTGCCCTGCTATACACTAGTTGAAGTGACGGTTCAATAACCTCATCAAGTCTCCACCATCCTCCCACTCAATTCTTTCGAGAGAAACTTTTCCTCGAGAAAGGACCCGATTCGAGAAACAATCCCTATTGCTTCCGGATCTGAGACAGGAGGTATACCCAACTGTTTTGGGTGTCCTATGAAGATGTATTTATCCGTTTTGGGTTCGAGCTTATCAGCCTGAAACTTTTTCACATAAGCGTCGTAGTCCCAAACTTTTAAGAAACGACAACTTAGGTTTCTCCAAACCATAGTTCAAACGGTGTCGTCTCAACGGAATTACATGGTGCCCTATTAAAGTGAGTGCGGTTGTCTCTAATGCCTAACCCATAAACGATAGTGGTAATTCGATAAGAGACATCATGGTATGCACCATATCCAATAGGGTGCAGTTATGATGTTCGGACACACCATCACACTATGGTGTTCCAGGCGGTATTGGTTGTGAAACAATCTCCACAATGTCTTAATTGTATGCCAAATTCGTAACTCAGATACTCATCTCTATGATCATATCATAGACATTTTATCCTCTTGTCACAATGACCTTCAACTTCACTCTGAAATTACTTGAACCATTCAACAATTCAGACTTGAGTTTTATCAAGTAAATATACTCAACATCTACTCGAATTATCTGTGAAGTAAGAACATAACGATATTCACTGCATGCCTCAGCACTCATTGGACTGCACACATCAAAATGTGTTACTTCCAACAAGTTGCTTTCTTGTTCCATTTTACTGAAACCGAAGCTTTCAGTCATCTTGCCCATGTGGTATGATTTGCATGTCTCAAGCGATTCAAAATCAAGTGAGTCCAAACGGTCCATTTGCATGGAGTTTCTTCATGCGTATATACCAATAGACATGGTTCACATTACTCAATCCTTTTCAAAAATGAGTGAGTCCAAAGATCCATCAACATGGAGCTTCTTCATGCGTTTTATACCAATATGACTTACACGGCAGTGCCACAAGTAGGTGGTACTATCATTACTATCTTATATCTTTTGGCATGAACATGTGTATCACTACGATCGAGATTTAATAAACCATTCCTTTATGTGCAAGACCATTAAAGGTATTATCCAAATAATTAGAGTAACCATTACTCTCCTTAAATGAATAACCGCATTGTGATAGACATAATCCAATCATGTCTGTGCTCAACGCAAACACCAAATAACAATTATTTAGGTTTAACACCAATCTCGATGGTAGAGGGAGCGTGTGATGCTTGATCATATCAACCTCGGAAACACTTCCAACACATCTCGTCAGCTCACCTTTAGCTAGTCTCCGTTTATTCCGTAGCTTTTATTTTGAGTTACTAACACTTAGCAACCGAACCGGTATCTAATACCCTGATGCTACTAGGAGTACTAGTGAAGTACACATTCACATAATGTATATCCAATATACTTCTATCGACAGCCTTCTCATCTACCAAGTATCTAGGGTAATTCCGCTCCAGTGGCTGTTCCCCTTATTACAGAAGCACTCAGTCTCGGGTCTGGGTTCAACCTTGGGTTTCTCCACCAGAGCAGCAGCTGATTTGCCGTTTCATGAAGTATCCCTTCTTGCCCTTGCTCTTCTTGAAACTAGTGGTTTCACTAACCATCAACAATTGATGCTCCTTCTTGATTTCTACTTTCGCGGTGTCAAACATCACGAATATTTCAAGGATCATCATATCTATCCCTGATATAGTTCATCACGAAGCTCTAGCAGCTTGGTGGCAATGACTTTGGAAAAACATCACTATCTTATCTGGAAGATCGACTCCCACTCGATTCAAGTGATTGTTGTACTCAGACAATCTGAGCACAAGCTCAACGATTGAGCTTTTCTCCCTTAGTTTGCAGGCTAAGAAAATCATCGGAGGTCTTATACCTCTTGACGTGGGCACGAGCCTGAAATCCCAATTTCAGCCCTCGAAACATCTCATATGTTCTGCGACATTTCAAAAACGTCTTTGGTGCCTCAACTCTAAACCATTTAACTGAACTATCACGTAGTTATCTAAACGTGTATGTCCGATGTTCGCAACATCCACAAACGACGTTTGGGGTTCAGCACATTGAGCGGTGCATTAAGGACATAAGCTTTCTATGAAGCAATGAGGACAACCCTTAGTTTATGGACCTAGTCCGCATAATTGCTACTATCAACTTTCAACTAAATTTTCTCTAGGAACATATCTAAACAGTAGAACTGAAGCGCGAGCTACGACATAATTTGCAAAGATCTTTTGACTATGTTCAGGATAATTAAGTTCATATTATGAACTCCCACTCAGATAGACATCCCTCTAGTCATCTAAGTGATTACATGATCCGAGTCAACTAGGCCGTGTCCGATCATCACGTGAGACGGACTAGTCATCATCGGTGAACATCTTCATGTTGATCGTATCTACCATACGACTCATGCTCGACCTTTCGGTCTCTTGTGTTCCGAGGCCATGTCTGTACATGCTAGGATCGTCAAGTCAACCCAAGTGTTCCGCGTGTGTAAATCTGGCTTACACCCGTTGTATGTGAACGTAAGAATCTATCACACCCGATCATCACGTGGTGCTTCGAAACGACGAACTTTCGCAATGGTGCACAGTTAGGGGGAACACTTTCTTGAAATTTTAATGAGGGATCATCTTATTTACTACCGTTGTTCTAAGCAAATAAGATGTAATAACATGATAAACATCACATGCAATCAAATAGTGACATGATATGGCCATCATCACTTTGCTCCTTTCGATCTCCATCTTCGGGGCTCCATGATCATCATCGTCACCGGCATGACACCATGATCTCCATCATCGTGTCTTCATGAAGTTGTCTCGCCAACTATTACTTCTACTACTATGGCTAACGGTTAGCAATAAAGTAAAGTAATTACATGACGTTTATGTTGACACGCAGGTCATAAATAAATTAAAGACAACTCCTATGGCTCCTGCCAGTTGTCATACTCATCGACATGCAAGTCGTGATTCCTATTACAAGAACGTGATCAATCTCATACATCACATATCATTCATCACATTCTTCTTGGCCATATCACATCACATAGCATACCCTGCAAAAACAAGTTAGACGTCCTCTAATTGTTGTTTGCATGTTTTACGTGGCTGCTATGGGTTTCTAGCAAGAACGTTTCTTACCTACGCAAAACCACAACGTGATGTGCCAATTTCTATTTACCCTTCATAAGGACCCTTTTCATCGAATCCGTTCCGACTAAAGTGGGAGAGACAGACACTCGCCAGCCACCTTATGCAACTAGTGCATGTCAGTCGGTGGAACCGGTCTCACGTAAGCGTACGTGTAAGGTTGGTCCGGGCCGCTTCATCCCACAATACCGTCGAAACAAGATTGGACTAGTAACGGTAAGCATATTGAACAAAATCAACGCCCACAAGTACTTTGTGTTCTACTCGTGCATAGAATCTACGCAATAGACCTAGCTCATGATGCCACTGTTGGGGAACGTAGCAGAAGATCAAAATTTTCCTACGTATCACCAAGATCTATCTATGGAGAAACCAGCAACGAGGGGAAGGAGAGTGCATCTACATACCCTTGTAGATCGCTAAGCGGAAGCGTTCAAGTGAACGGGGTTGACGGAGTCGTACTCGCCGTGATCCAAATCACCGATGATCCTAGTGCCGAACGGACGGCACCTCCGCGTTCAACACACGTATAGCCCGGGGACGTCTCCCATGCCTTGATCCAGCAAGGAGAGAGGGAGAGGTTGAGGAAGACTCCATCCAGCAGCAGCACAACGGCGTGGTGGTGGTGGAGGAGCGTGGCAATCCTGCAGGGCTTCGCCAAGCACCGCGAGAGACGAGGAGGGAGAGAGGTAGGGCTGCACCTTGGGAGAGTTCATCTCGTGTCTTGGGCAGCCCCAAAACCTCCAATATATATAGGGGCAAGGGGGAGGGGAGGCGCCCTAGGGTTTCCCCTAGGGGGGGGGGCGGCGGCCAGGGCAGATGGGATCTCCCCCTTGGGTGACTTGGCCCCCAAGCCAGGAGGTGGGAACCCTAGAAGGGGCGCCCCAAACCCCCTGGTCACGTGGGAATAGGTGAGGGGGGCGCACAGCCCCTTAGTGGGCTGGTTTGCCCCCTTCCCTTGGCCCATGAAGCCCCCCAACACTTGTCGGGGCTCCCGAAACACCTTTCGGTCATGCTGGTCATCACCCGGTACCTCCAGAACACTCCCGGACTCCAAAACCCTTCGTCCAATATATCAATCTTTACCTCCGGACCATTCCGGAACTCCTCGTGACATCAGGGATCTCATCCGAGACTCCGAATAACATTCGGTAACCACATACAAACTTCCTTTATAACCCTAGCGTCACCGAACCTTAAGTGTGTAGACCCTACGGGTTCGGGAAGCATGCAGACATGACCGAGACGTTCTCCGGTCAATAACCAACAGCGGGATCTGGATACCCATGTTGGTTCCCACATGTTCCACGATGATCTCATCGGATGAACCACGATGTCAAGGATTCGATCAATCCCGTATACAATTCCCTTTGTCTAGCGGTATTGTACTTGCCCGAGATTCGATCGTCGGTATCCCGATACCTTGTTCAATCTCGTTACCGGCAAGTCTCTTTACTCATTCCATAACACATCATCCCGTGATCAACTCCTTGATCACATTGTGCACATTATGATGATGTCCTACCGAGTGGGCCCAGAGATACCTCTCCGTCACACGGAGTGACAAATCCCAGTCTCGATTCGTGCCAACCCAACAGACACTTTCGGAGATACCTGTAGTGTACCTTTATAGCCACCCAGTTACGTTGTGACGTTTGGCACACCCAAAGTATTCCTACGGTATCCGGGAGTTGCACAATCTCATGGTCTAAGGAAATGATACTTGACATTAGAAAAGCTTTAGCATACGAACTACACGATCTTTGTGCTAGGCTTAGGATTGGGTCTTGTCCATCACATGACTCTCCTAATGATGTGATCCCGTTATCAACGACATCCAATGTCCATGGTCAGGAAACCGTAACCATCTATTGATCAACGAGCTAGTCAACTAGAGGCTTACTAGGGACATGGTGTTGTCTATGTATCCACACATGTATCTGAGTTTCCTATCAATACAATTATAGCATGGACAATAAATGATTATCATGAACAAGGAAATATAATAATAACTTATTTATTATTGCCTCTAGGGCATATTTCCAACACATACATGATAGAGCCTATGGCTGAAGCATATGGAACATCTTTCATTTTCTCTTTATCTTCTGCAGTGGTCGGGCATTGGGTCTTACTCAACTTCACACCTTGTAACACTGGCAAGAACCCTTTCTTTTCTTGATCCATTTTGAACTTCTTCAAAACTTTGTCAAGGTATGTGCTTTGTGAAAGTCCAATTAAGCGTCTTGATCTATCTCTATAGATCTTAATGCCCAAAATGTAAGCAGCTTCACCGAGGTCTTTCATTGAAAAACTCTTATTCAAGTATCCCTTTATGCTATCTAGAAATTCTATATCATTTCCAATCAGTAATATGTCATCCACATATAATATTAGAAATGCTACAGAGCTCCCACTCACTTTCTTGTAAATACAGACTTCTCCAAAAGTCTGTATAAAACCAAATGCTTTGATCACACTATCAAAGCGTTTATTCCAACTCCGAGAAGCTTGCACCAGTCCATAAATGGATCGCTGGAGCTTGCACACTTTGTTAGATCCCTTTGGATCGACAAAACCTTCTGGTTGCATCATATACAACTCTTCTTCCAGAAATCCATTCAGGAAAGCAGTTTTGACATCCATTTGCCAAATTTCATAGTCATAAAATGCGGCAATTGCTAACATGATTCGGACAAACTTAAGCATCGCTACGGGTGAGAAGGTCTCATCGTAGTCAATCCCTTGAACTTGTCGAAACCCTTTTGCAACAAGTCGAGCTTTGTAGACAGTAACATTACCGTCAGCGTCAGTCTTCTTCTTGAAGATCCATTTATTCTCAATTGCTTGCCGATCATCGGGCAAGTCAACCAAAGTCCACACTTTGTTCTCATACATGGATCCCATCTCAGATTTCATGGCTTCAAGCCATTTTGCGGAATCTGGGCTCACCATCGCTTCTTCATAGTTCGTAGGTTCATCATGATCTAATAGCATGACTTCCAGAATAGGATTGCAGTACCACTCTGGTGCGGATCTTACTCTGTTTGATCTACGAGGTTCTGTAGCAACTTGATCTGAAGTTCTATGATCATCATCATTAACTATCTCACTAATTGGTTCTGACGTCACAGAAACCGGTTCTTGTAATGTATTATTTTCCAATAAGGGAGCAGGTACAGTTACCTCATCAAGTTCTACTTTCCTCCCACTCACTTCTTTCGAGAGAAACTCCTTCTCTAGAAAGGATCCATTCTTAGCAACGAATGTCTTGCCTTCGGATCTATGATAGAAGGTGTACCCAACAGTCTCCTTTGGGTATCCTATGAAGACACATTTCTCCGATTTGGGTTCAAGCTTATTAGGTTGAAGCTTTTTCACATAAGCATCGCAGCCCCAAACTTTAAGAAACGACAACTTTGGTTTCTTGCCAAACCACAGTTCATAAGGCGTCGTCTCAACGGATTTTGATGGTGCGCTATTTATTGTGAATGCGGCTGTCTCTAAAGCATAACCCCAAAACGATAGCGGTAAATCTGTAAGAGACATCATAGATCGCACCATATCAAGTAAAGTACGATTATGACGTTCGGACACACCATTACGCTGTGGTGTTCCGGGTGGCGTGAGTTGCGAAACTATTCCGCATTGTTTCAAATGTAGACCAAACTCGTAACTCAAATATTATCCTCCACGATCAGATCGCAGAAACTTTATTTTCTTATTACGATGATTTTCCACTTCACTCTGAAATTCTTTGAACTTTTCAAATGTTTCAGATTTATGCTTTATTAAGTAGACATACCCATATCTGCTTAAATCATCTGTGAAGGTGAGAAAATAACGATATCCGCCACGAGCCTCAACATTCGTCGGACCACATACATCTGTATGTATGATTTCCAATAAATCTGTTGCTCTCTCCATAGTACCGGAGAACGACGTTTTAGTCATCTTGCCCATGAGGCACGGTTCGCAAGTACCGAGTGATTCATAATCAAGCGGTTCCAAAAGTCCATCAGTATGGAGTTCCTTCATGCGTTTTACACCGATATGACCTAAACGGCAGTGCCACAAATAAGTTGCACTATCATTATCAACTCTGCATCTTTTGGCTTCAACATTATGAATATGTGTATCACTACTATCGAGATTCATCAAAAATAGACCACTCTTCAAAGGTGCATGACCATAAAAGATATTACTCATATAAATAGAACAACCATTATTCTCTGATTTAAATGAATAACCGTCTCGCATCAAACAAGATCCAGATATAATGTTCATGCTCAACGCTGGCACCAAATAACAATTATTTAGGTCTAATACTAATCCTGAAGGTAGATGTAGAGGTAGCGTGCCGACCGCGATCACATCGACTTTGGAACCATTTCCCACGCGCATCGTCACCTCGTCCTTTGCTAGTGTTTGCTTAATCCGTAGTCCATGTTTCGAGTTGCAAATATTAGCAACAAAACCAGTATCAAATACCCAGGTGCTACTGCGAGCTCTAGTAAGGTACACATCAATAACATGTATATCACATATACCTTTGTTCACCTTGCCATCCTTCTTATCCGCCAAATACTTGGGGCAGTTCCGCTTCCAGTGTCCAGTTTGCTTGCAGTAGAAGCACTCAGTTTCAGGCTTAGGTCCAGACTTGGGTTTCTTCTCTTGAGCAGCAACTTGCTTGCTGTTATTCTTGAAGTTCCCCTTTCTTTTCCCTTTGCCCTTTTTCTTGAAACTAGTGGTCTTGTTGACCATCAACACTTGATGCTCCTTCTTGATTTCTACCTCCGCAGCCTTTAGCATTGCGAAGAGCTCGGGAATTGTCTTATCCATCCCTTGCATATTATAGTTCATCACGAAGCTCTTGTAGCTAGGTGGAAGTGATTGGAGAATTCTGTCAATGACGCTATCATCCGGAAGAGTAACTCCCAGTTGAATCAAGTGATTACAATACCGAGACATCTTGAGTATATGCTCACTGACAGAACTATTCTCCTCCATCTTGCAGCTATAGAACTTATTGGAGACTTCATATCTCTCAATCCGGGCATTCTTTTGGAATATTAACTTCAATTCCTGGAACATCTCATATGCTCCATGACGTTCAAAACATCATTGAAGTCCAGGTTCTAAGCCGTAAAGCATGGCACATTGAACTATCGAGTAGTCATCAACTTTGCTCTGCCAGACGTTCTTAACGTCGTCAGTTGCATCAGCAGCAGGCCTGGCACCCAGCGGTGCTTCCAGGACGTAACTTTTCTGTGCAGCAATGAGGATAATCCTCAAGTTTTTTTTTGAATAATTACTGTAGGGTAAAAACCCCACAACCCTTTATTGCAGTCTCAAGAAAGCAAACTGTACAGAAAGAGGAGAAAAAGATTACAATCCTAAGCTAAAGGATAAGAAGAACTTACAATTACATGAGGGAGTTAACCCAATCTACAAGCCTAGACTTCGAGCTATCCTTAAACCTATGTGACAGGAGAAGAATATCATGTACAAAGCTGCCCCTCCAGGCAGCAAAAGTAGCCTGAACTCCCCTGAAAGTTCTCCCATTTCTCAGAAACCAGATATTCCAAGCAGCTGTGAGCATAACTTCAAAGAAGAAGGGATGTCCAAATCTCTGCCTTGCTTGTGATATACTTTGCTGAATAGTAGAACCGTGTGACCAATCGATCTGCAGGTAGTTCCAAACCCTGGTACTGAAATTACAACCAAAAAAGAGATGAGCCCTGTCTTCCCAAACATAGGCATTACAAATGACACAGAGATTATCAGCCGTAGGGGACCTCCAGTGCCTGCGGACTAGCATGTCCTTAGTATTGAGCCTGTCAAAAAATAGAAGCCAGCCAAAAACCTTGATTTTCATAGTACACCTGCTCTGCCAAAGCCACTTGCAGGGTTGAATTGTTGGGAGGTGTGTATGCATGATGTCATAGAAGCTCTTTGCAGAGAACTGTCCAGATTTACTAGGCCAAATCCAAACATCAGGCAATGTTGGATCTCTCTGGAGATTGAACAGCCATTCTTCCAAGGTTTCTAGTTCTGTAGCTGCCTGTTGAGAGATTGGCAGATGGAACATGGAGAACAAATCCTGAGTTTGCAAGAACTCCCTGACAGAAACCTTATCATCCAAGACAAAAGAGAAAAGCCTTGGCAATCTGAGGCTAAGTGGTCTTGAAGAACCACCTACATGCCAAGCATCCAGCCAAAAGAGAGCAGAATCACCCATATTAACTTGCACTGAAGCAATGGACCTATATGTGTTAGCAAGCTTGAGAATGTCTTTCCACCAGAAAGAGCCAGTTAGGACTATTGCATGGGGCACAACTCCATCATAATAGCTATCCCAAATCAATTGTACCCAAGGAACCTGCTGCTTGTTGTAGAACTTATGCATTTGTTTGAGGAGCAAACCTTGATTCTGGACATTGAGATTTAAGATGCCAAGACCTCCCTTATCCTTCGGCCTACAAACTAAATCCCAGGCAGCTAGGGATTGCTTAGGCACCTCAGAATTTCCTCTTCACAGGCACTGCCTGAAAATCCCATCCAACTGTTTGATAATACCAGGTGGTATATTCAAGCTACAGAGGAAGTGTATGGGCATGGAAGTAAGCACAGATGTGAGCAATTGCAACCTGGATCCTTGGTTGAGCATGGCAGAACTAACAGATAATCTTCTTTCAACACTATCCACTAATGGCATGAAATCAATGATTCTAGGTCTTGTAGTACCAAGTGGCAAACCCAGATATGTGAAAGGTAAGTGTTCTAGCTTACATCCCAGAATGGAAGACAATCGCTGTGCCTCTGTGGGATTAACATTAAGTGGCACCATTGATGATTTTGCAAAATTAACCTTTAGGCCAGTGGACTGTTGGAAGATATGAAGCATATTCTTAAGAGCTACCAACTGTTCCTCAACTGCAAAAAGGATAATTATTGTGTCATCTCCGTACTGAATGATGTGAAAATCAGGGTCCTGAGATGGGATGGGTAGTGTTAGAACTCCCTTAGCCAGCATATCATTGACCACGGATTGCAATAAATCAGCAGCTATGACAAATAAGAGAGGGGATAATGGACCCCCCTGTCTGACCCCACATTTATAGTTGAACTGCTTGCCAGGTACCCCATTAAGCAAAATAGATGATGATCCTGAGGAGAGAATCTCTTTAATCCAAGAAATCCATTTGGCATCAAAACCTTTGTGCTGAAGAACTTGTAAGATGAGGTCATGCTCCACTGTGTCAAAAGCTTTAGCAAAATCCAATTTCAGAATGATAATTGGTCTTTTTGATTGGTTGCATTGATGTATATATTCAAAAGCCCAAGCCAGATAGTCCTGGATGGCTCTGCTCTTCAGAAACCCATATTGGTTCTTATGGATGCATTGCAGAATGACCTTCTGAAGTCTATTAGCTAAAATCTTAGTGAGGAACTTGAGGCATGTGTTAGTGAGAGAGATGGGTCTAAAATCCTCAGGTCCCTCGGGAGATAGCATCTTTGGAATTAAGGTAATAAGGGATCCATTAATATTTTCCAAAGATAGCCTCCCATCATAAAACCCCTGAATGAGAGCCAGAAAATCCTTCTCAATGATGGGCCAACACCTCTTAACAAAAAGACCATTAAAACCATCCGGCCCAGGAGCTCGATCAGTCGGCAACTCCTTAAGGACAGTGTTGATTTCATCAGTAGAAAACGGCTCAGAGAGACTGCTAAGTCCCTCCACAGGTTGAATAAGGGCTGGCAAATCAAAGCCCATATTGATACCTTGGGCCTGGCCCATTCTGCTTTTAAAAGAGGACCAAAGGATTCCCGCCATTTGAGAGTGATCAGAAACTGGGTCAGCACCTGCAACAGAGAGGCTTGCAATCGTGTTCCTGCACAGATGTTCTGAAGCCATTGCATGAAAAAACTTAGAATTCTCCTCTCCCACCTTAATACAACGGATTGTACACCTCTGCTTCCAATAAATGTAATGTATGCGAAGCAGATTCTCATGGTGCAATTTAAAAATCTTCCGAAAGTTAAATTCAGGTGTGGTGAGAGGCCGCAATTCTTCCAGGCTATCAAAGAATAAGATGACACGAGAGCAATCCATTGTCAATTGTTTTAGGGACGACAGGTTCTTGCTCCAAGCCTTGAGGGCAGAACGTAGGCGCTTAAACTTGGTTGTCAAGACGGCAGAAGGAGATAGATCAGCAAACACTGGCTGGTACCAAGAAAGCTTGACACAGTCCAAAAACCCTGGCATATCCACCCAATAATTCTCAAACCTGAAGACCCTGGATTTAGGTATATTGGTGTCAATTGAAACCACACAGGGGACATGATCAGACGACGTTTTCGCCAGGGGTAGAACGACAGTGTTGGGGTAAATAGAAATCCAGTCAAAAGTGGTAAAAAACCAATCAAGTTGTTCAAGCAATGGTTGTTCTTGCATATTGGACCAAGTAAAACTCCTGCCCTTTAAAGGCAATTCTAGCAAACCCAAATGGCCAATAATCTCATTAAAGAGGAAGATGTCATTAACATCACCTCCTGGCCTGTTCCTATTATCAAAGGAGCGAATGAAGTTGAAATCTCCCAGAAACAACCAATTCTCATCAGTGGGTATATTAAGATGGTAGAGCCAACTAAAAAAATTATCCCTTGGGGGGCCATCACAGGGTCCATAAACGGACACTAGGGTCCACTTTTCAGAATTATGGACTGACTGAAAAGAAATTATGATGCCAAAACTCTGAATTTGAACAAGGGTCCCTTGGAAGATGGACGAGTTCCAAACCACAAGGATGCCACCAGAAGCACCAACGGCCGGGGCAAACACAAAAGTATCAAAGCGCCGAGGACAAAAAGATCTAATTTTCTGAATATCAAAATCTGCACACTTCATTTCTTGCAGGCAAACAATGGAGCATTGGCTCTCCTCACTCTTTGCTCTCACATCGCGCTGACGAGCATCTGAATTCAGGCCACGGACATTCCAACAAAGCACACGCCAATTACGATAAGTTGTACTATCCATAAAGAGCTCGCAACGATAAAATAAGGACTATCAGGCATAACCTAGCAGTTTCACAGACCACAGTCGCACTACCCAAAAGTGCATACAGTGCAACAAGTTCAGATAAAACATAGCCATTACAGAAACAAAAACCATGCCAGGCAAGACCCCTCTGGCACCAATCTTGAAGTCTAAGTTTACTCATCATCGGACACCGGGGCAGAAGAGGAGTTCTTAGGAGGAGCCGTAAGCTTCTCCAGAGTCAGATGTTCTGCTGAAATACCCAAATGAGCTCCGACCGCCTGCAGGTCAGCGATGGGTGTTGGTGGAGGTGTTGCCTGTGCTGCATCTTCATGAACGTCAGAGTCTTCAACTGATGGCTTGGTCTTCTTGGCCCTCGGGCGGCGCAATGCAGAGGCTTTGGTAGGGATTGCGGAGTTTGGTTTGTAACCAGAAGCCTTAGCAGCGCTGCGCGTCATGCGCCTGACGGAGAAGTCCGGAATTGGAGCAACAGTCACTAGCGACCGACGACCTCGCCTGGCCTCACGTCCACGCTTGCCAAGCACGGGAGGAAGAGCAGACATGAACTGAAAGTCATCGTCGTTCTGTGGCGCTTCAACATTGGTATGCTGCACGGGTTCAACCTGCTCATTTGAAGAAACTTGAGGCTCCACAGGATCCGAGGAAATCTCTTCAAGAACCACAGACGAGCGAGGTGCCGGAGGATTTCAATGTTTCATCAAAAGCTCAAAAGAGAAATCATAATGCTTAGGCAAAACACAGGTGGTGAGTTGAGACTGCCATTGTTGGTCTGCGGGTAGCGAAAGAGGCACCTTTCTGATGAAAAATTCAGGCATCAGTGAACGAAAAGACCTCTCCCAGATAAGTTGTGGAGGAAGCACAGGACCATAAACAACACGAACGATTCCCAATTGAATTGGATCAAGGGGAGCCACTTGGTGCTGCGCCACAACATGATGGACAGGCTGTTGAACCTCCTCTAAATCCATCTCATTATCAGAGTCCAAGGAAGGGTTGAGAACCATGGAATTCTGCTCTTGAACTATATCCTGCTGCTGACCAGGTGCATCCTCATGTTGTTGCTGTGGCTGCTGAACCTGCTCCTCCCAAGGGCCCCATCCAGCATCATTGTCATTGTTAGCCTCATTGACATTCACACCCCAGCCACCCGCATTGTTACCCTGGTTTGGATTATGGTGAGGAGGAACGGCATTCCAACCAAGAGCAGGGTATGGTGGCATTGCCCAGAAGGGCTGCGGTGGGTTTACGCCTGGCATAGGATGTGGATTGCCGTCAAGTGGCATTGGGTCTTCGTCAGCAGGAATCATAGCATCCGCAAATTCTCCAGTCAAGATGAAACAACCTGCCGTCCAAGATACAACATCGCCGCCCTAGTTTGCAAAGTTTCGAAAAACCACAGAACGCGGCACCAACGCATTATCTAGAAAAGAAGCTCTGACCAAGGATCTAACCAGACGACGATCAGTTTGATTCCAGTAGTGAAACTGGCCAAAAGTTCCAACAACCTCGGCCAAGCACTGCGTGTTGCGATAATCAAGAGGCACTCCAATAAACATCAGCCAGCCCGTTCTATGACCATGAATAGCTCTGAAACCCTCCCCCTGGTCGTGTGGAATAAACTTGACAAAAAGCGCCTCTCCATCTTCATCCACACCAAGGGGAAAAGGAGGGTGCTGAGTAAATGAACCCCTCACTACAGGATCCTCCATCTCAAAAGCCCTACTCCTTGGAACCAAGTCTGAGCAGAAAGCACCGGAATATGCAGGGTCTGTGTAAGAAAATCAAGAACCTGCTGTCGACGGATAGCAACCAAATGTGCTTAGGGTATTGGCTCGACGATTGCCACCATGTACTGCTCATGGTTGCGTGGGGGCGTGATGGCAGGCGTGTAGAAGGTCCTTGGGAGCCGATCTTCTCCATCGTTGATGATATCATATCCAGCCGGAACAAAGCGATGCGAGTCAATCGCATAGACCGCCATTGGCGATGGCGGCGATGCAGCTGATGGCACGGCGGATGCAGGAACGGCCGGCGAAGATTGCGAGCTTGGCGGCGCTGGGTGGGAGACGGACGATTGGGGTTTTTTGGGAGGTGAAGGCGTCTGGTTTGGGGAAACCGAAGAGGCCAGGGAGTTGTCTTTCTTGGCGCGGGCTCCAAAGCCTTTGGATGGGACTTTTGGCACCCAGAGAGGAGAATCGGGTGGTTGGCCGGTGCAGTCCCGTTTAATGTGACCAGACCAAAAACAGTTCCTACACCGAATCCTATTAGAACAAGTCTCTGTCCGGTGGCCCATACCCAAGCAATTCTGACAGTCCCAAAACGCAGCAGCCATATTTTCAATCATCTCGTCAAAGCTCTATAAATCCCTGACAACATCCTGTGGCGATGGAGAGGATTGCTCGAAAACTGTGGAGTCAAGTTGGGCCAAACTGTCCTCTTCATCATCAGAAATTTCAATGGGCTGAGAGGAGGAGGATGTGGGCTGAGGTGCAGGCCCAGAGCAGTCCAATGGTGGAGAATCCGGAATGTCCACAAAGTCCGGTCCAATAAACTTCAAACCAGCAGGAGATCCGGGGTTGCCGCCAACAGACAACGGAGATTCCGGAGAAAGTTGAAACGAACCGAAAAGGATCGCCGGAGGCGGTGAGCTAGCTACGGCCATCACCGGAGATGAGGGGCCTGAGGCTTCCTGGGTTGAAACATGATAACCAGCCTCACGGACAGTCAACACGTCTGAGGGCATGGATGATAACTATAACCCTTACGAGCAGGATAGTTGAGAAACGTAGCAAAACGTAGTGATTTCTTTGGGTGACCAGAGATAGATCTACCACGCATTGAGGATTTACTAGGAGTATGTTTCATGGCCTGCATCCCAAGTAAAACCCTACGTTTTGTTGGACTAACTAAGGTCCATTCCTGCTGGCATTCAGCCTGCCATAGACGGAATTCTTTCTCCCAATCTGGACCACCATGGCCCCAGAGATGAAAATAGCACTTGAAAAGATCGCAGACAAAACTACGCTGATGCAGAATGAAAAACCCCACTTGCTTGCAGGAAACCGTGAAAGAAAAAACCCGATCGTTGAGGTACGATACCTTGAGATGAGAGCAATAACCACCAATTGCAGATTCAAGAGCGAGACCAACATTATCCTCATCCAGACAAAAAGAGTGCCGGGCAAAAGAGATTACCATCGTGAAGTGCCCCGAGTCGGTGGTCGGATGCACAGATCGATTGAAAGTGCGCTGGATCTCAGCTGCCAAAGCCATCCCCGGGTTAAAGTCCAAACCCAATGAGATGGAGGCATGCACCGCCATGGAGATGACAACCAACAAGGAGAGCAACGTGCGCCGGAGAGAGTGGTGCGATCAGAGATGAAAACCCACGGTCAGGTGGGCTGATCGCCGGTGGGGTGGGTGGCTAGGGTTAAGGTGGCGACGGGGTGGAGGTGGAGGTCGACGCCATGGGAATTGAGCATAGTTGATAATCCTCAAGTTACGACCCAGTCCGCGTAACTGCTACCATCATCTTTCAACTTTGCTTTCTCAAGGAACGCATTAAAATTCAACGGAACAATAGCACGGGCCATCTATCTACAATCAACATAGACAAGCAAGATACTATCAGGTACTAAGTTTATGATAAATTTAAGTTCAATTAATCATATTACTTAAGAACTCCCACTTAGATAGACATCCCTCTAATCCTCTAAGTGATCACATGATCCAAATCAACTAAACAATAACCGATCATCACGTGAAAAGGAGTAGCTTTCAATGGTGAACATCACTATGTTGATCATATCTACTATATGATTCACGCTCGATCTTTCGGTCTCCGTGTCCCGAGGCCATATCTGCATATGCTAGGATCGTCAAGTTTCACCCGAGTATTCTGCGTGTGCAAAACTGGCTTGCACCCGTTGTAGATGGACGTAGAGCTTATCACACCCGATCATCATGTGGTGTCCGGGCACGACGAACTTTGGCAACGGTGCATACTCAGGGAGAACACTTTTATCTTGAAATTTAGTGAGAGATCATCTTATAATGCTACCGTCAATCAAAGCAAGATAAGATGCATAAAAAGATAAACATCACATGCAATCAATATAAGTGATATGATATGGCCATCATCATCTTGTGCTTGTGATCTCCTTCTCCGAAGCACCTCCATGATTGCCATCTTCACCGGCGCGACACCTTGATCTCCATCGTAGCATCGTTGTCGTCTCGCCAATCTTTATGCTTCTACGACTATCGCTACCGCTTAGTGATAAAGTAAAGCATTACAGGGCGATTGCATTGCATACAATAAAGCGACAACCATATGGCTCCTGCCAGTTGCCGATAACTCAGTTACAAAACATGATCATCTCATACAATAAAATTTAGCATCATGTCTTGACCATATCACATCACAACATGCCCTGCAAAAACAAGTTAGACGTCCTCTACTTTGTTGTTGCAAGTTTTACGTGGCTGCTACGGGCTTAGCAAGAACCAATCTTACCTACGCATCAAACCACAATGATAGTTTGTCAAGTTGGGGTTGTTTTAACCTTCGCAAGGACCGGGCGTAGCCACACTAGGTTCAACTAAAGTTGGAGAAACTGACACCTGCTAGCCACCTTTGTGCAAATCACGGCGGTAGAACCAGTCTCGCGTAAGCGTACGCGTAATGTCGGTCCAGGCTGCTTCATCTAACAATACCGCCGAACCAAATTATCACATGCTGGTAAGCAGTATGACTTATATCGCCCACAACTCACTTGTGTTCTACTCGTGCATATAACATCAAACCATAAAACCTAGGCTCGGATGCCACTGTTGGGGAACGTAGTAATTTCAAAAAAATTCCTATGCACACGCAAGATCATGGTGATGCATAGCAACGAGAGGGGAGAGTGTTGTCTACGTACCCTCGTAGACCGAAGCGGAAGTGTTGACACAACGTAGAGGAAGTAATCGTACGTCTTCCCGATTCGACCGATCCAAGCACCGAACGGACGTCACCTCCGAGTTCAGCACACGTTCACCTCGATGACGATCCCCGGACTCCGATCCAGCAGGGTGTCGAGGATGAGTTCCGTCAGCACGACGGCGTGGTGACGATGATGACGTTCTACCGACGCAGGGCTTTGCCCAAGCACCGCAACGATATGACCGAGGTGGAATATGGTGGAGGGGGGCACCGCACATGGCTAAGGAACGATCACGAAGATCAACTTGTGTGTCCTAGGGTGCCCCCTGCCCCCGTATATAAAGGAGGGAGGGGGAGGTGCGGCCGGCCCCTTTGGGGTGCGCCTGGAGGAGTCCTACTCCCACCGGGAGTAGGACTCCCCCCTCTTGCCTTATTGGAGAAGGAAAGGGGGAAGGGGAAGAGGAAAGGGGGGGCGCCGCCCCCCTTCCTTGTCCTATTCGGACTAGGGGGGAGGGGGCGCGCGGCCTGCCCTGGCCGGCCCTCCTCTTCTCCCTTAAGGCCCATGTAGGCCCAATAACCCCCGGGGGGTTCCGGTAACCCCTGGTACTCCAGTAAATCCTGATTTCACCCGGAACGATTCCGATGTCCAAATATAGGCTTCCAATATATCAATCTTTATGTCTCGACCATTTCGAGACTCCTCGTCATGTCCATGATCACATCCGGGACTCCGAACAACCTTCGGTACATCAAAACATAAACTCATAATAAAACTGTCATCGTAACGTTAAGCGTGCGGACCCTACGGGTTCGAGAACTATGTAGACATGACCTAGAACCATTCTCGGTCAATAACCAATAGCGGAACCTGGATGCTCATATTGGCTCCCACATATTCTACGAAGATCTTTATCGGTCAGACCGCGTAACAACATACGTTTGTTCTCTTTGTCATCGGAATGTTACTTGCCCGAGATTCGATCGTCGGTATCCAATACCTAGTTAAATCTTGTAACCGGCAAGTCTCTTTACTCGTTCCGTAATACATCATATCGCAACTAACTCATTAGCTGCAATGTTTGCAAGGCTTAAGTGATGTGTATTACCGAGAGGGCCCAGAGATACCTCTCCGACACTCGGAGTGACAAATCCTAATCTCGAAATACGCCAACCCAACAAGTACCTTCGGAGACACCTGTAGAGCACCTTTATAATCACCCAGTTACGTTGTGACGTTTGGTAGCACACAAAGTGTTCCTCTGGTAAACGTGAGTTGCATAATCTCATAGTTAAAGGAACATGTATAAGTCATGGATAAAAGCAATAGCATCATACTAAACGATCGAGTGCTATGCTAATGGAATGGGTCATGTCAATCAGATCATTCAACTAATGATGTGATCTCGTTAATCAAATAACAACTCTTTGTTCATGGCTAGGAAACATAACCATCTTTGATCAATGAGCTAGTCAAGTAGAGGCATACTAGTGACACTCTGTTTGTCTATGTATTCACACATGTATTATGTTTCCAGTTAATACAATTCTAGCATGAATAATAAACATTTATCATGATATAAGGAAATAAATAATAACTTTATTATTGCCTCTAGGGCATATTTCCTTCAGTCTCCCACTTGCACTAGAGTCAATAATCTAGATCACATCACCATGTGATTAACATCAATAGTTCACATCATCATGTGATTAACACCCATAGTTCACATCGATATGTGATCAACACCCAAAGGGTTTACTAGATTCAGTAATCTAGTTCACATCGCTATGTAATTAACACCCAAAGAGTACTACAGTGTGATCAACACCCGTAACTCCCCAGTACTCCCGAAAATACCCGAATCACTCAGAACCCTTCCGATGTCCGAATATAGTCGTCCAATATATCGATCTTTACGTCTCGACCATTTCGAGACTCCTCGTCATGTCCCCGATCTCATCCGGGACTCCGAACTCCTTCGGTACATCAAAACTCATAAACTCATAATATAACTGTCATCGTAACCTTAAGCGTGCGGACCCTACGGTTCGAGAACAATGTAGACATGACCGAGACACGTCTCCAGTCAATAACCAATAGCGGGACCTGGATGCCCATATTGGCTCCTACATATTCTACGAAGATCTTTATCGGTCAGACCGCGTAACAACATACGTTTGTTCCCTTTGTCATTGGTATGTTACTTGCCCGAGATTCGATCGTCGGTATCCAATACCTAGTTAAATCTTGTAACCGGCAAGTCTCTTTACTCGTTCCGTAATACATCATATCGCAACTAACTCATTAGCTGCAATGTTTGCAAGGCTTAAGTGATGTGTATTACCGAGAGGGCCCAGAGATACCTCTCCGACACTCGGAGTGACAAATCCTAATCTCGAAATACGCCAACCCAACAAGTACCTTCGGAGACACCTGTAGAGCACCTTTATAATCACCCAGTTACGTTGTGACGTTTGGTAGCACACAAAGTGTTCCTCTGGTAAACGGGAGTTGCATAATCTCATAGTCATAGGAACATGTATAAGTCATGAAGAAAGCAATAGCAACAAACTAATCGATCAAGTGCTAAGCTAACGGAATGGGTCAAGTCAATCAAATCATTCACCTAATGATGTGATCTCGTTAATCAAATAACAACTCTTTGTCTATGGTTAGGAAACATAACCATCTTTGATTAACGAGCTAGTCAAGTAGAGGCATACTAGTGACACTCTGTTTGTCTATGTATTCACACATGTATTATGTTTCCAGTTAATACAATTCTAGCATGAATAATAAACATTTATCATGTTCTTGCTCCAATGTTCATCCCTCTTATCCATGCCAGGCCCTTCATTTGTAAGCAAAACAAATGTATCCAATTTAGGCAGCATCATATTCTCATGAATATTAGAATTATTACCAAGAAATGAAAGTACCTGATAATTTAATTGGCGTGCGCGAGCTCTAGTAATTGGTCCAGTATATGTAGTAGTAGGGGCTATGGGTGTAACAATGGTATTGATGTCCTCATCATCCTCCCCTTCTTGAAATGAAGTCATCCTCGACGGAAGCACATCTTCCTCACCCAAATAAGGCTTCAAATCTGCAATGTTAAAAGTGGGACTAACCCCAAAATCTGTAGGCATCTCAAGTTTATATGCATTATCATTTATTTTCTATAACACCTTAAAAGGACCATCAGCACGTGGCATTAGCTTTGATTTGCGCAAATTAGGAAACCTATCCTTACGCAAATGTAACCAAACAAGATCTCCAGGTGCAAAGACAACATGTTTTCTACCCTTATCTCCAGCAAGTTTATATTTAGCATTCATACGCTCAATGTTGTCCTTAGTTAACTCATGCATTTTTAAGATCAATTCAGCACGTTGTTTAGCATCAAAATTAACCTTCTCCGAAGATGGAAGAGGCAACAAATCAATGGGTGCACGAGGTAGGAAACCATACACAATTTCAAAAGGGCACATCTTAGTAGTAGAGTGCAATGAATGATTATAAGGAAATTCAATATGAGGCAAGCATTCTTCCCACATTTTCTTATTATTCTTCAAAACAGCCCTAAGCATAGTAGACAACGTTCTATTGACTACTTCAGTTTGACCATCCGTTTGGGGGTGACAAGTTGTACTAAAAAGCAGTTTAGTCCCCAACTTAGCCCATAAACATCTCCAAAAGTGGCTAAGAAATTTAGTATCACGATCTGAAACAATAGTATTTGGCACACCATGCAAGCGAATAATTTCACGAAAGAACAAATCAGCAACATTAACAGCATCATCGCTTTTATGACATGGTATAAAGTGTGCCATTTTCGAGAATCTATCCACGACAACAAATATGCTATCCCTCCCCTTCTTTGTTCGAGGTAAACCTAAAACAAAGTCCATAGATATATCCTCCCAAGGAACACTAGGCACAGGCAAAGGCATATATAAACCATGAGGATTGAGTCGTGACTTAGCTTTTTAACATGTAGTGCAGCGAGCAACAAAACGCTCAACATCCCGTCTCATCTTTGGCCAAAAGAAATGTGTAGCAAGTACGTCCTCCGTCTTCTTCACGCCAAAGTGTCCCATTAATCCTCCTCCATGCACCTCCTGCAACAACAAAAGACGAACAGAGCTAGCAGGAATGCATAGCTTGTTAGCGCGGAACACAAAACCATCATTAATAACGAACTTGTTCCATGTTCTTCCTTCTTTACAATTCTGCATTACATCTTTAAAATCAGCATCATGCACATATTGATCTTTGATGGTCTCCAAACCAAATATTTTGAAGTCAAGTTGTGAAAGCACAGTATAGCGCATCAGCAATAACATTTTCTTTACCCTTCTTGTGTTTAATGACATAAGGGAAAGTCTCAATGAATTCAACCCATTTAGCATGTCTACGATTCAGTTTAGCTTGACTTTTAATATGTTTCAAAGATTCATGATCAGAATGTATAACAAATTATTTGGGCCATAAATAATGTTGCCATGTCTCTAAAGTCCGAACAAGAGCATACAAATCTTTATGATAAGTAGAATAGTTCAGACTAGGCCCACTCAATTTTTCAGAAAAGTATGCAACAGGTTTGCCATCTTGTAATAACACACCTCCTAATCCAATTCCACTAGCATCACATTCAAGCTCAAAAGTCTTATTAAAGTCAGGAAGTTGGAGTAAAGGAGCATGTGTCAACTTATCTTTCAATACTGTGAATGCTTCTTCCTGTGCGGTACCCCAAACAAAAGGCACATCCTTCTTTGTAAGCTCATTGAGAGGTGCAGCAATGGTGCTAAAATCTCTCACAAAACGCCTATAGAAACCAGTGAGTCCAAGAAAACTCCTCACTTGTGTGACCGTTTTGGGCTGCGACCAACTCTCAATAGCTTCAATCTTGGCTTTATCAACTTCAATTCCCTGTGGAGTAACAACATAGCCAAGAAAAGATACTCGGTCGGTGCAAAAGGTGCACTTCCCAAGGTTACCAAACAAACGTGCATCACGTAGAGCATTAAAAACAACACGTAAATGTTCCAAATGTTCTTCCAAAGATTTGCTATAAATCAGTATATCATCAAAATAGACTACCACAAATCGTCCAATGAAAGCACGTAAAACTTCGTTCATTAGTATCATGAAAGTACTAGGTGCATTAGTTAACCCAAAAGGCATGACTAACCACTCATATAAACCAAACTTAGTTTTAAATGTTGTTTTCCATTCATCTCCCAATTTCATACGAATTTGATGGTATCCACTACGCAAATCAACTTTGGAGAATATTGTAGAGCCACTCAATTCATCAAGCATAACATCTAGCCTAGGAATAGGATGACGATAACGAATAGTAATATTATTAATGCCTCTACAATCAACACACATACGCGACGTATCATCCTTTTTAGGCACTAGTATAATAGGAACAGCACAAGGACTAAGAGATTCGCGTATATAACCTTTGTCGAGCAGCTCCTGTACTTGACGCATAATCTCCTTCGTCTCCTCTGGATTGGTACGATATGGTGCACGATTGGGTAGCGATGCACCGGCAATTAAGTCAATTTGATGCTCAATCCCTCGAATAGGTGGTATTCCCGGTGGCACGTCTTGTGGGAAGACGTGAGCGAACTCCTGCAAAATGTTAGTGACAGCAGGGGGCAAAGAGGAAGGCACGTCCTCGGATGAAAATAATGCCTCTTTGCACACAAAAGCATAGCAAACAGATTTGCTAGAATCTAGCTCATCAATATCAGATTTGGTGGCAAGTAAACATGCACTTTTCAATTTAATTTCAGAAGCAACAGTAAATGGTTTATTATTAGGCTTCATTTGTTTCTCAAATTCTTTTGCCACAATCTGATTTTCACTCTTATTTTTCTCCTGTTTTGCTTTATTAGCTCTATTAATATCATCTTCCAAAATGGAATCAGGAGTCATAGGAAGCAAAGTAATATTTTTATCCTTATGAACAAGAGTATATTGATTGTTTCTACCATGGTGTACATAATTTTTATCAAATTGCCATGGTCTACCAAGTAATAAGGAACATGCTTGCATAGGTACCACATCACAATCAACATAATCAGCATATGTAGAGATACTAAAATGCACATGAACAGTACGTGTTACTTTAACCTTGCCGTTGTTGTTGAACCATTGGATGTAGTAAGGATGTGGATGTGGTCTTGTGGTGAGAGATAGCTTCTCCACCATCTCCATGCTAGCCAAGTTGTTGCAGCTCCCTCCATTTATGATGACGTGAATAGAACGTTCCTTCACAACTCCCTTTGTATGGAACAAATTATGCCTCTGATTTTGCTCAGCTTGTGTAACCTACACACTCAAAACACGTTGAGCAACTAAACATTCATACCTGTCAGCATCTTCAGCAGCCATGTATTGGGTCTCATGATCAGAATCATCTCCACCGTGTTCTTCATGTGTAATAAGAGCCAAAGTCTCCTCATCATAGTCACTAGCGGACTCATACCCACCATCCTCAGTAACAATCATCACACGCTTAGATGGGCATTCTCTCGCATAATGACCTCCACCCTTGCAACGTCGACAAATAATATCATGTGTTTGCCCTGTTGATGCCATGGATGAAGAAGAGCTCTTCGCAGGCCCAAAAGGTGTGTTCTTGGCAGATAGTGGTGATGGTGCCTGCTTTATTATATCACGGTTGGAGGTGGCAGCCGATGGAGGTGCCGGTGTAGCAGAACATGTGGAAGTAGATGATGCATGTGGTGTCCATGATGAAGGTCGACCTGCAGAAAAGTTAGTCCGCGCCAATGCCTGTCGATCCTGCACTTCACGTTCAGCTTTACAAGCAAGATGGAATAATCGAGTGATATTATTATAATCCTTGTAGTCTAGAATGGTCTGAATCTCTCTATTTAATCCACCCAGAAAACGTGCAAGCATAGCTTCATTATCCTCAACAATACCACATCTAATCAAGCCAGTTTGTAATTCCTGATGATATTCTTCTACCGAATTTTTTCCTTGTCTTAAGCGCTGCAATTTTTGAAGTAATTCATGTTGATAATATGGTGGAACCCAACGAGTACGCGTAGCAGTTTTCAAAGCAGCCCAAGTAGCTGGAACAGGATATAATCGACAATTTTCAGACCACCAAACACATGCAAAGCTAGTGAAAGCACAAACAGCACCAGGAACATGTCTCTCCTCAGGATATTGTAAACATGTAAATTGTTGTTCAGTTTCTAACTCCCAAGTAAGATATATATCAGGAACATATCTACCCTCAAATGGTGGAATATTCAATTTCAGTTTAGGGAGATGGTCATGATCTCGTACCTGAGGGGGAGCCCTAACATTGCCATTATTTGCATGTGGACGACTTGGTGGTTGTGGTGCTGGTGGTTGCACGTAGTTCTGATTTTCATCAACCTCATCCTCATAATCTCCCGCATAATCATCCTCCTCCACATCAGCAGCAGGAGCCATAGAAGTATCAACAGCAGCACCAGCAGTTTGGCCAGGCTGAAGAGGGACACGGCTCGCTCGGCGGAGGGCTGTTTCCCGACGTGGAGGTAGTCGTTGTTGTTGCTGTTGTTGCAGAGGTGCGGCAGGTGCAGCCGGTGGTGGTGGTGGTGGAAAACGCGAAAGCAATTCGGCAAACTTGTTATCGAGCTTTGTTTCAAACGTCTTCTCCATGCCATCTATCTTCTCCATGGCCCCTTTAAATCTGTTTAGCACATCTTGCACCTGTCCACTCATCATTTGCTAAAACTTATCATGAAGCTCCTTGTTCGTCAAGTTCTCCCAGTCAGTCTCGTCGGCTTGTGATCCTGGCATGGTTAGCAGCAATAGAAACACACAAGAATATGATCCTATAGACTACTAACAAGTGGTGGTGGTGACGGGTGTCACAAATCCGTCAAGCAAATCTCAAATTCTTACCAGTTCTTACCCAGCAGCAGGCGGTGATCGGCAACCGTTGTAGTCAAAACTTCTCTAAATCTTGGATAGAGCGATTGCCAGGGAGATTCAAACACACGACGTAGATGTATGTGGAGCTGGGAAGGCTTATAGTATGGTAAGAAAATGGGTCAGCAATAATCAATTCAGAGATGCAAAGTTGAATAAACGCTCAACGATGGTACTGTGCTAGTCCTAGGCTAGACCGTGCTAGAGACGCGAGCCTAGAACACTAACAAAATCACGGTGCTGCACGGAAACAAGGGAAAAGCACACTCTGGAATTTTTTTTCGCTCTGTTTTTTTTGCGCTCTTTTTTTTGCGCTCCTCTTTTTTTTTGCGAAAAATCACTATAATGGCGAGTGTCTCAAAACTCTTCCCAGGTCAAACTGACAGGATGGGTACGGATTTTTTTTGACAATTTTTTCGGAAATCAGGGCAGCGACGACGAAAAAGTGCGACAAAAAATCACTATGACGGCGAGTGTCTCAAAACACTCAGAACAACCTAAAAATAGGATAGGGAAAAAAATTTCGGTCGCCGAAATTTTGGCCTAAAAACTGCTCGGGGGTCTCCAGATTCTTTTTTTTTCGAGACCTACGCAGGCAAGGAAACATGAATCGAAATTTAGATGGATCTCGAAAACAAACCTAATATGAGAAGAACTCGGATTGGTGGTGGATATATGGTGGTGGTATATGGCAGCGGTGGTGGTATATGGTAGCGGTGGTGGTATATGGATACGGATTGGTGGTGGTATATGGATACGGATTGGTGGTGGTATATGGATACGGATTGGTGGTGGTATATGGATACGGATTCAGAGCGGTGGCGGATAAGCACTGGTGGTAGATGGCAAGGCGATGATGATGGTGCGACGGCGGCGTGACAACTTATGACCAGAACTCGAAACTCTAAAAGACTAGACTCTAAAACCAGTAACTTGACATGACGATGCAACCGCAAATTCAACAAAGCAAAAACCCTAAAAAGATTATGCAAAGGCTCAGATTGGTTCGGATATGATGAACTAACCCTAATTTTTTTGTGGTTTTTTCGTGGACTGTAGGTATGAAGAACAGACTCGATCTAATCTACGAAAAAGTGTAAAATCTCACCGAGCAACCTGGAAATCTGATACCACTTGATAGAGGCAAATGTGTCCCGATGTTTCGATGAGATGGTGGCTATCGTTTTCTGTGGGAGTCGACCTTGACGATCCGACTACGAACGTCCGAGACGTCGCGCCTTAGCAATCACTAAACCAACTTCCGAGGGTTATTGACCACGCCGGAGCACGATCAACCTGACCACGAGGGCTTGTTTCCTGCGAGCAAACGAAGAACAAGCAAGAAACTAAGATTGCAATCTGGATATTGCGAATATAAGAGGAAAGCTTTATTAATGAAGGCGGGGTTCTGTGACGCCTTGGTCTGGTCGTTGAACACAAACAAAGTACGCGAAGTTGCAGCTATGGCAAACTTTTAATCTAAACAAAACCCAAAGTCTAAACGGTGCCCTAAGGGTTGTATATATGGAGGAAGAGTGGGGAATTTCGTGGCCCTTGGGGAATGGGTCCGAAAACAACCCTATCTCTTGTTTCCCCACACATACGGACTCTAAAATAGCCTATACTTATGTATTTTGAAATTACATGGGCCTGGCCCAATAATAAGGTGACGCAACACCTAGAATAGCCTCTGGACGAAGTTTATGAAGTGGCATCGTGTATATTTCGTCCAAGGCTTCATGCACTCATTATGGTGGCTTCAATGTCCTAAAATCATCACTTGTAACTCCGTTATTGTTCCCCTTGCGCATGCCATCAACTCCATGCTTGTTCTTGCTCCAATGTTCATCCCTCTTATCCATGCCAGGCCCTTCATTTGTAAGCAAAACAAATGTATCCAATTTAGGCAGCATCATATTCTCATTAACATTAGAACCATTGCCAAGAAATGAAAGTACCTGATAATTTAATTGGCATGCGCGAGCTCTAGTAATTGGTCCAGTATATGTAGTAGTAGGGGCTGTGGGTGTAACAATGGTATTGATGTCCTCATCAGCCATGGAGGAGGAAGCACAAGGGGAGAACCTGTCCTCCTCTCTTCCGGTGGCGCCGGAGTGCCATCGGGAGGGGAATCATCGCCGTGGTGATCGTCTTCATCAACATCACCATCCTCATCTCTTTTACGCGGTCCACTCTCCCTCACCCCGCTGTAATCCCTACTTGAACATGGTGCTTTATGCCACATGTTATGATCCAATGATGTGTTGCCATCCTATGATGTTTTGAGTAGATATCTTTTGTCTTTGGGTTGATTGATGATCTAGATTGGTATGATTTGTATGTTTTACTTTGGTGCTGTCCTATGGTGCCCTCCGTGTCGCGCAAGCGTGAGGGATTCCCACTGTAGGGTGTTGCAATACGTTCATGATTCACTTATAGTGGGTTTGTGAGTGACTGAAACACAAACCCGAGTAAGAGGGATTGTTGCGTATGGGAATAAAGAGGACTTGATGCTTTAATGCTATGGTTGGGTTTTACCTTAATGATCTTTAGTAGTTGCGGATGCTTGCTAGAGTTCCAATCGTAAGTGCATATGATCCAAGTAGAGAAAGTATGTTAGCTTATGCCTCTCCTCATATGAAACTGCAATAGTGATCACCGGTCTTGTTAATAATTGCCTAGGACAATTCCGCACACCGATCCACCATTATTCCACACTCGCTATTTATATCATTTAGTAATATATTCTAACTTCATGATAACAACACCTACTTTTATATTTTAGCTCTCTGATGTCATACCAAGTTATCCTCTTCATACTCACAACGTAGTTTTATTTCTCGTTTCTAGTTGGAAGCAAACGTTCGGTGCACGTAGAGTCGTATCAGTGGCAGATAGGGCTTGAGAGAATATTGATCTTACCTTTAGCTCCTTGTGGGTTCGACACCCCATACTTATCACTTCCACCTTTGGAAATTGCTACGATGATTCCCTGCACTCGGGGATTTTCAAACCATAATAGTCCGTTCTACGTGTGCAGCGAGAATGGGGTAAGAATCGGGGCAATTGCACCATTTTCGTGGTCGGGATCTTTGAGCAAAATGGTTGATCTGTTTGGCGTTCATGCAGGTGAAATGTTTCTTCCTTTGGGTCGATGCTCTGGCCAAGACTCTGATGAATGAACTACAAGAAGAGCATGAAGAATGGCTGTCCATGCTGCCACGAACGGCACTGGCTGCAGCACGAGCTCCGGAAGAAGAGACGAAGGACGAAGCACGCAATGACAGAGAGCTAGCTGTTGAGCTTAGGATGTTGAAGAAGAATGTTAGGAAGCTTGAAGATCAAGCACAAATACCCATTTGCAATTACTTTTGGGCATTTGTAGGTATGATAATCGCACTGGGTGTAATGTTCAAATTGTATGGAAAAACATGAATTATGGAGGAATTTATAAGCTTGAAATTGTATGAGAAAATCACCTTGTCTAAATGTTGGTCAAAGTTGTTTAAATATTGAAGAAAGGGAGAAGAAATGACCAACATTTAAATATGTTGAAAAAAGGTAGAAGAAATGAGAAATTCAGAAACTTTGATCAATGAAATGCAGCTCTCTGCTTTGCCTTTCTGTAAAAAAAGGTTTCTCTGTGGGCCAATTTCAGAGCGGAGAGCCAAGTGCCGGCAAGACTAATGGGCCAACTGCATCCAATTAGGCCCATGCAGGGGTGGGCAAATGAGATCTCTTGCGTGTTTTTCTGTTTTCTGTTCTGTTTTAGTTTAGGTGGTAAATCATTTTATTTAATTCTGAAACTTTTTGTGGAAGCTAATTGAATTATTCCAGAGCCAGACAATTAAGTTTAGATTTTTTTTGGAGCTGTTAAATATTTAATACCACTTTAATTACTCCAATTCAAATACATCTTGATTTAAATCAAAGACCAAAATGTCATGGAAAATGTGTCTCGGCTCTGGTAGAGGTTTACACCTGGTGCCAAAATTAATGAGTAATTTTTAAGGGCATTACATTGAGAAAAAAATAATTTGTCTAAAAAATGAAGGTGGAAAATGCACAAAAAATTGGTGCGGTTGGGACTCGAACCCAGGACCGCGTGGGTTTGTGGCGTTTAGGGCTGCACTAGTATCTGCTAGGGCAGATGGAAAGACTTTGACATGGCTAGGGAAGGAAACTATACATAGTGAGACCGTGACTTGGTTTAGGGTTTAAAAACGCATGTTTGTACTGAATGTTTGCACACGCGTGAGAGTGGTTTTCCTTTGTTTTGCACTGAACTTTTGGAGGGCTGAAAATGTATGTTTGCACTGCCACATGATTCTGGTTAGAGTGGCACTTGGTTTAGGGTTTAAAGGGAAAAAATGTGCATGTTAGTTCATGACTTGGTTTAGGGAAGAAATGATATCTTTGGGCACGGACATTTTTGAACACACATAATAACTTAGATATATAAGATGCAACCCACCGTACCCTTACATAGATGGGTACCCTACATAGATAAGTCCAGGGACACGACATGACACGGCACACACGACATAGAAAAGCAACAAAATAAAAACGATAAAACTAAAACATGACGAGCTTGACGAACAACTTCACTCCGGGCTCGCATCACTTCTTGAACATCTTCATCTTCACCTTGGCCGCGCCCCTTCAACACCGTCTTCAACTTCACTCCTCCTCCTCGTAGGGAAGGGAGTGCATCTGGTTTTCGGTGGGGAAGATGCACCCGTAGTTGGTGAAGATGTTGTACACCGTGAAGAAGATGGACTCATAGCTGCACCAATACACTTGGCCGAGGAGCTCGCGCGTGTCAAATGGGTTGGTGAAGGTGATCGTGAGCAGTATGAGGATGCCGGTGCGGTCACGAACCTCGTTGAGAGTGAACATCGTAGGTGAGCCCCGTGGGAGGTGGGCATAGCCGGCTCTGAGGAAGGCGTGGGTGAGCTCGACGGACCCCCTCCACCAGGAAGTCGCCTGCACATGGAGCTCCCTCTCCACGAGCACGCTCGGTGGGTAGCGCATCTCCAGCATGACATGCAGACGAAGGAAGGTCGGCCCGTTGTACTGCATATTCACTTGGTGCTTGAGGTTCTCGGAGAGGATGGAGGGCTCGGTCGCTTGGGTGTTTGAAGTTGGAGAGAATGGATCTGGCTTTGGGTGGTGAGTGTGAGAGGAAGAGAGGCATATAAATAGGCATGTGGGTGGGAGAGGAAGAAAGAAGAGATGCGAACGGTGCGTGTGTGAATCCGGACGCATGTGTGTATCCATTAAGTCTTGGCACAGAAACGATGGGGCGCGTGCGTGCATTTGAATCACTGCAACGAAACGATAGGGTTGTTGTTTGACAAGACACGTGCATCTGAATCACTGGGTAACTGAATCACCGCCGTAATCTAAAACAATGCCGTAATGAATCAATACTTGCATGGCCACGTCACTCACCTCCCGCGCATGCATGCATGTCTGCCTCCCGCGCATGCATTCCCACGCCGCCGCCCTTCCCATGCATGAAGGCCTGGAAAGGTTGAGACGAGCATTAACAGCGCTCTCAGGCCCGGACAACAAGACGACCGACGGTCCATCCAGCACGCCCGGTACGTGTTGAGAAAAAAAACCGCCCAGCCAATCAGATTGCATCTCGTGGATCGCCCCCCTCCTCCCCGCAGATTCCTTCTAGAAGGGTTAGATCGATGGTCCTTGATCGCCGCTAGGGTTAGATGGACGGTCCTTGTTCAGCGCTAGGGTTAGCGGGGTTTGGGAGGGGTTTGGAGCAGTCAAGGATAGGTTTGACCAGATTTCAAATGAGCATAATAAATTAAATAAAAAACAAAAAAAATAAAAACCTACGCACATAGTCTTCTTATGTCATATACTAACGATTTAAGTTGATAAACAAGGTCTACATACATTTAAATGAAAAGTTCATGTGTCTTATGTGATATCTCAAGCTCAAACTCTCTTGTATGAAGTGAAAAGAAGTGTTTTGGGGCAATGAACATGAAAATTTCAAAAACCTCACCACAGCTTCCTTTTGGAGTGACTGAGAAGGATCCAGGCTTAGTTTTTCACTTTTGATGTTTTAGACTTGTTTAAATCTTGGTCAAAGTTAAGTTTGACCAGAATTCAAATGAGCAAAACAAATAAAAAAGAAAAAAAGAAAAAACAGCGCGCATAGTCTGTATATATAGAATATATGTGTAGGAAAGTTATTTGGCTGATTTAGACAAGGTCGAAAAAAACCTTGCTTAGAAATGAGGCCGTTTACCCTATCTTTGAAGCTCTTTTTTAGCACATTTTTCATGAAAATTTCAAAAACCTCACCACAACTTTATTTTGGAGTGACTAAGAAGGATCCAGGCTTAGTTTTTTATTTTAATGTTTTAGACTTGTTTAAATCTTGGTCAAAGTTAGGTTTGACCAGAATTCAAATGAGCAAAAACAAATTCAAAAAAATCAAAAAAAAGGAAAAACCAACGCACATAGTCCATGTATATAGAATATATGTGTAGGAAAGTTATTTGGCTGATTTAGACAAGGTAAAAAAAAACCTTGCTTAGAAATGAGGTCGTTTACCCTACCCGTGGAGATCTTTTTTAGCACATTTTTCATGAATGTGAGTTTACCCTACCAAAGTTTCGAAAGAATTGCAACATCCAAATAGCATGTCAAATTTGAAGTTCTAACATAGGTCCAACATCATTCAAACATAGGTACAACATCATTCAACAGAAATACAATATTATTCATAATGTTTCATAATTATTCATAAATAGCGTTGGGGCTTCTGTTTGATCCTTGAGCTTCTTGCCATCACTTTGCTCCTCGTGCACCTTGTGCTCATTGCTTCTTATCTTCTCCTCTTGGTTGTCGGTTCCTTGCCCGTATTCTTCAAACCTACCGCAGAGCTGTACAAAACATAAAGGGTAGGTAATGAGATCATGTCAAGTGATAAATGTACAGTAGTATTTGCAAGATTTACATACCTAGCAGAACACACAATGACAGAAGGTTGGTCAACATTTGGAGCCTCACTTGGATCACCATTTGGAGCCTCACTTGGATCACCATTTGGAGCCTCACTTTAATCATCATCTGGAGGATATTTTGGATCATCGTTAAAATCATGCAGTTGTTAACCATCATCATTTGGAACCTCATCAAAATCCTCATCTGATGCAACCGGTTGTTGACCATCAATTGCAGTTGTTAAACATTTTCATCGAAGCCTTCCTCGAAACACTCTCCGAACGCTGGATCTACTGTGTTATCACAATACTTACCAAAATTACCAGACCCACCACACCTTGTGCACTTACGCTTCCTCGCTCCAAGTCCAGCTCCTTCGCTGCGAGGTCTGGTTCGACTCTTCCTTGGTTTACCTGCTGCTCTCTTCAGAACGAGAGCGCAAAGCTTGAATCCAGGGTCCACTATGTCCCATTGTTGTTTTCCCTCCATAGCAGGCAAGGCATACACATATGTGGCTTTGAACCTTGCAACAGAGTAGTAATCATGCACATACTGCTGTATGTTCCCTGCTGGACCTGGGAGAGAAGTGATGAAAAACAAGGCATGAATGCATGAAAACCCAGTTTTCTGCCATTGTGTTCTAGCTTCTAAATCGACTGGATATCTCCATTCCCTCTTCTCTTTATCCAAATATGATATCTCTGTTGTGGTACCCGAGCAAAGAGTCATGTTCATTTTCAAGCATGTTGTTTTCTGCTTTAGTTCATTCATCACGGCAGGGATGATAATGTGGTCCATGAATTTTGCCTCGGCTATTCCTGCACGATAATGAAATTTCTGCATGTATTCTATCCTTATCCTGTCAAGCAAATCCACCACATAATGACCCTTTAGTTTCTGGATCGTTGAGTTGAAAGACTCTGCTAGATTATTGTGCACATAGTCAACTTTGCTCAGTTCACTCAATTGGCTTCTGGCCCATAACTTGGAGTGGTGTTTTTCCAAGTATTCCTTCACTTTGGGATTCGTGTATAACTGCCTCAAGTGGTAGTTGTGCTTCTTCACACTGCAAGTCAAAGATGCTGGCCATAAATTGTCGGTATACACCTTTCCTTTGAGTTTCTTCACAAAATTTGCAACAAGGTGACACATGCATTCCCTATGCTCTACTCCAGGGAACACATTGTCCACGGCCACTTATAAACCTTTGCAGGCATCTGTATGAATTACCAACCCATTGGGATGTGCAATAGCCCTGCGCAGATTATGCAAAAACCAAGTCCAGCTCTCCTCAGACTCTATCTCCAACAGACCGTACGCAACTAGAAATACGAAACTGTGTGCATCAACTGCACAAGCTGCTACTAACTGTCCTTCAAACCTCCAAGTGAGAAAAGTAGCATCAATAGCCAAATAAGGCCTGCAGCCTGCCAAAAAAACCCGGCGACAAGCCTCAAAGCAGACAAAAACCCTCCTAAAGCATTCTTGGTCTTTGTCACTCCCCTGAATGTGTACTCCAGGGTGTGGTGGTCAATATCTACAATACTACCTCGGCTGGTCCTCTCCACTTCACCTTTGAATGAATACAACAATTGAAAACTTTCCTACCAGTTACCATAAATAGAATCCATAACATGTTGTTTACCATTGAATAACCTCATGTATGGTAAATCTATCTTGAACTTGTCTTTGATATTCTTCTGCAGTTCCTTTGGACCCACTTGCTGGTTTTCCTTCACCCACTTATTTACTTCTTCTGCTACCCATCTTAATTTGGCTCTACTGATTGTATCCTTCCTAAGGGTCGATTCCTGGCATGTGTGCTTAAAAGGGTTCACTTTGACCTGAACATTTGTGCTATTTCGCATTTTAGATGCAAGCATCCTCCATGGACAACCCTCAGTCGGACAGTGCACTCTGTAACGTACTTGATCACTCTTGTCAACTTTGAAAGTACGTTCTACCTTGATGCAGTATGTCACAAGTGCATTTCTACACTCACTCATGGATGCAAAAATGGTACCTTCTTCCATATGAGGGTTCAAAGGGTCCCATTCAACATCTGCAAGGCCTTCGTCCTCACCCACTACGTCATCATCCACACGGGCTGCATTGTGAGCCTCATCTTGGTTTTCAGCCCGAGGTGCCCGTCGTAAATTCTGAATAACATCAGAATATAGCTTCTCTTCATCAACCCTAGAATTGTAGGCATCAGGCTCCACTTCAGGGGGGACCCTACTACCGGTGCCCACGCTTGTCGAGCTACCACATCGCCGTGCACTAACTGAACTGTTCTCGCTAGAGCTGCCATTACGACGACTTGGTTCTGCCCGAGAAGTTGCACCCGCCATCCTAGGTCCAAATGCCTGCTCAGGCACATCAATTTGCAGCCTCACATGAAAATTCTCTTTCTCCTTATGCCTAGCACACATGGTAGCCAGCTCTTCATCATTACTAACTGTCAGCCATTTCTTTTCCCCGTCATAGTATTTGTATTCCACTTCATCAAGCAAACCCCAATGATATTGGCTGCAAATTACCTTCCCAAATTGTCTGAAACTCCAATTACAAGCCATTGGCAACAGATAATCAACACCTCCTTGGAATTTCTTCTTATTCTTTGCATTCAACATGTACCGGTCCCTTCTAATGTGAACCAAGAAAGCAAACCGCAACTCCATCCTAACCGATGAAAAACAGAGATGCAATCAGCACACTAACCGGGCAAACAAACTCAAATCGACTAATCAAATGCACAATTAAGCTCAATCTAAACAGGAGGCGTGACTTACCCCTCGGGAACCCAGTAATGGACGCGGCGGATCTCCGGCCCGATGCCTGCCTCGCCAAGTACTCCGGGGTCGCCGTCGCTCACCATTTCGCCCTGGGGTTCACCCTCGTACTTCCTCTGTGTGCACCAACCCCCACCTATCAGCGCTCTGGCCGGGCACACGGAAGGAGGCCCCGCCACATGTCGAGCAGGTGGCGGGCGCCCCACCCGTGATGTTGCAGGAAGGTGGCGGGTGGAGCAGGTAATGGTGGAGCAGGACGACCGCGACCGTGGCCGCGGCAGCGCAGCTGGTGGCGGCGCATGTGCTGGCGGCGGCGTGCTACCTCTTGAGCACTGCGTTGGATTTCCTTGAAGAGGAAAGGGTGATGCAGCAGAGTAGAGTAAGTATTTCGCTCAGTTTTTGAGAACCAAGGTATCAATCTAGTAGGATGCTACACGCAAGTCCCTCGTACCTACACAAAACAAATAGCTCATCGCAACCAACGCGATTAGGGGTTTGTTGGGGAACGTAGTAATTTCAAAAAAATTCCTACGCACACGCAAGATCATGGTGATGCATAGCAACGAGAGGGGAGAGTGTTGTCTACGTACCCTCGTAGACCGAAGCGGAAGCGTTGACACGACGTAGAGGAAGTAGTCGTACGTAGAGGAAGTAGTCGTACGTTCTCCTCGCGATCCGACCGATCACAGCACCGTTACTCCGGCACCTCCGAGTTCTTGGCACACGTTCAGCTCGATGACGATCCCCGGGCTCCGATCCAGCGAAGCGTCGAGGAAGAGTTCCGTCAGCACGACGGCGTGGTGACGATCTTGATGTGTTACCGGCGCAGGGCTTCGCCTAAGCACTGCAATGATATGATCGAGGTGGAATTTGGTGGAAGGGGGCACCGCACATGGCTAAGGAATGATCCGTAGATCAACTTGTGTCTCTTTGGGGTGCCCCCTGCCCCTGTATATAAAGGATGGAGGAGGAGGAGGCCGGCCAAGGCAAAAGGTGCGGCCAGCATATGGAGTCCTGAGTCCACCAAAAGGGGAGGAAGGGAGAAGGAATAGGAGGAGAAGGAGAGGTGGCCGGCCCCCTTTTCCCTAGTCCAATTCGGACCAAAGGGGAGGGGGGGCGCAGCAGCCTTTTCCTCTTCCCACTAAAGCCCATCAAGGCCCATTACTTCTCCCGTAATCCCGTAACTCCCCAGTACTCCCGAAAATACCCGAATCACTCAGAACCCTTCCGATGTCCGAATATAGTCGTCCAATATATCGATCTTTACGTCTCGACCATTTCGAGACTCCTCGTCATGTCCCCGATCTCATCCGGGACTCCGAACTCCTTCGGTACATCAAAACTCATAAACTCATAATATAACTGTCATCGTAACCTTAAGCGTGCGGACCCTACGGTTCGAGAACAATGTAGACATGACCGAGACACGTCTCCAGTCAATAACCAATAGCGGGACCTGGATGCCCATATTGGCTCCTACATATTCTACGAAGATCTTTATCGGTCAGACCGCGTAACAACATACGTTTGTTCCCTTTGTCATTGGTATGTTACTTGCCCTAGATTCGATCGTCGGTATCCAATACCTAGTTCAATCTCGTAACCGGCAAGTCTCTCTACTCGTTCCGTAATACATCATCTCGCAACTAACTCATTAGCTGCAATGTTTGCAAGGCTTAAGTGATGTGTATTACCGAGAGGGCCCAGAGATACCTCTCCGACACTCGGAGTGACAAATCCTAATCTCGAAATACGCCAACCCAACAAGTACCTTCGGAGACACCTGTAGAGCACCTTTATAATCACCCAGTTACGTTGTGACGTTTGGTAGCACACAAAGTGTTCCTCTGGTAAACGTGAGTTGCATAATCTCATAGTTAAAGGAACATGTATAAGTCATGGATAAAAGCAATAGCATCATACTAAACGATCGAGTGCTATGCTAATGGAATGGGTCATGTCAATCAGATCATTCAACTAATGATGTGATCTCGTTAATCAAATAACAACTCTTTGTTCATGGCTAGGAAACATAACCATCTTTGATCAATGAGCTAGTCAAGTAGAGGCATACTAGTGACACTCTGTTTGTCTATGTATTCACACATGTATTATGTTTCCAGTTAATACAATTCTAGCATGAATAATAAACATTTATCATGATATAAGGAAATAAATAATAACTTTATTATTGCCTCTAGGGCATATTTCCTTCAGTCTCCCACTTGCACTAGAGTCAATAATCTAGATCACATCACCATGTGATTAACATCAATAGTTCACATCATCATGTGATTAACACCCATAGTTCACATCGATATGTGATCAACACCCAAAGGGTTTACTAGATTCAGTAATCTAGTTCACATCGCTATGTAATTAACACCCAAAGAGTACTACAGTGTGATCATGTTTTGCTTGTGAGAGAAATTTAGTCAACGGGTCTGCCACATTCAGATCCGTTTTGTATTTTGCAATTTTCTATGTCTACAATGCTCTGCACGGAGCTACTTTAGCTAATTGCTCCCACTTTCAATATGTATCTAGATTGAGACTTAGAGTCATCTAGATGAGTGTCAAAACTTGCATCGACGTAACCTTTTACGACGAACCCTTTTTGTCACCTCCATAATCGAGAAACATATCCTTATTCCACTAAGGATAATTTTGACCGCCGTCCAGTGATCTACTCCTAGATCACTATTGTACTCCCGTGCCAATCTCAGGGTAGGGTATATAATAGGTCTGGTACACAGCATGGCATACTTTATAGAACCTATGGCCAAAGCATAGGGAATGACTTTCATTCTCTTTCTATCTTCTACCGTGGTCGGGCTTTGAGTCTTACTCAATTTCACACTTTGTAACACAGGCAAGAACTCTTTCTTTGACTGTTCCATTTTGAACTACTTCAAAATCTTGTCAAGGTATGTACTCATTGAAAAAACTTATCAAGCGTCTTGATCTATCTCTATAGATCTTGATGCTCAATATGTAAGCAGCTTCACCGAGGTCCTTTTTCCGAAAAACTCCTTTCAAATACTCCTTTATGCTTTACAGAATAATTCTACATTATTTCCGATCAATAATATGTCATTTACATATACTTATCAGAAATGTTGTAGTGCTCCCACTCACTTTCTTGTAAATACAGGCTTCACCGCAAGTCTGTATAAAACTATATGCTTTGATCAACTTATCAAAGCGTATATTCCAACTCTGAGATGCTTGCACCAGTTCATAGATGGATCGCTGGAGCTTGCATATTTTGTTAACACCTTCAGGATCGACAAAACCTTCTAGTTGCATCGTATACAACTCTTCTTTAATAAATCCATTAAGGAATGTAGTTTTGTTTATCCATTTGTCGAATTTCATAAAATGCGGCAATTGCTAACATGATTCGGACAGACTTAAGCATAGATACGAGTGAGAAACTCTCATCGTAGTCAACACCTTGAACTTGTCGAAAACCTTTTGCGACAATTCTAGCTTTGTAGATAGTAACACTACTATCAGTGTCCGTCTTCCTCTTTCAAGATCCATTTATTTTCTTTGGCTTGCCGATCATCGGGCAAATCCATCAAAGTCCATACTTTGTTCTCATACATGGATCATATCTCAGATTTCATGGCCTCTAACCATTTCGCGGAATCTGGGCTCATCATCGCTTCCTCATAGTTCGCAAGTTCGTCATGGTCTAGTAACATGACTTCCAGAACAGGATTACCGTACCACTCTGGTGCGGATCTCACTCTAGTTTACTTACGAGATTCGGTAGTAACTTGATCTTGAAGTTACATGATCATCATCATTAGCTTCCTTACTAATTGGTGTAGTAGTCACAAGAACAGATTTCTGTGATGAACTACTTTCCAATAAGGGAGAAGGTACAATTACCTTATCAAGTTCTTACTTTCCTCCCACTCACTTCTTTCGAAAGAAACTCTTTCTCTAGAAAGTTTCCGAACTTAGCAACAAAAGTCTTGCCTTCGGATCTGTGATAGAAGGTGTATCCAACAGTTTCCTTTGAATATCCTATGAAGACACATTTCTCCGATTTGGGTTCGAGCTTATCAGGTTGAAGCTTTTTCACATAAGCATCGCAGCCCCAAACTTTAAGAAACGACAGCTTAGGTTTATTGCTAAACCATAGTTCATACGGTGTCGTCCCAACGGATTTAGATGGTGCCCCTTTTAACGTGAATGCAGCTATTCTCTAATGCATGATCCCAAAACGATATTGGTAAATCGGTAAGAAACATCATAGATTGTACTATATCCAATAAAGTACGGTTATGACGTTCGGACACATCATTATGCTGTGGTGTTCCAGGTGGCATGAATTTGTGAAACTATTCCACATTGTTTTAATTGAAGACCAAACTCGTAACTCAAATATTCGTCTCCGCGATCAGATCGTAGAAAACCTTATTTTCTTGTCACGATGATTTTTCACTTCACTCTGAAATTCTTTGAACTTTTCAAACGTTTCAGACTTATGTTTCATTAAGTAGATATACCCATATCTGCTTAAATCATCTGTGAAGTTCTGAAAATAATGATACTTGTCGCGAGCCTTAATATTCATCGGACCACATACATCAGTATGTATGATTTCCAACAAATCTGTTGCTTGCTCCATTGTTCCGGAGAACGGCGTTTTAGTCATCTTGCCCAAGAGGCATGGTTCGCAAGCATCAAGTGATTCATAATCAAGTGATTCCAAAATCCCATCAGCATGGAGTTTCTTCATGCGCTTTACACCAATATGACCTAAACGGCAGTGCCACAAATAGGTTGCACTATCATTATTAACTTCGCATCTTTTTGGTTTCAATATCATGAATATGTGTATCACTGCGATCGAGATCCAATGAACTATTTTCATTGGTGTGTATGACCATAGAAGGTTTTATTCATGTAAACAGAACAACAATTGTTCTCTAACTTAAATGAATAACTGTATTGCAATTAACATGATCAAATCATATTCATGCTCAACGCAAACACCAAATAACACTTATTTAGTTTCAACACTAATCCCGAAAGTATAGGGAGTGTGTGATGATGATCATATCAATCTTGGAACCACTTCCAACACACATCGTCACCTTGCCCTTTAACTAGTCTTTGTTCATTCTGCAACTCCCGTTTCGAGTTACTAAATTTTAGCAACTGAACTAGTACCAAATACTGAGGGGTTGCTATGAACACTAGTAAAGTACACATCAATAACACGTATATCAAATATACTTATGTTCACTTTGCCATCCTTCTTATCCGCCAATCACTTGGGGTAGTTCCGCTTCCAGTGACCAGTCTCTTTGCAGTAGAAGCACTTAGTCTTAGGCTTAGGACTAGACTTGGGCTTTTTCACTTGAGCAGCAACTTGCTTGCCGTTCTTCTTGAAGTTCCCCTTCTTTCCTTTTGCCCTTTTCTTGAAACTAGTGATCTTGTCAACCATCAACACTTGATGTTTTTCTTTGATTTCTACCTTCGTCGATTTTAGCATCGCGAAGAGCTTGGGAATATTTTCTGTTATCCCTTGCATATTATAGTTCATCACGAAGTTCTACTAACTTGGTGATGGTGACTAGAGAATTCTGTCAATCACTATCTTATCTGGAAGATTAACTCCCACTTGATTCAAGCGATTGTAGTACCCAGACAATCTGAGCACATGCTCACTAGTTGAGCGATTCTCCTCCATCTTTTAGCTATAGAACTTGTTGGAGACTTCATATCTCTCAACTTGGGTATTTGCTTGAAATATTAACTTCAACTCCTGGAACATCTTGTATGGTCCATGATGTTCAAAACATCTTTGAAGTCCCGATTCTTAAGCCGTTTAAGCATGGTGCACTAAACTATTAAGTAGTCATCATATTGAGCTAGCAAAACGTTCATAACGTCTGCATCTGCTCCTGCAAAAGGTCCGTCACCTAGCGGTGCATCAAGGACAAAATTCTTCTGTGCAGCAATGAGGATAAACCTCAGATTACGGATCCAATCCGCATCATTGCTACTAACATTTTTCAACACAATTTTCTCTAGGAACATATCAAAATAAACACAGGGAAGCAACAATGCGAGCTATTGATCTACAACATAGATATGCTAATACTACCAGGACTAATTTCATGATAAATTAATGTTCAATTAATCATATTACTTAAGAACTCCCACTTAGATAGACATCCCTCTAATCCTCTAAGTGATCACGTGATCCAAATCAACTAAACCATGTCCGATCATCACGTGAGATGGAGTAGTTTCAATGGTGAACATCACTATGTTGATCATATCTACTATATGATTCACGCTCGACCTTTCGGTCTCCGTGTTCCGAGGCCATATCTGTATATGCTAGGCTCGTCAAGTTAAACCTGAGTATTCCGCGTGTGCAACTGTTTTGCACCCGTTGTATTTGAACGTAGAGCCTATCACACCCGATCATCACGTGGTGTCTCAGCACGAAGAACTTTCGCAACGGTGCATACTCAGGGAGAACACTTCTTGATAATTTAGTGAGAGATCATCTTATAATGCTACCGTCAAACAAAGCAAGATAAGATGCATAAAAGATAAACATCACATGCAATCAATATAAGTGATATGATATGGCCATCATCATCTTGTGCTTGTCATCTCCATCTTCGAAGCACCGTCATGATTACCATCGTCACCGGCGCGACACCTTGATCTTCATCGCAGCATCGTTGTCGTCTCGCTAATCTTATGCTTCTACGACTATCACTACTGTTTAGCAATAAAGTAAAGCATTACATCGCGATTGCATTGCATACAATAAAGCGACAACCATATGGCTCCTGCCAGTTGCCGATAACTCGGTTACAAAACATGATCATCTCATACAATAAAATTTAGCATCACGTCTTGACCATATCACATCACAACATGCCCTGCAAAAACAAGTTAGACGTTCTCTACTTTGTTGTTGCAAGTTTTACGTGGCTGCTACGGGCTTTAAGCAAGAACTCATCTTACCTACGCAGCAAAACCACAACGATAGTTTGTCAAATAGACTCCGTTTTAACCTTCTCAAGGACCGGGCGTAGCCACACTTGGTTCAACTAAAGTTGGAGAGACAGTCTTCCGCAAGCCATCTCTGTGCAAAGCACGTCGAGGGAACCGGTCTCGCGTAAGCGTACGCGTAAGGTTGGTCCGGATCGTCTCATCCAACAATACCGCTGAACCAAAGTATGACATGCTGGTAGGCAGTATGACTTGTATCGTCCACAACTCACGTGTGTTCTACTCGTGCAAATAACATCAACCATAAAACCTAGGCTCGGATGCCACTGTTGGGGAACGTAGTAATTTCAAAAAAATTCCTACGCACACGCAAGATCATGGTGATGCATAGCAACGAGAGGGGAGAGTGTTGTCTACGTACCCTCGTAGACCGAAGCGGAAGCGTTGACACGACGTAGAGGAAGTAGTCGTACGTAGAGGAAGTAGTCGTACGTTCTCCTCGCGATCCGACCGATCACAGCACCGTTACTCCGGCACCTCCGAGTTCTTGGCACACGTTCAGCTCGATGACGATCCCCGGGCTCCGATCCAGCGAAGCGTCGAGGAAGAGTTCCGTCAGCACGACGGCGTGGTGACGATCTTGATGTGTTACCGGCGCAGGGCTTCGCCTAAGCACTGCAACGATATGATCGAGGTGGAATTTGGTGGAAGGGGGCACCGCACACGGCTAAGGAACGATCCGTAGATCAACTTGTGTCTCTTTGGGGTGCCCCCTGCCCCTGTATATAAAGGATGGAGGAGGAGGAGGCCGGCCAAGGCAAAAGGTGCGGCCAGCATATGGAGTCCTACTAGGACTCCAAGTCCTAGTAGGAGTCCACCAAAAGGGGAGGAAGGGAGAAGGAATAGGAGGAGAAGGAGAGGTGGCCGGCCCCCTTTTCCCTAGTCCAATTCGGACCAAAGGGGAGGGGGGGCGCAGCAGCCTTTTCCTCTTCCCACTAAAGCCCATCAAGGCCCATTACTTCTCCCGTAATCCCGTAACTCCCCGGTATTCCCGAAAATACCCGAATCACTCAGAACCCTTCCGATGTCCGAATATAGTCGTCCAATATATCGATCTTTACGTCTCGACCATTTCGAGACTCCTCGTCATGTCCCCGATCTCATCCGGGACTCCGAACTCCTTCGGTACATCAAAACTCATAAACTCATAATATAACTGTCATCGTAACCTTAAGCGTGCGGACCCTACGGTTCGAGAACAATGTAGACATGACCGAGACACGTCTCCAGTCAATAACCAATAGCGGGACCTGGATGCCCATATTGGCTCCTACATATTCTACGAAGATCTTTATCGGTCAGACCGCATAACAACATACGTTTGTTCCCTTTGTCATCGGTATGTTACTTGCCCGAGATTCGATCGTCGGTATCCAATACCTAGTTCAATCTCGTTACCGGCAAGTCTCTTTTCTCGTTCCGTAATACATCATCTTGCAACTAACTCATTGGTTGCAATGCTTGCAAGGCTTTATGTGATGTGCATTACCGAGAAGGCCCTGAGATACCTCTCCGACAATCGGAGTGACAAATCCTAATCTCGAAATATGCCAACTCAACATGTACCTTCGGAGACACTTGTAGAGCACCTTTATAATCACCCAGTTACGTTGTGACGTTTGGTAGCACACAAAGTGTTCCTACGGTAAACGTGAGTTGCATAATCTCATAGTTAAAGGAACATGTATAAGTCATGGATAAAAGCAATAGCATCATACTAAACGATCGAGTGCTATGCTAATGGAATGGGTCATGTCAATCAGATCATTCAACTAATGATGTGATCTCGTTAATCAAATAACAACTCTTTGTTCATGGCTAGGAAACATAACCATCTTTGATCAATGAGCTAGTCAAGTAGAGGCATACTAGTGACACTCTGTTTGTCTATGTATTCACACATGTATTATGTTTCCAGTTAATACAATTCTAGCATGAATAATAAACAATTATCATGATATAAGGAAATAAATAATAACTTTATTATTGCCTCTAGGGCATATTTCCTTCAGGGTTGTCAATCCCTTCACGGTCACTTACGAGAGTGAGATCTGATAGAGATGATAGATAATATTTTTGGTATTTTTGGTATAAAGATGCAGAGTAAAATAAAAGGTAAAGTAAAAAAGCAAAGCAATAATAAAGTGATGGAAGATTGGTATGATGAGATTAGACCCGGGGGGGGCATAGATTTCACTAGTGCCTTCTCTCAAGAGCATAAGTATTCTACGGTGGGTGAACAAATTACTATTGAGCAATTGACAGAGTTGAGCATAGTTATGAGAATATCTAGGTATGATCATGTATATAGGCATCACATCCGAGACAAGTAGACCAACTCCTGCCTGCATCTACTACTATTACTCCACTCATCGACCGCTATCCAGCATGCATCTAGAGTATTAAGTTAATGAAAACAGAGTAACGCCTTAAGCAAGATGACATGATGTAGAGGGATAAATTCATGCAATATGATAAAACCCCCATCTTGTTATCCTCGATGGCTGATGTGTACTACACAACCTTCTTCTAGTAGACGTTCTTGGGCCTCCAAGTGCAGAGGTTTGTACGAGAGTAGCAAGTTTCCCTCAAGTGGATGACCTAAGGTTTATCAAACCGTAGGAGGCGTAGGATGAAGATGGCCTCTCTCAAACAACCCTGCAACCAAATAACAAAGAGTCTCTTGTGTCCCCAACACACCCAATACAATGGTAAATTGTATAGGTGCACTAGTTCGGCGAAGAGATGGTGATACAAGTGCAATATGGATGGTAGATATAGGTTTTTGTAAACTGAAAAATATAAAAACAGCAAGGTAGCAAGCGATAAAAGTGAGCGTAAACGGTATTGCAATGCTAGGAAACAAGGCCTAGGGTTCATACTTTCACTAGTGCAAGTTCTCTCAACAATAATAACATAATTGGGTCATATACCTATCCCTCAACATGCGACAAAGAGTCACTCCAAAGTCACTAATAGCGGAGAACAAACGAAGAGATTATGGTAGGGTACGAAACCACCTCAAAGTTATTCTTTCCAATCAATCCGTTGGGCTATTCCTATAAGTGTCACAAACAGCCCTAGAGTTTGTACTAGAATAACACCTTAAGACACAAATCAACGAAAACCCTAATGTCACCTAGATACTCCAATGTCACCTCAAGTATCCGTGGGTATGATTATACGATATGTATCACACAATCTCAAATTCATCTATTCAACCAACACATGGAACCTCAAAGAGTGCCCCAAACTTTATACCGGAGAGTCAAGATGAAAACATGTGCCAACCCCTATGCATAGGTTCATGGGCGGAACCCGCAAGTTGATCACCAAAACATACATAAAGTGAATCACGTGATATCCCATTGTCACCACAGATACGCACGGCAAGACATACATCAAGTGTTCTCGAATCATTAAAGACTCAATCCTATAAGATAACTTCAAAGGGAAAACTCAATCCATTACAAGAGAGTAGAGGGGGAGAAGAAACATAAGATCCAACTATAATAGCAAAGCTCGTGATACATCAAGATCGTGCCAAATCAAGAACACGAGAGAGAGAGATCAAACACATAGCTACTGGTACATACCCTCAGCCCCGAGGGTGAACTACTCCCTCCTCGTCATGGAGAGCGCCAGGATGATGAAGATGGCCACCGGTGAGGGTTCCCCCCTCCGGCAGGGTGCCGAAACAGGGTCCCGAGAGGTTTTTGGTGGCTACAGAGGCTTGCGGCGGTGGAACTCCGTATCTATTCTGTCCCCTGATCATTTTAGGGTATATGGGTATATATAGGAGGAAGAAGTACGTCAGGGGAGCCACGAGGGGCCCACGAGGGTGGAGGGCGTGCCCTAGGGGGTGGGCGCGCCCCCCTACCTCGTGGCTCCTTGTTTCTTTCCTGACGTGCACTCCAAGTCCATCGGGTAGCTTTCCTTCATGAATGAATTCAACAATATAACCAGCACCTAAAGCATTCTAACAACATTGCAATCATCATTAGTACTATGGATATTCAAGGAGTTCATACTTACAACATTGCAATCATGCTCATCATTCGAAGATTTAGTGCCAAACATTTTAATGCATTCTTCTTCTAACACTTTGGCACAATTTTCCTTTCCATCATACTCACGAAAGATATTAAAAAGGTGAAGATATGAGACAAACTGAATTCCATTTTTTGGTAATTTTCTTTTATAAACTAAACTAGTGCTAAAACAAGAAACAAAAAGATTCGATTGCAAGATCTAAAGATATACCTTCAAGCACTCACCTCCCCGGCAACGGCGCCAGAAAAGAGCTTAGTTGACGGGGTGTGAGTGCCGCTTACCTAGCCTCCCCGGCAACGGCGCCAGAAAAGAGCTATGGATATCTACACAACCTTCTTCTTGTAGACGTTGTTGGGCCTCCAAGTGCAGAGGTTTGTAGGACAGTAGCAAGTTTCCCTCAAGTGGATGACCTAAGGTTTATCAATCCGTAGGAGGTGTAGGATGAAGATGGTCTCTCTCAAACAACCCTGCAACCAAATAAGAAAGAGTCTCTTGTGTCCCCAACACACCCAATACAATGGTAAATTGTATAGGTGCACTAGTTCGGTGAAGAGATGGTGATACAAGTGCAATATGGATGGTAGATATAGGTTTTTGTAAACTAAAAAAATATAAAAACAGCAAGGTAGCAAGTGATAAAAGTGAGCCTAAACGGTATTGCAATGCTAGGAAACAAGGCCTAGGGTTCATACTTTCACTAGTGCAAGTTCTCTCAACAATAATAACATAATTGGATCATATAACTATCCCTCAACATGCGACAAAGAGTCACTCCAAAGTCACTAATAGCGGAGAACAAACGAAGAGATTATGGTAGGGTACGAAACCACCTCAAAGTTATTCTTTCCAATCAATCCGTTGGGCTATCCCTATAAGTGTCACAAACAGCCCTAGAGTTCGCACTAGAATAAAACCTTAAGACACAAATCAACCAAAACCTTAATGTCACCTAGATACTCCAATGTGACCTCAAGTATCCGTGGGTATGATTATACGATATGTATCACACAATCTCAAATTCATCTATTCAACCAACACATAGAACCTCAAAGAGTGCCCCAAAGTTTATACCGGAGAGTCAAGATGAAAACGTGTGCCAACCCCTATGCATAGGTTCATGGGCGGAACCCGCAAGTTGATCACCAAAACATACATCAAGTGAATCACGTGATATCCCATTGTCACCACAGATACGCACGGCAAGACATACATCAAGTGTTCTCGAATCATTAAAGACTCAATCCGATAAGATAACTTCAAAGGGAAAACTCAATCCATTACAAGAGAGTAGAGGGGGAGAAGAAACATAAGATCCAACTATAATAGCAAAGCTCATGATACATCAAGATCGTGCCAAATCAAGAACACGAGAGAGAGAGATCAAACACATAGCTACTGGTACATACCCTCAACCCCGAGGGTGAACTACTCCCTCCTCATCATGGAGAGCGCCGGGATGATGAAGATGGCCACCGATGAGGGTTCCCCCCTCCGGCAGGGTGCCGGAATAGGGTCCCGAGAGGTTTTTGGTGGCTACAGAGGCTTGCGGCGGCGGAACTCCCGATCTATTCTGTCCCCTGATCGTTTTAGGGTATATGGGTATATATAGGAGGAAGAAGTACGTCAGGGGAGGCACGAGGGGCCCACGAGGGTGGAGGGCGTGCCCTAGGGGGGTGGGCGCGCCCCCCTACCTCGTGGCTCCCTCATTTTTTTCCTGACGTGCACTCCAAACCCATCGGGTAGCTTTCCTTCCAAAAATAACTTCTCTAGAAGGTTTCATTCCGTTTCGTCTCCGTTTGATATTCCTTTTCTTTGAAACACTGAAACAAGGGAAAAAACAGGAACTAGCACTGGGCTCTGGGTCAGTAGGTTAGTCCCAAAAATCATATAAAAGTGCATAGTAAAGCCCATTAAACATCCAAGATGGATAAAATAATAGCATGAATACTTCATAAATTATAGATACGTTGGAGACGTATCAATGGCAACAATACAATACATGCCTTGCTGCCCCTACTGTCACTGGGAAAGGACACCGCAGGATTGAACCCAAAGCTAAGCACTTCTCCCATTGCAAGAAAAACCAATCTAGTAGGCCAAACCTAACTGATAATTCGAAGAGACTTGCAAAGATAACCAATCACACATAAAAGAATTCAGAGAAGATTCAAATATTGTTCATAGATAAACTTGATCATAAACCCACAATTCATCGTTCTCAACAAACACACCGCAAAAAGAAGATTACATCAAATAGATCTTCATGAAAGAGGGGGAGAACATTGTATTGAGATCCAAAAAGAGAAAAGAAGCCATCTAGCTACTAACTATGGACCTGAAGGTCTAAGGTGAACTACTCACACTTCATCGGAGGGGCTATGATGATGTATAAGCCCTCCATGGTGGATGCCCCCTCTGGCGGAGCTCCGGAACAGGCCCCAAGATGGGATCTCGTGGGTACAGAAGGTTGCGGCGGTGGAATTTGTTGGGGAACGTAGTAATTTCAAAAAATTTCCTACGCACACGCAAGATCATGGTGATGCATAGCAACGAGAGGAGAGTATGATCTACGTACCCTTGTAGATTGCAACGGAAGCGTTTGACACAACGTAGAGGAAGTAGTCGTACGTCTTCTTCCCGGTCCGACCGATCCAAGCACCGTTACTCCGGCACCTCCGAGTTCTTAGCACACGTTCAGCTCGATGACGATCCCCGGGCTCCGATCCAGCAAAGCATCGGGGAAGAGTTCCGTCAGCACGATGGTGTGGTGACGATCTTGATGTACTACTGACGCAGGGCTTCGCCTAAGCACTGCGACAATATGACCGAGGTGGAATTTGGTGGAAGGGGGCACCGCACACGGCTAAGGAACGATCTCAAGGATCAACTTGTGTGTCCTAGGGTGCCCCCCTGCCCCCGTATATAAAGGAGCCAAGGGGGAGGGGCGGCCGGCCTGGTTTGGGCGCGCCAAGGGGAGTCCTACTCCCACCGGGAGTAGGATTCCACCTTTCCTAGTCCAACTAGGAGAAGGGGGGAAAGGAGGGGAGAGGAGAAGGAAGGGAGAGGGGGCCGCGCCCCCAAACCCCTTGTCCAATTCGGACTGGGCTTGGGAGGGGCGCGCGCCACCTCCTGGCTCCTTCCCACTAAGGCCCAATAAGGCCCAATACTCTTCCCCGTATTCCCGTAACTCCCCGGTACCTCCGAAAATACCCGAACCACTCAGAACCTTTCCGATGTCCGAATATAGTCGTCCAATATATCGATCTTTACGTCTCGACCATTTCGAGACTCCTCGTCATGTCCCCGATCTCATCCGGGACTCCGAACTCCTTCGGTACATCAAAACTCATAAACTCATTATATAACTGTCATCGAAACCTTAAGCGTGCGGACCCTACGGTTCGAGAACAATGTAGACATGACCGAGACGCGTCTCCGGTCAATAACCAATAGCGGGACCTGGATGCCCATATTGGCTCCTACATATTCTACGAAGATCTTTATCGGTCAGACCGCATAACAACATACGTTGTTCCCTTTGTCATCGGTATGTTACTTGCTCGAGATTCGATCGTCGGTATCCAATACCTAGTTCAATCTCGTTACAGGCAAGTCTCTTTACTTGTTCCGTAATACATCATCCCGTAACTAACTGATTAGTTGCAATGCTTGCAAGGCTTAAGTGATGTGCATTACCGAGAGGGCCCGGAGATACCTCTCCGACGATCGGAGTGACAAATCCTAATCTCGAAATACCCCAACCCAACATCTACCTTTGGTGACACCTGGAGTGCTCCTTTATAATCACCCAGTTACGTTGTGACGTTTGGTAGCACCCAAAGTGTTCCTCCGGCAAACGGGAGTTGCATAATCTCATAGTCAAAGGAACATGTATAAGTCATGAAGAAAGCAATAGCAGCATACTAAACGATCGGGTGCTAAGCTAATGGAATGGGTCATGTCAATCAGATCATTCAACTAATGATGTGACCTCGTTAATCAAATAACAACTCTTTGTTCATGGTTAGGAAACATAACCATCTTTGATTAACGAGCTAGTCAGGTAGAGGCATACTAGTGACACTCTGTTTGTCTATGTATTCACACATGTATTATGTTTCCTATTAATACAATTCTAGCATGAATAATAAACATTTATCATGAATTAAGGAAATAAATAATAACTTTATTATTGCCTCTAGGGCATATTTCCTTCAGTCTCCCACTTGCACTAGAGTCAATAATCTAGTTCACATCGCCATGTGATTTACCAGCAATAGTTCACATCACCATGTGATTAACACCCATAGTTCACATCGATATGTGACCAACACTCAAAGGGTTTACTAGAGTCACTAATCTAGTTCACATCGCTATGTGATTAACACCCAAAGAGTACTAAGGTGTGATCATGTTTTGCTTGTGAGATAATTTTAGTCCACGGGTCTGTCACATTCAGATCCGTAAGTATTTTGCAAATTTCTATGTCAACAATACTCTGCACGGAGCTACTCTAGCTAATTGCTCCCACTTTCAATATGTATCCAGATTGAGACTTAGAGTCATCTAGATCAGTGTCAAAACTTGCATCGACGTAACCCTTTACGACGAACCTTTTGTCACCTCCATAATCGAGAAACATATCCTTATTCCACTAAGGATAATTTTGACCGCTGTCCAGTGATCTACTCCTAGATCACTATTGTACTCCCTTGCCAAACTCAGTGGTAGGGTATGCAATAGATCTGGTACACAGCATGACATACTTTATAGAACCTATGGCTGAGGCATAGGGAATGACTTTCATTCTCTTTCTATCTTCTGCCGTGGTCGGTCTTTGAGTCTTACTCAATTTCACACCTTGTAACACAGGCAAGAACTCTTTCTTTGACTGTTCGATTTTGAACTACTTCAAAATCTTGTCAAGGTATGTACTCGTTGAAAAAACTTATCAAGCGTCTTGATCTATCTCTATAGATTTTGATGCTCAATATGTAAGCAGCTTCATCGAGGTCTTTCTTTGAAAAACTCCTTTCAAACACTCCTTTATGCTTTGCAGAATAATTCTACATTATTTCCGATCAACAATATGTCATTCACATATACTTATCAGAAATGCTGTAGTGCTCCCACTCACTTTCTTGTAAATACAGGCTTCATCGCAAGTCTGTATAAAACTATATGCTTTGATCAACTTATCAAAGTGTATATTCCAACTCCGAGATGCTTGCACCAGTCCATAGGTGGATCGCTGGAGCTTGCATATTTTGTTAGCACCTTTAGGATTGACAAAACCTTCTGGTTGCATCATATACAACTCTTCTTTAATAAATCTATTAAGGAATGCAGTTTTGTTTATCCATTTGCCAGATTTCATAAAATGCGGCAATTGCTAATATGATTCGGACAGACTTAAGCATAGATACGAGTGAGAAACTCTCATCGTAGTCAACACTTTGAACTTGTCGAAAACCTTTTGCGACAATTCTAGCTTTGTAGATAGTAACACTACTATCAGCGTCCGTCTTCCTCTTGAAGATCCATTTATATTCTATGGCTTGCCGATCACCGGGCAAATCCATCAAAGTCCATACTTTTGTTCTCATACATGGATCATATCTCAGATTTCATGGCCTCAAACCATTTCGCGGAATCTGGGCTCATCATCGCTTCCTCATAGTTCGCAAGTTCATCATGGTCTAGTAACATGACTTCCAGAACAGGATTACCGTACCACTCTGGTGCGGATCTCACTCTGGTTTACTTACGAGATTCAGTAGTAACTTGATCCATCAAGTTTTCTACTTTCCTCCCACTCACTTCTTTCGAGAGAAACTCCTTCTCTGGAAAGGATCCATTCTCAGCAATGAATATCTTGCCTTCGGATCTGTGATAGAAGGTGTACCCAACTGTCTTCTTTGGGTATCCTATGAAGACATATTTCTCCGATTTGGGTTTGAGCTTAACAGGATGAAACCTTTTCATATAAGCATCACAACCCCAAACTTTAAGACAAGACAACTTTGGTTTCTTGCCAAACCATAGTTCATACGGTGTCGTCTCAACGGATTTTGATGGTGCCCTATTTAACGTCAATGCAGCTGTCTCTAATGCATAACCCCAAAACAATAGTGGTAAATCGGTAAGAAACATCATAGATTGCACTATATCCAATAAAGTACGGTTATGATGTTCGGACACACCATTATGCTGTGGTGTTCCAGGTGGCGTGAGTAGTGAAACTATTTCACATTGTTTTAACTGAAGGCCAAACTCGTAACTCAAATATTTTACCTCTGCGATCATATCGTAGAAACTTTTATTTTCTTGTTACGATGATTCTCTACTTCACTCTGAAATTCTTTGAACTTTTCAAATGTTTCAGACTTATGTTTCATCAAGTAGATATACCCATATCTGCTCAAACCATCTGTGAAGTTCTGAAAATAATGATACTTGTCGCGAGCCTTAATATTCATCGGACCACATACATCAGTATGTATGATTTCCAACAAATCTGTTGCTCGCTCCATTGTTCCGGAGAACGGCGTTTTAGTCATCTTGCCCATAAGGCATGGTTCGCAAGCATCAAGTGATTCATAATCAAGTGATTCCTAAAGTCCATTAGCATGGAGTTTCTTCATGTGCTTTACACCAATATGACCTAAACGGCAGTGCCACAAACAAGTTGCACTATCATTATTAACTTTGCATCTTTTGGCTTCAATATTATGAATATGTGTATCACTACGATCGGGATCCAACAAACCATTTTCGTTGGTGTGTATGACCATAGAAGGTTTTACTCATGTAAACAGAACAACAATTGTTCTCTAACTTAAATGAATAACCGTATTGCAATAAACATGATCAAATCATATTCATGCTCAACGCAAACACCAAATAACACTTATTTAGGTTCAACACTAATCCCGAAAGTATAGGGAGTGTGCGATGATGATCATATCAATCTTGGAACTACTTCCAACACACATCGTCACCTCACCCTTAACTAGTCTCTGTTCATTCTGCAACTCCCGTTTCGAGTTACTACTTCTTAGCAACTGAACCAGTATCAAATACTGAGGGGTTGCTATAAACACTAGTAAAGTATACATCAATAACATGTATATCAAATATACTTATGTTCACTTTGCCATCCTTCTTATCCGCCAATCACTTGGGGTAGTTCCGTTTCCAGTGACCAGTCCCTTTGCAGTAGAAGCACTCAGTCTCAGGCTTAGGTCCAGACTTGGGCTTCTTCACTCGAGCAGCAACTTGCTTGCCGTTCTTCTTGAAGTTCCCCTTCTTCCCTTTGCCCTTTTCTTGAAACTAGTGGTCTTGTTAACTATCAACACTTGATGTTTTTCTTGATTTCTACCTTCGTCGATTTCAGCATCACGAAGAGCTTGGGAATTACTTTCGTCGTCCCTTGCATATTATAGTTCATCACGAAGTTCTACTAACTTGATGATGGTGACAAGAGAATTCTGTCAATCACTATTTTATCTGGAAGATTAACTCCCACTTGATTCAAGCGATTGTAGTACCCAGACAATCTGAGCACATGCTCACTAATTGAGCGATTCTCCTCCATCTTTTAGCTATAGAACTTGTTGGAGACTTCATATCTCTCAACTCGGGTATTTGCTTGAAATATTAACTTCAACTCCTGGAACATCTCATATGGTCCATGACGTTCAAAACGTCTTTGAAGTCCCGATTCTAAGCTGTTAAGCATGGTGCACTAAACTATTAAGTAGTCATCATATTGAGATAGCAAAAACGTTCATAACGTCTGCATCTGCTCCTGCAATAGGTCCGTCACCTTGCGGTGCATCAAGGACAAAATTCTTCTGTGCAGCAATGAGGATCAACCTCAGATCACGGATCCAATCCGCATCATTTCTACTAACATCTTTCAACACAATTTTCTCTAGGAACATATCAAATAAACACATGAAAGCAACAACGCGAGCTATTGATCTACAACATAGATATGCTAATACTACCAGGACTAAGTTCATGATAAATTAAAGTTCAATTAATCATATTACTTAAGAACTCCCACTTAGATAGACATCTCTCTAATCCTCTAAGTGATCACGTGATCCAAATCAACTAAACCATATCCGATCATCACGTGAGATGGAGTAGTTTCAATGGTGAACATCATTATGTTGATCATATCTACTATATGATTCACGCTCGACCTTTCGGTCTCCGTGTTCCGAGGTCATATCTTATATGCATAGCTCGTCAAGTATAACCTGAGTATTCCGCGTGTGCAACTGTTTTGCACCCGTTGTATTTGAACGTAGAGCCTATCACACCCGATCATCACGTGGTGTCTCAGCACGAAGAACTTTCGCAACGGTGCATACTCAGGGAGAACACTTCTTGATAATTTAGTGAGAGATCATCTTATAATGCTACCGTCAATCAAAGCAAGATAAGATGCATAAAAGATAAACATCACATGCAAATCAATATAAGTGATATGATATGGTCATCATCATCTTGTGCTTCGTGATCTCCATCTCTGCAGCACCATCATGATCTCCATCATCACCGGCGCGACACCTCGATCTCCATCGTAGCATCGTTGTCGTCTCGCCAATCTTATGCTTCTACGACTATCGCTACCGCTTAGTGATAAAGTAAAGCATTACAGGGCGATTGCATTGCATGCAATAAAGCGACAACCATACCGTTGCCTCCCCATGAACACAACGCATTTCGTTGCCTCCCCATGAACACGATGCATTCCGTTGCCTCCCCATGAACACGACGACGACGCCGTTTCTCCGTTCCGACCCAGCCATGTACATGAGCCCTCGCCGTACGTATGCGCGAGTAGGCGTTCGAGACCCTGCCCGTATGTACGTACGTGGCCGTATTTTCTTCCTTGCACCCTGGCCGCTGTACGTACGTGTGACGCCCCCGATTCAATCGTACACTAATCATGCACGCAAACGTGTACGATCAAGATCAGGGACTCACGGGAAGATATCACAACACAACTCTAAAAACATAAATAAGTCATACAAGCATCATAATACAAGCCAGGGGCCTCGAGGGCTCAAATACAAGTGCTCGATCATAGACGAGTCAGCGAAAGCAACAATATCTGAGTACAGACATAAGTTAAACAAGTTTGCCTTAAGAAGGCTAGCACAAACTGGGATACAGATCAAAAGAGGTGCAAGCTGTCGTGGTTCTAAGTCTGACAGTAAGAATGGGGGGTAAGTATGGAGAGGCAAGATCCTAGCTATGGAGTAGTTGTATGCGCAAGGAGTTTTACGAGTTCGGGCCCTTCTCTGAGGAAGTAACAGCCCTACGTCTCGGAGCCCGGAGGCAGTCGACTGGATTATGTGTGTGTGTGTTACAAAGTTGCGAACCCCTGTCCTAGTGGAGGGGGGTGGCTTATATAGAGTTCGCCAGGACCCCAGCCAGCCCACGTTACAAGGAGTTTAATGTACATAAAGAGAGGGGGTTACTGGTAACGCCTGTAATAAAGGACCATGAAGGCCATAAAAGCTACTTATGAGATGACCGTTTGTAGGCAGTGCCTTTAGGTCTTCTTATAGTCGAGTGGCTGTCTTCATGGTCGACTGCTTGTGCTTCTGGTCGAGTACGCTCGTGTCCGTCGACTGGGCTGACCAAGTCGACTGAAATGTTGATACTTCTTAGAATGTCTTTCATTGTAGGAGTCATGTCCTTGATTGGGTACCTCAGGTATGATAAGTTACCCTACCCTAGGTACGTATCCTCGTCATTAGCCCCCGAATGGGTCAGGGGTTAAGTGAGAGTGGGGCCGAGCCTATGCTTCCGACTCAACCTCCATGCTTCGGTTGCATCTGTCTTTGGATAAATGGAAGTTACGGTGGGAACCCATTCTTCAGTTGCCTTGATCCATTCAGATGTCCGTCGAGTGGTTTCATATTACCGTCGAGTGTGTTTACGTGACGAGTCTCTTGGGAGACTTTAAGGAAACGGATCTTTTCGTCTGACAAATCGTCCTGTCGATCGCGGATCTTGCGGGATTTGAAAATTGGGGAGCGCACCGGATGGAGAAAATCGCGCGAATCGGCTGGATAAGGCAAGGGCGCCTCGATCTCCACGCCACCTTTTTCGCCACGTACTGCGCGCGCGCCTGCTGCGGGATTTGACTGGGGGGCGCAGGCCCACTGATCAGCCACTCGGGTGTGGCCTTATATAAGGTAATGGTTCCGATTTTTTTTACTGTGCGCCCTTGTTTTTCTTCTCCCTTCCTCCGTAAGCCTCCGCCTCGCTCTTCGCTGCAATCTCGACACCGCCGCTCGGCCAAGACCTCGTTAGAGACAATGGGGACGGACAAGACGGCGGCGGCGGAACGTGCGAAGAAGGCCGCGGCAAAGGGTAAGGGGAAGAAATCTGGCCGAGGCGGGTCGTCCTCGCGGGCCGCTCTGCCGTCCGGCTGGTTGCAGGGGGATTGGATGCCCTCCATCCTTACTCAAGCGGATATCGACGACATGGTGGAGGGGGGACTCATTCCCTACAAGGCTGCTCACCTCCCTGGGAAGGAGACGGAGCCGGAACCTCGCGAGGGTGAGCGCGTCCTGATAGCCACCCATGTCGACCGGGGGTTTTCCCTGCCCCCGAGTCCTTTTTTTAGGGCCTTTCTGAACTTCTTCGGAGCGCAGCTCCACCATTTCACGCCCAACTCCATTGTCTATCTTGCTGCGTTCGTGTCTCTGTGTGAGTGTTTCTTAGGCTGTCGACCTCACTGGGGCCTCTTCAAGCATATCTTCACTTGCCGATCCCAGTCGGTTAAAAAGCTCAACCCGGACGGGGAAAGGACGCAGGTGATCCAGATGTGCGGGGGCCTCGGGATCCAGACGAGGGGTAAGAGTTGTTTTCCTCCCATGACGCTTCCCGATTCCATGCGCGGGTGGCAGTCGACTTGGTTCTACTGCAAGGACCAGCCGACCCCTGGCCACTCGACCGGCCTTCCTCCTTTTACCTTGGACCGAGTGCAGAAACCCGCTTCTTTGAAAGTGGTTCCAGAGGAGAAGGCTCAGGTGAAGGTATTAGTCAGTCGAGTGGTTGAGTTGGTTCGGGAAGGCGTGACCGGCATGGACTTGCTCGAAGTCTTCCTCCAGCGACGAATCCAACCTCTCCAGGCTCGGGATCACTCGATGTGGTTGTATTCCGGGTCCGACGACTCCACTCGGATCCACCCGGAGGCGGTCGAGGCTTCTGTACTGGAGAGCTGGCTGACCAGCATGACCGGGAATAAGGACAACCCCAGGGGTTCTAGGAGGATTGCTCCGCTTGATGGGATGATGGAGACAGACAAGGTACGTTTTACTTCTTTCGACTGAAATTTTCACTCCGTCTAGTAACTGGCTTGCGATAAGTCGACTGATCCTTGCTCTGCCCGTTGTCTTGCAGGAGATCAACGACATGTATTCGATGCCGAATGGGAACCAGGAGCAAGTATCTGAAGGAGGAGGGAGTGGAGGCGAAGGAGGTGAGGATGGAGGCGAAGTCGAGGAGTGGGAATCTGATGGTGACGTAGAGGAGGAGACCAGCGACGACTCGGGTGATGAAGATGAAGAGGTGGAGGTCGACCTTCCTCGACGCGAGAGACGCTCCAAGAACGTTCAGGATCCCGCCGCGGAGCGCAGTCAGTCGAGTGCTCCGGTGGGCCAGTCATCCAAGCGCCCTCGGACCGCGTCGCCGGCCCCAACTGAGAAGGCACCCAAGCAGCCCAGAGCCATCCCGACCAAGCCACCCAAGGCCTTGCCTAAGATCAGGGTCGCCATCCCTGTCATCTCTGGGTAAGTGACTGTTTTTATCCTTCTTCAGTCGACTAGAACGGATTCTTAGTCGATTCACTTTCAAATTAGTTGCTTGGAATCGTGCAGCGCCGCTACTTCCGAGACTTCCATCCAGAATGTCGATGAGACGATGGAGGACGCCGTCACTTCCAACTTAGGTATAATCTTTGACACGATCCGACTGTTTAACTGCTGAGTCGATTGGATATTCATTTCTGAACTTTTGTAGCTCCGACCAACATTATTGACCTTCCGGATGATGAGGAGGAGGCGGAAGTGCCGCTCAGGCCTTTTAGGAGGAGAGGCCAGAGGGCCCCGGTCGACAAGGCTCCTCAGACCGCGTCGACTGCTGAGACGGTGGTCCAAGGGGGTGACAACACCGCCCGGACTACTGTGACTTTTGCTGAACCTCTGACGACTGCCCAGCCTTCGTCGTCGACTGCTCCCCCACTGGTTGACCCGCCCTCGTTCTTCGCCGCCTACCAGACCCCGGAGGATCAAGTGAGTGCTGCTAAGGAGGCTATACGTCAGGCGGGGCTCGTGATGGAGCAGACCAAAGCGGCTCGGGATGCCAGCCAAGCGGCCTATGACATCAGCTCGGCGTTGCAGCAGAACGTCCAGGTTAGTTGGTCTTCACTTGCGTTGTACACCCACTGGGTGCTGTTGATCTGAAATTTTTCATTGGTGGGGGCACACTGAGTGCACCCACTGGGTGTAGTCCCCAAGGCCACGGTCGACTGCTGGCAGTCGACTGCGGTCTTTATGCTTTCAAACTTCCTCACTCGACTGATCGGATTGGGTCAAGTGGAAATCAAGGAAAACCGGTGGGGGCACGCTGAGTGCACCCACTGGGTGTAGTCCCCAAGGCCACGGTCGACTGCTGGTAGTCGACTGCGGTCTTTATGCTTTCAAACTTCCTCACTCGACTGATCGGGTTGGGTCGAGTGGAAATCAAGGAAAACCGGTGGGGGCACGCTGAGTGCACCCACTGGGTGTAGTCCCCAAGGCCACGGTCGACTGCTGGCAGTCGACTGCGGTCTTTATGCTTTCAAACTTCCTCACTCGACTGATCGGATTGGGTCAAGTGGAAATCAAGGAAAACCGGTGGGGGCACGCTGAGTGCACCCACTGGGTGTAGTCCCCGAGGCTACTGTCGAATGTTTTGATTCGGCTGTAGTCTTAGAAGTGTTGTGCTCTTTCTTTCAGTCACTCGGGAGTAACTTGTCTTTGATACCCTTTGTCGATTGACTCTTTGCAGAAGTCTTGTGAGCTTGTTGCTCAGCTCGCTGATCTGAAGGATAAGCAGATCCAGCTTAATCTTGATTTACAGTTTGCTCAGGAAAACGTGCAGAAGGCGAAGGATGAAGCAAAAGGTATGGCTGGTGAGGACTCGACGTCTATCTCTGTTCCTCTGTCTATTCTGAACTCTGTGTCTGTTGTTGCTTTGCAGACGAACTAGAGAAGGCCCTGAAGAAGAAAGATCTTGACCTTGCGGAGGCGCAAAAGGCAGCTGCGGAGAAGTTAAAGCTCGCTGAAGAGAAGCTTGCTTCAGTCAGCCATCTTGAGAACGAGAACGCTAGGCTGAAGTCTGCTCTTGACGAGGCCAATAGGGAAGCGAGTCGACTGAAGACTGACAAGAGTACTCTGAACGACAAGATCGGCCAGCTGGCGGGGAAGCACAAGGACTTGGGGGATTATCTTGGGGGTCTTGCCAAGAAGCTATACCTCATGCTTGAAGGTAACCCCCTTTGTGCGATTAATCTTGTTGTTGTCGACTCACCATTTGGTTACAGTTTTGCTCTGTCGAAACTTCTTTCAGAATTCTGCCGGAATTTTGAGGAAGAGACCAGTCGAGTGGAGACCCGCCTGGACCCTATCAATTCTCCTGTGAAGGATGAAGTGGCCATGAGTGTCTTCCGGTTGGAATCCCGTATCGCTGGTGTGGTGGACTACCTGGCTCGACTGAAAGCTGCTGTGTCGCGGATCGACTCCACACTCTGGCCCAAAGAGACCCTTCAGAACGACCTTGAATCCTTGGTCACTCGACTAAGTGATGTTCCAGGTCGAGTGCAAGAATGGAAAAAGTCTTCTGCTAGGTGCGGTGCTGATGTGGCTCTGTCACTGGTTCGTGTCCACTGCAAGGAGGCGCGAGAGGAGAAGCTGGCCGCTCTCCAGGTTGCCAATACCAGGAAGCATAATTTTCAGGATTTCATGGAGACCTTCATCGCTGCTGCCACTCGAATCTCAGACGGGATCGACTTGGACGAATTCGTTGCGCCATCAAGCCCTCCGCCAGAAGAGTAAAAAACTGCTGTGCTTTACCTTAAATTTGCCTCGGGATGCCGAGTGGTTTATGTATTTGATAAACTCCGTCGGGCTCTCAGCTCGAGTACTTTTATTTGCGATCTAGGATCTTTTGATTTTGTCCGAACATGGCTCGACGTTGAATGTCTTCGTGACTTGATCCGCCGATCTACTATTCGTTGTTCCCTCAGAGGCTGCTATTTGTTGTTCCCTCAGAGGCTGCCTGGTTTGCACGATGCTCATCGCCGCGATGGTGTCTGTCAAAATGGCTTAGGCAAGCACTGGGCTGCAGCTAAGTCCCCGAGTGGGAGGTTTGCTCTCCACTCGGTAGGATTCCAATTACTTAGGCGAGTGCTTGGACTGCAGCTAAGCCCCCGGGTGGGAGGTTTGCTCCCCACTCGGTAGGATTTCAATTACTTAGGCGAGTGCTTGGACTGCAGCTAAGCCCCCGAGTGGGAGATTCTCTCTCCACTCGGTAGGATTTCAATTACTTAGGCGAGTGCTTGGACTGCAGCTAAGCCCCCGAGTGGGAGGTTTGCTCTCCACTCGGTAGGATTTTTTCAAACTTAGGCGAGTGCTTGGACTGCAGCTAAGCCCCCGAGTGGGAGGTTTGCTCTCCACTCGGTAGGATTTCAATTACTTAGGCGAGTGCTTGGACTGCAGCTAAGCCCCCGAGTGGGAGGTCTGCTCTCCACTCGGTAGGATTTTTTCAAACTTAGGCGAGTGCTTGGACTGCAGCTAAGCCCCCGAGTGGGAGGTTTGCTCTCCACTCGGTAGGATTTCAATTACTTAGGCGAGTCCTTGGACTGCAGCTAAGCCCCCGAGTGGGAGGCTGGCTCTCCACTCGGTAGGATTTTTTCAAACTTAGGCGAGTACTTGGACTGCAGCTAAGCTCCCGAGTGGGAGGTTTGCTCTCTACTCGGTAGGATTTCAATTACTTAGGCGAGTCCTTGGACTGCAGCTAAGCCTCCGAGTGGGAGGCTGGCTCTCCACTCGGTAGGATCTTTTCAAACTTAGGCGAGTACTTGGACTGCAGCTAAGCCCCCGAGTGGGAGGTTTGCTCTCCACTCGGTAGGATTTTTTCAAACTTAGGCGAGTACTTGGACTGCAGCTAAGCCCCCGAGTGGGAGGTTTGCTCTCCACTCGGTAGGATTTCAATTACTTAGGCGAGTCCTTGGACTACAGCTAAGCCCCCGAGTGGGAGGCTGGCTCTCCACTCGGTAGGATTTTTTTCAAACTTAGGCGAGTGCTTGGACTGCAGCTAAGCCCCCGAGTGGGAGGTTTGCTCTCCACTCGGTAGGATTTTTTCAAACTTAGGCGAGTGCTTGGACTGCAGCTAAGCCCCCGAGTGGGAGGCTGGCTCTCCACTCGGTAGGATTTTTTCAAACTTAGGCGAGTGCTTGGACTGCAGCTAAGCCCCCGAGTGGGAGGCTGGCTCTCCACTCGGTAGGATTTTAATTTCTTAGGCGAAACGGATTCGCAGCTAAGCCCCCGAGTGGGAGACTTGCTCTCCACTCGGTAGGATTTCCTGAAAACTTAGGCGAAGCGGATTCGCAGCTAAGTCACCCACTGGGGGAAATTTAGACAAACAGAAAAAGAAATTCTTGCTTGAAACAAAAGAACTACAGAGGTACTTTTATTACATCTCAGTCGAGTGAGTTTTTAAGTGTAAAAAGGATGGAGCAGGTCCGCGTTCCATGCTCGAGGCTCGTCGATCCGTCGATCGATGTTGTAGAGGTGATACGCTCCGTCGTGCAGGACTTTGGTGATGATGAAGGGGCCTTCCCAGGTCGGGGCAAGTTTGTGAGGTTTTTGCTGATCCACGCGGAGGACCAAATCTCCTTCCTGAAAGGCTCGACCCTTCACATTTCTGGCGTAGAACCGACGCAACTCTTGCTGGTAGATGGTCGAGCGGATTAGAGCCATCTCTCTTTCCTCCTCTAGGAGTTCGACTGCATCTTGCCGGGCCTGTTCTGCTTCTGCTTCGGAATATAACTCGACTCGAGGCGCGTTGTGGAGCAGGTCGCTCGGCAAAACCGCTTCGGCTCCATAGACCAGAAAGAATGGTGTTCTTCCAGTCGACCGGTTAGGGGTGGTCCTCAACCCCCATAGAACTGACGGAAGTTCGTCGACCCAGGCGCCTGCTGCGTGTTTGAGATCACACATCAGTCGGGGTTTTAGTCCTTTGAGGATGAGGCCATTCGCGCGTTCGGCCTGTCCATTCGACTGAGGATGAGCAACTGAAGCGTAGTCGACTCGAGTGCCCTGAGAGGCGCAGAAGGCTTTGAATCTGTCATTATCAAAGTTTGATCCGTTATCCGTGATGATGTTGTGCGGAACTCCATATCTGAATATCAATCCCCTGATAAAACTGATGGCAGTGCTTGCGTCGAGGTCCTTTATGGGTTTGGCTTCTATCCACTTCGTGAACTTGTCGACTGCAACCAACAAGTGGGTGAAGCCACTCCTACCAGTTCTCAGTGGTCCGATCATGTCTAGACCCCAGACAGCGAAAGGCCAGACGAGTGGAATGGTCTTCAAGGCGGAGGCGGGCTTGTGAGACATGTTGGAATAAAACTGGCACCCCTCGCACTTGTCGACTATATCCTTTGCCATTTCGTTCGCCTTTGGCCAGTAAAAACCCGCCCGGTATGCTTTGGCCACGATGGTCCGAGAGGACGCATGATGGCCACAGGTCCCCGAGTGGATGTCCTCGAGAATTATCTGTCCTTCTTCAGGTGTGATGCACTTCTGACCAACTCCAGTCGCGCTTTCTCTGTATAGCTGCCCTTTGATTACTGTAAAGGCTTTGGATCGACGGACGACCTGTCGAGCCTCTTCTTCATCTTCTGGGAGCTCTTTTCTCATGATATACGCAATGTACGACACTGTCCAATCGGGAGTGGTGATCATAACTTCCATAATCAGGTCGACCACAGCTGGAACCTCCACTTCGGTCGAGTCAGAGGCGCTTTTTGGTTGTGGAGGCTCTTCTGTGAAAGGATCTTCTTGCACTGATGGTGTGTGAATGTGCTCCAAACACACATCTTTAGGGATGGCCTCCCTTTTGGACCCTATCTTCGCCAGATCATCTGCAGCTTGATTTTTCAGTCGGGGTATATGATGGAGCTCCAACCCCTCGAATCATTTTTCCAGCTTCCTCACTGCGCTGCAATATCCCGTCATGGATGGGCTTCGGACGTCCCACTCCTTCATCACTTGATTAACAACCAGATCTGAGTCGCCGTAGACCATGAGGCGACGGACGCCGAGTGAAATGGCCATACGTAATCCGTATAGAAGCGCTTCATACTCTGCCTCATTGTTGGAGGAATCAAAGTGAATCTGGAGGACATACTTGAGCTTATCTCCTCGGGGGGAAACCAGTACAACCCCCGCACCGGATCCGTTCAGCATCTTGGAGCCATCGAAAAACATAGTCCAGTGCTCCGAGTGAACTTGAGTCGGAAGCTCCTGCTCGGTCCACTCGGCGAGGAAATCAGCTATTGCCTGGGACTTAATAGCTTTCTTTGCCTCGAACTTGATATCAAGAGGAAGAAGTTCAATTGCCCATTTCGCCACTCGACCGGTTGCATCTCTGTTATGAAGAATCTCTGATAATGGAGCGTTGCTGACGACTGTGATAGAGTGATCAGAGAAATAATGAGCAACCTTCTTCGTGGTCATGTAAATCCCGTAAACAAGCTTCTGATAGTGGGGATATCTTTGCTTCGACGGGGTCAGAACTTCAGAGAGATAATAAACTGGGCGTTGAACTTTGAAGGTCTTTCCTTCCTCTTCCCGCTCGACCGTAAGAACGGTACTAACGACTTGTCCCGTGGCTGCTATGTAAAGCAATAATGGCTCTTTGCTGACAGGAGCAGCAAGCACCGGCTGGGTGGAGAGCAGAGCTTTTAGCTCTGCAAATGCTGCATCAGCTTCTGGAGTCCATTCGAACGTGTCTGACTTCTTCATCAGTCGGTAAAGAGGCAGCGCCCTTTCACCGAGCCTGGAGATGAATCGACTTAGGGCGGCCAAGCATCCAGTAAGTTTCTGGACATCGTGCACACGCACGGGGCGTTTCATCCGGAGTATGGTGCCAACTTTTTCGGGGTTAGCGTCGATTCCTCGTTCGGAAACAAGAAAACCGAGTAACTTTCCTCCAGGGACTCCAAATGTGCACTTCGACGGATTGAGCTTGATATCATAATTCCTGAGATTGGCAAAAGTTTCAGCTAGGTCAGTCAGCAGGTCGGAACCTTTTCGTGACTTGACCACTATGTCATCCATGTATGCTTCTACATTCCGACTGATTTGAGTGATTAGGCACTTCTGAATCATTCTCATGAATGTAGCTCCGGCGTTCTTGAGACCGAAAGGCATGGTAACATAGCAGAAACACCCAAATGGGGTGATGAAGGCTGTTTTTATTTCATCGGGTCCATACAGACGGATCTGATGGTATCCAGAGTAAGCATCCAAAAAAGATAACCTCTCGCATCCTGCAGTCGAGTCGACTATTTGGTCGATGCGAGGAAGAGGAAAATGATCTTTCGGGCAGGCCCGATTGATATGCTTAAAATCGATGCACATGCGCAATGATTTGTCCTTCTTAGGGACCATTACAACATTGGCGAGCCACTCGGAGTGGTAGATCTCGCGAATGAATTCTGCTGCTAGGAGTCGGGCCACTTCTTCGCCAATGGCCTTTCTCTTCTGAACGGCGGTCCGTCGGAGATGCTCCTTGACTGGTTTGACCTTTGGGTCGACTCGAAGGCGGTGCTCGGCCAGTCCCCTGGGCACACCTGGCATGTCAGCAGGCTTCCATGCAAAGATGTCCCAGTTCTCACGGAGGAACTGGACGAGCGCTTCTTCCTATTTGGAGTCGAGTGTAGTGGAGATGTTGGTTGGAGCCGCATTTGGATCGGTCGGGTGGATGTGGACTTGCTTGGTCTCCAGTCGACTGAAATGCTGACTCCGTGGCGGGCTTCTTGGCTCGTAACAACTCACTCGGATCCGCAGTCTTCTGGTACTCTTGTATCTCTATCTTGGCCATCTGAGCATCAGCAATTTTGGCGCCTTTCTGGAAGCACTCCTCTGCCTTCTTCCGATTGCCAACGACGGTGATTACACCTTTGGGGCCAGGCATCTTCAGCTTGAGGTATACGTAGCATGGTCGAGCCATGAAACGAGCATAGGCTGGCCTCCCAAGAATGGCGTGGTACACACTCTGAAAATCCACGACCTCAAAGGTTAACTTTTCTTTCCGGAAATTCTTCGAGTCACCAAAGACGACGTCGAGAGCGATTTGACCGAGTGACTCAGCTTTCTTCCCAGGAATGACTCCGTGGAAGCTCATGTTGCTAGGGCTGAGTCGGGACATCGGAATGCCCATCCCCTTCAACGTCTCTGCATACAACAAGTTTATCCCACTGCCGCCGTCCATCAGAACCTTGGTCAGTCGAGTGCCTTCAATAATTGGGTCGACCACCAACGCTTGCCTCCCTGGGGTGGCAATATGATTCGGATGATCGGACTAGTCGAAGGTGATGGCGGCCTGGGACCACTTCAGGTAATGGGGTGTCACCGGAGCGACCATGTTTACTTCGCGATTGATGACCTTCAGTCGACTCTTACTTTCGACATCAGCGAAAATCATCAGAGTGGAATTGACTTGGGGGTATTCTTCACCGCTGTCTTCCCTGTCTTCAACTTTGCCTAACTCTTTCTCTTTGTCCTTGGCCTGCTTCCCTTGGAACTGTTGCATCAGGAGTCGACATTGTCGAGTGGTATGCTTAGGGTAAATGAGATTTCCCTCTTCATCTTTCTTCGTGTGAATGTGGCATGGTAAGTCCATCACATCGTTCCCGTCCTGGTCTTTCACTTTCTTGGGGTTCCAAGGACCCTTGGGTTTCCCCTTAAACTTCCCTGGGGTCATAGCTAAGGCTTCCCCGGGGGCGACTGGCTCGGCCTTGCGCTTTTGCTTTCGACTGGAGTGTCCTCCGCCGGCCTCATTAGCGGCTGCCTTATACTTGCCACTCCGGAGTCTATCTTCCTCTTCTCTGTTCGCGTACTTGGTGGCGATCTCCATCATTCGACTTAGGGTCATATCCCCGGTTCGACCGAACTTCAAACTTAACTCCCTGTTTCTGACGCCTTCCTTGAAGGCGCAAACTGCCTGATGATCGGACACATTCTCGACCGTGTGATTCAGAGTGATCCACCTTTGGATATAATCCCTCAGGGTTTCACTCGACTTCTGAACACATGACTGCAATTCTGTCAACCCTGCCGGTCGCTTGCAAGTCCCTTCGAATGTCCTGACAAACACCTGGGCTAGATCTTCCCAAGTATAAATACTGCTGGGAGCCAACTGATTCAACCACGCTCTGGCTGATCCTTCCAACATGAGGGGCAAATGCTTCATGGCCACCTCGTCATCGCCGCCTCCGATCTGAACAGCCACTCGGTAATCCTCGAGCCATGTGTCCGGCTTGGACTCTCCGGTGAACTTGCTGACTCCAGTCGCCAACCTGAAGTTGGGTGGAATCACTGCAGCTCTGATTGCTCTGCTGAAACACTCGGGACCTGAGACGCGAACTCTGCTGCTGGACGGCGCGCCTCTGTCACGGTCTTCTCGGTGAGCTCTATTTCGGTCGACCAGACCTTGAACGATGATGGATCTCGCATCAAAGCCTGGTTCCCTGGGGTCGACTGGGACCCTTCGCCCAGTACTGAACTGGCGTCTGTCCTCTTGCCGTCGAGGAACGTACGACCCCGCTCTTGGGGCAGGAGAAGGCACTCGACGTTGATCGTTGCGATCGAATCGGTGCTCATATCGCTCGTGCCCTTGGTATTGATCCTCGTGCCGGCCTCTGTGTCCTTCACGCCTCGGGGGCGACCTTGGACTATGAGCCGACTGAATGGAATTCGCAGCGACGGATCGGCTGTGAATCCTGTTGCGCGACTGAGATACGGCTGAATTCTGGTCACCCGCTGCACGGAGCAAATATCTGATCTGCAACAGACCTCTCCCTGCCTCTGACTGTGAAGGCTGGATCGACTCCGCTATGCGAGCCGCAGCTGCCAAATTCTGAATCGGGGTACGGTATACCTGGGTCGGCGGCTGGAAGAAGCAACGACGACTGGACTCGGGAACGGGCGGTCGTGCGCGCTCGTCGAGTGCTCTCTGAAGATTCTCCAGTCGAGTACGTTCAGCCAAGTTGGCCAAGCGCACCTCCTCCAGGGCTCGTGCCTCAGGGGTTTCTCCAACGATAGGAGTGTGAAGGGCGTCCATGTTCCGGCGACGGAGTTCCTCCCTCTGCACTGAGGTAAGGGGCTCGGGCCTGTACTCTTCGTGGCCCCGCACCGGAATCCCCCCTGCGGCAACCTCTTCGGTGTGGGGGAATCCGGGGGGACTACGTGGTCCGTCGACCATTAGTACTTCCGCCGCTGGATCACTGCTGTCGCACTCGGACGCAGTCTCTACGGAGCCAGTCGACAGGTCGAACAGGCCGTAGAGTGACTCGTCGGGCTCGATTGCCGCGACTTGGGGGATGGCCGACTGGCGGGCCAGTGCGTGCTTCACCCACCGCTGGAGCCTCGACCGACCGGTGCGCTTGCGCCAGTGGGAAACTGATGACGACGATGGCGAAACGAATGCCGACCCGTACTGGGTCGACGGTTGCCGCAGGAGGACGCCGCGGATGCATGCGCGAAAATGCGTGGCTCCGCAGGCGGGAAGCGCGTCCACGTCGAGTGGAGCCTCCTGCAGCCAAGCAGAGTTGTCAACGATGAAGGAGAGAGCGCCGAGACGGATCTCGCGGCTCTCGACCATGACTCCGCTCGAAAACATGATGTGGGGTGAAAGAATCCCAACTCCTCCAACAAATCGCTAGAACACCTGCCCCACGGTGGGCGCCAACTGTCGTGGTTCTAAGTCTGACAGTAAGAATGGGGGGTAAGTATGGAGAGGCAAGATCCTAGCTATGGAGTAGTTGTATGCGCAAGGAGTTTTACGAGTTCGGGCCCTTCTCTGAGGAAGTAACAGCCCTACGTCTCGGAGCCCGGAGGCAGTCGACTGGATTATGTGTGTGTGTGTTACAAAGTTGCGAACCCCTGTCCTAGTGGAGGGGGGTGGCTTATATAGAGTTCGCCAGGACCCCAGCCAGCCCACGTTACAAGGAGTTTAATGTACATAAAGAGAGGGGGTTACTGGTAACGCCTGTAATAAAGGACCATGAAGGCCATAAAAGCTACTTATGAGATGACCGTTTGTAGGCAGTGCCTTTAGGTCTTCTTATAGTCGAGTGGCTGTCTTCATGGTCGACTGCTTGTGCTTCTGGTCGAGTACGCTCGTGTCCGTCGACTGGGCTGACCAGGTCGACTGAAATGTTGATACTTCTTAGAATGTATTTCATTGTAGGAGTCATGTCCTTGATTGGGTACCTCAGGTATGATAAGTTACCCTAACCTAGGTACGTATCCTCGTCACAAGCCTCCTGCATGGGATCCTCCTAACTACTCCTGGTTGTCGCCAGCTGGCTGCACGTAGTAGTAGGCACCTCCGGTGTAGTAGGAGTCGTCATCAACGGTGGCGTCTGGCTCCTGGACTCCATCGTCTGGTCGCAGCGAACGGGTAGAGAAATGGGGAAAAAGGGGGGAACAAGGCAACCGTGAGTACTCATCCAAAGTACTCGCAAGCAAGGAGCTACACTAAATGCAAGGATATATGTGTAAAGGGCCATATCAGTGGACTGAACTGCAGAATGCCAGAATAAGAGGGGGATAGCTAATCCTGTCGAAGACTACGCTTCTGGCAGCCTCCGTCTTGCAACATATAGAAGAGAGTAGACTGAAGTCCTCCAAGTAGCATCGCATAGCATAATCCTACCCGGCGATCCCCTCCTGGTTGCCCTGTTAGAGAGCGATCATCGGGTTGTATCTGGCACTTGGAAGGGTGTGTTTTATTAAGTATCCAGATCTAGTTGTCATAAGGTCAAGGTACAACTCCGGGTCGTCCTTTTACCGAGGGACACGACTATTCGAATAGATTAACTTCCCTGCAGGGGTGCACCACATAGCCCAACACGCTTGATCCTATTTGGCCGGACACACATTCCTGGGTCATGCCCGGCCTTGGAAGATCGACACGTCGCAGCCCCACCTAGGCACAACAGAGAGGTCAGCACACCGGTCTAAACCTAAGCGCGCAGGGGTCTGGGCCCATCGCCCTTAGCACACCTGCACGTTGCGAACGCGGCCGGAAGCAGACCTAACCTAGTGGCGTTCCATTCCAATCCGGCGCGCGCCCTCAGTCGCTGCGTCACGAAGGCTTCGGCTGATACCACGACGCCGGGATACCCATAACTACTCCCGCGTAGATGGTTAGTGCGTATAGACCGAATGGCCAGACTCAGATCAAATACCCAGATCTCGTTAAGCGTGTTAAGTATCCGCGAACGCTGAACAGGGCCAGGCCCACCTCTCACCCAGGTAGTCTCAACCTGCCCTGTCGCTCCGCCACCAAGTAACAGTCGGGGGCCATCGGGAACCCAGGCCCACCACTACCTGGGTGGAACACCTGCACCTTCAGCCCCCATCTCCGAACAGTATCACAGGTAATGTAATAGTGTAAATTATATAGTATATGCTTGTGATCACCTCCCAAAGTGATCACGGCTCAGTAGTATAGCATGGCAGGCGGACAAGAGTGTAGGGCCACTGACGGAACACTAGCATCCTATACTAAGCAGTAGGATAGCAGGTAAAGGTAACAACAGTAGTAGCAAGGACAGGCTATGCAGCAGTATAGGATTAACTGAAAGCAGTAACATGCTACACTACTCTAATGCAAGCAGTATAGAGAAGAATAGGCGATATCAGGTGATCAAGGGGGGGAGTCTTGCCTGGTCGCTCTGGCAAGAGAGAGGGGTCGTCAACACCGTAGTCGTACTGGGTAGCAGCGGCGTCGGTCTCGGTGTCTACCGAAAAAAGTAACGGAGGGGGAACACAATAAATAACAGAGCAATCAAAGCATAACATGACAAACGCGGTGCTAGAGGTGATCTAACGCAGGGATAGGTGATACCGGCGAAGGAGGGGAAACATCCGGGAAAGTATCCCCAGTGTTTTGCGTTTTTGGGCAGATGAACCAGAGGGGGAAAGTTGCGTTTTTGCTATGATAGGGATGCGTGGCGGACGAACGGGCTGCGGCACCGGATTCGTCTCGTCGTTATGAGCAACTTTCATGTACAAAGTTTTTCCATCGGAGCTACGATTTATTTTCTACTAATTATTAAAGTTTTAAATCATTTTCTAATTTATTAATTATTAATTGAATTAACATTATCCAGAATAGTGTATGCTGACGTCATCATGACGTCAGCAGTCAACAGGGCGTTGACTGGGACAAACTGACGTGTGGGTCCCGCATGTCATTCACTGCTAGTTAATTAATCACAGTTAATTAGGTTAACTAGTTAATTAAGCTAATCTAATCAGGATTAATTTATTTAATTAATTGATTATTTAATATATTTATTTTTATTATTTTTAAAATTCTTTTTTTTACATTTGTTCTGGGACTAGGCTCCACTTGTCATTGGTCCAGGGGTGGCTAACGGGCGCGCGGGTTACGGGCGCCTGGAGCGGGTGCTGTGCACCCGCCCAAGCCGACAGAGGAGGGGACAGGCGCTGGGCGCCGGCGTCCGCGGGTGCAGGGGAGGGGGAGCGGCAGCCGGGCAAGGTCAGAGCGGGGTCGAGCGGGCGTGGCCGGACCGTGGTCCGCGGCAGGAGGCCGAACAGGGGTGGGGGCAGCAGTAGGAGCGGCGACGAGGCAGACAGCGGTCGCGGCGAGCGGCTGCGCTAGGCGAGGTCATGGCCGGAGCGGCGAGCAGGGAAAGCGGGCGGCGAGGCGGAGCAGGGCCATGTGGGCGAGCGGCACGGTGGGGCGCGCGGCCCAGGCGCGGCGCGGGGAAGGAGGCAGCGGCCCCGGGGTGGCAGCGGGGCGCTGGGCGCACGAGCACGCGTGCATCGACGGGGGCCGGCGCGGCCATCGCGAGCCGGGGCGCGGCGCGCGGGTGCCGTGTGCGCGGCGAGGGGAGGTCGCGCGAGAGGGAGAGAGGGGGAAGGGCGCGCGCTCACATCGGGTAGTAGGGACTAGGGCAGCGGGGCTCGGGGTGGATGCCGGGGACGTCGCATCGCCGGAGGAGAAGCAGGCCGGCGGGGAGGTCCGGCGAGAACGAGCTCCAGGTGCGGGGCGGCGTCTGGGTCGAGGTGGCGACGGCGTAGGGCGACGGGGCACCGGCGAGGGAGGGTACTCCGGGCGGTGGCAGTTGGAGAAGGGGGCGCAGAGGAGTGCGGGAGGGGCGGCGCCGGCGTCGGGTGGCGCGGGGCGCGTTCGTCGGGGTGGATCCCCGATCCAGATCGAGGAGAGCGAGGGGGGTCGTGGGGGGGGGAGAGCGAGTGGTGGGGGTGCGAGGTGGTAGTGGGTTAGGGTTTCGGTCGGGTGCGGGGGGTAGGCCATATAGGCCAAGGGTAACGGGGTGGGCCGGCTGGCCCCTTCGGCCAACTGGGCCAGGGCCCAGTCGGGGGGGTTGTCTTTTATTTTTTTTGGTTTTCTTTTATCTTTTGCTTATTTTCTTTTACTGTTTTATTTTAGTTGCATTATATTTTTGGTTTAGTAAAATATGAAAATAGCTCCAAAAATAGTGTGTCAAATTAATCCACTGTTCTAAGAAGTTTTACCTCAGAATAAAAATAGTTTAGTATTTGGTAAAATATATTAGGAGTATAACTAATTGTTTTGATGTTGTTTTAATCACTTTAGGGTATTTAAATATTTTATAAAGATGTTGTTACTCCAACAATAATATCCATGATTTATTTGTCACATTAAGAACATTTTAGTTTTGACTTTTGAAAACTTTAATTGTTTGACTTGATTCTAAATTTGAATTCAAATCGTTTTTGAACCATCGCGAGATTAATAACAGTAACCGAGGTGACATGGCATCATTAGCGTGGAATTACTGTAGCCTGATTATCCGGACGTCACAGTACGTGTACATGTGTAACGCCCCGGATGTAACTTGCCATATTTGTATTCCAACTCTTGCCATTTTCGGCATTGTGATATGATATTTCCTCCATGGTTGGGTTTCCCTTCGTTTTGCATTTTGGTCATGTCACGCATTTCATATCATGTCATCATGTGCATCGCATTTGCATACGTGTTCGCCTCATAAATCCGAGCATTTTCCCCGTTGTCCGTTTTGCAATCCGGCGCTCCTATGTTCCCCGGCGTCCCCGTTTACATTTCTTCGTGAGCGGGTATTAAAAATTCTCGGATTGGACCGAGGTTTGTCAAGCGGCCTCGGTATAGCACCGGTAGACCTCCTGTCAAGTTTCGGGTCAATCGGAGTTCGTTTGATACTCCAACGGTTAACCGGGTAACCGTGAAGGCCTCGTGTGTGTTGCAGCCCAACACCCCTTCAAAACAGCCCAATAACCCATCTAAGACTCTCCCATGTCCTCCGCCGTTCGATCACGATCGCGTGGCCGAAAACCGCACTCCATTTGGAGCCTCCTAGCTCCTCCTACCTATAAAAAGGCCTCCCCCTCCTTCATTTTCGGGTCAACACCCCCCAAACCCTAGCCCCGCTCCCCTCCGTCGCGCCGGACACGTCCGTCCGGGCCGGACGCCGTCCGCGCCGCCACCGCAGCCTATCGGAGGCCGCCACGTGGCCCCGGCGACCGCGCGCCGCCCGCGGCCCGCCGGGCCCGTAGCCGGCCCCCGCGACCCAATCGCCTCGCCGCCGCCTGGCGCCCGCCCGCGCGCCCCGCCGCCTCGCGCCCATCCCCGCCGCCGTCGCCCGCCCGCGCCGGCGCCGCCTCGCCACCTCGCCGCCTCGTCGCCGCGCCGCGCCGCGCCGCGCCGCCGTCGCGCCCGCGCCGCCCCGGGCTCGCGCGCGCCGCCCGTCGCCGGATCCCGCCGCCCGCCGCCGGATCCGGGCGGGATCTACCTCCCGGCCGCCGTCCCCGTCCCCTCCGGCGAGGTTCCGGCCAGATCCACGCCGGAGCGCCGGCGTTCCTCGGTTTCCGCGCACGGGTTGACTTTTTCCCACGGATCCGAAATTCTTCTAAGTCTTCAATTTTTGCATCATCATCACCTGTTCGTCATGCCATAACTTTGCATCCGTAGCTCCGTTTCGTGCGTATAATATGTCAGTTTGTTCGCCTCGAAGATTAAATCATTTCATTCCATTGCATCATTTTCATTTGGTGTCATATTGATGCCCTAAATGCTGCTATAAGAGGGCTATGTGATGTTAGTTGCTGGATCTTATCTGAACATGCACTATTGTCATTTTTGCCATGATTGATGTGTACCACCTATGAAGTTGAGTCCTACATGAGTTTTGTAATATGCCATGTTACCTTTCCGGAGAATTATGCTATGTATTTTTGTGATCTTTGTGGTGACTAGCACAAGCATGCAAACTAGGGCACTTGATGTTGCTGATTTCAGAGACAGTAATTTCACTAAGTCCCTGACTGCTGTTATTTTCATGCCATGTGTTCATGTTGTTTCCGAGAGATCTATGCAAAATTTGAGCTTGATCAGTAAGGATGTTTTGAACTTGAGTATTTGCTCTATCCATCCATGCCTTTGTTTGTATTTATGGAGTGCCATAGCTTGAGTCAATCGAGCTCTACCTTTGCTTCAAAATGTTGCTGGCAGATTGTTTACATGTTATTCGATTTTGCCAAGCTTGGTGTAGTTGATCCTTGCATGCTATGATGTTATTATTGACATGTATAGTTCCTATGCCATGTCTTATTGATTTATGTATGCTTAGTTTATCATGCAATGCTCTGTAGTGAGTGCATCGAGCTCACGAACATGCCTACTTGTTATCTGTTTTTGACATGTCCAGTTTTCTGCTAAGTCTGAAACCTGTAACGAAACTTGCTTAATTGACATGGGTGTAATCATATTTTTTGATCCTTTTTGGATTATGGTCAGTAAGGGACTTTTGTTAAGTTCTTTGATTAGATTAATTCCATGCCTTACTTTTCTATGTTCTGTTCCTGTAGCATGTTGTTTCATTGCTCTGAACATGCCATCCTGATGTTAGTTTTCTGCTATGTTGTTATTTCACCAAGTCTGTGAACCTGTTATCTTTTGCACTTTTTCCATGCTTGTTTGAACCTGTTGTGGTGTGTGTTTTCCGTAGCTCAGTGTTCATCTTTTGTCGAGCATCTTGAGTGGATTACTGTCATATGCTTTGTTGATATGTTTGGGTGCAGTAGCCTAATTTCTTGTTGCTTGCTAAGTAGCATCAGGCTGTTAATGGCAGATTATTGTCATTCTTGTTTTGCTTGTCATTTGCAAACCGTGCATCCGATTCCGGTGACCTTTATATCGATTTCAACCGAAATCACCTCACCTATCCAGTGGCATACTTGGGTTGCCAAGATTATGCCTTGTTCATCCTTGTCCTTCCGGAGCATGCATATGCATTGCGTATCACATCTCGCATATCATGCCATGTTTTGCATCATGTTGCTTGCGCATTGCATCGTGATTGATATTTGTCCTCTTTGCTTGTGTTCTTGCTTGGGTAGAGCTGGGAGACGAGTATGTGAACGAGGAACCTGTTGAGAACGCTTTCGAGGACCAAGCTTTCGACAACTCCGAGAACCTTGCAGGCAAGATGACCATACCCTCGAAATCTCTTCTATCTTTGCTTGCTAGATGCTCGCTCTTTTGTTATGCCTATGCTGCGATACCTACCACTTGCTATATCATGCCACCCATATTGCCATGTCAGCCCCTAACCATCCATGTCCTAGCAAACCGTTGATTGGCTATGTTACCGCTTTGCTCAGCCCCCTCTTATAGCGTTGCTAGTTGCAGGTGAAGATGAAGTTTGTTCCTTGTTGGAACATGGACTTGTTGTTCCTTGTTGGAACATGTTTACTTGTTGGGATATCACAATACCTCTTATTTAATTAATGCATCTATATACTCGATAAAGGGTGGAAGGCTCGGCCTTATGCCTGGTGTTTTGTTCCACTCTTGCCACCCTAGTTTCCGTCATACCGGTGTTATGTTCCCGGATTTTGCGTTCCTTACACGGTTGGGTGATTTATGGGACCCCCTTGACAGTTCGCTTTGAATAAGACTCTTCCGGCAAGGCCCAACATTGGTTTTACCATTTGCCTACCACCTACTCCTTTTTCCCCCGGGTTTTCGTGAGCCCGAGGGTCATCTTTATTTCAGCCCCCCGGACCAGTGCTTCTCTAAGTGCTGGCCCGAACCGAGCAACCTGCGGGGCCACCTCGTGGCAACTCGAGGCTTGGTTTTACTCGTAGCTTGACTTATCCGGATGTGCCCTGAGACCGAGATATGTGCAGCTCCTATCAGGATTTGTCGGCACAATCGGGCGGCTTTGCTGGACTTGTTTTATTACTGCCGAGATGTCTTGTAGTCCGGGATTCCGAGACTGATCGGGTCTTCCCGGTAGAAGGAATATCCTTCGTTGACCGTGAGAGCTTATAATGGGCTAAGTTGGGACACCCCTGCAGGGTATTATCTTTCGAAAGCCGTGCCCGCGGTTATGAGGCAGATGGGAATTTGTTGATGTCCGGTTGTAGAAAACCCGAAGTTGACCTTAACTAAAACACATCAACCGCGTGTGTAACCGTGATGGTCTCTTCTCGGCGGGGTCCTGGAAGTGAACACGGTGTTGGAGTTATGTCTGACGTAGGTTGTTCTAGGATCACTTCTTGATCACTTCTAGCTTCACGACCGTGCTTTGCTTCTCTTCTCGCTCTCTTTTGCGTTGTAGCCACCATATATGCTAGTCGCTTGCTGCAGCTCCACCTCACTATCCTTTCCTACCTATAAGCTTAAATAGTCTTGATCTCGCGGGTGTGAGATTGCTGAGTCCCCGTGACTCACAGATTCTACCACAACAGTTGCAGGTACCAACGATGCCAGTGCAGATGACGCGTCCGAGCTCACTTGGGAGTTCGACGAGGAATGTGGCCGTTACTATGTTTCTTTTCCAGATGATCAGTAGTGGAGCCCAGTTGGGGTGATCCGGGGATCTATGTAGCTTTTGGGGTAGTCTTCTTTCATTTTGGTACCGTAGTCGGACCCTGAGTGTAATTTGTATGATGTATGTTTATTAATGTATTGTGTGAAGTGGCGACTGTAAGCCAACTATGTACCTCTTTTCCTTTATGTATTACATGGGTTGTGTGAAGATTACCTGACTTGCGACATTGCTTTCAATGCGGTTATGCCTCTAAGTCGTGCCTCGACACATGGGAGATATAGCCGCATCGAGGGCGTTACAACATGCTACGTGCGCGCCTCTACTACGACACGTGCGCGCCTCTACATCCACCAGTATATATGTACGTACACGTTCGCGACCAGAATGACAACGCTACGTACGCTTCGACCAGGTGGGTCCCGACTGTCAGGAACTTCCTTGCGTGCGAAGATGTAGCTGGTGGGTCCCAGCAGTCAGGGGGGCGAATCATTTTGTTTTTTTTCGGACGCACTTCCTTGCGTGCGAAGGCGTAGCTGGTGGGTCCCAGCAGTCAGGGGGGAAACATTTTTTTCGCAAAATACGGTGGCCCGTCCGGTGGGTCCCCACTGTCAGGTGGAGGAATAATTATTTTGCACGTAATAAGGAGGCACTTCCTTGCTGCGGTCGTGGACCCATCTGTCAGCCTCTCCACGTACAGTCCACGTCCGATGGAAGTAGTTCCTTGACCACGTTGACCACGCCGCGCCGAGAGCACCAGGGCGGTGGACGACGGCGAGGCCTAGGAAGGGGACGGTACGGAGCCGGGGAAGACACGGCAGTGGATGCCCACGCGTAGAGGAGTACGAGGGTTCACTGGTTCGCTGCGGTGTGAGGCTGCCGTCGCCGCAGAATAACAGGGGGTGTGGGTGAGTAGAGGGATGGTCTGGCCAGCGTTGGGAGTAGTAGGGGGCGGTGAGGCCTCCGCCGCATCACAACCGGCCACGGGAGGCAGGAGCACGAGGCACGACCGGCGCTGGTTTGGGCAGCTGGAGCAAGAAGACCAGAGGTTGAAGAAGCACCACGGTCGTTGGATGGATATCATACGGTCACTTGAGCTAGAATCGTGCATATTGACTAAGTTGACAAAGCCCTCCGTCCCCGTCAACTTAGTGGGCCCACAAGTCAGCCTCCCACCAAGGTGGGTCCCAGCTAGGAGGGGGTATTCATTTTTTTGTGCGTAATAAGGAGGCACTTCCGGTGGGTCCGAGCTGACAGCAGGGGGAACATGTTTTTTCGCAAAATACGGTGGCCCGTCGGGTGGGTCCCAGCAGTCAGGGGCAAACATTTTTTTCACGATATACTGGTGGGCGTCCGGTGGGTCCCTACTGTCAAGTGGAGGAATAATTATTTTCCGCGTAATAAGGAGTCACTTCCTTGCGGCTGCCGTGGACCCAGCTGTCAGCCTCTCCACGTACAATATTCTTCCGATGGAATTCGATCGTTGACCACATTGACCACGCCGCGCCGAGAGCACCACGGTGGTGGACGACGGCGAGGCCTAGGAAGGGGACGACGCGGAGCCGGGGAAGACGCGGCAGTGGATGCCCACGCGGAGAGGAGTACGAGGGTTCACTGGTTCGGCTACACTGCCGTCGCCGCAGAATAACAGGGGGTGTGGGTGAGTGGAGTGGAGGGATGGCCTGTCCAGCAGTGGGAGTAGTGTGGGGGCGGTGAGGCCTTCGCGGCAGCACAGCCGGCCACGGGAGGCAGGAGCAGGCGGCACGACCGGCGCTGCTTTGGGCGGCTGGAGCAAGAAGACCAAAGGTTGAAGAAGCACTACGGTCGTTGGATGGACATCGTACGGTCAGTCGAGCTAGAATCGTGCATATTGACTAAGTTGACAAAGCCCTTCGTCCCCATCAACTTAGTAGGCCCACTATAGTGGGTCCCAGCTAGCAGGGGGGTATTCATTTTTTGTGCGTAATAAGGAGGCACTTCCTTGCGTGAGAAGATATAGCTGGTGGGTCCGAGCTGTCAGCGGCGGTAACGTTTTTTTCGTGAAATACAGAGGCCCTTTCAGTGGGTCCCAGATGTCAGGTGGAGGAATCATTATTTTGCGCATAATAAGGAGGCATTTCCTTGCGTGCGGCCGTGGACCCAGCTGTCAGCCTCTCCACGTACAGTCCACTTCAGATGCATGTCGGTCGTTGACCATGCTGACCACGCCACGTCGAGAGCACCAGGGCGGTGGATGACAGAGAGGCCTAGGAAGGGAACGACACGAAGGCAGGGAAGACTCGGCAGTTGTTTTTGTTTCCCATGCGGAGGGGAGTACGACTATACGAGGGTTTACTGGTTCGTCTGCCGTCGCCGGAGAATAACAGCAGGTGTGGGTGAGTAGAGGGATGGCTAGGCCAGCGATGGGAGTACGGTGGGGCGGTGAGGCGTGCACGGCAGCACAGCCGGGCGCGGGGAGGAGGGAGCAGGCAGTCCCGCCGGCACTTGTTTGAGTGGCTGGAGTAGGAAGAGCGGAGATTGAAGAAGCACGACGGCCGTTGGATGGACATCCAACAGTATACAGGCCATCTATGGAAAGCCTCAAATCTGTGGAAAACATCATACAACCCATCTGCCGTAATTTCAAATAATTTACAGCCCATTTGCTAATTCTAATGGGTTTTTTTGGAGCCCATATTCTTTTTGTTAGCATTACAGCCCATATTGTGGCCACGGTTAAAAAATTATATGAACTTTTGCATATGTCGGTGCGGTCTGAACTGTTTTTAATCCCGAAATTTCGAGTCACATTCAGACTGATTTTAAAAATAAATGTAAATCAATATAAAATCCAATAAATTGTCCACGCATAAAAATCAATGCAATTTAAAATCTCGAAATGAAATAAAGATATTTGAAAATAATTGTCGGTTTGATGTGTTTTAAAAATGTACAACCCATTTCTCATTACTGACAGGCCATTTTCTCGGCCAGCCGAATGAAGCTCTCCTCGTCTTGAAAGATTTGCAGCCCAACAGGCCTGATAAAGCGACTTATTTGACAAATTACAAAAAAACTGGGCTAGCCATTTTCAGAAAGAAAAAAAACTACTGGGCTGGTCTGTGGTAAACATAAAAGAAAAGGCTGTCTAGACTGGCCAGAGTGTCCCGCACAGCCCAGTTGACACCCTACTTCCGTCTGAAAAACAAATTAGATAAATGCCACTCCAATTATGGCGATTCATAAAAATGCCACTGCAATTTCCAAACTTTAAAAAATGCCACTGCAATTTTTGCAAACTTTGAAAAACGCCACTGCAGTTTGCAAACTTTGAAAAACGCCACTCCAGACTTTGAAAAATGCCACTAGAAATGGCATTTTTCAAAGTTTGGAAATTGCAGTGGCATTTCTCGGATACACCGGATTTGGAGTGGCATTTATCAAATTAACCCAAAACAAAAATAATTGGGCGAGCTGCTGGGTCCCAGGTGTCAGCCGCTCGTTGTGCAATTCTCTCGTTTATTGACTACGTTGACAATGGCATGGGACCCAGATGTCAGAAATCCACTAGGATGATCCATTTTTTATTGGCTTGAAATAAGTAGGCACTTGTTTCCGTACTGCCATGACCTTGGCGGGTCCCTGCTGTCATCCTCTCCACGTACAATCATCTCCTGATTGTGTACGCGTCAACTTGCTAGGCCCACAAGTCAGCCTCTAAACCCGTGGAGGACAAATACAACCCATTTAAAAAAAATAACAACACATTCCATACGTTCAAACGGAAAGTTCAACATTCAGAGCAAAGCAACAGGTCTGATCCACATATAGAGTACTGAACTTCCACGTTGACAACCATCATAGCCAAGTTAACTATCTACTCCCACCAACACTCTAGTAGAATACAAGTACTAACTTACTCTTAGCTAACTAGACGATGCCGGCCGCCATCTGCTGTCCATGCTAAACGCCGGCACCGACGTCCTCCGCCTCGCCTCCGACTTGCCAGAGGTGCGATAGGGCGCGTTGCTCGCGCTCGTTGGCCCTTTCCATGCCGGCGTGGTCCACCGTAGCTTCGGCTCCCAAGCGGGAAACCCACTTGACGAGCTGGTAGTAAAAATCAGCGTCGCGAACGCATGCGTGCCCGACAGCCTCCAGGGCTATTTGCTGGGCGCTGGCCTCCATGTAGTCGGCCCAGTTGCGGGCGCTCTGCTCGCAACTCAGAGCGTCGGTGCGCTGCTGCTCCATGTCCCGCTGGCGGCGCAAATCGGCGATACGCTGCTCCTCCGCCAGGCAGTCGCGCTCCAACAACTCCTGCTCCTCCGCCATGCAGTCGCGCTCCAACAACTCCTCGATCTCTGAATTGTGATCTAAAGACAGATAGAATGCCTCCTCCCTCCGTCTTCCTTCCGGTGAAAACCCGAACACTAGTTCCGGCGGTGACCGCCTCCGGCATCGCCTACCGCGGACGGGCGGGGGCATGGCGGACGGGGCGAGCGACGTCGGGCCGGTGGGGGCTTATGAGGATATGGCGAGTTGGGTCACGGTGGCACCGGAGAAGGCCGAGAAACAGTACTTATAGGCGGAAGGTAGCGCGATGGTCATCGGAATTCAATGCATAATGGCTTAGCGCACTAGCTTGTCGTGGAAAACTAGAGAAACTGAAATTATGACTGTGCCGTCCCATCCCATCTGGGTCGCACGCCAGCATGGCGGTCAAACGAGTGCACTCGAATCATCTCCCTCCTTGTCAATAATGATTCCACGGATTTAAAGCGTATCTTTTTTCGCATCAGCTGCCTTAATTATGACCGGCTGCATGCAGGCACTCAAAATCGCTCGCAGGCAGTATGCGAAGTAGCATGCAACGAGTCGCAGCCGAGGGCACGCACGCAGCCACTTAAATCGCTGGAATTAATTAGGCTTAAACTTCTGCATGCCGTTAATTATTGCCATGCCTTGGTCTTGCTGCTTTGCTCACGGGACTAATAAACCCGGGCGGAGGGAGTACCTTGGTTGGTGAGAGGTTTGAATTAAGCCCTGCAAACCGGAAAGGAGGTACTAGTACGTGTGTGATCCTCTATTTATTCGTGTAGGATCGAGTAGGTCGTTTCTTGAATAGAGCCCTGCAAACCGGAAAGGAGGTAGTACGTGAGTGATCCGCTATTTATCCGTGCAGGATCGATAGTGTAGCTTGTCAGTTTCTTCGGAGGTAGGCATTTTTATTCGTGAAGGATCGATAGTGTAGCTTGTCAGTTTCTTCAGAGGTAGGCATTTTTATCCGTGTAGGATCGATAGTGTAGCTTGTCAGTTTCTTCAGAGGTAGGCATTTTTATTCATAAAACTGCCACTTCGCATCTTGCGTCGCAAATAAAACTGCAAGGAGCGCATTTGTAGGCTAGCTAGTGATCGATCAGTAACTTGTAAACACTAAGCGAACAGAAATAAGTAACTGTTAATGCATCTCAATGATTCACAGATCATATACAAATATGTAGCTCCAAAAGCAAAGATCAGCCACTTCTGATCTTGCGTCGCAACTAAAACTAACTAGTACGATTCCCATACATAAGATCAACATGTTAATGCATCTCAATGATTCACAGATCATATACAAATATGTAGCTCCAAAAGCAAAGATCTAGAAAAAACATCTGTTCTTCCTACTATTCTCTTGTGCAGTTCAACCAAAATTGCGGACACTTTGTTTGTTTGCCAAATAGCAATGGGCAGACATCTCTGTCTGCACAAATATCAAGCAGCTAGTAACATATACCACACCTTGTATTTTCGGTTTAAACATGTCTCTTCCTCTTAGCATCTGTCATGTTCTGCACTGGACAATCTGATACAGTTAAGTTTTGCCCTGGACAATTTCATACTGAATTGATTTGCTGGTTTAGAGCAGAAATATAGCGCCTATTCTTCATCAGACCAAGGATATCCATGTTCGCAGTGGTGGAAGAGGTGAAATAGATACAACCGAAATTGAGCATCCAATCATTGAATCCTGTCCTGCACCTCCAATGTAGGTCCACCCTGCCAATAAATTCACATGCAAACCACTAGTATTACTATCTAATGACAGTACAAAAAGAGTAGCAAGATAGTAGCAAACCATGTACCTTCGTAATGAACAGCTCATAGTGCCACCAATTGGATATAAATGTTTGGAAAAACATGCTCCTAATGTTGAACCAGTTGGACTTTTTGTGCAGTTCCACTGAAACCGAGCATCCCTGTTTGCATAGATATTGAAAGTGTGATTACTCTAAAAGTGGCACTAGTTGAAGCATAGACTCACAAATATAAGCATTCCAATTTCTTAATGGGAAAAGGTAGCAAGACTGTTTCTAACCACCTGTTTGAAGGAATAAATAAAGCAACAATGGCTGATGTCAGGAAGGCATACATAGTTTTTTCTGGAAAAGTGAGCCATTCCTGACCTTTCCTCTTCTTTAAGCAAATTTTGTGTAGTTATACTAAAATAAAATGCCATCACCGCCTTGACAATTCAGTGACACTATACAAAAGGAAATGACTTAACATTACATCATGATGTCAGGTATGTAGTCGACAGGCATTAGAGACAAACATACAGACCTCCTCAAGAGAACAACCGGAGGAGGAGGTGCCCACTCTTGACCTTTCCTCTTGTCTTCATAATTGTCTGTGTAGTTTAACCAAAATAAAAATGACATCAGCGCCTTGGCATTTTGGTGACACTGTACAAAAAAATTAACTTATCTCATGAAAGTGAGGTATGTAATCTATAAGCATTAACAGTGCAAAAATCTGAAGGTAGTAACAAGTTTCATCGTTGGTATACTGGCTGTGCAACAACATTAGAATGCCTTAGCTGAAAAATCTTTAATACATCCACAATCAACAGCTAACCCTGAAATAATCCAGTGACATTAAATGGCATTGCTTAAATTTATCGGTGGCATTAGACTGAGAGCGGCATTAGTTAAACGTGGCATCACTTTAGCAGTAGCATTGCTTGACTTGACTGCTGGCGTTATACTAACAGCAAAAGAAGTGGCAATAAGAGCATGGGAGGCCCGTTCGGATAGTGGGCACACCAGTACGATGTACCTCCACGAACGCAGAGTGGTGAGGGAGGTATGGTTGCCCAGAGCAACAAATATCTAGGCAGCATATGTGGATTACGTACCATTTTTGTTCTCTTTAGCCACCTTTTTCCTATGCGAGGATAACAAACCGATTGACCTGGTCATTCTCTATTGCATTGTCATGCCTTTCTACCCTTTGAGGGAGTCCTGGATTAGGGGGTGTTCGGATAGCCGGACTATACCTTCAGCCGGACTCCTAGACTATGAAGATACAAGACTGAAGACTTCGTCCGTGTCCGGAAGGGACTTTCCTTGGCGTGGAAGGCAAGCTTGGCGATACGGATATGTAGATCTCCTACCATTGTAACCGACTCTGTGTAACCCTAGCCCTCTCCGGTGTCTATATAAACCGGAGGGTTTTAGTCCGTAGGACAGACAACAATCATACCATAGGCTAGCTTTTAGGGTTTAGCCTCCTTGATCTCGTGGTAGATCTACTCTTGTACTACCCATATTATCAATATTAATCAAGCAGGAGTAGGGTTTTACCTCCATCGAGAGGGCCCGAACCTGGGTAAAAACATCTTGTCCCTTGTCTCCTGTTACCGTCCGCCTAGACGCACAGTTCGGGACCCCCTACCCGAGATCCGCCGGTTTTGACACCGACATTGGTGCTTTCATTGGGAGTTCCTCTGTGCCGTCGCCATCAGGAAGGATGCCTCATCCCGTCTTTAAAGACGGCACCGTCACTAAGGGAGCTTTGGCTATCGGCCAAACTCTCCAGCTAGGTGGTTTTCTTATGACCACCTGTTCGGCTGTTGCGCCGACGAAGACCTCTCGGGTCATCAAAAGCAATCTTCATGTCAGCCCGGAACTTGCCGAGCAGTTAGATCCAATGGAGCTCTCTTCCATAAACGAGCTCTTGGATCGCATCACCGCCCTGGGAGTCGCTACGGATTACGACCAGATCGTGCCTAAACCTGATATGAGAGAGATCAAATCTCCCAAGATCACCCTTCACGTTGTCGTGGTAGAGGGACAGTGCGGCGAACCTTCATCTATCTTAAGGACCAGCTACGTCCGGATTCCCGATCCCTCCAAGCCGGATACCCGCGGAGGGGAGGAAATCACTCAAGACCCAAACTTAGAGTCAGGCAATGGGCTATATTCATTGGACAACATCCAAGAATCCAAACTTTCGAGTTCAGAAACTCCTTGGCCTCTGAGTCTCAGATCGGGCGAGGTTTTGGATTTAATTCCACCCACCCACCCGAACATATGCGATCTATCCCAAATTAGGCAAAGGCCAGAAGAAACAGTACATCATTACTGGGCCAGATTCCTCCTGGTTATGAACAGGATAAAAGACTGTCGCGAGGAAGACACAATCTCAATCTTCTGCAATAATTGCACGGACAAGGGAATCCTCAACGCCATAAGTCGCCGTGATATTACACGCTTCGCTGACTTGGCGTCCATAGTACGAAAGTACTGTGCGATGGAAAGCGCCTGGAAAACCGAAATAAAATTTTGGGACGATCCGACCCTGAATACAAACCCAGTCCGAAATAAAAGGGTGCATCATCGCCAGACACCCGGGTTAAACACCAAAAAGCAAAAACCCTCTACAGGGCAGGGAACCGTACTGGAAGGATGGCTTAATGGACCCTCTAAAATTCACAGTACAGAGGGCGCCACACCAACTCACAGCCTTAGAGCATGTTGGATACTCCGGCAGGTGGCCAAAATTGGCGAAGATCTCCTAATTCCAGAGGCCACAAAAGCCACCCCAAGGACACCAGTATGGTATTAACAGTCTTCGAGACTTTCGCATCAAATAATATGCGAAAAAGAACACTCCGCAGCCTTGCCGAAGTCTACCAAGTAGCAACAATAAACCCATGGAGTGACACGGCTATTACTTTTAATGCCAGTGATGAACCTAAATTCCGAACAGCCCGAGAACCAGCCGCATTGGTCCTCAGTCCAATAGTGGACGGCTTTCTCCTCACCAAGGTACTCATGGATGGAGGCAGCGGATTGAACCTCATTTATGAGGAAACCCTTCAAAAAATGGAAATAGAATGGAACCACATTGAGCGAAGAGCACAACCTTTAGAGGAATAATTCCCAGTCAGGAAGCGCGCTGTACAGGAAAAATCACACTAGATGTGGTGTTCGGCACGCCGGATAATTACAGGTCCGAAGAGGTCACGTTCCATGTGGCCCCATTCAGTAGCGGATACCACGCTCTGCTAGGGCGGTTAGCGTTTACAATCTTCCAAGCAATACCCCATTACGGGTACATGAAGCTCAAGATGCCCGGGCCGAACAGAATTATCACTCTCGCTAGTGATCCGGACATAGCACTCCGCGCCGAAACACAATGCCCTTCGGGCTCAAAAACACCGACGCAGCATATCATCGCATGATTCAGACATGTCTGGCAAACCAGATCGGCAAAACAGTGGAGGCATACGTAGATTATGTGGTCGTAAAAACAAGACATGTCGAATCTCTAGTAGACGACTTGAGGCTCACATTTGATAACCTCCGAACATTCGACATCAAGCTCAACCCGGAAAAATGCGTTTTCGGTGTTCCAGCCGGAAATCTCTTGGGCTTCATTGTATCCGGTAGAGGAATTGAAGCAAATCCAGCCAAGATCCGAGCTCTGTCACAATTGGATATCCCAAAGGACCTCAAACAAATACAAAAATTAACCGGATGCGTGGCAGCTCTAAGCCGCTTTATCTCCCGCTTGGGAGAAAAGGCATTACCCCTTTATCGCCTCCTTCGGCGCACCGAACACTTCGAGTGTACGGATGCCTCCATGGCCGGACTCGACGAAATAAAAGCCATATTGGCAACAAACCCAGTCCTGGCCGCGCCAAACATTGGCGAACCAATGCTATTGTACATTGCAGCAACCCATCAGGTTGTAAGCGTAGTGCTCGTCGTCGAACGAGAAACGGACGGACACAAATTCCCCCTTTAAAAGCCGGTCTATTATGTGTCCACTGTCCTTACTCCGTGCAAGTCACGGTACCCGCATTATCAAAAGATTTCGTACGCGGTATTCATGGCATCCCGGAAGCTGCGACACTACTTTCAAGAGTGTTCAATAATAGTAGCCTCGGAAGTACCACTTAACGATATTATAAACAACCGCAACGCAACGGGCCGGATTGCAAAATGGGCCATTGAGCTCCTCCCGTTCGACATAACTTATAAGCCACGACGAGCTATCAAGTCGCAAGTTTTGGCCGACTTCGTCGCAGAATGGACGGAGGCCAAACTCCCTAAAGAGTACGACACATATTCAAACTGGATCATGCATTTCGACGGCTCCAAAATGTTGGCCGGTCTAGGGGCTGGCGTCGTTTTGACGTTCCCCACAGGAGACACAGTTCAATATGTACTCCAGATTATGTACACAGACTCCAACAATGCAGCCGAATATGAGGCCCTTTTACATGGTCTCCGGATGGCAGTATCCATGGGCATTCAACGCCTAGAGGTGCGCAGGGATTCAAACCTCGCGATATCCCAAATAAATGGAGACTTCGATGCCAAGGATCCAAAAATGGCAGCTTACCGCAACGCCATCTTGAAAATGTCAGATTGGTTCGAAGGGCTTGAATTTCACCATATAGCCCGGGAAAATAATCAGGCGGCAGATGTCCTGACACGCATCGGCGCAAAACGCGATGTAGTCCCCCCCCCCCAACATCTTCTTGGAAAGGCTGTTCAAGCCATCCGTAGTATGGGAAGGGGAACCTGGCAATAATAGCCTGAACCCAACCGCACTGCCCGACACCGAACAATCCGACACAATTGGAGGCTCTGCCAATGAAATTACACCTTCAGCCCACGTAGTAATGGCCGTCATCGCCCGGTGGACAGAACCATTCCTAGCCTACCTTACTAGGCAGGAACTCCCAGAGGACCAAAACGAGGCACGCTGCATAGTGCGGCGATCTAAAGCCTATAAAGTCCATGAGGGAGAGCTTTATAAGAAAAGCACTACCGGAGTCCTTCAAAGGTGCATCTCCGAAGAGGAAGGGCGGAACCTGCTGGCTGAAATTCATGCCGGACTCGGTGGTCATCATGCTGCAGCTCGGTCCCTCGTAAGCAAGGCTTCCGTACATGCTTTTATTGGCCGACGGCCCGGGCAGACGCTCAGGACTTAGTCCAACGATGCGTTGGTTGCCAGCTTTTTGCAAACCAAAGCCATATGCCACCCACCGCCCTCCAAACTATCCCCATCACTTGGCCCTTCGCGGTCTGGGGGCTTGACATGGTTGGACCCCTTAAAGGCGGAACCCACAAGAAAAAATACTTACTGGTCATGGTGGATAAGTTCACCAAATGGATAGAAGCCAAGCCTGTTAAGACGGCCGAATCCGGACCGGTGATAGACTTTATATCCGGGGTTGTACACCGTTACGGCGTCCCCCACAACATCATCACTGATAATGGCACGAACTTTACGACCGATGAGGTAAAACTCTGGTGCAAAAACATGGGCATCAAGCTCGATTATGCTTCCGTCTATCACCCACAAACTAACGGCCAAGTCGAACGTGCAAATGGTCTTATCATGAGCAGCATCAAACCCAGATTAGTGCGGTCCCTCAAGGAATCTAACACGCACTAGGTAGAGGAGCTCGACTCCGTACTCTGGGGGCTGCGGACCACGCCGAATCACACCACCGGATACACACCATTCTTCATGGTGTACGGCGTAGAGGCAGTTTTTCCCTGCGACATAATTCATGACTCACCTCGAGTGCGCATGTACGAAGAAAGAGAAGCCGAGCTCGATCGGCAGGAGAGTTTGGACGCCTTGGAGGAGGAGCGTGACGTGGCAAAAGCCCGTTCCGCATTCTATCAACAGCAGGCTCGAAGATATCAAAGCAGAGAAGTACGGGCCAAAAATTACAACGTTGGCGAATTAGTTCTACGCCTGCCGGACAAGAAAAAGGACAAACTCAAGCCCAAGTGGGAAGGTCCCTTCATAATTGACCAAGTCCTGACTGGTGTAGCGTACCGTCTGCGAGATGCATCGGATAACCGACTCGAGCCGAACCCATGGAACGCAGCCCGTCTCCGAAGATTCTATGCCTAGCGCCGGACTCTTTGTTCGTCTCCTTCCTCTGTCCATTTTTTATATTTTCTGTCTTACATTTCTCTCCTTCTCCCCTTCATTTCTCTTATAGCCTTTAAAGGCTCAATAAGTGACACGCTATCCGCGCTCATTAAACCTGGGGGCTTCTTTAAAACAGAAGCTTATTTATACGGGCTTCATGCCCAACACATGTGTCACACTTCCGCATGTACCTTTATTCACCATTATATGCATCGATATGACTTAAGTTTTGGCCAAGCTGCGTTGCCTGGCTCCTGTGCTTACCCCTACGTTCCCGATTGTTCGGCTAGGTGGTAAAGGGAGCACCTCTGCGATTGTTACTGCTGGGTCAGCCGGATGCGTACCTCAGACTGGGTGAAGCTGAAAGCTAGCGTCCTTAAGGGAATATTCGGTCGGTGAACTAAAGATGATCTTTTCACTTATTTATTTATGAGCCCCCAGATGATTTTTCCTGCGTCTCTTTTCGCAGCACGAACATGCACTTTAGGGCATGCCTCCCAGGGAAAGGAACCCCTAACGGAACTATTCTCCCTGGAAGATGTTTCTTACTAACCATGTAATATAACATAACTAGTTGGGCACTTGTCTGTTCAAGCACTAATGACCCCTACGCCTGGTCTCCATGCATACCCCGGTTCTTATATAACCACATGGGTATTCGGACACACTCCGGACCGTCAAGTCCCGAGGCTGAAGCGAAAAGGTCGGCCATGACAAACGATCTACAATCCAGCTAGAAGGCATTACACATGTCAATTAAAATTACATAGTCATTCTGACTGATTGTATTCCTCTTCAATACCATCTAACAGGCTGTCTAGTTTATAGTCCTACTGGGAATACTTTGCAGCCAATTCTACTTGGCCGTATACTAAGCTTACAGGGATCTCCTTCCCATCGGGCCCCACAGGTCCGACCTCGGCCATGTGGTTTGGGTCAGCCTTCGTGTACCGCGTCTTCACCATGGCTCAGGCCTCCCTAGCGCCTTGACGGCAGGCCGATATCTTCAACAATTGGAAGCGCCGCCGCGCTCCCTCCAGCTTGTCTGCAAGCTCTCTAAGGCCTTCGGGCATGGAGACGGATGGCCACAAGGCCTGGGCGACGCCTTGCATCACCTGCCGAACTCGCTCGTGCGGTTGCGAGAGCTCGGAAGAAGGTCACCCGTAGAACCGGGCATCTCCTCTGCAGGACGACCTGTTAGCATACCTACAAACATTACTCTGTTAGTCGACTTCCTCACCGAACTCTTTTTTCAAAGTTCGTTCAAAGCACTTACTAAATATGCCGCGTTGAAGCCGCTGATTCTCCTTAGCGGAGTCCGACAGCTGGGCACGAACATCTTTCAGTTCAACGCCCAGCTTGGTGTTGGCATCCTGGAGATCATTCTTCTCCCGCCTCACCTTTGTCAGCACGCTCTCACCAGCCTTTAGCTGGCGTAGGAGTTGTTGCTTTTCCGGATCTAATCCGGCGCCATCTGCAATTTCATTTGTCAGATTTGCACAAACGCCGCACTTCACAAAATACTTATCTTTTTGAAGCATATATTACCAGAGGGGGTCTCCTTGGGCTCCCCTGTTACGGCTAGTGCGGCCTCAAGTTGGGCTTTGCACTCTTCTAGCTCCTGGGACAGTTGGGTATTCTTCTTTGAAAGAACCTGCATATTACATCATCCTTAAATCAGTTATTCTAACTGTTTCATGTCTCGGGGGCTACTGATATATATAACCATCAAATTTTCTCACCCGTATGTCTTTCACATACTGCTCCGTGGCTCTGGCTAGACCATTTTGAGTGGCACGAAGGTACGCGTCTCCCGAATTGAAGGCATCCAATGCCTCTGGGGAGAAACAAGCGTCGTGAAGAACTGTCCGGCGACGCCTATGGTTCATGGCACTCTCCACCTCGGAATTGGTGGCAGACAGCATGTCTGCATCCTCTGTTGGAGGAGCGTCCGGTGTGCGCCTCGTGTTCGCCTCCACCTCCGGACCAGGCTTTGGAGCCTGGCTGGTGGAGGCGCGATTGGCAGCCTCTCCGGATATAGTCCGGCGAGGTCTCTTTGTCCTGAAGAGAGCACGAGTGTTAATATGCCTTGAAGGAATAACACCAGGGGATGAGAAGGCGCGTTATACCTTTGCATCGGCGTCTCAGTCCGGACCGCACTTCTTTTCAGCCCCCGGGGCCTTGCGGCCCCTCGTTGGCTAGTCGCCACAGGCTCGGCCTCCTGCCTCAAGGACCTCCTCTACAAAACGCGGTTGTTATACGGTAATTGAAAACATGCGAGGACGGGTCCCTTTTCGAAGTGCTGGGATTTCGATCTCAGTTACTTGGGAGGCTCGTAGTAGCCCTGGGTAATCGGCCGTAATGGCCACCAAGGCGTTGTCCTTGCTCAATTGATGAAACACCCCATCAATTAGCTCCACAGATAAGTCCGGATCCTCTTGGGAGGCCGGGTCGAGGGACCGTCCCGGATCCTCGGGTTGTGGAGGGGGGCTGTTTATTTCTTTAACAGCCTGGCGCAGTTCCTGCGTTGAAGTCATTAGACTATATATTTGACAATGGGAATACAAAACGGATGGACAAGTAAAAGTGTCCACTTACCCAGCTTGGAGGATTATACAATGTAAATCCACCCTGAGGGTTGACGCGGAGAAATTCCTCCTCTTCTCCCTTGTACAAAGCGGACAAGATCTTTATTAGAGCGGCAGCCGAGTCCGGCCCCTTACGGCCGTGACGGGTGGCGTTGTCCTCCCCGTTGAAGTCCCACATAGGGTGGCCTCTATATTGAAGCGGCTGCACCCCCCGCATGATGCATGCGGCCATGACTCCGATCATGGTTAGCCCGGAATGAGCTAATAATCTTATCCGGCCCATCAGGTAAAGGACGTCCTTGTCACTTTCCCTCTGAGGGCTCCGTGGACGCCAGCTTAGGCGCTTCTTCAAGGGGGCATTGTCGAACTCAGGTAGGCTGATCCGAACAAGATCCGGCAACGGGACGTCCTCTATATAAAACCATTCCGAAGGCCAATTCTCGGACGCCTTCTTTGGGGTTCCGGATAAATATCCGGTCCCGGCGATGCGCCACACTTCGGCTCTGCCCACTTGATATATTGACCCCTCCTGAGAATGGGGCACCAGGCAGAATAGCCTCTTCCACAGCGCGAAATGAGCCTCAACACCCAAAAACAGTTCGCAAAGGGCTACGAAGCCCGCGATATGCAATATGGAGGCAGGCGTGAGGTTGTGCAGCTGGATACCTAGGGTTTAGGGACCCCCTACCCGAGATCCGCCGGTTTTGACACCGACACCCTTCTTCAACCAAGAGACACGAGACTCGTTCCTTAGCTACTGATTTTCCCCTTTTCAACCTAGATGCGGGTTCAATGCCTACTCTCTTGGACAATACAGTCTCCCTTCCTTTCCTTATTCAACCCAGACATGGATTAGTCTGCATGAAGTAGGGTTTCCTTTAATAGTGCAAATTATGGTTTTCATCTGCGTGGCCAGTAGAGCAGAGGATAGCAAATTGGGAAGATGGTGGAGTGGAAAAAGATCCACATGCAACGACGTGGCAGATGGGGCAATAGAACAAGATCATGGTTCGAAAAGAGGTAGCATACCCGAGGGTCGGCGGGAAGTGGCTTCGCTCGTGGTCGTCGTCCTCCGCACACACTATGGCAACGAGCTTGGGGACGGAGGCCATCCTGCACGGGCGCTAGGTCTGACAGGACGGCCTTGTCGTCAGTGCGTGACCTTGCTCGCCGACGACGAGTGCGTCAACGCTGCACGTCCTTTTCTTCCCCTGCAGATCTGTGACCACCGGCGAGGAGGGAGAGAGGGGCCGTCTTTTTAGATCTGGAGAGAGGGTGGTAGTGTGAGAAGCAAGTGGGCAGCCCTTAGCAAGAAAGCGCTGAAGCTCCAGCCTATATATCTTTTTTATACTACTAGTACTGGAGGTGGAGTAGTGGTAGAGTAGTTTATATTTTCTCTGCGTACAGTACCAGTTAGTCGTGCTTCAAAACTGATCGGCACGCCATTAAAAAAATAAAGGTCGATAACTAATGCGGCACCTCGGGCCAACGCGGCCAGATCGCATTTTGCACGAGAAATTACACACCATGTTTCGTTGACATGTGGTCCCGTTCCAACATATCAGTGAGACGACGGCGAGTAGTACGAGTATTTCCGAATGGACGTGTAGGCCAGGGCGCCTCTTCGTGAACCGTGGCAAACTCGCAACCGTCCACCGACTCTTCGCCTTTCCCTCAAGATTTGGAACAGCTGTTGCACGCTCTTCCTCTCCCTCCTCCATTTTCCTTCAGCCTTTCACCCTTTCTTCTGCCATTGTTCGATCGTCTTCTCCATGGAGGGAACAGGCCGGAAACGACCCCGTTATTCTTGCCCCGATCTGAAAGATGACGTGGTGGAGGAACTCATTGATCGGTGCGACGTCATCACCTCGGCTAGCATGGCAGGTTCGTTCAAGCCCATTGTCGACTCAACTAATAACATCATTACAAGGAACCCAAGAGTCAAGGAGCGGTTTGATCTCCCCTATCTTCTTCGTCGTGACCCTGATGACTGGCGCTGGCACGACGGAGGCCTCGCCCTGTGCAAGTTGATGCCGCTTGATAATGATACGTATGATGTTAAGATGTCGTCGCTTGAGGGCAAGGCTTGGGCAGGCGCAAATGGAGATTGGGTTATTTATATTGGGTACAACTGCGTGTGGGAACTTCTAAATGTGTACACTCGTCACCGAGTTCCACTTCCAAAAATCTCAGACTGCCCAGAGGTTGAGCACACCGGTATTCTACGCACGTTCAAATACGATCATGGTGACTGTCTTCTACGGAAGATAGCAATTTGTCGAGTTCCCAACTGCTCTTGGAATTACAACAACTATGAAGTTGTTGCTATCTTCGACAAGCTTGTTGCCGTCCTTGATGGTTTGACTCGATGGATATTGCTCAGAAATCAGTTTCTGTACACGGATGATTACTGTGATGCAATTCAATACGAGGGCCTTGTGTTTGCTGCCACCACTCGTGGCACTGTTTTTGCATGGGATCCTCGTTGTTTCGGTACGTTTGTCTTCCACCGTGATTATAATTGTTTCATCCACATGCATGCGGGTTAGCAAGTTTCCCTTTACTAATTAACCTTCTTCTTGTGTTTCCAAGGTCCTGTGAACATCTCACCACCTATACTTGAAATTTTTGATAACCAAGGGGGAGATGACGATGGTGATGATCACGAGCATGAGGACGAGCAACGCCCATATACTCTGTGGCGCCTGGCAACTAATTCCGATGGATCACCTCTTCTTGTGTGTATACAGCCCACTGATGATGTTACTGCTAAGGAAGCACGTGTCTCCCATGGTCGCACTCTCCGGACCTATTCCAACACCCGTTGCATGGTATTTGGAATGGATACTAGTGTGCTAGCGCCAACTCCTCCCTGGTACAGAATTTATAGTCTTGGAGAAAACTCGCTCTTCCTTGGACAAAACTATCTGATGATGGTGAAAGGCGATCCAACTGCTGTTGACACATTTATGAGAAGCAAATGTGTCTATACCTTGGACATTTGGGTGGTTCCCTACCTAGGCCGCTTCAGCCTGGATGATCAGTCCTGCATCGGTCTCCAGATCGACAATGGATGGCCCGCCCCAGAGAATCACTTGTGGTTCAAAGCAAGTGTTTCCAACATCGAGGAATGGTTGAGTTGAAGTTCATTTCATTGCTTGTTATTTGTTGTGTGGTGAAAACTTTAGTATTTATAATGTATCCTCATTGTCGATGTGGGTTGATGACCTGTTGTATGTAATAAAATGATATGCCTGTGATAAACTTACTAAATTTATGAATGGCTTTCGAGTCGCTTCTCTGAGTGAGTGGTGCGACGAGGCAAAAAAATATTTTCCGAATACATAATTGTATGTGCATTGCAACAGGTTATCGGATGAGGCCAATCAACAATAGTAGTACACTATTTGTACTCCCTCCGTCTAGGTGAGTAAGTCACCTTACGAAAATTAGATTTTCCCAAAATGTTTAGGCGCCATTCATTAACTTTCCATCTCGATGCCCGCCCTGCCTTGTTCGCCAGCGAGCGCTTCCACCTCTGCCTCGATGTCTCCTGTGGAAACCCCTTTCCTCCCTTTTTTTGCTCGGGCAAGGACCAATGCATGCAGCACATCCATGTGGTTATTAGGCAAGAAATAAAAGCGCTTTGCATGCTATGAACTACGATGGCCTGCATGGGTAGCTAATAAGGCATCCTCTTAACTGCTGTGATTAAATGTTGTGTTTAGAAGAGAGAAATATTCTTCTTTTCCACCAATCTGCTTGCACCTAGGTCATGATGCACCATCTAATACGACTTATTCACCTAGACGGAGTACTAGCTTCACATGCTTCGCGCGTCGGGTGGGTGTTTTACTGTAGCCATATGTTAATGTGTTCGCTGTACGTAACCAGCACCTCGAATCCTCGATACTAGTACTATATAGTAGGAGTAAGTAGTAGGAGTAGTAGGGTGGCATGGGCCAGAACAAGCATTCACGTCCAGGAGTACGGCACACGCCACCACCGCGACATCCATCTGACACCATATTATTTCTTGGAGTCCGTGCTAGAGTAATCTCTTCAACCTCGTCGTTTCTCTAACTTCAGCCATCGTGCGGCGGGCGAGGTGGGAGTTTGCCGATAGTCGGTTTCCTTAACTGCAGTCCCACTTGTAAGGCCAACTCCAACGCACGACCCCAAACGGACCTCCGTTTTGCACGAACTCCAATGATAATTTTGACTATAAAAGCAAGACCAAAGAAAACAAGAACCATAAGAATACATTTTACTACTCCTGTAAGTTGGATTAGTGCCTTATCGATGCATTCATTGTTGATCCGCGGAGGCTCGATCTTGCGTGCTTCTTTCTTCTTCGAGTGTAAAGAAGTAGAAGTTGCTTCCTCGCATCTAGTCTCATGTCTAGCCTCTATTCTAGTAGGAGTATCAACAAGTGTACTAATCTCATCTCTAGCCTCTGTGCTACTAGCTAAAGTTATAGAACATCTACTAAATTGCGCTCTATCAATATATGGATGTACACTTCTTCCCAATACAAAAACTTGCATCCATTCTACTCCCTCCGTTGCACAATACATGCCTTCTATTTGTCAAAATATATATGTATCTAGACATGTCTTAGTATATAGGTAAATCCATTTTTTGGACAAATGGAAGTCAAGTATTTTGGAACGGAGGGAGTACACAATAAATTTTTTAAGTTAGCACAACTACTCTAATCCGAGAGCAGAACCGAAGATTTGGTCGGGTTCTTCCTCCTTTTGCCGACACGTGGGACATCCAACATCCAGGTCGTGTCATGAAAGAAAATAGAGTGGTAGTTGAAGCCACGAGATGTGCATCTTGGGTTAAACTGTAAATAGAATCTTACTACTCTTGAGTAACTCCAAAAGCGGCCACCGAAGATCTTTATTGGATTTGTTTTTCATCACCAGCACGTCGAGGTGAAAGATGTGCAGGTTCAGTGGGTCCTCTTGCGTTTTCACTGACATGTGGGGCCGCATGTGAGCAAACAGACGATGGGCTCCGCGCGTCCGCTGGCTGGCTGAGAAGAGAGATAGAGGAGGGCTGAGCATGGACTGCAGGAATTTTTTTCTACGTACCTCGATATAGGCTCGATATAGTGGGGTGGCATGGGCCATAACTAGCATTCACGTCTAGCAGTACGACACACGCCACCCACACGAGTCCCATCCGACACCAATTTTCTTGGAGTCCGTACTACAGCCATCTCTTCTCCCTCCTGTTTTCTCAGCCATCGCGCGGTGGGCGGGGTGGGGGTTTGCCGATAGTCGGTTTGCTCAACTGCGGTCCCACTTGTAAGAGAAAATGCAACACCGCACGCATTCCCGCTTGAGCGGCGTGCCAGACCAACTGTGTGGGGGTGCGACGCGAACACGGCAGGCTTTTCCTTTTGAACTCGTAACTTGTAAAGTTTGGTCCTGCTCCATGGCATGACCGATAGATAGAAAATAACGATTTTTCCTAGAGTAATGAGAAGTTTGGTTTTGGCGCCGTTCATGCATGGAGTACGTACGAAAATTATGAAGTTGATGCGAAAGGTAAGATAATTACTGTAGTATCATATACTACTACATGGATTTGACGGAAAGATAAAAATACATACGGATCCATCAGCGACATCCTCACGCCCTAGTGCGCCGGGTCACCAACCGACGTGTGAGGAGAAGCGGCGTTGGCGGTGAGCTCAACGTTCTTCTGAACAGTCCCGTCCAAGGTTGCCCTGCGGTCCAAGAAGGCCAGTGTCCTATCGTCCTCCTCTTGCATGTATTAGTCCTTGTGGACGATTTGCGCGTAGACGTGGGTGATTATGTCGATGGTGTCTTGCTGCGTCAGGCGCTGCGCGGCGAGTGCGACCTCGAGGTGGAAATTCTCCGGCGCGACGGCGGGTAGTCGCAGGTCCACCAGTGCGTCGAAGAGGTTGTCACCATAGTGGCCATTGAGGGTGGCGGGCATCGCTGAGCTTGGGTGCGTCGGCTGGAGGCTTACATCAAAGTCGTCTGCAAGCTTCTTGACAATGGTGAACTTGTCGAGGAAACCGACAAGGACCTCGTCGAACAAGGAGACGAAGCTGTCGTCCAAGCGGTCCCTCGCCCTGGCGGCCTCAAGCAATACTACCTGGAGACGTTCCTCGGTGCCGGGCCGCAGGCCGGCGTCGTGGACCATCTGGCACAGCCGGCTGATGCTCGCGCTCATCGCCTCCATGGGTCTAGCATAGCTTCTAGTCAACTGATCTTGTGATTCGAGTGATCACTCTTGCCCTTGGTTAGCGTGCGTAGGTGCGTAGGATTTCATACTACTCCTCGGCCCTGTACTGCACCTGCCTTTGGCTGTATGATAGGTGGGCCAGCCACCCCCTGGGCCCACGTGTCATTCACCCAAAGGCAGTTGCCGTAAGTCAATGAAGCTGCGTCCCCCTCCGTGCCGGTGCAGTATAGTCATCTCACCGGACCTCTAGTTGGGGCCAAACGAGAGAAGTTTGATGCTTACTGGTTTATTGGTCCCCTTTGCATTTTGCGCCAAGTTTTGACCTTTGATTTAACTAATTAAATGTTAATGCATGTAAACAAAAATGTTGTGTAAGTCACCTTACGAAAACCAAATAATCCCAAAATACTTAGGCACTGTGCATTAACTTCCTCCTTGTTTCTTATTTCGTGACATATCAACCAATGAGAGATGTGGGTCGTGCATGCTTTCAATGACTTGAGACTACCAAACATGGCATGCAGTGTTTAGTTCATTGCATGTAATCCTATTAGTACTCTAGTTAGCAAAAAAACATTAAGTTCTCTCGCCGATAGGAATAAAACACCATGTATTTATTTACAGAGGGAGTAGTACATTTTTTGTGACATGCATTACTAGATATTGCTAGTCAAATACTAAAATCCAGATGGACGTGGTAGTACTCCTAAATCCAGATGGTGGTGCTACTAGTACTAGTAGTAGTACTACCAATCTAGTAGTAGGAGTACTAGCACTGTACTACCCATTGGTCAAATTATTACGTGCTGCTCCTCACAGTGAAGTGACAAGACCCTGCGCCAGAGATGACACCTGAGTATAGGCGCCATGTTTGGCATACCATAGTCAGCCTCACCGTCTGCAGTCACTATCATCATGGCTGTAGAGCTAGCCTGCTTACAACTAGCCCTGTTCGACATAATTTCCCGTGCGTAGATGCCTGTGCATTGCACGGAACACCAAGATTGGGGGTGGACGGCTCCGGCAGCGGCCATCGCGCCAGATTTTTCCATGGCCTTCTAGATGTGGTGGGGAGGAGATAAGGCTGATTGTGAGAGAAAAGGAGTTGTTTGTAAATAGGGAACAAGTGCAGGCATATTTTTGCAAAAATGGAGAAGCTTGGTTTGTATGCGTCAGATCTAGATCCGACGGCTATTGGTGAAAGATGGGAGGCACAACATCATCATCAACTCAGGACCTGTTTGATTCACAGGATTTTGAAAATGCAGGAATAGGACACGGCAATATTACAAGTTTCAAACTGATATAACAAATGTTAGGAGTAATGCTGCACCTACGAAGAGGGAATTACTAGGAAGTTTACGTAAGAACTTTTGTTACTTTAGGTGGATGCAGCATTATCGTACAAACTAAAATCCACCGCCCTGATAAGTCACTAATGGGCAAATAAGTTTTCGAGTCTCTGGCCACTTGATGTTTCAAAAACAAATTCAGCTTCTGCGGAGACTTTGTCATTTAGGCTTAGACGCTTGCGGTGATCAGCACGCCATTCATTGTTGCGCCAAAGAACGCCAAACCTCATTACCTTGAGCACACTTGCCTCCAGAACAAAGAACCTGGCCAATTTAATCTCAGATGTGCTGCCTCAGTAGTCGATCAAATCAATTTCTGTAAGATGGAGATCAAGGCATTCGATGAGATTGTTATAGTGCAGCACATTTTTCACTTTCGGGTCTATTTTTATTTGCAAAAGAAGAGAACATATTAGAGCAGCTAGCTGCATAAGATTGCCGTGTCATCAAGAGGTACCAATATCATTCGCTCATACGATAGGGTTGGCTGGCTAGTGATATTTTATCACTCTCTCTCTCTCTCTCTCTCTCTCTCTCTCTCTCTCTCTCTCTGTTTCTTCTCATTTAACTAGGAGCACGTGAAGAGCTTGGGCATTTGTTGCCTTCCACTATGTGGCCGATGCCATATTTCGCAAAAGTATGCCACATAATACGCATCGATGTCAAATCAAAAGATTTTGGCACCGCTCTCGCGATGTGAGAGAGTTGGCATCGCTGTGCACACAGACCCACATGTATAAACAAATCAAACAAACCAACTACACCAGCCTCTCACTCTCCCAAACAAGTGTTTTTTATTGCCTCAGTCCTCTCTCTCTCCCACGTAGTGTTTTTTCATTGCGTGAGTTAATTTGGCACCCGAGCAAAGTAGGTGATCCAGATTGGGACATTAGGTGAGCAATGGAGGGGCATCGATGCCAAATGCATCACAAGTGAATTTGGCACATGTTTTGGCCTACATAGCCCACTTTTGTACGGAATACTACCCCGTATTTAGTGTAAAATTTTGACCATAGATTTACCTAAGAAAATGCCAATGCATGTCACTAAAAATTACACCATTTGAAATTATGTTCAAATACGAATCCAACGATATAGTTCTTAGTGACATGCATTAACATTTTGTCAGTTAAATCTATGGTCAAATTTTGATACTACAAAATTGGAAGAGTAAACCAGGACGGAGGTAGTACTTGCTCTTAGGGTAACCATAGAGTTATGGAACAATTGTATTCGTGCCCCTAGTTGGGTCACGCTCGACTGATTTGCCCCTATTTTTTCAACAATTGCGGTTTTGCCCAGCTCACTTCACTCGCCTTGTGTTTTTGCCCTTCCGGCACGGTTCCGACCAGTGAGCAGTCGCCATGTGGCGAACCGTGATTGGTCGAAACCGCCCCAGAAGGGCAAAAACACAAGGCGAGTGAAGTGAGCTGGGCAAAACCGCAATTGTTGAAAAAATAGGGGCAAATCAGTCGAGCGTGACCCAACTAGGGGCACGAATGCAAATATCCCTAGAGTTATTGGAGTAGTCTAAGTTACTTTCCACCATGACTAGCCTAGGCTACTATAGTAGTACAACATAAAAATGATGCAGGTGATCACGTGAGAAAAAAATACTAAAAACATTTCTTTCGGTGCAGTGCGTAGACGCAGTTTTGAACACTACAATTGTCATGGTAATTTGGGAAAATTACGAAAAAATTGAGCTACATTGTGATTACCATTTACTTATAGGAAAGAAGTTTCACCTCGATGAGTAGCTTCTCCATGCACGGAAAGCATGTAAGGAATCCAACAACTTGATCCAGATTGGGGCCTATAGATTTTAGTGCTAAGATCTTCACTGTGTGCATGGACTGGGTCAAGCTTGTGGGAATCATTTTCTGGAATACGGTCATAAATACATCAAGAAGAAATTTAAAAATGTGAATTTCAAGAAGACGGAGAAGAAGATGAGTGTTGTACCTGAACGATTACGGATCCAATAAAGAGTTCGAAGAATTTGGCAGACGAGTACACCAACGCTATCAATTTCAGCGCATCAATGACCCTGATTTTTGTTGGACCTTCTAGACCGATACAAGCAATCTCTCAAGGAAAGGCACATTCTCAATGACCATAATGTGGAACAACTAGAGTGATCTCTTCCCAATTGATGTCTTGTTGCGGGGCCATCAAGACACATAAATCCATCGGAGATTCGTCGAGGCGATGTGGAGGCTAATGAACCCGTGGATCTGCTCAAGACGAAGGTACTCGAGCCCAGTACAGCTGCGGAGCAGGTGCTCCATAGCCTTCTTCGAGATGACAACGTCGAAGAGGTCGAGCTGCTTGAGTTGAGGGAGAAGAAGGGCGAGTGCGGCATTAATCTAGGGAAGATAGCAGGAGCTGAAGCTGGCGCGGCGCAGCGTTGGCGTGCGGCGGAGCGCGGACGGCGGCAGAGAGCGACATCATCCAGCTTCAAAGCTGAGCTCCTCGAGCTGATCTAGGGCAGGGGATAAGAACCACTCGTTGAACTTGGGTTGGACCTTGCAGTTGGTACTGAACATGCGGATGTTAAGGCGCCTGGCTGGCCCAGGGTGCGATGAAAGGATCTTGGAGACTACGGCCATGCGTTTGCAATCCCCGTCGCAGAGGCAGCTGTCAACGGCGAGGTTGAGGGGGACGCGGCGCCAGAGGGGGCGCCACCGTCGGGAGAGCAGGGCGGTCTGCACGGCAGATTTTGTGGGGAGGAGGCCGATGATGACGAGCAGCATGTCATCGGGGAGGCTGCTGATGAAGTCCAGGGTCACCGGATGCGGTTGTGGCTCGAGCCGCCTCCGCTTGTTGGCTGCCTCGCCGTCCATCTCAACCGGCGGCGACGCTGGTGTACACGTGTGCTGGTGTGTGTTGTGTGTTGGGTGTGCGCGAGTGCGTCCTTCTGTGCATGCCGCCGCGCAGTGCTGAATTATGCGCGAGTGCGTCCTTCGCGTGCAAGAAGTTTGTCCTCAATGCTCCCTCAATTTACTAGCGTGCGGGGTGCTACCCCGAGTGGTTTCAACTTTGTTTACTTCACCGCATGTCAGATGGGCCTCTAGTTTACTTATTTTCACCCACTGCCACATGGGCCAGCACACGAAGATACAGAACTCGGGCTGACAAGGCAGCATGTGGATTGGTTGACCGGTCAACTAAACAATATACGGAGCAATACGCTGACACAGTGAGCGTATAATCCATCGGTATAGAGAGTTCGAGTGAGAGGGGAGGCCCGTGAGAGATAACATAGAGAGAAAGAGAGAGAAAGAGCTACTCCCTCCGTTCGATAATGTAGTTCCAACATTTTTTAAGTCAAACTTTTGAAACTTTGACCAAGTTTATAAAGAAATTACTTATATCTACAATACTAAAGATAAATGATAGTATGAAGTAAGTACATGTTGTGATGAATCTAATGATCGTTCCAGATGTAAATGTTTTTCTCCACATATACCTGGTCAAACTTTTCTGAGATTTGACTTTTCAAAACATCCATATGCTTATGGACATGACAGAGTCCCTAACTAGAGAGAGAGAGAGAGAGAGAGAGAGAGAGTGAAAAAAGTGTGTGTGCGTGTGTGAAAGAGACATGGACAACACACGATAAAAGTAGAGAAAAAGCGTGTGTGTCTTACGCAAACATATCACACATGCATCTTCGACAACGGAGGCAAGGTGAGGAGATAGTGTGTGGTTGTTTGGAACCGAGAGAGCAAGACCCCTAGCACGTGGCCAAGAGGGTCTGACAGACAAGGGAGAGAGGTCGAGATAAACGTACGGAGAAAATGCAGACATGGGGAGGAGAGAGTGTATGTTTGTCATAGAGAGATCCCCTGGAGATCGTGATGGGACTACATGGGTGGGAGATCGAGTGACAGGGTGTGTGCGCGATAGAAGATGCCCCGAGAGATATCGAGATAGACGTATGGATGGAAGGAGACAATACGTGTGTTCCTGATGGCTAGTAAGAGATAATCATACTTAGGAGGGGAGGAGTGCTTGCGCCTATGATGGAGTGATGGATTATGGTACTTAGGGGGGTGCGTGTCACATGGAGAGAGAACAAGGGCGGAGAGTGTTGGATGGGTCTATATGTATAGCGCGAGCGAGACATGTGTATGTGTGAACCAGGGAGATATAAGGCCAGTTTGGCTTGCGTCCTGAGCATCTTTTGCCTGGCCTGGGGTTGTGGCTGGATTTCATGCACGCTTGTTTGGTTGCTACCCTGTGAAAAAGAAAGCCCGCCTGGCATGGGTTCCCTTGCACTTTAATTAGCCTGGCTGAACTCCAGACACTGCAAGTAGCCTGGCCCAGGCGACCGATTTCGAACGCCTGGCCGTGCCTGGTCGTGTGGCCACGAGGCTAACAGCAACATGGATGGATATTAGCATTAAATAATTGATGCATGGATTGATTGATGGGACGTTGATGCTTTGCCTGGCCCAGGCATGAACCAAACGCTTCAGCACCACACAAGCCTGGCCAGGCAGAAATATTTTACATCTCACGTCCACACCAGGCAGTACCGGCCATCAAGGCATGAGGGTCAGGTCACGAACCAAACTGACCAATAAAGTTTGAGAGAGATTGAGGAGCCCCGATAAGGCTGAGTGGTGCGTTAGATAGCTGAGAGGGGGAAAGAGATATTCCATCCACTCGATAATGCAGTGCATGTAAAAATTTTAGAAGTCAAACTTTGGAAACTTTGATCAGGTTTACGCAAATGTTATTTATATCTACAATACCAAAGATACATCATACAAAACTACATCTCATGGTGAATCTAATGGTATATGTTTGCCGTACTAGATGTAATTCTTTTTCTCCACGTACATGGTCAGACTTTGTGATGTTTGACTTTTCAATAAATCTATATGCTATGGACCGAGGAGAGTGCCTCAGTCGAGACAGATCAAGTGCGTGTGAAGGAGAATGAGTAAGTGTGCAAAAAGAGTATGTGTGTGAAAGAGAAAGTGACAACAATTGATAAATTAGAAAGAGAGTGTGTTTTTTCGTTTCTTATGCGAACATATCACGCATGCATCTCCCAGATGGAAAAGCGAGACGAGGAGATACACGAAGATAGCTAGTGTGTGATTGTTTGCAACGGAGAGAGACACCCTTGTAGCACATGTCCAATAGAGGTCTGGCCAACAAGGAACAAAGGTCGAGAGGGACACATGGATGGTATGGACGCATGGGGAGGGAGAGAGGGTGTGTTTGTGATAGAGAGATCTCGTCGAGATCGTGAGGGGACTATATGGGTGGGAGATCGAGGGAGTGCGTGCACGATAGAAAGATGCCCCGAGAGAAATCGAGATAGACCATGCACATGTTTGTGATGGAGACTAAGATTAGCTAGTCATATACATACAGGGGGACTGCGTGTGCCTACAATTGAGTGAGAGACCATCATACTTGGCTAGCTGGGCATGAGATTGTGTGTGTGCGCGTGTGAGATGGAGAGAGAACGAGGGGGAGAGATAGAGTTTTAGATGGGCCTATCGAGTGCGAGTGAGATATGCATGTGTATGTGTGACCCAGGTGGATGGAGAGTTTGAGAGAGGGGGGGAGAGCTCCAAGACGACATAGTGGTGCGTGAGAGAGTTACGGGCAAAGAGCCAAGGAGTTTGTGTGCGTACGATGAGTGCACCCAAGATATCTAGCTTGGACTAGCTAGAGTATCATACATAGTGTGCGAGAGAGACCTATAGATGGTGTATATATGCATGCGAACTAGAAAGACCCCCCCCCACACACACACACACAAAGAGAGAGAGAGATGGAGAGAAAGGGAGAGGGACCAACAAGGTTTTTGTGTCGGATGCGTGCGACAGAATTGAAGATTGTCGGCGAGAGAGAGAGAGAGAGAGAGAGAGAGAGAGAGAGAGAGAGAGAGAGAGAGAACAGGAGTCCAGGAGAGGGGGAGGTCGCGTTTTATGCATCAAAGACTGATATAAACCATGTTTCGATATAAACTTGCATTCAAATATTTAAATTGGAGAACATGTTGTCTGCAATCCACACATGAACGAATATATGTGTATATCAAACAAGTTCATTAATTTGACTTTCAACATGTTCATGGAGTACTATAATATTGTACAACATGCTACTCGATTGAGGTGTTCAATTTTGGATTTAGTTCACTATTTTGACCTACTGAATGAGCTATTTCATTGAATCGATATATTTCATTTTGGGTTTGATTCGCATTTTTGAGTGGGTCAACTATTTGTCATATAGTAAACCGCTAGCAACGAGCATGTAAAAACACATTACTCCCGAGCATCATCTCTCCATCTAAAAAAGAAGTGGCAAGCTAATATTTCAAAATTTGATCCGGATCGACTTGGTAAGGTAGACGTGGATGCTCGTTCTCCCAAAATTTGAACGAAATGTTAAACATCCTCTCTGCTCGGTGGAATTCGCGCGAGCAAATAAATGGGAGACGCGAAATTACCGTCCTATGTGGGACATGCATCAATTGGCCCATTGTACATCGAGGGTAGGTTCGTAACTTCATCCAAGCGCGCCTTCTCCTCGGCCAAAATGACATGTGCCGAATAATTCATAAACCATGGTCGGCAAAACACGCTCTCCTCGCCCGAAATAGCTCGCGCCCACTATTTCAAAATACGCTCTCCTCGCCCGAAATCGCTCGCGTCCACTATAGTTCAAAACACGCCCTCCTCGCCCGAAATCGCTCCCGCGCACTATTTAGGGAGAAGCAAAGTTACTCTACTATCCCCGACCCTCAGTACACAGACCCAAGCCGAGAAGCCTATAGGCAAGGGTAGAACTGTAACTCCCCCTCACATTTCAGACAAATTCGTCCGTAAGACATGGTTCCACTCCCCTCCCAATCCCCCCCCCCCCCGCCCGCCCCCATTCATACCTCGTGGGTGCCAAATCACCTTCTCCCGAGCCGCGAAACCTCATCCCCACCTCCATGGCGCCCCCACCGCACCAATTTCACAGCCGCCCTCCTCCCTAATGCCGGAGACGCTGTCCATTTGCCGTCGTGCACTGGGCCGTGTGCCTCTTACTCCGTGCTGCTGGTGCTGCCTCGACGACGGCCGTGTGAACCGTACCGGAGCCGATTCACCCCCGCCGTTGTTCACGGCTCCGGAGCGGCTCCAACTTCGGATCCGTCCAGAGTCCTGGCGCTGCTTCGGCGTAGCCGTCGACCGTCGCGACATTGCTCTTTCCCTGCCGCTGGTCGCCACCGCAACCGCGCCGGCCTCACCGACTCGGCAGTTGGACCTGCCTACTTCACCATGCCGCCAGATAGGTCGCACCCTCATCTCGAATAACTTTATTTAGGCGTCAGTTGTCTGAAATTTTATTCTGGGCCAATTGATTCCTAATGGGAAGCAGCACCCCTCGAGGCAGCGGAGCTCCTAGGCTGCCGGTTGGCTGGTGTCTAACGTAAGGGTGCGGGGCCGCAAGTTCGCCGCGGAAGCAACGCTTAGATGGCTATCTTTTAGAGTTGCGTGGGTTGAAGGTACTGCCGCCGCCGGATCTGGATGACGGGGAGTCTTTGTGGATTGGCCCGGGGGCGGCGCAACCACAGCAGTGCAGTGGGGCGGGGAGCGGGGTTTCGGCCGGGGCCACGGACGGCGGAGGCAGGCTGCTCTACCGTTGGTCGCTGGCTCTTCGGGGAAGATTCCAAACAGTGTCAGTCGTGAGGCACAAGACGGCCAGCCATCCGGCGTAGATCGGACAGTACCAAAATAAAATAAAATATGTGACCCCAATTTAGTCTTCAGTCAACAGACGTGTGACCACTCTCGTACCTTGCTGTTGATCTCTTAGTGTATTTCTTCATATCAAAGAGATATGTCGTTCTTAACATTATGCGTTATCTGCATCTTCAGACACACCGTCTTCCGACTCACTGCAGCTGCTCCAACAAGGGAAGCATACACCAGAAGGGAGCTATAGTCCCCACTCAACAGTTCCCTGCATCGAATGCGCGTGCCCGACATGGACAGCCACAACAACTGCATGGCCATCGACAAGTCAGCACATGATGCTCACTCCTATGGATGGCAGCCAGATAGGTTGTACCCTCATCTTACTTGTGTGCAACATTTATGGCTTTGTTATTCATCTAAGCATGGAAAGCAGATCATCACATTTGACTGTATATTCATGTTGATCTCTTATGGGTCTTGTTCAGGAGTTAACGTTGTTCCATAGTTTAGCTAAGATACTTGTTCTTTAGGTAACGTTGTTCCATAGTTATCATCCATCAGCCAATGCTATCCCACAGGCCGGTGATTATAGTATTATACCACTTCTAGTATTACCTATGTTGTTCTTTAATACTTTTGTGTGCCATCTAGTTAATCTCGAGTACAAACGATACATATTCTGTAGCTTTCATCTGTGTTCTCCCTTTAGTTTATGAGACCTGTTGCTGCTAGTTAACCCCGGTCCTACTATTTATGTCGTCTCCTACAGGCACTCATTACATAAATCTAACTACTAGTTGTCTTCCATGCATGTCAGATATAATTGCACACACCGATATATCCACAAGAACCTCACAAAGCAATGTAAAGGCCAATAAACTTGATGTCAATGATACCCAATATGATGGAACATGTAAAGGCAGTTCTTCAGAAGACTTGCAGAAAGATGATGAATCCTCTTCACTCCACAAGGTCCTTGCTCTAACTTGGCCTGTGATATGGGTACAACATGCATATAATGTCCTGGAGTGTATCTACTCTGTTGCAATGCCATGTGCTTAGCATGCTGATCATGCATGTAAATATGTCACGCCTTCCTGTTTTTCAGTACCTATTCCATTCATGATAAAATGTTTTCAAATTCAAGTACTGTCATTCTACTCTATCGCAATGCCATCTGCTTAATTTGGACATCGTGCTTCTGAATATCTTATGCATTGTTATTCATCAGTATGTACTTCATCTATCTACCATACCATGTTTTTTTACATTGAAGTGCTATTCTAGTGCTCTGTTGCAATGCCATCTTATTTTCCCAATCATACACGTGTATGTTGCCTTAGTTATTTCTGTACGTATTCCACTAGCATACAGTTTTACATTCAACTAGTGTTTTTTTTGCTGTATTATCATGTCGTATCCCTAGCTCTTACACCATACTCCCTCCGTCCAGATTACATGTTGCCGAAACGGATAAAAATGATGTATCTAGAACTGAAATACTCCTAGACCCATCCATTTTTTTCGGATGGAGGGAACACATGTCAATATGTCATGCCTTTCTATTCTTCAGTACCTATTCCACCTCTCTGCTGCCCCATGTTTTATAATTAAAGCACCATTCTTCTATACCAGGCATGCAAGGGGAAGACGACTATGTTAGAATCTGAAGGGTTACAAACAAGGCCTTTGCAAAATATCCAAACGCCAGGAGATAATAAACCAACTCCAGTTTTTATAGATATTGCTCCAGCACAGAGAAACCCAACTCCTACTGATAATAAGCAGATTCCACTGGCCAAAGAACTAGTCCGCTCCAGTCCAGCAAAAATATGTCAACTCAATTCTAAGAAGCGTGTGCGTATCCTTGCATCATGAAATTTTATAGCATGCTGATCATATTTTCTACATGTTTCTTACCCATCTCTCTTTTAGAAAATAAGCTTAACAGATAGAAGATTTTCTGCAGTGGTATCATTTATGAGGAAAGATTCTTGCGGGAATTCTCTGTGCTCCAATGTAGATGTAAGTACCTGTTGTATATCACTATATTTTTACATCAGCATGTATTTTGTTAATCGGCGTGAATCCAACCTTTATCTGATCTAAATTTAGTTGTACCAAAATGTATGATTAAAGGCCACAATGTTGATTTTTGCAAGGAAAACTGCCTGGTAGTTTTGCATCCTGAGCTGCATGAGTGTACTATCTCATATCAGTGGGTTTGAATACTTTGGTTCTGCAGTGGGTTTTTCAGTGTTTTTTACTGTGTTGTCCTATCGTATCCCTAGCTCTTACATCATACTCCCTCCGTCCGGATTAAATGTCGCAGAAATGGATAAAACTGGATGTATCTAGAACTGAAATACGCCTAGACCCATCCATTTATTTCCGGATGGAGGGAATACATGTCAATATGTCATGCCTTTCTATTCTTCAGTACCTATTCCATCTCTGTTGTAGCATGTTTTATAACTGAATCACCATTCTTCTATATAAGGCATGCAAGGGGAAGACGACTATGTTAGAATCTGAAGGGTTACAAACCAGGTCTTTGCAAAAGATCCAAACGCCAGGATATAATAAACCAACTCCATTTTTCATAGATACTGCTCCAGCATAGAGAAACCCAACTCCCACTGATAATAAGCAGATTCCAGTGGCCAAAGAACTAGTCTGCTCTAGTCCAGCAAAAGAATGTCAACTCCATTCTAAGAAGCGTGTGCTTATCCTCGCATCATGAAATTTTATAGCATTATGATCATATTTTCTACATGTTTCTTACCCATCTCTCTTTTAGAAAATAAGGTTAAACGATACAAGACTTCCTCCATTGGGATCGTATTCGAGGAAAATATCTTGCGAGAATTCTCTGTGCTCCAATGCTGATGTAAGTACCTGTTGTATATCACTATATTTTTACATCAGCATGTATTTTGTTAATCGGCGTGAATCTAACCTTTATCTGATCTAAAATTAGTTGGAGCAAAATGTTAAAGGCGTCAATGTTGATTTTTGTAAGGAAAATTGCCTGGTAGTTTTGCATACTGAGCTGCATGAATGTACTATCTCATATCACGCACATTACTGAATTGTAGTGCTTCTCTAGTTGCCCATTCATTCATTGTGTCAATGTTGCTTTCGTATTACCTTACCTGGCTGATGATAGTTGTGCCATATTGTGTTAATTTGGTGTAGGCTAGTTGCCCAAACGTTCGTTGTGTCAATGTTGCTTTCCTGTTATCTGACTTGGCCAATGATAGCAATGCTAGTGTGTTGATTTTGTGCAGGCTGCTGAATATAAGAAGACAAACTCTGAAAACAGCAATGCAACCCCATTGTTTCTTTCCAGTAAATCTAGGCCAGGTAATATGGCAATAACTCATGATTAATCTGTTTGGTTCCCGTCCTAATTTATGTTATGATGCAGTGGTCGAGACACTCTCCACTATTAATAATACAAGCCTGCCAAAATCGCCATCTGAATCTGTTCAGTATCCTCTGTCTCGAATGCAACGGAATAAATGTATGTTTGTGAACCAATTAATGACTGAAGCAATGATGGAAATGGTGGATGAATCAGAGGTGCAGAGTCATGCGACACAACAACTAATCAATGTTTTCAGAGACAGTGTAGCAAAGCAGCAAGAACTTGCCCACATGCTTATGGGCGTCATCTGTGCTGAGGTTGCAGATTGTGACGTTGTAGATGGTTAGGTTCTGCTCATTTATGTGCACTGGCATCAATCTTTGATTGCCCTGTGGATGTAATTTCCTGTAATATATGTTGGATGTGCAACGTTATTCCCTGTATGCCGTACCTTTGCTCATCGTAATGGGCTCAAATTATCTAATTTGGCCTAAAGACATAACAAACTTTAGTGGGCCCATTAAGTTAATGGGCAGTTACTAGGCCGAAAGTTAATGGTGGGCCCTCTTACCTCTCGGGTCGTTAACAGGCCGACATCAAAGCGGGCAACAGGTGGCCCCAATTTATTTCACGGGCCGTTAACAGACCGTTACTAAGTTTGGGCTACATATGGCCCAACTATACTGTAGGCCTTTAGCAGGCCGAAAGAGACAGCGGGCTTGTACTGGACCATGAAGAGCATGGGCCGCTAAGAGGCCGAAAGTCAGGTCGTATTGTAAACGGCCCAACTGTGTTGTGGGCCTTTAGCAGGCTGGAAAAGAAACCGGGCTGGTATTGGACCATGAAGGGCATGGGCCGTTAAGAGGCCAAAACTAAGGTCCGACTACAAATGGCCCAACTCATTTATGGTCCGTTAACAGGCCGAAAGGCACCCAGGGCCGGGAATTGGCCCAACACTTAAATGGGTCGCTAAAAGGCCAAAACTCAGGTCGGACTACAAATGGCCCAACTGATTTATGGGCCGTCAACAGGCTGAAACTGACACCGGGCCAGAAATTGGCCCAACACTTAAATGGGCCGCTAAAAGGCCGAAACTCAGGTCCGACTACAAATGGCCCATCAGATTTATGGGCCGTCAATAGACTGAAAGACACACCGGGCCGGAAATTAGCCCAACATTTAAATGGGTCGCTAAAAGGCCAAAAGATGTACATCATGAAAATTGGCCCATCCATTAAATGGGCTGTTAACAGGCCGAAATCTCATCGGGCCGATATTGAGCCCAAATATATAGCGGGCTGTTAACGGGCTCGAACTGACGATGGGCTGCCATGGTGTCAAATATTTAACGTGCCGAATTGGCACATCTCGTATGGGTCGTGGGCTTAAATGGACCTGACACAAGTAAACCTTATATGGGCCGGCCTGCTAATTTTTACTGGGCCGGCCTTTTTCACCGGAATGGGACACTGTTGGACCGTGCCACGTGTCGACTATCATATGCGCCTCCTGTCCAATGAGTAGATGACCTCTGTCCCAACGATGAGCCGACACGTGTTTCCTCTAGCCAATGATGATTTTACATGTGGAAAATCCCCATTGGTCGGGGCTGTTAACGGGTTATCGGATCCAAAACCCGACCCGATAGCTTAACGGCGTTCCATTACGGTGGATGCCACGTGTCGGTCACCCTTGACGAAAGCACTTCTGTGACGCGCAATTTATCGTCATGGAAGTGGACACTTCTGTGATGATAATTTTGGTAGTTTCATGGAACACTTCTACGACAGCACATGTATGACTATCTTGATTCTGTCATAAATTTGTCATGGATGTACATGCATGACAAAAAACGCGACCTACTGTGACAAACACGTATCATCACAGAAGTGTATTTTTTTTGTAGTGAAACAACACACGAAAAACAGAATCTATCAAAAACAGAACAGTCTGTAGTAATCTATAACTAAAGCAAACTTCTGGAACTCAAAAAAATCAGCCAAAATAGGACGGCCTAGGTAATTTGTTTATTGATCAACAGCAATTGGAATCACTATTTTATCACGTTCTGGTGATTTTTAACAATTGTTTTCGTGAACATAAAGTTTCTGGAAATTACAGCAAGATCAAATAACTATCATCCAAGAAGATCCTATAGGTTTAACTTTGCACAAACACTAACTAAAACACAAAATCACATCTAAACAGAAGGTAGATGGATTATTTATTCCTAAACAGAAACAAAAAGCAAAAAACTAAAATAAAATTGGGTTGCCTCCCAACAAGAGCTATCATTTAACGCCCTTAGCTAGGCATAAAGCAAGGATAGATCTAGGTATTGCCATCTTTGGTAGGCAATTCATAAGTGCCTCTCATGATAGATTCATATGGTAATTTTATTTTCTTCCTAGGGAAGTGTTCCATGCCTTTATTTAATGGAAATTGGAATCTAATATTCCCTTTCTTCATATCAATAATTGCACCAATCATTCTAAGGAAAGGTCTACCAAGAATAATAGGACAAGAAGGATTGCAATCTATATCAAGAACGATAAAATCTACGGGCACATAATTCATATTTGCAAAAATAAGAACATCATTAATTCTTCCCATAGGTTTCTTAATAGTGGAATCCGCAAGGTGCAAGTTTAGATAGCAATCATCAAAATCGCGGAAATCTAACAAATCACACAAAGTTTTGGGAATAGTGGAAACACTAGCACCCAAATCACATAAGGCATAAAATTCATGATCCTTAATCTTAATTTTAATAGTTGGTTCCCACTCATCATAAAGTTTTCTAGGGATAGAAACTTCCAACTCAAGTTTTTCTTCATAAGATTGCATCAAGGCATCAACGATATGTTTAGTAAACACTTTATTTTGACTATAAGCATGTGGAGAATTTAGCACGGATTGCAACAAGGAAACACAATCAATTAAAGAGCAAGTTTCATAATTAAATTCCTTGAAATCCAATATAGTGGGTTTAGCAACATCTAAGGTTTTATTCTTTTCAATCCCACTTTTATCAATTTCATCATCAAGATCTAAAAACTCTGAATTTTTTGAACGCCTTCTAGGTAAAGGTGGATCATATTCAGTCTCATCAAGATTAATATTGCGAAACAAAGATTTAATAGGGGATACATCAATAACTTTTAGATCCTCATCTTGATTTTCATAGGAATTGGAAGAACACGCTTTAATAAAGGCATCTTTTGTAGCACGCATCCTAATGGTTCTTTCCTTGCACTCATCAATGGAAATTCTCATGGCTTTGAGAGACTCATTGATATCATGCTTAGGAGGAATAGATCTAAGCTTTAAAGAATCAACATCAAGAGAAACTCTATCAACGTTCCTAGCCAATTCATTAACTTTAAGCAATTTCTCTTCAAGCAAAGCATTGAAATTCTTTTGCGAATTCATAAACTCTTTAACACTAGTCTCAAATTCAGAGAACAACTTATTAAAATTTCCATAAGAGTTGTTGTAGGAATTTCCATAATTATTAGAAGGATTACTAGGATAAGGCCTAGGATTAAAATTCCCTCTATACGCGTTGTTACCAAAATTATTCCTACCAACAAAATTCACACCCATAGATTCATTATTATTCTCAATCAAAGTAGACAAAGGTATATCATTAGGATCAGAAGAAACACTCTTAGGAGCAAATAATTTCATAAGTTCATCCATCTTTCCACTCAAAACATTAATTTCTTCTATCGCATGCACTTTTTTATTAGTAGATTTTTCAGTGTGCCATTGAGAATAGTTAACCATAATATTATCTAGGAGTTTAGTAGCATCTCCTAAAGTTATTTCCATAAAAGTGCCTCCCGCGGCTGAATCTAAAAGATTTCTAGAAGCAAAATTCAATCCGGCATAAATTTTTTGTATAATCATCCAAAAATTCAAACCATGAGTAGGACAATTACGTATCATTAATTTCATTCTCTCCCAAGCTTGTGCAACATGTTCATGATCAAGTTGCTTAAAATTCATAATATCGTTTCTAAGAGAGATGATCTTAGCGGGAGGAAAATACTTAGAGATAAAAGCATCTTTGCACTTGTTCCAAGAATCAATACTATTTTTAGGCAAAGACGAAAACCAAGATTTAGCACGATCTCTAAGCGAAAAAGGAAATAGCTTCAATTTAACGATATCATTATCGACATCTTTCTTCTTTTGCATATCACATAAGTCAACGAAGCTATTTAGATGAGTAGCGACATCTTCACTAGGAAGGCTGGCAAATTGATCTTTCATAACAAGATTCAACAAAAAAGTATTGATTTCACAAGATTCAGTATTGGTAAAGGAGCAATCGGAGTGCTAAGGAAATCATTATTGTTGGTATTGGTAAAGTCACACAATTTGGTATTATCTTGAGCCATCGTGACAAACAAGCAATCCAACACACGAGCAAAAACACAAGCGAAGAAAAAGGCAAACGGAAAAGAGAGGGCGAATAACACGGCAAGGGTGAAGTGGGGGAGAGGAAAAGGAGAGGCAAATGGCAAATAATGTAGTGCGAGAGATAACGGATTGTGATGGGTACTTGGTATGTTGACTTTTGCGTAGACTCCCCGACAATGGCGCCAGAAATCTTCCTGCTACCTCTTGAGCACTGTGTTGGATTTCCTTGAAGAGGAAATGGTGATGCAGCAGAGTAGAGTAAGTATTTCCCTCAGTTTTTGAGAACCAAGGTATCAATCCAGTAGGAGGCTACACGCAAGTCCCTCGTACCTACACAAAACAAATAGCTCAACGCAACCAACGCGATTAGGGGTTGTCAATCCCTTCACGGTCACTTACGAGAGTGAGATCTGATAGAGATGATAGATAATATTTTTGGTATAAAGATGCAAAGTAAAATAAAAAAGCAAAGCAATAATAAAGTGATGGAAGATTGATATGATGAGAATAGACCCGGGGCCATAGATTTCACTAGTGGCTTCTCTCAAGAGCATAAGTATTCTACGGTGGGTGAACAAATTATTGTTGAGCAATTGACAGAATTGAGCATAGTTATGAGAATATCTAGGTATGATCATGTATATAGGCATCACGTCCGAGACAAGTAGACCGACTCCTGCCTGCATCTACTACTATTACTCCACTCATCGACCGCTATCCAGCATGCATCTACAGTATTAAGTTAATGAAAACAGAGTAACGCCTTAAGCAAGATGACATGATGTAGAGGGATAAATTCATGCAATATCATAAAAACCCCATCTTGTTATCCTCGATGGCAACAATACAATACGTGCCTTGCTGCCCCTACTTTCACTGGGAAAGGACACCGCAAGATTGAACCCAAAGCTAAGCACTTCTCCCATTGCAAGAAAAACCAATCTAGTAGGCCAAACCAAATTGATAATTCGAAGAGACTTGCAAAGATAACCAATCACACATAAAAGAATTCAGAGAAGATTCAAATATTGTTCATAGATAAACTTGATCATAAACCCACAATTCATTGGTCTCAACAAACACACTGCAAAAAGAAGATTACATCAAATAGATCTCCATGAGAGAGGGGGAGAACATTGTATTGAGATCCAAAAAGAGAGAAGAAGCCATCTAGCTACTAACTATGGACCCGAAGGTATGAGGTGAACTACTCACATTTCATCGGAGGGGCTATGATGATGTAGAAGCCCTCCGTGGTGGATGCCCCCTCCGGCGGAGCTCCGGAACAGGCCCCAAGATGGGATCTCATGGGTACAGAAGGTTGCGGCGGTGGAATTAGGTTTTTGGCTCTTGTTCTGATCGTTCGGGGGTACATAGGTATATATAGGATGAAGGAGTATGTCGGTGGAGCAAAGGGGGACCACGAGGCAGGGGGCGCGCCCTAGGGGGGCGCCCTCCACCCTCGTGGCCACCTCCCTCCTTTCTTGACGGAGGGTCCAAGTCTCCTAGATCATATTTGTTGAGAAAATCACGTTCCCGAAGGTTTCATTCCGTTTGGACTCCGTTTGATATTCCGTTTCTTCGAAACACTGAAATAGGCAAAAAACAACAATTCTGGGCTGGGCCTCCGGTTAATAGGTTAGTCCCAAAAGTAATATAAAAGTGGAAAATAAAGCCCAATATGGTCCAAAACAGTAGATAATATAGCATGGAGCAATAAAAAATTATAGATACGTTGGAGACATATCACGGCGCAGGACGGCCAGCCGGCGGACGGGACAGAGTGGGCGTCGAGTGGCCTGGTTAGAACCATAGGATTGATTTGGGGACTTTGTTGCACGGTCCCACATGTCAGCTCCGGACCCACGTCCTTGCGGTCCCACGTGTAAGCTTCAGACCCACTACCACTAACGCAGGCGGACGGAATGGACTCAAAACTTCCCGTTTGGCCTCGTCATAGTAGTTGCGCACAGTCTTAGGGGTAAAACTGAGCATGATTCGCAGCTGAGGGCAAAACTGAGCACATGGACACCACTGAAGGCAAAAGGATAATTAACCCATACATTTATACGGCAACACTTCCCCTCACGTGTGGTTCCCTCGGACCTAAACATGGATCGAAAGTGGGTTGCAATTTAATTGCGTCAGTCGAGTCTCGAACTCAAGACCTGTTGACTCTGATACCATATAAAAGTGCATGCTCTAGCCAATGCAATTAAAAGACCGATCTGATGGAAAAGACTAGGTAACACATTTATACGTTAACATATATATAGAAGGACTGTCGGGTCCACGCCGCCGCCCCGAGGCGATTCCTGCGGTTGCACCGACCCCGCGCTACCGCTGCGTCGCCCCTTCGGACCGTAGTGCCGCGTCCCATGGTCCACCGTCACCCCGAGACCATCCGCTCCAGGCCGCCCCAGTGGCTATAGCGGCTACCGCCCTCACGCTGTTGCCGCGTCGCCCCATCAGTCCATAGCGAGCGTGGCACGCGGTCCCTGCCGCCGACCTCAGGTCTTCCCCGTCTTCGCTCCGACCCATGCGATGCCGCTGCGTCGCCTCTTTGAGTCGTAGCGCCGCGGCACGCGGTTCACTTTGCCGTCCACGCGCGTCGATTTTTGTGTGGTATGCACCATGCCGCCTTCCTAGACGCGGGAACGCCACCGTCCGCGCCGGTCTTCGTCACACTGTCGGGTTTTTCCTCGCCTACTTCGAGCACCGTCGTCGCGCTCCTGACCTAGCCAGCCACCGCTGCCGCTCTTCCTCCCGGTCCACGGGTACTACCTCGACACCGGCCACTCCGACTCGACATCGACCACGGCATCCCTCGCACGGGTACGTCGACCACGGCTACACCACCCTACGCTCTTGGCTATCTCGACATCGGCACAAAGGGCTACCGCCTTGCTTGAGCAACCTCGTCGGTTTCCACTCCTGCCACAACTTCCGCGATGTATCGACCATCGACTGTGGCAGGGATGTCCGTCGGCTTACTTTCGAATTCTGCTCCAGTCTCACCGGCTATGTCGCTACCGTTGTGACTGCGGGGGGATGTGGATGATCATGATTTTTAGGAAGGCCTATATATACGCCCACGAAGCTCGAGTATACATCAAGAATTCCACCGATTTCTTCTATATTCCTTCTAAAACAGTGGTTGCGAGGTGTCCAACGGATGGGCATGAGGGTGGCGCGCGACACTTTTGTGGGAAGGTTGACGGGAAGGGTCATCTTCCTCAGGTGTATAGAAAGTTAGGCCGATTATACGAAACATGGGAGATTCTTTAGCATGATTGATAATTCCAAGTCGCTTTTCTTAAAGATATTTTCAAGTCGCAAGTGGTTGCACATGCATACCACTCGTTTCAAAACATACCACTCATTATATAATGGAAATACCACTCATCTATAATACCTAAATAGTTCATCCCCACTATCATATTTCTCTTGACATGCAAGCTATCCACATCATCAAGTAGGTCCTTTACTTCATTTCTCTTAACATGCAACCATCCCACCACACCACCATGTGCCATGTCAGCAGCCCTCTTCCAGCCAGTAGTTAATTTCCACACAGCCACGGAGAAAAAAGCCCATGGGTCTCTCCTTGAGAAAAAAAACGTCATCTTTTCCCTAAGAGTGGAAGGCCAGCAACCCCGTCTCTCGCTCTGCCTGTTCAAAACATTTAAGTTTCTGGTACCGCATTCATATATTTTCGTTACTTCTTCCTCTCCAAGAAGCATTCCAAATGTCCTTCCTTTTCATCTCCTCCATTTTCCAACCGACAGATCTTTGTTTATCTGTTCATCTTCTCCCTGATGGGCCTCCTTATTAAGCCGCCCACACCAAAGCTGGGTGTCCACATCCCTTTAAAAGATCTATTAGGTTTCGCCTTGGAATCAATTGCTCGAAGGGCTGGTACCCCTTGGATTTACCACCAATGTGCGTAGAATTTGAAGTATGCGTCAATATCAACCTCCCCGAGCACCATCATCGCCATCGCCCCGCCCGCCTCCCCAAGGATATTTTCTCCGCCTCTCCAAGATCTCTTCTCGGACTGCATTCCACTCACGGCAGCCAACACCTCATCCAGGTCCTGATTCCCCAAGCCTCGCTGTCGTGGCCTTCTTTGTTAGTTTGATTGTGCTTGAGGTAGTTTTGATACAGTTTCGCTTTTGAATTTTGCGGCACCGAGCGCACAACTGAGTTGATTACTGAAGGCCAAGAGGCAGACGCGATGTATGCCTGCAACATGACCAAGAGGCTGGAACGAATCAGCTCCTAAAGGTTCTCCAAGATCTGGCTCTCCTAGGTGAGGATGATGCTACCTACAGCCTCCCATGCTCAGGTTCGTAGTGCTAGATTGAATAGGACATCATTGACGATGTTGCTTTTGTGTTAACTGTATAATCATGTCAATTGTCATGGCGCTGTAAATCGTGTAGGGGCGCAAGCTGGACCTCATGACCGAATGACAGTGTGACCTCCAAGTCAGATGCGCTCTACGGCCGATGTTGTGTACCGCCTGTAGCGTTTCCACTACCACTGCATCATGAACAAGTCCACGAGACATTGACAATGCTGGGGACTTTGTCCGGTCCGTGATGAGGTACATAACCCCTTAATCCACGAATGAATCTCCTAATTAACCTCGCCACGTTGTTGGTCTCACACCCCGCATGGTCTGACTGTGTTCCCTACAGGTGATGCTGGGCAGGACAAATTAGGAATTCCCTTTGCCTTCTGCTACGTACCTCACGCCCTTGTGCTGGCACTACGTTCCTCATTTCTCTATTTTTTTCAAAAAGGGGTTTTACCCCAGCCTCTGCATCAAAAAGATGCATACAGTTCCTCATTTCTCCATGGCTCCTTTCCAAATTCCTATACCATCTTGCTTCACTGTGAGGTTATCATATAGGATTGTTGATTATCTACTGCCTTTTTTTAATTATTATGTTCATAGATAGTGAACGTTCCTATTATTTGCAATCTCACAATGCACGTTTATTTGTTGGTCTTTTGCACTGTTGTCAAACCGTTCTATCAGATCTCTTATATCAGAACAATAAAGCACAATTGCTAAGGTACATGGATGGTTAAACTTGATTTAACTCACCAAACCAGAAACTGTAGGGTCATTTCTTACTTTGTATGCGTTACCTCTACTATCAAATGGACATATCCCCATATTTCATTTTTCAGTGACGACTTGGCTAAACAAATTTTGCGTTCTGTGAATAAATGCCACTTTTTAATTCACTACTAAAAGCCAACTTAGTATACTACCAGAATTATTTCAATCATTTTACAATGCTAACCACGATATTGAGGACAGTCATGCTATGATAGTGCCAAGCTTTGTCAGTTTATTCCAAATTGTATTCGTTCAACATATATATAATATTTCATTTGGTCACACTTTCCTTCATGCCAAGTTATAGAGGGCCAGGCAAGAAGTCCCGCTGCAACGCGCGGGGTATCATCTAGTTATAAAAGAAACACTGCCACACCATGATTTTAGCCCGATTAAAAAAATACCACTCATTTCAAAACATCATGAAGAAATCACAAATCAGGGAAACCACAAAAAAGAGGGATAAATTCGTGGTGTGTCGGTGTTCCTGTTTTCACTTTGGAGAACCACACACGCATAGATAAACCTGAATTTCTTTCAAAAAATAGATAAACCTGAATTCAACTCTGATTTCAAAGAAAAAAAACCTGAAATAAACTCTAGCTGCATTTACGTACGCTTCACGCTCAGCACCAGAACAATGATGGCGAGGGCCGCGAGGCAAATAATCGCAGCAGCAGCCCACATCGTCGTCTTCATCATCTTCTTTTTCATCTGCCGCCGCCTCTGCTTTCGGCAGCAAACACGGGCAGCGCGCGGTGTACGGCGGGACGGGACGACGCGAGCTCCAGGGTCTCTCATGACCACGCTGCTCCCGAAGAGCACCGAGTTGGTGACGCCCTGCACGTTGTTGTTCACGTAGATGTTGATGCAGCGGCAGCAGCAGGCGCTGTGACCGCCGCTCGCCGGCGCCACCGACATCGTCGCCCCCGTGCTCCTGCACCTCGACGCCGACGCCGACGAACCACCTCCAACACCCATCCTCACTCAGTCCCCTTGTATTCACAATCACAGGCCCCAGTTTCGTTTGTGTAAGCTACTAGTACAGGGAAGGAAATGAAGGAGGCGCGCGTTGTTGTTCTTTGCTCCAACGCCAAGAAAAGCATCGGGAATCAATGGCTCTCTTCTTCTTTTTGCGCCTTGCAGTGTAGGACAGGCATCTTAAATAAATTCTTAATTAACCAGTGTGCTTCATTGCATAGGCAAGATACGAGAAGACACGAACGATGCTGTAAAATAAACAGAAAGTTACCAGACGAAGTTACGCGTGATCACTTATTTGGACCATGGGGACAGTTTATATTCAGATTTTAACATAACGCGGAGGTTAAAGCTACCATTTTATTTCCATGATACTCCCTCTGTAAACTAATATAAGAGCGTTTTAGTAATCTAAACGCTCTTATATTAGTTTACAGATGGAGTATTTCACAACTTAAACTACAAGCAAACTATTATGTTGAACTGCATCTCAATCAATCTTCTGAATCGCAATGCTTCTCCTGCCTACGCTACTGTTGAACTGCATACTCTGTTGCTTTCTTTTACTGTTTCCATGGTCCAAACTGAGAATTTTGCCAGTTCAGTGTCAGTATGTCACAAATGCTTAAGTTTAGGCAGTGCAGCATCTTTGGTTATGACACATTTTTCACCAAGGGTACTATGACAAATTTTATTGTGGTTGTATAGTGAGTTACGGCGAAAGCTGGTCGTGGCACAATTGTAGTTGCCAGGAACCTCTGATATAGTATAACTTACTGGCAACCAATAGACCTGTGGCACACTGGTGAATAGTCCAAATGATGCTTGGTTAGCTGGCCTAGGTTGGCTTGAGTCCAACCATACTGAAATTTAACACTGAAATTCGCAGAGTCGCTAATAGCCTTTTACATTGTACAGAGATGCCAGATTCAATGCAAGTGTACTTGCAGAAATCTACAGACTAGTATGTTTCATCTGTTATCTACTGGAGATTGGACACATCCATTTGCAAATTCATATTGATGTACGTGATACACATATCTTCTTATTTCATATCATACACGTGCTACAGCTGTTACTTGATGAGGATGCATCTCGCTGGAGAACCTTCAGCGCCACGCAACCTTAGTGGCAAGCAATGCAAGGTGTATATTCCAGTGGCAACGTGTTCAAGGTTTAATGCTTCCACAAGGATGACTTCCTGAAAGGAACAGATGACAGGTTTAAAAGGAGTCTCTATCTGGTTTTCAGGGATTTTACATGGAGAGAGTGATCTCAATATCAAAACCAATGTTTTTTTGGAAGATATGAAAATTACAAGTAGCGGAAGGGTTACTACCGAACAACCAATTTTTATGTTGAATATGAACTTTTCGTATCTTCCAAATACGGATGAGATTGATTTGAACTAAATGGGTTTATGTAATATGTCACCTCCCTAAGATATGTTCCCACGGAGACCAAAAGTTTACCACTCGAATGGGTTTAAACCCTTACCCTTTTATCAAGAAAAACTAGATGAGCTGGAATACATTCCTCATATGCTCCCACAGACAAGTAATCAACTCCTGCATTAACAAAATATTAATTAAGATAAGAGAAGGGAATGTGAGGAAGATGGGAGACTAAGACCAAGATATATTACATGTTCAGTAATTTAAAATTTAAAACCAGTCATTTTCGCTTTGGTGATTTACCACGCATTATTGGTAGCAACAGTATTGCTGATGAAAAATATATCTTGCAAATTTAATCAAAAGACTGTTGTGCACAAAGGGAATGAATACATTTCGACTTACCAACTAGTTGAATGTCAGTGTTATCAATCAACCACTGAGCACCGTCCTCCATGAAGCCAACATAACTTGAATCAAACTCTTTCTTCCACATAAGCTTTCTGCATTAAGGAAAGATTGATGTTTGGTATAGTTTATACTACATAGTACTCCCTCCGTCCCAAAATAAGTGTCTCAACTTTGTACTAGCTCTAGTACAAATTTGCACTAAGCTCAAGACACTTATTTTGGGATGGAGGGAGTATTTATTAAATAATAACTCACTTCGAATATGATATACATTTTGTTCCATAAGAAAATGGCATACACAATCAATTAAAAATTGAGTATCGGGAACATTAAACAAATCAATGAACCATCATCATATATCAAATATACAATTAAAATGGGTTGATCCACTAAAAGGAAATATAAACAAAGACCGATATTGATATTTCTGTTGTTTCGTATTGCGCTAGCACATGTATTTTATATTCAATTTACATGATTAATATTACCTAACTCATGCGGACAACATAGACAACATAAGTGCAAGGGAAGTATTGAACATATTTGGATATGCTTATCTTTTTTGTAACGTACTTTAGTTGTCATTCTTAAAATTGCATGTTTAAGACGATTTTTTGTTCAATAGATATGTTCTTTTGAGATGGACACTATCAAGTTAAAAATTAATTGTCAACCAGTGTTAAACAGTAATAAGATCATACCATGAAAATCCAACTATATAAGTGTAGGATGTGGGGGAATTGAACGGTCTAAATTTTCTGGCCGGCAGACGGCAGTGATCACATGGTTATTAAGAAAAATGACATGAGATGTAATTCCAAGTGTTAAATCCACCTCAATTTTCTGATCTGCAGTGATCACAAGGTTAAAAATTACATAATACGCTAATTAAGTTTTATATGTCCCATCACCATCATATAGTGAAGCCACCATGTGTCATATACATTATTTTTAGAAAAGGATGTGCATACGTATGCATGAATGTGATGCGAGTTCTTTTTTTTTTTTGAGAATCAAGGGGGGGGGGGGGTCCCCCACCTGAATATATTGCTCAAACGGCTGTAGAAACAGCAGGAACAGATTACAGAGGCACGGTGCATCGTGCAGAGAGGTAGGAACGCCACGAGAAAGCGTCCTCCTTGTCACCCGCATCAGTAAGACGGTGTGACCATAGGTCTAAGTCCGAGACGAGGTTTCTAAGAGTTATTACAGAACATTGATCAACATTCCTAAAGAGCATGTCATTGCGAGTTCTTGTGTGCATGCATATGGTGGTATTACCTGTCGGTGTTTAAGGTTCTGAAGAGTACACGGCGGACACCTTTAGGAATATGCAAGGATTCCATGACATCAGCTGCAAGAAAAACAAATTGTTTTTGTGGGTGTTTTTCATGAACATGTATGCACACATTACCTACCATGGGTCCATGAAATGGTATGAAACAGTACAATTTGAGGTGGCAGAACCAGTATTACGTGATCATGATGTAACATGGAAATATCATCTTTGCAATTCAAAATGAAAGACAATGGTGTGCGCATATATATTATTCTCGCTTGCGCTCTTAATCCTGACAGTTTGCTATTTTTACTTTCCAATTGGTGTGTCTTACAAAGACGCAAATTTGACATATGCCAATTTAAATATCTGAAACCAAATTTGTCAATCGGGTGAGATTACTTCCTGAAATTAAAAAATGTAACATTTTTCTACTTCAAATTCAGACATGTGAGATTACTTTCTGAAATTCAAAATGTAATACTCCCTCCATCTCATAATGTAGTACTCCCTCCGTCCGGAAATACTTGTCATCAAAATGGATAAAAGGGGATGTATCTAGATGTATTTTAATTCTAGATACATCTCTTTTTATCCATTTTAATTCTAGATACATCTCTTTTTATCCATTTTGATGACAAGTATTTTCGGACGGAGGGAGTACTTTTTTGCACGGGTCGTAATGATTGGGCTTTCCCCTTAAACAATACAGATAACATTTGGACATGAACATGTACATGTCTAATTTTTTGTATTTTTCCCGCATTTACTAAACTATTTTAGAGCAAATGCTCCCTGGAGCCTAATTGAATATCTGACTTTATGAACCCTGAAATATGAAAGTGGAGTGGGGGTCTATGTAGTTTACCTGTTAAGTTGCTGTCCCTTGGAACATCTACCAACAGCGCTGGTCCTGCGGCACACCAGATTAGAAGTCAGACATTCAAAATTACTGTTCATGTGATCGATAATTAGTACCGCTAATGAATCACATGCCTACTGCTAGCTACCTATCCAGTGATTTATTTATGTAGGATAAAAAAAAAGCGTATGCGCGGCGTACCGTTGAGGACGGCGAGGTCGAGCGTGTCGACGTCGAAGCCGGCGTCGTAGTAGTGCTCGAAGACGTGGCCCGGCGCGTCGACGTGGGTGCCGGAGTGCGCCGTGAGCCGGAGCTCGGAGAAGTTGGCGATGTCGGAGCCGTTGCGCATGGACCGGGCCAGCCGCAGGAACCCGGGCGTGCCCTCCGCCGACTCGAACGCCGGCATGTCCTCCCGGTAGTAGTGGCTGATGTCCAGGATCCGCCCGCCGTCGAACTCCTCGCGCCTCTCCGGCACGGGCACCGGCGCCACCACTGCCGCTGCTGCCTCCTCCTTCACGCCGCACGCCGGCTCGGCCTCGGTGGCGCCGTAGCCAGGGTACGCCGGTTCGCCGGAGGCCACCGCGGCGCTCGCGAGTAGCAGGAGGAGGAAGGGGAGGAGCTCCATGGCCGTGGAGTTGGGAGTGTTTGCTTCTGCTACGCATGCGGCCGGTCAAAAAGGAACAGGGTGTGTGTTTATGGATCATATTGGTAGGTGATGGTCTCATGGAGATGGACGTTTGCCATCATCTTGTATAGTCTTCTTCTTCGGAAAAAGAATCATGCCAAATCTTCTGTTGATGGACATGGAGTGTTTGCTTATGCGGCCGGTCAATGGTTAGCTGGGTGATGGAAATGGACAGCGAAGAATTTCGTCACCCTTGTTTGCGATCATCTTCTATATCTAATATTCTGTAGAAAAATATCAGTCGTTGGGGCAGCTAGGAACTGGAGTAGTTAATTCGGTAAACCGTAAACGATATTTTGAGGATTGACCTGAATAAATTAACAGGAATTGGGGGGGGGGGGGGGGGGGCGTTCATCCGCCGTGGGGAGGAGGAGGGGGACATGGTCAGATCCATGTTTCGGTTCTAGGCATTTTGGGGTGACCATCTCCCCGGTTTCGGTTCGAGGCATTCTGGCTCAACCAAGCCGGGTTCCGCGAGGCGGTTGCGGCCAAGTGGGCCGCCGCGCGTGTCTCCCCCCACCGCTCCATGTCCGCGGTTGACTCCTCGCAGTTCTGTGCCAAGCTAGCCCGCCAGTTTATGAAGGGCTGGGGTGCGAATCTTGGCCGGGATCTGCGTGAGCGCAAGAAGGCCATCTTAAGCGCTATCCAGGCCTTGGATACCCGGGCAGACATATCCGGGATCTCCCCAGATGAGTGGATGTTGCGATACGATCTCGAGGACCAGCTCTCGGCCATCTACTCTGACGAGGAGGCCTACTGGCGGTTGCGCGGCACCCAACGTTGGGTTCTTCAGGGCGATGCCAACACGGCCTACTTCCAGGCGATCGCCAACGGCCGACGGCGTCGCAACTCCATTCATTCCCTATGGGCGGACGACACTCAGCTTGTTCGTCCATCGGACATCCGCGCGCACGTAGATAGCTTTTATAAAGCCCTTTTTACCCCCACCCCTCGGGGTGGGGCTACTCTGGCCCCCGACACCTGGTCGGATGATCAGCTTATCTCCGCCGAGGCCAATGGCGCTCTAGTGGCACCTTTCTCGGAGGAGGAAGTCCTTGGGGCGATCAAAGGAATGAACCCCTCCTCGGCCCCGGGCCCGGATGGACTGCCAGTTTTGTTCTTTAAAACATTCTGGCAGACCATTAAGCCGGAGGTCATGGCCCTCTTCGATGAGTTCTTCTCTGGGACCATGGACCTGGGACGTCTGAACTATGGGATCATTACCCTCATCCCTAAAGTTCCTGGGGCCTCGGACATCCGCCAGTTTCGTCCCATCACCGTGATCAACGTGATCTTCAGGATCCTGGCCAAGGGGTACGCCAATAGGGTGACCCTGCTTGTAGATTCTATTACCCACCCCAACCAGTCTGCCTTCATACAAGGCCGATATATTTTGGATGGGGTGTTAGTCTTCCACGAAGTCCTCCACGAAGTCCGAGCGAAACACCTCCGCGCGGTGTTCCTTAAGCTCGACTTCCACAAGGCCTACGACACGGTCCACTGGCCCTTCCTTCGGGAAGTTTTGCTTCAGAAAGGCTACGACGACCGCTGAGTGACACGGGTTATGCAACTCGTCACCTGCGGCCGGACGGCGGTCAACATCAACGGTGAGATCGGGCCCTACTTCCCCACCTTATGCGGGGTGCGCCAAGGAGACCCGTTCTCCCCGTTTCTCTTTAACATGGTGGTCGATGCCCTTGCTGTCATCCTGGATAAGGCCAAGGCCTGCGGCCATATTCAGGGCGTGGTTCCTCACCTGGTTGGTGCGGGAGGGGTCTCCCTCCTCCAGTACGCGGATGACACCATCATCATGGTTGAAGGCTCCACTCCTGACATCGCCAACCTAAAGTTCCTTCTTCTATGCTTCCAACAAATGTCTGGTCTCACCGTTAACTTTGACAAGAGCGAAGTGATGGTCCTTGGCTACAACCCGGACGAAGCATTGTCCATTGTTGACCGGCTTAACTGCCGCCTGGGCACCTTCCCCACCACTTACTTGGGGGTGCCCATTAGTGACTCTAGACTCACCGTAGCGGATCTTCGACCGACGGTGACTAGAATGCAGCACAGGGTTGAACCCTGGAGGGGCCGCTGGCTGTCGAAGGCCGCCAGGGTGATCCTTATCAATTCCTCACTGGCGAGCCTCCTCTGGTTCCTCTTAAGCTTCTACTGCCTTCATGAGACCCTCCACCAGGAGGTGGACAAATACCAATCGAGATTCTTCTGGGCTAGCGAGGATGGCAAACAGAAGTATCACATGGTGAGCTGGCCCGACATCTGCAAGCCCAGAGACCAGGGGGGTCTTGGCATCCTCTCTTCCCGGCGCATGAACATTGCCCTCCTGACTCGCTGGCTGTGGCGTATTGCCAACGGGGAGGGAGGTCTCTAGCTCACTATCATACGTAATAAATATCTTCGTGGCCAGCCACTCGCCTTTTGCCAACGTACGGGCGGTTCCCAGTTCTGGCAGTCTGTGATCCAGCTCCTGCCCGTACTACGCATTGGCACCTCCATATCGGTTGGCTCCGGAGCCTCGACCCTGTTTTGGTTCGACCGTTGGCTAGGGAACGCCCCCCTGGCGGTGCGTTTCCCTGAGCTATTTGCCATTGCGGTTGACCCCTGAGTATCGGTTGAGACGGCCCTTATTGACTTAGGGCGTCTCGCCTTCCGGCGCCCGTTTGGTCCCCCTGAGGTGGCCGCCTGGGACGCCCTCCTCCAGGACATTGCTCTTCTACCGATGGAGGTGGCGGAGGACCGGGACGCTCTGCCCTGGCACCTCGAGCCTTCCGCACGTTTCTCCACGAAGTCCTTATACGGTGCCATTGCTCCCTCGTCGGCCCCGGAACCATTTAGCCTGATCTGGGATATCCGTCTCCCGCTGAAGATCCGGATCTTCCTATAGCCATGGATCCGTGGCCGGCTCCCCTCGGGTGTTGAGGTCCTCAAGTGGAATGGCCCGGGTGATGGAATGTGCCCCATCTGTGGCACCGTTGAGGATGCTAACCACATCTTCTTCTCGTGCCACTCTGCCCAGTTTCTTTGGGCCTGCTTCCGCGAAACGGTTGGTGGACAGTGGTGTAATACCAACTTCCCCGACCTGCTTGCTGAACTTAACGCCTGCCCTGCCCGCTTTCGCCATATTAGATGGCTGTGCGTAGGGGGACGCGGGGGACGGGGCATCTGGGTGGTGCTCGGGCCTGGCCGTGGCTGCCTGTCAGGCGTGGCGGCGGCGAGTCTTGCGGCCTCTGGGCATCGTGGAGGTGCCGGCGGCGGCGTGTGCTTAGCTTGGTGATGGCGGCGGACGTGCACGGGAGTTGGATTCCTTCGAACAGATCTGGGTGGAAACTTGCTTTCGGCTACTGCCAAGGCCGGCGGTGGCTGCGCTATCTGCATCCTTCCCTTCTTGAAGGCATCGCCGTGGAGAAGTTCAAGACCACTCTCTGCTACCTCCGGGAGAAACCCTAGATCGGATGACGGCGGTGCTCTGGTGTCGTTCCCCCTTGGGGGCGTCATTCTTGGAGGTACACACGTGATCGAGGGACCAGAGGAAGGATTCTTTGGTGGAGCGGTGCGTCATCTCACTCATTGATGGCGGCGGATCTCGGTGTCCGATGCACGGAGATGGACTCGCGCAGAAGGGTGACGCGGTCTGGCGTCGTGGTGGCGTCGACGGCAGCTAGACCGGGCATGGTAGATATAGCAGTACAGCTCTGAAGATGGATAGGTGGCAGGTGGCTGCGGCGGCCTCATACCCGGCAAACTCGGCAGGGAATAACAAGTTGTTGAACGAGGCGTCCCTCTCGCGTCGCCTCCCCCGCGGGCGACTCGGGAGGGCTCAGCTGTTGGAGAACGTAGTAATTTCAAAAAAATTCCAACGCACACGCAAGATCATGGTGATGCATAGCAACGAGAGGGGAGAGTGTTGTCTACGTACCCTCGTAGACCGTAAGCGGAAGCGTTATGACAACGCGGTTGATGTAGTCGTACGTCTTCACAATAGATCAATCCTAGCACCAAAAGTACGACACCTCCGCGATCTGCACATGTTCGGCTCGGTGACATCCCACGAACTCACGATCCAGCAGAGTGTCGAGGGAGAGCTTCGTTAGCACGACGGCATGATGACGATGATGATGAAGCTACCGACACAGGGCTTCGCCTAAGCACTGCAACGATATGACCGAGGTGGATTATGGTGGAGGGGGGCACCGCACACGGCTAAGAGATCAATGATCAACTTGTGTGTCTATGGGGTGCCCCCTCCCCCATATATAAAGGAGTGGAGGAGGGGGAGAGGGCCGGCCTCCTAGGCGCGCCCAAGGGGGGAGTCCTACTCCCGGTGGGAGTAGGATTCCCCTTCCCTAGTTGGAGTAGGAGAGGGAAGGAAGGGGGAGAAGGAGAGAAGCAAAGGGGGGTCGGCCCCCCTCTCAATTCGTATTGGGCTTGGGGGGCGCCCCCACCTGGGCCGCCTCCTCCTCCTTTCCACTATGGCCCATTAAGGCCCATTGACTCCCCGAGGGGTTCCGTCTAACGCCCCGAGACCGACGCTCCAGACGCCTTTCATTTTGTTCGTTATCGTTGTGTGTATTGATTTGCTTGTTGCATTTCATCATGTCATCATGTGCATTGCATTCACATGTTTTCTTAAAACTTGCATCCGTTCGTAGTCCTCGCTTCTCCCTGTTTCCTTCATTGTCCCTTTCGAGACCAACCGTTCTTTTGTTGTCCGACCGTTTGAGCCTATCTGCACAATGCACAAAACCCATTCTCGCGCGCGTCCGAAACCTTGCCCGAACCCGACTCGAGCAGTCATGACCGTTGGATCCGGATCATCTCCAGACATCTCTAAATCATCATCGGTTTCTCGTTGGGCTCTCCTAAGCTATTTATTCTCGAACGTCCGATTTAATCAGAGGGTCCAAGATCTATCCCCCTACCTATTTATTAGATCAACCCCTAACCCTAGCCCGTTCAATCCTCCTAGCGCCGCCACCCACTGATTTCTCCACCTGGTCTCCCCCTTCCTCGAGATCTGTTTGATCCTTCCACCCATCCCTCCTTGATTTCAGCCACCGGCCAGTCGCCTTCGAACCTACCCAACCGGTGCCTCCCCTGGATCCCGTCGTCCACCACCGAAGCCACCAGGACCGGCCTCGTCCCTCTCCCTCCCTTCGTTCTCCTCCTCCCGTCGTCTCTCTATCCCTCTCGCTCAATATTGCTCTCTCTTTCTCCCAGGTACGTCCGTGCAGGACCCGAAAGGAGGAAGCCGCCATCGCCAAGTTCTTGCTGTACGCGCCTGGATCCGCCATACCCGGCTCCTCCGCGCTCGATTTCTGCCGCTCTATGCCCGTTCCCGCTGCTCCTCATTGCTAGTGCGTCTGCACCGGCCATGGGATGCCAGCGCTGTACCTCGCCATGGCCGCCCTCATGTCGAGCTACCCGCATCCGCAGACTCCTCCTCGACGGATCTACTCGAGCTCGCCGCCCCCTGCGCCTCAAGTTCCTCCTTCCGGAGCCCCAAGTCCACCTCTGCCCCGCGTCAAGTCCCTGCCCGCACCGCCGCGCGACGCCCTCAGCTTCACCCTGCGTTGAACGACATGGGCTGCTGCGTCGACTGCCTGCATCGCCCCGAAACGGCCTCCTCTTCGCCGTTTCCCGCTCCTCCGCCTCACCTCCCGTCCTGGCTACAAGCCACCGTCGCCCGGATCCTCCCCGAGCTCCAAGTCCCGTACCTGCTCCTCCGCGGACCCAGCAACCGCGCCAAGTCCGTCGCCAGCCGCCGTCGTTGCGTCTGTTTCACGCCCCTGCTACTGCCGCCAAGTTCCCCTGCCTACATCGCCTGGAGCCATTGCGCCCCTGCTTCCTCTGCTTCGAGGACGAGCCACGCGCTCGCGTTGACCGACTCCAGCTCGACCGCGCCCCCTCCACCTCCTCGTTCGATCCAGCCAAGGCCCAGCTCGCTCGCGCCGCCCCGCCTGCTGCCTCCACCGACTGAGCTAAAGCCCATGGGTGAGCGCCCACAGCCCCTCCTCTATGTTGGGCCAGCCAGTTTCGGCCCGTGACATGTTTTTTTCCTCTAGACGATTTTAGGATTTATCCAGTGCTTTACTGTTTTTGCAGAAAACCCTTCCATGTTCATGCATTAATAAATCACAAACCGTGCATCGAATTAAAATGTTTTATATATGCAAAATGCTTAGAATTTCATCTAGTTTCATAATATGCCACTTTCATCCCATGTTAAAATGTTTAAAATGCTGTTTGTTTAATTTTGCTCAAATGCCATGCTACAATGCTTTATTTTATAACTAAATAACCGTAGCTCCAAATTTAATAAACTTTATATGTAAATGGGGTAGAAAAATGCATAGATTAATATGAGCACTTTATTTTCCTGTTTAACAATAATAAAATATGGTTTTAGGCAGAACAGTACCAAATTCATAATATGCATATGGGGATTTTCCGGAATTATTGTTTGTTGTTTCCGGCCCCATTTAAATTGCCTAGAAAGGTAGTTTTATTATGCTTCATCTCTTGCCATGTTTAACAACATTTAATATTGTTGGGTACATAACCGAGAGAGAACTAAATAATCGTATGTGGTGTTTCATCAATATGCAACTCGTTGCATATTGAGTTCCACTTAATTTGTAGTGTTGTTTGTTGCACTTTGCCATGCCATGCTCATTAAATCGGACATGCATCATATTTGTTTGTGCATCATGCCTTGTTTATGTGTTGTGTGTTTACCTTGATGTTTGCTTCTTTCCGGTTGTGCTTCTTCTCGATAGTTCCTGTTTCGTTGCGATCGTGAGGATTCGTTCGTCTATGCTTGGTTCGTCTTCATGGCTTCATCTTCTTCATGGACTTGTTCTTCTACCTTGCGGGATTTCAGGCCAGATAACCGTCACCTTGGATCTCACTACTATCATTGCTATGCTAGATGCTTCGTTCTATCGCTATGCCGCGTTACCTACCACTTGCTTATCAAGCCTCGCAAATTGCCATGAACCTCTAATCTTTGCCACCTTTCCTAGCAAACCGTTGTTTGGCTACGTTACCGCTTTGCTCAGCCCCTCTTATACCGTTGCTAGTTGCAGGTGAAGATGAAGATTGCTCCATGTTGGATTATGTTTATGTTGGGATATCACAATATCTCTTATATTATTAATGCATCTATATACTTGGTAAAGGGTGGAAGGCTCGGCCTTATGCCTGGTGTTTTGTTCTACTCTTGCCGCCCTAGTTTCCGTCATATCAGTATTATGTTCCCGGATTTTGCGTCCCTAACGCGGTTGGGTGATTTATGGGACCCCCTTGACAGTTCGCCTTGAATAAGACTCTTCCAGCAAGGCCAAACCTTGGATTTACATTTGCCTCACCTATTACCTTTTCCCTTGGGTCGGCCAACCCGAGGGTCATCTTTATTTAGCCCCCCCGGGCCAGTGCTTCTCTAAGTGCTGGTTCGAACCGAGTAGACTGCGGGGCCACCTTGGGAAAACTTGAGGATTGGTTTTACTCGTAGGATGTCTCATCCGAATGTGCCTTGAGAAAGAGATATGTGCAGCTCCTATCGGGATTTGTCGGCACATTCGGGCGGCTTTGCTGGACTTGTTTTACTATTGTCGAAATGTCTTGTAAACGGGATTCCGAGACTGATCGGGTCTTCCCGGGAGAAGGAATATCCTTCGTTGATCGCGAGAGCTTATCATGGGCTAAGTTCGGACACCCCTGCAGGGTTTGAACTTTCGAAAGCCGTGCCCGCGGTTATGTGGCAGATGGGAATTTGTTAATATCCGGTTGTAGTAAAGTTGAAGTAAACTCTTCTAAAATACACCAACCGTGTGCGTAACCATGATGGTCTCTTTTCGGGGTTGATCGAGAGAAGAACACGGTTTCTGGGTTATGTCTGACGTAAGTAGGAGTTCAGGATCACTTCTTGATCATTACTAGTTGACGAACGTCTACTTTGCTTCTCTCCTCGCCCTTATTTGCGTAAGTTAGCCACCATACATGCTTAGTCGCTGCTGCAACCTCACCACTTTACCCCCTTCCTTACCCATTCAGCTTTGCTAGTCTTGATACCCATGGTAATGGGATTGCTGAGTCCTCGTGGCTCACAGATTACTACAGCATCAGTTGCAGGTACAGGTTATGCGATGATCATGACGCGAGAGCGATGTTTACTTGTTTTGGAGTTCTTCTTCTGCTTCTTCTTCGATCAGGGGATAGGTTCCAGGTCGGCAGCCTGGGCTAGCAGGGTGGATGTCGTGGAGTTTCTGTTTATGTTTCATCCGTAGTCGGATGTTGATCTTGTACGATGTTGATGCATTCTTGCGGCATTTGTATGCCTTGTATGTATTCCCATCTATTATGTAATGTTGATGTAGTGATATCCACCTTGCAAAAGCGTATTCAAGATGCGCTTCTATCCTTGGTGGGACCTTCGAGTTCCTTTAGAATAGGGTCGCATCTTGGGCGTGACAAGTTGGTATCGGAGTCTCGACTGACCCTAGGAGTCCCCTTGATTGATCGTGTAGTTTGGCCGATGTCGAGTCTAGAAGAAACTTTTTTCAGAGTCTAGTTATATCGAAGAGTAGGAATTCTTTTTACTCCTCGGCCCCTTCGTCGCTCTGGTGAGAAATCTTAACGTAGGTGTTTTGAACTACTCCTGTTCCCCTTCAAACTTTTCTTTAGGATCACACGGTTAGTTTTCGTTCGTTGTCCGTCCTCTTTTATCCGGTGCATCTCTCATCAAGTCGACTCAAACCTCTTTGTCTTTCGCGAGATCAATCCTCAGTTCTTCCTCCACGATGTTTTTTCCCTGTCTGAAGTTGTCCTTGTTTTTTCCACCCGCCCACCCTTCTTCGTTTGGGATCCGAAATCCGTAATCGAGTATCCTTCCTACTCGTGCGAAGCCTTTGCATTCTCTCCTCAATCATTTCAACCGGCGCTTCTCTATTCAATTATTCGTCGTTCCAGTTGCCTGTGTTTTTCCCGCCCTCCCACCCTTTTATTCCAGGAGTCTGTGCCTCTATTCGAGCATCAATTTCATTCGTGCGGAGCCTCTTCAGTCTTTCCTCAGTTGTCTCAACCGGTGAATTCTTGTCTAGTTAATCAGTGTTTTTCTCGTTTTCCTTCTGGAGGTTTAAATTTAAGTTTTTCGTTGTCGATCGTATTCTTTCCCTCAACTCAAATGTTTCCCCTTGCTCGTTCGCTTCCCACCAGTTTATCCTTCCGGAGTGCTGAAGACTTTTTGGTATATCCGTGTTTGCATTCAATTAATTCGAGGTTGCCCCCCTCATTATAGTCTTTCAGTTGTTCCGGTGCATCACCTCTTCTTCAATCTTTCTCAACGGTGTTGTCTTTTCAGTGGGCCCTAACCCACAGGTCTTTTCCAGGTTCTTACCTGACTCTTCTGATTTTTCCGGAGCTATTCTCAAATTCTTTTCAAAGTTTGACGTAAGTATGAATTTCATCAGTCAGATGCTTTTTCAAGATCGATTTCAAATCATTTTCATTGTTGGCTCAACCTCTTGGTTTTCATTCTCCCGGAGTATCTCAACAATTTTGGTGTTGTTTCTCGTAGTCATTCTCAACATTTGAAGACCGAAGAAGATTTTCTCTTAAATCTTATCCGTTTCCCCGGAGATTCCCGGTGCTAGCTCAATGTTATCCTATCAAATTGTTTATAGTCGTGCAATTCTTTTCACCCATCCGGAGTATTTCAGGGGTTGTTTTCCATCTCGATCATCCGGAGGTCATCTTTTCAAATATTTCTTCATTCTAAGTTTTCAAATTCGTTCTCCAATTATTCTATATACGTGCCCCTTCATTCGTCTCAATATTCTTACGGTGGTTCGTTCAAGATTTATTTTCTGTTGTTATCGTATCAATTCATTCGTTTCTTTCCAATCCTACCGGTGGTTCTTCAAGACTTTCCCAAGTGTTGCGCTATATCTCCCCTTAATCTTTTCCCAATGTGAATAAGTTGTATGCAATCCATTGCTTCTCATTAATTTAATTGGTGGAGGACGAGCATAACATAATTCTTATTCTTCTTTCATCAAGTTGATTTATCTCTTCTTTTCGGAGATTGTTCATGATGAATAATCTCTTGGTTCTAAGTTGTTCATCTTTCCCCTTCCGGAGTGCCAAGCTTCTCTCTTGTCTCGACACGAAGCTCCATCTAAATCATCGCAAGGCGTCATCTTATTCCTTTCATCCTTCAATTCTATCTCATCATTCTTTTGTCACCGGAGTTCTTCACGGTGGTTCGTAAGGATTTAACTCATGCTTCAAGTGTTCATCAAGATTCTTGTCGAAGGAGCGCAAGTATCTTTTCCTCTTGCGTCGGGAAGTGCAATTAATTCTCCGTATTCTTTTGAACTGGAGTTTTGCATTTCTTCGTTCTTCTCAGCTATTCAATCATTTTCGTTAGTGGTCGTTTGTCACCTCATAATTTTGAGATGTTGCCACAAGCCCACTACAAGCTTATTCTTCTCGTCGCTAGTTTTCCCAACAACTCCATTCAATCCTTCCTTGCAAGGATGCTCTTGAAATTCAATTGTGGTGGAAGTTGTCATTTTCTACTCTGTCCCTTTATCCCAACAATCTAGCTACTATTCTTTCGTTCTGGAGGCATTGTGATGTTGCTCTCTTCACCCATCATCTCGTTTTGCCAAGATCATATTCTTTTCATGCTTACCCTTTTAACCAGAGTGTTGTGCTCTCATTCAAGTTCTTTCATCTTATCGAGTCTTGCATCTCTTCAACCGGAGTGATGTCCGAATTTGTTCTTCCTTGGTCCTTGCTTATCTCATTTTAGTCAGAGTGGTTTCAGTTCCTTCTTGTCCATTGTACTCGTCATTCATAGCTTTGCAACCTCCAAGGTTCACATGGTGTTCCTTGTTTCTTTTTTCTACCGCAGTGCTCTCAATTGCGTTCAACTCCGTTGTGTTCTTTCTTTCAACTTTTCAGCCTCTCAAGGTTCGTGGTTTCATTCATTTGTCAAAGAATCAACTTTGTTTTACCTCTTCCTCTTCCGCTTTTCTTCGGTGCCATCCTAGATCTCGGGATGAGATCCTCTTGTAGTAGTGGAGTGTTGTAACGCCCCGAGACCGACGCTCCAGACGCATTCCATGTTGTTCGTTATCATTGTGTGTATTGATTTGCTTGTTGCATTTCATCATGTCATCATGTGCATTGCATTCACATGTTTTCTTAAAACTTGCATCCGTTCGTAGTTCCTGCTTCTCCCTGTTTCCTTCGTTGTCCCTTTCGAGACCAACCGTTCTTTTGTTGTCCGACCGTTTGAGCCTCTCTGCACAATGCACAAAACCCATTCTCGCGCGCGTCCGAAACCTTGCCCGAACCCGACTCAAGCAGTCATGATCGTTGGATCCGGATCATCCCCAAACATCTATAAATCATCATCGGTTTCACATTGGACTCTCCTAAGCTATTTATTCTCGAATGTCCGATTTAATCGGAGGGTCCAAGATCTATCCCCCTACGTATTCATTTGATCAACCCCTAACCCTAGCCCTAGCCCGTCCAATCCTCCTAGCACCGCCACCCACTGATTTCTCCACCTGGTCTGCCCCTTCCTCGGGATCTGTCTGATCCTTCCACCCATCCCTCCTCGATTTCAGCCACCGGCCAGTCGCCTTCGAACCTACCCAACCGGTGCCTCCCCTGGATCCCATCGTCCACCACTGAAGCCACTAGGACCGGCCTCGTCCCTCTCCCTCCCTTCGTTCTCCTCCTCCCGTCATCTCTCTGTCCCTCTCGCTCAATATTGCTCTCTCTTTATCCCAGGTACGTCCGTGCAGGAGCCACAAGGAGGAAGCCGCCATCGCCAAGTTCTTGCCGCATGCGCCTGGATCCGCCATGCCCGGCTCCTCCGCGCTCGATTTCTGCCGTTCTATGCCCGTTCCCGCTGCTCCTCGTCGCCAGCGCATCTGCACTGGCCATGGGATGCGAGCGCTGTACCTCGCCATGGCCGCCCTCATGTCGAGCTACCCGCATCCGCAGACTCCTCCTCGACGGGTCTGCTTGAGCTCGCCGCCCCCTGCGCCTCAAGTTCCTCCCGCCGGAGCCCCAAGTCCACCTCTGCCCCGTGTCAAGTCCCTGCCCGCACCGCCACGCGACGCCCTCTGCTTCACCCTGCGTTGAACGACAGGGGCTGCTGCGTCGACTGCCTGCATCGCCCCGAACCGGCCTCCTCTTCGCCGTTTCCCGCTCCTCCGCCTCACCTCCCATCCTGGCTGCAAGCCACCGTCACTCGGATCCTCCCCGAGCTCCAAGTCCCGCACCTGCTCCTCCGCGGACCCAGCAACCGCGCCAAGTCCGTCGCCAGCCGCCGCCGTTGCCTCTGTTTCATGCCCCTGCTGCTGCCGCCAAGTTCCCCTGCCTACATCGCCTGGAGCCATCGCGCCCCTGCTTCCTCTACTTCGAGGACGAGCCACGCGCTCGTGTTGACCGACTCCAGCTTGACCGCGCCCCCTCCACCTCCTCGTTCGGTCCAGCCAAGGCCAGCTCGCTCGCGCCGCCCTGCCTGCTGCCTCCATCGACTGAGCTAAAGCCCATGGGTGAGCGCCCACAGCCCCTCCTCTCTGTTGGGCCAGCCAGTTTTGGCCCGTGACATGTTTTTTTCCTTTGGACGATTTTAGGATTTATCCAGTGCTTTACTATTTTTGCAGAAAACCTCTCCATGTTCATGCATTAATAAATCACAAACCGTGCATCGAATTAAAATGTTTTATATATGCAAAATGCTTAGAATTTCATCTAGTTTCATAATATGCCACTTTCATCCCATGTTAAAATGTTTAAAATGATGTTTGTTTAATTTTGCTCAAATGCCATGCTACAATGCTTTATTTCATAACTAAATAACTGTAGCTCAAAATTTAATAAACTTTATATGTAAATGGGGTAGAAAAATGCATAGATTAACATGTTGCACTTTATTTTCCTGTTTAACAACAATAAAATATGGTTTTAGGCAGAACAGTACCAAATTCATAATATGCATATGGGGATTTTCCGGAATTATTGTTTGTTGTTTCCGGCCCCATTTAAATTGCCTAGAAAGGTAGTTTTATTATGCTTCATCTCTTGCCATGTTTAACAACATTTATTATTGTTGGGTACATAACCGAGAGAGAACTAAATAATCGTATGTGGTGTTTCGTCAATATGCAACTCGTTGCATATTGAGTTCCACTTAATTTGTAGTGTTGTTTGTTGCACTTTGCCATGCCATGCTCATTAAATCGGACATGCATCATATTTGTTTGTGCATCATGCCTTGTTTATGTGTTGTGTGTTTACCTTGATGTTTGCTTCTTTCCGGTTGTGCTTCTTCTCGATAGTTCCTGTTTCGTTGCGATCGTGAGGATTCGTTCGTCTATGCTTGGTTCGTCTTCATGGCTTCATCTTCTTCATGGACTTGTTCTTCTACCTTGCGGGATTTCAGGCCAGATAACCGTCACCTTGGATCTCACTACTATCATTGCTATGCTAGATGCTTCGTTCTATCGCTATGCCGCGTTACCTACCACTTGCTTATCAAGCCTCGCAAATTGCCATGAACCTCTAATCTTTGCCACCTTTCCTAGCAAACCGTTGTTTGGCTACGTTACCGCTTTGCTCAGCCCCTCTTATACCGTTGCTAGTTGCAGGTGAAGATGAAGATTGCTCCATGTTGGATTATGTTTATGTTGGGATATCACAATATCTCTTATATTATTAATGCATCTATATACTTGGTAAAGGGTGGAAGGCTCGGCCTTATGCCTGGTGTTTTGTTCTACTCTTGCCGCCCTAGTTTCCGTCATATCAGTATTATGTTCCCGGATTTTGCGTCCCTAACGCGGTTGGGTGATTTATGGGACCCCCTTGACAGTTCGCCTTGAATAAGACTCTTCCAGCAAGGCCAAACCTTGGATTTACATTTGCCTCACCTATTACCTTTTCCCTTGGGTCGGCCAACCCGAGGGTCATCTTTATTTAGCCCCCCCGGGCCAGTGCTTCTCTAAGTGCTGGTTCGAACCGAGTAGACTGCGGGGCCACCTTGGGAAAACTTGAGGATTGGTTTTACTCGTAGGATGTCTCATCCGAATGTGCCTTGAGAAAGAGATATGTGCAGCTCCTATCGGGATTTGTCGGCACATTCGGGCGGCTTTGCTGGACTTGTTTTACCATTGTCGAAATGTTTTGTAAACGGGATTCCGAGACTGGTCGGGTCTTCCCGGGAGAAGGAATATCCTTCGTTGATTGTGAAAGCTTATCATGGGCTAAGTTGGGACACCCCTGCAGGGTTTGAACTTTCGAAAGCCATGCCCGCGGTTATGTGGCAGATGGGAATTTGTTAATATCCGGTTGTAGTAAACTTGAAGTAAACTCTTCTAAAATACACCAACCGTGTGCATAACCGTGATGGTCTCTTTTCGGGGTTGATCGAGAGGAGAACACGGTTTCTGGGTTATGTCTGACGTAAGTAGGAGTTCAGGATCACTTCTTGATCATTACTAGTTGACGACCGCCTGCTTTGCTTCTCTCCTCGCCCTTATTTGCGTAAGTTAGCCACCATAAATGCTTAGTCGCTGCTGCAACCTCACCACTTTACCCCTTCCTTACCCATTCAGCTTTGCTAGTCTTGATACCCATGGTAATGGGATTGTTGAGTCCTCGTGGCTCACAGATTACTACAGCATCAGTTGCAGGTACAGGTTATGCGATGATCATGACGCGAGAGCGATGTTTACTTGTTTTGGAGTTCTTCTTCTGCTTCTTCTTCGATCAGGGGATAGGTTCCAGGTCGGCAACCTGGGCTAGTAGGGTGGATGTCGTGGAGTTTCTGTTTATGTTTCATCCGTAGTCGGATGTTGATCTTGTACGATGTTGATGTATTCTTGCGGCATTTGTATGCCTTGTATGTATCCCCATCTATTATGTAATGTTGATGTAATGATATCCACCTTGCAAAAGCGTCTTCAAGATGCGCTTCTATCCTTGGTGGGACCTTCGAGTTCCTTTAGGATAGGGTCGCATCTTGGGCGTGACATTCCGGTAACCCCCCGGTACTCCGGTATATGCCCGAATTCTCACGAAACATTTTCGATGTCCAAACATAGTCATCCAATATATCGATCTTTATGACTCGACCATTTCGAGACTTCTCGTCATGTCCGTGATCATATCCAGGGCTCCGAACTACCTTCGGTACATCAAAATACATAAACTCATAATACCGATCATCACCGAACGTTAAGCGTGCGGACCGAACGGGTTCGAGAACTATGTAGACATGACCGAGACTCATCTCTGGTCAATAACCAATAGCGGAACCTGGATGCTCATATTGGTTCCTACATATTCTACGAAGATCTTTATTGGTCAAACTGCATAACAACATACGTTGTTCCCTTTGTCATCGGTATGTTTCTTGCCCGGGATTCGATCGTCGCTATCTCAATACGTAGTTCAATATTTTTACTGTCAAGTCTCGTTACTCGTTCCGTAATGCATCTTCCTGCAACTAACTCATTAGTCACATTGCTTTCAAGGCTTATAGTGATGTGCTTTACTGAGAGGGCCCAGAGATACCTCTCCGACAATCGGAGTGACAAATCCTAATCTCGATCTATGCCAACTCAACAAGTACCATCGGAGACACCTCTAGAGCACCTTTATAATCACCCAGTTACGTTGTGACGTTTGGTAGCACACAAAGTGTTCCTCCAGTATTCGGGAGTTGCATAATGTCATAGTCATAGGAACATGTATAAGTCATGAAGAAAGCAATAGCAATATACTAAACGATCGAGTGCTAAGCTAACGGAATGGGTCAAGTCAATCACATCATTCTCTAATGATGTGATCCCATTAATCAAATGACAACTCATGCCTATGGATAGGAAACTTAACCATCTTTGATTCAACGAGCTAGTCAAGTAGAGGCATACTAGTGACACTCTGTTTGTCTATGTATTCACAGATGTACTAAGTTTCCGATTAATACAATTCTAGCATGAATAATAAATATTTATCATGATATAAGGAAATATAAATAACAACTTTATTATTGCCTCTAGGGCATATTTCTTTCAGTCGCCCACTTGCACTAGAGTCAATAATCTAGATTACACAATAATGATTCTAACACCCATGGAGTCTTGATGCTGATCATGTTTTGCTCGTGAGAGAGGCTTAGTCAACGGGTCCGGAACATTCAGATCCGTATGTATCTTGCAAATCTCTATGTCTCCCTCCTTGACTTGATCGTGGATGGAATTGAAGTGTCTCTTGATGTGCTTGGTTCTCTTGTGAAATCTGCAGTCCTTTGCCAAGGCAATTGCACCAGTATTGTCAACAAAGATTTTCATTGGACCCGATGCACTAGGTATGACACCTAGATCGGATATGAACTCCTTCATCCAGACTCCTTTATTTGTTGCTTCCGAAGCAGCTATGTACTCCGCTTCACACGTAGATCCCGCCACGACGCTTTGCTTAGAACTGCACCAACTGATAGCTCCACTGTTCAATATAAACACGTATCCGGTTTGTGACTTTGAGTCATTCGGATCAGTGTCAAAGCTTTCATCGACATACCATTTACGACGAGCTCTTTGTCACCTCCATAAACGAGAAACATATCCTTAGTTCTTTTCAGGTATTTCAGGATGTTCTTGACCGCTATCCAGTGATGCACTCCTGGATTACTTTGGTACCTCCCTGCTAAACTGATAGCAAGGCACACATCAGGTCTGGTACACAACATTGCATACATGATAGAGCCTATGGCTGAAGCATAGGGAACACCTTTCATTTTCTCTCTATCTTCTGCAGTGGTCGGGCATTGAGTCTGACTCAACTTCACACCTTGTAACACAGGCAAGAACCCTTTCTTTGCTTGATCCATTTTGAACTTTTTCAAAACTTTATCAAGGTATGTGCTTTGTGAAATCCAATTAAGCGTCTTGATCTATCTCTATAGATCTTGATGCCCAATATATAAGGAGCTTCACCGAGGTCTTTCATTCAAAAACTCTTGTTTAAGTATCCTTTTATGCTATCCAGAAATTCTATATCATTTCCAATCAACAATATATCATCCACATATAATATTAGAAATGCTACAGAGCTCCCACTCACTTTCTTGTAAATACAAGCTGTCGGTGTACTAAAGTAGGGGTACCTTAGTACCCCGAACTTGTGCACGGGCAGTCGTAGCACCCCGCGGCAAGGCTTGCCAGGCGATCGCCAAGACTCTCCATGGTCCCTTTTTGGGCCACCCAAGAACAAAGTATTTGAGCCAAGGCCCCGGCAGGAGGAGCCTGCCGGGAAGGCCACCCGAAGAGAGCAAGGCCTCGGCAAGAGGAGCTTGCCAGGACGACCACTCAAAGTACAAGGCCCCGGCAAGAGGAGCTTGCCGGGAAGGCCGACCGAGGCACGACAAGGGACTTGCTGCGACGCGCTCCGCGTCCCGGCAAGGACCGGTGAGCGACAAGCTCCCGAGCGCGACAAGGCATCAACCGCGGCAAGGCGCTTGCCACGGCAAGTCACCACCCCGCGCCTGCGCTCCAGCTCATCCACCCACGCGTCGCTCTGGGGCCATTCCAGGCGTACGTGGCGAGAAGCTGCGCAGCCAGGGGCATGCGGTGGCGAAGCAACGCTGACAGAGTAGCCATCGTGGCAAACGGTGGCGCTCCTGACGGTCCCCTTTCCTGCACCGTCTGGGCGATGCGGACGGGCATTTAATGCCCTTGTCCCCTGCCGTCAGAGTTAGGTATGTTAGCACTGTGCAAACAGCTGTACCCAACACAGCGTTTTCCAGTTTTGCCCCCGCCTACGTTGTCACCTGTGGGTAACCCCTTGCACATATAAAAGGAGGCCCATGTGCAACGGGGGGGAGAGAGGGAGAGAGGAGGCCACTCACACTCGGTCTCGCCAGCAGCTCGCGTGTACTGTAGCACCACACGCTCCCGAGCAAGAACACAATACAAAACCACAAAGCAGCAGTAGGGTTTTACGTATCCTTGCGGCCCGAAGCTGGGTAAATCCCTTGTGTGCATCGCCTCGATCCGCTCTTCGCGCGACCTCCGCCCCCCGCCGAACCAAGAAAGGGGCTCGATCCCCATAGGTGTTCGTGGAGGCAGATTTCCCCCGACATCTTTGGCGCGCCAGGTAGGGGAAGGGGGAGGTTGTGTGAACCTGATCCGGCGTCTGCACATGCTAGACCTCCATCACTTCGTCGACATGCCACCGAAGAAGAAAGCTCCGGAGGTGGCATGTCCGTCTGCGTCGAACCCACCGCCCTTGGAGCAAACGGGTGGTGGGGACGGCACCGGCGGCGGAACGGGCGTCGTCGAGCCAGCTCATGGCGCCACGGCGTCCGAACATGCACCGCGCCCCTCTCAGGAGGCACGGGACCAGCAGCGTCTTGGCGCCCACGGTACCATACGCTCGCTGGACCCAAATCGAGCCGGCGGATCCCAGGGCGCCCAAGGCCAGCACTCACACCAACGTGCTGGCGCGAGCGTGGCGCGGCTGCCTGGTCCGGGTGTTGCTCCTTCTAACATAGTTAGAAGTTTGAGCACATCCCGCTCCACGCGCCGTTCGCCACCACTGCCCGCCACTCCGGCAGAAGCTCTGGCACGAGCTCAACTGCTCCTAGACTACCCTCCAACGGCGGACAAGCTCGACGACTGGAGGGCCACGATACAGAGCCTCATCGGTTTTGCTAACGGCGACACCCCGCGGTAGCACAGTGAGTCGCAGCCGCGGCAGGTCGGCCAGGCGGGAACCGATGGCGCCAAGACCGGCGGGGGTGCGACCACCGTGCACTCCCCACCCCAAAGGCCAAGATCGCCGACTCGCCGGAACCATCACGACAACAACTCCACCGCGTCGTCGAATCCGCGAACTCGTCGCGATCAACGCCAAGTTCTTCATGAGCGAGAGCAAGAGGACGCTCGTACTCGCATCGAGCATTGGAGAGAAGCGCGGCGTCAATCAGACCAGCGCGCTGGGCCCTCTGTCGACATGCATGCACTGGGGGAACCAGGCGACCTGCCGTACGCGGTGGGCTGCCCTGCGTTCACCCGTGAGCTGCGGCAAGTCCAGTGGCCCAGCACGAATAATTTCAAGCCAGACGTACCAGAGAAGTACGACGGCAAGTCGCATCCGTCGGAGTTCCTCAGCATCTACACCATCGCGGTGCAGGCTGCTGGAGGGCGAGACGACAAGATCCTTGCCAACTACTTCCCGCTGGTACTCAAATCCAACGTCAGATCCTGGCTCATGCACTTGCCGGACAACTCCATAACCTCCTGGACAGACTTGTGCCATCAGTTTGTTGGCGCCTTTACGGGCGGCCACAAACCCCATGGCCAAGCGAGCGACCTTCATCTGCTCGTCCCGAAGGAAGGGGAACCCTTGCGCAAGTTCATCCAGAGATTCATCCGTGTACACTACAACATCCCAGACGTCCACCCCGCCGCGGTCATCAGCGCGTTCCATCAGAACGTGCGTAACCGCAGGATGCGGGAGGAGATGGCGATGTGCAAGATCAAAGACGTCAGCGAGCTATATGCCCTGGCCGACAAGTGTGCCCGTGCTGAGGAGGGGAGGAAACTCCCCGGAGAGAACACAGGAGCAGGAGAATCTGACAGTGAGGATATCGCCCCGACAAGGAAGAGCCGGCGACGGAGCAGCAGGAAGAAGAAGAGCCAAGAAGTACTGGTTGTTGAGCAGTCCGGCGATGAAGGCGCCGCCAAGAAGGCCCAGGCTGGTAGCCCCGGCAAGGAGGTTGCCGGATGCGCCAACTGCCAGACTGTGGCGGTCGCCGACAAGCGGGACGGCACCAACAAAACAGTACTGCAAGATCCACCGCACCAAGGGCCATGACCTCCAGAGCTGCAAGCAGGTCAAGCAGCTCGTCGAGTTGCAAAAGGCCGAGTACGAGCGGCGCGACTAGGAGAGAGCCCGGGGAGGTGGCGGAGGATCAGGCACGAAGCGCCCCGGCCAGGGAGGACGCCGTGACAAGGACAAGCAGCGGCAAGCGGACAGACCTCCCCGCGGCCACGACAAGAACGAAGACGACGACGAAGACGAAGACATGGATGACGTCGAGACCAGTGAGCAGGAGTTTCAGAAAGCCACAAAGGTCTTGTGCGTGGACGGCGGTGCTTCCCTGCATACTTCTCACCACCAGCTCAAGCAGTGGGCACGGGAAGTCAATGCGGCAGAACCACCCGTCGAGTCGCGCAAGCCTCTGAAATGGTCCAGCACGCCTATCATCTTTGATATTGAGGACCACCCTGATCGCACAACTGCGATCGGGTGCTTGCCGATGTTGGTCTCACCAACAGTTCGCAACCTCAAGGTCACTAAGATGCTAGTTGACGGCGGGGCCGGCTTGAACCTGATCTCCTCCGCTGTGCTCCGGAAACTCCAAGTCCCCGACAGCGAGCTCGAAGAGACCGACACGTTCCAAGGAATCAACCCGGGAAGGAGCAAGCCGAAGGGGAAGATAATGTTGCCAGTGACATTTGGCAGCAAGCTGAACTTCAGGACAGAGAGGATCACTTTTGACGTTGCCGATTTTCCATTGCCCTACAATGGAATTCTCGGTTGTCCAGCGCTCGCCAAGTTCATGGCGGCCTCTCACTACGCATACAACATGCTCAAGATGCCAGGCCCGATAAGCGTCATCTCTGTCCCCGGCGACAAGAAGGATGCCCTTATCTGTGCCGACAAGATCTACCGAGAAGCAGCAGCCGCAGCGGATCACAAGCCGCTTGCCGCTGAAGCTCCCGGAGGGAAGAAGAGGACCAAGCCCGGCAAGTGCTCTGGCGCCCACTCCGGCAAGCGCACCTCTTCGGAGTGCTGCGCTACCGTCGAGGACGCGCCATCGAGCCCCACCGGCAAGAGTAAGAAGACAATGGCAGCTCCGCCAACGACCAAGAAGGTGTCCGCCAAGGAGGACGGCACTGGTGGTACCTTCACCATCAGTGCCACACTCGACCCCAAATAGGAAAGCGCGCTCGTTGCTTTCCTGCGGGCGAATGTCGATGTGTTTGCTTGGCAACCGTCTAACATCCCCGGCGTTCCCAGGAAAGTGATTGAGCACCACCTCGCCGTCTGTCCTCATGCGTGGCCCGTCAAGCAGAGAGTCAGGAAGCAAGCGGTGGAGCGCCAAGAGTTCATCGCAGAAGAGATCAAGAAGTTGGAGGCGGCAGGCCTCGTCAGAGGTGTGCTCCATCCGACGTGGTTGGCCAATCCTGTTGTCGTGCGCAAAGCAAATGGGAAAATGGAGGCTTTGCATTGACTTCACTGATGTTAACAAAGCTTGTCCCAAAGATCCCTTTCCCTTGCCGCGCATTGACCAGATTGTTGACTCCACGGCCGGATGTGACCTGCTTTCATTTCTTGACGCCTACTCAGGATACCATTAGATCTTCATGGCTGAAGAAGATGAAGAAAAGACCGCGTTCATCACTCCATGTGGCACGTACTGTTTCGTACGGATGCCTTTCGGACTGAAGAATGCTGGTTCAACATTTGCGAGGGTTGTCCACACCGCTTTTGAGCCACAAATCCACAGAAATGTGGAGGCCTACATGGATGACATAGTGGTCAAAAGCAGGGACAGGGAAACCCTGATTCAAGACCTAGAAGAGACCTTTGCGAACCTGCGCAGGATCAGCCTCAAGCTCAACCCCGAGAAGTGCGTGTTCGGAGTCCCTTCCGGCAAGCTTCTCAGGTTCTTCGTGTCTCAGCGAGGAATCGAAGCCAACCCAGACAAGATCAAGGCCATCGAGCAGATTGGAGCACCAACACGTGTCAAGGACGTACGAAGGCTCGCCGGCTGCGTCGCGGCTCTCAGCAGTTTTATTTCCAAGTCTGCAGAACGCGCCCTGCCGTTTTTCAAAATTTTGAAAAAGGCGGGTCCAGTAAAATGGACTCCGGAAGCGGAGGCTGCGCTGCAGGACTTGAAGAAATACCTGTCCTCCGCTCCAATACTTGTCGCGCCTAAACCACAAGAGAAGTTGCTGCTATACCTGGCGGCAACCAATCAAGTGGTTAGTGATGCATTAGTAGCGGAGAGGGAGGCAGATGATGAGCCAGCAACCGCGGCAAGCACGTCCAACGACAAGCAGGGGGCTTCCCCGACAAGCTCTGGCCCCGACAAGGATGAATCTGCGCAGGAGCAAGTGGAGGTGCTGAAGAAGAAAATGGTGCAGCGCCCAGTTTACTTTGTCAGCTCCCTTTTGCAGGGGGCTAGGTCAAGGTACTCTGGTGTGCAGAAATTGCTTTTCGGCCTTCTCATGGCCTCGAGAAAGCTGCGCCATTACTTCCAAGCACATGAAATTACAGTTGTCACCCGCTTTCCGCTGAAGAGGATACTGCAGAATCCAGAAGCAACAGGCAGGATTGTCGAGTGGGCACTAGAACTGTCGAGCTTCGGTCTCCAGTTCGAGAGCACCTCGACTATCCAAAGCAGAGCATTGGCGGAGTTCATAGCAGAGTGGACACCGACACCAGACGAAGATATCCCAGAGACGAGCATCCCCGCCAAAGAAGCAAGCAAAGAGTGGCTGATGTAATTTGATGGTGCTTTCTCGCTGCATGGCGCCGGTGCTGGAGCATTACTTATCGCGCCCACCGGAGAGCACCTCAAGTACGTAGTCCAGATGCACTTCCCCAAGGAGCAAGCAACCAACAATACTGCAGAGTATGAAGGTTTGCTCGCCGATCTCAGGATCGCGGTAGAACTTGGGATCAAGAAGCTCATTGTCAGGGGTGACTCGCAGCTTGTCGTCCGCCAAGTGAACAAAGATTACCAGAGTCCGTTGATGGAAGTGTACGTTGATGAAGTGAGGAAGCTAGAAGAGCACTTTGACGGCCTGCAAATGGAACACATTCCAAGAGCTGAGAACGACATCGCTGATGGCCTGTCAAAGTGCGCAGCATTTAAGTTACCTGTGGCACCAGGAACCTTTGTGCTCAAGCTGACTCAGCCATCCGTAACGCCATCAACCAGACAGAGCAAGAAGAGGAAGTTGGTCTCCGGCGACTATCTTCCGGCAGAGCTCCCCGGAGCCGCCGCCAAGAACGTCCCCAAGATCGACGCCAAGAGCGCTGAGGAGCCGTCTGCTCCGGAAAACCCCAGGGTTTGTTCCGTAGAAGCAGGCGCTCCCGACAAGTTTTGCTCCGGCAAGCTTGCCGGGGAATGTCAAGCTCCGGCTGAGCCCCAGATCCTCGCTGTAGAAGCGGACGTTCCCGCAGCAGCAGAAGTGCCTTCAGTCCTTGTTGTCGAGCCGCAGGCTCCAGCATGGGCGCAGCAGACTGTCCATTTCCTCCAGCACGGAGAACTTCCCGAAGAACAAGAAGAAGCGGAAAGAGTAGCCCGGCGCTTGAGTATGTACCAGTTCGTCGACAACACACTGTACAGAAGAGGGTGCAACGGTGTGAAATTGAAGTGTATTTCCCGGGAGGATGGACAGAAGCTGTTGGCAGAGATACATGGAGGCATATGTGGTCACCACATTGGCGCAAGAGCACTTGCCGGCAAAGCGTTCCGGCAGGGTTTCTTCTGGCCGACAGCCCTCCAGGATGCAACTGCACAAGTAACCAAGTGTGAAGCGTGCCAGTTCCATTCCAAGCAGATACACCAGCCAGCTCAAGCTCTCCAGACGATCCCTTTATCCTGGCCATTTTTGGTCTGGGGGCTCGACATCCTCGGCCCCTTCCCCCGAGCTGTCGGGGGCTTTGAGTACTTGTACGTCGCAATCGACAAGTTCACAAAGTGACCGGAAGTGGAACCAGTGAGGAAGGTGACAGCACAGTCAGCAGTCAAGTTCTTCAGGTCGATTGTTTGCCGCTTTGGGATCCCCAACAGGATCATCACCGACAACAGTACGCAATTCACGAGCCGCGCCTTCATGCAATACGTCCAAGATCTCAGCGCCAAGGTCTGCTTCGCTTCTGTTGCTCATCCCAGGAGCAACGGTCAAGCTGAAAGGGCCAATGCCGAAGTACTGCGCGGGCTCAAGACCAGAACTTTCGACAGGCTGCACAAGTGCGGAAGAAACTGGATCGAGGAGCTGTTAGTGGCTCTTTGGTCGATCAGAACGACGCCAAATCGAGCCACTGGCCAGACACCATTTGCTCTAGTCTATGGAGCAGAAGCAGTTACCCCCACGGAACTCGTATACGGGTCACCTCGAGTGCTCGCTTATGATGAGCTTGAGCAAGAGCGGCTGCGTGAAGATGACGCGCTGCTCCTTGAGGAAGATCGTCTTCAGGCTGCTGTGCGAGCCTCTCGCTACCAGCAAGCTTTGCGTCGCTACCATAGCCGCAAAGTTAAAGCCAGAAGCTTCGAGGAAGGCGACCTTGTTCTTTGGCGCGCCCCGTCTGCCAAGAATCATAACAAGTTGACGCCAAAGTGGGAAGGCCCTTACCGGGTGAGACGAGTCACGAGGCCCGGCGCTGTCCGCCTCGAGATCGAAGATGGCACTCCGGTGAGCAACTCCTGGAATATTAAGCATCTTCGTAAGTTTTACCCGTAAGGCGCGGTTGTCGGGCCCCGCCCGGCAACCAACCTTTTGTACAAGTCTTGCCGCTGTTGCATGTAATCCTTTGTACAAAGCCAGGCACAGACCCTGAGCAGCAGTACATGAAGCGCTAGCGCCCTAAGTTTTAGCATGCATGCTAAGTCGAGTCTTGTCCTTGGTTAGGGTTGATAGTGCCTAACAGCTGCTAACCCCTAGCTTAGAGGTCGAGCCTGCGTCCTTTTTCTTGTTCCTTCGTTTCCTTTGGTTCGCAGGGTTTTGCATATCCTGGCCAGACCGCTTAAGGACGAAGAAGAGAAGAAGGGCGGGCCAGCATCTGGTCCCCGGCAAGCCAGTGTTGCCGGGGGCTGCAAGTACGAAGATTCGCCCGCGGCAAGCCAAAGTTGCCGGGGGCTGCAATCCCAGATAAGTTTTTGCATCCCTTGTAATGCATTCTCTTATGGACTGTGGAATACGAAAACCTTGTTTCCTCCTAAAAGCTACCGTGCTCCCTTAACGACAGGCCCCAGAGCGCGTTCCTGGGGCCCGTTTTGGTAGTAGTCGCGGCGGCAAAGGGGCGGAACGAGGAGCCCGAACCCGCCTCATCCCTTCCTCCGCCAAAGGCGTGAGAGAGGTCGAGTGGCGCGGGGAGACGGCAGGGCCTGTTGCCGGGCAAAGAAGTGTCTATCTTAACGATATAAAGGATTCGCTCCTTGGCATGGGTCCTACCCACGGGACAAATGGCCCGGCAAACATCCCCTTTTCATTAAAAACACTCCGCTCAGGTACAGTTCAGAGAGAATGAAAAACATGAAAGATGGGATTACAAGCTTTAAACACAACTAAGGCCCGAGGGCTTACAGATTGAAAAAATATAAGATGCCCGTAATCCCTTTCTTGTCTCTCTCCTCAGGAGGTAGGACAAGGAGGCGAAAAGGGCAAAAGGGGCGCCTAGGCGAGCCACGGGTGGCAGAAGACACCAACAGAACGCCCCGGGGGCCGGCTGAAAGCTGGACGGTGATGGCGGCGCCGGAAGAAGGGCTCGACGAGGCGGCAGGGCGTCAGCACGCTGTCAAGGGCGCCATGCCCTCGTACTCCGAGTTGACGGCCTTGCCGCCAGCCCTCTTCCTCTTCCGCAGCCTCGCCACGCCAGCCGCCAAGGAGGCGAGCCCGGGAAGCTCAAGGAGCCGGCGACACGGATGATGGGGTTGCCGGTGCCACGCGGAGCCGCGACCGGCGCCTAGTCGGACCTGTCATCCCGACGACCGCTGCCCTTGTCGTCGCTGTCGCTCCCCTCCTCGTCACTCTCTCTCGAGGAGGAGCCTTCGCTGTCGGAGGAGCTATCCACGCAGCACCGGGCCCGGGTCCCGAAGTCCCCGAAGGCCTTGACGGAGAGGAGATCGCCCTCCATCAACTTAAAATGGAGGGTGAACCCCTCCATCAAGCTATGGATACAGGCGAATGTCTTCCACCCTCGGCCAAGATACACCACGCCGGGGGCTGGGGACTCAACGTGGACCCGCGTGCCGCTGATCCCGCAGCCCTTCATGCGCAGCCTTAGCGTCTCGGGTTGCTCCATCTCCATCACGCTTGCGAAGGGAGTCGGGAGGCGGAGGCGGCGGCGAGGCGCCCGGCGCAGCCTGACGAAGAACTCGCAAGGATCGTCCCCGATGTGGACCGCCGTGGGAAGAAGAGCCGCTGGCGGAGGCGAGGCTGGCGCGTCGCCCCGCCCGCCCCTTCCCTGAACGCCTCGGCCTCGTCCACGACCTCGTCCACGACCTCGCCCCCTCCCCCTTCCCCTTACGGTTGGCTCCACCACCGCGGGTGCAGGGGGAGGAGGGGCGCGTTGCCTAGCGGCAACCCTCGCCGCCACCGATGAAGGACCAGAGTTCCCTTTCTCCATGGCGAATGGAGGGAGGGGATCAGAAGCCGAAGGGAAGGAAAGACGAAGGATTGCGGATTTCCGTCGCCCCCTCTTGCTCTTTATAAAGAAGCAGGGTGGGGGCTCGGCCGCCCCGCTCAGCCAATCAAGACGCAGGAAGGCCAGGCGACTGGGGCCGACCTGCTGCCCCGACCCGCGACGGCCCGGTTTCCTGCCTCCACCATCCGCAACCCCAGGTGCATGGAAGCCGCGTGGCTGGCGTGCAGGACCGAGGCGACGGATGAGGCGACCTCTCCCCACCCCGTGATCGTGGGGAGCGGGTGCCTCGAAAACCGTGCCTCGGCCCCGTCCAGCGAACGAGCCACGCCTCCACACCTCCCTCCACTTATGGAGCTAGCGCGAACCGTCCCCCTTTATTGTGATGTGACGCATGCCTGCGGGGTTCGGCCCCGCGCACGTCGCCCACGTCACGCACGCCTCTCCCCACGATGCCGCGTTCGACGCGTGCCGTTCGGGGAGGGCGTGGTGGACGCAGAAGCAGATGCATCATGACCCAGGCCACACGTGCCCGTGCACTGTTTTGGGCCTGGCCCAACAGCGCTCGGCACCGTGTATGGCCCAGGCCCGGGGGCTCCTGTCGGTGTACTAAAGTAGGGGTACCTTAATACCCCGAACTTGTGCACGGGCAGTCGTAGCACCCCGCGGCAAGGCTTGCCAGGCGATCGCCAAGACTCTCCATGGTCCCTTTTTGGGCCACCCAAGAACAAAGTATTTGAACCAAGGCCCCGGCAGGAGGAGCCTGCCGGGAAGGCCACCCGAAGAGAGCAAGGCCCCGGCAAGAGGAGCTTGTCGGGACGACCGCTCAAAGTACAAGGCCCCGACAAGAGGAGCTTGCCGGGAAGGCCGACCGAGGCACGACAAGGGACTTGCTGCGACGCGCTCCGCGTCCCGGCAAGGACCGGTGAGCGACAAGCTCCCGAGCGCGACAAGGCATCAACCGCGGCAAGGCGCTTGCCGCGGCAAGTCACCACCCCGCGCCTGCGCTCCAGCTCATCCACCCACGCGTCGCTCTGGGGCCATTCCAGGCGTACGTGGCGAGAAGCTGCGCAGCCAGGGGCATGCGGTGGCGAAGCAACGCTGACAGAGTAGCCATCATGGCAAATGGTGGCGCTCCTGACGGTCCCCTTTCCTGCACCGTCTGGGCGATGCGGACGGGCATTTAATGCCCTTGTCCCCTGCCGTCAGAGTTAGGTATGTTAGCATTGTGCAAACAGCTGTACCCAACACAGCGTTTTCCAGTTTTGCCCCCGCCTACGTTGTCACCTGTGGGTAACCCCTTGCACATATAAAAGGAGGCCCCATGCGAAACGGGGGGGGGGGGGGGGGAGAAAGGGAGAGAGGAGGCCACTCACACTCGGTCTCGCCAGCAGCTCGCATGTACTGTAGCACCACACGCTTCCGAGCAAGAACACAATACAAAACCACAAAGCAGCAGTAGGGTTTTACGCATCCTTGCAGCCCGAAGCTGGGTAAATCCCTTGTGTGCATCGCCTCGATCCGCTCTTCGCGCGACCTCCGCCCCCCGCCGAACCAAGAAAGGGGCTCGGTCCCCATAGGTGTTCGTGGAGGCAGATTTCCCCTGACACAAGCTTCTCCAAAAGTCTGTATAAAACCATATGCTTTGATCACACTATCAAAACATTTATTCCAACTCCGGGATGCTTGCACCAGTCCATAAATGGATTGTTGGAGCTTGCAGACTTTGTTAGCATACTTTGGATCGATAAAACCTTCAGGTTGCATCATATACAACTCTTCTTCCAGAAATCCATTCAGGAATGCAGTCTTTACATCCATTTGCCAAATTTCATAATCATAAAATGCGGCAATTGCTAACATGATTCGGACGGACTTAAGCATCGCTACAGGTGAGAAGGTCTCATCATAGTCAACTCCTTGAACTTGTCAAAAACCTTTTGCAACAAGTCGAGCTTTGTAGACAGCAACATTACCGTCAACGTCAGTCTTCTTCTTGAAGATCCATTTATTCTTGATGGCTTGTCGATCATCGGGCAAGTCAACCAAAGTCCACACTTTGTTCTCATACATGGATCCCATCTCAGATTTCATGGCCTCAAGCCATTTCGTGGAATCTGGGCTCATCATCGCTTCCTCATAGTTTGTAGGTTCGTCATGGTCAAGTAACAAGACCTCCAGAACAGGATAACCATACCACTCTGGTGCGGATCTTATTCAGGTTGACCTATGAGGTTCGGTAGTAACTTGATCTGAAGTTACATGATCATCATCATTAGCTTCCTCACTAATTGGTGTAGGAGTCACAGGAACAGATTTCTGTGATGAACTACTTTCCAATAAGGGAGCAGGTACAATTACCTCATCAAATTCTACTTTCCTCTCACTCACTTATTTCGAGAGAAACTCCTTCTCTAGAAAGGATCCAACAGTCTCCTTTGGGTATCCTATGAAGTCACATTTCTCCGATTTGGGTTTGAGCTTATCAGGTTGAAGCTTTTTCACATAAGCATCGCAACCCCAAACTTTAAGAAACGACAACTTGGGTTTCTTGCCAAACCATAGTTCATAAGGTGTCGTCTCAACGGATTTAGATGGTGCCCTATTTAACGTGAATGCAGCCATCTCTAAAGCATAACCCCAAAACGATAGAGGTAAATCAGTAAGAGACATCATAGATCGCACCATATCTAGTAAAGTACGATTACGACGTTCGGACACACCCTTACGCTGTGGTGTTCCGGGTGGCGTGAGTTGCAAAACTATTCCGCATTGTTTCAAATGAAGACCAAACTCGTAACTCAAATATTCTCCTCCACGATCAGATCGTAGAAACTTTATTTTCTTGTTACGATGATTTTCCACTTCACTCTGAAATTCTTTGAACTTTTCAAATGTTTCAGACTTATGTTTCATCAAGCTGATATACCCATATCTGCTCAAATCATCTGTGAAGGTGAGAAAATAACGATACCCGCCGCGATTATTCATCGGACCACATACATCAGTATGTATGATTTCCAACAATCTGTTGCTCGCTCCATTGTTCCGGAGAACGGAGTTTTAGTCATCTTGCCCATGAGGCATGGTTCGCAAGTACCAAGTGATTCATAATCAAGTGATTGCAAAAGTCCATCAGAATGGAGTTTCTGTATGCGCTTTACACAAATATGACCCAAACGGTAGTGCCACAAATAAGTTGCACTATCATTATCAACTCTGCATCTTTTGGCTTCAATAGTATGAATATGTGTATCATTACTATCGAGATTCAATAAAAATAGACCACTCTTCAAGGGTGCATGTGTAACATCCCAAAATTCTAAATTTTGGAATGTTATGATAAATAGATAGATTTGATTGATTGTTTGATTGATTGTCTGAAAGTGAGTGAATTCAAAACTTTTTGAAAATTAAATGAGAGGGAATAAAAGGACTTTCCCAAACTTTCATATTTGCTTTCTGACCTCCATGAATTCAAATTCTTTTCAAATACAAAACCCTTGAGCGAAGATGATATGACTTCTTCCATTTAAATTAAATGAAAGGGTATTTGAAAATAATTGAATTTCATTTGGAAATATTTCAATTCATAAACTTCATGCAGCTCAATGATTTTCATGAGAGAAGATAAAATGACTTCTTCAAATTATATGAAATACGAGTTGGGAGTTTCAAAGAATTAAATTCAAAGTTCTTTTGAATTTATTTTCAATTTGGAGTTATTTGAGTTTTATTCAAACTATTTTTTCCTAAAATAAAATACATGGAAATTAGGGTAACATGATTCCCTACAATAGAAAATTGGAGAAAAATAAATTTGAATTCATTTTGGTATTTTTAAAATGATTTTCCTTGGATTTTATTAGACCAGTAGCATTCTATGAATTATTTGAATTTTTCTGGATTTTATTGGACTCTACAAAAATGTTCACATTGTAGATAATCTTTTTCTGAAAATTTTGATATATAATATGCCTATATTATATTTTTATTTTATCTTATTTTTGCTTATTTTCTTGTCTGTGAAAATGTTTAAAAAAAACTTTCGGACCGACCGGACTGGGCCGAAGCCCAGCCAGCCGGCCCACCCAGCCAGCCCCGCGCCCCGCGCCGTCCCTGAGCTGGCGACGGACTCTGTCGCCCGTACGCTCGCTGCCGCGCTGACCTCGGCGTCCGTGCCGAGGCCGGACTCTCCCGTCCCCTCGCGCAAGTCCCTCCGCCCTTAAATACGGGAGCCACGGGCCCCGTTTCCCTTCTCCTCCCCGTCCAGCAGCTCCGCAGAGCCGCCGCCGCCGCCGGATCTCGCAGCCGTGCCGCGCCACCGACTTCGTCGCTGTTCCCGCCAAACGCCGCCGCCGACGCCCCGCGCCGCCCGCGCCGCACCACCGCAATCCGACGCCACCTCCGCCGTCACCGCCGCCCGCAGCCGCGCCCGGAGCCGCCCCGTTCGCCCATCGCCACCGGACTCCGCCGCCGCCGCCGACCCGCCGGAAAACCGTCGGTAAAAGCCACCGTTTCCTTTCGGTTTTCTTTTCTTTTTTAAAACCTAGATCCGGTTTTCTATAAAAAAACCTAGGTTAGATCTGGTTTTTTTGTTAGATAATTAGAGCACGTTCACCAGTTAGTAGTTTTTAGTGAACCTGCTCGCTGTGTTCGCTATTTAGTCCTAAACAGTGAACGTTCGCATATTAGATCTGTTTTTCGTAGCCAGGGACCTATTCGTGATAACTTTTCCTCACAGTTTAGTCCCTGATCTTCAAACAATCATAACTTTTTACTCGTTAGTCCAAATCCAACGAAACCAACGCCCACGTCTTTGTTATGAACCCCTCTATCCAGTAATCCAACTCAAACATGTTTTTGAAAGTTTAAAATTTGAATTAGATCAGATTTGAATTCAAACTTCGTTTGTTCATAACTTGAGTTTTATAATTCCGATTTAGTTGATTGTTTTTGCAAATTAAAGCTCTTGACCTAAACTTTCTGATAAGGCCAAATTCACATAATTTTGGTACTGTTAGAAATTGTTTTATGTTACAAGAGTTATTTGCTTGGTTTTAATGTTTTTTGAATCGTCTTCTTCGTTCTTCTGATCTTTTGAGTGATTGCTTAAGTGTGGTTACTATTGCTTGCTTACGATAGATTGACCGGAGTGTGACGAGTAGAGCTATCAAGATTTTTGAGTGCGAATCATCTTCATCAACATTGCAGGCAAGTTCACACTTTGATCATAGCTTTTCTACTCCCCAGTTTTATTGCATTAGATCAATCCTCAAACATTGCATGATTAGGATCTAATTAAATTGTGGGATGGGAAGTAGATGAGGTAGTACCTATTTCCTGTTTTACTTATGAAACCTTTGGGAGTTACTTCTACGTTTGCTTATTATGCCATGCTATGCTAGTAGACGTGGATTGGGTGAGTGATATCCATGACAGATGCGAGTATTGTTAATTAATGGTTTATCTAAGGTGGCAACTTAAATACACATCTGGGTGGATTGAGGCACCTGGTTTATATCAGGACTTGCCTGTTTCTTTTTGGACCGCCACCCAGGCTCAAAGGGATCATAAGATTATTCATGCTAGAAACTTCCGTGTGCAGCCACAAGCCATTATGGGCTCTGGCATAGTTAACTAAGTCGTGCGAATTCTTACAGTGGTAGACTAGCTGATGTAGGGGTTGTAGGTTGGTACGGTCTACCCGATCGTAAGGTGCTAGCGCTTCTGAAAGACTATGTCTCGGTCATCCGTTTCTCAAACACCATGTAGTGCGAGAAACCAAACGGAGGCGATCGAGTCTTGTGGGGAAAAGTGCGCAAACCTCTGCAGAGTGTACAAACTAATCATGATTAGCCGTGTCCCCGGTTATGGACATCTTGAGTATCTAGTTCTTGGATTATCCTGTTGATCTCATCACGTTACTTTAATTAATTTTGTTGGGTTTTACTGATGATACTTAATTGGGATTGAGAATGCTGTCAACCATTCTCAATGTTTAACAACCACCATGATAGTTAAATAAAATTTATTCCTTTGCAGTAGGGAAAAATTGGCTTTTCGCAAAAACAGTATAACCATAGAGCTTTTCCACCAGCCAGATATGCATGTAGTGATAGCCATTGTTCATCATTTTCTCTATGGTGTGAATTTGCCAGTACATTCAATGTACTGACCCGTTTCGGGCTGCAACGTCTCATGTTGCAGGTTTCTTACGACGAGTAAGTGATACGTTAGGGTTACGATTTCTACACTCAACTTTGCCGTTGGTGTTGATGGGAACCCACAACCTAGTTGCTTCCGCTATATTGGATTGAGGTAATAGTATTTACGTTACTTTATACATGTGATTTACCTCTGTTATAAATCCTTCGAGTACTGTGTGTGTCAGCATACCGATCCAGGGATGACACGTAAGCATAGAGACTTGTCCCATTCGGGTCGGGTCGCTACAAGATGGTATCAGAGCACATGTTGACTGTAGGACGTGACCCTAGAAATTGGCAAGCCCGTAGGAAAGATTTTTCTCTGAAACTTTACTTTTCAAAAGGATCTTTTACCTCTCTTCTCTTCTGAGATTATTCAAATATTCCCTTTTAGTGAGACTATACGCCTTTTCCCTTTTGACCACTCGAAGATTCGACGGATGAGACCACTTCAAGAAGTATAAGATATCGGACAACTAAGACCACTATGGAATGAAGGAGATTTTACCGTGCATTATAGTAATGGAAACTACAGTGGTTGAAGACTCTGAAGACTAGGAGAATTTGAAGGCTCTGAAGAATCCCCGGATTTTTATGACCTAGGAAGGCTACCCTTATGGAACTTGGCAGACTATGGAAATTGTCAATACCCGAGATCAAGGTGTGTTGGAGAAAGACCGGAACATGGAGCATAGGACTCAAAGTTCTGTCAAGGAAAACCCCAAGGCAGGAGAATATCAACTATGGAGAGATAGCTCATGGAAATGACAAGAGCAGAAACACGAATATCCATGATGTTAACGCCCGCTTATGCTATTGCCACCGTGCTGAGTTAAGCATGCATATGCATGGAAGGATTTGATGGTAGAAGGCTAATGGGGCATCTATCAGCAAGATGAAGTTTTAACCTTAGCCGGTGTATCACCAGGATCTGGAGTGTTACATCAAGAAGTTAAGATGGAGCTACAAGAATCCGTATTTGAAAGGAAGCATTTCGTGAAGAACTCAGGACCTAGAAGCTGAAAGTAGCCAAGCTGGAGGAGCAAAACCTTGAGATACAGGAGATTCGTCAGGAACGGAAGGACCGTAGTGCCATGGTTCATGTCAAGGATGTTGAAACCCAGAAGTTTGGAATGTAACTCAAGAATATTAAAGGACGTCACGATAGACTTTGCGACAACAGAGGTGATCTAGCAAAAGAAACTTGTTAAGGACAAACACAATCGGAAGAAGCCATCGGAGACATGAACAAGACTTGAAGAGTTTGGCGACGTTGACCTTTAGAAGACCGAACCCCTGTTATATACCTGCGTTAGATGCGACGATTGTGAGCTGTCATTTGTTTGATGTTTTTTTTCCGACAGCCATAATAAAATTTGTCTTTTCAAAACCATTGTTTGTATTCTGTGCATCCCTCTCGATCTCTATTATCTCACCCCAAAACCCATGGACCCAATAGATGATGAATGGAGATGAGCTCGTATTTCTGGACCGATGAGACAATTGGAGACAGATCGATGGATTCAGAACATGGAGGATCATATGGAGAACAACCCCATAGTCGGAAAGGATATGGCCCAGCATGCTCTTCAATGCTTTGAAAGAGGTGCTGCTACTTGGTGGAGGATGCACCAAACCATCAATGGATGGCAAGGAGTAACCACTTGGAAAGAATTTAAGTTGACTTTGCTAAAGTCTCAGTTTGTGTCCCAGAAATTGAAGCCTTATGGAAAGGATATGAAGAAAACTTGTGCATGCAAGCTTTGTGGAGAAATAGGACACAACCATAAAGAACACAAGGATGAATGCCCTAATTGTGAAGGAAGTCACCCAGCTGAAGAATGCCCAACTGGGCAGATCACTTGTTTCTTGTGTGAAGGGACTACCCACTACCCTGCTCAGTGTCACATTTACCCCATGGTACAAAGAACCATCCAGCAGAAGAAAGAAGCAATGAAAGGAGACCTAATGGGAATTTTAAAAGAACCTGCGATGAAGAAAGAGGTGGAGGACACACCCAAAGAGGAACCAATTAAACCCTACACTAAGTCTTGCTATTCATGTGGAGAAGAAGGACACATCTCCCAGAACTGTATGAATGGGATCTAGTAGAATTCCCGACGGAGGAAGTAGAATATGACCCACAGGAAATAGAAGCTCCGATTGGAATGGAAAAGTCTAGGAAGAGGAATAGATTGGATTCCAGGAAGGACCTGAGTCATGTCACCTGTTACAAGTGCAAGGAGTCAGGGCACTACATCAACGCTTGCCCAAAAAGGAAGCCAAGGACCCAAGGAGGCTATGTGATCAAGAGGAAACCTCGAAACTTGTCAGAAGTATTATGTTTTCGTTGTAATGAAGCAGGGCACTTTGCCAGGGATTGTCCCAAGGAGAAGGAGACTTGCGCTAAGTAGTTGAGTTAGCAGCAATGTAAATGTAGTAGTAGTAGTAGTGAGAACATCTCTTCTGTGTTGAGATGTTGAGTTGAGGCATGTAATGGAAATACAGGAGATTGTAGTGATTTGAGAATCAATAAAGTTAGCAATGTTGGTACTGATTTGGATTTTATGAGTTACTCTATGAGGAAAGATGTTGACCATTTTCGAGGATATGAGAAATATGGTCTATGGAATATTGGAGCATTTTAAGGGTGGTAGTACTCTGTAAGAATCGTTGACCGCTGGAAAAGATAAGGATACCCCACTGAGTGGATTTCGGACAAAAGGAATATGAGTTTTGTCTCGATATGTGTGATACCCCAAGAGTATGTGGAATGAAGTTGGAGACCGTCAGTTGTTTGGACCAAATGTGATCAAGGAGTCAGAAGAGAATGTTAAGTTGATTCGAGATAGACTGAAGGTAGCTCAGTCCAGGCAGAAGAGTTATGCAGACTCAAAAACGCAAGGAGGTAGTCTATGAAATTGGAGACAGAGCATGTCTTCGTGTGTCCCCTCTGCAAGGATTTAAACGAATTGGAGTTAAGGGAAAGTTAGCCCCGAGATTTGTAGGACCATACCGAGTTTTGGAGCGTATGGGAGAAGTGGCCAACAAGTTGGAGTCACCCGAAGGACTGTCAGGAGTTCATGATGTGTTTCACATTTCCCAGTTGAAGAAGTGCCATGTAGAGATGGCCGACATTCCCCTGTAAGGACGCTTGACCCTGGAAAGGATAATGATGTTCTACGAAGTGGAGTATGGACTTCATAAGTATAAGTTGTTATCTCGGTATGTGGGATATTCAACAAGGATGAAGAGATGAATTACTATTGGATATAAAGGAGGTATGATGTTGGAAATATGGATCAATGGAAATTCCATGATGAGTCTGAGTAATCATGTCCTAGTTTGGTGCCAATAGAAGGAAGAAGACAGTACTATTGGAAGGATTTAAGAATACTAGGAAGTTGGAAGTTGGAATAATGAGCAGTTGCCCCGATGATGTGTTCAAGTATTATAAGTGATGAGATGGGCCATAACCCACAGGCCCCAGAACCTGCCAAGAAGCAAGCACACTCTTGCTGAAGGAAAAATCCTGGAAGAAGTTACGATTTTATCGACAGACGATCTTATAGGAGTTTACGCAAAACCAGAGAGTTGTGAAGGAACGATAGATGTTTTGTTTGGCTTGCAGAATCTATGGATTTATCCGAACCCGGTTCGTCGACAAGAGAAATTCTGCAATGCTTGTGAGGATGACTGAGTGTTAGAATGCGAGATTCGCTAAACCGTATACAAGGTAATGATTTGGGTGCGGGATGGATTGATCACCATACCGACTTACTCTTATTATTCGCCTTGCTATATGGGATGGTAAATCTGAGTGACTTACCTATAGTAGAGAGACGATGATATTAAACCTTGTTTGAACCTTAGATTGGTATAGCAATTTTCCCCTTGTACAAGGCACCTCTTGCCAATCGTAGGTCATACGGTGAGGATCAACCAAACCCATTTCCTGCAGGAGAAACCATAAATTGTTGACCACCATGAGATATCGATAGTTGTTTAGTTTTGGCGCCAGACCCGTCAGCTAAGAAGACCCAATCTCGGAATAACCTTACCAAGAGGAAAGGACATAAGAATTGCGGTAAAGGTTATGCCACTACCGGAAGAGTCCAGAGAAAGGAATTATCCTCACGATCTGAGAAGACCGACACTGTCAAGAATAAGGATGGAGTATATGAGTTTTGAAGGAACCGTAACCATGTTTCTAAGGGTGGTAGCACCCAAGACCCCCGGAGCTGATCGATGGATTTTGAGAAGACCCCCAAACCCTAACCTATTTCTTTCTAGCCTCTCCGAATCTCGAGGACGAGATTCATTTTAAGGGTGGTAGGTTTGTAACATCCCAAAATTCTAAATTTTGGAATGTTATGATAAATAGATAGATTTGATTGATTGTTTGATTGATTGTCTGAAAGTGAGTGAATTCAAAACTTTTTGAAAATTAAATGAGAGGGAATAAAAGGACTTTCCCAAACTTCCATATTTGCTTTCTGACCTCCATGAATTCAAATTCTTTTCAAATACAAAACCCTTGAGCGAAGATGATATGACTTCTTCCATTTAAATTAAATGAAAGGGTATTTGAAAATAATTGAAATTCATTTGGAAATATTTCAATTCATAAACTTCATGCAGCTCAATGATTTTCATGAGAGAAGATAAAATGACTTCTTCAAATTATATGAAATACGAGTTGGGAGTTTCAAAGAATTAAATTCAAAGTTCTTTTGAATTTATTTTCAATTTGTAGTTATTTGAGTTTTATTCAAATTATTTTCTCCAAAAATAAAATACATGGAAATTAGGGTAACATGATTCCCTACAATAGAAAATTGGACAAAAATAAATTTGAATTCATTTTGGTATTTTTAAAATGATTTTCCTTGGATTTTATTAGACCAGTAGCATTCTATGAATTATTTGATTTTTTTCTGGATTTTATTTGACTCTACAAAAATGTTCATGTTGTAGATAATCTTTTTCTAAAAATTTAGATATATAATATGCCTATATTATATTTTTATTTTATCTTACTTTTGCTTATTTTCTTGTCTGCGAAAATGTTTTAAAAAAACTTTCGGACCGACCGGACTGGGCCGAAGCCCAGCCAGCCGGCCCACCCAGCCAGCCCCGCGCCCCGCGCCGTCCCTGAGCTGGCGACGGACTCCGTCGCCCGTACACTCGCCGCCGCGCCGAGGCCGGACTCTCCTGTCCCCTCGCGCAAGTCCCTCCGCCCTTAAATACGGGAGCCACGGGCCCCGTTTCCCTTCTCCTCCCCGTCCCGCAGCTCCGCAGAGCCGCCGCCGCCGCCGGATCTTGCAGCCGCGCCGCGCTGCCGACTTCGTCGCTGTTCCCGCCAAACGCCGCCGCCGCCGCCCCACGCCGCCCGCGCCGCACCACCGCAGTCCGCCGCCACCTCCGCTGTCACGCCGCCCGCAGCCGCGCCCGGAGCCGCCCCATTCGCCCATCGCCACCGGACTCCGCCGCCGCCGCCGACCCGCCGAAAAACCGTCGGTAAAAGCCACCGTTTCCTTTCGGTTTTCTTTTCTTTTTTAAAACCTAGATCCGGTTTTCTATAAAAAAAACCTAGGTTAGATCTGGTTTTTTTGTTAGATAATTAGAGCACGTTCACCAGTTAGTAGTTTTTAGTGAACCTGCTCGCTGTGTTCGCTGTTTAGTCCTAAACAGTGAACGTTCGCATATTAGATCTGTTTTTCGTAGCCAGGGACCTATTCGTGATAACTTTTCCTCACAGTTTAGTCCCTGATCTTCAAACACTCATAACTTTTTACTCGTTAGTCCAAATCCAACGAAACCAACGCCCACGTCTTCGTTATGAACCCCTCTATCCAGTAATCCAACTCAAACATGTTTTTGAAAGTTTAAAATTTGAATTAGATCAGATTTGAATTCAAACTTTGTTTGTTCATAACTTGAGGTTTATAACTCCGATTTAGTTGATTCTTTTTGCAAATTAAAGCTCTTGACCTAAACTTTCTGATAAGGCCAAATTCACATAATTTCGGTACTGTTAGAAATTGTTTTGTGTTAGAAGAGTTATTTGCTTGGTTTTAATGTTTTCTGAATCGTCTTCTTCGTTCTTCTGATCTTTTGAGTGATTGCTTAAGTGTGGTTACTATTGCTTGCTTACGATAGATTGACCGGAGTGTGACGAGTAGAGCTATCAAGATTTTTGAGTGCGAATCATCTTCATCAACATTGCAGGCAAGTTCACACTTTGATCATAGCTTTTCTACTCCCCAGTTTTATTGCATTAGATCAATCCTCAAACATTGCATGATTAGGATCTAATTAAATTGTGGGATGGGAAGTAGATGAGGTAGTACCTATTTCCTGTTTTACTTATGAAACCTTTGGGAGTTACTTCTACGTTTGCTTATTATGCCATGCTATGCTAGTAGACGTGGATTGGGTGAGTGATATCCATGACAGATGCGAGTATTGTTAATTAATGGTTTATCTAAGGTGGCAACTTAAATACACATCTGGGTGGATTGAGGCACCTGGTTTATATCAGGACTTGCCTGTTTCTTTTTGGACCGCCACCCAGGCTCAAAGGGATCATAAGATTATTCATGCTAGAAACTTCCGTGTGCAGCCACAAGCCATTATGGGCTCTGGCATAGTTAACTAAGTCATGCGAACTCTTACAGTGGTAGACTAGCTGATGTAGGGGTTGTAGGTTGGTACGGTCTACCCGATCGTAAGGTGCTAGCGCTTCTGAAAGACTATGTCTCGGTCATCCGTTTCTCAAACACCATGTAGTGCGAGAAACCAAACGGAGGCGATCGAGTCTTGTGGGGAAAAGTGCGCAAACCTCTGCAGAGTGTACAAACTAATCATGATTAGCCGTGTCCCCGGTTATGGACATCTTGAGTATCTAGTTCTTGGATTATCCTGTTGATCTCATCACGTTACTTTAATTAATTTTGTTGGGTTTTACTGATGATACTTAATTGGGATTGAGAATGCTGTCAACCATTCTCAACGTTTAACAACCACCATGATAGTTAAATAAAACTTATTCCTTTGCAGTAGGGAAAAATTGGCTTTTCGCAAAAACAGTATAACCATAGAGCTTTTCCACCAGCCAGATATGCATGTAGTGATAGCCATTGTTCATCATTTTCTCTATGGTGTGAATTCGCCAGTACATTCAATGTACTGACCCGTTTCGGGCCGCAACGTCTCATGTTGCAGGTTTCTTACGACGAGTAAGTGATACGTTAGGGTTACGATTTCTACACTCAACTTTGCCGTTGGTGTTGATGGGAATCCACAACCTAGTTGCTTCCGCTATATTGGATTGAGGTAATAGTATTTACGTTACTATATACATGTGATTTACCTCTGTTATAAATCCTTCGAGTACTGTGTGTGTCAGCATACCGATCCAGGAATGACACGTAAGCACAGAGACTTGTCCCATTCGGGTCGGGTCGCTACAGCATGACCATAAAAGATATTACTCATATAAATAGAACAACCATTATTCTCTGATTTAAATAAATAACCATCTCGCATCAAACAAGATCTAGATATAATGTTCATGCTTAACGCTGGCACCAAATAACAATTATTCATGTCTAAAACTAATCCGGAAGGTAGATGTAGAGGTAGTGTGCCGTCCGCGATCACATCGACTTTGGAACCATTTCCCACGCGTATCGTCACCTCGTCCTTAGCCAATCTTCACTTAATCTGTAGTCCCTGTTTCGAGTTACAAATATTAGCAACAGAACCAGTATCAAATACCCAAGTGCTACTGCGAGCATTAGTAAGGTACACATCAATAACATGTATATCACATATACCTTTGTTCACCTTGCCATCCTTCTTATCCGCCAAATACTTGGGGCAGTTCCGTTTCCAGTGACCAGTCTGCTTGCAGTAGAAGCACTCAGTCTCAGGCTTAGGTCCAGAGTTGGGCTTCTTCACTTGAGCAGCAACTTGCTTGTTGTTCTTCTTGAAGTTCCCCTTCTTCCCTTTACCCTTTTTCTTGAAACTGGTGGTCTTGTTGACCATCAACACTTGATGCTCCTTCTTGATTTTTACCTCCGCAACCTTTAGCATTGCGAAGAGCTCGGGAATTGTCTTATCCATCCCTTGCATGTTATAGTTCATCACGAAGCTCTTGTAGCTTGGTGGCAGTGATTGAAGAATTCTGTCAATGACACTATCATCAGGAAGATTAACTCCCAGTTGAATCAAGTGATTGTTATACCCAGACATTCTGAGCATATGCTCACTGACAGAACTATTCTCCTCCATCTTGCAGCTATAGAACTTATTGGAGACTGAAAGGATCGAGAAGAGGTGTCTAGAGGGGGGCTGATTAGACACTAAGTACCAAAAGTTGCAATTTTTAATTTCTTTGAGTTGAAGTGGAGTTTTAACACAAGTTTAACAAACTCAATACATATCAAGCAAGCATGCAAAGGGTATATGAGTAGCGGAGAGTAAAGCATGCAACTTGCAAGAATGTAAAGGGAAGGGTTTGGAAAATTCAAACGCAATTGGAGACACGGATGTTTTTTTCGTGGTTCCGATAGGTGGTGCTATCGTACATCCACGTTGATGTAGACTTCAACCCATGAAGGGTAACGGTTGCACGAGTCCACGGAGGGCTCCACCCACTAAGGGTCCACGAAGAAGCAGCCTTGTCTATCCTACCATGGCCGTCGCCCACGAAGGACTTGACTCACTAGCGGTGAAAGTGCGTTATATCGACTAGAGGGGGGTGAATAGGCGATTTTTATGAAATTCTTCACTGAGGAATTTGCTCGTGAGGAAATTCCTTAACGAAGAACTACTAGCAGTGGAATAAGTACTCAGAAGTAAACATGGCAGATTACATGCATGGTCATCATGATGAAATGAAGACTAACACAGAGTACAGAAAGCGTAAACACAGGATAACTCTAGATGAAGACAAAACAGACTAAAGAAATTGAACTGAGGAAATTGAGAAAGTCTTCAATCAAAGTCTTCAAGTACAGATATGAACAAACACACAACACAGTAACGAGGAAATGAAAGTGTTGAGGAAATAGAACCAGTAAGCTTGGTGAAGACAATGATTTGGTAGACCAGTTTCAACTGCTGTCTCAATTGTACATCTGGTTGGAGCGGCTGAGTATTTAAACTCGAGGACACCTAGTCCCGGACACACAGTCCTCACCGTATTCTCCTTGAGCTAAGGAGACACAGTCCTCGCCCAATCACTCGTGGTAAGTCTTCAGGTGACTTCCAAACCTTCACAGACTAGGTCACTCGGCGATCCACAATTCCTCTTGGATGATCTAGGCCATGACGCCTAACCGTCTGGAAGAAGCACAGTCTTCAAAGGTAACAAGCGTCGGATCCACACAGGATCAATCTCTTCAGTGATGCTCAATCACTTTAGGTTTGTAGGTGTTTTGGGTTTGGGTTTGGTTTTTCCTCACTTGATGATTTTCGCTCAAAGTCCTCGGAGGATGGGTTGCTCTCAAATGACAAGTGTCAAGTTCACGCGGAGCAGCCAACCAGCTAGTGGTTGTAGGGGGCGGCTATTTATAGCCTAGGGAGCAGCCCGACATGATAAGACATAAATGCCCTTCAATGATATGACCGTTAGGTGGACAAGATATTTTGGGACAGCTGGCGCGTAGCACAGCAACGGTTGGAAATTTGAGGTTCAAATTCCTCAGGGCTATCATGTTCCTCACTGTGTAGGCAATTTGCACTGATGAATTCCTAACTCCTCAGTCAGAGCAAAGTCCTCAGTGACCAGAAGAACTGCGTCTCTGTCACTGAAGAATTTGACTGAACTGTATGAGATTTCCAATGGCTTCACTCGAAGGGATTGGTAGGTGTAGGATTTGAGTTGAGCATCACATGGAAATTTTCTCCTTAGTATTTCCTCGACCCCCTTTAACAGTACGGTGTTTCCTATGACTCAAGAAAGAGAAAATGAAACTACGAAAACAAAAGTCTTCACGCTTCATGTTCCTCGAATGAATACCAAGTCTTCAAGGTCACACCAATTTCTTCACTTTCAAAGTCTTCAGAAAGTCTTTAGTGTATCAAAGTCTTCAGTCGAAGAACTTCATTTTTAGGGGTTGACTTTCTCTGTAAATATCAAACTCCTCATAGACTTATAGACCTATGTACACTCATAAACCCATTAGATACTTAACCTATAAGTCTTCAATACACCAAAATCACTAGGGGGCACTAGATGCACTTACAATCTCCCCCTTTTTGGTGATTGATGACATCATAGGTTAAGTTTTCAACGGGGAAAAATATATGAAGTGTAAATACTGATATTGAGGAATTTGATTGCAAGATATAGAAGAACTCCCCCTGAAGATGTGCATAGTGAGGAATTTGCTTTTGAAGCAATGCACACTTGAAGAGTTGAATCATGGAGATCTCCCCCTATATCTTGTAATTCATACACGCATTTGATATATAATATGAAGAATTTGAAATGCATGATGAAATATTGTGCCTGATGTAATTCAGCATACGTGCGATAATATTTCTGAGGAATAAGCATGCAGAATAGCGTATCAAAAGTATCAAAGCATAGTGCAACAAAAGTATCAGCGCACCATCAGGTTTAAGATTACAACTCGATCCAATAAAAGTTTCGGAAGAGCGAGAGTTGTAACTTAGCAGATAAAAAAAACAAATATGCCCTTATTATAGACCCGCTTGAAGACTAACTCAGATTTCTCCCCCTTTGTCATCAAATGACCAAAAGGATCGAAACTGAGGACTAACGCCCCTGAAGATATTCAAGTTGATGAAGGAGCGCCAGCGTTGTTGGGGTCGGTCGTTGATGTAGGGCCTACCGCAGTGTCATCCAAGTCTTCATTTTCATCAGTGTCGCGTGATGAAGAATATGAACTGGCCACCAAAGAAGGAACTGGGACCTTCTTTTATTTCTTCGGAGGAGGTGCAGACCAGGCAAATTCTTCATTGAGACCCATTTTCTTCAGATCAGCAATGCTGTAAACTTGAGATAGAACAGCCCAGGTGCGGTTGAGGGTTTCATGAAGGTAGTAGTGGTTTTTCTTCACAGCATTGTGTGTGGAAGTCATGTTGTGAAGAATTGAACCAAACTGACGCTTGACCCATTTGTGATTGCGATCAACCTTTTGATGAATACTGAGGAGTAACTCACGGTCAGTCATCACCCTGGGTGCTATGGCTTGAGGATTTTGCTTGGCAGTGTTGGCAGCAGAGTCATGTGTGGCAGAGTCATCATTGGTGGAATAAGAAGCAGCCTTGCAAAATTGACCATCCAATGGACGAATGCCTTCATCGATCACAGCAGTGGCCTTGCCCTTTTCTTCAGCTGAGGAAAATGTCCGTTTGAGGACATCAATGGGAGGCAAGTAGCTGCAGTGGCTGAGAGTTTCAGCCTTGTAGTTGAGTGAAGACCTTGTCCTGATGAATCTCATTATCCAAGGTGCATAAGGCTTCAGCTCAAATGGTGACATAGCAATGTTGGCCAGATTCCTCATGAAGAAATCATGGAAGTTGATGGGAACGCCATGAATGATGTTGAAAAGCATATTCTTCATGATGCAAACGACTTCTTCATCAGTCGAGTCGTGGCCCTTGATGGGACTCATTGTCTTCGTCAGAATGCGATAGACAGTCCTTGGCACATATAACAATTCCTTGACGAGGAATTTGGTTCGAGGTGCTTGCCCTGGCTTCAGAGGCTTCATCAGCACTTGCATATAGTGATTTGAAAGCTCAGGATCATTGTAAACACAACGTGCATCTTCAGTGGGTGGACTTAGAGGAAGGACACGAAGCAATTCAGATGCTGGGGCCTTATGATGTGTGTTCTCAGTCATCCAGTCCAGAACCCATGAATTCACATCTTCAGGGTTGCCGGTGATGTGCAACATTGCATAGAAGTGAAGAATGAGTTCTTCATTCCAATCGCATATGTCTGTGCAGAAATTGAGCAGCCCAGCGTCGTGAAGAACACTGAGGACTGGCGTGAAGCACGGCAAAGACTCCATATCCACGTGAGGAATATGTGCATGGTCGAAGACTTTGTCTTTGTTGTAAAGCACTGAGGAATAGAAATTGGCTTGGCTGGCTGTCCAGAAACGCCTCTTCCTTATGCGAGCAGAGTCATATGGGTTGTATTCAGTGAAGAACATGTGCTTGCCATAGAAGTCTTCAGCCTTGAATTTCTATTTTCGTGAGAATGGATCCTTTGGCCTTGGCAGAGGAGTGTCAGTGAGTTGCATCACGACCTCGGGAATCACAATCTCAGGTTCTTCAGGCTGAGGAATTTCAGGATTTTCCTCAGGTGCAGTCACCTTTTCAGCTTTAGCAGCAGTTTCTTCAGCACTAGTGGCTGGAATTTCTTCATTTACAGATGCAGTGGGATGAGTTTCTTCAGAGCCCATTTGAACAGTTTGTGCAGGGGAGTGAGGAATTTGCTGCAGTGGGGTGAAGAGTGGGGAATTGGGGTGCTGACTTTCCCAAAAGTCATCATTCATCAACGGAGTTTTGCTGCCAATATCCTCATCTTCATCATCAATTTCTTCAACACCAGCCTCTTCAGCATCAAACTGAGGCATTGGTGATGAGACCATTGGGGTTGAAGGGATTGCATCCACTTCAATTTCTTCATCAATCCGCTCTGAGGAAGCAGCAGATTGAGTTTCTTCATGTGATCCACTTGGGATCTCATAGTCTTCACCAAAAGGAACAAGGTCCTTTGATGGCATGGATGAGATAGGAACAGCATCAATTGGATTAGCAAACGAGCTGGTCATGGGCTTCATCTTCTTTGGAGCTGAAGATTCTGAAGCTTGTGATGCTTTCCTCTTCTTCACTGAAGCTCGCTCTGCAGCCTTTGTCTTCTTCACATCCAATGCGGATGGAAGGATCGGAGTTGGTGTAGGCGCAGGTGGCGCTGAGGAATCTGGTTGATTTTCCTCAGGCGCAACTGATGCAGTTGCCCTGGTTTCTTCAATCTCTTCAGGCGCACCACTAGTGGATGCCCTGGCAATTTCATCAGCGGCTGGAGCAGAGTCATCAGCCTTGGAGCTAGCATTTTCTTCAGCAACCTGAACTTCATCAGCGGTACTGGCATGTTCTTCAGTGGGCTGAACAGATGCTTCAGCTTGAGGAACTTCTTGCTGCGATGGAGCTGCAACATTGGTGAATTTCTCAGTCAGTTTCACAAACCTGACTTTTGCTCCTTTCCAGTCAGCATAGTATGCATCAAAGTCATCGCTGAGGGCTTTGATGTCAGCCTGCATCTTGATGAGTTCTTCAGGCTTCATTGTGAGAACGTTTTTCCTTAGCAGTTTCTCTTTCCTGTACTGCGATTTCTTGATCTGCCTGGCCCTATCATATTTCCACTTCTCCTCTTGGATGAAATGAGTCAGCATGTGACTTTGGCCAGGAGTCAGTTTGAAGTCAGGCATAGGTGTGTTTGGATCCTTATGCCAAATATTGATGTAATCAAGGATCGCCCTAGGATCCAGCAGTAGGGGCACAGGTGTGCGTTTGGCTTTAGCAGCCCTTTCTTGGCGGTCTCTGATGATTTCAGCAAGTTCTTCTTCATCAGCTTCATCATCATCAGATGGTACAGTAAAGACTACCTGCTTCTTGTTGGGACTTGGGCGATTACCGCGTCCAGCAGTAGCCTTTTTCTTCAGCAGAGAGGGTCCAGCTGAGGAACTTGGTGCAGCTGAGGAACTAGCTGAGACACCAGAGGCAATAGAAACGCCAGTAGTCCTTTGGCATGAGGCCAGATGCACAGGTGCTGAGGACTTTGTCGGGACAGCTGAGGACAGTGGAGGAGGTGCTGAGGACTTTGGTGGAGCAGGAGCAGCATGAGGAATTTGCTTTGAAGATTTTGAAGATTCTGGCCGTGAGGGCGCAGCTGAGGAACTTGGCCGTGAGGGCATTTATGTTGAAGCAGTTGGCTTGCGAGTGGGCTTCTTGAGCATCGCTTTCTTCGGCTTGACAGAAGCCTCAGTGGCAGCAGTAGCAGCAGAGTCTTCATTGAATTTCCTCACTGCTTCTCTGGCTTGCCTTGCCAGTTTAGCTTGGCACTTGGCCCATTCTTTAGGAAAATCCTCACCGCGCTTGAGGCTCGTGGGATCAGCTTCTTGGCCAGGTGCCAATGGGGCTCTTGGGCATGGAGGGTTTAGTGCGAATTTCTTCATGTACTTTGGAGTAACGTATTTGTACTCCCTCCATTCACGTGCCCATCTCCATTCAATCTTCTGAATGCGCACCTTGCGCTGATTTTTATCTTCCTCAGGAGGTGCGCAATACCCAGCATAGATGTCCTCAGGTATTTCAAAAGCTGTCATAACCTCAGGCTTCTTTCCTCCTTTCTGTGGCCTTTTTCCTTCATACATTTTCTTCAGATGAGGAATTTGAACAATTGAATTCTCTGAAGAAGTATGCAACTTTTCTTCGAGGAACGCCCGAACGAAGAACACGACGAACTGTGAGTTGGAACAGGGAAGTTCGTCGATGCAGATCTTCCACGCCGTAACTTGGCGGAGGAAGACGTCTACGGCGGCGGCGGAGGTGAAGATTTCCACGGTCGGCGCGAGTACGACGGCGATGAGGTCGAGGCAGTGAAGCTTTTCCTCACCGGTGACGATGGAGTAGCGCCGGCGCTAGGGTTTGGAAGCCCGAGCGGGGGAGTGAGATCGAGCGGGGTAAAAGAAGTGAGGACAGCGACAGGGGTATTTATAGCCACGGTGAAAAACTGCTCGCCCGAAGATTTAGGACGAACATGCCCTTGGCAGTTCTCCTTCTTGCGACAAGTGTCACCCACGTACTGTGTAGTGGTGATCGTGTAAGATCGTGGGTGGATAAAATAATGCATCGTGGGATGCGGAACGGTTTGAGCGGCAAAACCGAAAGTTTGGATAAGATTAGTTTTAACGTTACGTTCGCAATTTCTTCAGCTGACAAGGACACAGTGAAGAATTTGAACGAGTTTCAAATAGAACGCATATGAAGAATTTGTGAATAGATTGAATTGAGTATAGCATAGAGGAGAAAGGTCCGATCACATTCACTTAGCAGAAAGTCCAACTTGAAGAAATAGCTATAAGTGAATGTTGTAGAGGACATAAACTCAGATATATATATATATATATATATATATATATATATATATATATATATATATATATATATATATATATAGCCAATGAAGAAAAACGACGGCACAAGTGAAGACTTTGTAAAGTTTGAAGAATTTGAAAAACTGAAGAATTTCAAAAGTTGAGGAAAAACTCAAACTGAAGATTTTCAACTTTTGTGGTGGCGTGACCCACCGTATAAGAATGATGATTTCAGACACCGCGTACAATTGTCGTAGGGTTATGAGAATCAAATTCTTCATTAATTTCTTCACACTTAGAGTGTTATTCTTCATTGATTGAAGAAAAACATTTCTTCATGTGTTGCACATCTAAGTCATCATTTTTGCATAAGTGTTAGGATGAGTGCCTTTTCAAAGTACATTAGAAGATTCTAAGATATTTAGCTCACACTGTAACTTGCTAAATCTCTTCTCATCCAAGGGCTTAGTGAAGATATCGGCTAGCTGTTCTTCAGTCTTCACATGCTCAATAGAAATGTCGCCCTTTAACACATGATCATGAAGAAAATGATGATGAATCTGAATGTGCTTTGTCTTCGAGTGCTGAATTGGGTTGTGAGCAATCTTGATGGCACTCTCATTGTCACAGAGGAGAGGCACATTCTTCACGTTGATGCCATAGTCCTTGAGTGTTTGCTTCATCCATAGCAGTTGAGCACAGCAAGAACCAGCAGCAATGTACTCAGCTTCAGCAGTAGACAGTGATACGCAGTTCTGTTTCTTCGAGGACCAACAGACCAAGGATCGTCCGAGTAAATGACAAGTACCAGATGTTGACTTGCGGTCCACACGGTCACCAGCATAGTCAGAGTCAGCATATCCAATGAGATCAAAATCCGAGCCCTTGGGATACCATAATCCTAGTGTTGGTGTGTGAGCTAGATATCGAAGAATATGCTTCACAGCCTTATGGTGTGATTCCTTCGGTGCAGCTTGAAATCGGGCACACATGCAAACACTAAGCATTATATCTGGCCTAGATGCACATAAGTACAATAAAGAGCCAATCATGGAGCGGTATATCTTATGATCGAAGTCAATACCATTTTCATCAGTACATAGATGACCATTTGTGGGCATAGGAATTTTGATGCCTTTGCAATCTTGCATGCCGAATTTCTTCAGGACATCCTTGAGGTATTTCTCCTGAGATATGAATATGCCATTGCGCCATTGACGAATTTGAAGACCTAAGAAGAATTTCAACTCTCCCATCATAGACATTTGATATTATTCACTCATCATATAGGCAAATTCATCACTATAACGTTGGTCAGTACAGCCAAAGATGATATCATCAACATATATTTGGCACACAAACAGTTCACCATCATAAGATTTAGTAAAGAGAGTGGGATCGAGTGAACCGGGTGTGAAGCCTTTCTTCATGAAGAATTCCTTCAATGTATCAAACCACGCCCGTGGGGCCTGCTTGAGGCCATAGAGGGCCTTGTTAAGTCTGAAGACTTTGTCAGGATGTTTTGGATCTTCAAAACCTGGGGGTTGAGCAACATATACTTCTTCCTCAAGCTTACCATTGAGGAATGCACTTTTCACATCCATTTGGTATAAGATGATATCATGATGGTTAGCATAAGCAAGCAATATGCGAATAGCCTCAAGTCTAGCAACAGGTGCAAAATTTTCATCGAAATCAATTCCTTCAACCTGTGTGTAGCCTTGAGCTACTAGTCGTGCCTTATTCCTCACCAAAACACCATTTTCATCTTGCTTGTTGCGGTAGATCCACTTTGTGCCAATGATGTTTTGCTTGCGAGGATCGGGACAACTGTCTAGTTCCCATACGTTCTTGAGCTGGAACTGATGTAATTCTTCTTGCATGGCCTGAATCCACTCAGGCTCCAGAAATGCTTCATCTACCTTAGTAGGCTCTGTGATAGAGACAAAAGCAAAGTGCCCACAAAAGTTAGATAGATGTGAAGCTTTTGAGCGTGTGAGAGGACCTGCTGCTCTAATGTCATCGATGATCTTCTCCACTTGCACTTCTTTTGCAACGCGAGGATGAGCTGGTTGTCGTTGAGGAATTTTATCAGCATTTTCTTCAGCATCAATTTCCTCAGCATTTTCTTCAGGTGCATCAGCTCGATGTTCTTCATGTTCTGGAATAAATTCTTCAGCAAATTCTTCAGTAGGAATGACATCTTCAGTAGCCTTGTGCTTGATAGAATCCTCAGGTGCTGGTTCATCTAACACAGACGGTAGGTGCTCTTTTTGCGAGCCATTAGCTTCATCGAACCGCACATCTACAGTTTCAACAATCTTGTGAAGAACATTGTTGAAGACTCTGTAGGTGTGCGAGTCCTTTCCGTAACCAAGCATAAAACCTTCATGTGCTTTCGGTGCAAATTTAGAGTTGTGATGAGGATCTCTAATCCAGCATTTAGCACCGAAGACTTTGAAATAACTCACATTGGGTTTCTTGTCAGTGAGGAGTTCATATGCAGTCTTCTTGAAGAATTTGTGAAGATATACTCTGTTGATGATATGGCACGCAGTATCAATTGCATCAACCCAGAAACGACGAGGGGTTTTGTACTCATCGAGCATAGTCGAGCCATCTCAGCAAGAGTCCTGTTCTTGCGCTCCACGACGCCATTCTGTTGAGGAGTATAAGGAGCAGATAACTCATGAGTAATACCAAGTTCATCAAGATAGTCACCGAGACCCGAATTTTTGAACTCAGTGCCATTGTCACTTCTGATGTGCTTGATCTTCACACCAAAGTTGGTTGAAGCCCTCAAGGAAAATCGTTTGAAGACTTCCTGCACTTCAATTTTTTAAGAGACAAGGTGTACCCATGTATAACGAGAGTAATCATCAACAATAACAAACCAATATTGAGATGCTTCATTTGAAACAGAGGAATAATGATTAGGACCGAAGAGATCCATATGAAGCAATTCAAATGGACGAGTGGTGGTCATGATAGTCTTCGCTGGATGCTTGGCCTTTGTCATCTTTCCAACTTCACAGGCACCGCACAAGTGATCCTTGAGGAATTTGACATTCTCAATGCCAATGACATGCTTCTTCTTCGCAAGCGTGTTCAAATTCCTCATGCCTGCATGACCAAGTCGTCGATGCCATAGCCACCCTTCTGAAGCTTTTGCAAGTAGGCACACGGCTGGTTGTGAATCTGCAGAGAAATCAACAATATACAAGTCTCCTCTCCTAAAGCCTTCGAAGACTTTGGAATTGTCAGCTTCCATAATCACAACACAACGATACTTGCCAAAGACAACAACCATATCAAGATCACAAAGCATTGAGACAGACATAAGGTTGTATCCTAAGGACTCAACAAGCATGACTTTGTCCATGTGTCGATCCTTTGTGATAGCAACTTTACCTAGAACCAATACCTGACTTTTGCTTTTATCAGCGAAGATGATATGCTTCATGTGGGACTCTGATAAGGGAGCATCCATCAACAGATTCCTGTCACCGGTCATGTGATTTGTACATCCACTATCAAGTACCCATTCAGTGGCTTTGGGTTGATCATCCTGCAGATGAATTAGTGCATCTTACGACCTCATATACTTCAGCACTGAAGAATATGATATCACAATTCATCAGATCAATTTCATCAAGTAGTAAGACAGATAAAACAGAGGGAGAACGTGTGAAATGAAGGTTCATTTCATCATGGTTAGCCTGCGTCCTTTCAGGCATTTTGTCAGGTCCCCAGCAAATTCTTCAGACGTTACAGTACATCTGGAGACCTGACCCTGCAGAAGAGATTAGTTCTTTTTCTTCACCACCCACATCTGAAGGGGTGGCAAAGAGTTCATCACTCTGCGAGCTCCATATGAGAATGGTGGCATAGCGGCCAAACAATTTCGTTTCACATAAGAGCGGTTAGGGTAAGCATATGAATAAGCTGAGAAATTCTTCGAGGACTTATGAACATAATAATTTGAAGAATAGTGCTCATATTCATAGTCCTTGGCTCTTCCCTGCGAAACAGAGTTGTTAGCACGATGATGTTCATATGAGAATTTTGATCCATGTGAGGAATTTGATCCCCTTGAGGAATTTGGTCCGTATGAGGACTTGGATCCATATGAAGAATTTGGTCCATATGAAGAATTTGATCTGGGGTTCCTTTTCTTCACAGGTGGTGTCATGAGGACATTCACCTGAAGACTTTCAAGGCACCTTTTGGGAACCCAGATTTTCTTCATAGGAGAACCATTCCTGTAGTTAGTGCCAACATATCTAGCAAATACTTCACCATTCTGATTTTTGAACAGTTTATAGTTGGAGTCAAGTGACTCATCAGAAGAATGAGAAGATTCACATGTATAGCCAGATAAATTAGATGGATCAACTGGAGGTCCCTTTGCAGCAACCCATGAGGTTTTGGGGTACTGTTTAGGCTTCCAATATGTACCATCAGCATTGAGTTTCCTCTCAAAGGCAATACCCTCTTTCCTAGGGTTCCTGTTGAGGATCTGATGCCCTTTGAGGCTTTTGTACATGCCTGTCATGTACAATTCCTTCAGCCCTGCATCGTCAGTAATACTAGCAATGTCCTCAGATGAGGAATTAGTGAAAGCAGAGGCAGGTGAAGAATCTGTAACATTTGAAGCATTTGAACATTCAGGTGAGGAATTAGCATATTCTCGTTCAATGCATTTCAAACATGGAGGAATAAATTCTTCCTGAGCAGCGCTGATTTGTTGAGCAAGTAATGAATCGCGCTCCTTCTGAAGATCTTCATAACTCACTCTTAGCTTCTCAAGATCTTGCTTCTTTTGAAGGTATTCATAAGAAAGCTTCTCATGATCAGATAAGAGAGTGTTATGATGACTTTGAAGGTTGTCAAACCTGGTCTGAAGTCTCTGACGATTTTTCAGTTAAGGCCTTAGTGCGATCCAATTCTTCACCCAACATATCATCACTTTTGTCTAGCATGTTTTGAACCTTTTCAAAAGCCTTTTGTTGTTGCACAGCAATCTTAGCAAGTTTAGAGTAGCTAGGCTTAAGATTTTCATCAGATTCATCCTCACTAGATTCAGATGAGGCGTATTTGAGTACCTTGGCACCCTTTGCCATGAAGCAATAGGTGGGAGCGTAGTCATCACAGCCTTCATCAGCCTTGTTGGTGAGATCACTTTCTTCAGCGTTGAAGATGGATTTGCTGACGAACGCAGTAGCGAGGGCTAGGCTCGCCACACCAGACTCGGAGTCTTCAGATTGTTCCTCTTCCTCATTTTATTCAGATTCAGCCTCAGAGTCCATTTCCTTGCCAATGAATGCCCGAGCCTTCTTGGAGCTGCTCTTCTTGTGAGACGAAGACTTCAAGGATTTTGATGATGAAGATTTTGAGGATTTCTTCTTTTTCTTCGCATCATCAGAACTGTAATCCTTGTATTTCTTCTTCTTTGATTCCTTTTCCCACTGAGGACAATCTTGAATGTAATGTCCTGGTTTCTTGCACTTGTGACAAAGCCTCTTCTTGTAGTCATTGGATGAGGAATCATTGCTCCTTGAAGGTTTTCCAAAGCGACCATGTCTTGAGAACTTCTGGAATTTCTTCACAAGCAGTGCTAGATCATGACTTAGTTCTTCAGGATCACCAAGGCTGCTACCAGAGTCTTCATCTTCGGACTCAGATACTACCTTGGCCTTCAGTGCACGAGATCTGCCATAGCTCGAGCAAGCTGGAACTCATGAGTGTTTAGCCTCTCAAGGATATCCGCGGGGTCAAGTGACTTGTAATCAGCACGCTCTTGTATCATCAGTGCCAGAGTATCAAATGAGGAATCAAGCGACCTTAGAAATTTCTTCACCAGCTCATGGTCGGTGATGTCAGTGGCACCAAGTGCTTGCAGCTCATTTGAGATGTCCATGAGGCGATCGAAGGTTTGCTGAACATTTTCATTGTCGAGTCTTTTGAAGCGGTTGAAGAGATTGCGAAGAACATCAACTCGAGAGTCACGCTGAGTTGAAACTCCTTCATTGACTTTGGACAGCCTATCCCAGATAAGCTTAGCAGTTTCCAAAGAACTCACTCTACCATACTATCCTTTACTCAGATGGCCACATATGATATTCTTCGCTTGGGAATCGAGTTGCTTGAATCTCTTCACATCGGTAGCGTTCAGTGAGGGTGAGATGGAGGGAACACCATTTTCCACAACGTACCAGAGATCGTTATCAATTGCCTCAAGATGCATTCGCATCTTATTCTTCCAGTAGGGGTAGTCTGTCCCATCGAAGGTAGGACACCCAGCAGAGACCTTGATCATACCTGCGGTCGACATAACTAAAACTCCAGGTGGTTAAACCAAAATCATACAGAACAAGGGAGTACCTTGCTCTGATACCAATTGAAAGTGCGTTATATCGACTAGAGGGGGGGGGTGAATAGGCGATTTTTATGAAATTCTTCACTGAGAATTTGCTCGTGACGAAATTCCTTAACGAAGAACTAATAGCAGCGGAATAAGTACTCAGAAGTAAACATGGCAGATTACATGCATGGTCATCATGATGAAATGAAGACTAACACAGAGTACAGAAAGCGTAAACACAGGATAACTCTAGATGAAGACAAAACAGACTGAAGAAATTGAACTGAGGAAATTGAGAAAGTCTTTAGTCAAAGTCTTCAAGCACAGATATGAACGAACACACAACACAGTAACGAGGAAATGAAAGTGTTGAGGAAATAGAACCAGTAAGCTTGGTGAAGACAATGATTTGGTAGACCAGTTCCAACTGCTGTCTCAGTTGTACATCTGGTTGGAGCGGCTGAGTATTTAAACTCGAGGACACCTAGTCCCGGACACACAGTCCTCACCGTATTCTCCTTGAGCTAAGGACACACAGTCCTCGCCCAATCACTCGTGGTAAGTCTTCAGGTGACTTCCAAACCTTCACAGACTAGGTCACTCGGCGATCCACAATTCCTCTTGGATGCTCTAGACCATGACGCCTAACCGTCTGGAAGAAGCACAGTCTTCAAAGGTAACAAGCGTCGAATCCACACAGGATCAATCTCTTCAGTGATGCTCAATCACTTTAGGTTTGTAGGTGTTTTGGGTTTGGGTTTGGTTTTTCCTCACTTGATGATTTTTGCTCAAAGTCCTCGGAGGATGGGTTGCTCTCAAATGACAAGTGTCAAGTTCACGCGGAGCAGCCAACCAACTAGTGGTTGTAGGGGGCGGCTATTTATAGCCTAGGGAGCAGCCCGACATGATAAGACATAAATGCCCTTCAATGATATAACCGTTAGGTGGACAAGATATTTTGGGACAGCTGGCGCGTAGCACAACAACGGTTGGAAATTTGAGGTTCAAATTCCTCAGGGCTATCATGTTCCTCACTGTGTAGGCAATTCGCACTGGCGAATTCCTAACTCCTCAGTCAGAGCAAAGTCCTCAGTGACCAGAAGAACTGCGTCTCTGTCACTGAAGAATTTGACTGAACTGTATGAGATTTCCAATGGCTTCACTCGAAGGGATTGGTAGGTGTAGGATTTGAGTTGAGCATCACATGGAGATTTTCTCCTTAGTATTTCCTCGACCCCCTTTAACAGTACGGTGTTTCCTATGACTCAAGAAAAAGAAAATGAAACTACAAAAACAAAAGTCTTCACGCTTCATGTTCCTCGAATGAATACCAAGTCTTCAAGGTCACACCAATTTCTTCACTTTCAAAGTCTTCAGAAAGTCTTCAGTGTATCAAAGTCTTCAGTCGAAGAACTTCATTTTTAGGGGTCGACTTTCTCTGTAAATATCAAACTCCTCATAGACTTATAGACCTGTGTACACTCATAAACACATTAGATACTTAACCTATAAGTCTTCAATACACCAAAATCACTAAGGGGCACTAGATGCACTTACAAGCGGTAGATCTTCACAAAGTAGGCGTTCTCCTTGCCCTTACAAACTCCTTGGTTCAACTCCACAATCTTGTCGGAGGCTCCCAAGTGACACCTAGCCAATCTAGGAGACACCACTCTCCAAGAAGTAACAAATGGTGTGTTGATGATGAACTCCTTGCTCTTGTGCTTCAAATGATAGTCTCCCCAACACTCAACTCTCTCTCACGGGATTTGGATTTGGTGGAAAGAAGATTTGAGTGGAAAGCAACTTGGGGAAGGCTAGAGATCAAGATTCATATGGTAGGAATGGAATATCTTGGTCTCAACACAAGTGTAGGTGGTTCTCTCTCAAAAAATGTAGGTTGGAAGTGTAGGTTCGTTCTGACGGCTCTCTCCACGTATGAAGAGGAGGTGGAGGGGTATTTATAGCCTCCACACAAAATCTAACCGTTACACACAACTTGCCAAACTTGGTGGGACCGAATTGATAAACTCGGTCGGACCGATTCAGCAAATCTAGTGACCGTAAGGATTTTCGGTGGGACCGACATGCAACTCGGTAGGACCGATATGGTTAGGGTTAGGGCATAACGTAATCTCAGTGAGACCGATTACACAAACTTGGTGAGACCGATTTTGGTAATAAGCTAACCAGAGAGTTGGTCAGGTAAACTCAGTGGGACCGATTCGCTCATTTCGGTGAGACCGAAATGTTACGAAGGGGTGACAGAGAGTTTGCATTGCAATCTCGGTGCTACCGATTGCAAGTTTCGGTTAGACCAAAATTATTGCAATAGGCAACAGAGAGATTACAACCCCATCTCGGTGAGACCTAGATCCCTACCGGTGAGACCGATTTGCCTAGGGTTATTGGCAGTGGCTATGACGTCTGAACTCGGTGGCGTCAGATAGAAAGAATCAGTGGGGTAGAGTTTGACTTCTGGTTTAGGTCATATGTGGATGTGAGAATGTAGTTGAGGGCTTTGGAGCATATCACTAAGCACTTTGAGCAAGAACCTCATTAAGCAACACCTCATCCCTCCTTGATAGTATTGGCTTTTCCTATAGACTCAATGTGATCTTGGATCACTAAAATAGAAAATGTAGAGTCTTGAGCTTTGATCTTGAGCCAATCCTTTGTCCTTAGCATTTTGAAGGGGTTTCACATCCTCTAGTCCATGCCACCTCATTGTTGAACTTATGTGAAACATAGTAGGTAAAAGTGTTAGTCCAACAAGAGATATGTTGACATTAATTACCAAAACCACCTAGGAAGCACTTGTGCTTTCAATCTCCCCCTTTTTGGTAATTGATGACAACATGCATCAAAGCTTTAGATAAAGATGTAGTGATTAGCAAGTAAAGCTTTGGAAAGACATGTAACATGCATAGGCTCCCCCTACATGTATGCAATCATGTGAATATGGAATATAGGAGCATGTGAATGCATAGACATGACAGAGTAAGCAATGTGTTACATGTATCTTGGCTATAAGCATCAGAGCAAATGATATGAATATGATAAATGTACCTTCATGCTCATGAGTCCTTCTTGCCAACAGTATGTACATCAGCAAGAATTTCTCATGCTCATGACTGTGATGCATATACTTACCTTATGGTCTTGAGTTGGCTTAGGATCGGATGAACCTGCGTAAACAAGGTTAGATAACACAGATACACCTACTGGCCAGAACAAACAAAAGAAACCACAAGAGTACCAAGCCTGGGATGACATGTAGAGTGAGTACTAAGTACCGCATTGGATATAGACATGTCCCCAAAGGTAAAGATGTGCAATGAATTCAAGGATTTCCTTCCCTTAGATGTCTTGCTCCCCCCGAATCTAACATGGGATATTGGGAGAAGATAGGGAACAAAAAATCAGAGCAAAAACAGAGCTCAAAGGAAATAAACAGAGTTAATGCAAATGAGCAAATATGAACATGTCTTTCCCCTCTTGAAGACATGTGACTTCTCTCCTCTTGAACACCAAGCATCTGGGGTTATCGATGATTGCTCTTCCTTCCCTTGAGTATTCTCTCCCCCTATAGATATAATTAAGCTTTGATGTGATCTCTCTCCCCCTTTGACATCAATTTCCAAGAAGGGTTCTTCTGGATTTTTTTTCATGATGGGTTTGGTCCTTGAGTCACAAAACAAAGCAGCTAGTTGAATGGGATGCTGGTCGAGGACAAGATTCATAGAGTGGAGCTGGATAAAAAATGTAGAAACAAGTGGCAAGATGTCTTTCCTGTAGTGAAATCGGTGACACCGAGTTGATTGGTTCGGTTGTACCGAGAGGATTCGGTTGGACTGAAAGCATCAGACCGGTGAGACCGAGTTCATCGCAGAGAAAACACTTGTCACCTCAGCTCACTAGACAAGTAAGATCTCACAAGGATTTGCAAGGAATTAACTGAGAGATTTGCAAGGAATTAACTGAGAGATTTGCAATGAATTGGATGTAGAAAATGCAGAACAGAAAATAAAAGAGAGGAAACTAACATGAATCTAGATGAAGTTTTTTGTTGTTGTTTTGAAGAGGGAAACAAATATGCATGAGACAAATGCAAGAGCTCAGAAAAGAACACAAGAGAACTTCATCTAGAATTGGGCAGTGACAAAGTCACCTATGTTAGAGTATATTGACTTAGGAGTCAAGTGAGATCACTTGATCTTTGGTCATACTCATCGTTTGAGCTCAAAATGGGGTTACCATTTTTCGTTAAAGCATCTTGATGTATTCACATCTTGTTGAGTTGCTTTATCCCATGACTCGGAGTAAAGCTTCTCTAAGATGGAATAACATACCTTGGGTGGTGGCATTGATCATTATCATGTAGTTGAACTTGCGTGGGGTGCTCAAGGTTGATGTAGCTCATCAAGAGTTGGGAGCACCACTTGGAGTTTGAGTTCATCTACCTACATGGGTTAGTTAGTGCAAGGAAGGGCACTTGTGTATCTGATACATCTCCAACGTATCTATAATTTTTGATTGCTCCATGCTATATTATCTACTGTTTTGGACCATATTGGGCTTTATTTTCCACTTTTATATTATTTTTGTGACTAACCTATTAACCAGAGGCCTAGCCCAGAATTGCTGTTTTTTTTCCTATTTCAATGTTTCGAAGAAACGGAATATCAAACGGAGTCCAAGCGGAATGAAACCTTCGGGAACGTGATTTTCTCACCGAACATGATCCAGGAGACTTGGACCCTACGCCAAGGCAGCACCGAGGTGGGCACGAGGTAGGGGGCACGCCCTACCCCCCCAGGCGCGCCCCCACCCTCATGGGGCCCACGAAGCTCCACCGACGTACTTCTTCCTCCTATATATACCTACGTACCCCCAAACGATCAAATACGGAGCCAAAAACCTGATTTCACTGCCGCAACCTTCTGTACCCATGAGATCCCATCTTGGGGCCTGTTCCGGAGCTCCGCCGGAGAGGGCATCCACCACGGAGGGCTTCTACATCATCATAGCCCCTCCAATGAACTGTGAGTAGTTTACCTCAGACCTTCGGGTCCATAGTTAGTAGCTAGATGGCTTCTTCTCTCTTTTTGGATCTCAATACAATGTTCTTCCCCTCTCTCGTGGAGATCTATTCGATGTAATCTTCTTTTTGCGGCGTGTTTGTTGAGACCAATGAATTGTGGGTTTATGATCAAGTCTATCTATGAACAATATTTGAATCTTCTCTGAATTTTTTTATGTATGATTGGTTATCTTTGCAAGTCTCTTCGAATTATCAGTTTTGTTTGGCCTACTAGATTGGTTTTTCTTGCAATGGGAGAAGTGCTTAGCTTTGGGTTCAATCTTGCGGTGTCCTTTCCCAGTGACAGTAGGGGCAGCGAGGCACGTATTGTATTGTTGCCATCGAGGATAACAAGATGGGGTTTTTATCATATTGCATGAAACTATCCCTCTACATCATGTCATCTTGCTTAAGGCATTACTCTGTTTTTAACTTAATACTCTAGATGCATGCTGGATAGCGGTCGATGAGTGGAGTAATAGTAGTAGATGCAGGCAGGAGTCGGTCTACTTGTCTCGGACGTGATGCCTGTATACATGATCATACCTAGATATTCTCATAACTATGCTCAATTCTGTCAATTGCTCAACAATAATTTGTTCACCCATCGTAGAAATACTTATGCTCTTGAGATAAGCCACTAGTGAAATCTATGCCCCCCGGGTCTATCTTCATCATATTAATCTTCCATCACTTTATTATTGCTTTGCTTTTTTACTTTGCTTCTATTTTACTTTGCATCTTTATCACAAAAATACCAAAAATATTATCTATCATCTCTATCAGATCTCACTGTCATAAGTGACCGTGAAGGGATTGACAACCCCTTATCGTGTTGGTTGCGAGGAGTTATTTGCTTTGTGCAGGTATGAGGGACTCGTGCGTAGCCTCCTACTAGATTGATACCTTGGTTTTCAAAAACTAAGGGAAATACTTACGCTACTTTGCTGCATCATCCTTTCCTCTTCGGGGAAATCCAACGCTGTGCTCAAGAGGTAGCAGTATCCAAAATGACAATCATGAGACTCAACATAGAATTTGTCAAAGGATATGTTTGAATGGTTGCGTGCTTCCTTGTCTTCATCCACCATTGTGTAGAGACTTTGTGATATAGAAATTGCTCAGGATGTGAGTGATTTGCAAACTCATAGATTTAGATTCATCCAAGTACCTACACGGGTTACATAACATGCAAGGTGCAAATATATCCAAGACATAAGATAGTCATCATAAGATAAATATCAAGGATTAGTCAAAGGCTCATGCCTTGCATGTATCAAATGGAGTTCCAACTCCAAGTTTGTAGCATCAATGATGTTCAGTTCACCTCTTAACCTGCAAAACACTTTCTCATCAAGTGGTTTGGTAAATATATCCGCTAATTGCTTATCGGTGCGAACATGCTTAAGGTTAATGTCCCCTTTGGCAACATGATCTCGAATGAAATGATGAGGAACTTCAATATGCTTAGTTCGAGAATGTTGCACGGGATTGTGAGCAATTTTGATAGCACTTTGATTGTCACAAAGCAATGGAACATGTTTCACATATATCCCATAATCTTTAAGAGTTTTGGTCATCCAAAGTAATTGAGCACAACATGATCCAGCGGCAATGTATTCCGCTTCGGCGGTGGATAAGGATACCGAGTTTTGTTTCTTGGAGGACCAAGACACAAGAGATCTACCAAGAAATTAACAAGTACCCAAAGTGGACTTTCTATCAACCTTGTCTCCGGCATAGTCCGAGTCAGAGTAGCCAACAAGATCAAAGGAAGCCCTCCTTGGATACCAAATGCCAAAATTTGGTGTATGGGTTAAGTATCTCACTATCCTTTTCACGGCCTTAAGATGACATTCTTTAGGAGCGGCTTGATATCGTGCACACACGCACACACTTAGCATAATATCGGGACGTGGAGCACATAGATATAACAATTAACCAATCATAGAGCGATAAACCTTTTGATCAACCGGTTCACCATCTTTGGTTAAATCAAGATGTCCACTAGTAGGCATGGGTGTATTCATACCTTTGCATTCTTGCATATTGAACTTCTTGAATAAGTCCTTGGTGTACTTCGTTTGAGATACAAAGGTACCTTCCTTAGTTTGCTTGATTTGCAAACTGAGAAAGAACTTGAGTTCACTCATCATCGACATCTCAAACTTCTCCGACATTAGCTTTCCAAACTTTTCACTAAAATGAGGGTTAGTTGATCCAAATATAATATCGTCAACATAAATTTGGCACACAAATAGTTCTCCATTAACCCTTTTAGTAAAAAGAGTAGAATCTATTTTTCCAATTTCAAAGCCTTTTTCAATAAGGAACTTGGTCAAGCATTTATACCATGCTCTAGGAGCTTGTTTAAGACCATAAAGGGCTTTGTGGAGTTTGTAAACATGATTAGGTTTCTTAGACAAATCCGGGAGGTTGCTTAACATAAACTTCCTCCTCTATTTCACCATTTAGAAAAAGCACTTTTAATGTCCATTTGGTACAAGGTGATATCATGATGATTAGCATAGGCAAGTAAGATGCGAATGGACTCAAGTCTAGCAACGGGGGCATATGTCTCACCATAGTCCATACCTTCGACTTGAGTGTAGCCTTGGGCGACTAGGCGTGCTTTCTTGCGAACGACTTGACCATCTTCATCTTGCTTGTTGCGAAACATCCATTTGGTACCGATGATGTTGTGGTTGTTGTCGGGCTTTTCGACCAATGTCCATACTTGATTTCTCTCAAAGTTGTGTAGCTCTTCATGCATAGCGTTTATCCAATCCGGATCATCCAATGCTTCTTCAACCTTCATAGGTTCAATGCTAGAGATGAATGAGTAATGTTCACAAAAGTTAGCTAAACGAGTTTTAGAGCGAGTGATTCTCCCGGTTTGGATATCATTGTAGATTTGCTCGACGGGATGATCTTTGGCAATTCTTGCTCGAACTCGTGAAAGCTTTTGTTTGGGTCTTGGTTGAACATCTTCTTCATCTTGTTCTTCTTCTTGGCCTTCTTCATTGTTGACGTTGTCATTCTCTTGTCGTGGTGGAGAAGGAGGTTGTTGATGTTCATTTTGGTGTGCTTCCTCGTTTTTTTCATCTTGGCGTGTCCCACTCATGTATGCTTCCGTATCAATTCTTGGTTCACCTTGTCATGAGGTAGAAGCTTCCACTTGGACTGACGAGGTACTCTCCTTCACCTCCGTTGGACGAATATTGCCAATAGACAAGTCTTGGATTGCTTCCGAAGGGTCTTTGTCTCCTACATCAATTGGCAATTGCTCTACTTTCTAGCCGTTAGATTCATCAAACTTCACATCTACAGTCTCTTCAACCTTTAGGGTGAAATTATTGTAGACACGGTAAGTGTGAGAGTTTGAGCCATAACCAAGTAGGAAACCTTCATGAGATTTAGGAGAAAATTTGGAACGACGATGCTTCTCAAGAATGTAGCACTTTGAGCCGAATACTCGAAAGTATCCAACTTGGGGTTTGTTACCGGTGAGGAGCTCGTATGCCGTCTTGCCTAGTAGCTTGTGAATATACAAGCGATTTGTTGCATGACAAGCTGTCTCAACCGCTTCCGCCCAAAAGTGTTTTGGCGTCTTGTACTCATCAAGCATCGTTCTCGCCATCTCAATAAGAGTCCGGTTCTTCCTCTCAACGACTCCATTTTGTTGAGGTGTGCACGTAGCCGAGAACTCATGTGAAATCCCTTCTTCGTCAAGAAAGGTACCCACATTTGCGTTCTTGAACTCCGTTCCGTTGTCGCTTCGAACCTTCTTGATCTTCACGTCAAATTGATTTTGGGCCTTCCTAGCAAAGTTTTTGAAGATCTTTTGGACCTGGGATTTGTCATCAAGAAAGAACACCCGCGTAAATCTTGAAAAATCATCCACTATGACTAGTCCAAATGAGTTACCACCGAGACTCTTGTAGGCATTTGGACCAAAGAGATCCATGTGAAGTAGCTCGAGTGGTCTTCTCGTGGTCATGATATTCTTCACGCGATGACTTCCTCCAACTTGTTTTCCTGCCTGACAAGCACTTCAAAGTCTATCCTTGTCAAATATGACATCTTTTATTCCAAGGATATGATCACCTTTAATAAGCTTATCAAGATTTCGCATGCCAACATGACCTAGCCTTCTATGCCACAGCCAACCCTTAGAAGATTTAGCAATTAAGCAAGTTCTAGGTTGAGCCTTTTTAGTGAAATCAACAATGTAAAGATCACCTCTACGTATACTGGTAAAAACCATTTTACGATTGTCTCTACGAAACACTTGGCAATCTACTTCAGTGAATAGGACATTGAAACTGAAATCAGCAAGTCTAGAAACTGAAAGTAAATTGTATCTAGGAGATTCAACGAGCATGACATTTTGTATGGAGCTATCATGTGAGATGGCCACCTTACCGAGGCCAACCACCTTACCCTTTGAGTTATCACCAAAGGTGACATATTTTCTAGGGCCGTCATTTTCAGCAAGCTCTCGGAACATGTCTTTATCTTCGGTCATGTGATCGGTACATCCACTATCAAGGACCCATTCCTTTCCTCTAGACATGTAGCCGCGAAGATTTGCCATAAGACCAAAGTGTCTCATTGCATCATCAAGATCATAGTCACTATCATCATCCTCATCATAGTATCCATGTTCAGCATCATCTTGTGATTGATCAATTCCTAGAGAGGGTAATTCATTAGACAAATGATCATTTCTATGATTGTCTTTATGGATTCTAATAGCTTCAGAAATGATATTGCTAATGATTCCAACATCTCCTATGGCACGCATGAGATTTGTAAGCTCAAATAGACAATCACCAAAGCTAGGATCACTAGAATTCATCTTACTCAAGGCAATAGACTTATGGAGAATTTCGTCTAGATTTTTCAAGGAATAATCTGGAAATCGTTCCTCAAGAAATCTCCATATGGTATAGGCGCAATCAAGAGTAGGCAAACTAGCAATCAAGTTCTTGGGCAATCCTCTTATGATAAGATTGATTGTCCTAAGATTGCGAATCATGTCAAGATCCTCTTTGGGTGTGGGATGCAAAGGATCAATATGAGGTGCACAAGGGCTAGCAATATACTTGTTCAAATGATATTCATTGAAAATCTCAAGCATCTCATTTTTCCACTCATCAAAATACTCTCCAACAAGAATAGGCACTCTATGTCTACGACTCCCCAAAGTAGACACATCCATCTTCCTCCAATGGTGATTAAACCAAGGCAATGGAGACCAAAGCTCTGATACCAATTGAAAGGATCGAGAAGAGGTGTCTAGAGGGGGGTGATTAGACACTAAGTACCAAAAGTTACAGTTTTTAATTTCTTTGAGTTGAAATGGAGTTTTAACACAAGTTTAACAAACTCAATACATATCAAGCAAGCATGCAAAGGGTATATGAGCAGCGGAAAGTAAAGCATGCAACTTGCAAGAATGTAAAGGGAAGGGTTTGGAAAATTCAAACACAATTGGAGACACGGATGTTTTTGCCGTGGTTCCGATAGGTGGTGCTATCGCACATCCACGTTGATGGAGACTTCAACCCACGAAGGGTAACGGTTGCGCGAGTCCACGGAGGGCTCCACCCACGAAGGGTCCATGAAGAAGCAACCTTGTCTATCCCACCATGGCCGTCGCCCACGAAGGACTTGCCTCACTAGCGGTAGATCTTCATGAAGTAGGCGATCTCCTTGCCCTTACAAACTCCTTGGTTCAACTCCACAATCTTGTCGGAGGCTCCCAAGTGACACCTAGCCAATCTAGGAGACACCACTCTCCAAGAAGTAACAAATGGTGTGTTGATGATGAACTCCTTACTCTTGTGCTTCAAATGATAGTCTCCCCAACACTCAACTCTCTCTCACAGGATTTGGATTTGGTGGAAAGAAGATTTGAGTGGAAAGCAACTTGGGGAAGGCTAGAGATCAAGATTCATATGGTAGGAATGGAATATCTTGGTCTGAACACAAGTGAGGTGGTTCTCTCTCAGAAAATGTAGGTTGGAAGTGTAGGTTCGTTCTGATGGCTCTCTTCACGAATGAAGAGGAGATGGAGGGGTATTTATAGCCTCCACACAAAATCTAACCGTTCCACACAACTTGCCAAACTCGGTGGGACCGAATTGATAAACTCGGTCGGACCGATTCAGCAAATCTAGTGACCGTTTGGATTTTTGGTGGGACCGACTGCAACTCGGTAGGACCAATATGGTTAGGGTTAGGGCATAACGTAATCTCGGTAAGACCAATTACACAAACTCGGTGAGACCAATTTTGGTAATAAGCTAACCAGAGAGTTGGTCAGGTAAACTCAGTGGGACCGATTCGCTCATTTCGGTGAGATCGAAATGTTACGAAGGGGTGACAGAGAGTTTGCATTGCAATGTCGGTGCTACCGATTGCAAGTTTCGGTGAGACCGAAATTATTGCAATAGGCAACAGAGAGATTACAACCCCATCTCGGTGAGACCGAGATCCCTATCGGTGAGACCGATTTGCCTAGGGTTTGTGGCAGTGGCTATGACATCTGAACTCTGTGGCGCCGGATAGAAAGAATCGGTGGGGCCGAGTTTGACTTTTGGTTTAGGTCATATGTGGATGTGAGAATGTAGTTGAGGGCTTTGGAGCATAACACTAAGCACTTTGAGCAAGAGCCTCATTAAGCAACACCTCATCCCTCCTTGATAGTATTGGCTTTTCCTATAGACTCAATGTGATCTTGGATCACTAAAATAGAAAATGTAGAGTCTTGAGCTTTGAGCTTGAGCCAATCCTTTATCCTTAGCATTTTGAAGGGGTTTCACATCCTCTAGTCCATGCCACCTCATTGTTGAGCTTATGTGAAACATAGTAGGTAAAAGTGTTAGTCCAACAAGAGATATGTTGACATTAATTACCAAAACCACCTAGGGAGCACTTGTGCTTTCAGAGACTTCATATCTCTCAATCCGGGCATTTGCTTGAAATATTAACTTCAACTCCTGGAACATCTCATATGCTCCATGACGTTCGAAACGTCGTTGAAGTCCCGGTTCTAAGCCGTAAAGCATGGCACACTGAACTATCGAGTAGTCATCAGCTTTGCTCTGCGAGACGTTCACAACATCTGGCGTTGCTCCTGCAGCGGGTTTGGCACCTAGCGGTGCTTCCAGGGCGTAATTCTTCTGTGCAGCAATGAGGATAATCCTCAAGTTACGGACCCAGTCCGTGTAATTGCTACCATCACCTTTCAACTTAGCTTTCTCTAGGAACGCATTAAAATTCAACGGAACAACAACACGGGCCATCTATCTACAACAACATAGACATGCAAAATACTATCAGGTACTAAGTTCATGATGAATTAAAGTTCAATTAATCATATTACTAAAGAACTCCCACTTAGATAGACATCCCTCTAATCATCTAAGTGATCACATGATCCATATCAACTAAACCATGTCCGATCATCGCGTGAGATGGAGTAGTTTTCAATGGTGAACATCACTATGTTGATCATATCTACTATATGATTCACGCTCGACCTTTCGGTCCCAGTGTTCCGAGGCCATATCTGCATATGCTAGGCTCGTCAAGTTTAACCCGAGTGTTCTGCGTGTGCAAAACTGGCTTGCACCCGTTGTATGTGAACATAGAGCTTATCACACCCGATCATCACGTGGTGTCTCGGCACAAAGAACTTTCGCAAAGGTGCATACTCAGGGAGAACACTTGTACCTTGATATTTAGTGAGAGATCATCTTATAATGCTACCGCTAAACTAAGCAAAATAAGATGCATAAAGGATAAACATCAGATGCAATCATTATAAGTGATATGATATGGCCATCATCATCTTGTGCCTTTGATCTCCATCTTCAAAGCACCGCCATGATCACCATCGTCACCGGCGCGACACCTTGATCTCCATCATAGCATCGTTGTCGTCTCACCAACTATTGCTTCTACGACTATCGCTACCGCTTAGTGATTAAGTAAAGCAATTACATGGCGATTGCATTTCATACAATAAAGCGACAACCATATGGTTCCTGCCATTTACCGATAACTTCATTACAAAACATGATCATCTCATACAATAAAATTTAGCATCATGTCTTGACCATATCACATCACAACATGCTCTGCAAAAACAAGTTAGACATTCTCTACTTTGTTGTTGCAAGTTTTACGTGGCTGCTACGGGCTGAGCAAGAATTGTTCTTACCTACGCATCAAAACCACAACGATTTTTTGTCAAGTATGTGATGTTTTAACCTTCAACAAGGACCGGGCGTAGCCACACTCGATTCAACTAAAGTTGGAGAAACTGACACCCGCCAGCCACCTGTGTGTGAAGCACGTCGGTAGAACCAGTCTCGTGTAAGCATACGTGTAATGTCGGTCCGGGCCGCTTCATCCAACAACACCGCCGAACCAAAGTATGACATGCTGGTAAGCAGTATGACTATTATCGCCCACAAGTCACTTGTGTTCTACTCGTGCATATAACATCTACGCATAAACCTGGCTCGGATTCCACTGTAGGGGAACGTAGTAATTTCAAAAAAAAATCCTACGCGCACACAAGATCATGGTGATGCATAGCAATGAGAGGGGAGAGTGTTGTCTACGTACCCTCATAGACCGCAAGCGGAAGCGTTATGACAACGCGGTTGATGTAGTCGTACGTCTTCACGATCGACCGATCCTAGCACCGAAAGTACGGCACCTCCGTGATCTGCACACGTTCGGTTGGTGACGTCCCATGAAGTCATGATCCAGCAGAGTGTCGAGGGAGAGCTTCGTCAGCATGACGGTGTGATGACGGTGATGATGAAGCTACCGGCACAGGGCTTCGCCTAAGCACTGCAACGATATGACTGAGGTGGATTATGGTGGAGGGGGGCACCGCACACGGCTAAGAGATCAATGATAAACTTGTGTGTCTATGGGGTGCCCCCTCCCCCATATATAAAGGATTGGAGGAGGGGGAGAGGGCCGACCTCCTAGGCGCGCCCAAGGGGGAGTCCTACTCCCGGTGGGAGTAGGATCCCTCCTTCCCTAGTTGGAGTAGGAGAGGGAAGGAAGGGGGAGAAGGAGAGAAGGAAAGGGGGCTGCCCCCCTCCCAATTCGGATTGGGCTTGGGGAGCGCGCCGCCACCTTGGTCGCCTCCTCCTCCTTTCCACTATGTCCCATTAAGGCCCATTGACTCCCCAAGGGGGTTCCGGTAACCCCCCCGGTACTCTGGTATATGCCCGAACTCTCTCGAAACCTTTCCGATGTCCAAACATAGTCATCCAATATATTGATATTTATGTCTTGACCATTTCGAGACTCCTCACGATGTCCGTGATCATATCCGGGACTCTGAACTACCTTCGGTACATCAAAACACAAAAACTCATAATACTGATTGTCACCGAACGTTAAGCGTGTGGACCCTATAGGTTCGAGAACTATGTAGACATGACCGAGACTCATCTACGGTCAATAACCAATAGCGGAACCTGGATGCTCATATTGGTTCCTACATATTCTACGAAGATCTTTACCGGTCGAACCGCATACCAAAATATGTTGTTCCCTTTGTCATCGGTATGCTACTTGCCCGAGATTCGATCGTCGGTATCTCAATACCTAGTTCAATCTTGTTACCGGTGAAAGGATCGAGATGAACCTAGAGGGGGGTGAATAGGTACAAGTACAAATTTTAATTATTACTTAGCAGTTTTAGGCAATAATGCGGAATATGAAGATGAGCCTAACAATTGCAAGTGTAGTACTAAGAGCTAAGCAGGATAAACAAGTAGCACAAGTATGTAAGTAAGCAAGCACAATATGATATAAGTAAGTGCTAAGAGACAAGTAACCACAAGTAGAGAGTTAGGGTTAGGAATAACCGCAACTCCGGGAGACGAGGATGTATGTCGATGTTCACTTCCTTGGAGGGAAGCTACGTCACTGTTAGACCTTGAGATAACACCACGGAGGCGTTTTCTCAACCACTAGTGGTAGACCTTGGGGTGGTCTCCAAACCCTCACAAACTTTTTTGGGGGTAATCACAATGGTCGATTCCTCTTCGAAAGACTCCTACCGCCTGGGAGTCTCCAACCTCCAAGAGTAACAAGAACGATGGGGAAAAGCTCAAGACTTGCTCAAATCACGAATTCCTTTGGTGCAAAGAAGGGGAAGGAGTGGATCTATCACTTGATCGGACAACTTCTCTCAAATGCTCTCAAATCCCTTGGGGATCTAAGTTTTGGTGTGGAGGAGCGTGAGAGAGAGTGAAATGTGTTCTAGGGTTTGTTCAAAGTGAATGGTTAGCCCTCTCCCATGGGGAAGAAGGGTTATATATAGTGTGAGCACAAATATGGCCGTTGTAGTGTAAGTGAATGGGCAGGCCGGACATCCGGGCTAGGGGCCAGACATCCGGCCTGGCAAGGTACGAGGAACAAAAACAGAAGCAGAACAGAAAACAGAGGGGCTGGACATCCGGGGACCAAGCCCGGACATCCGGCATATCAGGAAGGCCCGGATATCCGGCAGATGGCCGGACATTCGGCGCGATCACTAAAAGGTTACAGAACCTCAGCTGCTCCATGGGTAGTAGAGGCCGGACATTCGGCGCATCAGGAAGGCCCGGACATCCAGCATGCAGCACAGCACAAAAGTGCTCTCTGGATGGCTAGGCCCGGATATTCGGCGAGATGGCCGGATATCCGGCATGAGGCCTGGACATCCCGCTTGAAGCCTGGACATCCGACGCGATCACTAAAAGGTTACAGAACCTCAGCTATTCCATGGGTAGTAGAGGCCGGACATTCAGCGTATCAGGAAGGCCTGGACATTCGACGTGCAGCACAGCACAAAAGTGCTCTCTGGATGGCTAGGCCCGGATATCCAGTGAGATGGCCGGATATCCGGCATGAGGCCTGGACATCCCGCTTGAAGCCTGGACATCCGGCAGCCAAGAGACAGAAACAAGAAGGATTTAGCATGTGCATGTATGGCAAGGAGGTTTGTGGCAAGAGCAAGCCTTTAACTAACCCTATCGAACCCCTCTTAATAGTGCGGGATCCTATACTCAAGAAAACAAATATGAAATCAATTTTTATGCTTCATCCTTGAGTAAAATCACTTTGTATGCTCTTGATCCACACACTTCGATGAACCGGGGGCTAACACTTGAGATTTACTGGACAACCATTGTTAGTCCCCTACATGTATATTGTCATCAACATCAAAACATGATGTAAGGGCAAAATTGCTCTTTCAACCGGCAAGTCTCTTTACTCGTTCTGTAATGCATCTTCCCGCAACTAAATCATTAGTCACATTGCTTGCAAGTCTTATAGTGATGTGCATTACCAAAAGGGCCCAGAGATACCTCTCTGACAATCGGAGTGACAAATCCTAATCTCGATCTATGCCAACTCAACAAGTACCATCGGAGACACCTGTAGAGCACCTTTATAATCACCCAGTTACGTTGTGACATTTGGTAGCACACAAAGTGTTCCTCTGGTATTCGGGAGTTGCATAATCTCATAGCCATAGGAACATGTATAAGTCATGAAGAAAGCAATATCAATATACTAAACGATCAAGTGCTAAGCTAACAGAATGGGTCAAGTCAATCACATCATTCTCTAATGATGTGATCCCATTAATCAAATGACAACCCATGTCTATGGCTAGGAAACTTAACCATCTTTGATTCAACGAGCTAGTCAAGTAGATGCATACTAGTGACACTCTGTTTGTCTATGTATTCATAGATGTACTAAGTTTCTGGTTAATACAATTATAGCATGAATAATAAACATTTATCATGATATAAGGAAATATAAATAACAACTTTATTATTGCCTCTAGGGCATATTTCATTCATCAGCCATCGCTGCCGCTTAGTCCCTCCAGTGCCCTTCTCCCCCCCCCCCCCCCCCGCCGCAACCGATGGTTGGCGTCGGGCAAAGCCCGTGCGTGGGACGGCGGCGGCGGAGGGTCTCTCCTCCCGTTCCCGAATCCAAGACGGTGCGGGCGTCCTGATCCACGGGGTGCGGCCCTCCCAGCGGTGTGGCGGATCCCGGAGGCGGTGGTATCGCAGCGGTGCATGGGTGCCCAGATCCATGGGTGTGGGACTCCCGGCAGCGTGTGGGCTCCGGGCTTGGGCGATGGCGTTGGCTCTCTTTTTGGATCGTCCAATATACACCGGCAGGCCCAGGTACTTCCCATTGTATGCCTCGCTAGATATTCCAAGAGTGGCCTTCATAGCATCTTTAGGCTGTGTCAGACAGTTCTTGCTGAACATGATCGCCGGCTTCTCATGGTCAATACATTGTCCCGAACAGCACTCATACACTGCCAGTATACGCTGCAGCTCCTCAGCTTCACTTGCTTTAGCTTTCATAAGTAATACCGAGTCATAAGCAAAGAATAAGTTCGATATAAATGGCGCCCCTGAACAGATTTGTATGCCACTAAAAAACCCTCTTCGCTGGGTGTCATTGAGCAAAGCAGACAACCCCTCTGGGCATATCACAAAGAGGTATGGCGATATGGGGTCGCCCTGCCGGAGTCCCCTGAAAGGCAGAAACTGTTCAGAGAGATCATCATTCACCTTGATCTGGTACCTGACCGTTGTCACACACTTCATCACGAGTCTCACCCAGCTCCTGGAAAAACCAAGTTTGATCATCATTGCTTCTAGAAACGACGACTCGACCCGGTCATATGCCTTGCTCATATCCACCTTAACCGTAGCAAATTCTTCCTTGCCCCCTCTTTTGTTCATCAGAAAATGTGAGATCTCATAGGCCATCAGAATGTTATCTGTGATCAATCTCCCCGGCACAAACGCACTCTGGTTACCGGAAATTATCTGTGGCAGAACAAGCTTGAGGCAATTAGTGAGGACCTTGGAGATGATCTTGTACAAAACGTTACAGAGACTGATCGGCCTCAGATCCTTAATTCTCAGGGGGGGTTGACTTTCGGTATTAGAACCACAATCGTGTCTTTCCACCCCTGCGGGAGCTCCCCTCCCTTTAGAACCTTCCTCGCCTCCTCAGCAATGTTCCTCCCCATCAGATGCCAATATTTCTTAAACACAACAGCCGGCATGCCATCTGGGCCTGGAGCCTTGAGGTCCCCAATATGATCAAGGGTAGCCTTAATCTCCATCTCAGTGAACTCTGCCGTAAGACAATCATTCATGGCCCGTGTTACCTTCGTCGGGACGAACCGGAGTAGTTCTTCATACTGGTTATTTCCATTAGAGGTAAAAAGGCCCAGAAAATAAGACTGAGCATAGTTAGTGAGATCTCTCCCCTCTTCCAGCACTACACCATCCTCTCTAGTAAGGCCCGATCCGGTTGGCTTTCCTCCTCGCCGAGGCATAGCGGAAGAAGAACTTGGTATTCCTATCTCCCTCCTTCAGCCACCACACATGAGCTCTCTACCTCCATTTTATGTCTACTACCTCCTCAAGATGATCCACTAAGCAGCGTAATCGTACTTCCTCCGCAACCTTCTCCGGGGTGATATCCCTCTTCCGGCAATCCTCCAACGCGCGCTTCGCCTGCTTTAGCTTTCTCTCCGAGTCTCCTAACACCGTTCTGCTCCACCTTGTCAGGTCAGCAACCACACCTTTCAGAGCTGTTGCGACATCCGATGCTCCCCACCTCCATGCTTCCTCTACCACCAAGTCACAGCCCTCCTCTCTCAGCCAGCGTGCCACAAACCTGAATACTCCTCCCCCTGCCCTTCTTCAACCACCCATATCAACAGTATCAACCACTATGGGCCGGTGATCCGAATGCCTCGGCAGCTCATTTCGCACTCGAAACTCCGGGAAAGACGTGCACCATTCTATGTTGGCAGCCGCCCTATCTAGACGACCACAAATATATCCTTCCGCCTTTGTGCAGTTGTTCCACCACATGAAGATATCTCCTTCATAGCCTAGATCACTCAGCCTACATCCTTCCAGCGCCTCCCGAAACAAGTTCATACATCCCTCCACCAGATCAACTCCACCCCTCTTCTCCTCATTGCTCAAGATCTCGCTAAAATCTCCCATGCACAGCCATGGCCACCCCTCCTGATGCTACTGCCGAAGAAGATGCATTGTTCTCCAAGTTTCCTTCTTCCTGCTGGCATGTGACTCACCATAGATACCCGTCAATCTCCACACCACCCCATTCTCCTCCGTAATATCTGCATCAATGTGCCGCCTCCCTACTGATCTCAGTGAGAGATTAATTCCCTGCTTCCATAAGATTGCTAGCACTCTACTCCTCCCATCCGGATTCCTCACACACATGTTCACCAACCCCAGTTTCCACCCATATTGCTCCATTTCCTTCTCGAACAGCTTGGTCTCACACAAGAACACCACATCGGGATCCTCCATCCTCTTGAGGTCCAAGAGGCCACGAACTTCCGGGCCGTTCCCGAGTCCCCGGCAGCTCCAACTTACAATTCTCATTTCTCCCGGCAAGGCTGCCGATATTAAGTCTGTTGCATCAACCACCTCCTGGCTTCCACCCTCCGTATCCACCCTCCCCCCTCTTCATGGCTGCACTGTCCTCCCCCTTCTCAGCACCTCTCTTCTAGCCACTCACATTACCAGCCAACACCCTTTCCGCCCCTCCTCCCTTCTCCTCCCTTTGAACCTTCTTATAAGTTTTCGGGACGTATCCTTCCTTCTTCTCCTTCCCTCATCCCTTAGCACGATCCACCATTGTATCCTTCCCCTTGACAAGGCCTACATGCACCTCCTCCTTGTTACCAGCAGGCTTTCCATCATTGTTAGCCTCACCCGACGGCGTGATTGTTCTAACCTCAGATTGATCTACTGTTGGGGAACGTAGCATGCAATTTCAAAAAAAATCATATGCTCACGTAAGATCTATCTAGGAGATGCATAGCAACGAGAGGGGGAGAGTGTGTCCACATACCCTCGTAGACTGAAAGCAGAAACGTCTGACAGCATGGTTGATGTAGTCGAACTTCTTATTGTTCCAACCGATCAAGCACCGAACGGGCGGCACCTCCGAGTTCTGCACATGTTCAGCTCGATGACGTCCCTCAGACTCTTGATCCAGCAAACTGTCGAGGGAGAGTTTCGTCTGAACGATGGCGTGGTGACGGTGATGGTGAAGTGATCCGAGCAGGGCTTCGCCTAAGCACTACGTGAATATGACCGGAGGCGTAAAATGTGGAGGGGGCGTCGCACACGGCTAAAATTGTTTGTTGTGTGTTGTAGTGGTGTCCCTCCCTCATATATATGGGTTTTTTATTTCTGTGCCCCTAGTTCCTTAGCTCTACTCATTCATCCCCACTCTGGTAACTTTTGCTCACTTTTCCCCACTCCCTTGCCCAAAACCCTCAGAACAGGTTACAACAGACGTTGCCATCGGGTCAATGCCTTTGACCGTTAACTCTGACGGGTGGCGCCGTGTAGGGCCGAGTACACCTTTGACCATTACACATATAGTTGTTTCGTATGCTGATGATACGTCTCCATCGTATCTAGAATTTTTTATTGTTCCATGCCAATATTCTACAACTTTTACATACTTTTGGCAACTTTTTATACTATTTTTGGGACTAACATATTGATCCAGTGCCCAGTGCCAGTTCCTGTTTGTTGCATATTTTTGGTTCACAGAAAATCCATATCAAACGAAGTCTAAACGGGATAAAAGCTGACAGAGATTTTTTGGAATATTTATGAATTTTGGGAAGAAGAACCAATGCGAGACGATGCCCGAGGGGGCCACGAGGCAGGGGGCGCGCCCCAGGAGGTCAGGCGCGCCGTGGGCCCTCGTGGCCACCTCGTAAGGCGGTTGGTGTCTTTTTCTACAAGAAAGCCAATATCCAGATAAAAATCGTGTCCAAATTTCAGCTCAATCGGAGTTACGGATCTCCAGGAATATAAGAAACAGTGAAAGGCCAGAATCTGGAGCGCAGAAACAGAGAGAGACAGAGAGACAGATCCAATCTCGGAGGGGCTCTCGCCCGTACCATGCCATGGAAGCCAAGGACCAGAGGGGAAACCCTTCCCCCATCTAGGGAGAAGGTCAAGGAAGAAGAAGAAAAAGGGGGGCTCTCTCCCCCTCTCTCCCGGTGGCGCCGGAACGCCATCAGGGCCATCATCGTGCGACGGCGATCTACACCAACACCTCTGTCATGTTCACCAACATCTTCATCACCTTTCCCCATCTATCTACAGCGGTCTACTCTCCCGCAACCCGTTGTACCCTCTACTTGAACATGGTGCTTTATGCTTCATATTATTATCCAATGATGTGTTGCCATCCTATGATGTCTGAGTAGATTTTCGTTGTCCTATCGGTAATTGGTGAATTGCTATGATTGGTTTAATTTGCTTGTGGTTATTTTGCTGTCCTTTGGTGCCCATCATATGAGCGCGCGCGTGGATCACACCATAGGGTTAGTTGTATGTTGATAGGACTATGTATTGGAGGGCAAGAGTGACAGAAGCTTCAACCTAGCATAGAAATTGATGCATACGGGATTGAAGGGGGACCAATATATCTTAATGCTATGGTTGGGTTTTACCTTAATGAACGTTATTAGTTGCGGATGCTTGCTAATAGTTCCAATCATAAGTGCATAGAATTCCAAGTCAGGGATGACATGCTAGCAGTGGCCTCTCCCACATAAAACTTGCTATCGGTCTAGTAAAGTAGTCAATTGCTTAGGGACAATTTCGCAACTCCTACCACCACTTTTCCACACTCGCTATACTAGCTTTATTGCTTATTTACTTAAAACAGCCCCTAGTTTTTTATTTACGCACTCTTTATTATATTGCAAACCTATCCAACAACACCTACAAAGTACTTCTAGTTTTATACTTTTTCTAGGTAAAGCGAACGTCAAGCATGCGTAGAGTTGTATCGGTGGTCGATATAACTTGAGGGAATATTTGTTCTACCTTTAGCTCCTCGTTGGCTTCGACACTCTTACTTATCTAAAGAGGCTACAATTGATCCCCTATACTTGTGGGTTATCAGCTGACCATACAGGTATTCGTATACGTGGGTGCATGCAACGGACCGCGGTCGTGGGGTAGCATGTGTCCATGGGACATGCCTGAAACGTCCCATCGTATAAAGAGGGCCAACCACCTCCATTGCCCCCTACCATTTTCCCCCAAATCCCCTCCCTACCGCATCGTCTTCCTCTCCCCCATCGGCATCGTCTCGCTCTCCTCCACTGCCTCGACCGCACCGTCTTGCTCTCCCCCACTGCATCCTCTTCTAACCTTCATCGCCTTCACCCGGAGATGGCCGAAGCCCGTGGCGACACCGGCACAGCGGTCGGAGATGTGGTCGAGCTGCAGGGCGCGGTGACCGCGGATGTCCGCGGCGTCCACGGCGGTGCGGGGAAACTCGCAATCGCTACGGATGTGGAGAAGGAGGTGGCGGGACTACGCCTCAGCGCTGCAGAAGGTGACGGCGTCGAGCGGCGCAGTCAATCCTGATACCCCCCATGCGCAGCCTGGCGAGGAGCAGGAGGTACTTGCACTTGCTTTGCTTTAGGATGTTAGCTTGTAGAGTTAGTTGGATTGGTTAGATTGTGGATTCATACCGTAGTTCAGATGGTTAGAGTAGTTGGTTTGACGGATGGCCCGGGGTTTTCTGTATTGGGGGGATGGGGGTTTTTGTACTAGGGTTTGTTGGATAAATTTGTTGCAAAAATGCTAGATAGATCTGTTTATTAGATGTGCTTCAATGCTACACAGATGTATGCTTATTAGATTTTTTTAATGCTCACAGATTGGGGTTTTTAATGCTACAGACATGTATGCTTATTAGATTGGAAGATTGGGTCCCTATTAGATTTGTTTTTGAATGCTACTAAGATTGGGGTTTTGAATGTCATATGCCCAAATGGAATCCATTGATTAAGAAGTTATTTGATTCATTAGTATATGAATTTGTCCACAATATGTAGTTATATTAGCTCTGTTCTTCAATGTGTGTGCATGACCAATGATCAATGTGTTATTTGAATGTCATATTGGGGTTTTTGATCAATGTGTGTACAAATCTAATACATTGATATACTAGTGATGGATGTGGTTTTTGAATGCATAGAGCTAAGGGGCACAGAAATAAAAAAACCACTTCTAAAACATTTCTGATATTGGGAGTATATTAGCCCTATGATCAATGTGTCATGTGTGCATATCTAAATTTTCAATTGGCTACTAGTTATTTGATTCATTAGTATATAAATTTGTCCACAATATGTAGTTATATTAGCTTTGTTCTTCAATGTGTGTGCATGACCAATGATCAATGTGTTATTTGAATGTCATATTGGGGTTTTTGATCAATGGATGTAATTGTATATTCAGGAGGATGATGGTTGGGGGGAGAGGAAGCTGGCCGACTACAACCCATACGAGGGGGTGTTTAGTGACGATACTGAATATGAGGTAAGCCTATCCCTTGTTCACTTAGTTCCTTTGACATGGTGTATATGAATCTATAATGTATTAATGCAATTCATTCATGTGTGCAGTATGACTCTGGAGATGATGTGTACAAGGGCAACGTCGCGTCCTTCACAGCCAAGGAGGTGGAGAAGATCAAGGCCAAGGGAGTTGCTTCCTTCTACAACCGCAAGTTCAAGAAGTGGCACTGCCCCTACTGCACCACCAAGTCAAAGCACAAGGATGGCCGCTTCGATCACCTTCTGTCTGATGCAGAGGATGTAGCGATCCGCGGGGAGGACTACATGATCATGGGGCAGCATGTTGTGCTCACGAAGGCCCTGACTCCAGGGTGAAGTGATGTGATGATGGTGTGATGCTGTGAACTGAATCTTAATCTTTTGGGTACTTAGGGTCCGGTTACTTATGGTAAACTTAATGTGGTAGTTTATGGTGTGAACTTAATCTATGGTGATGCTAGTAACATATTATTCTATCTATATTTGTTTGTCCTTAGATTTGCCTGTGGTGTATGGTTAGTTCTGTCTAGATGTTGTGAACTATGAGTTTAGGTGTTGCAATCACCAAACATGTTGTTTGAGTGTTGCTTCAGTGATCAGACATGTTGTTTTAGTGTTGCTTCACTGATCACACATGTTGTTTCAATGTTGCTTCACTGATCACACATGTTATTGGTCTCATGTTTATAAATCAAATCAAATGCACGCTTTTTCCCACCAGCAAATTATCTATGTATGTTTGTGTAAAGTCAAGAAAATGCAAAAAAACTTGGCAAACTATCTATGTTTGTGTAGGAGATCATGTGTGCAAAATTTGAGGTGATTTAGAGGAGGTCAAAGAAATTTGAATTTGAGAAATGTGCTCCAAATGAGCTCCCAGGCTAGGGTAAACAACGCATTTGTAATCAAGTTTTTTTGGACCTACTCTAAATGAGCCAAATGTTTTTTATTAACACCTATTCAATCTATATAGTGTAGATTCGAAGTCTCACTTTTTTTTGAATTGATCTTCATATTTTTACATTTTCTTTTGAAAAATATGCTTTAATATAAAAACTATTAAAAACACGTATAAAATATGAAAATGGAAAACTAAGTTCAGAACCTTCTTATTCACTTTGAAATAAAGCTTTGGTGATTTTTTTTGTTTTTTTAATTCAAAAACAGAAGGTAGCCCTACCTCATCTCCTTGAACTCTATGAAATCTTGTAGGTGATAGCTCATATGTGTGAAGGTTTTCTCATGAAAATGACCGTAGACCAAGTTTATGATTTTTGGTTGGTAACATGTCACATAAGACAACATTGTGCGCAGGTTTCATTTTTTTAAATTAATGGTGCTCATTTGACCTCGATCGTGCCAGCTAGGGTTTTTTCATGAAAATGACCATAGACCAAGTTTAGTATTTTTCCTCCTTAGTGTGTCTTATAAAACAACGAACGGCGAAGCTTTCATATTTTTTCGATTTTTTTTAAATTAGTTGTGCTCAGTCAAAGCTTTCGTAACCCCATTGACCAGCTCAAAACCCCTCGAAACCCCGCGGGGTTTCGCCTAACCCTAGCTCCGAACGTCAGCCGTCCGATCATACCCTGGCGCCAAGCGACAGCCCTCAGATATGGTCTTCTAGAAGGATTCGATGGGCAGGCTGCGTGTAGGCTCTGGGTCGTTGGATCACAAGGACGGCTCCACATCGTTGGATCGTGGGGCGATCCGCGAGAGGCGATCCTGTTGGTTGTGCTTGGCTACTCGCCCACCACTGACTCTGCGAAAAAACAGTGTTATTGGGCCCAAAAGGAAACAAAGCTCTGGTTGGGCCGTTGAATTGCGTCGTTTTTTGTGAACGTGATGGCTCTGTTTTTTTGCATCGTTTTAAATTACACATCAATTGACATTGCGTAGAAAATTTAGTTCTTTTTGTTCTATACAAATGCAAAATGACCAAATTTATTTTTATCATGCAAAATGGCCACATACTATTAAAAATGGGTCATTCTGCATTTGTATAATGGCCACAAGCCCTCTATCTTTTTTATCATGCAAAATGACCAAATTTTTTAATTTATTTTTATCATGCAAAATGGCCACAAGCCCTTCAAAAATTGTCTCTTTTTGTTCATATAATATATATATGACCATGGATTCCCACGCGTGCAATTAGCTTCTTCTTCTTCTTCTTTTCAAACCATCGTTTCCCACCCGTGTACACTCACGATGCTGTGGTGGGTTTGACAAACAGGCTACTAACTTCACATTTGACCCCGTTATTGCCACGGCCAAATAACACGTAGCACTACGGCTATTTAAGCCACACTCTGCCTCTGCCATCTCGCACCCTCTGCCTCTGCCATCCCTCATCCATCTGCCCTTCTTGCTCTTTGACCCCTTCTCCTTCTTCTGCACATCCCTCAGCCATGCAGTACACCGGACCAACCTACCGCTTCCCACCCACCGTGCCGGAGAGGCTCTACCCTACCGGCGTGTATGTTGATCGCACACTACGTGTGTGGGTGATATCAAGGCTGAGGACCGCAAGGAACTTCACCAAGTTCTTCCTCGCGTTCGGCTACCACCACCTCCCGAGGGGATCTCCAACGATGTTCTATGTCGAGGAGGTCATCCAAAACCGGGTGGTGGTTGCTCTCCTTGCCCACTTCACCAACACATACGATGCCTTCTACCTCCTCGGCCGGGTGTTTTGGTGTGGCTCTGAGTTCATCGCTTTCACCATCCACAACAGGTTCACGGAGTACACCAACATCTTCCCCACCGCAACGCGCATGCATACTCTTCCATACCCCATCGACAACGCCCCGGAGGATCAGTGAAAAAGGGTGCCCGGAGGAGGAGCAAGGTGGAGAAGGCGGAGGCTAGGGTTCTAAACCCTCTTTATCTTTTTTTAGTCTATGTTATGTTAAGTTGTAATTGAACTATGTTGGAGTTGCTATGAGCTTGTTGGCTTAAGTTTTCTATCTATTATATTATTAAGTTCTTCCTAGATTGAACTATGTGATCGTGCTATGGGCTTGTTGGCCCTATCTACATATTGGGACTACATATTTGTTGATTGTTTTCTTAGAGAGCTCGGCTTGTTAGTAGGGTTCCCTTGTTAGTAACCACCTAGTGCATGCAAGCAAGCTTTGTTAGTAGGGATGAATGAGTAGAGCTAAGCAAGGGAGTGGCTCTCTTTTTTACACAAGCCACAAATATGTAGCCACCTAGCTAGAAGAGAGGAACCAGCGGCAGTGACCATCGCTGCATCCATGGCGGCTGGCGTGCAAGAAAGCTGCTCGGCCAGTGCATCATGGCGGACACATCGGCGCATGCAGGCTCGGTCGGCGCATCATGGGATCGTGGCATCGGCACATGCAGGCTCGATCGACGCATGTAGGAAGGCTTTGTTGGGTGCATGCATAGAAGGCTTCTATCCCGGCGGCACGCGCAGACGTTTAATGCAAGGGATGGCCCAACGGTCGAACAACGACACCACCCAACGCGGCCCCACTTGTCAGGTCAAAGGGACGACACAGTCCAGCGTGGCCCCACTAGTCAGAGTTAACGGTCAAGCCTTTGACCTGACAGCAACGTCCGTTGTGCCCAGTTATGAGGGTTTCTGGCAAGGGAGTGGGGAAAATTGAGCAAAAGTTAAGAGCGCGGGGATGAATGAGTAGAGCTAAGGAACCAGGGGCACAGATGTAAAAATCCCCATATATATAGGTTGGAGGGGAGGAGAGGCAGCCAAGGGGGCGCCCCAAGTAGGAGGAATCCTACTTGGGGTCCTCCCAATTCGGCCTCCCCCTTTCCTATTCCTATTCAGAGAAGGAAGGGAAGAGGGGGAAGGGGGAATCCTTTTCCCTTCCTTCTTCCCCTTTCCTTCTTCAATTTGGCCAGCCCATATGGGGAGGGGTGCACCAGCCCCTTTGTGGCTGGTGTGTTTCCCCTCTTGGCCCATTAGGCCCATATAGCTTGCCGGGGGTTGCCCGGAACCCCTTCCGGTGACCCGATACGTACCCGGTACCCCCAGAACACTTCTGGTGTCCAAATACTATCGTCCTATATATAAATCTTTACCTCTCGACCATTTCGAGACTCCTAGTCATGTCTATGATCTCATCCGGGACTCCAAACAACATTCGGTCACCAAATTGCATAACTCATATAATACAAAATCGTCATCAAACGTTAAGCGTGCGGACCCTACGGGTTCAAGAACTATGTAGACATGACCGAGACACCTCTCCGGTCAATAACCAATAGCGGAACCTAGATGCCCATATTGGTTCCTACATATTCTACAAAGATCTTTATCGGTTAAACCGTAATGACAACATACGTTATTCCCTTTGTCATCGGTATGTTACTTGCCCGAGATTCGATCATCGGTATCTTCATACTTAGTTCAATCTCGTTACTGGAGAGTCTTTTTACTCGTGCCGTAATGCATCATCCCGCAACTAACTCATTAGTCACATTGCTTGCAAGGCTTATCATGACGTGTGTGTTGGGGAACGTAGTAATTTCAAAGAAAATCCTACGCACACGCAAGATCATGGTGATGCATAGCAACGAGAGGGGAGAGTGTTGTCCACGTATTCTCGTAGACCGTAAGCACAAGCGTTATGACAATGCGGTTGATGTAGTCGTACGTCTTCACGATCGACCGATCCTAGCACCGAAAGTACGGCACCTCCGCGATCTGCACACGTTCGACTCGGTGACATCCCACAAACTCACGATCCAGCAGAGTGTCGAGGGAGAGCTTCATCAGCATGACGGCGTGATGATAGTGATGATGAAGCTACTGGCGCAGGGCTTCGCCTAAGCATTGCAACGATATGACCAAGGTGGATTATGGTGGAAGGGGGCACCGCACAAGGCTAAGAGATCAATGATCAACTTGTGTGTCCTAGGGTGCCCCCTGCCCCCGTATATAAAGGAGCAAGGGGGAGGCCGGCCGGCCCTTGGGGCACGCCAAGGAGGGGGAGGAGTCCTCCTCCTAGTAGGAGTAGGACTCCCCCTTTCCTAGTCCAACTAGGAGGAGGAAGGGGGAAGGAAAGAGAGGGAGAGATGGAGGGAAAGAGGGGCGCCGCCCCCCTCCTTGTCCAATTCGGACTCCTCAAGGGGGCGCCGCCAGCCCATAGCCCCCTCCTCTCTCTCACACAAGGCCCATGTTGGCCCATTAGTTCCCCCGGGGGCTTCGATAACCCCCGGCACTCCGATAATTATCCGGTGACCCCCGGAACTCATCTGGTGTCCGAATATAGTCATCCAATATATCAATATTTATGTCTAGACCATTTAGAGACTCCTCGTCATGTTCGTGATCACATCTGGGACTCTGAACTTTCTTTGGTACATCAAAACACATAAACTCATAATACCGATCATCACCGAACGTTAAGCGTGCGGACCCTATGGGTTCGAGAACTATGTAGACATGACCGAGATACGTCTTCGGTCAATAACCAATAGCGGAACCTAGATGTTCATATTGGCTCCTACATATTCTACGAAGATCTTTATCGGTCAAACCGCATAATAACATACGGTGTTCCCTTTGTCATCGGTATGTTACTTGCCAGAGATTCGATCGTCGGTATCTCAATACCTAGTGCAATCTCATTACCGGCAAGTTTCTTTACTCGTTCCATAATGCATCATCCTGCAACTAACTCATTAGTCACATTGCTTGCAAGGCTTATAGTGATGTACATTACCAAGAGGGCCCAGAGATACCTCTCCGACAATCGGAGTGACAAATCCTAATCTCGATCTATGCCAACTCAACAAGTACCATCGGAGACACGTGTAGATCACCTTTATAATCACCCAGTTACTTGTGACGTTTGGTAGCACACAAAGTGTTCCTTCGGTAATCGGGAGTTGCATAATCTCATAGTCATAGGAACATGTATAAGTCATGAAGAAAGCAATAGCAACATACTAAATGATCAAGTGCTAAGCTAACGGAATGGGTCAAGTCAATCACATCATTCTCTAATGATATGATCCCGTTAATCAAATGGCAACTCATGTCTATGGCTAGGAAACTTAACCATCTTTGATTCAACGAGCTAGTCAAGTAGAGGCATACTAGTGACACTATGTTTGTCTATGTATTCACACATGTACTAAGTTTCCAATTAATACAATTCTAGCATGAATAATAAACATTTATCATGATATAAGGAAATATAAATAACAACTTTATTATTGCCTCTAGGGCATATTCCTTTGAGTGTGTTACCGAGAGGGCCTAGAGATACCTCTCCGATACTCTGAGTGACAAATCCTAATCTCGATCGATGCCAACCCAACAAACACCTTCGGAGATACCTGTAGAGCATCTTTATAATTACCCAGTTACGTTGTGATGTTTGATAGCACACAAGATATTCTTCCGGTATCTAGGAGTTGCATAATCTCATAGTCAAAGGAATATGTATATGACATGATAAAAGCAATAGCAAAAAAACTGACGATCAACATGCTAAGCTAACGGATGTGATCCCGTTCAACAAATGACAACACATGTCTATGGTTAGGAAACTTAACCATCTTTGATTAACGAGCTAGTCTTGTAGAGGCTTACTAGGGACACGGTGTTTTGTCTATGTATCCACACATGTATCAAGTTTTCGGTTGATACAGTTCTAGCATGAATAATAAACATTTATCATGATACGAGGAAATATAAAATAACAACTTTATTATTGCCTCTAGGGCATATTTCCTTGAGTCTGCCACTTGCACTAGAGTCAATAATATCTAGTTCACATCGCCATGTGATTTAACACCAATAGTTCACATCACCATGTGATTAACACCCATAGTTCACATCGCCATGTGACCAACACCAAAAGGGTTTACTAGAGTCAATAATCTAGTTCACATCTCCATGTGATTAACACCCGAAATGTACTAGGTGTGATCATGTTTTGCTTGTGAGAGAAGTTTAGTCAACTGGTCTGTCACATTCGGATCTATATGTATTTTGCAAATTTCTATGTCTGCAATGCTCTGCATGGAGCTACTCTAGCTAATTGCTCCCACTTTCAATATGTATCCAGATTGAGACTCATAGTCATCCAGATAAGTGTTAATGCTTGCATCAACGTAACTCTTTACGATGAACTCTTTATCACCTCCATAACCGAGAAATATTAAATTAGTCCTCTAAGGATAATTTTGACCATTGTCCAGTGATCTACTCCTGGATCACTATTGTACCCCTTTGACAAACTCATGGCAAGGTACACAGTAGGTCTGGTATACAGCATGGCATACTTTATAGAACCTATGGTTGAGGCACAGGGAATGACTTTCATTCTCTCTCTATCTTCTACCGTGGTCGGGTTTTGAGTCTTACTCAACTTCATACCTTAGAACTTAGGCAAGAACTCCTTCTTTGGTTGATCCATTTTGAACTCCTTCAAAATCTTATCAAGGTATGTACTCATCGAAAGTCTTATCAAGCGTCTTGATCTATCTTTATAGATCTCGATGCCCAATATGTAAGTAGCTTCACTTAGGTCTTTCTTTGAAAAAATCCTTTCAAACACTCCTTTATGATTTCCAGAAAATTCTACACCATTTCCGATCAACAATATGTCATTCACATATACTTATCAGAAAGGTTGTAGTGCTCCCACTCACTTTCTTGGAAATACATGGTTCACCGCAAATCTGTATAAAACTATATGCTTTGATCAACTCATCAAAGCGTATATTCCAACTCCGAGATGCTTGCACCAGTCCAGAGATGGATCACTGGAGCTTGCACACTTTGTTAGCACCTTTAGGATTGAGAAAACATTCTGGTTGCATCATATATAACTCTTCTTCAATAAATCCATTGAGGAATGCAGTTTTGACAACCATTTTCCAGATTTCATAAAATGCGGCAATTGCTAACATGATTTGGACAGACTTTAAACATCGATACAAGTGAGAAAATATCATCATAGTCAACACCTTGAACTTGTCTAAAACCTTTTGCGACAATTCAAGTTTTGTAGATAGTAACACTACTATCAGTGTCCGTCTTCCTCTTGAAGATTCATTTATTCTCAATGGCTCGCCGATCATCGGGCAAGTCAATCAAATTCCATACTTTGTTCTCATACATGGATCTTATCTCAGATTTCATGGCCTCGAGCCATTTATCAGAATCTGGGCTTATCATCGCTTCCTCATAGTTCGTACGTTTGTCATGGTCTAGTAACATGACTTCCAGAACAAGATTACCGTACCACTCTGGTGCGGAACATGCTCTGGTTGACCTACGAGGTTCGGTAGTAACTTGATCCGAAGTTTCATGATCATTGTCATTAGCTTCCTCAGTAGTTGGTGCAGGCATCACGGGAACAGTTTTCTGTGATGAGCTACTTTCAACTCGAGAAAAAGTACAATTACCTCATCAAGTTCTACTTTCCTCCCACTCACTTCTTTTAAGAGAAACTCTTTATCTAGAAAGGATCCATTCTTAGCAACAAAGATCTTGCCTTCAAATCTGTGATAGAAGGTGTACCCAACAGTTTCTTTTGGGTATCCTATGAAGATGCACTTCTCTGATTTGGGTTTGAGCTTATCAGGATGAAGCTTGTTCACATAAGCATCGCAACACCATACTTTAAGAAACGACATCTTAGGTTTCTTGCTAAACCACAGTTCATACGGTGTCGTCTCAACAGATTTAGACGGTGCTCTATTTAACGTGAATGCAGTTGTCTGTAATGCATAACCCCAAAACGATAGTGGTAAATCGGTAAGAGACATCATAGATCGCACCATATCTAATAAAGTACGCGATGACCCACAAGTATAGGGGATCAATTGTAGCTCTTTTCGATAAGTAAGAGTGTCGAACCCAACGAGGAGCAGAAGGAAATGACAAGTGGTTTTCAGGAAGGTAATGTCTGCAAGTGCTGAAATTGTAAGTAGCGGAGTAGTTTGATAGCAAGATAATTTGTAACGAGCAAGTAACAAAGTAGTAAAAAAAGTGCAGCAAGGTAGCCCAATCCTTTTGAGGCAAAGGACAGGCCAAAACGGTCTCTTATGACAAGCAAAGCGTTCTTGAGAGTACACAGGAATTTCATCTAGTCACTTTCACCATGTTGGTTTGATTTGTGTTCGGTACTTTGATAATTTGATATGTGGGTGGACCGATGCTTAGGTGTTGTTCTTACTTGAACAAACCTCCTCTTATGATTAACCCTCCCATAAGCATCCACGACTACGAGAAAAGTATTAAGAATAAATTCTAACCATAGCATTAAACTTTTGGATCCAATCGGTCCCTTACGGAATAGCGCATAAATTGGGGTTTAAGCTTCTTTCACTCTCACAACCCATCATCTAATTGCTAGTCCACAATGCATTCCCTTAGTCCAAAATATGGTGAAGTGTCATGTAGTCGACGTTCACATGACACCACTAAGGGAATCACAACATACATACTATCAAAATATCAAACACATATCAAGTTCACATGATTACTTGCAACATGATTTCTCCCGTGACCTCAAAAACAAAAGTAACTACTCACAAATAATAATCATGCTCAAGAACAGAGGGGTATTAAATAACATATTGGATCTGAACATATAATCTTCCACCAAATAAACCAGATAGTAATCAACTACAAGATGTAATCAACACTACTAGTCACCCACAAGCACCAATCTATAGTTTCGGTAACAAGATTGAACACAAGAGATGAACTAGGGTCTGAGATGAGATGGTGCTGTTGAAGATGTTGATGGAGATTCCCCTCCCCAAGATCGGAGAGTTGTTGGTGATGATGATGACAATGATTTCCCCCTCCGGGAGGGAAGTTCCCCCGGCGGAATCGCTTCGTCGGAGGGCAAAAGTGCTCCTGCCCAAGTTCCGCCTCGAGACGGCGGCGCTCCGTCCCCAAGGCCTTCTCCTTATTTTTTTAGGTCAAATGACCTATATGCCAGAAGATGGGCACCGGAGGTGGGCATGGGTGAGCACAACCCACCAGGGCGCGCCCACCTGGTGGGCCCCCTCTGGTAGTTATTTGCCCCAATATTTCTTAAATATTCCATAAAAAATCTCCATGAAGTTTCAGCTTTTTGGAGTTGTGCAGAATAGGTAGCCTGACGTAGCTTTTCTAGGTCCAGATTTCCAGCTGCCGGAATTCTCCCTCTTTGTGTATACCTTGCATATTATGAGAGAAAAGGCATTAGAATTACTCCAAAAAACATTATTATGGATAAAAACATCTTAAATAACAGTAGGAAAACATGATGCGAAATGGACGTATCAACTCCCCCAAGCTTAGACCTCGCTTGTCCTCAAGCGAAAACCTAAATCGAAAAACATGTCCATGTGCTTTGAGAGAGAGGTGTCGATAAATAAAATACGGACATAGAAGCATCATGTTTATTATCATAACAGCAACAAATTTAAAGATAAAGCTCTTATGATAGAACTTTTATCATAGACTTCTCATGAATAAGTAACAATTCATCACACAATCAAAGTATAAAGCAAAAACTCTATTAAAAACCAACAAACTATGTTCTCAGTCAACTTTGCAACTACAATTCATCATCTTTTCAGGAAGGGTCGCGTATCGGAGCCTTTAGGCAAGTGCACATACTCAACTATCATATAGTTTTCTATGATTGCTAACACTCACCGCGTACACATGAGCAAAACATTTCAACCGGAGACATAGAAAGATAGGGGCTTATAGTTTCGCCTCCCAACGTATTCACCTCAAGGGTGATGTCAACAATGATAACTCATGCTATCTATATTCAACTGGACATATGTGCCTAGATCTTTCCTCACCACATGATGCTTGTTAAAGGAGAAAAATAAAAAGGAATAGAAGGAAACCTTTGACTCTTTGCATAAAAGTGAATACATAAAAGTAAAACAGAGGCCCTTCGCAGAGGGAACTAGAGGTTGCCATGTGCTTATTTGTTTGTATGCTCAACCCCTTAGTGCAAAAGAATGTCACGTTGCATTGCCCCTTGTGATAGCGACCTTTATTATGCAGTCTGTCGCTTTTATTCTTCACCATCACAAGTTCGTCCAACGCTCAATTTTCTCTTATACTAAATGATCTCACACATTTAGAAGCAATTTTATTGACTTTTTGCACCGAGGACAACTTACTTGAGGGATCTTGCTCAATCCCTAGGTAGGTATGGTGGACACTTGAAAATAAGATTTGGATCTAAGGGTTTTTGGATGCACAAGTAGTATCTCTACTTAGTGCGAAATTTTTGGCTAGAAAAAATAGGGGGCAAGCACCACATGTCAAGGGATCTATGACAATACGACTTCTATGGGAATATAAACAAACATAAACCATTAAGTTGTCTTCCTTGTCCAACGTCAACAATTTTGGCATATAATATTTTGATGAGGGATCACAATCACAAAAAAAATCTAGGATAGTATATTTAGATGTGAATCTTCTCTTCCCTTTGTCGGTGTACTAAAGTAGGGGTACCTTAGTACCCCGAACTTGTGCACGGGCAGTCGTAGCACCCCGCGGCAAGGCCTGCCAGGCGATTGCCAAGACCCTCAATGGTCCCCTCTTGGGCCATTCAAGAACAAAGTATTTGAGCCAAGGCCCCGGCAAGAGGAGCTTGCCGGGAAGGCCACCCGAAGAGAGCGAGGCCCTGGCAAGAGGAGTTTGTCGGGACTGCCGCTCGAAGCACAAGACCCCGGCAAGAGGAGCTTGTCGGGAAGTCCATCCACGGCACGACAAGGACCCTGCCACGGTGCGCCCCGCGCCCCGGCAAGGCCCGGTGAGCAAAAAGCTCTCGAGCGCGACAAGACATCCACCGCGGCAAGGCGCTTGCCGCGGCGGGTTACCACCTCGTGCCTGCGCTCCAGCTCACCCACCAACGTGTCGCTTTGGGGGGCATCCCAGACACACGTGGCGGAGGCTGGGCAGCGAGGAGCATGCGGTGGCGAAGCGAAGCTGACAGAGTAGCCATCGTGGCAAACGGTGGTGCTCCTGACGGTCCACTCCCCTGCTCCGTCTGGGCGATGCGGACGGGCATTTAATGCCCTTGTCCCCCGCCGTGAGAGTTAGGTATGACAGCACTGTACAGCCACTGTGTAGGCAGCTGTACCCACTACATCATTCCACCATTTTTGCCCTCACCTACGCTGCCACCTGTGGGTAACCCTTGAGCATATAAAAGGAGGCCCCATGCGCACGTAGAGGGAGGAGACGAATCTTTACGCTCGACCTCGCCGGCGGCCCGCGTGTACTGTAGCACCGCACGCTCCCGAGCAAGAACACAATACAATCCACCAAGCAGCAGTAGGGTTTTACGCATCCTTGCGGCCCGAAGCTGGGTAAAATCCCCCTGTGTGCACCGCCTCGATCTGCTCTTTGTGCAACCTCCGCCCCCCGCCGAACCAGTAAGGGACTCGGTCCCCATAGGTGTTCGAGGAAGCCGATTCACCCCGACATCTTTGGCGCGCCAGGTAGGGGGCGTCGAAGTTGTGCGAACCTGATCCGGCGTCTGCACCAGCTAGATCTCCTTCATCCTCAGCGACATTCCACCGAAGAAGAAGGCTCCGGAGGTGGCCGGTCCGTCCGCGTCAAACCCGCCGCCCTTGGAGCAAACGGGTGGCGGGGACGGCACCGGCGACGGGACGGGCGTCGTCGAGCCAGCCCGTGGCGCCGCGGCGCCCGAACGTGCACCGAGCTCATAACACAACGGCGTCCACACCCGCGCCGACGCCCCTCGGCACAGGCAAGCCCTGGTCATACCAGGCAACCTTTCGCTCTATTCCATGGAGCGGAGGCAGTTAGCCCCACAAATCTCAGGTACGGCCCACCTCGAGTGCTCGCTCACGCTGAGCTCGAGCGAGAGCAGCCGCGTCGAGATGACGCGCTGCTCCTCGAGGAGGGCCGTCTTCAGGCCGCTGTGCGAGCTGCTCGCTACCAGCAAGCTTTGCGCCGCTTTTATAGCCGCAAAGTTAGTGCCAGAAGTTCCGGGAATGTGGGAAGGCCCTTACCGGGTGAAATGAGTCGATAGGCCTGGCGCTGTCCGCCTTGAGACCGAAGATACCACTCCGGTGAGCAACTCCTGGAACGTTGGGCATCTTCGTAAGTTTCTCCCGTAAGGCGCGGTTGTCGGACCCCGTCCGGCAACCACCCTTCTGTACAAAGTCTTGTCGTTGTTGCATGTGATCCTTTGTACAGAGCCAGGCGCAGACCCTGTGCGCAGATTGGTTTCGTGTGCTCCGCACACTTTGTCGATCTCGTGCTCTTTATTCTTTGCATGCATTATCTGACATTCTGTGCAGCACTGACCCCCGGTAAGCGGCGGCGAGCCCCATGCCTCGCCCTGCCGGAAAGCAACCTTGCCGGGCAGCGAGCCACGGAAAAGCTAAGTTGCTGAAGCTTGAGCAATCGAGTTTTTAAATTTTTGAGGTTATCTTCCTCGAACGACCGTACTCAGTATGGAAAACCTGTGCGCGGAGGGACCGGCTCGTGGCTAGTTGCGCCCTTACTTCGTTTCGAGTCCGCTCAACGACTTAAGTGTGCTACAACCAGATTGGCATCCTTACTTTGTTTCGAGCTCGCTCGGCAGCTTAGGTGTGTTGCGACTGCAGTCGCAACACTTACTTTGCTTTGAGCCTGCTCAATAATCTAAGTGAGTTGCAGCTAGCCGCGACAAGGTTTCTTGCCGGTGGTGGCGCCGCTGGCGGGCTGCTGATGTCCCGCACTCAGAGCCCGCGGTAAGGCGGAGGCCTACGCCGACAAGTCCCCAGAAGCGTAGGGCAAAAACATACAAAACACGGAGTCAAGTAGAGGAAATAACAGTGCAGTCACTACCTAAGATAGAGTTATATTACAAAAGCAAGCTTGTCGCAGCCCTAATGAATCGCCTTCATGACTTGGCCAGCAGCGACAAGAAAAGGAAAGGGGAGGCGGCCTAGTCCACTCGGTCGCCCTCGATCCTCTTGATCCCGGCCACCTTCTCCACTATAGGCGCGACGAGGGCCTTGATCTCCTCAAGGTCGGCCTCCGCCGGCAGGGATTTGAGGATGTTGGTGAGCCTGATGCCGGGGTTGCGGAAGGCGACTTTCACCAACACCTTCTCGAGGGCACCGGCGACGGCTTCGCGCATCTCGCCGGCCAACTGCTCGGGGATCGCATTCCGGAGATGCTTGAGGGCCGCCACCATGCCCCTGAAGAACGAAGTGAGCTTGGCGCTGGGTGGGACGTTCTCGCCGGTGGGATACTCGTGGCCCTCCATCCCCGGCAGCGTCAGCTCCTTGTCGATGGAGGTGGCGATGTCCACGAGGCCCTCGGTCCACTGCTCCACCGTCGCCCTAAACTCGTTCTGGGTGACCGCGGCGCTCTCCAACAGCGCCTCATTGTTTGCGACCTCCTTCCGCAAGGCCACCTCTTGCTCCTTGGCGCTGTCCAGCGCCTTGGACAAGGTGTTCAGTTTCAGCTCGAGGTCGGCGTTGGAGTCCTTGGCGGCGTCGAGCTCTTTGACCTTCTCGGCGAAGCGGCCCTGTAGCTCACCAAGGGTGTGGGCACCCTTCTCGTGCTCCTGCTTGAGCGCGGCGAGCTCCTCGCCGCTCGCCCTGAGGTCGGCGTCGAGCTGCGCCACCCTCGCCTCCAGTGCCTCCTTGGCGGTCTCAGCGGCCGCGGCAACATCTCGCGCCTCTTTGAGAGCTCCGCCGAGCGCTTGCTCGCGTGCGGCGACCTCCTCCTCGTGGCTGGCGAGGCTGGCTTTCTGCTGTGCCAGCTCGCCCTCCCGCGTGGCTAGCCCCGCGGTGGCAAGCCTTTGCTGCTCCTCGGCTTCCGCCTTCTCGAGGATGAAGGCCGTCCGCGCCTCGTCGAGCTGCCTTCGCTCCTCCGCCAAGGAACGGAGGGCCTCCTGGTTGAGCTCCCGGAGCTCCCCGGCGCGCTTCTCCATGTCAGCTCCCGCCTTCGCGACAAGCGCTTCCCGGCGTTCCGCCTGGGCTTGTCGGGCGCGGTAGAGCGACACCAGCTTCTGGAGCAGCCGCTCCTCTTCAGACTCACCGCCGCTGCTGCTTGGCATGTCAACCAACGTCGGCCCGGCGGAGGCGAGCACCTCTCCGTCCAAGGCCTCCCCCTTGACCGGCGCCCTAGAAGTCGACTCCTAGGGGAGCTTGATGAAGACATCGTCGCCGGCCTTCAGGTAGGCGCCTGGCTGGGGCTCCTCGGGGCCCGACGCCGCGGCGGAGGCAGGATCGGCGGTCGGCGCAGCGCCTGGCGCTCCTGCGGCCTCAGGGCCGTCAGTACGATCGCCGTCCCCCTCACCCGCGGCTGCCCCGCGATCCGAAATGGGTCGCGGCCCCCGAGTTCAGATCCGGACCCCCCACGCGGCTCATGTCCTAGAAAGAGACAGGCCTGTCGTGGGGCAACGAGGAAGAAGTGACTGGGTTGCAAACGTGCATCTAGTCCCTGGTGAACAAGCCATTCCGGCTCGTCAATATAGTCCAGGTCATGCTCGTTCGCCTGATCCTCCCGTGCCAAGAACGGGATTTTACTTTGCGGGAATTCGACCCAGCGCAGCACCAAACCCTCAGTAGGCTCTTCGACACGACGTATGAAGACGTATGGAAGGTGCTGACCAAAGGCGCCGAGTCCCCCACATCCGCCTCCGAGGATCGCGGATACAGCTCGCAGCGTAATGCTAGCGAGGTAAGCTATCTATACCTTTGACAAGTTCGTTAAGCTCTTCTTCATAGATTAACTCTATGCGGGATCTAAACTCCCTTTACCTTTGACAGGCTTGGCAGGAGGTATCCGGACCAATTAACTGTCCGGCTCCTCTGCCCGAAGACCCGGCCCCAGCTCTCTTGGTGAAGCTGATGGCTCCGGCACCTTACGTGGTGCCGGAGAGGAAGGCCAAGAAGAAGAAAACCACCGGGACTCGAAAGAGTTCCCGCAACATGGTGGTGTCGGACTCGTCATCTGACGAGTCCGCAATGCTCTTCTCTCGTGAAAACAAGGAGGAGGAACAAGGAAGCTCTCCCCCCCAGTGAGGGGAGCAAAGAGGAAGAAGGTTGCCCCAACAGGGGAGGCCGAGGGGTCGAGGAAAAGGAAAACCCCTCCGCCGGACTACTCCCACGACGCCGAAGAGGGCGGAGAGGAGTGGCTGGACCGAACCAAGCGTCCGGCGACATCGTAAGTGTGTACCAGAGTGACTCATGATATTCTTTTAATGCGCGGCTTTCCCTAATATCGAACGTAATTTATGCAGCCCGCCCCGGGCCGGACTCGACGATTCGTCGAGCGGCTCCCTGGATTCGTCGGACATGAACTCTGTTCCGCCCGCGGTCTCCCCCTGCGGGGCGGACGACGCCGAAGTGGCGCCCCACCAAGCTTCGAGGCAGGAGGAGATGGTCCTGGAGGAGCCACAAGGCAATCCTCCGGACCCCAGGAGTAAAGAGGACGAAACCCCCCAGGGCTCCAAGTCCGGCTTTGTGCCGGACACCGCGCCGGACTCGACAGTCCCGGTCCGCGGTGGGCGAACTCCTTCCAAGAGGAGTAAGCCGTCTGAGCCGGCGGCCTCCGTCCAACCGGAGGCGCCGGACAATCTGCTGGAGGTGCTTAAGGGCGCCGCCATCGATGAGGAGCACCGTACTGTTATGAGTACGGTGATCCAAAGGATTCAGTCCGCCAAGAGCGGACTGAATGAAGCTTGCGCTAGCCTTCTAACAGGCTTCGAGGTAAGTAAAAATATGTCAAATTATTTACCGCATAGACAGTAGCCCCTGATGCTCTGTTCGGTGTTCGGAAAGAAAAGCCGGATAGAGGATCTAGTAATTTTCACAGGAGTCTAACAAAAATGGTCAAATATGCGTATGCAGGCTTCACTGTTGTCCACCGCCGCACTGACTGCACAGGTGGATGTCCTTAAAAAGGACATCGGGCGGACCGAGCAAGAGCTCGGCCTTGCCAAATGGCAGCTCGAGGAGAAGGAAGGTAAGAAATACCTAAAAAAAGAAAAAAGGTGCCTATAGAGAGGCTTGATTGCAGAAAGAAATAACAGGATTGTACTGCTTATTGTAGGGGCCGCAACCGAGGTGGCAACCCTGAAGCAGGCGCTGGCAGAGGCCGAAAGAAAACGGCCGAGGAGCGCGCCGAGCGAGAAAGGCTTGGGGTTCAGGTCGGCGAGGTGCAGCAAGAGCTGCAAGCTCTCATGACAAAACATGAGGGTTTGGAGCTTGAGTCAAAAACGCAAGCATCCGAGCTCGCGTCGGCCGTCGAGACCGCCAAGAGTGCCAAGGCCGAAGCCCAAAAGGCCCTCCAAGAGTTGGAGGAGGCGAAAAAGATAGCAACGGGTAAGGCATTCTCAATGCAAAGTAGGAATATAAAAGTAAACTACCTATTACTTACCCGAATCCGGAGTTCTCCAGGGGCGTTCGCCGATCTTCCCCGCAGCGTATCCGACGCCGCCGCGTTCTACCGAGCTGAAGAGGGCAGCTCGACGGAGAGTGTGTTCTGGTCTCAGTATTCTGAGGCCGGACACCCTGTGCCCGTAAGCGATCAGCTGAAACAGCTGGTCGAGCTCCACAAGGCGGCCGAACAGGCCATGAAGGGCTTACTAGTTCGGCTGTGGCCTGGAGAGGCCCTGCCTGGGAGCTATTTCGGGCTGGTGCGGCGGCTGGTGGAGGCATGTCCACGGTTTGAGGTCATCAAGCGCTCCGTCTGCATTGAAGGTGCCCGGAGGGCCCTTGCCCGTGTAAGGGTACACTGGGGTAAGCTGGACGGAGAGAAGCTGGTGAGGGACGGGCCGCCGCAGGGGAAGGAGCATCGCAAGCCCGAAAACTACTACAAGGAAGTTCTTGCCGGAGCCCGCCTTGTCACGGATGAATGTACTAAAGATGTAATATTTGAGTGAACTCGCTCGTTTGTATCCTGTGCGCTGAAAACTTGTTCATATGCGCAAAGCAATGCTTATTTAATTTAAAATATTATTTTCTGTGTGGCCGTTTATCAAAAATTTGAGAGATGGCCAGTCGTCGGCTTCTGCCCCCATGCCACTAGTGCTGGGGTGTTCGGGATAAACCTGAGGGCTCTTGTTCCCATAGTTGGGTCCTTCGAGGGAGGCGCTCAGCACAACGAACCAGGCAATCGGACTATAATGCTTGAACACTCTCACTTAGCCATAGAACGTTATAATTTTAAATTTCGGCGAAGCCCCTAGTTCGGAAGGCCGAATTCGGGGCGCTATCCACGCCTTTGGCCGGACATATCCAGCTCCTCGCTCAAAGCGGCATAAGCCTTTAAGGACTCGAAAAACCTCTCGAACAGCGACCGGTCTCTCGCCTTATCATGACAGTCTGTTTTAGCTTTCTCCACTGAGGTGCTCAACCCACCTGATCTGGGGCACAATCGCAGTGGTTCTCCTAGTGCTACCTTAGCCGATAAAGCGGAACGTAAGGCACCAAAACATAGGAGCCGGGCAAACCCAACATGTGACCAAAATCATGACTCGGAGCCGATGCATATAGTGCTATAAGTTCGGGGTGCCGCACTTGTGAAAGTGTACGGACTTCTCACACCAGATAAAAGGGTAATGAAGCCCCTGGCGTGGTTTGCCGTACCATGGTGTACGGGTGCTATCGTGTTATGTAATAAATATATATATATTTAAAAGAGGATAATGCAAAAAATAGACAAAAAGCTATGCATTGTTTTATAAAGAGGCTGTCTATCAAAGCCGAACGATACAAGTATTGCGATGAGCAAAAAAGATATTAGACTATTTGACATGTCCTGACCAGTCACAGGCCGCGGGATTTAGAAACAGATATATCGCTCGAAATAGAGACCACCTGAGAGTTCCGGAATGCGAAGTAGCTTTGTCTGCTTTCCTGGATCTTGCATCGTCTGTGCGGCAACAATGCCGAACAGGTTATCCAGAGTATGGAGTCCTGAAAGTAAAAAAAAGGTAAAAAAGAAAAATCCGGCAGCCCCTAGTACGTTTGACGCCGTGTTGTGGGCATGCCGTTAATGTCCCCTCCCCCTGTGCCCATGGAATTTTAAGGGCGTAATTGTGTACTCGAGGTACTTGCTCCGCTATGTTGCGATGTCTGGGGTCGGGGCCGTATTGCTACGCTTGCTCTGATCGTGCCAGGTGGTCTTGTTGCAGGTTACTCCGGGCGCGCTTTGCATTGTCCGGTTTTTTAACGGCCGGACTGGAGAGTTGCCTTGAAAGGTTGCTTTGTACTTCTGCTGCGAGGGCCGCCGTGTGCTCCTCCGTACGGATGGAGCGTTCTGTGTTTCTGCTGACCGTAATTACTCCTTGAGGGCCTGGCATCTTGAGCTTGAGATATGCGTAGTGCGGCACCACATTGAATTTAGCGAATGCGGTTCGTACGAGCAGGGCGTGATAGCCACTGCGGAACGGCACTATATCGAAGATTAACTCTTCGCTTCGGAAGTTATCCGGAGATCCGAAGACCACATCAAGTGTTATCGAGCCTGTGCAATTGGCCTCTACACCTGGTATGACGCCTTTAAAGGTCGTCCTTGTGGTCTTGATCCTTAATGGATCTATGCCCATTTTCCGCACTGTATCTTGATAAAGCAGGTTCAGGCTACTGCCGCCGTCCATGAGGACTCTTGTGAGATGAAATCCGTCCACGATTGGGTCGAGGACCAGTGCGGCAAAACCGACGTGACGGATGCTAGTGGGGTGGTCCCTTCGATCGAAAGTGATTGGGCAGGAGGACCATGGGTTGAACTTTGGGGCGACTGGCTCCATCGCGTACACGTCCCGTAGCGCACGCTTCCTCTCCCGCTTGGGAATGTGGGTCGCGTATATCATGTTCACCGTCCGCACTTGTGGGGGAAACCCTTTCTATCCATTGTTGTTCGGCGGCCTGGGCTCCTCCTCGTCGTCGCTGTTCAGCCCCTTGTCCTTGTGTTCGGCTCTTAACTTGCCTGCCTGCTTGAACACCCAACAATCCCTGTTGGTGTGATTGGCTGGCCTTTCGGGGGTGCCATGAATCTGGCACGAGCGGTCGAGTATCCGGTCCAAACTGGACGGGCCCTGGGTATTATTTTTAAATGGCTTTTTCCGCTGACTGGATTTATAGCCTCTGAATCCGGCATTAACTGCCGTATCCTCATTGTTGTCGCTGCTAACGCGGCGCTTTTGATTATTTCGACGTGACCTGCCACTTTTGTCCTTGGTATCTGAATTACTGGGCTTCTTCGATAAGTTGATGTTGCGAGCTAGGCAGCTATCTTCGCCCGCGCAAAAGTGGGTCATGAGTGTCGTGAGGGCTGCCATGGTTTTCGGCTTTTCCTGTCCCAGGTGCCGGGCAAGCCACTCGTCACGGATGTTATGTTTGAAGGCTGCTAGGGCCTCTGCGTCCGGACAATCGACTATCTGATTTTTCTTTGTTAGGAACCGTGTCCACAATTGCCTGGCCGATTCTTCTGGCTGCTAAATTATGTGTCTTAGGTCGTCGGTGTCCGGTGGCCGCATGTAGGTCCCCTGGAAGTTGTCGAGGAATGCGGCTTCCAGGTCCTCCCAAGAACCGATTGAGTCCGCTGGTAGGCTCTTAAGCCAGTGTCGGGCTGGTCCTTTAAGCTTAAGGGGTAGGTATTTGATGGCGTGCAGATCATCGCCACGTGCCATGTGGATGTGAAGGAGATAATCCTCAATCCATACTGCCGGATCTGTCGTACCATCGTACGACTCGATATTGACGGGTTTAAAACCCTCTGGGATTTTATGATCCATTACTTCGTCTGTGAAGCATAGTGGGTGTGCGGCGCCCCTGTACTGGGCTATGTCACGACGCAGCTCGGAAGAGTTGTGCCTGCTGTGTTTGGCCCGGCCGGATTTATTGTGTCCGGAGTGAAGATCATCACGTGTCGTCGGGCGTCCGCGCGATCCATAGATCGATCTTGTTTGCTTTGCTTTATCCTCCAGTACGTCTCGCAGGTCTGGCTCGTTTTCCCGTGCCTTATTTGAACGGCACCGGGGCATGGCTTGCTTAAGGGTTCGACAGGCCTCTCTGTCGCGGCCACGGGGTGGCCGGTCTGCCATGTCATATGCTTTCCCCTCTGATTGGGGTAGCGGCCTGCGCTTAGGATAATTTTTGGAGGGGCGCCCGAGTTCATACTCTTCGGCCGCAAGGACTTCAGTCCATCTATCAGCTAGCAAATCTTGATCAGCTCTAAGCTGTTGCTGCTTTTTCTTTAGGCTGTTGGCCGTGGCTAGAAGCCTGCATTGAAAACGCTCTTGTTCGGCGGGGTCTGATGGTACGACGAATTCGTCGTCGTCGAGGCTTGCCTCGTCTTCGGAGGGCTCAGCCTCTTGCTCTACCGCTCTCTCCTGAGGGCTGGCTTTTCCATCTTCCTGCGCCGAATCTTGCTGGTTCTGGTGTTCTTCGGCGCTGTCCGGGGTAGTATTATCTCCCGTGCCGGAATCACCGTTTCTGCTGTGGCGGGATTTAGAGCGACGCCGTTGGCGCCGGCGTTTGGGCGGTTTTTTCGAGTTGTCGTCTTCCGCTGTTCCATCGCCATCCGCATCCTTTGGAGCGTCCACCATATATATGTCATATGACGAGGTGGCGGCCCAGCACCCTACAGGTGCTGGTTCTTGTTCGTCTCCTCCTTTGTCGTCCATACCGTCGAAGTCTTCGGAGCCGAAGTCAAGCATGCCGGTTAAATCGTCGATAGTGGCTATTAAGTGGGTGGTGGGTGGGCTTTGAATTTCTTCGTTGTCCGAATCCCAACCTCGCAGACCATAGTCCGGCCTGGGCTCTCCTGATAAAGAGAGAGACTTGAGAGAATTCAGGATATCACCGAAAGGTGAGCACTGAAAGATGTCCGCGGCGGTGAACTCCATTACAGGCGCCCAATCAGATTCGATCGGCGGGGGCACGGAAGGCTCGGAGTTCGGAGAAGAGTCCGGCTCCTTGGAGTTCTGGGCCGTGTGGAGTACGGGGATGGCATTCGGCTCGATCGCCTTTGAGATCACAGCCCCCGAGGTGACGTCCAACCGTTCATCCTCGGAGAACGCAGCGGGCTCCGAGTCAAGGATCGGGGCCGGAGCGTGTGCGGCCTCCAGGGTACTATTCGGAGGCAGAGCTATATCATGCCCCACGAAATAGTGTGGCGCGCTTGGCTGTGGCTCAAACCCGTCGAAGATCAAGTCTCCGCGGATAACAGCCGTGTAGTTTAAGCTTCCAAACCTGACTTGATGGCCAGGGGCGTAGCTTTCGATCTGCTCCAGATGACCAAGCGAATTGTCCCGCAGAGCGAAGCCGCCAAAGACAAAGATTTGTCCGGGGAGGAAAGTCTCACCCTGGACCTCATCGTTGTTGATGATCAAAGGAGCCATCGGGCCTAGAAGCGATGACACAGAGGAACTCTCAATGAAAGCACCAATGTCGGTGTCAAAACCGGCGGATCTCGGGTAGGGGGTCTCGAACTGTGCGTCAAGGTCGGATGGTAACAGGAGACAAGGGACACTTTATTTTACCCAGGTTCAGGCCCTCTCGGTGGAGGTAAAACCCTACTCCTGGTAGATTAATATTGATGATATGGGTAGTACAAGAGTGGATCTACCACGAGATCGAGGAGGCTAAACCCTAGAAGCTAGCCTATGGTATGATTGTGTATGATGATGGTTATTGTCCTACGGACTACAACCCTCCGGTTTATATAGACACCGGATAGGGTTAGGGTTACACAGAGTCGGTTACAATGGTAGGAGATCTCGAATATCCGCACGCCTAGCTTGCCTTCCACGCCAAGAAAAGATCCTTCCGGACACGGGACGAAGTCTTCAATCTTGTATCTTCATAGTCCTGGAGTCCGGCTGAAGGTATAGTCCAGCTATTCGAGCACCCCCTAATCCAGGACTCCCTCACCCCAAAAGTATTGTGGTTCGTCAGTTAGGAGGGGACAGAGCTTGCTGGACTGCTGCAGTATACATTCTCAGAGGCGCTGACTGGAACGCCCATGATCCTGAGGTCCCAACAGCTGATGAGGAACCGCCGCCTGTCAATGGGGTGCCTCACCCTATGGTTGGGGATGGGCTCACAACGGAGCAGTTATATCAGCAGCAGCTTCAGAACTGGCTGCTCCAGAATGGCATTGGGAATGACCAGGCGCCGCACCTTGCCCCTCAGCAAGATGGCCCGCAAGATGCACAGTGGGAGCCTTGGCCACAACCCCCTCCACCTCAAATGCCTGCTGCTTTGGTCAATTTCCAGGCGTGGTTGGCGGCTCAAGGTCTTCGTGTACAAGATGGTATCATGCCTGAAGATAATGTTAATGACAGCCTCAACTCTGTCTGGACTGATTCGAGCTCAACTGCAAGTACACAGGGTTCCTCTCATGGATCTGGGCTGCAAGTCAGCACTCTCTTGGTGGCCCCTCCTGTGAACCAGAACATTGTTAATGTGGATGTGGCAATTTCTGCAATTACTATGAATGTTAGCATCTCAGTGGAAGGTAATGAGCTCGCAACAGTGCTGGCCATGGACTCGATCCCTCGCAATATCTTTACTGCCCAGCTCTCAAGGACCATTATGTCTGTGGTCGCCTCATTTGGACCCTGGAGTGCTGGGTATGGCCTCCCCCCGTTGGAATTGCAGTTGGCAACTCCCAGGACTGTGCTACAGGTCCAGGATCAGGACACTTCACATTTGGTTTGCTTCTCGGCCCGCATTCTGAACCCAATACCAACTCCTTCTACTGTTCAAATCTCTGAAATTGTGTCTGATGTGGAGGATTTGGCTATAATACCTTTGATGCACTCCAGATTAACTGCCCCTGCCCTAGATGTCACTGCAATCAGTAGTACTCCAACTGTCATAGAAAATGATATTCCTGCTGCATCGGAAGAGTTGCTCACATTACCGCCTTCTGTGGATTTGAATGATGGGCCTCAAGCCATTCTGGGTGGCCCAGTCATTCAGGAATCTGATTTGGGCTTGGCCCAGGTGCTCTCTGATGCCTCAGGTCCATCTGCACCTCGTCCTCGCCGCTCCAAGCTCAAGCCTCCTTTGGTTACTACTGAAGTGCGTCGCAGCACCAGGTCAACTCGCTTTGATGGATTCAGGGTGCCTCAAATCTCTGATACTAGAACCACTGCCTCTAAGGTGAAGCCCAGGGTTACTCCTTCTGCTGTGCCCAGCTCCTCCGCCGTGAATTTGGGACAAGATCCTCCTCGACCAACCCCTATCAATGTCATGCAGGATATTGGCATTAACCGCTGTGCTGTGCCTCCAGAGGAGCTAACTGAAGATGCTCTGCTCGCCTCAACCACCAATACTGCCGGCCCTGACAGTGGAGAGGATGGCTCTTCCTCTTCTGCCTAAGTTATTGGGTTCTCATGCCTCTTTTGCGTAATTAGAATATCTTATGTTGGAATGTGCGTGGCTTAAACTCAGATAAAAAGCTCTTAGCGCTGTCGAACGCAATTTCTGTTAGTGGGTGCGCCATCGTATGCCTTCAAGAAACTAAAAAACCTGTTATCGATCTAGCTTTTAATAAATCCTGCTGTCCTAAGCGCTTTGATAAATTCGCTTTTGTTCCCTCGAGAGGTGCCTCGGGTGGTTTACTTACTGTTTGGAATAGTTCCATATTTACTGGTACTGTGATTGTTCAAGAGGACTTTGCATTGGGTGTTCAATTCACCAGCACTCTTTCTGCCCATGCTTGGTCGCTCTACAACATCTATGGCCCTTGTACAGGGCCTATGCGTGAGAATTTCACCCAATGGTTGTATGACAAAGATATTCAAGCAGATGCAGATTCTTTATTTCTAGGGGATTTCAATTACATTCGAGGACCGGAAAACCGTAATAAACCAGGAGGTGATGTTAACGACATGATAACTTTCAATGACATTATTCGCAAACACAATCTCGTCGAACTACCTATTAAGGGCAGACTTTACACATGGAGCAACATGCAACAAGACCCCTTACTCGAGCAACTCGACTGGTTTTTCACCTCTCTGCATTGGACAACTGCTTTTCCTAATACAATGGTCAAACCGCTTTGCAAACCCACCTCTGATCACACGCCTTGTGTGCTGACCGTTGAGACAACAATACCTCGTGCCAAGCTGTTTAGATTTGAATCATACTGGCTACTTCACCCAGGTTTCATGGATGTGGTTAAAGAAGTCTAGAATAGGCCTATCAATATGCCCAATGCAGCCACTTTACTTTGCAGAAAGTTCAAGCTTCTACGTCAAGCTCTCAAATCTTGGAGTAAAAATATATCCCGGCTTTAGGTGACCATTGAAAACACGAACAACACCTTGCTACAACTGGACACATTGGAGAATCAACGGAGGCTCACAATTCCTAAAAATAACTTTCGTAACATCATCAAAAAACACCTCCTGCGTTTATTGGAATATCAGAGACAGTACTGGAAGAAAAGGTGTACCATTCGTTGGGTTAAATTTGGCGATGAAAATTCAGAGTTCTTTCAAGCTGTGGCTACGGATAGACGCAAAAATAACATCGCGAACCTACAAACTAATGATGGCCTAATTGTGGAGGATCACACTGGGAAAGAAGCTCTCCTCTTCCACGCTTACTCAGAAAGACTTGGCACCTCTAGCCCTGTTTCAATGCAGTTTGACCTCCCATCCCTAATTACGCTCAACGATGACCTTGAACACCTAACCCTACCCTTTACCCATGAAGAAATTGACTCGGTCATCAGAGAAATGCCAGGGGATAGAGCTCCGGGTCCAGATGGATTTAGTGGCCTCTTCCTTAAAGCTTGCTGGCCAATCATCAAGGAGGATTTCTACACGTTATGCGATCAATTTCATGCAGGAACAATTAACCTCCAAAGCATTAATGATGGTCTGATCACTCCCATTCCGAAGAATGGTTCCCCATCCACAGTTAATGATTACAGGCCAATTACCCTGCTCAATTGTTGCCTCAAGCTTATCACAAAACCCCTGGCCAACCGTCTTCAAAAGGTCATACTTAAAATCATTCATCGCAATCAATATGGCTTCATACGTGGCAGGTCTATACAAGATTGTGTGGCATGGACTTTCCAATACATCCATCAATGCCAAGCCTCTAAGCGCCCAATTGTTTTACTGAAATTGGATTTCGCCAAAGCATTCGACACCATTGAACACGACCCCATGATCAATATCATGAAACACATGGGCTTCAATGATAGATGGCTATCTTGGATCAGATCGATCTTTTCCTCTGGCAGATCCTCCGTTCTTCTTAATGGAGTTCCGGTAGACAATTCCACTGCCGCCGTGGGGTTAGACAGGGAGACCCCCTGTCTCCGCTCATCTTTGTCCTCGCGGCTGATCTTCTTCAATCATCTATCAATGCCGCATATAGGGATGGCCTAATTGATCTCCCCTTCCCGTGCAACGGCCAAATGGACTACCCAATTGTCCAATACGCCGATGACACGATCATGCTGATGCCTGCATGCCCCAGACAAGCTTCAATCATCAAGAATATCCTTGACAAGTATGCTCAATCCATTGGTCTTAAAATAAACTACCACAAATCTACGCTCATTCCCATCAATTTAGAGCCCGAGCTTGCTGCCCAAATGGCCTCGATCTTCGAATGCAATATTGGGACAATGTCGTTCACTTACCTTGGACTCCCTTTGGGCACATCTCGACCGACCTTACAAGATTTTATGCCTCTTGTCAGCTCTGTGGAAAGAAGTCTGTCGTCTACTTTATCCCTTATGTCCCATGCTGGGAAGCTGGCCCTCCTAAACTCCACTGTGACTTACCTCCTCATCTATGCCATGTGCATGCTGCACCTGCCACCAAAACTCATTGAAATATTGGATAAGATAAGGAGACAGTGCCTATGGATCAAGAAAACTGACCAAGGAGACAAATGTAATTCCTTGGCTGCTTGGGACATGGTTTGCAAGCCCAAAAATAAAGGAGGCCTTGGAGTTCTCAACCTGCGTGTCCAAAACGACGCCCTACTTCTCAAATTTTTGCACAAATTCTATAACAAGATGGACATTCCTTGGGTCCAACTCATTTGGGATTCGTACTACACAGAAAAAATACCACATGCATGTGAGCCAATCGGATCATTATGGTGGAAAGATATCCTCAAGCTCACTGCTGTATTTAGGGGGATATCCAAGGTCAACATTGTCTGTGGCACAACGGTGTTGTTTTGGAAGGACCTCTGGGCCACCCACATTCTTCAAGACTCACACCCCCGTGCGTTTTCATACATTTTGAACGAGGATATCTCTGTCAAGGATTTCTTGCGGACCACGTCTCTGGGAGAAACGTTCCATCTTCCTCTTTCCCCCCAAGCACATGCAGAGATCAGAGCTTTGCAAATGGTTGCGGCAGAAATCCAGCCTTCCACGGCGACCACGGATGTATGGCATTATATCTGGGACAAAACTACTTTCAAATCTACAGATTACTATCGCTTCTTCTTCAGGGACATCCAACCTCACCAGGTCTTCGGATGGATATGGAAATCAAAGTGCACGATGAAATTGAAGGTTTTTGCATGGCTACTCTTCCATGATAGGCTCAATACTCGGAATATGCTTAAAAGAAGACACTATAACATCGGAGATGATCACAACTGCCTCCTGTGTGGACGCAACATCGAAGAAACAATTGAACACATGATCTTCACGTGCTCCTTCAGTAAACGCTGTTGGGATAGGCTCGCTATTCATTGGGAACCCTTCCCCGGCCGCCTTCAAGCTATTACCACTCAGAGAAACCGCAATGCTTTCCCAATGTTTATGGAGAGATTCATGGTGGCAGCGTGGAGTATTTGGAAAGAGAGGAATAACAAACATTTCAGAGCCATAAACCCCTCTCTCAACTCCTGGCTGGAAAGATTCAAGAAAGACTTTGAGCTGCTTCAATATAGAGTCAAAGAAGACCGTAGGGCCTTTGTGCTGAATTTTGTAAACACCTTATAGTTATCCCCTCTTGTTTTAGCTTTCTCCCTCTTACTTGTCACAAAGTTGACAAGCCCCCTCTCCCCCCACATGTAAATACCTCGTTGTACAGTACATTACTTTTAATATATTAACACAGTAGGAGCCTTTCCTACTGTTCACGGTCAAAAAAAAGAAACAAAAAGATTATCATTGACCAAGGAATGGCTCTCTCCCACCCCACCTCTCCCCTCCTCTCCACCCACCTGCACCCCACCTACAATGGCGATGTCTAACCCTAGCATCCATGGAGAGCTTGCTACATTGGGATTTTGCTCCGGGCTTGGCCCTAGCCGACCAGGTGAGAAGACAATTTGGATCCACAGTTCATTTCTCCCCCTCTCGAGACACCAAGGAGTTCTTTTTGGTGGTCTCATTTTCATCGCCTTCGTTCCCTCTTTCGGTGGAATCTGTGGGTGTTGCATTACAGTGTTGCATTGGAGGGATTTCTTCTGGTTTCAATGTGTTACCGATCACACAACGCTCATTTTGCTTTTCGGTTGCCAATAACAAAGTGGGTCACTTCATATATGGGCTCAAAGATCGCATTTGGCCTGATTTTGTTTGTCACTTCCATTTGTTCAATGGTCGTTTTGCCAAAGCCCTTGCAATTGACAATCGCTGGCACGCGGATCAAGAACTCCAGGATATTGCGGATAGACGTTCTATTGCTGTCAAACAATCCCTGCAATTTTTATCCTCCAAGGATCATCTTGATCATTCTTCAGCTAAGGATCTTAATAAATTTGGACTTATTCCTCTGAAAAACTGGGATTTTTCTAACAAGAACGCCCATGAAGCTTCTTCCTCGGGATCATCGATACAAATTCAAACTTTGAATCAAATTGACTCAATCCCCTCATGCGACATTTCGGGTGTGGTCACTGCTCAGGGTCCTAATCATATTGCATTAATGAATCATTATTTGTCTCAAGCCAAGTCTGAGGAGAATCTTGAAAATAACTACCTTTTATTAGGTACGTTTAAATGTCCCCTTACCGTGCCATATGCCCCGCCGCCTCTCTGTTTTTTGAACTCGGCCTTCAGATATGCGCCTCCTCATGCGGCTTGGCCTCCTAGGCTTAAAGCCCAACACAAAGCAGATCTGGCTCAGGCCCAATACACTCAGATGGAAATTGAGGATTTGGCGGTGAGATGGGCTTCATTATGCTCTAAATGCCTACAATGGGGGCACAACCAGAATTACTGCCAAGGTAGGCTCATTTGCATTCACTGCTCCGGTCCTGATCATCGTGCCATTGACTGCCCCAAGCGTGTCATCACATCACAATATAATGGGCAAGTTCCTTTAATTGATAACACTGTGATCAAATCGGCCGGATCTTTGGGACCTTCCACTCCTCCTCCGCCGCCCGAGCCCAGATCCAAACCGTCCATCCGCTGTGATGTGTGTGGATTCTATGGACACGTGGAGAAATCTTGTCGCAAATTGAAATTTCAGAACAAATGGAGGTGGGTTGTAAAACTCCAGCCAACCCGCCCACCCCCTCACGCTCCATCTTCCACCACGAAAACACAAAATCCCCCGCTCTGCCCTGTCCCATCACCCCTGCAATCACTCCCTCTCTCATGTAGCTTGACCATGGCCAACTACCCTCTGAATCCAGTTCCCTTCCTCCCTCCGGGGTTCGCCGTCGAGCCCGGCCCGACGGACCGCCTGGTTTGTGGTGGCATGGTGGTCGGTCCCATTGCGCCTCTCAACCACAAGTTCCTGGCGATTGCCGAGACTAGTCACTACGTCCCTCTTCATCGCTGCTCGGCCATCCGCGACCAGATCGCAGCATTGTTGCATGAGTCTCAGCTATTTACCACAGAGGTCAGTGATCACCCGCTTGGGATTGGGATCTTTGGTTTTGTTGATTCATTCTTGAGAGACACGGCGGTTAACACGTCCATTGAGTTAGAGGAGGAGGATCTGCTGGTTACTTTTGTTCCGCACAATGAAGCGCTCAATAGGCACACCACCTCATTTGGGCCAGAAGTTTGGCTGATGTTTTTTGGGTTTCCTTATGATTATCAAACCGATTATTACATCACTAAGGCTCTGGGAGGATATGGCTCACTAGTAACTTGGTACAATCCGAGGCAGGACCGTCGCTTTGTACTGCTTAAAGCTAGGGTGCTCCGTCTGAAGTTAATCCCCAAAAGTTTTGTGGTTTGGCAACTTGGGGGTGCCCGTGACTGTTGGACAGTTTAGGTGACCATCTTGCGCAGTAACGACTAGAATGGTCTTTTGCCCGAAGTTCTACCACCTAGAGAGGAGCCACCGCCACCTGATGGCAATCCTCATCCTCTTTTGGGCCAGATCTTACTGCAGAACAGCTATACCAGCAGCAGGTACACAACTGGCTCGTTCAGAACGGCGCACCTCCTGCAGCCAACAATGCAGGTCCAGGGGCAGGTCAAGATGCTGTCCAGGAATCCCAAAATCAAGATGGTTGGGGTGCTTGGCCTCAGCAACCTGTGCAACTCCCTCAAATGCCACCCCACCTTGTCAACTATCAAGCTTGGCTTGCTGCCCAGGGTCTGACAGTTCAGCACGGCATTGCACCTGAGAACAACATTACTAATGATGCTTTCCAGGCCTGTAACGACTCCATTATAGTTTCTGACAACTCTAGTTCCTCCCAGGATGAGGATGAGACGCTGGCTAATCTAAATGTGGCCTTGGTTGTGCTATCTGATCCAGCTGAGGAGGTGATCAGAGAGGCACCATCTGAATCTTTGACTATCACTGTGGATTTGCATACGCAGGGCATCCGTTTTGGTCTGTCTGCTCAAGGCGAGGAGCTGTTGTCTGTCCTTCTGAATGAGCCAATACCTCGACAGCGCCTCAACGCTTTCATTTTTCAGGCCTTGCGTCCAGCTATTGCTACTATTGGGCCTTGGCAGCAGGGATATGGCATGAGAACCGCCTCTACATCTATTTCTGTCAGAGTCTCAGTTGATTCCGAGGGGCTCAACTTCTCTCTGGTTCAGTCTGTTTCTACAGCCCCTGCAGTTGCTTCGTCTGTGGTTATTGAGGAACTCCCCAATGACAGCGCCGTGTTTACTTCTGATAATCCTGGGCATCAAACTTCAGTGGATTTGTCTGGGATCATTGAGGAAATCACCTCTGCCACTTTGGTACCTGCTTTTGATGAGCTTCAACATTCCTCTGCTGCTCTGCTTCCTGCACCTCCTGCTCCCCATTCTCGGGCAAGACGTCCCAGGCAATCTGCCCCAATATCCACCACTGCAGTCAGACGTAGCCAACGCTCCAACAAGAATGATGGCTTCAAGTCTCACGTTGTCAAGGAGATACGCACCTGCACTTCCAAGGTATAGCCCCGCTTTGTGCCCTCCATTGGCTCCTCCAGTTCTGCTACAGACATCCCTCCGCCCACTGCTATCACCACTCTGCAAGCAATAGGTGTCAATCATTGCGCAATCCCGGAGAGTGAACTATCAACTGAAATTCTACTTGCTGCACCTTCTGCTGCTCCAGCGCCTGATGATGTGCAAGAGGAGGTGGCTCCTCCTACTTCTGATTAATCCTTTTGGCCTATATGCCTGATCTGCGTTGTTGGAATGTTCTTTCCTGGAATGTCAGAGGCTTGAACTTCGAGAAGAAACAATTAGCCCTTAATAATGCGATTATCTCTAGCGGTTGTGCGGTCGTTTGTCTGCAGGAGACCAAAATGACTGATGTCTCTTTTGCGTTTATTAAAACCTGCTTTCCTAAACAATTTGATTGTTATGCTTTTGTTCCCTCGCGCGGTGCCTCTGGAGGCCTTCTTACTGTGTGGAAAAGCGCTTTATTCACCGGTACCATCAAGTTTGTGGCTGTTTATGCGCTCACTGTCAGTTTTGTCAGCACACAATCTTCGCCAACGTGGTCCCTTGTTAATGTTTATGGTCCTTGTACTGGGGATGATCGTGAGGAATTTACATCCTGGTTATATGATGTCCAAATCCCTAATGGTCAGGATTGGCTTCTTCTTGGAGATTTCAATTACATGAGGGCTCCTGACAATCGTAACAAGCCAGGTGGCAACTTAAATGATATGATCACGTTCAACGACATCATTCGCAAACAACAACTAATTGAAATCCCAGTTCAAGGAAGAACATACACGTGGAGCAATATGCAACAGGATCCCCTGCTTGAACAAATTGATTGGTTTCTTACATCATTACAGTGGACCACCATGTATCCTAAAACCCCGGTTAAACCACTTGGCAAACCTGTCTCGGACCATATCCCCTGCGTCGTAATTGAAACTAAGATCCCTCGCAGTAAGCTATTTCGCTTTGAATCTTACTGGATTTTACACCCTGGGTTTATGGATATAGTTCAACAGGTCTGGGATAAGCCGGTCTTTAACAAAAACGCTGCAGCCACTCTAGCCCACAAGTTTAAGGCCCCGAGACGCGCTCTTAAAGTGTGGAGTAAACACATCTCCAAGCTATCCATTGCGATCAGTAACTGCAATGAGGTCCTGGCTGATTTAGATGAGTTAGAAAACAAAAGATGCCTTTCTATTCCCGAATCCAATTTCAGAAACATCCTCAAAATGCATCTGCTCAAGCTGTTGAAATATCAGAAGCTTTATTGGAAAAAACATTGCACCATCCGTTGGATCAAGTTTGGAGATGTGAATACTAAATTTTTCCAGGCCATTGCCACAGAAAGATTTCGTAAAATAACATTGCTTCGTTTCGCACTGAAGATGGCAGTGTAACTGATGACCACCCTGGAAAAGAAGCCCTCCTTCACTCCACTTATAAATCCAGATTAGGGACTACAGCCTCCTGTGATATGAAATTTGATCTGGCAGCAATCATTCCGCGGGCTGGTAATCTTGATCATCTCACTGATCCGTTCACCGAGGATGAAATTGATGAAGTCATTAAAGAAATGCCCCCTGATCGCGCCCCTGGACCTGATGGATTTAGTGGAGCTTTTCTTAAATCTTGCAGGCCCATTATTAAACATGACTTCTATGCACTCTGCACCCAATTTTATGAAGGCACGCTGGATATCACTAGCATCATTGATGGTTTCATTACACTAATACCCAAGGTCAACTCACCTGAGTCTGTCAATGATTACAGGTCGATTACTCTCCTTAACTGTTGTCTGAAGTTGATCACAAAATTGCTTGCTAATCGCCTCCATCGAGTTATCCTCCAACTGGTGCACCGTAATCAATACGGATTCCTCAAAGGCCGGACCATCCAAGATTGTTTGGGGTGGGCCTATCAATATATTCACCAGTGTCATACCTCGGGTAAAGAGATCATCCTGCTTAAGCTTGACTTCGCCAAAGCATTTGACACAATTGCGCACGAGCCCATGATCAATATAATGCGACATATGGGGTTTAATGAGTGTTGGATTTCTTGGATCAACTGCCTCTTCTCCTCTGGCCGATCTTCTGTTCTTCTTAATGGGGTACCGGGCCGTCAATTCCTTTGTAAATGTGGGGTTAGGCAGGGTGATCCGCTATCCCCACTCATCTTTGTACTCGCGGCTGAGTTACTCCAGGCTGCCGTTAATGATATATTCAGACAAGGCCGAATCCAACTCCCTTTTCCTTGCCGAGGACAAACGGATTACCCTGTTCTGCAATATGCGGACGACACTCTCATTGTCCTCCCTGCATGCATTCAACAAGCCACTTTGATCAAGCATCTCCTATCTGACTATGCCTCCTCTATTGGGCTTAAGATAAACTTTCAGAAATCCACTTTAATACCCATTAACCTGGACTTGGAAGCTACGAGCAATATGGCTAGAGTTTTCGGATGCGTAATTGGGTCTATGCCCTTCACCTACCTTGGCCTCCCATTAGGCACGACTAAACCCTCCGTACAAGAGCTCATGCCTCTGGTCTGTAGATTGGAAAGACAACTCACGTCCACAATTGCTATGATGTCATACGGGGGCAAACTTGCTTGGTTAAATGCATCTGTCACGTCGCTCCTTGTGTTTGCCATGTGCACGCTTAAGTTCCCTCCCAAGCTTATTGAGATCCTCGATAAAATCAGACGTAGATGCTTATGGACTAAGAAAACAGAGCAAGGGGACAAATGTAATTCTCTGGCTGCTTGGGATTTGGTCTGCCGACCCAAGAAAAAAGGAGGGCTTGGGTTAAAAATCCATAATGAGGCTCTGCTGCTCAAATTCCTACACAAGTTCTACAACAAAGTGGATGTTCCCTGGGTGCAACTCGTTTGGGACAATCTTTACGTGGGCAAAATACCACATGAGGTTGACACAATCGTCTCGTTCTGGTGGAAGGATGTCCTAAAACTCACTCCCATTTTCCGCGGAATCACACGTGTTCAGGTGGTTGACGGCAATACGACGCTCTTTTGGAAAGATCTGTGGAGAGAGGAGATCCTACAAACAGCCCACCCCCGTGCTTTTTCGTTTGCCATCAGTGAAGATCTTTCTGTGGTGGAGGCGATGAATAGTATGGACCTGCATGAAACCTTTCAACTGCCGGTCTCGCCGCAAGTGCTTGGAGAAATCCAGGAGCTGCACTCCCCTCCTCATTGGATATCCCCCTCGACCTCAGTGCATGATGTATGGCATTACTCGTGGGGTTCGGCGTTTTACCGACCAAAGGACTACTATAACAATTACTTCAGAGACGGGGTGGCCCACCAGGCCTTCCAGCACCTTTGGAAGTCGCGGTGCATTATGAAAATCAAAGTCTTCGGCTGGTTACTCTTCATTGTCAGGCTCAACACACGCAATATGCTCAAAAGGAGGCATTATAACATTGGTGACAACTACGACTGCATTCTCTGTGGGCGACACGTCGAGGAAACTGTTGACCATATGATCTTCACTTGCCCGTTCAGTCAAAGCTGTTGGGCTAAAATAAACATCGTATGGCCGCCTTTTGACAACCGTCTCGGCCTCCTACAAACTACAAGAGATTCTTGGCCAAATCCTTTCTTCTTTGAAACATTCCTCACCTCGGCCTGGAGCATTTGGAAAGAGAGAAACAACAAACATTTCCGAGGAGTGGCCCCTACGATGGAGACCTGGCTGACAAGATTCAAGGAGGACCTCCTGCTCCTTCAGCATAGAGTTAAAGCAGCCCGTAGAGCTGCCTTTGTCACCTTTTGTACTTCGTTGTATAGCCAAGTTTAGAGCTACTTAGCTACACACTGCGTGCAAAGGGTGCACCTTGTAACATGGCCCGATGATATGTCTATGTAAACACCTCATTTATATAGATATATGCAAAAACAGTAGAGGTTTACCCCTTACTGTCAAGTTCCTCAAAAAAAAGAAACAAAAAGACTCGATTGCAAGATCTAAAGATATACCTTCAAGCACTCACCTCCCCGGCAATGGCGCCAGAAAAGAGCTTAGTTGACGGGGTGTGAGTGACGCTTACCTAACCTCCCCGGCAACAGCGCCAGAAAAGAGCTTGATGTCTACTATGCAACCTTCTTCTTGTAGACGTTGTTGGGCCTCCAAGTGCAGAGGTTTGTAGGACAGTAGCAAATTTCCCTCAAGTGGATGACCTAAGGTTTATCAATCCGTGGGAGGTGTAGGATGAAGATGGTCTCTCTCAAACAACCCTGCAACCAAATAACAAAGAGTCTCTTGTGACCCCAACACACCCAATACAATGGTAAATTGTATAGGTGCACTAGTTCGGCAAAGAGATGGTGATACAAGTGCAATATGGATGGTAGATATAGGTTTTTGTAATCTGAAAATATAAAAACAGCAAGGTAACAAGTGATAAAAGTGAGCGTAAACGGTATTGCAATGATAGGAAACAAGGCCTAGGGTTCATACTTTCACTACTGCAAGTTCTCTCAACAATAATAACATAATTGGATCATATAACTATCCCTCAACATGCAACAAAGAATCACTCCAAGGACACTAATAGCGGAGAACAAACGAAGAGATTATGGTAGGGTACGAAACCACCTCAAAGTTATTCTTTCCAATCAATCCGTTGGGCTATTCCTATAAGTGTCACAAACAGCCCTAGAGTTCGTACTAGAATAACACCTTAAGACACAAATCAACCAAAACCCTAATGTCACCTAGATACTCCAATGTCACCTCAAGTATCTGTGGGTATGATTATACGATATGCATCACACAATCTCAGATTCATCTATTCAAACCAACACAAAGTACTTCAAAGAGTGCCCCAAAGTTTCTACCAGAGAATCAAGACGAAAACGTGTGCCAACCCCTATGCATAGGTTCATGGGCGGAACCCGCAAGTTGATCACCTAAACATACATCAAGTGAGTCACATGATATCCCATTGTCACCACAGATACGCACGGAAAGGCATACATCAAGTGTTCTCAAATCATTAAAGACTCAATCCGATAAGATTACTTCAAAGGGGAAAACTCAATCCATTACAAGAGAGTAGAGGGGGAGAAGCAACATAAGATCCAACTATAATAGCAAAGCTCGCGATACATCAAGATTGAATCACCTCAACAACACAAGAGAGAGAGATCAAACACATTGCTACTGGTACATACCCTCAGCCCCGAGGGTGAACTACTCCCTCCTCGTCATGGAGAGCGCCGGGATGATGAAGATGGCCACCGGTGAGGGTTCCCCCCTCCAGCAGGGTGCCGGAACAGGGTCCCGATTGGTTTTTGGTGGCTACAGAGGCTTGCGACGGTGAAACTCCCGATCTAATCTGTTCCCCGTTCGTTTTAGGGTATATGGATATATATAGGCGGAAGAAGTACGTCGGTGGACCTCCGGGTTGTCCATGAGGCAGGGGGCGCGCCCTAGGGGGGTGGGCACACCCCCCACCATCGTGGGCAGGCCGGGACTCCCCTGGTGCAACTCCGGTACTCCGTGGGCTTCTTCTGGTCCAAAAATAGGTTCCGTGGAGTTTCAGGTCAATTGGACTCCGTTTGATATTCCTTTTCTTCGAAACACTGAAATAGGCAAAAAAACAACAATTCTGGGCTGGGCCGCCGGTTAATAGGTTAGTCCCAAAAATAATATAAAAGTGGATAATAAAGCCCAATACTGTCCAAAACAGTAGATAATATAGCATGGAGCAATCAAAAATTATAGGTGCGTTGGAGACGTATCAGAACTCCACGTACGGCAAATTGTCATCCCAACTAGATCCATAATCTAGCGCACAAGCTCTCAACATGTCCTCCAGAATCTGATTGACTCTCTCGGTCTGTCCATCTGTCTGAGGATGAAAGGTTGTACTGAACTCTAGCCTGGTACCCAAAGTCTGGTGCAGTTGGTGCCAAAACTTTGAAGTAAACTATGTTCCTCTATCTGATACCATGGTCCTCGGAACTCCGTGCAGACATACGATCCTGGTCATATATATCTTGGCCAACTCCGCACTTGTATAGGTGGTCTTCACTGGGATAAAGTGAGCCACTTTGGTCAAATGATCCACTACTACCCAGATAGAATCATATCCCGATCGGGTCCTGGGTAATCCGGTGATGAAATCCATGCCAAGCTTATCCCAATTCCATTCGGGTATCGGCATAGGATGCAGTAGTCCTGCTGGCTTCTGATGTTCTGCCTTCACTCTCTGACATACATCACATACGGCTACATACTCGGCAATATCCTTCTTCATTCCTGTCCACCAGAAATGCTCCTTCAAATCCAAATACATCTTGGTGTTTCCGGGATGTATCGAGTATGGCGAGTCATGAGCTTCCTGTAGTATCAACTTCCTGATCTCTGCATCATTGGGCACATAAACTCGGTCCTCAAACCACAAGGTGTCGTGCTCATCCTCACGAAAACCTTTGGCTTTTCCTTTACTCATTTTCTCCTTTATCTCGGTAATCTCTTTGTCATCCTTCTGAGCTTCACGAATCTTTCCCAATAATGTCGACTGAACCTCCATTGCTACAACAAAACCTCTAGGGACTATCTCCAAAAGAAGCTCCCTGAGATCTTCGGCTAACTCCTTTGGTAATCCTCTGCTTACGAGGGTATTGACATAACTCTTCTAGCTCAACGCGTCTGCAACGACATTGGCCTTGCCTGGGTGATAATGCAGCTTCATGTCATAATCTTTTATAAGCTCCAGCCATCTCCTCTACCTGAGATTCAGCTCCTTCTGCGTGAAAATGTACTTCAAACTCTTGTGATCCGTGTACACATCACAACTATTTCCAATAAGAAAATGTCTTCAGGTCCTGAGTGCATGAACTACAGCTGCTAACTCCATATCATGCGTGGCATAATTCAACTCATGTGGTCGAAGCTGACGTGAGGCGTATGAAACAACTCTTCCGTCTTACATAAGTACACCTGCAAGTCCTAAGCGAGAAGTGTCGCAATACACTTGCAAATCCTTGCGTGTATCCGGCAGAATCAACACTGGGGCTATAACCAAACGTTTCTTCAGCTCCTGAAAACTTGCCTCACATTTTTTGTCCATTTGAACTTAGTCTCCTTCTTCAACAACTCCGTCATGGGCTTCGCAATCTTTGAAAAATTCTCAATGAATCTTCGATAATATCCCGTGATTCCTAGAAAACTGCGGATCTCTCCAACTGAGGTGGGTACCAACCACTCAGTGACTGACTGAACCTTGGTGGGGTCTACTTCTATACCTTCTCCTGATATAACATGTCCAAGGAATCCAACTTCCTTCAACCAAAACTCTCATTTGCTGAACTTGGCATATAGCTGATGTTCCCTGAGCTTCTTGAGAACTAAACGCAAATGCTCCTTGTGTTCCTCTTCATTCTTCGAGTATACCAAGATATCATCAATGAACACTACGACAAACTTAGCCAAGAACTCCATGAACACCTTATTCATCATGCTCATAAAATAGGCAGGGGCATTAGTCAATCCAAATGACATGATTGTATACTCATATAGCCCGTACCTTGTGGTGAAGGCTGTCTTAGGTATATCCTGTTCTCGGATCTTCAACTGGTGGTATCCCGATCGCAGATCGATCTTGGAGAATACTTTAGCTCCTTGCAGTTGGTCAAACAAGTCATTGATCATCGGTAGTGGATACTTGTTCTTGATCGTCACTTCATTCAACGCACAATAGTCAACTACCATTCTCAACGATCCATCCTTCTTCTCAACCAGGAGCACTGGGGCTCCCCACGGTGACGAACTTTGTCGAATGTAACCTTTCTCCAATAACTCCTTAATTTGCTTGTTAATCTCCTCCAGATCATTTGCGGGCATCCGGTATGGTCTCTTCGATATCGGTCCGGTGCCTGGCAACAACTCTATCAAAAACTCAATGTCTCGATCCGACGGCATGCCTGGTAACTCCTCTGGAAATACATCCGGATAATCCTTCACTACAGGCACTTCCTCCTGAACAACTCCCGTGAGAGCATTTACTTGGGTTCTCCTTGGTGCATGCCTGGATACATACTTGATCCTTTTTCCCTCCGGGGTGGTGAGCAGAATTGACTTACTAGCACAGTCAATGTTTCCTCCATGCTTCGATAGCCAATCCATACCTAGTATCACATCCAATCCTTGTGACTCCAAAATTATTAGGTCTGAGGGGAAAACATGGCTACCAATGGTTAATGGTATTCGATCGCACCATCGACTGGCCATATACTCTGCACCTGGTGAGCTTACTAACAAGGGTGTCCTAAGGGCTAAGGTGGGTAGCTTAAACTTGTCCACAAATCCCCTCGATATGTATGAATGCGATGCACCAGTATAAAAAAGAACGAGAACGGTAAATGACTTAACCAAAAACTTACCGATAGCTGCATCTGGCTGCTCTTCAACCTCTTCCACGTTCACGCGGTTCACTTGACCCTGTTGAAAGGGTTGGGCTTCTTCCCAGAGCTTCCATTGCCATTACCATTCGTTGCTTCAGAACACTCAGTAGTGTAATGTCCAGTCTTCCCGCACTTGAAACAAGTAATGTGACTTACATCCTTCTTGGCGGGTGTAGAGGGGTTAGAACGGTTCTGATTGCTGCCTGCTCCATTCCCATTTCCATTCTTGGGGCCACTGTGGTTATGCGTACTTCCTCCATTGTGGGTATGGCCTCCATGGTTATGGGTAAATCCTCCTGAGTTCGCGATGAAATGAGGCTTCTGCTGAGCTCCTGAATTGTACTTTCTTTGTCCATACTTCCTTTTGTGGCTCTCAATCTGCTGTTGTTTCCCTTCGATCATAAGAGCCCGGTCTACCAACTCCTGGTAGTTACCGAATGTCGCTACCATCAACTGCATGCTCATCTCATCATTCAACCCTTCCATAAACTTCTCCTGCTTCGCGGCATCAGTAGCCACATCATCCGGGCATAGCAAGCTAACTTACTGAACTCATCCATGTACCGCCCCGCAGTACGATTTCCTTGGCGTAAGTTGCGAAAATCGCGCTTCTTCATGTTCATAGCTCCAGCTGAGACATGTGCAGTGCGGAATGCTTGCTGAAACTGATCCCAAGTGATATTGGCTATAGGGAAAGTGGTTGTGTAATTCTACCACCATGAGGCTGCGGGTCCTTCCAATTGATGTGCGGCAAAACGCACCTTCTCAGCATCTGTGCAACCTGCGGTGGTCACCTCCCTTCCAATCTTGCGTAGCCAGTCATCAGCAACTATTGGCTCGATGCTACTGGAGAACACTGGCGGCTGCAACCTCAGAAAACGGGCTAAGTTGTCAACTGGAGGTGGTGGCGATGGGTTGTTGTTGTTGTTGCTGCCTTGGTTCTGGACTAGTTGGTGTATCAAGGTATTCTGTTGTTTGATCAACTAGGTGATCTCCGGTGGGGAGACAAATCCAGTGTCACGTCTCGAAGGCATCTGATGGGTTTAGAGGGGAGAGATTAGAATAGAATGAGGTCTAGTGATAAAACACTACCATATGCACATGAGACAAACACAATCATATCACACCAATCAATTCAAACAAGGACATACAATCGGTCTAACTATCGTGCAAAAGTACTTGGACTACTACTATATACATGGGGGAATACTGCTAATAATATGGTGGTCTACTAGAAATTTTGATCGGTGGACTCCATGATATCCGCTCCAGCTTCGTCTTCATAGTCATCATCACTACTGTCGGGGTCGGAGTCGGTGTCGTCGATGATGATGTAGTCCTCGGGATGGTCGTCATCTCCTCCTGGCGCGGGGTCTCCCATGAATACTCCTAGCTTCCTTGTCAGGACGTCATTCTTCTCCACAAGTATTGACATTTTCTCCTCATATCCGCCGCGTGTAGACTTGAGTTCCTCCTCTAGCTCCATGTTCCTGGTCATCACCTTCTTCAAATCTACCATGCTTGCGCACATCTGGTTCTCCTATCGATGAATGTGCTGGTTTAACTCCTGGATGAAGGCTGCAATGGACCTATCCCTCCTGGTGTTGATCATCTCCCATTGCTCATATCGGCGCCCACATATCTGGTAGATGGTGTCCTTAAGATCCTTGTGATAAACTTCGCCGATGCGTCCCATGGCGATGTGGGCTGTCATGCTCTTACCTAGCTCTAGGTTGGTGCATCAAAGGAAAACTCTATGGGCTCCATAACTAGTGTGAACGTCCTTCCTGGAACTTGAACTCGAATCATCCAACGCTCCTCTTCTGGTGAAGTGGCGGTGTAGGTCCCGATGAAGCTTGGTATTCCGATGTTCAGGTACCTAGTGACTTCCTTCAAGTGTCGTCCAAAGGGTGTGTCTTCATCCGGTTGTGCAAACTTGTTCCTTGAGTTTGCCATCCTAAAGAGTGGAAAATGGAGAGGGGTCAGAAATGAGTAGAGAAGAGTGACCTATGGCTCATCTTAGTGGTCGTGCCCTACATTCAGTGTGTGCTCTAATACCATCTTGTAGCGATCCGACCTCAAACGGTCAAATCTCTATGCTTAAGTGTCATCCCTGGATCGGTAATGCTGACACACACAGTACTTGAAGGATTTATAACAGAGTGCAATCACACACTTATTACATCGAATGTCTCAAAAGAGAACTTATTACAATAAATATGGCGTAAGGCCATCTAAATAAGATAACAGCGGAAGGCTTGGAAAATAAAGTGAGTCCATCAACTCCAACGGCATAGCTGAGTGCACGACAACGGCCTAGCGCACCTTACTCTTCGTCTGAAAAGAATGCAACATGATATGTTGCAGCCGAAACGGGCCAGCACATGGAATATGCTGGCAATATAACATAGTAGAGCAATGAACAGATAAATGCTATCACTACATGCATATATGGCTGGTGGAGGCTCTATGGTTATAATGTTTTGCGAAAAGCTATTTTTTCCTACAACAAAGGAATATATTTTATTTAACTATCATGGTGGTTGCAACATTGAGAAGGTTCCTCCAACTCAATCCCAATTAAAAATTAATTAGCATCCCAACAAATTAATTTAGAGTGATGAGATCAAATCAATAATTCAAGTACCAGATACTCAAGATGTCCATAACCGGGGACACGGCTAACCATGATTAGTTTATACACTCTGCAGAGGTTTGCGCACTTTTCCCACAAGACTCGATCTCCTCCGTTGGATTTCTCGCACTACATGGCATTTAAGAAACGGATGAATGAGACATAGTCTTTCAGAAGCATTAACTCTAACCCTGGGTAGACAGTACCAACCTACATCCCCTACATCTGCTAGCCTACCGCTGGAAGAGGTCATGCAACATACTCAACTATGCTAGAGCCCATAATATCTTGTGGATCCACACGGAATTTTCTAGCATGGATAATATTATGATCCCTTTGAGCCTGGGTGGCGAACCATAGGATGATCACACGGGTACTCCGGGATATCCTAGGACAACACTGGATTCTCCAGGTGCCCGCAACCAATCCACCCAGATGTGTATTTAAGTAGCCACCTTATGTTAACCATTAATTAACAATCTCACATCAGTCATGGATACACTCAAACCCAATCCACGTCTACGAGCATAGCATGGCAATAATAGCATAACGTAGAAGTAACTCCCAAGGGTTTGATAATAAAACAGGTAATAGGTTCTACCTCATCAACTACTTCCCAATACCCACAAGTTAATCACATCCTAATCATGAAGTGTTTGAGCATTGTAACTAATGCATAAAAAACTGGGTATGAAAAGAGTGTGATCAATGTGTTACTTGCCTTGCTGACGATCTGCAAACCCTAGAGACTCGTAGTAGCACGCTTCGCACTCCGGAAATTCTATCGCAAACAAACAATAGCATACTTAAGCAATCAAGCATAGATGCAAGGGTAAAACTCAAATAAGAAGATCAAATCTGAAATTCCAACTGAAGAGATTCGATCTGCAAAAAGAATCAATCGAATCGGAGCTACGGAACTGAAACTACGGTCAAAAGAACTTCGAATACAAATCTGCTTGAAACCAAATTCTAAATTGTCAAAAATCATGTTCAAGTTGATTAAACAGAAAGAGGGGCTCGAGACGAAGATTTTGGCATTGGTTTCACTGGATTTGGACAAATGGTTAAGAAACGGCGAGAGTTTGAAGATCTGGGGCTAATCTGCGATAAAAATAATCGCGGATAGGTCCCTGGTAGAAAAAGAAAACAAAAAAAAGACTACATCGTGAACGTTCGTTAACAGAGACGAACGGACGAACGCGTTCATCATAAACGAACTAACAGCGAACGCTCGCTAACGAACTAAACCGAGAAAAACCGAACCGAACCCATCTAGGGTTTTAAAAAAACCGATCGGTTTTACCTAAACCCAAAAAAACGGGTGGTGGAAACTGGCGAGATCCGACAAACGGGCGACGTGCGGCGGCGGCTCCGGCGCGGCTCGGGCGGCGGGGCTGCATGGGGTGGGGCGAGGCAGCGGGGTGCGGCGCGGTGCAGCGGCAGTGGGGCGGTAGCGGCGCAGCGGTGTCGGGGCGGCGCAGGCGGCTGCGGCTGCGGCGCTGCGGGCGGGGCGGGGTGGCGATGTGGGGGTCGAGGGCGGCGGTGCCTCGGGCTTTAAAGGCCCGGGGGGCGTGGCGTGCGGGAGGGGGCGGCGCCGGCGGCTCGGGGTCGGACTCCCCGAGTCCGTCGCGAGCACGACGACGGGAGGCGGCGGCGTGTGATGGGCCAGCTGGGCTTCGGCCCGACTCGGTCCGAAATTATTTTTAAATAAGATTCCACCAAAAAATCCTAATAAAAATATAAAAAAATCTAAAAATGCCAAAAACAATTTTCACCGTCTAAATGAAATATTTAGAACAAAGTGAACATTTTCTTGGCCTAAAATGCAATTTAAAAAATGCATATTTTTCTAATTCAAATAAAATAGCAATAAAATCCAAACAAAATTAATTATTTGATTTTAACATTTTTCCTCCAATATTTCTTTATTTTGGAGAAGTCATATTATCTCCTCTCATATATTTTTTAATACTGGAAATATTTCGGAGAGAAAAATAATTAAACCCAAAATGATCCTCTTTTCAATATTCGAGAAAATTCAAATATGAAAATAATTCAATCCCCAACTCTCTCCGTGGGTCCTTGAGTTGCTTAGGATTTTTAGGATCACTACCAAAATGCAAATAAAATATGATATGCATATGATGACCTATGTATAACATTCCAAATTGAAAATTTGAGATGTTACAAAAATAAGTAAAGGCAAAAAGATAGTGGGATTATATGATACCGGGGCACCTCCCAAGCTTGGCGGAAGCCAAGGGGAGTGCCCATACCCGATACTCAATTATCCTTTGGTGGTGAAGAAGATGATGGTGGTGATGACATTGTGCCTTCAACTTTTTCATATTGTAGTTGAGGAGAGCAATTTCCTCCTTTAAATCATCGACTTCCAGCTCCAGCTTCAAGATCTTGTCACATAAGTCCCCTTTGCTTTTCTGCCGAAAATGAGAAGGAATATATTGGTTTTTAGACCTGTTAGCTCTCTTAGGGAGACTTGACTTCTTGAACTCCACGTGCATATCCCCAGGTTGAGGTAGAGGAACATCCTCCTCCTCCGAGCTTGAATCATTGATCCTCATAAGAGAGCATCCTCCTCGTCATCTGTAGTTCAACCATAAGGAGATAGGTCCCCATAGGTCTTTGGGTCAGCAATGAGATGTGAGACATAGCTCTCTCCGTTGGAGTCTTGGGACGACATATTTTCAAAACTGTGCAGAAAACAACAAGAAAAGAGAACAGAGGATTTCTCCGCGATACGGTGATCAACAGCTTCGGGGAGTATATATAGATTTTTTATCTTGGGGAACAAGCATACGATAGAAAAACAAAGTCTGGAATGTGTCCCAGCTGGGCACAACCCACCTGGGCGCGCCAGGCTTGCCTGGCGTGCCCTGGTGTCTTGTGCCCACCAGGGTACGCTTCCTGGAAGTTTCTTATTTTCCTATTTTTCTAAATATTCCAAAACTGACAAAAAATATTTTTGCGTATTTTCTGGAGTCCGTTTACTTACCGTATCACGTACCTCCTTATTTTCACGATTCTCGAGTGTTCTGGAAGGACTCTTTTATGTGTTCTTCCGGTGTCAAAGTTTGGATAATATTACTTTTGACATTAATAGGCGTACCTGAGATATAATGTTTTATTCGTTGCCCATTAACAACCTTCGGGTTAGTACCTTCTGCATTATTTATTTTGATGGCTCCTGACCGATAAACCTCCTCATAACATAGGGGCCTTCCCATTTTGAGAGGACTTTTCCTACAAAGAATCTGAAACGAGAGTTGTACAAAAGAAAATATTCTCCGACTTTAAACTCACGCTTTTGTATTCTTTTTTCATGCCATCTTTTAATTTTTTTTCTTTGAATAATTTTGCATTTTCATAAGCTTGGGTTCTCCATTCATCTAATGAGCTAATATCAAATAACCTCTTTTCACCGGCAAGTTTGAAATCATAATTGAGTTCTTTGATTGCCCAACATGCTTTATGTTCTAACTCAAGAGGCAAATGACAAGCCTTTCCATAAACCATTTTATAAGGAGACATACCAATAGGATTTTTATATGTTGTTCTATAAGCCCAAAGTGCATCATCTAATTTCTTAGACCAATTCCTCCTGGACCTATTGACAGTCTTTTGCAAAATTAATTTTATTTATCTATTGCTAAGTTCAACTTGACCACTAGACTGAGGATGATAAGGTGATGCAATTCTATGGTTAACATCGTACTTGGCAAGAATTTTACGAAAAGCACCGTGAATAAAGTGCGAACCACCATCAGTCATTAAATATCTAGGGACTCCAAACCTTGGGAAAATAACTTCCTTAAAGCATTTTAATAGAGGTGTTGCGATCAACACTGCTAGTTGGAATAGCTTCTACCCATTTAGTAACATAATCAACAGCAACCAAAATATGTGCATACCCATTAGAGGAAGGAAAATGTCCCATGTAATCAAATCCCCAAACATCAAATGGTTCAACAGCAAGTGAATAGTTCGTAGGCATTTCTTGACGCTTACCGATATTACCTATTCTTTGACATTTATCACAAGATAACACGAACTTACGGGCATCCTTGGAGAGAGTAGGCCAATAAAATCCAGACTGCAATACCTCGTGAGCAGTTCTATCTCCAGCATGATGCCCTCCATAAGCTCCGGAGTGACATTTCTGTAGGATTTGTCCATGTTCATGCTCAGGTACACAACGTCTAATAATACCATCTACTCATTCTTTACAAAGATGAGGGTCATCCCAAAAGTAATGTCTTAAATCATAGAAGAATTTTTTCTTTTGTTGGCATGTAAAGCTAGGTGGTAAATATTTAGCAACAATGTAATTAGTATAATCAGCATACCAAGGAGTACTACGAGCAAAATTTATTGCAGCTAACTGCTCATCAAGAAAACTATCATCAATAGGTAGTGGGTCATCAGGCACATTTTCAAGCCTAGATAAATTATTAGCTATGGGGTTCTCAGCTCATTTTCTATCAATGATATGTAAATCAAATTCTTGTAACAAGAGAACCCATCGAATAAGTCTAGGTTTAGCATCTTTCTTTTCCATAAGATATTTAATAGCAGCATGGTCTGTGTAAACAGTTACATTTGAATCAACAGTATAAGGTCTAAATTTATCACAAGCAAACACCACTGCTAAGAATTCTTTTTCAGTAGTAGCATAGTTTCTTTGAGCACTGTCTAGAGTTTTACTAGCATCATGAATAACATTTAGTTCCTTATCAACTCTTTGTCCTAGAACAACACCAACAGCATAATCACTAGCATCACACATAATTTCAAAAGGCAAGTTCCAATCAGGTGGTTGAACAATAGGTGCAGAAATTAAGGCTTTCTTGAGTGTTTCAAAGGCTTCTAAACAATCATCATCAAAAACAAAAGGAATATCCTTTTGCAAAAGACTCTTAAGAGGCCTAGAAATTTTAGAAAAGTCTTTGATAAATCTCTTATAGAACCAGCATGACCTAAGAAACTACGAATACCTTTTATATCTTTAGGACATGGCATTTTCTCAATTGCATCAACCTTAGCTTTGTCCACTTCAATACCTCTTTCAGAAATTTTATGACCCAAGACAATGCCTTCATTAACCATAAAGTGGCACTTTTCCCAATTCAAGACAAGATTTGTTTGCTCGCATCTCTGCAAAACTCGATCAAGGTTGCTTAAACAATCATCAAAAGACTTCCCATAAAAAGAGAAGTCGTCCATGAAAACCTCAACAATCTTTTCACAAAAGTCAGAGAATATAGCAGTCATACATCTTTGAAAGGTAGCAGGTGCATTGCATAAACCAAAAGGCATGCGTCTATAAGCATAAGTTCCAAAGGGACAAGTAAAAGTGGTCTTTTCTTGATCGGGTTGAGAAACGGGTATTTGTGAAAAACCAGAATATCCATCAAGGAAGCAAAAATGTGTGTGCTTAGATAATCTTTCAAGCATTTGATCAATAAAAGTCAAAGGGTAATGATCTTTTCTGGTTTCTTTGTTTAATTTTCTAAAATCAATTACCATTCTATAGCCTGTAACAATTCTTTGTGGAATAAGTTCATTCTTATCATTAGGAACAACAGTTATGCCTCCTTTCTTAGGGACACAATGAACATTACTTACCCATCTACTATCAGCTATAGGATAGATTATACCTACTTCTAGAAGTTTTAATATTTCCGTTCTTACCACCTCTTTCATCTTCGGATTTAACAGATATTGGTGATTAACAACGGGTTTAGCATCAGGTTCCATATTAATTTTGTGCTGACATAGATTGGGACTAATGCCCTTTAAATCATCAAGAGTATATCCAATAGCAGATCGGTGCTTCCTTAGAACTTTCAATAATCTTTCTTCTTCATGTTCTGAAAGGTTAGCACTGATAATAACATGATATATCTTCTTTTCATCAAGATAAGCATATTTCAAAGTGTCCGGCAATTGTTTTAATTCAAACACATGATCACCTTTAGGTGGAGGAGTACCTCCTAGAGTTTCAATAGGCAAATTGTGTTTAAGCAGAGGACGTTGTTCAAAGAAAATCTCATCTGTTTGTAACATCCCAAAATTCTAAATTTTGGAATGTTATAATAAATAGATAGATTTGATTGATTGTTTGATTGTTGTGTGATTGATTGACTGAATGTGAGTGAAATTTGAACTTTTTGAAAGTTAAATGAGAGGGAATAAAAGGACTTTCCCAAACTTTCATTTTTGCTTTTCTGATCTTCATGAATTCAAATTCTTTTCATCACAAAACCCTCGAGAGAAGATGACATGACTTGTTCCATTTATTTAAATTAAAAGGGGTGTTGAAAATATTTGAACTTCATTTGGGAAAATATTCCCAACTCTGAAACTTTATGCAACTCAATGATTTTCACGAGCGAAGATAAAATGACTTCTTCAAAACATATGAAATATGAGTTGGGAGTTTCAAAGAATTAAACTCAAAGTTCTTTGGAAATTTATTTCCAATTTGGAGTTAATGAGTTTTATTCAAATTATTTTTCTCCAAAAATAACATATATGGAAAATAGGGTAACATGATTTCCTACAACAGAAAATTAGAGAGAAATAAATTTGAATTAATTTTGGTATTTTTTAAAAATGATTTGTATTGGATTTTATTAGACCAGTAGCACTCTTTGTATTATTAGAATTTCTGTGTATTTTATTTAATGTTAGAAAAATGTCCACGTTGTAGAAAATCTTTTTCTGCAAATTTTGATATATAATATGCCTATATTATATTTTGTATTTATCTCTTTTGTTTTATTTCGTTGTCTGTTTATTAAAAAAAACAAAGGGAATCCTCCGCCGCCGAACTGGGCCGGCCCAACAGGCCAAGCCCAGCCCAAGGCGCCGTGCCCATCATCCCCGCGCGACTGACTCCAGACGGGAGTCCGCCGCCGCCATGGCTCGCCGGCACCGTGTCCGCCCCGGCCTCCGTGCCCCTTCCCCAAGGCCGTCGCCCCCTCCTCTTATAAATCCCCTCACCATCCCTCTGCTCGCGGCGACGCCCTCCCGCATCTCGCTGAGCCACCGCCGCCGCACTCGCAGGGATCCGCCGCCGCCGGCGATATCTGCTCGCAGCTGCTGCTCCGTCCCTTCTCCGTGGACCGCCGCCGACGCCGCCATCCACCTTGCCTTGCCGCATCGCCCCTCCCCGTCCACTCCGCCCTCGCCGTCGGCCACCAGAGCCACCGCTCCGGTCAAACCCGAGCCGCCCACTATCGCCGGAGTTCAACCTCACCGCCGCCGGTTTTCTCTCGGAAACCGCCAAACCACTGCGAACCGGTATAACCGTCGTCCGATCCGGTTTTATTTTAAAGTTCGGTTTAAAAAAAAATAGACTAGATTTGTTTTTTTTGTTTTATTAAACAGCGAACATCCACTGTTTAGATCCTATAAACGAACGTTCGTTATTTAGAGTTTTTCTTTTATTTTATTTTTCGGCCAGGGATCCATCCGTGAATGTTTTATTTACAAATTAGCCCCTGTTCTTCAAACGATCATTACTTTTCACTCGTTTATCCAAATTAGATGAAACCAATGCTCACGTCTTCGTTATGATCTCCTCTATCCAGTAATCCAACTCAAACATGTTTTTGAAAGTTTGAAATTTGAATTAGATCATATTTGAATTCAAACTTCGTTTGATCGTAACTTGAGTTTCGTAGCTCCGATTTAATTGATTCTTTTTGCCAACCGAAGCTCTTGACCTAAACTTTATGATAAGGCCAAATTCACATAATTTTGGTACTGTTAGAAATTGTTCTATGTTGCAAGAGTTATTTTCTTGGTTTTGGTGTTTTTCGAATCGTCTTCTTTGTTCTTCCCGATCTTTTGAGTGATTGTTTATGTGTGGTTACTATTGCTTGCCTAAGATAGATTGAACGGAGTGTGACGAGTAGAACTATCAAGACTTATGAGTGTGAATCATCTTCATCAATATTGCAGGCAAGTTCACACTTTGATCATAACTCTTTTCATACCCAGTTTTTATGCATTAGTTTCAACCCTCAAACATTGCATGAGTAGGATTGATAACATGTGGGTATTGGGAAGTAGTTTATGAGGTAGGAACCTATTGCCCTGCATTCAACCCTTGGGAGTTACTATTACGCTATGCGTATATTGCCATGCTATGCTTGTAGACGTGGATTGGGTTTTGAGTGTATTCATGACAGATGTGAGATTGTTAATTAATGGTTTACTTAAGGTGGCAACTTAAACACACATCTGGGTGGATTGAGGTACCTGGTGATTCCAGGATTGCCTGTCTAGGCACCTGGGTAGACCAGGATTGCCTGTTTTTTTATGGACCGCCACCCAGGCTCAAAGGGATCATGAGATTATTCATACTAGAAACTTCCGTGTGCAGCCACAAGCTATTATGGGCTCTAGCATAGTTGATTAAGTTGTGTGAACTCTTACAATGGTAGACTAGCAGATATAGGGGATGTAGGTGTATCGATCTACCCATCGTAAGGTGCAAACACTTCTGAAAGACTATGTCTCGGTCATCTGCTTCTCAAACACCATGTAGTGCGAGAAATCCAACGGAGGAGATCGAGTCTTGTGGGGAAAAGTGCGCAAACCTCTACAGAGTGTATAAACTAATCATGATTAGTCGTGTCCCCGGTTATGGACGTTTTGAGTATCTAGTTCTTGGATTATCATGTGAATCTCATCATGTTACTTTAATTAATTTTGTTGGGTTCTAATGATGATACTTAATTGGGATTGAGAATGCTGTCAACCATTCTCAATGTTTAACAACCACCATGATAGTTAAATAAAATTTATTCCTTTGCAGTAGGGAAAAATTGTCTTTGCGCAGAACTGTAACCATAGAGCTTTTCCACCAGCCATATATGCATGTAGTTATAGCCATTATTCATCATTCTCTATGGTGTGAATTTGCCAGTACATTCAATGTACTGACCCTTTGTGGCTACAACATCTCATGTTGCAGGATTTCTTACGACGAGTAAGTGATACGTTAGGGTTACGATTTCAACACTCAACTTTGCAGCTGGTGTTGATGGGAATCCACAACCTTTTTACTTCCGCTATTTGGATTGAGGTAATAGTATTTACGTTATTTATACATGTGATTTACCTCTGTTATAAATCCTCGAGTACTGTGTGTGTCAGCATACCAATCCAGGGATGACACTTAAGCACAGAGACTTGATCCATTCGGGTCGGGTCGCTACACTGTTTCATTTCTTTCATGCATATGTAAATCATTTTCATGGTCTAGCAAATATTGTTCTAGTGGATCAGTAGGAGGCACAACAATAGAAGCAAGACCAATTAATTCATCTTTACTAGGCAATTCTTTTTCATGAAGCTTTTTAGTAAACTTGGAAAAATTAAACTCATGAGACTCATCACCAAAACTAACACCGAAAGTTTGTTTCTCACAATCTATTTTAGCATTAACGGTGTTCAAGAAAGGTCTACCAAAGATAATGGGACAAAAGTCATCTTGTGGGGAACCAAGAACGAGAAAATTAGTAGGGTATTTTATTTTCCCACACAAGACTTCAACATCTCTAACAATCCCAATTGGTGATATAGTGTCTCTATTAGCAAGTTTAATAGTAACATCTATGTCTTCTATCTCTGCGGGTGCTATGTCATTCATAATTTCTTGATATAAGGTGTAAGGAATGGCACCCAGACTAGCACCTATGTCACATAAACCATGATAACAATGATCTCCTATTTTAACTAAGATAACGGGCATGCCAACAACAGGTCTATGTTTATCCATTTTATCAGGTTTGGCAATTCTAGCAGCTTCTTCACAGAAATAAATAACATGCCCATCTATATCTTCTTCCAAGAGTTCTTTAACCATAGCAATACTAGGTTCTAATTTGATTTGTTCACCAGGTTTAGGTGTTCTAATATAGCTTTTGTTAACCATAGTTGAAACTTTAGCATGTTCCTTTATCCTAACAGGGAAAAGTGGTTTCTCAATATAAGCAGAAGGAACAACTGGATCAACATTATAAATTATAGTCTCTTCTTTAATTGGTACCGGTTCTTTGATTGCTTCTTTAATAGGTGGGTGATATTTAAACCACTTCTCTTTAGGGAGATCAACATGAGTAGCAAATGATTCACAAAAGGTGGCTACTATCTCAGAGTCAAGTCCATATTTAGTGCTAAACTTTTGAAAAGCATCAGTATTCATAAAATATTTAACACAATCATACTTAAGCTTAATACCTGACTCTTTACCTTCGTCGAGTTCTCAATCTTCAGAGTTGCGTTTAATTCTTTCCAAAAGATCCCACTGGAATTTAATAGTCTTCTTCATAAAAGAACCAGTACAAGAAGTATCAAGCATGGTTTGATCATTACGAGAAAACCGAGCATAAAAGTTTTGGATAATAATTTCTCTTGAGAGCTCATGATTGGTGCATGAATATAACATTGACTTAAGCCTCCCCAAGCTAGAGCTGTACTTTCTCCTTCACGCGGCCAAAAATTATATATATAATTCCGATCACGATGAACTAGATGCATAGGATAATTTTTTTGATGGAACTCCAATTTAAATTGATTCCAATTCCAAGATCCAATATCATCACATAGCCTATACCATGCCAATGCTTTTCCCTTTAAAGATAAAGGGAAACCTTCTTCATAACTTCATCCCTGGGTAAACTTGCTGATACGTCTCCAACTTATCTATAATTTTTTATTGCTCCATGCTATATTATCTACTGTTTTGGACTATATTGGGCTGTATTTTCCACTTTTATATTATTTTTGGGACTAACCTATTAACCGGAGGCCCAGCCCAGAATTGTTGTTTTTTGCCTATTTCAGTGTTTTGAAGAAACAGAATATCAAACGGAGTCCAAACAGAAAAATCCTTTTTGGAACGTGATTTTCTTCCCGGATAAGACACAGGAAACTTGGACCCTACTCCAAGAAGTATCGGAGGCGGTCACGAGGGTAGGGGTGCCCCCCCTACAGGGTCGCCCCCCTGCCTCGTGGGCCCCTCGGTGCTCCACCGACGTACTCCTTCCTCCTATATATACCCATGTACCCCCAAACGATCAGAACAGGAGCCAAAAACCTAATTCCACCGCCGCAACTTTCTGTATCCACGAGATCCCATCTTGGGGCCTGTTCCGGAGCTCCGCCGGAGAGGGCCGTCATCACGGAGGGCTTCTACATCATCATAGCTTCTCTGATGAAGTGTGAGTAGTTTACCTCAGACCTTCGGGTCCATAGTTATTAGCTACATGGCTTCTTCTCTCTTTTTGGATCTCAATACAATGTTCTCCTCCTTTCTTGTGGAGATCTATTTGATGTAATCTTCTTCTTTTGCGGTGTGTTTGTTGAGATCGATGAATTGTGGGTTTATGATCAAGTCTATCTATGAACAATATTTGGATCTTCTCTGAATTCTTTTATGTATGATTGGTTATCTTTGCAAGTCTCTTCGAATTATCCGTTTGGTTTGGCCAACTAGATTGGTAGTTCTTGCCATGGGAGAAGTGCTTAGCTTTGGGTTCGATCTTGCGGTGTCCTTTCCCAGTGACAGAAGGGGTAGCAAGGCACGTATTGTATCGTTGCCATCGAGGATAACAAGATGGGGTTTATTTCATATTGCATGAATTTATCTCTCTACATCATGTCATCTTGCTTAAAGCGTTACTCTGTTTTTAACTTAATACTCTAGATGCATGCTGGATAGTGGTCGATGAGTGGAGTAATAGTAGTAGATGCAGAATCGTTTCGATCTACTTGTCACGGACGTGATGCCTATATACATGATCATGCCTAGATATTCTCATAACTATGCTCAATTCTGTCAATTGCTCAAAAGTAATTTGTTCACCCACCGTAGAAAACTTATGCTCTTGAGAGAAGCCACTAGTGAAACCTATGGCCCCCGGGTCTATTCTCATCATATCAATCTCCATCACTTTAATCTTGCTTTGTTTTTACTTTTCACTTTGCATCTTTATATCAAAAATACCAAAAATATTATCTCTATTAGATCTCACTCTCGTAAGAGACCGTGAAGGGATTGACAACCCCTAATCGCGTTGGTTGCGAGTTGCTATCGATTTGTGCAGGTACGAGGGACTTGAGCGTGGCCTCCTACTAGATTGATACCTTGGTTCTCAAAAGCTGAGGGAAATACTTACGCTACTCTGCTGCATCATCCTCTCCTCTTCGGGGAAAACCAATGCAAGCTCAAGAGGTAGCAAGAAGAATTTCTGGCGCCGTTGCCGGGGAGTCTACGCAAAAAGTCAACATACCAAGTACCCATCACAATCCCTATCTCCCGCATTACATTAGTTGCCATTTGCCTCTCGTTTTCCTCTCCCCCACTTCACCCTTGCCGTTTTATTCGCCCTCTCTTTCCCAATCTCCTTCTCCTTCTTCTTCTCCGTTTTGCCTTTTTCTCGCTTGCCTTTTTGTTTGCTCGTGTGTTGGATTGCTTGTTTGTCGCGATGGCTCAAGATACTACTAAAATGTGTGACTTCACCAATACCAACAATAATGATTTCCTTAGCACTCTGATTGCTCCTCTTGCCAATACTGAATCTTGTGAAATCAATACTGCTTTGTTGAATCTTGTTATGAAAGATCAATTCGCTGGCCTTCCTAGTGAAGATGCCGCTACTCATCTGAATAGCTTCATTGATTTATGTGATATGCAAAAGAAAAAAGATGTCGATAATGATGTCGTTAAATTGAAGCTATTTCCTTTTTCTCTTAGAGATCGTGCTAAAGCTTGCTTTTCATCTTTGCCTAAAAATAGTATTGATTCTTGGAACAAATGCAAAGATGCTTTTATCTCTAAGTACTTTCCTCCCGCTAAGATCATCTCTCTTAGAAACGATATTATGAATTTTAAGCAACTTGATCATGAACATGTTGCACAAGCTTGGGAGAGAATGAAATTAATGATACGTAATTGCCCTGCTCATGGTTTAAATTTGTGGATGATTATACAAATTTTTTATGCCGGATTGAATTTTGCTTCTAGAAATCTTTTAGATTCAGCCATGGGAGGCGCTTTTATGGAAATCACTTTAGGAGATGCTACTAAACTCCTAGATAATATTATGGTTAATTATTCTCAATGGCATACTGAAAGATCTTCTACTAAAAAGGTGCATGCGATAGAAGAAATCAATGTTTTGAGTGGAAAGATGGATGAACTTATGAAATTATTTGCTACTAAGAGTGTTTCTTCTGATCCTAATGATATGCCTTTGTCTACTTTGATTGAGAATAATAATGAATCTATGGATGTGAATTTTGTTGTTAGGAATAATTTTGGTAACAATGCATATAGAGGGAATTTTAATCCTAGGCCATATCCTAGTAATCCTTCTAATAATTATGGAAATTTCTACAACAACTCTTATGGAAATTATAATAAGATGCCCTCTGAATTTGAGAATAGTGTTAAAGAGTTTATGAATTCACAAAAGAATTTTAATGCTTTGCTTGAAGAGAAATTGATTAAAGTTGATGATTTGGCTAGGAACGTTGATAGAATTTCTCTTGAGATTGATTCTTTAAAGCTTATATCTATTCCTCCTAAGCATGATATCAATGAGTCTCTCAAAGCTATGAGAATTTCCATTGATGAGTGCAAGGAAAGAATCGCTAGGATGCGTGCTTCAAAAGATGCCTTTATTAAAGCGTGTTCTTCCAATACCTATGAAAATCAAGATGAAGATCTAAAAGTTATTGATGTGTCCCCTATCAAATCTTTGTTTTGCAATATGAATCTTGATGAAACTGAATATGATCTTCCTTTACCTAGAAGGCGTTCCAAAAATTCGGAGTATTTAGATCTTTATGATGAAATTGATGGAAGTGGGATTGAAAGAAATAAAAATTTAGATTTGCTAAACCCACTATATTGGATTTCAAGGAATTTAATTATGAAAGTTGCTCTTTGATTGGTTGTATTTCCTTGTTGCAATCCGTGCTAAATTCTCCGCATGCTTATAGTCAAAAGAAAGCCTTCACCGAACATATTGTTGATGCCTTGATGCAATCTTATGAAGAAAAACTTGAGTTGAAAGTATCTATCCCTAGAAAACTCTATGATGAGTGGGAACCAACTATCAAAATTAATATTAAAGATCATGATTTTTATGCTTTGTGTGATTTGGGTGCTAGTGTCTCCACTATCCCCAAAACTTTGTGTGATTTGCTAGATTTCCGCGATCTTGATGATTGCTCTTTAAACTTACATCTCGCGGATTCTACAATTAAGAAACCTATGGGAAGGATTAACGATGTTCTTATTGTTGCAAATAGGAATTATGTGCTCGTAGATTTCATTGTTCTTGATATAGATTGCAATCCTTCTTGCCTTATTATTCTTGGTAGACCTTTCCTTAGAACGGTTGGTGCAATTATTGATATGAAGGAAGGGAATATTAGATTCCAATTTCCATTAAAAAAGGGCATGGAACACTTTCCAAGAAGGAAAATAAAATTGCCATATGAAACCATCATGAGAGCCACTTATGGATTGCCTTCCAAAGATGGCAATACCTAGATCTATCCTCGTTTTTATGCCTAGCTAGGGGCGTTAAACGATAGCGCTTGTTGGGAGGCAACCCAATTTTATTTTTAGTTTTTTGTGCTTTTCCTCTGTTAGGGAATAAATAACCCATCTACCTTATGTTTGGATGTGGTTTTGTGTTTTAATTAGTGTTTGTGCCAAGCTAGACCTATTGGATCTTCTTGGATGATAGTTATTTGATCTTGCTGTATTTTTCAGAAACTTTGCGTCCAGTGCCCGAATTATTAAAAATCATCAGAACGTGATAAAATACTGATTCTAATTGCTGATGATCAATAAACAAATTGTATAGGTCGTCTAATTTTGGTAGATGTTTTGGAGTTCCAGAAGTTTGCGTTAGTTATAGATTACTACAGACTGTTCTGTTTTTGACAGATTCTGTTTTTCGCGTGTTGTTTGCTTATTTTGATGAATCTATGGTTAGTAAAATAGTTTATAATCCATAGAGAAGTTTGAATACAGTAGGTTTAACACCAAAATAAATAAAGAATGAGTTCATTACAGTACCTTGAAGTGGATTTATGTTTTCTTTCTCTAACGGAGCTCATGAGATTTCTATTGAGTTTTGTGTTGTGAAGTTTTCAAGTTTTGGGCGAATTCTTTTGATGGATTATGGAACAAGGAGTGGCAAGAGCCTAAGCTTGGGGATTCCCATGGCACCCCCAAGATAATCCAAGGACACCAAAAAGTCAAAGCTTGGAGATGCCCCGGAAGGCATCCCCTCTTTCGTCCACTTCCATCGGTAATTTACTTGGAGCTATATTTTTATTCACCAACATGATATGTGTTTTGCTTGGAGCGTCTTGTATTATTTGTGTCTTTGTTTGTTAGTGTGCCACAATCATCCTTGCTGTACACACCTTTTGAGAGAGTCATCTGTGAATTAAAATTTGTTAGAATACTCTTTGTGCTTCACTTATATCTTTTGAGCTACGTTGTTTTGCTCTATGTGCTTCACTTGTATCTTTTGAGCGTTGTAATTTTTCTCTATGTGCTTCACTTAGATCTTTTAGAGCACGGTGGTGGTTTGTTTTAAAGAAACTATTGATCTCTCATGCTTCACTTAAATTATTTTGAGAGTCGTAATAGCATGGTAATTTGCTTAATAATAACTTGCTTGGTATTCAAGATTTGTGAAACTTTCTTTTGAGTGCGTTGAATACTAAGAAAAGTTGGATGATTGATAATTGTTTTGAGATATGGGGGTAGTAATATCAAAGTCATGCTAGTAGAGTAATTGTGAATTTCAGAAGTGCTTGAGTTAAAGTTTGCAAGTCCCGTAGCATGCACGTATGGTTAACATTATGCAACAAATTTGAAACATGAAGTGTTATTTGATTGTCCTCCTTATGAGTTGCGGTCGGGGACGAGCGATGGTCTTTTCCTACCAATCTATCCCCCTAGGAGCATGCGCGTAATACCTTGGTTTTTGATGGCTTGTAGATTTTTGCAATAAGTATATGAGTTCTTTATGACTAATGTTGAGTCCATGGATTATACGCACTCTCACCCTTCCATCGTTGCTAGCCTCTACGGTACCATGCATTGCCCTTTATCACATTGAGAGTTGGTGTAAACTTCGCCGGTGCATCCAAACCCCGTGATATGATACGCTCTTTCACACATAAACCTCCTTATATCTTGCTCAAAACAGCCACCATACCTACCTATTATGGCATTTCCATAGCCATTCCGAGATATATTGCCATGCAACTTTCCACCATCCACTTTATCATGACACATTCATCATTGTCATATTGCTTAGCATGATCATGTAGTTGACATAGTATTTGTGGCAAAGCCACCGTTCATAATTTTTTCATACTTGTCACCCTTGATTCATTGCATATCCCGGTACACCGCCGGAGGCATTCATATAGAGTCATACTTTGTTCTAGTATCAAGTTGTAAATAAATAGAAGTGTGATGATCATCATTCAATAGAGCATTGTCCCAAAAAAAGAGAAAGGCCAAAGAAAAAAAGAAGGCCCAAAAAAAGAAAATAAATAAAAAGGGAAAATGTTACTATCCTTTTTTTTCATACTTGTGCTTCAAAGTAGCACCATGATATAGTGAGTCTCATATATTGTGCTTCAAAGTAGCACCATGTTCTTCATATACAGAGTCTCTTGAGTTATCACTTTCATATACTAGTGAGAATTTTTCATTATAGAACTTGGATTGTATATTCCAACAATGGTCCTCCTCAAGTGCCCTAGGTCTTCGTGAGCAAGCAAGTTGGATGCACACCCACTTAGTTTCTTTTGTTGAGCTTTCATACATTTATAGCTCTAGTGCATCCGTTGCATGGCAATCCCTACTCCTTGCATTAACATCAATCGATGGGCATCTCCCTAGCCCATTTATAGCTCTACTTTCTCCTTTTTTGTCTTCTCCACACAACCCCCATCATTATATTCTATTCCACCCATAGCGCTACATCCATGGCTCACACTCATGTATTGCGTGAAAGTTTATGAGTTTGAAATTATTAAGGTATGAAACAATTGCTTGGCTTGTCATCAGGGTTGTGCATGATGAGAGCATTCTTGTGTGACGAAAATGGAGCATGACTAAACTATATGATTTTGAAGGGATGAACTTTCTTTGGCCATGTTACTTTGAGAAAACATAATTGCTTTGTTGGTTTGCTTGAAGTGTTATTATTCTTTATGTCAATATGAACTTTTGTCTTGAATCTTTCTAATCTGAATATTCATACCACAATTAAGAAATTTTGCATTGAAATTATGCCAAGTAGCACTCTGCATCAAAAATTCTCTTTTTATCATTTACCTACTCGAGGACGAGCAGGAATTAAGCTTGGGGATGCCTGATACGTCTCCAACGTATCTATAATTTTTGATTGCTCCATGCTATATTATCTACTGTTTTGGACTATATTGGGCTTTATTTTCCACTTTTATATTATTTTTGGGACTAACCTATTAATCGGAGGCCCAGCCCAGAATTGCTTCTTTTTGCCTATTTCAGTGTTTCGAAGAAACAGAATATCAAATGGAGTCCAAACAGAAAAATCCTTTTTGGAACGTGATTTTGTTCCCGGATAAGACACAGGAAACTTGGACCCTACTCCAAGAAGTATCAGAGACGGTCATGAGGGTAGGGGCGCCCCCCCTACAGGGCGCACCCCCTGCCTCGTGGGCCCCTCGGTGCTCCACCGACGTACTCCTTCCTCCTATATATACCCACGTACCCCCAAACGATCAGAACAGGAGCCAAAAACCTAATTCCACCACCGCAACTTTCTGTATCCACGAGATCCCATCTTGGGGCCTGTTCCGGAGCTCCGCCGGAGAGGGCCGTCATCACGGAGGGCTTCTACATCATCATAGCCTCTCCGATGAAGTGTGAGTAGTTTACCTCAGACCTTCGGGTCCATAGTTATTAGCTAGATGGCTTCTTCTCTCTTTTTGGATCTCAATACAATGTTCTCCCCCTCTCTTGTGGAGATCTATTTGATGTAGTCTTCTTCTTTTGCGGTGTGTTTGTTGAGACCGATTAATTGTGGGTTTATGATCAAGTCTATCTATGAACAATATTTGAATCTTCTCTGAATTCTTTTATGTATGATTGGTTATCTTTGCAAGTCTCTTTGAATTATCCGTTTGGTTTGGCCAACTAGATTTGTAGTTCTTGCCATGGGAGAAGTGCTTAGCTTTGGGTTCGATCTTGCGGTGTCCTTTCCCAGTGACAGAAGGGGCAGCAAGGCACGTATTGTATCGTTGCCATCGAGGATAACAAGATGGGGTTTATTTCATATTGCATGAATTTATCTCTCTACATCATGTCATCTTGCTTAAAGCGTTACTCTGTTTTTAACTTAATACTCTAGATGCATGCTGGATAGCGGTCGATGAGTGGATTAATAGTAGTAGATGCAGAATCGTTTCGATCTACTTGTCACGGACGTGATGCCTATATACATGATCATGCCTAGATATTCTCATAACTATGCTCAATTCTGTCAATTGCTCAATAGTAATTTGTTCGCCCACCGTAGAAAACTTATGCTCTTGAGAGAAGCCACTAGTGAAACCTATGGGCCCCAGGTCTATTCTCATCATATCAATCTCCATCACTTTAATCTTGCTTTGTTTTTTAATTTGCCTTTTACTTTTCACTTTGCATCTTTATATCAAAAATACCAAAAATATTGTCTCTATTAGATCTCACTCTCGTAAGAGACCGTGAAGGGATTGACAACCCCTAATCGCGTTGGTTGCGAGTTGCTATCGATTTGTGCGGGTATGAGGAACTTGAGCGTGGCCTCCTACTAGATTGATACCTTGGTTCTCAAAAACTGAGGGAAATACTTATGCTACTCTGCTTCATCATCCTCTCCTCTTCGGGGAAAACCAACGCAAGCTCAAGAGGTAGCACCTGCAAGCTTGAACAATCCACAAATTTGTTCTACATATATCAAGTGCATATCAGGATGTTCGGTTCCATCTCCTGCATAAGGATTAGCTAGCAGTTGTTCTATCATACCCAAAGCAATTTCATATTCAATATTTTCAGTAGGTGCATTAGGTTGAGGGGTAGCTAATTGATGTTCCAGTCGAGGTGAAGATACCTCGAACAAACCCCTCAAAGGATTGTTTTCCATAGTAACAAGTGACAATAAATTGCAGCACACTATATAAATGTTTCCTTACCAAAATCCACTTATCAAAGGCGCTTCACTCCCCGACAATGGCACCAGAAAATAGCCTTCATGACCCACAAGTATAGGGGATCAATTGTAGATATTTTTGCAACCTCTTGAGCACTGAGTTGGTTTTCCCTTGAAGAGGAAAGGGTGATGTAGTAAAGTAGCATAAGTATTCCCTCAGTTTTTGAGAACCAAGGTATCAATTCAGTAGGACACCATGCACAAGTCCCTCGCACCTACGCAAACAAATAAGAACCTCGCAACCAATGCAATAAAGGGGTTGTCAATCCCTTCACGGTCACTTACGAGAGTGAGATCTGATAGATATGGTAAGATAATATTTTTGGTATTTTTATGGTAAAGACGATGCAAAGTAAAATAAACGGCAATAGAAATAGCTAAGTGATGGAAGATTAATATGATGGAAAATAGACCCGGGGGCCATAGGTTGCACTAGTGGCTTCTCTTAAGATAGCATAAGTATTACGGTGGGTGAACAAATTTGTCGAGCAATTGATAGAATTGAGCATAGTTATGAGAATATCTAGGTATGATCATGTATATAGGCATCACGTCCGCGACAAGTAGACCGAAACGATTCTGCATCTACTACTATTACTCCACACATCGACCGCTATCCAACATGCATCTAGAGTATTAAGTTCATAAGAACAGAGTAATGCTTTAAGTAAGATGACATGATGTAAAGGGATAAACTCATGCAATATGATATAAACCCCATCTTTTTATCCTCGATGGCAACAATACAATACGTGCCTTGCTACCCCTGCTGTCACTGGGAAAGGACACCGCAAGCTTGGACCCAAAGCTAAGCACTTCTCCCATTGCAAGAAAGATCAATCTAGTAGGCCAAACCAAACTGATAATTCGAAGAGACTTGCAAAGATAACCAATCATACACAAAAGAATTCAGAGAAGATTCAAATATTGTTCATAGATAATCTTGATCATAAACCCACAATTCATCGGTCTCGACAAACACACCGCAAAAAGAAGAGTTACATCAAAAAGATCCCCAAGAGAATCGAGGAGAACTTTGTGTTGAGATCCAAAAAGAGAGAAGAAGCCATCTAGCTAATTACTATGGACCCGAAGGTCCGAGGTAAACTACTCACACATCATCAGAGAGGCTATGGTGTTGATGTAGAAGCCCTCCGTGATCAATGCCCCCTCCCGCAGGACGCCGGAAAAGGCCCCAAGATGGGATCTCACAGGTACAGAAGGTTGCGGCGGTGGAATTAGGTTTTCGTGGATGCCTCTAATGGTTTGGGGGTACGTAGGTATATATAGGAGGAAGAAGTAGGTCGGTGGAGCCACGAGGGGCCCACGAGGGTGGAGGGCGCGCCTTGGGGGTGGGTGGGCGCGCACCCTACCTCGTGGCCGCCTCATCTGTTGCTTGACGTCCACTCCAAGTCCTCTGGATCACGTTTGTTCCACAAAACACGTTCCCGAAGGTTTCATTCTGTTTGGACTCCATTTGATATTCTTTTTCTGCAAAACACTGAAATAGGCAAAAAAACAATTTGGGTTGGGCCTCCGGTTAATAGGTTAGTCCCAAAAATAGTATAGAAGTGTATAACAAAGCCCATTAATCATCCAAACAGAATATAATATAGCATGGAACAATCAAAAAGTATAGATACGTTGGAGACGTATCAAGCATCCCCAAGCTTAATTCCTGCTCGTCCTCGAGTAGGTAAATGATATAAACCGAATTTTTGATGTGTGCTACTTGGCATAATTTTCAATTTAACCCTCTTAATTGTGGTATGAATATTCAGATCCGAAAGATTCAAGATAAAAGTTTAATATTGACATAAAAGTAATAATACTTCAAGCATACTAACTAAGCAATTATGTCTTCTCAAAATAACATGGCCAAAGAAAGTTCATCCATACAAAATCATATAGTTTGGTCATGCTCCATTTTCGCCACACAAGAATTCTCTCATCATGCACAACCCCGATGACAAGCCAAGCAATTGTTTCATACTTTAGTAATCTCAAACTTTTTCAACCTTCACGCAATACATGAGCGTGAGCCATGGATATAGCACTATGGGTGGAATAGAATATAATGATGGGGGTTACATGGAGAAGACAAAAAAATAGAAAGTCTCGCATCAACGCGGCTAATCAAAGGGCTAGGGAGATGCCCATCGATTGATGTTAATGCAAGGAGTAGGGATTGCCATGCAACGGATGCACCAGAGTTATAAATGCATGAAAGCTCAACAAAAAGAAACTAAGTGGGTGTGCATCCAACTTGCTTGCTCACGAAGACCTAGGGCATTTGAGGAAGCCCGTTGTTGGAATATACAAGCCAAGTTCTATAATGAAAAATTCCCACTAGTATATGAAAGTGACAAAACAAGAGACTCTCTATCATGAAGATCATGGTGCTACTTTGAAGCACAAGTGTGGAAAAAAGGATAGTAGCATTGCCCCTTTTATATATTTTTTTGGGCCTTTTTTTTATTTGTCCTTTCCCCTTTTTTGGGACAATGCTCTATGAATAATGATCATCACACTTCTATTTATTTACAACTCAATGATTACAACTCGATACTAGAACAAAGTATGACTCTAAATGAATGCCTCCGGTGGTGTACCGGGATGGGCAATGAATCAACAGTGACATGTATGAAAAATTATGAATGGTGGCTTTGCCGCAAATACGATGTCAACTACATGATCATGCAAGGCAATATGACAATGATGAAATGTGTCATGATAAACGGAACGTTGGAAAGTTGCATGGCAATATATCTCGGAATGGCTATGGAAATGCCATAATAGGTAGGTATGGTGGCTATTTTGAGGAATAAGGCGGTTTATGTGTGATAGAGCGCATCGTATCACGGGGTTTGGATGCACCGGCGAAGTTTGCACCAACTCTCAAGGTGAGAAAGGGCAATGCACGGTACCAAAGAGGCTATCAATGATGGAAGGATAAGAGTGCTTATAATCCATGGACTCAACATTAGTCATAAAGAACTCACATACTTATTGCAAAAATCTACAAGTCATCAAAAACCAAGCACTACGTGCATGCTCCTAGGGGGATAGATTGGTAGGAAAAGACCATCGCTCGTCCCCGACCGCCACGCATAAGGAGGACAATCAAAGAACACCTCATGTTTCAAATTTGTTACATAACGTTTACCATACGTGCATGCTACGGGACTTGCAAACTTAAACACAAGTATTTCTCAAATTCACAACTACTCAACTAGCACAACTTTAATATCACTACCTCCATATCTTAAAACAATCATCAAGCATCAAAATTTTCTTAGTATTCAACACGCGCATAAGAAAGTTTTTACTAATCTTGAATACCTAGCATATTAGGACTAATTTCCCAATTTAAGCAAATTACCATGCTGTTTTGTAGGACTCTCAAAATAGTATAATTGAAGCATGAGAGAACAATAGTTTCTATAGAACAAAACCACCACCGTGCTCTAAAAGATGTAAGTGAATCACTAGAGCAAAAACTATATAGCTCAAAAGATATAAGTGAAGCACATAGAGTATTCTAATAAATTCCGAATCATGTGTGTCTCTCTCAAAAGATGTGTACAGCAAGTATGATTGTGGTAAAGTAAAAAGCAAATACTCAAATCATACAAGACACTCCAAGCAAAACACTTATCACGTGGTGAATAAAAATATAGCTCCAAGTAAAGTTACCAATGGACAAAGACGAAAGAGGGGATGCCTTCCGGGGCATCCCCAAGCTTTGGCTTTTTGGTGTCCTTATATTACCTTGGGGTGCCATGGGCATCCCCAATCTTGGGCTCTTTCCACTCCATGTTCCATAATCCATCAAATCGTTTACCCAAAACTTGAAAACTTCACAACACAAAACTCAATAGAAAATCTCGTAAGCTCCGTTAGCGAAAGAAAACAAAACACCACTTCAAGGTACTATAATGGACTCATTCTTTATTTGCATTGGTGTTAAACCTACTTTATTCCAACTTATCTATGGTTTATAAACTATTTTACTAGCCATAGATTCATCAAAATAAGCAAACAACACACGAAAAACAGGATCTGTCAAAAACAGAACAGTCTGTAGTAATCTGTAACTAACGCAAACTTCTGGAACTCAAAAAAATCTACCAAAATAGGAAGACCTAAAAATTTTGTTTATTGATCTGCTGCAATTGGAATCAGTATTTTATCACGTTCTGATAATTTTTAATAATTATTTTCGTGAACATAAAGTTTCTGGAATTTTCAGCATGATCAAATAACTATCATGCAAGAAGATCCTGTAGGTTTAACTTGGCACAAACACTAATTAAAACATAAAAACAAATCTAACTAGAGGCTATATCAAATATTTATTCATAAACAGAAGCAAAAAGCAAAAAACTAAAATAAAGTTGGGTTGCCTCCCAACAAGCTGTATCGTTTAACGCCCCTAGCTAGGCATAAAAGTAAGGATAGATCTAGGTATTGTCATCTTTGGTGGGCAGTCCATAAGTGGCTCTCATAATAGATTCATATGGAAATTTAATTTTATTTCTAGGGAAGTGTTCCATGCCTTTTCTTAACGGAAATTGGAATCTAATATTCCCTTCCTTAATATCAATGATTGCACCGATCGTTCTAAGAAAAGGTCTACCAAGAATAATAGAACATGAAGGATTGCAATCTATATCAAGAACAATAAAATCTACGGGCACATAGTTCCTATTTGCAACAATAAGAACATCATTAATTCTTCCCATAGGTTTCCTAATGGTGGAATCTGCAAGGTGTAAGTTTAAGGAGCAATCATCAAAATCACGGAAACCTAACAAATCACATAAAGTTTTTGGTATCGTGGAAACACTAGCACCCAAATCACACAAAGCATAGCATTCATGATCTTTAATTTTAATTTTAATAGTAGGTTCCCACTCATCATAAAGTTTTCTAGGGATAGAAACTTTCAACTCAAGTTTTTCTTCATAAGATTGCATTAAAGCATCAACGATATGTTTAGTAAAAGTTTTATTTTGACTACAAGCATGGGGAGAATTTAGCACGGATTGCAACAAGGAAATACAATCTACCAAAGAGCAATTATCAAAATTAAATTCCTTGAAATCCAAGATAGTAGGTTCATTGATATCTAAAGTTTTGACCTCTTCAATCCCACTTTTACCAATTTTTGCATCAAGATCTAAAAACTCTGAATTTTTGGGATGCCTTCTAACTAAAGTTGACTCATCTCCAGTCCCATCATTATCGAGATTCATATTGCAAAACAAAGATTTAATAGGGGACACATCAATAACTTTTAGATCTTCAGCTTTATTCTCGTAAAAATTAGAAGAACACACTTTTACAAAGCAGTCTTTCTTAGCACGCATCCTAGCGATTCTTTCTTTGCACTCATCAATGGAAAATCTCATGGCTTTGAGAGACTCACTGATATCATGCTTAGGTGGAATAGATCTAAGTTTCAAAGAATCAACATCAAGATAAATTCTATCAACGTTCCTAGCCAACTCATCAACCTTAAGCAATATTTCTTCAAGCAAACGTTGAAATTCTTTTGCGAAATCATAAATTCTTTAACACTAGTCTCAAATTTAGAGGGTGTCTTATTAAAATTTCCATAAGAGTTGTTGTAGGAATTACCATAATTATTAGAGTAATTACTAGGGAACGGCCTAGGATTAAAGTTTCCTCTATACGCGTTGTTACCAAAATTATTCCTACCAACAAAATTCACATCCATAGATTCATTATTATTCTCAATCAAAGTAGACAAAGGCATATCATTAGGTGTAACATCCCAAATTTTCAATTTGGAATGTTATACATTAGATCATCATGCATATCATATTTTCTTGCATTTTGGTCGATCCTAGAAATTTCACGCAACTCAAGGACCCTCGGAGAGAGTTGGAGATTTCGTTATTCATTTTTTGAGTTTTCTCAAATTTTGAAAGAAAGGGATCATTGGTTTTGTCGGAGTTTGTTTGCCTTTTATTTGGATAGGAAAAAATGCGTATTTTTCAAAATTGCATTTTAGGCCCGGAGAAAAGTTCATTTTGTTCGACTCATTTTTAGGAGTCGGGGAAAATTTACTTTATTAGTTTTGGAGTCCAGTAGATTTTCTTTTTCTGTGTTTTTCCGTGCGTGAAACCAATTTAAAAAAATTCCCGCGCGCCCTGGGCCAAAGGCCCAGCCGGCCGGCCAGGCCATCGCCCGCGCCGCGCGCGCCAGGAGCCAGGAGGCCGCCGCCGCCGCCCCTTTTGGAAGTCCTAGTAGGACTTTTGTCCTACTTCCGTTTATTCCGTTTTTTTGTTTCTAGATCTTTCCTACTCCTATTCTTATTCCTTGATCCCTCCTCCAAGTAAACACCCCCCTCCCCAATATAAATACCCCCACACGCCCCCCCTCTAAATCATCAAATCCAAAGCCCCAAGCCTCACCGCGCCCCTCATCGCCGCCGCCGCCCTACACCGCCGCCGCCGCCCCACGCCGCCGTTCGCCGGAACCTCGCCAAGGTAGCCGCGCCGCGTTTCTTTATCTTTCATCGGATCGTTTTCTTCTAATCGTTCCGATTCTTTTCTTCTCTTCCGATTCGTTTTCTTTCCGGTTCTTTTCTAAACCGTTCCGGTTTTCTAGATCTGTTTTTCGTTCGGTTTTCTTTTCCGAAAGCCTAGATCGGATTCGTTTTCTTTTCCGATTTTGTTGTCTCGAGACCGTTCGCCGGACCATTCGTTCTAACGAACATGATCACCGGATTCTTCTAAGTTAACGAACGTCCGTTCGTTCAACCGTTCTTCTTTTTCTTCTCGTCAGATTTATTCCGCGATCGCGATCTCAGATCCGATCTTCGTTCCAGTTTATCTTCTCACTCGTTTATCGGAATCAGGTGATTCAAGCGCCTGGAGTTTCGTTTCGAAACCGCCATTTCATCTAATCAACTTAAACAAAGTTTTGCTATGGTAAAATTTGACCTAGTTTCACTTTGCTAGAACCGAGTTGTTTTTCTTTCGCCGTTTGTTTTCCGTTGTTTTGTTCGGTTCGTTCTCTTTTGCAACCGGAGTTCTTAAGTTGAACTTTCTGGTTAGATCTTTTATTCGAGTTTTACCTGTGCATTAGATGAGTACTTATTGTATGCTTGTTGTGTGTCTGCGATAGATTACCCGGAGTGCGCCGCCTGTTATTTCGAAGCTCTAGGTTTCGCGGATCCTCAGCAAGGCAAGTAATACTTTGATCATACCTTTCTACTACCCAGTTTTATTGCATTAGATCAATCCTCAAACACTGCAAGATTAGGATCTAATTAAACTGTGGAATGGGAAGTAGATGTGGTAGTACCTGTCACCAGTTTTACTTATGAAACCTTTGGGAGTTACTTCTACGTTTGCTTATTATGCCATGCTATGCTAGTAGACGTGGATTGGGTGAGTGATATCCATGACAGATGTGAGTATTGTTAATTGATGGTTTATCTAAGGTGGCAACTTAAATACACATCTGGGTGGATTGAGGCACCTGGTTTCTATCAGGACTTGCCTATTTTTCTTCGGACCGCCACCCAGGCTCAAAGGGATCATAAGATCATTCATGCTAGTAACTTCCGTGTGCAGCCACAAGCCATTATGGGCTCTGGCATAGCTGACTAAGTCGTGCGAACTCTTACAGTGGTAGACTAGCAGATGTAGGGGATGTAGGTTGGTACGGTCTATCACAACGTAAGGTGTGAGTGCTTTTGAAAGACTATGTCTCGATCATCCGTCTCTCAAACACTATGTAGTGCGAGAAACCAACGGAGGCGATCGAGTCTTGCGGGGAAAAGTGCGCAAACCTTTGCAGAGTGTACAATCTGATCATGATTAGCCGTGTCCCCGGTTATGGACATCTTGAGTATCTAGTACTTGAATATCATGTGAATCTCATCATGTTACTTTAATTAATATTGTTGGGTTTATAATTGTTCACTTAATTGGGATCAGAATGCTGTCAACCATTCTCGATGTTTCAACCACCATGATAGTTAAATAAAATTTTATTCCTTTGTAGTAGGGAAAATTTGGCTTTACGCAAAACTGTAACCATAGAGCTTTTCCACCAGCCATATATGCATGTAGTATAGGCTTATTCATTCAATATTCTCTATGTGTTACATTGCCAGCATATTCCATGTGCTGACCCGTTTTCGGGCTGCAACTTTCATGTTGCAGACTTTTCAGACGACGAGTAAGGTGCTTTTAGGTCGTGGTTCTATACTCAGTGATGCCGTTGGAGTTGATGGACTCACTTATCTTCCAAGTCTTCCGCTGTTATCGATATTAGATGGCCTTAAGCCATATTTATTGTAATAAGTTCTCTTTGAGACATCGATGTAATAAGTGTGTGATTGCTACTCTGCTATAAATCCTTCGAAGTACTGTGTGGTGTCAGCATTACTGATCCAGGGATGACACCGGAGCACAGAGACTTGACCATCTGAGGTCGGGTCGCTACAGAGATGGTATCAGAGCACACGCTGACTGTAGGACATGACCACTAAGTTAAAGCCATAGATCACTATTCTCCTCTCATTTTCTAACTCCTCATCTATTCTACTCTTTTAGGATGACGGACGCGAAGATCAAGTACGCGCAACCGGATGAAGGCACACCTTTTGGATTTCACTTGAAGGAAGTCACCAAGTACCTGAACATTGGACTACCAAGCTTCACCGGGACCTTCAACGTCACTCTGCCTGAAAGAGGAGCGCTGGAAGATTCAAGCTCACGTTCCGGGAAGGACATTCGCGCCAATCACGAAGCCCATAGATAGTGTTTTCAGTGCACCAACCTGGAGTCTGGGAAAGAGCATGGAAGCTCATATCACCATGGGACGCATTGGAGAAGTTTATCAAGAAGACCTCAAGGACACGATCTACCAGATTTGCGGACGCCGAGATGAAGAATGGGAGATAGTCAGCATCAAGAAGGATAGATCCATTGCAGCTTTCATCCAGGAGTTAAACCAGCACATTCGATGCCAAGAGAACCAGATGTGCAATGATATGATAGAGTTGAAGAATGCAAAGGCAAGGATCATCGAGCTAGAAGGAGAACTGAAGGGTACACGCAAGGACTACATGGACGAGATCGTAGCTCTAGCAAGGCACAATCGCGATCTCAAGTAGGAGATTGAAGAACTCAAGGGGAGATTAGCATTCAAGAATGAAGACAAGTACGTCGCATGCCCGAGCAACTACATCATCATCGACGACACCGATTCGGATCCAAGTGAACCCGACTTTGAAGACGAAGCTGGAGCAGACATCATGGAGTCTTCCACCGATTCAAATTAGTAGATGACCACCAAATATTAGTAGCATTATTTCCTCCATGTAAACATTTTTAGTCCACGCACTTTTGCGATAGTTCTAGACCGTTTGTAAGCCCTTGTTTGAATTGAATGAAGTGATTTTGTGTGAATTTGTCTCATGTGCATTGGGGTAGTGTTTTCTCTTTAGACCTCACTCTATTCTTAATTCTCGTCTTTTCTAAAACCCTCAGATGCCTCCGAGACGTGAAAATGGATTCCCATCGGAGCTCACTCAGTTGATCCAGCAGCAGAACCAATTGATGCAGTTACTAGTCCAGAATCAGCAGAACAACAACAACAACAACAACAACAACAACAACAACAACAACAACAACAACAACAACAACAACAACAACAACAACAACAACAACAACAACAACAACAACAACAACAACAACCCTCCGCCACCGCCACCTGTTGATCACCTAGCCCGTTTCCTTAGGCTGAATCCGCCGGTGTTTTCCAGTAGCACCGAGCCGATAGTAGCAGACGACTGGCTCCGCAAGATAGGAAGGGAGTTGACCACTGCAGGATGCACAGATGTTGAGAAAGTGAAGTTTGCCGCACATCAGCTTGACGGACCCGCGGCAGCATGGTGGGAGAATTTTACCGCCACTTACCCAGTTGACACTGTCACATGGGATCAGTTTCAGCAAGCTTTCCGCACTGCCCATGTTTCAACAGGAGCTATGGCCATGAAGAAGCGTGAGTTTCGCAACTTACGCCAAGGAGGAAGGACAGTTGGCCAGTACATTGACGATTTCAGCAAGTTAGCACGTTATGCCCCAGATGACGTTGCTACGGATGCAACTAAGCAGGAGAAGTTTTTAGAAGGACTAAATGATGAGCTAAGCATGCAGTTGATGGTAGCAAGTTTCAACAACTACCAGGAGTTGGTAGACCGTGCCATCATGATTGAAGGGAAGCAACAGCAGATTGAGAACCGCAAGAGGAAGTATGGACAGGGGAAGTATAACTCTGGAGCCCAGCAGAAGCCCCGTTTTACCCCTAAACCGGGAGTTCAGTTTCAGCATACCCATGGAGGAAGTGGTTCGCACAATCATAATGGCCACAAGAATGGTAATGGGAATGGAGGAAGCAACGGCCAGAACCGTACCACCCCATCAACCCCAGCCAAGAGAGATCTGAGTCAAGTCACCTGTTTCAAGTGTTCCAAGACCGGACATTACGCCAATGAATGTCCTGAAGGCCAGAATGGCAATGGAAGCTCTGGAAAGAAGCCGAACCCTTTCAACAGGGGACAGGTGAACCACGTTAGCGTGGAGGAGGTTGAAGCTCAGCCTAATGCAGTAATCGGTAAGTTTTTGGTTAAGTCATTTACTGCACTCGTTCTTTTTGATACTGGTGCATCACATTCATACATATCAAGGGGATTTGTGGACAAGTATAACCTGCCAACCCAAGCCCTTAGGTCACCCATGTTAGTAACCTCGCCTGGAGCAGAATATATGGCTAATCGATGGTGCGATCGGTTACCATTAAGGATTGGTAACTATGTGTTTCCCTCAGACCTAATAGTATCGGAATCTCAAGGATTGGATGTGATATTAGGCATGGATTGGTTGTCAAAGTATGAAGGGGACATTGAATGTGCCAGTAAGACAATTTTGCTCACGACGCCCGAAGGAAGAAGGATCAAGTATGTATCTCGACATGCGCCCAACATGACACAATTAAATTCCTTATCAGGAGTCGTACAGGAGGAAGTACCAGTGGTGAAGGATTTTCCTGATGTGTTTCCTGAAGAATTGCCAGGCATGCCACCGGATAGAGACATTGAGTTTTTGATTGAGCTTATGCCAGGCACTGGGCCAATATCAAAGAGACCATACAGGATGCCAGCACAAGATTTGGTGGAAATTAAGAAGCGGATCAAGGAGTTATTGGATAAAGGTTACATTCGCCCAAGTTCTTCACCTTGGGGATCACTCGTACTTCTAGTAGAGAAGAAGGATGGATCATTAAGGGTGGTTGTTGATTACCGTGGATTAAATGCAGTAACTATCAAGAACAAGTACCCACTGCCAATGATTAATGATCTGTTTGATCGTTTGCAAGGAGCTAAGGTGTTTTCCAAGATCGACTTGAGATCAGGGTACCATCAGTTGAAGATTCGAGAGCAGGACATACCCAAGACAGCTTTTACCACGAGATACGGATTGTATGAGTATACCGTTATGTCATTTGGACTGACTAACGCACCTGCCTATTTCATGAACCTGATGAACAAAGTATTTATGGAATTTTTGGATAAGTTCGTCGTAGTGTTCATTGATGACATTCTGATTTTCTCGAAGAATGAAGAAGAGCATAAGGAACATTTGCATTTGGTTCTGGAGAAACTAAGGGAACATCAGTTATATGCCAAATTCAGCAAGTGTGAGTTTTGGTTGAAGGAAGTTGGATTTCTTGGACATGTTATATCCGGAGAAGGTATAGCAGTTGACCCCACCAAGGTTGAGACTGTAACCGAATGGGAAGCGCCAACGACAGTTGGAGAGATCCGGAGTTTTCTTGGGCTCGCAGGATACTATCGGAGATTCATTGAGAATTTCTCAAAGATCGCAAAGCCTATGCGTGAATTGTTGAAGAAGGATATTAAGTTCAATTGGACTGAGGAATGTGAAGCCAGTTTTCAGGAGTTGAAGAAACGATTGGTTTCCTCACCAGTGTTGATTCTGCCAGATCAGACCAAGGATTATGAGGTGTATTGCGACGCTTCACGTCGAGGACTTGGAGCAGTGCTTATGCAGGAAGGAAGAGTTGTTTCGTATGCCTCACGACAACTGAAACCTCATGAACTAAATTATGCTATGCATGATTTGGAGTTAGCAGCCGTAGTGCATGCGTTGAAGACATGGAGACATTTCCTCATTGGAAATCATTGTGAAGTGTACACGGATCACAAGAGTTTGAAGTACATTTTCACGCAGAAGGAGTTGAACCTCACGCAAAGGAGATGGTTGGAGCTCATCAAGGATTATGATATGAGATTGCATTACCATCCAAGAAAAGCGAATGTAGTAGCTGACGCATTGAGCCGTAAGAGCCATGTCAATACATTGATGACGGGAGAAATACCAAAGGAGTTAGCCGAGGATCTTCGTGAGCTACGTTTGGAAATAGTTCCGAGAGGCTATGTAGCAGTATTGGAGATTCAATCTACATTGATGGATAAAATCAGAGAAGCTCAGAAATCTGACAAGGAGATTGCAGACATAAAGAAGAAAATGAGCAAAGGAAAAGCAAAGGGATTTCATGAGGATGAGCACGATACCCTATGGTTTGAGGATCGTGTTTATGTGCCCAATGACACGGAGATCAGGAAGTTGATTCTGCAAGAGGCACATGATTGACCCTATTCGATTCACCCAGGAAATACCAAGATGTATTTGGATTTGAAGGAAACATTCTGGTGGACCGGAATGAAGAAGGATATTGCAGCATATGTAGCAGTTTGTGATGTATGTCAAAGAGTGAAGGCAGAACATCAAAAGCCCGCAGGATTGTTACAACCATTGCCGATACCCGAATGGAAGTGGGATAAGATAGGCATGGATTTTATCACAGGACTACCCAGGACGAAGGCAGGCTATGACTCGATATGGGTAGTAGTTGATCGTTTGACGAAGGTAGCACATTTCATCCCAGTTAAGACCACTTACACCAGTGCTAAGTTGGCAAAGATATACATGACTAGGATCATTTGTTTGCATGGAGTTCCGAGGAGTATCGTATCAGATAGAGGAACCCAATTTACCTCAAAGTTTTGGAATCAGTTGCATAAAACTTTGGGAACCAGACTAGAATTCAGCACAGCTTTTCACCCACAGACGGATGGACAGACTGAGAGAGTCAATCAGACTTTGGAAGATATGCTGAGAGCTTATGCACTAGATTATGGTTCTAGTTGGGACGATAACTTGCCGTATGCGGAGTTTTCTTATAACAACAGTTACCAAACTAGTCTGAAGATGGCACCTTTTGAAGCTTTATACGGAAGGAGGTGCAGGACACCGTTGTCATGGGACGAAGTTGGAGACCGTCAGTTCTTTGGACCCGATCTGATCAAGGAGTCTGAACGGAGAGTTAAGTTGATTCACAATAGGCTCAAGGTAGCCCAATCCAGGCAGAAGAGCTACGTAGATTCTAAGCGCAAGGAGACGGTTTACGAAACTGGAGACAGAGTTTATCTTCGAGTATCCCCACTTCGAGGAGTTAAGCGCTTTGGAGTTAAGGGAAAGTTAGCACCGCGTTTCGTTGGACCGTATAAGATTTTGCAACACATGGGAGAAGTCGCTTATAAGTTGGAATTACCAGAAGGACTGTCCGGAGTTCATGATGTATTCCATGTTTCTCAGCTGAAGAAAAGTCACGCCGAGATGGCGGAGGTACCGCTAAGAGATACAGTGCCGCTTGAAGCGATTCAGTTGAAGGATGACTTAACGTATGAAGAGAAACCAGTCAAGATTCTCTAGTATGCCAGCAGAGTTACCCGCAGCAAGGTTATCAAGTTTTGCAAAGTTCAGTGGAACCACCACTCAGAGGATGAAGCCACCTGGGAGCGAGAAGAAGATTTGCTCAAGGACCACCCTCACCTATTTTCTAGCCAACCCGAATCTCGAGGACGAGATTCATCTTAAGGGGGGTAGGTTTGTAACATCCCAAAATTTCAATTTGGAATGTTATACATTAGATCATCATGCATATCATATTTTCTTGCATTTTGGTCGATCCTAGAAATTTCACGCAACTCAAGGACCCTCGGAGAGAGTTGGAGATTTCGTCATTTTCATTTTTGAGTTTTCTCAAATTTTGAAAGAAAGGGATCATTGGTTTTGTCGGAGTTTGTTTGCCTTTTATTTGGATAGGGAAAATGCGTATTTTTCAAAATTGCATTTTAGCCCCGGAGAAAAGTTCATTTTGTTCGACTCATTTTTAGGAGTCGGGGAAAATTTACTTTATTAGTTTTGGAGTCCGGTAGATTTTCTTTTTCTGTGTTTCTTCGCGCGCGAAACCGATTTAAAAAAATCCCGCGCGCCCTGGGCCAAAGGCCCAGCCGGCCGGCCAGGCCATCGCCCGAGCCGCGCGCGCCAGGCGCCAGGAGCCCGCCGCCGCCGCCCCTTTTGGAAGTCCTAGTAGGACTTTTGTCCTACTTCTGTTTATTCCGTTTTTTTGTTTCTAGATCTTTCCTACTCCTATTCTTATTCCTTGATCCCTCCTCCAAGTAAACACCCCCTCCCCAATATAAATACCCCCACACACCCCCCTCTAAATCATCAAACCCAAAGCCCCAAGCCTCACCGCGCCCATCACCCGCGCCCTCACCGCCGCCGCCGCCGTTCGCAGCTGCCGCCAGCGCCGCCGCCGCACACCGCCGCTGCCGCCGCCCTACACCACCGCTGTCGCCGCCCCACGCCGCCGTTCGCCGGAACCTCGCCGAGGTAGCCGCGCCGTGTCTCTTTCTCTTTCATCGAATCATTTTCTTCTAATCGTTCCGATTCTTTTCTTCTCTTCCGATCCGTTTTCTTTCCGGTTCTTTTCTAAACCGTTCCGGTTTTCTAGATCGGTTTTTCGTTCGGTTTTCTTTTCCGAAACCCTAGATCGGATTCGTTTTCTTTTCCGATTTAGTTGTCTCGAGACCGTTCGCCGGACCGTTCGTTCTAACGAACGTGATCACCGGATTCTTCTAAGTTAACGGACGTCCGTTCATTCAACCGTTCTTCTTTTTCTTCTCGTCGGATTTATTCCGCGATCGCGATCTCAGATCCGATCTTCGTTCTAGTTTATCTTATCACTCGTTTATCGGAATCAGGTGATTCAAGCGCCTGGAGTTTCGTTTCGAAACCGCCGTTCCGTGTAATCAACTTAAACAAAGTTTTGCTATGGTAAAATTTGACCTAGTTTCACTTTGCTAGAACCGAGTTGTTTTTCTTTCGCCGTTTGTTTTCCGTTGTTTTGTTCGGTTCGTTCTCTTTTGCAACCGGAGTTCTTAAGTTGAACTTTCTGGTTAGATCTTTTATTTGAGTTTTACCTGTGCATTAGATGAGTACTTATTGTATGCTTGTTGTGTGTCTGCGATAGATTACCCGGAGTGCGCCGCCTGTTATTTCGAAGCTCTAGGTTTCACGGATCCTCAGCAAGGCAAGTAACACTTTGATCATACCTTTCTACTACCCAGTTTTATTGCATTAGATCAATCCTCAAACACTGCATGATTAGGATCTAATTAAATTGTGGGATGGGAAGTAGATGAGGTAGTACCTATCACCTGTTTTACTTATGAAACCTTTGGGAGTTACTTCTACGTTTGCTTATTATGCCATGCTATGCTAGTAGACGTGGATTGGGTGAGTGATATCCATGACAGATGTGAGTATTGTTAATTGATGGTTTATCTAAGGTGGCAACTTAAATACACATCTGGGTGGATTGAGGCACCTGGTTTCTATCAGGACTTGCCTGTTTTTCTTCGGACCGCCACCCAGGCTCAAAGGGATCATAAGATCATTCATGCTAGTAACTTCCGTGTGTAGCCACAAGCCATTATGGGCTCTGGCATAGCTGACTAAGTCGTGCGAACTCTTACAGTGGTAGACTAGCAGATGTAGGGGATGTAGGTTGGTACGGTCTATCACAACGTAAGGTGTGAGTGCTTCTGAAAGACTATGTCTCGATCATCCGTCTCTCAAACACTATGTAGTGCGAGAAACCAACGGAGGCGATCGAGTCTTGTGGGGAAAAGTGCGCAAACCTCTGCAGAGTGTACAATCTGATCATGATTAGCCGTGTCCCCGGTTATGGACATCTTGAGTATCTAGTACTTGAATATCATGTGAATCTCATCATGTTACTTTAATTAATATTGTTGGGTTTATAATTGTTCACTTAATTGGGATCGGAATGCTGTCAACCATTCTTGATGTTTCAACCACCATGATAGTTAAATAAAATTTTATTCCTTTGTAGTAGGGAAAATTTGGCTTTACGCAAAACTGTAACCATAGAGCTTTTCCACCAGCCATATATGCATGTAGTATAGGCTTATTCATTCAATATTCTCTATGTGTTACATTGCCAGCATATTCCATGTGCTGACCCGTTTTCGGGCTGCAACTTTCATGTTGCAGACTTTTCAGACGACGAGTAAGGTGCTTTTAGGTCGTGGTTCTATACTCAGTGATGCCGTTGGAGTTGATGGACTCACTTATCTTCCAAGTCTTCCGCTGTTATCGATATTAGATGGCCTTAAGCCATATTTATTGTAATAAGTTCTCTTTGAGACATCGATGTAATTAGTGTGTGATTGCTATTCTACTATAAATCCTTCGAAGTACTGTGTGGTGTCAGCATTACTGATCCAGGGATGACACCGGAGCACAGAGACTTGACCATCTGAGGTCGGGTCGCTACATTAGGATCAGAAGAAACACTTTTAGTAGCAAATAATTTCAAAAGTTCATCCATCTTTCCACTCAAAACATTAATTTCTTCTATCGCATGCACTTTTTTATTAGTAGATCTTTCGGTGTGCCATTGAGAATAATTAACCATAATATTATCTATGAGTTTAGTAACTTCTCCTAAAGTGATTTCCAGAAAAGTGCCTCCCGCGGGCGAATCTAAAAGATTTCTAGAAGCAAAATTCAATCTGGCATAAATTTATTGTATAATCATCCACAAATTCAAACCATGAGTAGGGCAATTACGTATCATTAATTTCATTCCCTCCCAAGCTTGTGCAACATGTTCATGATCAAGTTGCTTAAAATTCATAATATCGTTTCTAAGAGAGATGATCTTAGCGGGAGGAAAATACTTAGAGATAAAAGCATCTTTGCACTTATTCCAAGAATCAATACTATTTTTAGGCAAAGACGAAAACCAAGTTTCAGCACGATCTCTAAGCGAAAACGAAAATAGTTTCAATTTAACAATACCATTGTCCACATCTTTCTTCTTTTGCATATCACTCAAATCAACGAAGCTATTTAGATGGGTAGCGGCGTCTTCACTGGAAAGGCCGGCAAATTGATCTTTCATGACAAGATGTAACAAAGCAGCATTGATTTCACAAGATTCAGTATCGATAAGAGGAGCAAGCGGAGTGCTAAGAAAATCATTGTTGTTGGTATTGGTAAAGTCACACAATTTAGTATTATCTTGAGCCATCGTGACAAGCAAGCAATCCAACATGTGAACAAACGGAAAGGCGAGCGAGAAAGAGGCGAACGTAAAAGAGAGGGCGAATAAAACGGCAAAGGTGAAGTGAGGGAGAGGAAAACAAGAGGCAAATGGCAAATAATGTAATGCGGGGGATAAGAGTTTGTGATGGATACTTGGTATGTTGACTTTTGCGTAGATCTCCCCGGCAACGGCGCCAGAAATCCTTCTTGCTACCTCTTCAGTACTGCGTTGGTTTTCCCTTGAAGAGGAAAGGGTGATGTAGTAAAGTAGCGTAAGTATTTCCCTCAGTTTTTGAGAACCAAGATATCAATCCAGTAGGAGACCACACACAAGTCTCTCGCACCTACACAAACAAATAAGAACCTCGCAACCAACGCAATAAAGGGGTTGTCAATCCCTTCACGGTCACTTACGAGAGTGAGATCTGATAGATCAACAGCAACAACAACAAAGCCTTTAGTCCCAAACAAGTTGGGGTAGGCTAGAGGTGAAACCATAAGATCTCGCAACCAACTTTGGGTTTCATCTCCATAAGAGTGGCTGAGTTTTTATGTTGGCTCGCCAAGCCTATCACAACCCTCCTCCTTTGCCCGGGCTTGGGACCGGCTATGTTGAGACAACATAGGCAGAGTTAGTGAGATCTGATAGATATGATAAGATAATATTTTTGGTATTTTTATGGTAAAGATGCAAAGTAAAATAAACGGCAATAGAAATAGCTAAGTGATGAAAGATTAATATGATGGAAAATAGACCCGGGGGCCATAGTTTCACTAGTGGCTTCTCTCAAGATAGCATAAGTATTACGGTAGGTGAACAAATTACTGATGAGCATTTGATAGAATTGAGCATAGTTATGAGAATATCTAGGTATGATCATGTATATAGGCATCACGTCCGCGACAAGTAGACCGAAACGATTCTGCATCTACTACTATTACTCCACACATCGACCGCTATCCAGCATGCATCTAGAGTATTAAGTTCATAAGAACAGAGTAATGCTTTAAGTAAGATGACATGATGTTGAGGGATAAACTCATGCAATATGATATAAACCCCATATTTTTATCCTCGATGGCAACAGTACAATACGTGCCTTGCTGCCCCTGCTGTCATTGGGAAAGGACACCGCAAGATTGGACCCAAAGCTAAGCACTTCTCCCATTGCAAGAAAGATCAATCTAGTAGGCCAAACCAAACTGATAATTCGAAGAGACTTGCAAAAATAACCAATCATATGTAAAAGAATTCAGAGAAGATTCAAATATTGTTCATAGATAATCTTGATCATAAACCCACAAATCATCGGTCTCGACAAACACACCACAAAAAGAAGAGTTACATCAAAAAGATCCCCAAGAGAATCGAGGAGAACTTTGTATTGAGATCCAAAAAGAGAAAAGAAGCCATCTAGCTAATAACTATGGACCCAAAGGTCTGAGGTAAACTACTCACACATCATCGGAGAGGCTATGGTGTTGATGTAGAAGCCCTCCGTGATCAATGCCCCCTCCGGCAGGATGCCGGAAAAGGCCCCAAGATGGGATCTCACAGGTACAGAAGGTTGCGGCGGTGGAATTAGGTTTTCATGAATGCCTCTAATGGTTTGGGGGTACGTAGGTATATATAGGAGGAAGAAGTAGGTCGGTGGAGCCACGAGGGGCCCACGAGGGTGGAGGGCGCGCCCCCCTACCTCGTGGCCGCCTCGTGTGTTGCTTGACGTCCACTCCAAGTCCTCTGGATCACGTTTGTTCCACAAATCACGTTCCCGAAGGTTTCGTTCCATTTGGACTCTGTTTGATATTCTTTTTCTGCGAAACACTGAAATAGGCAAAAAACAACAATTTGGGCTGGGCCTCCGGTTAATAGGTTAGTCCCAAAAATAGTATAAAAGTGTATAAAAAGCCCATTAATCATCCAAAACAGAATATAATATAGCATGGAACAATAAAAAATTATAGATACGTGGAGACGTATCAATTTTCGATAAGTAAGAGTGTCGAACCCAACGAGGAGCAGAAGGAAATGACAAGTGGTTTCCAGCAAGGTAATGTCTGCAAGTGCTGAAATTGTAAGTAGCGGAGTAGTTTGATAGCAAGATAATTTGTAACGAGCAAGTAACGATAGTAGTAACAAAAGTTCAGGAAGGTAGCCCAATACTTTTGAGGCAAAGGACATGCCAAAACGGTCTCTTATGATAAGAAAAGCGTTCTTGAGGGTACACGGGAATTTCATCTAGTCACTTTCACCATGTTGGTTTGATTTGTGTTCGATACTTTGATAATTTGATATGTGGGTGGACCGGTGCTTAAGTGTTGTTCTTACTTGAACAAACCTCCTACTTATGATTAACCCTCCCGCAAGCATCTGCGACTACAAGAAAAGTATTAAGAATAAATTCTAACCATAGCATTAAACTTTTGGATCCAATCGGTCCCTTACGGAATAGCGCATAAACTGGGGTTTAAGCTTCTGTCACTCTCGCAACCCATCATCTAATTGGTAGTCCACAATGCATTCCCTTAGGCCCAAATATGGTGAAGTGTCATGTAGTCGACGTTCACATGACACCACTAAGGGAATCACAACATACATACTATCAAAATATCGAACACATATCAAGTTCACATGATTACTTGCAACATGATTTCTCCCATGACCTCAAAAACAAAAGTAACTACTCACAAATAATAATCATGCTCAAGATCAGATGGGTATTAAATAGCATATTGGATCTGAACATATAATCTTCCACCAAATAAACTATATAGTAATCAACTACAAGATGTAATAAACACTACTAGTCACCCACAAGCACCAATCTATAGTTTTAGTAACAAGATTGAACACAAGAGATGAACTAGGGTTTGAGATGAGATGGTTTTGTTGAAGATGTTGGTGGAGATTTCCCTCCCCAAGATGGGAGAGTTGTTGGTGATGATGACAACGATGATTTCCCCCTCCGGGAGGGAAGTTCCCCTGGCGGAATCGCTCCACCGGAGGGCAAAAGTGCTCCTGCCCAAATTCCGCCTCGAGACGGCGGTGCTTCGTCCCCAAAGTCTTCTCCTTAATTTTTTTTCTAGGTAAAAATGACCTATATACTAGAAGATGGGCACCGGAGGTGGGCCTAGGTGAGCACAACCCACCAGGGCGCGCCTGGGCTCCCTGGCGCACCCAGGTGGGTTGTGCCCACCTCGTGGGGCCCCTCTGGTAGTTATTTGCTCCAATATTCCTCAAATATTCCATAAAAAATCTCCGTGAAGTTTCAGCTTGTTTGGAGTTGTGCAAAATAGGTAGCCTGACATAGCTTTTCCAGGTCCAGATTTCCAGCTGCCGGAATTCTCCCTCTTTGTGTATACCTTGCATATTATGAGAAAAAGGCATTAGAATTACTCCAAAAAGCATTATTATGGATAAAAACATCTTAAATAACAATAGGTAAACATGATGCAAAATGGATGTATCAGTACAGTTACGACATTCGGACACACCATTATGTTGTGGTGTTCCAGGTGGCGTGAGTTGTGAAACTATTCCACATTGTTTTAAATGAAGGCCAAACTCGTAACTCAAATATTCGCCTCCGCGATCAGATCGTAAAAACTTTATTTTCTTGTTACAATGATTCTCCACTTCACTCTGAAATTCTTTGAACTTTTCAAATGTTTCAGACTTGTGTTTCATCAAGTAGATATACCCATATCTGCTCAAATCATCTGTGAAGGTCAGAAAGTAATGATACCCGCCATGAGCCTCAGCACTCATCGGACCACATACATCGGTATGTATTATTTCCAATAAGTCAGTGGCTCGCTCCATTGTTCCAGAGAACGGAGTTTTAGTCATCTTGCCCATGAGGCATGGTTCGCAAGTATCAAATGATTCATAATCAAGTGATTCCAAAAGTCCATCCGCATGGAGTTTCTTCATGCGCTTTACACCAATATGACCTAAACGGGCAGTGCCACAAGAATGTTGCACTATCATTGAGGGAGTCCTGGATTAGGGGGTATCCGGACAGCCGAACTATATCCTTTGGCCGGACTGTTGGACTATGAAGATACAAGATTGAAGACTTTGTCCCGTGTCCGGATGGGACTCTCCTTGGCGTGGAAGGCAAGCTTGGCAATACGGATATGTAGATCTCCTTCCTTGTAACCGACTCTGTGTAACCCTAGCCCCCTCCGGTGTCTATATAAACCGGAGGGTTTAGTCCGTAGGACCAAGAACAACAATCATACCATAGGCTAGCTTCTAGGGTTTAGCCTCTTCGATCTCGTGGTAGATCAAGTCTTGTAATACCCATATCATCAAGATCAATCAAGCAGGAGTAGGGTTTTACCTCCATCTAGAGGGCCCGAACCTGGGTAAAAACATCGTGTCCATGTCTCCTGTTACCATCCGCCTAGACGCACAATTCGGAACCCCCTACCTGAGATCCGCCGGTTTTGAAACCGACATTGGTGCTTTCATTGAGAGTTCCTCTGTGTCGTCATCGTTAGGCTTGATGGATCCTTCGATCATCGATAGCGATGCAGTCCAGGGTGAGAATTTTCTCCCCGGACAGATCTTTGTATTCAGCGGCTTCGCACTGCGGGCCAACTCGCTTGGCCATCTAGAGCAGATCGCGAGTTATGCCCCTGGCCACCAGGTCAGCTTTGGAAGCTTAAACTACATGGCCGACATCCGCGGAGACTTGGTCTTCGACGGGTTCGAGCCCCTGCCGAGTGCACCGCACGGTCGTGATGAGCATGATTTAGCTCTACCATTAGACAGTGTCCAGGAGGCCGCACCGGCAATCGCTCCGACCCTCAATTCGGAGCCAATTGTGCCATCCATGGACGGGTGGATAGACCCCGCCACGGAGGCCGCGTTCTTAGCGACGATCAAGCCGAGTATCGACCTTACCCTTCACGAGAGCCGTGACGACAAACTACCGGATTCGTCCCCAGCCACGGACTCTGAACCGCCTGCGCCCGTGCCTATCGAATCCGAATGGGCGCTGATTATGGAGTTCACCTCCGCGGATATCTTTCAGCACTCGCCATTCGGCGACATACTGAACTCATTAAGGTCTCTCTCCTTGTCAGGAGAGTCCTGGCCGAACTATGTCTGGCAGGATTGGGATGCGGATGACGAAAAATTCACCGCCCACCCACCACCCACTTAGTAGCCACTGTCGATGATTTGACCGACATGCTCGACTTCGACTCTGAAGACATCGACGGTATGGACGATGATGCAGGAGACGAACAGGAACCACTGCCCACAGGGCACTGGACATCCACCTCATCCCATGATGTATACATGGTGGACACACCCAAAGAAAACGACGACGAGGAATGGAAGGACGCAGCGAAGGATCGTTCCCTCGAGAAGCAGTCAAAGCGGCGGCGTAAACACCGCTCCAAATCCCGCCTCGGCAGAAATAGCGATCATACAGGCCCAGCGATAGAGCAGGGTGAGCCAGCGGATGACGAACACGGCGTTGAACCACCGTCCGACCATGGCAACACAGAGAATCAAACCGAACAACCCGTCTCCGGCGAAGATAACATCCCGGATGACATCACACCGGACATGCACCTGGAGCAACAGAATCTCCATCAAAGGCTTGTCGCCACTGCGCGGAGTCTGAAAAAGCAGAAGCGAAGGCTCAAGGCTGCTCAAGATACACTCAGAATTAGATGGAGTAAAGTACTCAACACCGCAGAAAAGTACGGCAGCAGTCGCCACACAAAGAGCTACCCGAAGCGAAAGCTACTACCTGAATTTGATGATGAGGTCTTAGAGCCCCCACAATCAAAAAACAAAACAGCCACCCGGTCGGATAGACGACCTCGTGTCCAACATAGAGTGGCAAACGACGTCGCACACAAGCCAGTACGTGATCCACGTGAGGATTCGCATCAAAAGGACGGCGCAACCAGATCCATCTACGGGCCAAGAAAGCGCGCTCCAGCACGCAATGCAACACAACAAAAATCCGAACACCGCGGTACAGCCAAATACAGGGGTGCCGCACACCCCTTATGTTTCACCGATGAGGTGCTGGACCATGAATTTCCAGAGGGATTCAAACCCGTAAACATAGAGGCATACGGCGGAACGACAGACCCTGGGGTCTGGATTGAGGATTATATCCTCCATATCCACATGGCTCGAGGAGACGATCTCCATGCCATCAAGTACTTACCCCTCAAGCTCAAAGGGCCAACTCGGCACTGGCTTAAAGGCCTCCCCGAAAACACCATCGGAAGTTGGGAAGAGCTCGAGGATGCTTTTTGGGCAAATTTTCAAGGGACCTATGTCCGACCACCGGACACAGACGATTTAAGTCATATAACTCAACAGCCCGGAGAGTCGGCCTGAAAGCTTTGTAACATGTTTCTCACTAAAAAGAACCAAATAGTCGACTGTCCGGACGCCGAAGCCTTAGCAGCTTTCAAGCACAGCGTCCGAGACGAATGGCTTGCCAGACACCTCGACCAAGAAAAGCCAAGAACAATGGCAGCATTAACAAGCCTCATGACCCGCTTTTGCGCGGGCGAGGACAACTGGTTAGCCCGATGTAGCACCAGCGACCCAAGTACATCCGAAGTCAGGGACGGAAACGGGAAGCCACGACGCAGCAAAAACAAGCGCCGGAATAAAGAAGACAGCCCGAAGAGCACGGCGGTAAACGTCGGATTCAAAAGCTCTCGGCCAGGTCAGCAAAAGCTGCCCTCCAAAGGCAATAGAGACGAACTGTCCAGCCTAAACAAGATTCTGGACAAACTATGTCAGATCCACAGCACCCCCGACAAACCTGCAAATCATACCCATAGAGAATATTGGGTCTTCAAGCAATCCGGCAAGCTCAACGCCGAACACAAGGGGCAGGATACACCAAGCGAAGACGAGGACGAGCCTCGCAAGCAAAGCACTGGGGAACAGAAGAAATTCCCACCAGAAGTCAAAACAGTAAACGTGTTACACGTGATGAAGAAAAACAACGCGGCACTCATAGAGACGCGTGCCCAAGGGCCTATCACCGTGGAGTTCCGCCACTGGTCGTCCCAACCGATCACCTTCGACCATCGGGATTACTCGGCCAGTATCCGACATGCAGGATGGGCTGCCTTGGTGTTAGACCCGATAATTGACGGATACCACTTCACACGAGTCCTGATGGACGGCGACAGTAGTTTAAACCTGATATATCAGGACACAGTCCGCAAAATGGGGATAGACCCAACAAAAATCAGCCACAACAGTACTACCTTTAAAGGAGTAACGCCAGGCCCAGAAGCCCGTTGCATGGGCTCCCTGCTACTAGAAGTTATATTCGGCTTTCCCGACAACTTCCGCAGTGAAAAGTTAACCTTCCACATCGCTCCATTTCAAAGTGGCTATCAAGCACTACTCGGACGCGAGCTTTCGCTCGCTTTAAACGCAATACCGCATTATGCTTCTCTCATGCTTAGATGTCCGGTCCACGTGGCATCATTACAGTAAATGGAAATATTGAGCGCTCATTGCGCGCGGAAGACCGTGCGGCTGCTTTGGCAGCTGCACACTAAATGACCTCACCAGCTAGAACATCTGACAGGTCGTTAAGACCACGGACACGGTTAGACGAGTCCGGCGTAGCTATATAATTGACACAGGTTCGATGGCTATACCCCTATAACAATACAAGGGGCTCAACGTGTGTAAACAAGTGACAATTAGGCTCAATTTTACTCATCATGAACTGCACTTGGTTTATTTAGTATAACCTACCTTTTGCAGGACAACTTTTCAGCTAAGTTCCTCTCTTTTAGAGATGACCATCGTGCTACACCCGTCCAGGATACGGCACAGCGGAGACATAGGCGCAGACGTGCAGCAGGGACCCGTTCCAAGGATTCTCTTTAGATTAAGACCCTGCGTAAACCTTTTTTACTGTCTCTTGTTGATACACATCCCCCGGATTCTCAGTACAACTGAGATGGATGCTGACGTATTGGCATGTGGCCACGTCAGATTATTGCATGTACCTGGACACCAGGGGCTTATTACAAAGGGCCCACTTAGCCCGGTTTACATCATAAAGACCGAATACCTTAGGGAGTGTTCGGCGCCGCGAGTTTTGGCCTTATATGCATCAGCTCCGAATCATGTCTTTGGTCAAATGTTGGGTTTGCCCGGCTCCTGTGTTTTGCTGCCTTACGTTCCGCTCTATCGGCTAAGGCGGCACCAGGAGAACTACTGCGATTGTGCCCTGGTTCATCCGGACGAGCACCTCAGTAGAGAAAGCCGAAAACTGACTGTCATGATATAGCGTGAGACTCGTCAACCACTCGATGACCTAGCGGAATCTTCGAGATTCCTCCGCCTTAACGAAGGGCCGTTTCCCGGCCAGGCATGTACGCGCCCCGAATTCGGATGAGCGCGGAGCCACCAGGGGCTATATAGTAGCCCCACTATCAAACTCCTCTGGCTACGTGAAAGTGCTAAAGCATTATAGTCCGATTGCCTAGTTCGCTGCGCTATCACCTCCTTAATGGACCAAGACGTTGGATCAAGTGTGAACATGCGTCTTCTGCGAACACCCCCGCATCATATGCGTGGGGGCTGAAGCTGACGACTGCCATCTTTCAGGTTATATACATACATAAAGGGCCGCATAGGAGGTATTATAATTCTTGTAGGCACAAGTGTAAAATAGCCTTCATAATTCAGTAAAACATTGTTTTCAATGGGAATACATGTCATTAGAACATAATATTCTTCGAGCACTGCACCTCTATGGAGCGAGCACCCTCAAGAACTTCTCGAAAGTAGTGCTCGGCAGGTACTCGGCTCTCGTCTGAATCTTGGGCTGCAATGGCGGTGGCCTCCATCTCCTCCCAGTATGTCTTCACACGGGCAAGGGCCATCCGCGCACCCTCTACGCATGCCGACCTCTTCATCGCGTTGATATGCGGCACTGCACCAAGGAACTGCTGCAACAAACTAAAATAATTGTCCGGCTTTGGCCTTTCCGGTCACGGATGATCCACAACAGACCTCATGGCAAGTCCGGACAATCTATTCAGCTCGGCCCATTCGGCCAACCGACCAGTCAATGGAAGCGGACGCTCTGGAACGTGAAATTGTGACCAGAACAGCTTTTCCACTTCGTGATCTTTTTGGTCTCTGAAGTATTCGGCCGCATCGGCAGCACTCGCTGCTAAGTCCAGGTATGCGTCCGCAGAACTCCACAGCCGGTCCAAAGGGGCGTACTTAGGATCTCTGAACTTCATCCGCAGCATAAAGGGCTTCCCAGCCGTAATATCCCCGGCTTGGCGCAGCTCCTCCTTCATCCGCAGCATAAATGTCTTTGGCTGCCATCATGGCCTTCTCCAGGTCTGTCCTCTTCGCTCGATCTTCCTTTTCAAGAAGCTCGTAACGGTCAGCGGCATTCTTCAATTCCACAACCATTCTGGCTACTTCCTCCTTGCTTTGGCAGTGAGCAGCCTGTTCGGATTTCAACTCCTCGATTGCCTTTAGGGCAACCGCGTCGCTTTTCCTGGCTTGTTCTTTGGCTTGGGCAAGTTCCGCCCGAAGGTTCTCCACGGCTGCAGCTCCATCTGCATTCAAAAACATGTTATAGTTACTGGCATCATGCTCCTCTTATCATGTGTCACTGGAGAAATTACATACCCTATGCCTCGTCAAGCCGCTTGTTGACAAGTGCGATGTCGGCGTCTGCCACATCAAGCTGCCGCTTTAGATCGGCAAACTCATTAGTCCGGCTGGCTACCGGACCCTCCGCCACCTGCATATCAAGGCGACACGATTATTCCTGGGACTATGATCCTCTGTGCGCCGTCGTCTTCGACGGCACCCAGAGTCTCAGGGGCTACTATCTACACAGGACACATCTAAAAATGTGTGGTACTGTAAAAAATGTACATCATTTCGCGTACCTCAAAACCCGTCAGTAGACTCATGACAACTTCATGCAACCCGCTCTTGGCGGTCGAAATTCTTTCAATCACCGCACCCATCAACGCGCGGTGCTCTCTTGAGATAGCCGATCGCTCTAGCAGATCCCTCAGTACGTCCGACCACACACCAGACGGAGCCGGACTCTTTTGATTGCTCTCTTCAAAAGCCGGATACTGAGGACTTCGGGTGGCCATATGATTACCTTCTGACCTTGCCGGATCAGGAGAAACCCTTCGCGACGACACCTCGGGGTCGCCCGCCTCATGAGGCGGTATGGCAGGGGGAGGCGTTTCGCTCTCCATCATCTCTGGAAGAAGATCCCCCGAAGACAAGCTCTGCTGAGAAGGGCTAAGATCCGAACTGCAAGATTAATGCTTCGCTTATTTTCCTCAGGAGTAAAGCAAGATTTTTTCATTATTAAGTACCCTTTTACTTACAGCTCGGTGGAGGGCTGATCCCCTTGAGGGCATAGTGCGGCCGGGGTATCCCCCGGTACAGGACCCTCTGGCGAAGATTTCTTCCCCCGTTTGGAGACCATTGTCTCCGGGTCCTTAGAGGCGGTCCTCTTCCTTCCCTGGGGAGAGGAAGTTTCGGTTCCTCCCCTCCGGCTAACCTCCTTCGCGGAGGTGCTAGCCTCCTTGTTCCCCCCTTTATCTTCTCCTGAGGGCGCTTGATAAGGCGCGATCTCCAGCATCCTGGTTAGCACGGGATTTGGTGAGGTCTCAGGGAGGGGGGCCGGACACCTGATCAACTTTGTGTTCGCTATCCAATCCTGGTCAAAGAGCGGTTTTTTAGGGTGACGTTGCGATAAATAAACGGACAGTGTGTTCGGATGCGGGGCTACTTACTTGGGTATCCGGGCGATTGCAGCTCAGACCTGCATCCTCAGTGATGTCCGGACACATTATTCGTGGTCCGAAGAACAATTTGTACATCTCCTCGGGCGTCATGCCGAGGAAGTGTTGAATAGCTCGCGGTCCCTCCGGGTTGAACTCCCACATGCGGAGGGGACGACGTTTGCAGGGCAGGACTCGGCGAATTAACATAACTTGCATTACCACGACCAGACTGATATCTCTCTCAAGGAGATCTCGGTTGTGGCTCTGCAATGTGGGAACGTCCTTTACTGGCCCCCAATCCAGCCCCTTGTTGACCCATGACGTTAGTCGTGGCGGAGGACCCGAGCGAAAGACAGGGGGAGCCACCCACTTGGTGCCCCTGAGAGCTGTGATATAAAACCACTCTTGTTGCCATAAGCTAGACACCTCCTAAAAAGAGCCCTCGGGCCATGGGGCATCGGCGTTTTTGCTTATTACGGCGCCTCCGCACTCTGCGTGCCGCCCCTCGATCATCTTCGGCACTACTTCGAAGGTCTTGAGCCACAGTCCGAAGTGAGGGGTAATACGGAGGAAAGCTTCGCACATGACGATGAACGATGCGATGTGGAGGATGGACTCCGGAGCTAAATCGTGGAAGTCCAGCCCATAATAGAACATAAGCCCCCTCATGAAGGGATCCGGCATGAAGCCTAGGGCTCGAAGGAAGTGAGATATGAACACGACGCTCTCACTAGGCTGGGGAGTGGGAATAACCTGCCCTTGGGCAGGCAGCCTATGCGGGATTTCACTGGTCAAGTATCTGGCCTCCCTTAGCTTTATTACGTCTTCCTCCATGACGGTGGAAGGCATCCACCGACCTTGAAGGTTGGATCCGGACATAATCGGAGGTCCGAAGCACCTAAACCTGAGCTTTGGTGTTGGAACTCGAGGCGGGAGGCGGATTCGATTAAGATCGAAAGGAAAAAGAACAGGCCTTGGTCTCTTTATAAAGAGGTTGAATACCAAGAGCCCTCCTCGTGACCGTTTGGGACTTGCCTTCAATCGAGGGGTCATACCAACGGGCATGATTGGGTTACTCATGTCCGTGTTGATGAGAATCCCGTAATAAAGAGAACACGATCTCTGCTTCGACAAGACGTGCCGAGGAAACTGCCTCGCGGAACATGCTGAGATTGGTTATAAAAAATGATTCGAATAAAGACCTGGTTGTGGTGTGATGTCACACTACGGGGTACGTCAGCAGATGAGATTTGTGGAAATATTATTCTCTCTACGGTTGTATGTGGAACTTGTTTTGCAAAGCCGGACACGTTCCTCGTGTTCAAAATCTTTTATGAAGTATTCGGAGGAGGAACCCGCCTTGCAATGCCGAAGACAAATCTGCGCGTCGGACTCATCGTCATTGAAGCCTGGTTCAGGGGCTACTGAGGGAGTCCTGGATTAGGGGTATCCGGACAGCCGGACTATATCCTTTGGCCGAACCGTTGGACTATGAAGATACAAGATTGAAGACTTTGTCTCGTGTCCGGATGGGACTCTCCTTGGCGTGGAAGGCAAGCTTGGCAATACGGATATGTAGATCTCCTTCCTTGTAACCGACTCTGTGTAACCCTAGCCCCCTCCGATGTCTATATAAACCGGAGGGTTTAGTCCGTAGGACCAAGAACAACAATCATACCATAGGCTAGCTTCTAGGGTTTAGCCTCTTCGATCTCGTGGTAGATCAACTCTTGTAATACCCATATCATCAAGATCAATCAAGCAGGAGTAGGGTTTTACCTCCATCGAGAGGGCCCGAACCTGGGTAAAAACATCGTGTCCCCTGTCTCCTGTTACAATCCGCCTAGACGCACAGTTCGGGACCCCCTACCCGAGATCCGCCGGTTTTGACACCAACAATCATTATCAACTTTGTATCTTTTGGCATCAATATTATGAATATGTGTATCACTATGATCAATATTCAATAAATCATTTATATTGAGTGTATGACCATACAAGGTTTTATTCATGTAAACAAAATAACAATTATTCTTTGACTTAAATGAATAATCGTATTGCACTAAACATGATCCAATCATATTCATGCTCAACGCAAATACCAAATAACATTTATCTAGGTCCAGCACTAATCTCGAAGGTAGAGGGAGTGTGCGATGGTGATCTTATCAATCTTGGAATCACTTCCAACACACATCGTCACTTCGCCCTCAACTAGTCTCTGTTCATTTTGTAACTCCTGTTTCGAGTTACTAATCTTAGCAACTGAACCGGTATCAAATACCCAGGGGCTACTATGAACACTAGTAAAGTACACATCAATAACATGTATATCAAATAACCTTTGTTCACTTTGCCATCCTTCTTATCCACCAAGCATTTGGGGCAGTTCCATTTCCAGTGACCATTCCCTTTGCAGTAGAAGCACTCAGTTTCAGGCTTAGGTCCAGCTTTGGGCTTTTTCACGAGAGTGTCAACTTGCTTGCCATTCTTCTTGAAGTTCCCTATCTTTCCCTTGCCCTCTTTTTCTTGAAACTAGTGCTCTTGTTAACCATCAACACTTGATGCTCTTTCTTGATTTCTACCTTCGCTGATTTCAGCATCGCAAAGAGCTTCAGAATCGTTTTCATCGTCCCTTGCATATTATAGTTCATCACGAAGTTCTAGTAACTTGGTGATAGTGACTAGAGAACTCTGTCAATAACTATCTTATCTAGAAGATTAACTCCCACTTGATTCAAGCGATTGTAGTACCCAGACATTCTGAGCACATGCTCACTAGCTGAGCTATTCTCCTCCATCTTGTAGGCAAAGTACTTGTCAGAGGTCTCATACCTCTCGACACGAGCATGAGTCCGAAATACCAATTTTAGCTCTTGGAACATCTCATATGCTCTATGGCATTCAAACGTTTTTTGAAGTTCCGGTTCTAAGCTGCAAAGCATGGTGCACTAAACTATCAAGTAGTCATCATACCAAGCTTGTCAAACGTTCATAACGTCTGCATCTGCTCCTGCAATAGGTTTGTCACCTAGCGGTGCATCAAGGACATAATTCTTCTATGCAGCAATGAGGATAATCCTCAGATCACGGATCTAGCCCGCATCATTGCTACTATCGTCTTTCAACTTAGTTTTCTCTAGGAACATATCAAAAATAAAACAGGATAGCTATACATGGGCTATCGATCTATAACATAGATATGCAAATACTATCATGACAAAGTTCATGATAAATTAAGTTCAATTAATCATATTACTTAAGAACTCCCACTTAGATAGACATCCCTCAAGTCATCTAAATGATCACGTGATCCATATCAACTAAACCATGTCCGGTCATCACGTGAGATGGAGTAGTCTTCAATGGTGAACATCTCTATGTTGATCATATTTACTATATGATTCACGTTCGACCTTTCGGTCTCCAGTGTTCCGAGGCCATGTCTGTACATGCTAGGCACGTCAAGTTTAACCCGAGTATTCCGCATGTGCAAAACTGCCTTGCACCCGTTGTATGTGAACGTAGAGCTTATCACACCCGATCATCACGTGGTGTCTCGGCACGACGAACTTTCGCAACGATGCATGCTCAGGGAGAACACTTATACCTTGAATTTTTAGTAAGGGATCATCTTATAATGCTACCGCCGTACTAAGCAAAATAAGATGCATAAAAGATAAACATCACATGCAATCAAAATATGTGTCATGATATGGCCATCATCATCTTGTACCTTTGATCTCCGTCTCCAAAGCACCATCATGATCTCCATCGTCACCGGCTTGACACCTTGATCTCCATCGTAGCGTCGTGGTCGTCTCGCCAACTATTGCTTCTACAACTATTGCTAACGCATTGTGATAAAGTAAAGCAATTACATGGCGTTTGCATTTCATACAATAAAGCGACAACCATAAGGCTCCTGTCAGTTGCCGATAACTTTTACAAAACATGATCATCTCATACAATAACGTATATCACATTATGTCTTGACCATACCACATCACAACATGCCCTGCAAAGACAATTTAGACGTCCTACAAAAACAAGTTAGACGTCCTCTACTTTGTTGTTGCAAGTTTTACGTGGCTGCTACGGGCTTCTAGCAAGAACCATTCTTACCTACGCATCGAAACCACAACGGTGATTTATCAAGTTTGCTATTTTAACCTTCAACAAGGACCGGCAACAGTCAAATTCGACTCAACTAAATTTGGAGAAACAGACACCCGCCAACCACCTTTATGCAAAACTAGTTGCATGTCTGTCGGTGGAATTGGTCTCATGAACGTGGTCATGTAAGGTTGGCCCGGGCCACTTCATCCAACAATACCGCCGGATCAAAATAAGACATTGGTGGTAAGCAGTATGACTATCCCCGCCCACAACTCTTTGTGTTCTACTCGTGCATATCATCTACGCATAGACCTGGCTCGGTTGCCACTATTGGGGAACGTAGCATGCAATTTCAAAATAATTCCTACGCTCACGCAAGATCTATCTAGGAGATGCATAGCAACAAGAGGGGGAGAGTGTGTCCACGTACCCTCGTAGACCGAAAGCGGAAGCGTTGACAACGCGGTTGATGTAGTCGAACTTCTTCTCGTTCCGACCGATCAAGCACCGAACGTACGACACCTCCGAGTTCTGCACATGTTTAGCTCCATGGCGTCCCTCGAACTCTTGATCTAGCAAAGTGTCGAGGGAGAGTTCGTCAGCACGACGACGTGGTGACGGTGATGGTGAAGTGATCCGCGCAGGACTTCACCTAAAGCACTACGTGAATATGATCGGAGGCGTAAACTATGGAGGGGGCGCCGCACACGGCTAACAATGTTTGTTCTGTGTTCTAGCGGTGCCCCTCCTCATATATATATATATAGGTTGGAGGGGAGGTGAGGCAGCCAAGGGGGTGCCCCAAGTAGGAGCAATTCGGCCTCCCCCCTTTCCTATTCCTATTTGGAGTAGGAAGGGAAGAGGGGGAAGGGAGAATCCTATTCCCTTTTTTCCTTTCCTTCTTCCCCTTTCCTTCTCCAATTTGGCCAACTCATATGGGGGGGGGGGCACCAGCCCCTTTGTGGCTGGTGTGTTTCCCCTCTTGGCCCATTAGGCCCATATAGCTTGTCGGGGGTTGCCCGGAACCCCTTCCGGTGACCCGATACGTACATGGTACCCCCAGAACACTTCTGGTGTCCGAATACTATCGTCCTATATATGAATCTTTACCTCTCGACCATTTCAAGACTCCTCGTCATGTCCGTGATCTCATCTGGTACTTCGAACAACATTCGGTCACCAAATCACATAACTCATATAATACAAAATCGTCATCGAACGTTAAGCGTGCGGACCCTACGGGTTCGAGAACTATGTAGACATGACCGAGACACCTCTCCGGTTAATAACCAATAGCGGAACCTGGATGCTCATATTGGTTCCTACATATTCTACGAAGATCTTTATCAGTCAAACGTAATGACAACATACGTTATTCCCTTTGTCATCGGTATGTTACTTGCCCGAGATTCGATCGTCGGTATCTTCATACTTAGTTCAATCTCGTTACCGGCAAGTCTCTTTACTTGTTCCGTAATGCATCATCCTGCACTAACTTATTAGTCACATTGCTTGCAAGGCTTATCATGATGTGTGGTACCGAGAGGGCCCAGAGATACCTTTTTGATACTCGGAGTGACAAATCCTAATCTCGATCTATGTCAACCCAACAAACACCTTCGGAGATACCTGTAGAGCATCTTTATAATCACTCGGTTACGTTGTGACGTTTGATAGCACACAAGGTATTCCTCCGGTATCCGGGAGTTGCATAATCTCATAGTCAAAGGAATATGTATATGACATGAAGAAAACAATAGCAATAAAACTGAACGATCAACATGCTAAGCTAACGGATGGGTCTTGTCCATCACATCATTCTCCTAATGATGTGATCCTGTCCATCAAATGACAACACATGTCTCTGGTTAGGAAACTTAACCACTTTGATTAACGAGCTAGTCTTGTAGAGGCTTACTAGGGACACGGTGTTTTGTCTATGTATCCACACATGTATCAAGTTTCCGGTTAATACAATTCTAGCATGAATAATAAACGTTTATCATGATATAAGGAAATATAAAATAACAACTTTATTATTGCCTCTAGGGCATATTTCCTTCATCTACAACACCACCCTTCTCCCCCATCCCCACGACATCACTTCCTACCGCACCACTACCATTCTTCTCCCCGAAAACCAGCCTCTTCTGCTGCACTGGTCCCCCTCTTGCGTTGACTATCTTGCTTGGGCTGGTCACCTCTTCCCCATCCTCCGTTCGTCCCCCACTTGACCTAGAGTCAGGCTTGCGCCAATTGGAACTGTCACTCCTTGATCTTCCCCTTGTCCTCCCACTTCCAAACGCCCTACCCCCACCTGAACCACTTCCACTCCCACTTCCGCTGGCATTACTCCTCCAGAGCCTTCCTTCATCTCCTCTACGCCTTCCCATGTCAGCTCGTAGCCACTTCCCGTACTGAGCCTTCTCCCCCTTCTTCAGCCTCACCGAGCATCCTTTGCCAACATGTCCAAGCATCCCACACACATAGCAAAAATCTGGGAGAAACTCATACTCAAAGTTGCAGAAAGGCCGATCTTCCTCCCTCCTCCCCTCTTCTTCCCTCGTCCTCTCTTCATCACTCTCCATCGCCTCATCCAGGTAGATGCCTCTCATAATTGGCTTAGTAATGGGCATGTGGACTTTGATACGTAGGTACCTTCCCATCGCCGATCCATCTGCCCCTGTGCCCATCTCCACAAACTTCCCTACCAGATTTCCAATGTCCTCCGCCGTGTCCTCATCCATCTTCCCAAGCGGCAGTCCAAACACTCGGATCCAGATTGGAACCTCGTCAAACTCATACTGCTCGATGCGCTTACTTCCACCATGACTACCAGATCATTGTCAAACATCCACAGCCCATCCTCCAACGCCTTCCATTTTCCCCGCCTCCTGCTTGAAAGTGAAGAGAAATATGTTCTCCCCCAGCTCCTTGCAATCCACCCCCTTCAGCGGGCACTAGCATCGCCCCAGAGAGAAGCATATCGCCTCCGGATGCGCCGGCCGATCAGACATCACCTTCCCAATCGCCTGGATCTCACCTTCTCTTTCCTTCGCCCTCGTCGTCCACCGGATCTTCACCCCCTTCCTCTCCTCCTCTGAGAGCTTCATCTTCTCCAGCAACCCAGCCATCCTCTCCATTGCTCCAGCGCCCGGACTCAAACCGAGAAAAACCCTAGTTGTGGTGTATTACGGTCGCGTGCCCTAGAACACACGCGAGAGGCCAATGGTGGTGGACAGGGATCGCTAGCGCGGTGCGGGAGCACAGATGCGGAGGCTTTGCGCTCCAGGCAAACCGGCGGCGAGATCTGCATGGGCTAGGACGAATAACTAGCGAGAACCAGGGAGGGAATCAATCGCCTCCGAGATCGCCGGACCTAACCTAACCGTCACCAAACGTGGGACAAACAAAAGGTGTTGATGTAGCATTGTTGCATGAAGAGGAAAATTAGATAGTGGGTTGCAACGACACACAAGGAAGGACGCGGCGGGAAGAAAGCTGCCCTAGCCTCTGTCCGGTCGATCATTCCACTGGCAGGCCTAATAAAGAAACGGAAAAAGTCTAAAACAAACCTTGAACTTGTAGATCAAAGCTAAATCGAACCCCGAATTTCAAATCCCTGAAATCAGCACACCGAACTATCTAATCCCGGTCTATATTAAACCTTGGGCGCTTTTTCAAAGGGATTGTCGACGTGGCAGCTGGTCGAACCGGGTTCGCTGGCGACTGGGCCGGCCCACCAAGCGTGAAACATGTTATTCTTTTGACTTATAAAAATCCAAGAAGAAAAATACTCATGGGGAATCGAACTTAAGATCTACCACTGCTAAACTCATCGTGTAGCCACTTCACCTAATAACTGTTAGTGATAAATAAAAAGAGAAAAAATATTTAACCAGACTAATTAGCATCCAGATTCGAAAACATTTTAGATTTTTTAAACATTTTCTTGAAAATAATCAATGATTTTAAAATCAGTATATCCTTAAAAGAAAAAACATTTTTTAAAAATTGCGAACATGTTTGCAAAAGTGTAAAGAAATTTTAGAAATACGGTTTTTTAAAAACACAAACAAAGTTTCAAACGTGACCATTTTGAAATCCCTGAATATATTTTATACATGAACCATTTTTAAACGTGATTTTTCAGTAACAATTTTAAAACCTGAACAAAATTTTGAATTGAGAACAATTTTCGAAAAGATGAACATTTTTAAACATAATAATATTTTTAAAAATAGGAACAAATTTTGAATCCTGAACAATATTTTAGAATGTGTACATTTTCTAAAAAACTTAATAATGGGGAAAGAATCGTACTTTAATTATTTTTCAAGGTTTGAAAATTGTTTGTGTTTTCAACAATTTGTCCTTTTTTTTGCCAAAAAGGGTTCACACTTTAAAGAATGTTCGGGGCTTTAAAAAATGGTTCATGTTTAAAAAGTCATGTTTCTGAAAACTGTTCGTAAAACAAAAAAATGTTCAAATTTTAAAAAAACGTTTGGAATTTTAAAAATGGGCTGTTTCTTCGAGAATATTCGGATTTTAAAATTGTTGACAATTTTCAAGAAAATGTTTCAAACAATTGTAGAAAATGTTTTCAAATCTCGACGCTGTGTTGGTTTAAATATTTTCGCGCTTTCCTAATCACAGCATCGGCAATCAGTTAGAGTGGCTAGCAGGACGTCTGTACTAGCGTTAGGTTGGAAGTTCGATTCACAAGGCTTTTCTTTTTCAACGTTTTTTGATGGGCCAGCCCAGTCTGGCCGCAGCCACCATCCCGGTTCCATCTGCAACGTCCACGATCCTTGTTTGAGAACGCACTTAAGGTTTAAAATAGATAGTTCGATGTGCTAATTTCAGGGATTTAAAATTTAGGGTTCAATTTAGTTTTGATCTACAAGTTCAAGGTTTGTCTTGGACTTTTTGCTAAAGAAACTGTGGCGAGAAAAAATGGACGGTGAGATGCCGCGAGGCACACATTTGGTCCAGCACGAATCTTAACGTGACCACGAAATCAAGGGCAAAGACAGACGAACCCCCCCCCCGTCCTTCACACTCTCCTCCTCCGTTTGCTCCGTTTCCCCCAAATCTGCCGCACGACCAAACAAAACCCTTGCGGCGGCGACCCACCCCATCTCCGGCGGCCAAGCGGAATGGAGCGCTCGGCGGCGGGCGCCTCGTACCAGCGCTTCCCGCGCGTGCGGATCCGCGAGCTCAAGGACGAGTACGCCAAGTTCGAGCTCAAGGACACCGACGCGAGCATGGCCAACGCCCTCCGCCGCGTCATGATCGCCGAGGTCCCCACCGTCGCCATCGACCTCGTCGAGATCGAGAGCAACTCCTCCGTCCTCAACGACGAGTTCCTCGCGCACCGCCTTGGCCTCATCCCGCTCACCTCCTCCGCCGCCATGTCCATGCGCTTCTCCCGCGACTGCGACGCCTGCGACGGGGACGGCTCCTGCGAGTACTGCTCCGTCGAGTTCCACCTCGCCGCCCGCGCCACCGACTCCGGCCAGACGCTCGAGGTCACCTCCACCAAGGACCTCCGCTCCACCGACCCCAAAGTCTGCCCTGTGGACCAGCAAAGGGAGTACCAGCAGGCCCTCGGCAACGTCGACGCCTACGAGCCCGATGCTGCCGGTGACCACAGGCAAGTCGCGCTCTCCGTTTCGGCCCATTCTGTTAATCTGTATTCTTTATTTCTTATTATCAAACCCCCAAGCATTGATGAAATGACGACCTCTGCCTGATCACAGAACCCAACCAACCCTAGTTAGTCATTCTACTAGCAGCTTATCTGCATGATGAATTCCTAATTCACCTATCTATCTCTGTCTCGGCAACGTCGACGCCTACGAGCTCGAAGCTGCCGGAGACTATTTGAAGTACCTCATGCTCGTCACCGTATCTGTAGATGATTCAATTTGATGGTTAATTTGTATCGAAAGGTCACAATTACACTTTCATGACATTGTCCCCGCGTTCATTCTTGTATTTTAGATCAGCATTCTGCTACTAGCAGTCTAACAGCGCATCTGCGCATGTAATTCAATCATGCTCAACCAGGTCTGAATTTCAGATTACAAGCTCTATGTGTGCTACAGTTGCTTATAGGTTCAGTTAGTAGGAGGCCAAGGCGCCAGCATTTTACTTTATCTATGCCAAAATGCTAGTCGTCCTCACTTACACTACCTCATGCTTTCGCTACCTTAAAATTGCAATGACTATATTTGTATTGTTGTACAACATCTTCAAGTGAGGTCAGCACTAAGACGAAGGCATATATTTATTTAGCCAAAGCAATCTTGTATTGTTGATTCCAATCAACACTTATTTTTGTATCCTTCAACTATATCTGAAGGAAACCATCATTTCCTAGTAATAACGTTGCTATCTCTGAAATCTGAAGATGGCATATTCTTGCTAACATTGAAATTTAGAAATTTGTCATACTAATCCATTCGACATTTTCTTTGTGTGGAAGTATTGATAATGTCTTGTAATCTAACATTTGAATAGATCGTTTATGTAGAGAGTTCAATAGCTTTATTGGTTGTGTAAACCTCTTCGAACACTTTGTTAGTGTGGCCTCCTTTGGTTCATGGGATAGGAATGTTATAGGAATAGGAAAATCATAGGAAGTGAGATGACATGCATCTCAATTCCTATAGAGAAAGAGATGTCATTTGATGCATAGGATAGGAATTTTTCCATTGAGTCTAAGCTAATGTTTTTTTCCTCCAAAATGTGAAGGATTGATTCCTATCCTAGATAGGAATAGGAATCCATTCCTACAAACCAAAGGGCTTCAAAGGAATTTTTCCTTTGCAAATCCTATCCTATAACATTCCTATAAAATTCCTACAAACCAAATGAGGCCAGTACACATGGATGCTCTGTTAAATCACATTCTGCATTTCTGTTGAAATCACTGAGAAGATATAAATGCACTGCAACATCAGGTTCTCGATCTCTTTCATGGTATGTAGTTCAGGTAGCATAAAATACGTTGACCTCTTGTTTCGATTGTCATGTTCAGTTCTTTTGTTAAAGCCTCCGAAAATTCGTGTCCAGTGAAACTTATTAATTGTTTATCCTTGTTGGATATGCACATTCTATGCTTGTCTAGATGCCTTTCTGGGTTATATACATACTACATGGTCGTTATTGTGCATCCTTTGCGCAGAGAAATTATTTACTTTAGACCTTGATATCACTTTTAGAAAAAGGAGGGACCAACAAGAGGTTGTAAAAGAGAGATACTCCCTACGTCCCATAATGTAAGACGTTTTTTAACACTACACTAATGTCAAAAAACGTCTTACATTATGGGACGGAGGGAGTAGAAAAGAAGCTACCATGCAATTTCCTTCTACTTTTCAATAATGTAAACAAACGAGCTTGATGGCTACACAGTAGAGCCTAAGTTGTGCACGCCTTTTGCCATGAGGTTATATTATAACTCGTACCCTAGTGTTCATCATATCATTGTTCCATGGTGTTCATCCATATGCCGTAAGTTTATCTGCCTATAATCTGCTCAGTTTTCCATTTTCCATCAAAATGTACAGATTGTAATGCTTATATTGGGATTTGGGAGTACCACTCTATATGTCACATATATCTTTCCTTCTATTCTACAACAAGTTAACCAATTCATTTTCATTTGTAAGTAGTTAGTTAAAGAAAAGAAAGGTGCCTTTTTTTGTACATTCTTCTTTTCCCTCTTCTTTCATTCCATCATAATGGGGCATTAGGAAGGGAAGTACTGATCATTTGGTTATTAGTTGATCTTGCATATTAATTGTACACTCTAATCTTATGTGGGACAACACTGCAAACGACTCAATTTTCCATATCCCATGCAGATTGTAATACGTACATATGTTGGGAATACTACTGTGTATGTCACATGTATCTTTCCTTCACAAGTTAACCAAATCATTTTCCTTTGTAAGCAGTTGTAAAGAAAATAAAGAGCCTTTTTTTTTTGTTACAAACTTCTTTCCCTTTTCTGTTATTCCATCGTAATGGAACATTATGGATGGAAGTAAAACTGAGTATTTGGTTATTAGTTGATCTTCATGTTAATTGTACACACTGATGTTATGTGGAGTAAGCACTACAAACGGCTAGGCCACACTTATATGTGTATACCAGGCTTACCGTCAGTGGCATCTTTAGGAGGGGGATAAGACTTTGTACCCCTTAATGGTTTGATTGAATAACCTCTCGGTCAGATGCACATTTAACTCTTTGATTATGACATTTGGCTGTCTATCTATCTTTTTTTTTTTTTTTTTTTTTTTGCAGGTGGCTGTCTATCTATCTGACACTGATTCGAGACTATTGCCTTACTTGGGGATCTTGTTGAAATAAAACAGATGTCCAACTTCTCAGAAGCCAAAGAAAGGCGTTACGTTTAGATTCATTTCCTTTATTGCCTAGGGCTTGGCTTGTCAGAATTGATAGGATAATTCTTTGGGCTTGGTTACTCTGCTCCCTACAAAATAAAGATCAAGACCTCGCAAACAACAATTTCCCTTCCCCATCAAACCCTAATTACCAACCACCTTCCATAGAGAGTAGACTATACAAGCGGACAATGGGGGTGGTGGCGGCGGCCTACACGGGGAGAGGAAGAGGCTGAAGGAGATGGAACCTTCCCGCAAGAAATTGGTGGAAGTGGGTCCGCCCCTACAACTCATCAAATCTGCCTTCTTTTCTGTTATGCGCTGTACCTGCAAGGAGTTCAAGGGGAAAGCATTAGTCCTACCCAGGCCGGTTAATGCTAGAACTATAAATAAGGGACCAAGATCTTCTATGTGCTTCTAAATGCAAGCATACTCTGCTTATCAACTATGTTTGCCTAATTATTTTTTTATTATATACTCCCTCCGTTCCTTTATATAAGGTGCATTTGTTTTTTCAAAAGTCAAACTAGTGCAAGTTTGACCAAGTTTTTAGAAAAATATATCAATATCCACAATATGAGATTTATATCATTTGATCGATCATGAAAGGTAGTTTCATATTTTATCTATTAGGTATTGCAGATGTTTCTATTTTGTTCTATAATCTTGGTCAAACTTTGAAATGGTTGACTTGCACGGAAACCAATACACCTTATATTCTGGAACGGAGGGAGTACATTAGATGGATATGTACATTAACTAAAGTCCAAAGGATTAGTAACACTAAATCTTCTCCTACATGCACAGAGCATGCAGTATTGATATGTTCTGCTGCTGTCGCAATAAAATTAAGCTACCTTATTATATGTGTTAACTTTTGGTCTAATGGATTCATTGGCTTCTTTTCTTTACATATCTTGGTCCTCTTGATAATAAATGTTTGAACACTGCCCTTAAGTTCTCTCTTGTTTAACTAATGCTTATTGTATTGAGCTTTAAATAATGATATCTTATTTCAGGGGCATATTAATTGTAAAGCTGCGCCGTGGGCAAGAGCTGCGTCTTCGAGCAATTGCCAGGAAGGGAATTGGAAAGGACCATGCCAAATGGTCTCCAGCTGCTACTGTGACCTTCATGTATGAGCCTGACATACGTATTAACCAAGAACTCATGGAGACACTTACACTTGAGGAAAAACAAAGCTGGGTGGAGAGCAGCCCTACAAAAGTATTTGACATTGATCCTGTCACCCAACAGGTCAGCTTGTTCTCTACTAGTGCTTCTCCATCACTCGTCTCAATAACATCATCAACGAATACGTGAAGTTTAGTTTTTTTTCATATGCTATGATAAACTATTGCTAGATTCATTGTGTGTTAGTGTGCGCGCGCGGGGGCCACACACATGGGCCTGTGGGCGAACTATTCCTAGATTTACCACACATCTTACAGTATTAGTCAAATCATTCAACACCATAACTATGATGTTATGCAGTCTCCATGCATTACGTTAGATAGCCGTCAATATTTGCTGATGCTGCAATCTGTCACTACAGTGGTGTAGGCACTTCATTGTTACATAGCACCTGCTATCATAAGTGGTGCATGCGTTTCTATTCGGTGCTTGAGTACTTATATCTGCTATCTATTTTTCTGTCTAGGAATTAAATTATTGTCAACTACCTGATTGACTTTATTTTTTGGTCTGGTTGACAACTTGACATACCAATACACATAGCACTGATGCTTCATAGTAGTGTTTTAACAACAAATTCTACTCGATATTACTGAAATACACTCCTTCGGATCCATATTAATTGTCCCTCACTTAGTACAACTTTAGTACAAAGTTGTACTAAGTGAGCGGCAATTAATATGGAAAGTTGTACTAAGTGAGGGACAATTAATATGAATCGGAGGGAGTATTAAAATGGACTGCTCAGAGCAATAATTGTTCTCTCAATATATTTACTAGTAACATGTGATTGTAAAACTCTGTTTCCTGTTACCAAATTTATGTTTCCATTCCTGATGGACATACGTCACATACCGCAAATTGCACTCTCCTGTTTACTGAACTCTTGGGTAGAGTCATCAACCAGAAGAAACCCCAAAAAGATTGTTTGCTCAAACTCAATTGCTTCTCCAAAGTGCGAGAGCACAAACCACAACAACATATGCAAACCATGCTAATGATTGTTAAAAGACATTCCTAAACTCAGGGCTCTACTAACTAAAGTTTACATCTAGGATCTAGCATTTCCTTGTTGGGGAGAACTATCCCATCACCATCCAAATCACCTGCACTGTTTTCAGCCACTAAGTAAGGGCCTGTTCGGATCACATGTTTGCAAAACAAAGGAACCTAGAGAAACAGAGGAATGAAAAAGGAAAGTTGATGCAGAACATAGGATTGAAAAAATAGAGGATAAGTCTATGAAGTAGTGTTCAGGACAAAGGTAGAAAGCATACAGGAAATCATCCAGAGTTAACAAACGCAGTAGACTATTTTATTTGGCCACACACTATTGCGTCGTCACCTATCCTCTTAGGTGGAATTTTTTGTTCACATTTGTACTACAATCAGCGATGGCAGCCTGAGCCTTGCCTCGGGCATCCACCAAAAAATGGGGCTGGGGTGGATTTTTCTAATCCTTTGGAATCAGTGTTGGAAAGGAAGTTTTCCTCTGGAAGACTGTTCATGGTTCCTGTGTTCCGAACACAAGCAAAGGGATATATTCCAAAGGAATAGCTTTCCTGTGAAATTCCTATAGAAATCCCTTGTAGCGAACGGGGCCTAAGGCCAGAGCCATGAGTTGGTCGTGAGATCTTATGGGTTTCACCTCTAGCCTACCCCAACTTGTTTGGGACTAAAGGCTTTGTTGTTTGTTTTGGTGTTGCTGCAGCCACGTCTCTCTCTGTCAGCCCATGCACTTACTAAATTTTTTAATCTGCCTGCCTGGCTATTCCTGTGAATCACCTCGGGCTTCAGCGAAAAATTGGCTTTGGGTGGATGTTTGGATTCCTGTGAAACCTGTAGGAATAGAGAAACTTTCCTGAGCTTTACTATTCACAATTCCTTTGCTCAGAACGCATCAAGGGTGAAGATTCCAGTGGAAATCTTTCCTTCAAAGTTTTCTTTGAAATTCCTGTGAACCGAACAGGCCCTTAGCGTGTTATGTCACTCAGGATCTCAGTCTCGTTCTTCGTGCGTAGGAATTTGAAAAAGATGTTGTGCTTTGTAAAATTCCTCCATTTTTCCTCTGAAACTGATAACAAAGGAAAATTTCCTCAATTTTTCCTTTGCTACATGCCTTTGAACCAAAGGCTTGAATAGTGCGACCATAGGAAAATTTCCTATTCCTATGTGTTTCCTCCACTTCTCCTTTGAACCAAAGTTCCTTTCAGGGCCTTTTTTGGATTGCAGGATTTTGAAAACATAGGAATAGGAAAAACACAGAATTTGGATGTCACAACACGTGAAATCCTATAGCATTACCAAACACAGCAATGTCTGCAATAGGTGCCTTTCGATGGTGCACAGGAAACAACACATGAATTTTAGAGGATTGAGGAGAGAGGGTAGGGAGAGATGAGTGTAAGTGCATTGGACTTCTCAAAGGAAAAATAAAATGAGGTGTGAGCTCTTGTTGAGATTCCATGGAATGAGGAGCATAAGAATTTCGTGACCTGAATCCTATGAAATTTCTTCAATCCAAAGAAGCACTCAATAATGTATATGTACTTGAGGCCCTACGCCTGGCAATCATAAGTGTAAAGTATAAATGCTATGTGTCTGTGTAAGTAGATAGTCCCCTGGAAGCTTAAATGCAAACCTAGAACAAATACATGCCTGATACCTGCTACAATCTGTGCATATCTCGTATGTCGATAAATACCCAAAAAATTGGCATCATCACATGCTATCATTTCTAATAAATTGTTTAGATTATTTGTAATATACCTACCCATGTGTTGGAAGTGAATTTACACTTGTCAACTCCTGAATTGGCCTTTTAAGAGTTCATTCCACCTGACCTCCTCTTTCCCTTAATGGGTCTTGTTTTGCTCAATAAACCATGTCATGCTTGGAGCCAAGGCCTTAGGATTTGCGGTACATGCGTTTTTATTTAAGCATTCTGTCACTCTGTGCCTTGCAAACATTTAGTTATATTTTCTTCGAACACCTTATCCAGCATGGCTCATTCTAAAAGAATGATCAAAACAGTAAATGTCATCGTCTGTCAGATTGACTGATTTTATTTACATAAAACGGTAAATGTTATCAAATGGCTACCTGTTACTGATATTTTCAAATTATTATGTTGGTAGATGTGGTTTCATATCTGCAAGTGCAAATTAAGCCATGGAGCTGTCTGTTTGTAATAGTATCATTGATTTTGGGCATGCCTACTTGTGTGTGACTTTCAGGTGACGATTGTTGACCCAGAGGCCTACACATACGACGATGAGGTGATCAAGAAAGCAGAGGCCATGGGGAAGCCAGGATTGGTAGAGATCAACGCCAAGGAGGACAGCTTTGTGTTCACTGTGGAGACAACGGGCGCCATCACAGCCTATGAGCTGATTATGAACGCTATCACGGTCCTGAGGCAGAAGCTGGACGCCGTTCGCCTGCAAGACGATGACGGCGACCTTGGCGAGCTCGGCGCCCACCTTATCGGAGGCTAACCACCGCTTGTCCGGGAAAGAAGTCGCCAGCGGTATCTTTGTTTCTCCGTATCTAGGCTCGTCTCGTCTAACTGGCTTGCCTGTGGCAAGAGGTAGTGGATGCTTCCTTTGATATCCAGCACCAGAACTCTACGGTAATCGCCTTTGTATCCCTCTGTTTATGCCCTGACCTCTGCCGGAACTGTGTACGTGCAAAAAAACCATGGGCGCTGAAGCTTAGCCGCACTGTGGGACAAGAGAATAGCTGGCAGCAGCCCATGATTGGCCGTGCCGTGCGGCGGTAATACGGCGTGGTGTCTTGAATGCAGAGTTATTCGCAGGTCTCCCGCCCCCATACCCAGATTCATAAGCTTTGTGGGGATTAATGTAGTAGAGTACTCCGATCGATCCATGCACGGTACGTAGTACCAGGTTGCGAGTTGAATGCTGGGCGGCGGTACGAGGGTACCGTGGGATCGATGGCTGGTTTGTTTGCTTAGATCGGCTTGGCAGGCGTGCTGCTGAATGCGGCGCCATGTGGATCGGGGTCGGTACGGTGTTTGAGTGATGGCCGTGTACCAAGATTTGGTGATTACTAATCCAGTTGAATGCTCATGTCGCTTCCCTTGTTTGTTTTCTCTACTCTACTAGGCCTCTCGGGGTTTTGGTTCCATCGTGGTAATTCCGTTTACTGCCACCGCACCGCACTGTGCGTACGTATGTATGGCGTACGTGGTGCTCATGTCCTGGGTTATGTGCGTGATGGCAGCCTGCAGGCGGATTGAATGGAAGTGTCCCACGGGCGTTTGTTTCGCCGCGTTTACTCTTCCGTTCCATCCATAGCCCCTTCCCGGTGACACGGGTGCTACGTGAAGTGAAAACAAGGCGGCGGCTGGTTGCTCGTGATTTTGTCGGGGTGAAGTTGATTGGGTTTCGTCGAGCCTCGTTTTGCCGCCTTCCCCCACGTAGGTCAGGTTTCCTGCTGCCTGCTGGTATGTAGTAGTTGTACGGGCGCCATGGTTGTGCGAGTCTCGCCAGCCATGCCACGGCTCACGAGCGGTGTTTTTCCAGCAAAAAGTTTGGGCTACTCAACATCTCATTTTTTGGGGCCAAATGGCTATGCTGGATGATTTCGACCACCTTTTGCAGACAGGCTCCAGTCGTTTCAGTAGCACGACTGTAGGCCTGATGGGATTCGGACATGGACAGGACGGCTGAATGTTTCTACAGTTGTTATCTTGGCTAATGAGTAGGAGTAGCACATCAAAAAGAAAAAAAAGAGTAGGAGTAGCGGCGATGGCAGATTAGTGAGACCTTAATTGGAAAAGAAGCCGTTTCAATACTTTAGTGATGGGTACTATTACCTCTGTACCAACATACTTGTCTTTGGGGAAAACCAATACTTACTGCCTGGAAAAGGTGTTCCGTTTCGCATATTAGTACCGAATGATGATCGATTCCCTTCCCCAAGCACAGTATACTTTACTTACTACTATGATGAATAGTATGTTGGATGATAGTATGATGATTATAAGTAGTAGTACATCTTTGGCATTTAATTAGTAGTACGCCCTAGCTAGTGTCAGATCATATAAATGCAAAACCCAGGACTACTAGTAATAGTGTCATTAGGGGTGGAGATTCCTTTGGATACGGATGTTGGGCGTGGCCGTTCTCTCCTGTGCGCTGTGGACACGCTTTTCTCAACATGTCTCCTAGATCCACCTGTCTCTCACTTCTACACAATGTTTGGTTGGTTACCCAGGGCAGGGCAGGGATGCACACTAATCATTACATGCATGTTGTGCAAGTGAGTGAGTGAGTGAGTGAGTGGACTTGGGGATGATGGATGATTACATCGATCTCGTCTGGGCTACAGCACGCATGCATGCACTCACGCACGTAAAGCTCAGGAGGAGGAGGAGACCAATGGTGGGAACTTGGATTGATGTATCAGGTGCGCCCAATTCAAGGCTCATCATGCTGCTGCCCTCCTCCACCACGCCACTCGATACGACACGTCCATCGCCTGGCGCTTTGCATCCTCCTCCCCTCCTCTCCTTCCTGGTCGACCTGCTCTCTCTCACTCTCACACACGCAAAGCCTGCCTGCCTGCCTGTGTGATGCATGACGTGCCATGCGCCCATGCCATGCCATGCCATGCGTCTTTTTTCGATAAAGGGTGGACTTTATTAACTCAAAATGAAGCATCAAGGGATACAAAACATAATGAGCCCACACCCGGCCTCTGCATAGGTAGGATACACACAGCCAACAAAAACACGCACACAAAAACAAGCCATCAAATAGCATAGTCATATCAGACCAAAGCTATATCGAGTCACACAAAGCCATGCCATGCTTCTTGACCCTACCACATTTACATGCAACGCAACCAAACATATTACTCAATTCAATTGCGCCGTTTGCATTACATTGCATGCTTCGCGCATGACAAGAATGTCCTGCCATGTTTTAGTAGCAGCAGCTTACTATTCAAAGCTATGGCACTCCTGTAAACATGTGGTTATCTTATCATTCAATGCCGAGTTGGGCCCACATGCCAGCCCAAATAACTATAGCAATAAGTGCTCGGTTCACCTGTAGGTTTTTTCATTTTTCTTCTTCTTCACACAGACTTCTTTCCAACTCTGTAGACAGCAAAGTCACTTGTACGTCGGACACAAAAATACTATGTGCAGTACTGCTACTGGTAGTAACAGAATTTTATGTGCAACTTGACACATTTTACCGCAACGCAGTGCAGGGCCTGAACCCCGCCAACCAACCCAAACACAGTATCCAAAAACCACATCCGTTCTCACCAACAATACGGTGTAGTTTTTTCCGAAACGGAACAATACGGTGTAGCAAGATCTATACTACGTACGTAGTGTACATGCTATTTAATGAAGTGCTCCATACATGATGCTGGAGGGCAAGGGCAAGGCGCGCAAACCCGTTTCGCCATTGCTGCAGGCTGCAGCCTCCATTATGCTGGAGTGGTAGTATAGCTGGGGAGGGTTCACATCTTGTGAGTGACCAGTTCATCAATCAATCCAGGAGGGGAATTACCTGGTGGAAGTAAGTATAGTAAGAAGCAACTTGGATTGTGCATACGATCACGATCGATGGCCTTCAATGTTCCCGCCCGGACCGCGGGTTTAAACGCTCGGAGCTCGAGCTGTTATTGTACAGTACGTTAACGGATCTGTTGCACGTACGACGTACGTACGCCTCTCCCTTCCAATCTGCGTGACTACGCCTACATGGAGTACATACGTTGCAGCAGTACGTGCATCACGTGCATCCACTTGAACCGCGAGAGGCCGGTCGAAGAGCAGCATATCTATCTGGATCGAAAACAGCCTACCTAGCCGCGTGCACGTAAATTGTAAACAAATTCATGTAAGAGAAAAGCAAGCATGTATGTATTCAACTCTTTAGCATTCCTGTAAAGTTTCGTAAACAAACGAACATTCCATTTCATTTCTTTTTAAAAATGCCAAAGGCCATATATTGAAGTTGGTACAAACCCTCGAAAGCCTAACCTTACCTTATCACCCGCGAAAAAGAAAAGAAAAAGAAAGCCTAACCTTACACACCGTCCTCCTCCCCATGCACTTGCCGGCGGCACGGCTTTGAGCGAAGCTTGATCCCCGTCTTTGAACCTCTCAAACACCATCGAAACTAGAAAAACATTGTTAACACAACCGTCGGGAAGTCCTTGTCGGAGCTAGAAGGCTACGTCGACATCGATCTAAATCATAGATCGCCGTCCCAAAGAAGAAGGCGACAAAGAGGGCTGGACGACCACCCCAGATCCAACCCAATAGATCCTAGGAGACATAACCTCACAAGCTCACCGACTACGTCGAAGTTGGCCGAACATCACTGGTTGGAGAAGGAGGGAGAGGACAAAGACGAGAAGCGACATCATCCACTCCACTAGCTAGAAGACCACATGAAACACAAAGACACTACCAAATCCACCACTCTAAAGTGCAACGACTAGGCGATACTCCACCTTCCTCTGTGCCGCTGACGTGATAGACTAGGAATTGAGAAAACCTTATTCTTGATTAGCACGACGCCTCCATCACCACCACAACGTAATCATCGGGGAAAAAAATTCTAATCCTAAGAAGCCCAACTAAAGCGTCCTAAGATAGATCTGATGTCCCCAGCCTCTTCCGCCACAGGAGCAACGGGTGAAGTAGGAGGAGATCACGCCGGCATGAGCTGGGGAATTGATTTTTAGATTGAGGCAATGATTTCTGTAGACGTGAAACCATTGCCAATCTCTTTAATATATAGTCAGCCGGAGCCTTCAGAGAGGCGTTGGAGCTTACTGCGATTGATTGTATGAACCTTGTGATTTGAGTAACACAACATTTCATCCGCAAAAAATAAAAATAAATAATAATAGTCGGTCGGGTACGAGACGTGAAATCGCGCAAACTACCCCTCTTTTCATGCCCCGCTGGGATGTGTAAGAGAGTTTCTTATATGTGGTGCAAACTCTTCTTCACTTCCCATGTGGAACTAACCTCCCAAATTTATCCAGGAATTAATTGATACAGTCTCAAAGACCATCTATATTTTAGTAATGTCAAACCGTTTTCATCATTTTTCTGAAACTTATAATTATGTTAATCGGACGAAGCTTTCATTATAGAGTACATGTGATCCCATGGTCGAAAACAGTACGAGTATGACCCAATATACTCAGGTTGCTCCTTTCCATAGCGAGCTGGGCGTAGCTCAGATCAGATAGTTCGGTTCTTTGTGGTAGAACCATCCCATCCGGGTTCAAGTCTTGGACTTTGCTGGTGCTCGCATTTTTCGTTCATATGTGGTGAGTGTATGTGTAGAGAAAAAAGGTTCCTCCTTTCTATACAATATACTGTACAAGGCTACAAAGCACTTGTACATCTTGTTGCCGCATTCAGCTACTATTGAGTTTTCAGTTAGATTCACATAGCAGGTGTGGGTTGTCTGTGTATCTCCCCTGTGCGCACCGCGAGTTTTGAGTGCGTTTTCTTGTCTCTCTTTTTATGCACACCGCCGCCGCTGGAAGCGGGGCTGTGGCGAAAAGGGAAGAGCCAGCCAAGGGTCAAATAGATTGCCATCATATTATTCTCCGTTCCTTTGGCCCAGACACTTTGCTGGAATTGGACTTGTCAAGGCAAAGCAAATTAAAGGGAAGCAAGAAGCAAAGTCAGATGAAAAGCATCATGCTGCATGCAATATTCCAGCTCAAGAGAAGATCGAAGGAAAAGAGAGCATAGATGTGATCTCGGTCAGATTGTAGCTGTCAGGAGAGAATGGTGAGTGAAACTGGAAATCTAATTCACCTCTTGGGAGCATATGCTCCTGCGCACTATTTTTCTTTTTGCAAATGTAAAAAATAATTAAATAGACGTGTTCATTGTCGCACTCAAATGCTACCTGCAAGCATTTTGCCCTGTGAAAAAAAAATAGTCGAATACCAAATGTTACCTTCAAATGTTATACGTATTTATTTTTGTTTTTTCGATAGGCAAAAAACAACGTTGCCATCTGGTTCACATGAAAATTGTCAAGTATACTTGTTTTTTCTTTTAGAAAAGGAGGATGACCCCCGGCCTCTGCATCTGTGAGATGCATACGGCCACTTTATTAATTATTCTCGAGGACCTTACAAAGTATTACAAACAATATATCTGAATCCATCATCTTGGCAACATATGCCGCTACTCTTATCCATATGATGAAGGGATGCTAGCTGGGCCCCTACCCAAACCACTCATCTAAACCTAACATCAAAAGCCGGAAGCCCCAGCCGAGCCACATACCGGGTCTGGGGCACAATCCGGTCAGACGCACTCTTGCGTCGTCGCCGCCATCTTCCACTGGTCTGTCTTCAGATGATATTGAGTCTTCTACCTTGTGAAGGCCACATCAGCCATCGACGTCACCATGACGCCAGACAGCTACCTCCTCCTGCGCGAGTCCATCTCCGCGCATCGGACGCCAAGCCTCCACGGCACCATGCCGCCGATCTCCGCCGCCATCAATGAGTGAGATGAAGTACCGCTCCACCACGGCAAGTACAAGGTGAGGAAGGGCGAGGTCGCCATCGGAGACACGGCCGGAAGATAAGCACCGCAGCCATGAGGGAGCTGCAACGCTGTAGATCAGACGGGCCGCCACCAGGAACCAGACAAACTCGCCATGCACACCCAGCATCCCCATGCCCAAGTCGGCGCCTTCAAGAAGGTGACGACGCTGTGGCGCCGCCGCCGCTTAGCCACCGGGGCTAGGGTTTTCACCCGGGTGTAGGGGAAGGGGGGAGGCAGGGGAGGTATAGCCTCGGCGCCGCCACCAAGGAGGGAATGGCGTCCGGGACGCCATTGACGCCGTGACCGCCACCGGCGGCCAAAGGTTTCCCCCGGCCAAGCACCTTGCCGCCACCTCCGAACCAGCCACAACATGAGCCAGGCCGGCCGGAGGTCATGCATCACGAGTGGACCAGATCGCCTCCGATCTGACGAGGGGAACCCGGGGCCTCCCCGTGCCATGACCAGCGCCCACCGGGACCTCGCTGCCCGCGCAGCCGAGGGGATCCGGCCTACCTCACCGACGAGCACTCCCTGCCGTCGGAGAAGCGCCGTCCGCACCAGCGAGGCCGCCGCCTCAGATCCCACTAGCGCGCGCCACCCGACGCGCCGGCCGCCGAGTTCCGCCGCCGCGCCCGAGGAAGGAGCCCCCGCGGCCCCTGCTCCAGGCGAAGGCAGGCGAGATCCCGCCGCCGTCGGCACCGCGCGGGCTTTGCCCGGCGGCGCCCGCCGGCGGCGGCGGGAGGAGATGAAGGAGGTGGGGGTTGGGTCGGCGGCGGCTAGGGTTGGGCGCCCGGGTCGCCCGCGGGGGGGCGACACGGGGCGAGAATGACTACGGGGCGAAGTATACTTGTTACACTAATAAAAACATGTACAATTTTTAAAATTTTATTTAGTATTTATTTTTAATTTACTGCTCATGAGGGAGCTCGTGCACGCCCGTGCCAAAACGGTTATCCCGAGTAAGAGCATCTCCAGCCGTTGGTCCCACAGGGGCGCCTAAAATCGCCGCCTGGGGGTGAGCTGGCGCAAAAAATGGCCCTAGGGACGAGTTGGTCCCCAGCCACCCGGCCCAGGACCGCCCCAGGCGCGTTTAAAAAAGGCAAAAATATAGCAAAGTTCGGCATATATTACATAGTAGTCGCGGATTTTTATTACATAAGATATCTAATTAAAAAGAAACTGGCTAAACGCGGAGTAGTCGCTGTCGTCGCCACCATCCTCGCCGCCGTCGTCGTCGTCGGGCTTCTCCTCCTTGACGCGGCCGTCCCTGGTGGACCCCTGACCGGCGTCACCAACGCGAACTGGTGGCGGCGGCGCGGCGTCGTCGTTGCTGTCCTCGATGACGACGACTCCTCCTTCGTCGCGGCCCCGGCGGCGCTGCGCGAATCGCCGCAGGGAGGCGCACTGGCGCTACCTCGCCATCTTCACGGAGTCCGCGCGCGCCCATTCCAGGGCCGCGTCGTCGTCGAGCTCGACGTCGCCGCCGTGCTCCGTCTTCACCGCGGGGAGGCCCGGCTCCGTCTTCATCGGCGCCAGCCCCGGCTCCGTCTTGAGCTTGACGAAGCGCGAAGGAGCCCACGAGGAGGCCCGCCGGCCGCCCTCGTTGATGACGATGCCGACGCTGCGAGTGCGCCGGCCGAGCGGCGTCTCCGTCGCGGGCTCGGCCTTGACGCCGAGCAGCACCGGAGTGCCGGAGGAGTGCGAGGAAGAGCGCGAGGAGGAGGAAGAAGAGGAGGCGCCGAACCTCCTGGGCAACCATTGCCCGTCGCGTCGGCGGTGAGCCGTGGCCGTGGTTGCCGCCCTCGCCGAGGGGTATGCCAACGGCAGGTCGTTGCCACCCTCGAGGTACGTCAGAACGCCCTCGAGGGTGCGGCCGGGGACACCCTACCACTGCTGTTGCCGGCGCTGGAAGTATGCCGTCCACGCCGCTTGGTTGTCGGCGGCGTACTCGGGGAGGGCGAGTTGGGCGCCGGTGAGGGAGACGCGCACGACCTCGACCTCGTCGGCGAAGTAGGACGGTTTCGCTACGGCGTCGGGCAACGGGGGAATGGGCACTCCCCCGTTGCTGAGTCTCCACCCCGTCGGCCCGGCGCGCATGTCCGGCGGCGTCGGGATGTTCGCCTGGAACAGGAGCCAAGACTCCTGTTCGCGGAGCGAGCGGCGGCCGAAGCCGTTGGCCGCCGCCTCATCTCCGGGGAATCGCTCGGCCATCGGGAGAGGGAGGGCTCGACGGCGGCGCTCGGGAGAGGGAGGGCTCGACAGCGGCGCTCGGGAGAGGTAGAGCTCGGCGGCTAGGGCTAGGGCTGGTGTGGCCAGAGGCGAGGGAGGCCACCGACTTATATAGCCGCGCCGAGCCCGTGTGTACGCGTGCGAGGGAGGGGAGGCGTCGGCGCGCCGCCCCGTGACGCGCCGCCCGTGAGGAATCAATGGTAACGCTGACCGGGGGCAGCCTTGCCATTGATTCCCCGCGGGAAACCGAGGCGTTGGGGGAAGACGACGCGCGGTGTCGCTGACGCGCCGGGCCCGCGGCTCTTTCACGCCAAAACCGCTCGCCCCGGCGCCCCCGAGCGCCCCCCAGCGCGGCGGGTTCGGCCTGGGTCTGCCGGCGCTTATTTCGGCCCAGGCCGACGAAAATCAGGCTCCTGAGACGTGACTGGGCCGATTTTTCGACGCCGGTGCAAAAAAATCATATGGGAAGGCCTTTTTAAGAGCGCGGCTGAAGATGCTCTAAAGCCCCCACACAAACACAAAGGAAAGAAGAATGGTGAAGGAAATGCCCATCTTCTTGTTCTATGGTTGAACGCAACGGACAGCTGCTTGATGTGTTTTGTCTTGTTGCATCGGTAGATGAGAGAGAGGGACGCAATCTTTTGGCCATGTTTTCCGCCTGAGGGCGACTTGTGCGTATGATTTTGTTCCATGCAGCAGGTCGGCCTTTTTGCAGGAGAGAGCTCGGGCGGGGTCACGACTCGCTACGCCTTTTCCCACGGGGCGCTCCAACTCATGCATCCAAGCATACTGTTCCCCGCCACATGCTTTGACGGATTTTTTGTCAAATAAAACCACTTACGCATTCATATTGTCAAAAAAAACCATATCCGGATCGTATTGACAAAAAAAACCACATACACTGTACAGCCGACACGTGGCACCTGCCGCCACAGCCGACGGCGGCAGCTTGCATGTAACAGGTTTTCCGCCTCTGAAGCATTTCGCAACAGAACGGAGATTAGCATGTGGGCCATGCCGCCAAAGACGATGGTGGCAGTTCCTTTCCCTACTCCTACATGTAGTCTCGGCCCACGTTCAGCGCACCCTTGCCAATCAACAAAATGAGCAGAACTGCATGCATTCAACAAGCGGCTAGCTAGCGCTACTTTCTTGGTAATTAACAACCAGCGAGCGGCTAGCTAGCGCAGTAAAAGGAGCTGCCGCCACCCTCTATGGCGGCAGGGCCCACCTAGCATTTCCATTCCGTTGTGAATCGATGCAGAGATGAAAAATCTGTTACACGGAAGCTGCCGCTGTAGGCTGTGGCGGCAGATCTAGCCGCGGGCTGCTGTGGCGGCAGGTGCCACGTGTCGGCTGCCGGACCTGCCGCCACAAGTACGTGGTCTTTTTTGTCAATACGGTTCAGATGTGGTCTTTTTTGGCAATTCAAAAGCATAGGTGGTCTTATATGACAAAAGTTCATTGTGACGTATATATGGTTCATGTGTTATCATGGCATTGCACTCTGCTTTGGATATCTCCCAAGAGGCCAAGATACTGTCAATCTTTTCTTTTTTGACCCGTAGATACATACTGTCAATCTTAGCAGAGTAGTTGGACATACGAGTTAAGTCCACACAAGATCCACCTAGAGCTCCGTTTTTAACGCGCACGTTAAGTCAATGTGTTGTGACATGGGGTAGCCCTTTGTCTACAAGCAGCGAGACTCTTTGCCAGTTGCCACCCGCTCTTGTCCTTTGCCTCTTGTTTGGACTAGAACTCAGATATAGATGGGCATATCTAAACATATATATGTACCCAAGGAAAAGCAATGTGTCGGCGATGTCGCTCTAATACGGGGTAAACGAAACTAAAATTTGCTCGGCCGATTTCGGCGTGAGATGGCTGATGCAAATTAATTGATGAGCAGACCCTTGTTTCCTCCCTCGTAGAGCCAGAGGAGAGGAGGGTGTCCACAAGTGCCAAGGATGGTCCTTCCTTGCTGCCATGATGGCATGCACATCAACAGGCTTGGCCTGGGCTGGAGTGGAGTGGACTAGCTTAGCTAGCACAGGAGCCAATGCATGCCTGCATAGGGAGCCTTTTGTTTTTCCTGCACATGTGGCAGCGGTGGCCAAAGGAGCCCGCGCGAATCGCATATTGTAAGTTGCCTCTCGAGTGCCGGCCAGAGGTTAGTGCACTGCACGCCAACGCCAAACATTTCTTTTCTCTAATCACCGGGGAGGCACTGTTTCCTAGTAGCAAACCGGACCACACTGGCCCTCGCAACAGGCATCCGTTTTGGCACTTTTTCTTCCTCTTCTTCTTCTTTTCTCTTTGCCACGTAGACTCTCTTCCAAAATGGCACGGGAGTGCCGTTCTGGCTCTGGGGAGCAAATGCTCCTGGATGAACAGTAAGTTCAGAACAAATACGTAGTAAATAAAATTTAAAAGTTCTGTTTTTAGATGTTTATGTTAGTGTGTAACAAGCGTGCCTGATAATTTTCATGCGAAACAGAATAACAGTGCTTCTTCAACAAAAAAAATTAAAAAAATTAAGTGTAACATCTGGAGGCTGACTTTTGTTTGTACAGGTTAAAATGCTTAAACTTGTTTTTTTGAGCAATGTCACCCGGTTGGTGCTATAAAAATGCTAAATAAATAGGTATATTTCTTTCGAGCAACCCGCAACAACTCTGTAGTTTCATTAGAAAGAAGAGAATTGACCAGTCAATAATGAAAACTAGCCTAAAACTGTTACAACTGCGGTACCCGCACACGCAAACCGTAAGGTTGCACATCAGATGAGTCGGTGACTCTTGCCACCCAACTGACCACAGACGACACACTACAATGCGACATCGGATTGCAAAGCCGCCGCTCTGCCATCTACACTGGGCCCAAGGCCACACACCAGTCGAGCCAACGACTCTCCACACTGGGCCTAAGGACACTGTTGATTTCTACCACGTAACTTTATTCTTGTAGACTCACGTTGGGCCTCCAAGCGCAGAGTTTTGTAGGACAGTAGCAATTTTTCCTCAAATGGATGACCTAAGATTTATCAATTTGTGGGAGGCGTAGGATGAAGATGGTCTCTCTCAAACAACCCTGCAATCAAATACTCCCTCCGTCCCATAATATAAGAGCATTTTTTACACTAGTGTAGTGTGAAAAACGCTCTTATATTATGGGACGGAGGGAGTAATAGAAAGTCTTGTCCCCATCACACCAAATACAATGGTAAACTGTATAGGTGCACTAGTTTGTCTTTGGTCACTTGGGTGACAGTGTCGTCGACTCGAGTGGTGCGCAACCTCGGGGCTAGCGTGTGCGTGTATCGCAGATGTATCGGTTTTCGGCCAGTTTTCCTTATAAACTGGTCAATTCTCTTCTTCTTAATGAAAAGGCAGAGCTCCTGCCGGTTGCTCGAAAAAAAGATAGTAAATATTGATTTTTGTAATAGCATCAATAAAAAACAATAAGGTAGCAAGTAACAAAAGTGAGCACAAACGGTATTGCAATGCTTGAAAATGAGGCCTAGGGTTTAGACTTTTACTAGTGCAATCTCTCAACAATGCTAATATAATTGGATCATATAATCATCCCTTAATGTGCGATGAAGAATCACTCCAAAGTTTGTATCTAGTAGAGAACATAAGACCAAACTCTTTGTAGGGTACGAGACCACCTCAAAGTTATCCTTTCCGATCGATCTATCGAGCTATCTCTATAAGTGTCACAAACAGCCCAAGAGTTCGTACTAAAACAACACCATATGATACACATCAACCAACTCTAATGTCACCTAGATACTCCAATGTCACCGCGAGTATCGGTGTGTTGATTATACGATATGCATCAAACAATTTCAGATTCATAATACTCAATCCAACACAAAGAAACTCAAAGAGTGCGCCAAGATTTCTACCGCAGGAACAAGGACGAAAACGTGCATCGACCCCTATGCATAAATTACCCCAATGTCCCCTATGCGAGTTGAGTGCCAAAACATATATCAAGTGAATCAATATGATACCCCATTGTCACCACGGGTATCCATAGCAAGACATACACCAAGTGCTCTCAAATCCATAAAAGTATTCAATCCAATAATAACGAAATCCAAAAGGAAAAACTTAATTCATCACAACAAGATAGAGAGAAACACCATATGATCCAACTATATTAACAAAGCTTGCGATACATCAAGATCGTGCCAAATCAAGAACACGAAAGAGAGAGAGAGAGAGAGAGAGAGAGAGAGAGAGAGAGAGAGAGAGAGAGAGAGAGAGAGATCAAACACATAGCTACTAGTACAAACCCTCAACCCTCGAGGGTGGACTACTCCCTCATCATCATGGTGGCTGCCGGGATGATGAAGATGGCCTCTAGTGATTTCCCCCTCCGGCATGATGCCGGAACAGGGTCTAGTTTGGTTTTTTCGTGGCTACAGAGGCTTGCAGCGGTGGAACTTCCGATCTAGGGTTATTTCTGGGGGTTTCTGTATTTATAGGATTTTTGGCGTCCATCTCATGTTGAGATGGGCCAGGACGGGCCCACAAGGTACCAGGGCGAGCCAGACCCACCTGGCACGCCCTGGTGCCTTGTGGGGCCCTCGTGGCTCTTCTGCCCCTCCCACGAAGCTTCTAATGCCTCTTTTCTTCCAAAAAAAAGTCAAAAAGTTTCGCTGCATTTGAAGAACTTTGATTTGCGCACAAAAAAGAACATCACGGCAGTTCTGCTGAAAACAACGCCAGTCCTGATTAGTTCCATTCAAATCATACCAAAACTATATAGAATTGTTATAAACATGGCATGAATAGTTCATAAATTATAAATACGTTGGAGACATATCAACTGTTACTATGGTTTTCCATTTCCTAGCATGGTGCGCGTCGGTTCTAAACAAACGGTTTTTAACCCGTTTCCACGACGGCATTCGGAACCGTCGCCAAGTGAGTGTGGGCGATAGGGGGGTCCTTCCCACACGACCCAGAAACCGTCGGGGATATGCCTCCTGGCACACACGCTCGGCAAAATGAGGTCGTGTGCGACCGACGAGCACTCAAATACAGAAATACGTACAGTAGTGCTAAAAAAGAAATCTATCCCTCCCATAGCAATAACTAGAATTAAAAAAAAAGGGAATGACAAAGCATCTGGGAATAAACGATTAATTTCTATCAATAAACCTGCTAAAGCACCAAACCATAGAGTACTTAGCACGGGTGCTACAGAGAGATATGTTTTTATATCCCGCATTGAAAATCCTCCTTCCTTGTTGGAATACATATATGATCATAAACTCTTGCCCAAGATTGTTATGCTATATATAAAATGAACCATATCGACGAAATTTTCCTATCCCTAAAAAAGAAAAATAATTATATAGGCGAAATCATTTCCAGTCATAAGTACATCCCACACAGTCAGTCACCGCTAAACATTTCCGTTCGTATATACATCCCACACAGTCACTTCAAGGAAAAAAAATTGCGCAAGGTGGCGTAACGCAAACAGTTTTCAAGAGAATGTCGTGTGTGATTGTTCATTGATCCAACACGGTTTATTCCTAGAAACTGTGTGCGTTGCCCGAGGTCATCGCCCATGATGTTTTCTCATTAACCGTTTGCAATAGGAAAACCCAATTAGCAAGCTAATTAGCCAATTAGCGGGTTAATTGCCCTATTATTAATAATCCATTACTAATCTAATTGATATTCATATTAAGCACATAATATATTCCATTTCCATATTAAGAAAGCATGAAATACATCATAGTACAACATGATATAGCTTCAGCACTCAGCCACCCCATTACACAACTGCACCAGCATCAAGTTTCACATGCAACATCTAGAACCTTTCGAAATTAGCATCATAGACGGTACATAGAGAGATGCATCTCATCTGGAAAACTGCTGAAGTGGAAGGCAAGTATTGAGCCTTCATTCATGTTGAAGGTCATTGCAACTTTAGGCCAGTGCCTGTGGATGATTGATCGTCCATCATTCGACCTCTTCAGGAACACTTCAATATTGAACCGTGGGTGTTGTATGAAAACTTTCCTCGCCTCCTGACCACAGAGGTGGTTTGAGAGGTAATCATCAGTGAAGCCTGAAAACACGGATGTGCATAAATATCTTCTCTATATTGGAAATGGGGCAAAGAAATAAAAAAAGACAAGGTATAATAGTTAGTACCATCTTGTAAACCTCAATGCTTCTCATTGTTTCCGTGCAACACATATAAGGTAGTTAGTCATCAGGTTAAGTAAGGGTTCACATGCTATCAGTAAAATATGTTGATGAAAAACAAGCACATTGCACACTCATCAGATTAATTCAAGCCACATGGAAAACCCATTTATCCAAACCAAGAATGATTAAGAACAAGGAAATATAGCACTTGTATATGTTTCTCATGTATTAAGTGCAACCAAATTCGATTTATTCCTCACATGGTATACAATAAGAGAATGTAGCCACATCAATTGAACATCGCATTGCAGAATTGAACCAAGCAGTTAACTAAACACCACAACAAATAAACCAAACATTAACTAAGCACCACATTGCACAATATAACATACTCCTAATAGAAGATCAGACAGTTAATCAAACAAAGCATGCTTAACAACTTGGAAATATAGCAACTGTATTTGTTTCTCATGTATTTAGTACAGCCAAATTCGATTTATTCCTCACATGGTATACAATAATAGAATGCAGCCACAACAATTGAACATCGCATTGCAGAATTGAACCAAGCAGTTAACTAAACACCACAACAAATGAACCAAACGTTAGCTGAGCACCACATTGCACAATATAACATACTCCTAACAAAAGATCAGACAGTTAACCAAACCAAGCATGCTTAACAACTTGGAAATATTGCACCCTGAAGAATTGAGCATCACATTTGCAGAATTGAACCAAGCAGTTAACTGAACACCACATTGGACGACATATAGAACATATACACTATATCAGAAGATCGCATGGTAAAAGTAGATAGCACAATTCACTAGAATTTGTTAAGGAAAGGCAGTAGCTAGCAAACTGAACACGGGTCCTTATAATGAGCTAATAAGACAAGCTACTCCTCATTGTCGGAGATATCGATGACGATTGGCTCCTTGGACATGGAAGAGGGCAAGGCCTCCGCATCGTGGGTGCCCTCGTTGTAGTGGTGAGTTTCCTGAGCCGCTATAGGCACCAACCTGCTGGCTCTCGAGAAGAGGTAAGCACGTGCACGCTGAGAAAACACCTCGTAGTCTTCGTCGAAGGCACCGACGGTGGCCTCGAGAAAATGCCACGAACTGTCGTTTAAAGCAGCCAACCGCGTCGCGGCGTCGGTGCGCGAGGCGTCAACGGTGGCCTCGACGGCGAGGTGCTCCTCCATGGTCTGGGGGTCGGCACGAATGACAACCATCGTGACCTCATCCGCACGTGCGGCCATGATTTGCTTCTCCGCTGCCAAATGCTCTTTGAGATCCTGGCTATACTGCGTGCACCATGGCTTAGGGCGGCGCTTGTTTGGTGGAGGGGTCGGTGATTTGGGTGGAAGGTGTTGCGCTCGCGCCAGCGGTCGGGTCATGTGGGATGTGGAAGGAGGAGGAGGATGGGGGTCGGGTGTGGATTACCTGCCTAGATAGGCGAGGCCGAGCAGCGTGAAGGAGGGTCGCCGGCGAGGAGGTGGCGCTGCAAGCAAGGAGTGAAGGTTTCAACTTGGAAAGGAAGGCGGAAACAGGGGAAATGTGGCTTTTGGTAAGGGGGAGGGGGGAGGTAGATATTTCCGCGAAAGCCAAAAATTTAGAATCGTTTCAGAGAAAAAACTGGCGCGCAAAGTGTCATCAAACACGGTCCTTTATTCAGAACTGTGTACAATATGTGAACATCACAAACGATTCAGATAGCTTAACCCGTGTGTGTTGAGTTTGAACGTCAAAAATTTTGGTTCGAATTTCCCTGGTTACAGTGGTCATCCACGTCATTGCATAATTTGGGTACACAAAGGAGACTAACTTCTTAATCGAGCAAGTTCAACAATTAAACAGAGCTAGCTGACCTAAACATTACTCTAAAAAATTAAAGACTGGCGCTCTTAATTAAACAAAACAAAGAGTACTACTATGGCTGGTGCTCGTCAATCTCCGCCGCTGCCTCCTTGTCCATCTCGCGCCCGACGGTCTCCTGGGGAAGGGGCTCTATGGCATCAATTGCACCATACTCGGCAAGCATCTCACCATCCGCGTCCGCCATATCTTTGGAATAGGCCACCACGAGCTGGGCGGGGGAGGCCGCGATCTGGCTTTTGGCGGGCTCCATCGTGGCAAGGTATGTCGCGCAGGAACAGACGGCTGCTTGAACTCTCTTGGCGATTGCCAGCTCTTTGGCCGTGGGTTGCCGACCGTTGTCGGAGAAGTTTCGTTCGATTTGTGTGGTGACCACCACGAGCTGGGCGTGGATGGCCTCGACATGGTAGTGGGCGGCCTCCATCAGGGCTAAGGCCGCTGCTGCAGAACGGACAACTGTTGTGCCGCTCTTGCCAGTTGCTATCCCCGAGGCAGATGATGCTGTCACCGCCTGAGAAGCAACAACGACCGTTTGGGCTGCCTTGGCCGCCCGGACGCGGACTGCGGTCACCCTCACGGAGCTTGTTAGCACGTGCCTGGCGGCTTTGGTCGCGCTCTCGCCGAAGTGGGCCGCCGAAGTTGCCCTCATGATGTGGGTCCAGGACCCCATCTTTCACCGGCGAGGAATGAACAGCGAAATGAAATTTGGGGAGTGAGCTAGTGTGCTTGACACGTCGGCTGTGGACTGTAGCCGATGCACCTTCTCGCGTAAGCCATAGGCGTACTATACATCGACGGTGCTCCAAGATATTTTGTGCTGCATCTCACACGGTTGGTGATAATAAATTGTGTGTGATCTACTTGATTTATCGTCTTGATTTGAATTACGTAATGGGGTCAGAATTGTTAGAACTTTTATCTGCAGTGAACATGCAACTATAGGTGTGTCGTCAAAAAAATTGGAATTATCCAGGGTTCGTTTGGACGTTTTTATACATTAACTTGGTTTTCGAGGCATTTTATGCGCATAATTCTAATTTGAACTACATGCACATGTTGCAGTGCATATAAACTGGTTGAAAAATCAAATATGTGTCCTTGGTTGCATGCTTAGGTCCCATGCTAGAAATGGGAATGAATGTCACACACCCTACCACCGTCACTCGGCCGCAAACATTGAGATACATGGCTTTTAATTTCTAATAAATCCAAAACTTGTCTGAAATTCATGAAACCTGGCATGCTATCATAGAGCGGCATCAACATGCCGTGGTAATTTTTTGTCCCATTTGGGGCAGGTTTGGGGATAAGCTTCTCACAAACCAGAGCTTCTCACAACAAGTGTGATGGTTTTGGTAGGGAACGTGCCACCTTTGGAGACGAAACGATATCCGTTGCCTCTTATTGCTTTCAAAAAAATTCGAGTGTCAACATAGAACAACAGGAGTGTTGTGTTCAATGTTTGTAGCGACCAGACCTCAAATAGTCTGATCTCTGTGCATCAGTGTCATCCCTGGATCAATAATGTTGACACACACACAGTACTTGAAGGATTTATAACAGAGTAGCAATCACACACTTATTACATCGAGTGTCTCAAAAGAGAACTTATTACAAATAATATGGCTTAAGGCCATCTAATAACGATAACAACGGAAGGCTTGGAAGATAAGCGAGTCCATCAACTCCAACGGCATCACTGAGTATAGAACCACGACCTAAAGGCACCTTACCCGTCGCCTAAAAAGTCTGCAACATGAACGTTGCAGCCCGAAAACGGGTCAACACATAGAATATGCTGGCAATGTAACACATAGAGAGTAATGAACATAAATAAGCTATACTACATGCATATATGGCTGGTGGAAAGCTCTATGGTTACAGTTTTGCGTAAAGCCAGTTTTTCCCTACTGCAAAGGAATAAATTTTAAACTATCATGGTGGTTGCTAAACATTGAGAGCTTAGACACCCTCTCAATCCCAATTAAGCATCATCATTAAAACCCAACAAAATTAATTAAAGTAACATGATGAGATTCACAAGATAATCCAAGTACTAGATACTCAAGACTGTCCATAACCGGGGACACGGCTAACCATGATTAGTTTATACACTCTGCAGAGGTTTGCGCACTTTTCCCCACAAGACTCGATCTCCTCCGTTGGAATTCTCGCACTACATGGTGTTTGAGAAACGGATGACCGAGACATAGTCTTTCAGAAGCGCTAGCACCTTACGACCGGGTAGACCGTTACACCTACTTTCCCCTACATCTTCTAGTCTACCACTGTAAGAGTTCGCACGACTTAATCAACTATGCTAGAGCCCATAGTAGCTTGTGGCTGCACACGGAAGTTTATAGTATGAATAATCTCATGATCCCTTTGAGCCTGGCGGCGGTCCGTAAAGAAAAACAGGCAATCGCTGGAATACCTAGGTGCCTCAATCCACCCAGATGTGTATTAAAGTTGCCACCTTAAATAAACCATTAATTAACAATCTCACACCTGTCATGGATACACTCACCCAATCCACGTCTACTAGCATAGCATGGCAATATAAGCAAACATAGAAAAACAAATAAAAGAAATACTAAATGACTCCAAAAATCCTGAAATAAATTTTCCCTGACTTCTAAAATCAAGTCGGACAAGGTGAACATTTATTTGGGGCCTAAATGTAATTTTGAAAAACGCGCATTTTTCCTAAATTCATATAAAACAGCAAAAACTCCAAAATAAAATCTTATTTGATTTTTTATTAAATCCTCAATATTTCTTTATTTTGGGAAAGTCATTTTATTCCCTCTCACTTATTTTTATAATTGAAATAATTGAAGATAAAATAAATAAAATCAAATGATCCTATTTTCAAAATTTGAGAAAACTCAAATATGAAAATAACGAAATCCCCAACTCTCTCTGAGGGTCCTTGAGTTGCGTAGAATTTCTGGATCAGGCCAAACGCAAGAAAATATGATATGCAATGATGATCTAATGTATAGCATTCCAAATTGAAAATTTGGGATGTTACAAACTTACCCCCTTAAGATGAATCTTGCCCTAGAGATTCGAGTTGGCTAGAAAATAGATGAGGGTGGTCCTTCAGCAGATCTTCCTCTCGCTTCCAGGTGGATTCATCCTCGGTGTGGTGGCTCCACTGAACTTTACAAAACTTGATAACCTTGCTGCGGGTGACTCGGCTGGCATATTCGAGAATCTTGACTGGTTTCTCCTCGTAGGTCAAATCACTATCCAACTGAATCGCTTCCAGCGGCACTGTATCTCTTAGCGGTATATCAGCCATCTCTGCGTGGCACTTCTTCAACTGGGAAACATGGAACACGTCGTGAACTCCCGACAATCCCTCAGGTAATTCCAATTTATTAGAAACTTCTCCCATGCGTTCCAAAACTTTGTATGGTCCCACAAAATGTGGCGCTAACTTTCCCTTAACTCCAAAGCGCTTAACTCCTTGAAGCGGGGATACACAAAGATAAACTTTGTCTCCGACTTTGTAAACTGTCTCCTTGCGTTTAGATTCTGCATAGCTCTTTTGCCTAGACTAGGCTACCTTGAGCCTATCGCGAATCAACTTCACCTTCTGTTCAGACTCCTTAATCAAATCCGGTCCAAACAACGGGCAGTCTCCAACTTCATCCCATGACAATGGTGTTCTGCACCTTCTTCCGTACAAGGCTTCAAAAGGGGCCATCTTCAAACTGGATTGATAACTATTGTTGTAAGAGAACTCTGCATACAGCAAATTGTCGTCCCAACTAGATCCATAATCTAGCGCACAAGCCCTCAGCATATCCTTCAAAATCTGATTGACTCTCTCAGTCTGTCCATCTGTATGCAGATGAAAAGCTGTACCGAACTCTAGCCTGGTACCCAAAGTTTCGTGCAACTGATTCCAGAACTTTGAGGTAAACTGGGTTCCTCTATCTGATACAATGCTCCTCGGAACTCCATGCAGACATCCGATCCTGGTCATGTATATTTAGCCAAGTTGGCACTGCTGTAAGTAGTCTTCACTGGAATGAAATGAGCTACCTTCGTCAAATGATCGGCTACAACCCATATCGAGTCATAGCCTGAGCGGGTCCTGGGCAATCCCGTGATAAAGTCCATGCCTAGCTTATCCCACTTCCATTCGGGTATCGGCAATGGCTGTAGCAATCCTGCTGGCTTCTGATGCTCTACCTTTACTCTCTGACATACATCACAAACTGCTACATACTCCGCAATATCCTTCTTCATTCTGGTCCACCATAAAGTATCCTTCAAATCCAAATACATCTTGGTATTTCCTGGGTGAATCGAGTATGGTGAATCATGGGCCTCTTGCAGAATCAACTTCCTGATCTCCGGATCGTTAGGCACATAAACACGGTCCTCGAACCATAAGGTATCGTGCTCATCCTCACGAAATCCTTTAGCTTTTCCCTTGCTCATTTTCTCTTTAATTGAAGCAATCTCCTTGTCAGTCTTCTGAGCTTCTCTTATTTTATCCATCAAAGTAGACTGAACCTCCAATGCTGCTACATAGCCTCTCGGAACTATCTCCAAACATAGCTCACGAAGATCCTCGGCTAACTCCTTTGGTAACTCTCCGGTCATTAGTGTGTTGACATGGCTCTTGCGGCTGAACGCATCAGCTACTACGTTAGCCTTTCCGGGGTGATAATGCAATTTCATGTCATAATCCTTGATGAGCTCCAACCATCTTCTTTGCCTGAGATTCAACTCCTTCTGCGTGAAGATGTACTTCAAACTCTTGTCATCCGTGTACACCTCACAATGGTTTCCGACGAGAAAATGTCTCCACGTCTTTAAAGCGTGCACTACGGCTGCTAACTCCAAGTCGTGTGTAGCATAATTCAACTCATGGGGCTTAAGCTTTCGTGAAGCATACGAAACAACTCTTCCCTCCTGCATAAGCACTGCTCCAAGTCCTCGACGTGAAGCGTCACAATACACCTCATAATCCTTGCGCTGATCTGGCAGAATCAACACTGGCGAGGTAACCAAACGTTTCTTTAACTCATGGAAACTGGCCTCACATTCCTTAGTCCATTTGAACTTGGTATCCTTCTTCAACAACTTCGTCATAGGTTTTGCAATCTTCGAGAAATTTTCAATGAATCTCCGGTAGTATCCTGCGAGTCGAAGAAAACTACGGATCTCTCCAACTGTTGTTGGGGCTTCTCAATTTGTCACAGTTGTCGGATTACGGGTTCCAGCAGACCCTTAAGGTTCGAACTCTGGGGTGCGCGTGGAGATGATGCCCTCTACCTCTCCGTCTCGCAAGGATCTAAACTACAGAAAGAACAGCACAAGAGACACAGGGTTTATACTAGTTCGGGCCACCATTGTGGTGTAATACCCTACTCTAGTTTGTGGTGGGTGGATTGCCTCTTGGGCTGATGATGATAAACAGTACAAGGGAGAACAGCCTCGCGAGGGCGTGTTCATGCTGGGACGATGAACTGCTAGGGGAGTTCAGCCGCCCTTCTCTCTCTTTCTCTACTTGTTCTCTGCTTGCTCTGAATACTCTCCTTGATCTCTAGATCTCTGGATGCCTCTACCCTGGGGGTGGCTAGTCCTATTTATAGGCAAAGGCCCTGGGCCTCTCCCCAAATATTGAGCGGGAAGGGCGCCAACAATTGGCCAATTTGAAGGGGAACATCTGGTACACTTATCCTGACTAAAGTTGGTCTTCGCCTGCCAAAGGCCCTGTGGTGACGCTGTTCTGGGCTCCATGGTGACCTCCTTCCCATCGTTGGACTGGTTTTGGTCTCGTTGCACCGAAATGGGTGCCTTTGCTTGATCCTCTCGCCTGCGCTTGCCCCCTTTGCACCAAAGAGGAAAGGGAGGACACTGCGCGGGCTGGCGCCCGCCTAGCACCCTCGATCGTCATGGCTTGCGTCATGGGCACCTCGCGAGGTACCCTGCCTTGATCTCTCCGCCTCCTCGTGAGCCATCCCGAGGAGGCCGCGCCTGAGGAAGCACCGTGTCGTCCGCCCCGCGAGGCTTGGCCCCTCGCGAGGGTCTTGAGTCTTGTGTTGATGAAGATGGGCCGTGCTGGGCCCCCATTTGATCCACGCCGCAGGTCGAAGGCAGGCAAGTCTGGGGACCCCCGTTCCCAGAACGCCGACAGTAGCCCTCGGGCCCAAGGCGCGCATGGACTTGGCCGTGCCGAGAGGCGAAAGGGCAAGGGCGAAGCACCGCGGGCCCTAACAGCCTGTGGCCTTGGGCGCCGCGTGGCGGTTGATTGGACGTGGGTGCTTTTGCAACTGCGCAGGTTATTAAAGGCGTGGCATCTGCTCCGGCTTTGCTCCTCTCCTTCTCCAGCCGCTTCTCAGATCCCCTTTCTTGCGTCTCTCCTCCCTTCCTCCAAGTTTCCAGGTCCGCTCCATCTGCTTGACCTGGGTAGCCATGGCACCTCGCCAGTCCCCGGCTAAAGCTTGGTTCTCGCCTGCTTTGGACTCGCCCAACTTGCCGGAGGCGAGCCTCGCCCGGCTGCACCGGATGGCGGCAGCGCAGGGCATCGATGGGGCGCAGGTGTTCAAGGTCGGCTCCGCCACCCCTGAGGGCCGAGGGAGCACCTTCTACCCTTTGTTCGTAAGCTCCATTACTGCGGGCTTAGTGCCTCCCTTCTCTAGGCTCTTCCTCTCTGTCCTCCGCCATTACAACTTGCAAGCTCTGCATCTCCACCCCAACTCCATCCTTCTTCTGGCGATCTTCGCCTACTACTGCGAGGCTCATGTGGGGGTGCAGCCCTCAGTGGCCTTGATGCGTCACTACTTCTCTCTCCGGATTACTCGCGGTTCTCCTTCCGCGTGTGCGAGCTTCGTCGCGTATGGCGACACCATTGCCATCTCAAATCCCGGGAAGAGGATTGAGAGCTTCAGGAGCAAGTGGGTCTTGGTGGATGCGGGCGCATCCATCCTCGGCTGATCCTACCCACGGAGCAGCCCGTGAGTTCCGGCGACTGGTCCCGGGAGGATCTTACGGACCCCCGCGCGAAGCCGGTTCTGGAGAAGATGGACGCGGACCTGAAGCCGGCCGGCACGGCGGCGGCGAGGCTGACCGGCGCGTCGCTGCTGAGGGAGTTCCTGGAGCACCAGCTGGCCCCACTTCGGCGGTACTCACCTCCGATGTGGAGGCCTCACCCGAGCCCCGCGGCCTTGGGCGACGAGGATGTGACCGCGACGCTCCAATCCCTGGTCGGGGGCGAGGTGGCACGGCTGGAGGGCGCGCCTGCGCCCTTGTTCCTTTGCGACGACTGGAAGCAGGTGGTGGAGTCGATGCCCGTCTTCAACGGGGACGGGCCCGTGCCTATGGTGGCTCCCGAGGGACTGGTGGATGTGTCTTTCGGCGACTCCAACGGAGAGGGGGGCGAAGAGGAGCAGGTGGAAGGCCTTGACTCCGAGGCGACTGACGGAGAATCCAGGGCTCCCCCTCCCCGGCGCAAGTCTCGTACTCTCCGCCTTTCGCTGAGCGATGATGATGATGACGATGACGTGCTGGGTAGCGGGAGCTCGCCCCCGATCCCGAAGATGGGCAGGACCGGGTTGATCCCCCGCGGGTCCGTCCTGGCTCCGAGGCGAGCTGCGGACGCGCCTTCTGCTTCTGAGGTTGACCCCTCCAGCCGGCTCTCAGGCTTCAAGTATGGCCGGAGGCAGCTCGAGCTTTCTGGCGATGACCTGTAAGTGCTTGCTTCTTGATCCTTTGTTTCTCGTTCCGCCGATGAGGCTTGACGATTGCTTCTCTTGGATAGGCCGGCGCACACGGCGAAGAAGCCGAAGGGAGCTCCCGAGGCCCCATCCGCGGCGACGCCTCCGCCAGCAGGAGGAGGTGATGCGCGGGCTTCTCCTGTCTGCTCATCCTTGCGAGGCCTGGCTGAGCTGGCTGGGGCGAGCCCAGCCCCCGTGGCTCAAGTGACCCCCGAGGTACCCTCGTCTGGCGCCGCCGCTACGGCTGTGGAGGCGCAGTGAACTCCGCCTCGTGACACTGCGGCCTTGCCGCCGCTACCTTCTCCTCCCGTTCCACCGACCGCTGCTTCCCCGACTCCTCCTGTTGTCTTGGAGCGCACCGATGTTTCTCCGCCTTCTTCTTCCATCCTGGAGCGCGCCGTTGCTGAACTGGACCGGCTGCGGCAGGATCTTCTCGGCGCCGAACCTCGCCTGGTGGCCGGGCGCCTGGAACTGGCTTCGGGGTGGATTCGCTCTGATGCCTCGATCCGGGCGGCGTTGGTTCAGGCCTCAACGGCCTGTGACGGAGAGAGGGAGGCCACCCTCGAGGCGAAGGCTGCCCGAGACGCGGCCCTGGGAGAGGTGGTCGGAGTCCGTGGTCGCTGCAAGGAGTTGGAGGACGAGCTGGAAGGCTTGCGAGGCCAACTTGCGGAGGAGGTCCGCCTTCGCCAAGAGCAGGAAAAGGGGGCGAAGGCTCGCGAGGCGGCGCTCGAGGACCGGGAGGCCAAGCTCAAGAAGCGCCGCGGCCACCTAGGCGCGTTGAAGAAGGAGCTGGAGGTGATGAAGGCTGAGCTGGACGCCAAGGCCCAGGTCCTCGCCGAGGATCGCGTGGCCTTCGCGGACATGGAGAAAGATGCGCGCGCTTGGCTGAAGACGCTTTACGAGAGTGGCCTGGATAGCCCGCTAGCCGGTGACGAGGATGGCCCCGCCAAGCTGCTTCCCTTCCTGGTGAAGGCCCTTGGAGATGTTGCCCTTGGCCTCGGCCCCACGGCCGAGGCCGAGGCGCGCGTCCTATCTTCCGCTGCGCTGACGCGGGTCTTCGCCCACATCTATCTTCGCGATCCCAGCGCCTACCTCGACAGCCTGCTGGAGCCGGTGAGCGGCGAGGGTGCTGCCGCCGCTGTCGAAGCCGTGAAGGGGCGCGTGGAGGCGCTGCTGGGGAAGTTCCGGGCCTTCAGCACCAGGCCAAAGCAAGGCGCTGCCGGCCCTGCTGCTTCACGAGGCGAAGCCACTCCACGCAGCTCCACCACCGACAAGTGACTCTGTTTTGGTCCGTGTTCTTCTTTCAATTCCTGCACATGCACCACGCCTCGGGGAGGCATTTAAACTTGCGTTTGGTACTAAGACGACAGTATGGACTGTAATATTTGCTTTTAAATTCCTTGAGTTTTATGCTTTTCTTCCCTACTTGCTTGTATTCTACGCCGGCAGAGCCCGGCCCCGCGCGTGCCTCACCCAGCATTAGCCCTGACCGGAAACCAGGACTGGACCAAAGGAGTGAGGGGCTACGTGACAAGTTAGGCTCCTGAGTCGCGATGCTCAGGAGTCCCCCTTGGCACACGAACAACAAGTAGGGAAGCGTGATGTAGGTGTATCTTCCGTTCTACGTCCGCAGAGCCCGACTCCACGCGTACCTCACCCAGCATAGCCTTTCGGAACTAAGGAGTGAGGGGCTACGGAGCCAGTTAGGCTCCTGAGTCGCGATGCTCAGGAGTCCCCCTTGACGCGCAAACAGCGGGTGATGAGGCGAGATGTAAGCGGGGCTACCGTTCTACGTCTGCAGAGCCCGGCCCCGCGCGAACCTCACCCAGCATAGCCTTTCAAAACTAAGGAGTGAGGGGCTACGGGACCAGTTAGGCCTGTGAGTCGCGATGCTCAGGGGTCCCCCTTGACGCTCAAACGGCCTTCATACCTTGGCTCCGCTTGGGGAGAGACGCGCGACGAACCAGGCCCGAGGGGCCTGGCCGGGCGGCGTACGTCTCGGCGTGACCCAGTCGTAGCCCCCGTGCCTAGCCCCCTCGCGCGGCGCTCCCGAGGGGTGGCGTTGCAATGAGGCCAGCCACTGAGCTCTGGGCTCCCTGAGGTTGACGCGGCCCGGAGGCCACCCTCAGTTGTTTCTCACCAGCGCGGAGCATAGCGCTTCCGTATGTGTACGGGCATAGCCGCTCCTCGGCAGTGTCGTCAGCCAGCGCGGAGCATGGTGCTTCTACTGGTACGTGGGAGGGGGCTCCCCTCCGGGAGGAGCCCCCGGGGCGTGTACAGCCCCGCCCTGACACGTGGCCGGCATGGTAGGGCTAGGTGAGGTGTATCTGGGCACCCGTGAGCCAGCGCGGGACTCACGAGGCCCTACCTCTAGGCGGGTTGCGCCTGGCACTGGGCCGTATCTTGAGATGGGTTCCTGCAAAATTTGGTTAGATGCCGGCACTCTACGTCCTCGGGTCCCGGCCCTCGAGCTTGTCTCAGCCATCGCTGGTATGCCAGGTCGCGATGCCGGGGACAAGGCCAGAGGGTGAGGGCTGGAGGGCCAGTAAGAGCCCTGAGTCGCGATGCTCAGGCACCCCCCCTTTAACGCGCAGGTGGTCGACATGGAGAAGAAGAGGTGCCGTGGACAGGCATCAAGTAATCAAGCATGATAGGCGAATGCATAGTTGGAAATAAGCGCGAGGGAGATACACGCCGCTGGGCCTAGCCCGAGCGGCTTGGGGATGATGCAGCCCGAGGGGCGCCCCCAACAAAGCAAGCTAACGATCGACAACTAAAAAGGGATACATGCCGCAGGGACGGACCCACGCGGCCTGGGAATGATGTAGCCCTGGGAGGGCGCTCCCAGCTGGAAATGAGGCTTGAAAGATGTCACCTGATAATGTTGAGGACGAAGGGGTGTTGGTGCAGCAGACTCGGTGGGCTGCGGAAGCCGATCCTCACGAGCCCCCAGGTCCAGGGGCCTTAGGAGGCTCCGGAGGCGCTGGTGGCTCCTCGCGAATCATCTCCATCTCCGCCAGGGCTGCGGAATGCCTGTCTTCCTGAGTCTCCATGATGCCCCTCATGAGGCGCTGGTACGCAGCAGCCACGTTCGGCAAGCCGTAAGGCATGCGAACATAGCTGTGGGGTGGACCTCCACAATGCCCCACTTGCGAGGGCCAGAGGCGCTCCGTCGTGGCGATCTGATTGAGCCCTGGTACGTCGACGTAGACGCGCAGCCCACCATCCTCGCCTGGATGGGGAGCCACAGCTGGTGGACGACGGCAACCTCTCATGATCCTTGACTCCTGTAGTTCTTGAGTGATCTTGTTAACGAACTCCTGCTGGTCTGACCCTCCTTGCCTCGCTCCTTCTTGAGGGAAACGTGCTTCTAAGCACGCCTCCACGTGGTGCCCAAGCGCCTCCCTCGTGACCCTGGCTAGGTCGGTGGCCCTCAAGGTGAGAGCCCCCGAGCCCTGCCCGAGGAGGGCGTTGGGCGCGCTTTCCTATGCGAAGGAAGGAGGGTCCCCCTGGGCAGGCACGGGCCCTGAGGGGCCTGCCTCCTGAGGGGCTGAGCCTGACGACGTCTTCTTCTTCTTGGGTGTGGTCTCGGGAAGCCTCCTGCTTCCGCGATCTGGGTCTTCTAGCGATGCAGCCTGAAAGGCTCGCTCCAGGGAACACACTGCATCCTTCTCTTCACATGGCACCATGATGACGCCGCCGCTCCCTGTCATCTTGAGGACATTGTAGCCGTGGTGAGTTACGGCCATGAACTTGGCCAGCGCTGGGTACCCGAGGATGGCGTTGTACGGCAGGCGGATGTGGGCGACGTCAAAGTCGATGAGCTTAGTGCGGTAGTTGCTGCGGGCCCCGAAGGTGACAGGGAGGCGGACCTGCCCAATCGGGATTGTGGAACCGTCGGTGACTCCGGAGAAAGGCTTGGTTGGCTGAAGCTGGTGATAGGGCACTTGGAGGTTGTTGAATGTTTCCACGGACAGGACGTTGAGCCCTGCTCCACCATCGATGAGGGTCCTGGTGACCAGTATGTTGCTGATGACTGGGGAGCAAAGCATCGGGAGGACCCCGGTTGTGGCCGCGCACTTGAGCTGATCTGCTGAGCTGAATGTGATGGTGCACGCCGACCACTTGAGGGGGCGCGTTGCTTCGAGCTTGGGAAGGACTGCATTCACTTCGCGGGCAAATTGCTTGAAGATGCGTTGGGAGGCTGGGGCTTGAGCTCCGCCCAGGATGCAGGCGATTGCGCGCGGCTCTTGGAAGCCCCTAGCCCCCTCGTCTTGATGGCGGTCTTCGTTCCTCCTTGGCTAAGGCGGCAGCGGAGGGAGGCCTGTGTTGCCATGAGGGCGATCCTCACGAGGCTGATACCTCCAGTCCCCCTCGCGAGGCAGGTCCCGCCAGCGGTCCTTGCGAGGTTGGTCGCGCCACCCTTGGCGCGGGCCGCGATCTTCCCAGCGTCCTGGGTTTCTTCCTCCTCCTCGGCCGTAGCCCCGGTCTGCGCGGTCAGGGCGACGGCCGATCCTTCCTTCTCGCACGGTGCGGAGTTCTTGACATTCGTTGGTGTTGTGGGTGTGGAGGTCGTGGTACACACAGTACCGGCTTCCCCTGGAGGATTCGGGCAGATCCTTGCCCCGCTTGGTGTCCGGTTCTGCTGCGAGTACGACAGCCCCCTTGCGCTTCACGTCCTTGGCTTTGGGCTTCTTCTCTTCTGGGTCTGCAGCGGGCAGCTCGAGGAGGGAGAGACGTCCCTCCTCAGCCCTGGCGCACTTGGTCGCCAAGTTGAACAGCTCCAGGAAGGTGTAGAGGTCTTCATGCATCGCCAGCTCCTCCTTCATATTGACGTCGCGCACGCCATCGGAGAAGGCCGAGATGATGGCTTTCTTGGACACCTTGGGGATCTTGAGGCGCGCACTGTTGAAGCGCTGGATGTACTTTTGCAGGTTTCCCCAGGTTGCTGCTTGATGCGGCGCATGTCGCTCACGGCGGGCGGCCGGTCGCGGGTACCTTGGAAGTTGGCGATGAAGCGGGTGTGCATCTGGTCCCAGGAGGAGATCGTGCCTGGAGCCAGATTCAGGAGCTAGGTGCGAGCTCCTTCCTTCAGCGCCATGGGGAACCAGTTCGCCATGACCTTTTCATCCCCGCTGGCAGCTTCGATGCCCAGCTCGTAGAGCTGGAGGAACTCTGCGAGATCAGTCGTGTCGTCGTAGCGAGGAGGCAGGTCTGGCTTGAACTTGCCGGGCCACGCGACGCTACGCAGCTCGGTGGTGTAGGCGCGGCAGCCTGCGGTGGCCACGGGAGGCTTCGGTTGAGGGAGAGCTTGGCCTTGCGGGTCCCCTTGCGCTGCAGCTGGGAGCAGCGCGGGGACTTGACGTGCCGGAGCTGGAGCAGGGTCGCGGCGAGCCGGAGCAGGAAGCGCTCGGGCAGCCTCTTGCGGTCGAGACGGACTTCTTGGTAGCTCCGTTCTTGTTGGGCTGGCGCCTGACGGAGCGGGTTCCGCCCACGGGCCATGCGCCTTGGATCCATGGCGTCTTCTTGGAGAGGAGGCGGTTGGTACACCCCCGGAGCTTCATTGCCCGCGCGGGGCGGGGTGCGGCGCAGCGGAGCGGACGGTGCAGGAGAGCCCCCTGCGGCGCGGACAAGCTCGGCGACGCGGTCGAGCCACTCTTTGTAGACGTCATCGACGGGACGGTAGCGCAGGAGCTCGTTCGCCGCGATGAGCGCAACTCGAGCCTCCAAGGGCGCGCGGAGCGCGTGGGACGAAGAGCCAGCTGTCGTGAGCGATGGAGTAGCGGTGCGGCCGTCTCGCCGCACGGACGGGTGCTGAGACGACGCTTGCTGCTCGTTCCCCGCCGGGCCGGTGGCGGCGTTGACGGCGGGCGACGGAGAACGACGAGGACGCCCATCGATGGGAGCTGTCTGGGCGACGCGGGAAGCGATGGCGGCCCGGCGCTCGGACGCGGGCCCGACGAGCGTCAGACATGGATGCGACGGTCGGAGGAGAGCGGAGCGATGGAAGACAGATTCCGGCGCACCCCTACCTGGCGCGCCAAATGTCGGATTACGGGTTCCGGCAGACCCTTAAGGTTCGAACTCTGGGGTGCGCGCGGAGATGATGCCCTCTACCTCTCCGTCTCACAAGGATCTAAACTACAAAAAGAACAGCACAAGAGACACAGGGTTTATACTAGTTCGGGCCACCATTGTGGTGTAATACCCTACTCTAGTTTGTGGTGGTTGGATTGCCTCTTGGGCTGATGATGATAAACAGTACAAGGGAGAACAGCCTCGCGAGGGCGTGTTCTTGCTGGGACGATGAACTGCTAGGGGAGTTCAGCCGCCCTTATCTCTCGTTCTCTACTTGTTCTCTGCTTGCTCTTAATACTCTCCTTGATCTCTAGATCTCTGGATGCCTCTACCCTGGGGGTGGCTAGTCCTATTTATAGGCAAAGGCCCTGGGCCTCTCCCCAAATATTGAGCGGGAAGGGCGCCAACAATTGGCCAATTTGAAGGGGAACATCTGATACACTTATCCTGACTAAAGTTGGTCTTCGCCTGCCAAAGGCCCTGTGGTGACGCCGTTCTGGGCTCCATGGTGACCTCCTTCCCACTGTTGGACTGGTCTTGGTCTCGTTGCACCGAAATGGGTGCCTTTGCTTGATCCTCTCGCCTGCGCTTGCCCCCTTTGCACCAAAGAGGAAAGGGAGGACACTGCATGGGCTGGCGCCCGCCTGGCACCCTCGATCGTCATGGCTTGCGTCATGGGCACCTCGCGAGGTACCCTGCCTTGATCTCTCCGCCTCCTCGTGAGCCATCCCGAGGAGGCCGCGCCTGAGGAAGCACCGTGTCGTCCGCCCCGCGAGGCTTGGCCCCTCGCGAGGGTCTTGAGTCTTGTGTTGATGAATATGGGCCGCGCTGGGCCCCCATTTGAGCCACGCCACAAGCCGCAGGCAGGCAAGTGTGGGGACCCCCGTTCCCAGAACGCCGACAACAGTGACAACCTTGGTGGGATCTACTGTTATTCCTTTTCCGGATATAACTTGTCTGAGGAATCCAACTTCCTTCAACCAAAACTCAAATTTGCTGAACTTGGCGTATAACTAATGTTCTCTGAGCTTACCAAGTACTAAACGCAAATGTTCTTTATGTTCCTCTTCATTCTTCGAGTAAACCAGAATATCATCAATGAACACTATGACGAACTTATCCAAAAACTCCATAAACACCTTGTTCATCATGTTCATAAAATAGGCAGGTGCGTTAGTCAGACCAAATGACATAACGGTATACTCATACAACCCATACCTTGTGGTAAAAGCTGTCTTAGGTATGTCCTACTCTCGAATCTTCAACTGGTGGTATCCTGATCGCAAATCGATCTTGGAAAATACCTTAGCTCCTTGCAATTGGTCAAAAAAATCATTGATCATCGGTAGTGGGTACTTATTCTTGATCCTCACCTCATTCGATCCTCGATAATCAACAACCATCCTTAACAACCCATCCTTCTTTTCCACTAGAAGTACTGGTGATCCCCAAGGTGACGAACTTGGGAGAATATATCCCTTATCCAGTAATTCCTTAATCTGCTTCTTAATCTCCTCCAAATCATTTGCAGGCATTCTATATGGTCTCTTAGATATTGGTCCTGTGCCTGGCAAAAGCTCAATCAAAAATTCAATGTCTCTATCCGGTGGCATGCCTGGCAACTCTTCTGGAAATACATCCGGAAAATCCTTTACCACCGGTACTTCCTCTTGTACAACTCCTGTTAAGGAATTTACTTGTGTCCTCTTCGGCTCATGCCGTGACACATACTTGATCCTTCTTCCTTCTGGGGTGGTAAGCAAAATCGACTTACTAGCGCAATCGATGTTTCCTCCATACATCGACAGCCAATCCATACCTAGAATCACATCCAAACCTTGCGATTCCAGAATGATTAAATCCGAAGGGAAGACATGCCTACCTATACTCAATGGCACTTGAAAACATCCTCGACTGGCCATATACTCCGCTCCTGGTGATCTTACTAACATAGGTGTTCTAGGAACCTTGGTGGGCAGGTTATACATATCCACGAATTCCCTTGATATGTATCAATGCGATGCACCAGTATCAAAAAGAATGATTGCAGTAAAAGACTTAACCAAAAACTTACCGATTACTACATCTGGCTGGGCTTCAACCTCCTCCACGTTAACGTGGTTCACCTGTCCCCTGTTGAAAGGGTTCGGCTTCTTCCTAGAGCTTCCATTGCCATTTCCATTCTGGGCTTCAGGACATTCATTGGCATAATGTCCGGTCTTCTGACACTTAAAGCAAGTGACTTGGCTCAGGTCTCTCTTGGCTGGGGTTGACGGGTTGGTATGGTTCTGGCCGTTGCTTCCGCCATTCCCATTACCATTCTTGGGGCCATTATGATTATGCGAACTTCCTCCTCCATGGGTATGCTGAAAATATCCTCCCGATTTCGGGGTAAAACGTGACTTCTGCGGAGCTCCTGAATTGTACTTCCCTTGTCCATACTTCCTCTTGCGGTTCTCAATCTACTGCTGCTTCCCTTCAATCATAAGAGCACGATCTACCAACTCATTGTAGTTGTTGAAGGTTGCTACCATCAACTGCATGCTCAACTCATCATTCAGTCCTTCCAGAAACTTCTCCTGCTTAGCTGCATCCGTAGCAACGTCATCCGGGGCATAACGCGCTAACTTACTAAAGTCATCCACATATTGGCCAACTGTCCGTCCTCCTTGGCGCAAGTTGCGAAACTCACGCTTCTTCATGGCCATAGCTTCTACTGAAACATGGGCAGTATGAAAAGCTTGCTGAAACTGATCCCATGTGACAGTGTCTATAGGATAAGTGGTTGTGAAATTCTCCCACCATGATGTTGTGGGTCCTTTAAGTTGATGTGCAGCAAAACGCACCTTTTCCGCTTTTGTGCATCCTGCGGTGATCAATTCAATCCCTGTCTTGCGGAGCCAATCATCTGCCACTATCGGCTCAGTGCTACTTGTAAGTGCATCTAGTGCCCCTTAGTGATTTTGGTGTATTGAAGACTTATAGGTTAAGTATCTAATGCGTTTATGAGTGTACACAGGTGAGGAGTTTGATAATTACAGAGAAAGCCGACCCCAATAAATGAAGTTCTTCGACTGAAGACTTTGGTATTCTGAAGACTTTCTGAAAACTTTGAAAGTGAAGAATTTGGTGTGACCTTGAAGACTTGGTATTCATTCGAGGAACATGAAGCGTGAAGACTTTTGTTTTCGTAGTTTCATTTTCTATTTCTTGAGTCATAAGAAACACCGTACTGTTAAAGGGGGTCGAGGAAATACTAAGGAAAAATTTCCATGTGATGCTCAACTCAAAATCCTACACCTACCAATCCCTTCGAGTGAAGCCATTGGAAATCTCATACAGTTCAGTCAATTTCTTCAGTGACAGAGACGAAGTTCTTCTGGTCTCTGAGGAATTTGTTCTGACTGAGGAATTAGGAATTCGCTAGTGCGGATTGCCTACACAGAGGGGAACATGATAGCCCTGAGGAATTTCTACCTCAAATTTCCGACCGTTGCTGTGCTGCGCGCCAGCTGTCCCAAAATATCTTATCCACCTAACGGTCATATCATTGAAGGGCATTTATGCCTTATCATGTCGGGCTGCTCCCTAGGCTATAAATAGCCGCCCCCTACAACCACTAGCTGGTTGGCTGCTTCGCGAGAAACTGAAACTTTTCATTTGAGAGCATCCCATCCTCCGAGGACTTTGAGCGAAAATCATCAAGTGAGGAAAATCCAAAAACCCAAACCCAAACACCTACAAACCCAAAGTGATTGAGCATCACTGAAGAGATTGATTCTGCGTGGATCCGATGCTTGTTACCTTTGAAGACTGTGCTTCTTACAGACAGTTAGGCGTCATGGTGTAGAGCATCCAAGAGGAATTGTGGATTGCCGAGTGACCGAGTTTGTGAAGGTTCGGAAGTCACCTGAAGACTTACCACGAGTGATCGGACGAGGTCTGTGTGACCTTAGTTTAAGGAGAATACGGTGAGGACTTGGTGTCCCGAGCTGCGTGCTCAGGACTGGGTGTCCGGGACTGTGTGTCCTCGAGTTTAAATACTCAGCCGCTCCACCCAGATGTACAACTGAGACAACAGTTGGAACTGGTCTACCAAATCATTGTCTGCACCAAGCCAACTGGTTCTATTTCCTCAACTCTTTCATTTCCTCAGTATTGTGTTGTGTGCTTGTCATATCTGTGTTTGAAGACTTTGACTGAAGACTTTCTTAATTTCCTCAGTTCAATTTCTTCAGTCTGTTTGTCTTCATTCTGTGTTATTTTGTGATTACAATTTTTGTACTCTGTGCTTGTCTTCATTTCATGATGATGACTATGCTAGTCTTATGTTATGTTTACATCTAAGTACTTACTCCGCTGCTAGTAGTTCTTCGCTAAGGAATTTCCTCACCGGCAAATTCCTTAGTGAAGAATTCATAAAAATCGCCTATTCACCCCCTCTAGTCGATATAACGCACTTTCAATTGGTATCAGAGCAAGGTACTCCCTTGTTCTGTGTGATTTTGGTTTAACCACCTGGAGTTTCAGTTATGTCGACCGCAGGTATGATCAAGGTCCCTGCTGGGTGTCCTACCTTTGATGGGACGGACTACCCCTACTGGAAGAATAAGATGCGAATGCATCTTGAGGCAATTGATAATGATCTCTGGTATGTTGTCGAAAATGGTGTTCCCCCAGTCACACCTTCTCTGAATGCTGCTGACATGAAGAGATTCAAGCAACTCGATTCTCAAGCGAAGAATATCATATGTGGCCATGTGAGCAAAGGACAATATGGAAGAGTGAGTGCTTTGGAAACTGCTAAGCTTATCTAGGATAGGATGTCCAAAGTCAATGAAGGAATTTCAACTCAGCGTGACTCTCGAGTTGATGTTCTTCACAATCTCTTCAACCGCTTCAAAAGACTCGACAATGAAAATGTTCAGCAAACCTTCGATCGCCTCACTGACATCTCAAATGAGCTTCAAGCACTTGGTGCCACTGACATCACCGACCATGAGGTGGTGAAGAAATTGCTGAGATCGCTTGATTCCTCATTTGATACTCTGGCATTGATGATACAAGAGCGTGCTGATTACAAGTCACTTGATCCCGCTGATAGCCTCGAGAGGCTAAATACTCATGAGTTCCAGCTTGCTGAGAAGAGAGATCTCTATGGTTCGAGCTATGGCAGATCACGTGCACTGAAGGCCAAGGTAGTATCTGAGTCCGAAGATGAAGACTCTGGTAGCAGCCTTGTTGACCCTGAAGAACTGAGTCATGATCTAGCACTGCTCGTGAAGAAATTCCAAAAGTTCTCAAGACGTGGTCGCTTTGGAAGACCCTCAAAGAGCAATGATTCCTCATCCAGTGACTACAAGAGAAGGCTTTGTCACAAGTGCAAGAAGCCTGGACACTACATTCAAGATTGTCCTCAGTGGGAAAAGGAATCAAAGAAGAAGAAATACAAGGATTACAGTTCGAATGATGGGAAGAAAAAGAAGAAATCCTCAAAATCTTCATCATCAAAATCCTCAAAGTCTTCGTCTCACAAGAAGAGCAGCTCCAAGAAGGCTCGGGCATTCATTGGCAAGGAAATGGACCCTAAGGCTGAATCTGAAGAAAATGAGGAAGAAGAGGCATCTGAGGACTCTGAGTCTGGTGTGGCGAGCCTAGCTTTCGCTACTGCTTTCGTCAGCAAGTCTATCTTCAACTCTAAAGAAAATGACCTCACCAACAATGCTGATGAAGACAATGATGACTACGCTCCCACCTATTGCTTCATGGCAAAGGGTGCCAAGGTACTCAAATATGCCTCCTCTGAATCCAGTGAGGATGAATGTGATGAAAATCTTAAGCCCAACTACTCTAAACTTGCTAAGATTGCTGTACAACAACAAAGGGCTTTTGAAAAGGTTCAAAACATGCCAGACAAAAGCGATGATATGTTGGGTGAAGAAATGGATCGCACTAAAACCTTGAGTGAAAATCTTCAGAGACTTCAGACCTGGTTTGACAACCTTCAAGGTCATCATAACACTCTCTTTTCTGATCATGAGAAACTTTCTTATGAATTTCTTCAAAGAAAGCAAGATCTTGAGAAGCTAAGAGTGAGTTATGAAGATCTTCAGAAGGAGCGCGATTCATTACTTGCTCAACAAATCAGCGCTGCTCAGGAAGAATTTGTTCCTCCATGTTTAAAAGGCATTGAACGTGAATCTTCTAATTCCTCACCTGAATGTTCAAATGCTTCTAATGTTACAAATTCTTCACCTGCCTCTGCTATCACTAATTCCTCATCTGAGGACATTGCTAGTATCACTGACGATGCAGGGCTGAAGGAATTGTACATGACATGCATGTACAAAAGCCTCAAAAGGCATCAGACTCTTTGTGATGTGCTTAAAAAGCAGATCCTCAACAGGAACCCTAGGAAAGAGGGTATTGCCTTTGAGAGGAAACTCAATGCTGATGGTACATATTGGATGCCTGAGCAGTACCCCAAAACCTCATGGGTTGCTGCAAAGGGACCTCCAGTTGATCCATCTAATTTATCTGGCTATACATGTGAATCTTCACATTCTTCTGACGAGTCATTTGACTCCAACTATAAACTATTCAAAAATCAGAATGGTGAAATATTTGCTAGATATGTTGGCACTAACTGCAGGAACGGTTCCCCTATGAAGAAAATCTCGATTCCCAAAAGGTGCCTTGAAAGTCTTCAGGTGAATGTCCTCATGACACTAGCCATGAAGAATAAGAACCCCAGATCAAATTCTTCATATGGACCAAATTCTTCATATGGATCCAAGACCTCATATGGACCAAATTCTTCACATGGATCAAATTCCTCAAAAGGATCAAAGTCCTCATATGAACATCATCATGCTAACAACTCTGTTTCACAGGGAAGAGCCAAGGGCTATGAATATGAGCATTATTCTTCAAATTATTATGTTCATAAGTCCTCGAAGAATTTCTCTGCTTATTCATATGCTTATCCTAACCCCTCTTCTGTGAAATGAACTGGTTTGGCATCCATGCCACCTTTCTCGTATGGACCTAGCAGAGTGATGAACTCTTTGCCACCCCTTCAGATGTGGGTGGTGAAGAAAAAGAACTAATCTCTTCTGCAGGGTCAGGTCTCCAGACGTGCTCAAACGTCTAAAGAATTTGCTGGAGACATGAAAATTGCCTGAAAGGACGCATGCTAATCATGAAGAAATGAACTTTCGTTTCACACGTCCTCCTACTGTTTTATTTGTCTTACTGCTTGATGAAATTGATCTGATGAATTGTAATATCATATTCTTCACTGATGAAGTATATGTGGTTCGTAAGCTGCACTAATTCATCTGCAGGATGATCAACCCAAAGCCACTGAGTGGGTCCTCGATAGTGGATGTACAAATCACATGACTGGTGACAAGAATCTCTTGATGGATGCTCCCTTATCACCATCGCATCTGAAGCATATCATCTTCGCTGACAAAGGCAAAAGTCAGGTATTGGGTCTAGGTAAGGTTGCAATCACAAAGGATCGACACATGGACAAAGTCATGCTTGCTGAGTCCTTAGGATACAACCTTATGTCTGTCTCAATGCTTTGTGATCTTGATATGGTTGTTGTCTTTGGCAAGTATCGTTGTGTTGTGATTATGGAAGCTGACAATCCCAAAGTCTTCGAAGGCTTTAGGAGAGGAGACTTGTATATTGTTGATTTCTCTACAGGTCCACAACCAGCCGTGTGCCTACTTGCAAAAGCTCCAGAAGGATGGCTATGGCATCGACGACTTGGTCATGCAGGCATGAGGAATTTGCACACGCTTGCAAAGAAGAAGCATGTCATTGGCATTGAGAATGTCAAATTCCTCAAGGACCACTTATGCGGTGCCTGTGAAGCTGGAAAGATGACAAAGGCTAAGCATCCAGCTAAGACTATCATGACCACTACTCGTCCATTTGAATTGCTTCACATGGATCTCTTCAGTCCTAATCATTATTCTGCCATTTCGAATGAAGCATCTCAATATGGCTTTGTTATTGTTGATGATTACTCTCGTTACACATGGGTACACCTTGTTACTTACAAACATGAAGTGCAGGAAGTCTTCAAACGATTTTCCTCGAGGGCTTCAACCAACTTTGGTGTGAAGATCAAGCACATCAGAAGTGACAATGGCACTGAGTTCAAGAATTCGGGTCTCGATGACTATCTTGATGAACTTGGTATTACTCATGAGTTATCTGCTCCTTATACTCCTTAACAGAATGGCATCGTGGAGCGCAAGAACATGACTCTTGCTGAGATGGCTCGCACTATGCTCGATGAGTACAAAACGCCTCGTCGTTTCTGGGTTGATGCAATTGATACTGCGTGCCACATCATCAACAGAGTATATCTTCACAAATTCTTCAAGAAGACTACCTATGAACTCCTCACTGACAAGAAACACAATGTGAGTTATTTCAAAGTCTTCGGTGCTAAATGTTGGATTAGAGATCCTCACCATAACTCAAAATTTGCACCGAAAGCACATGAAGGTTTTATGCTTAGTTACGGAAAGGACTCGCACACCTACAGAGTCTTCAACAACGTTCTTCACAAGGTTGTTGAAACTGTAGATGTGCGGTTCGATGAAACTAATGGCTCGCAAAGAGAGCACCTACCTTATGTGATAGATGAACCAGCACCTGAAGATTCTATCAAGTTCAAGGCTACTTAAGATGTCATTCCTATTGAAGAATCAGCTCAAGAATTCATTCCAGAACGTGAAGAACGTTGAGCTGATGCAGCGGAAGAAAATGCTAAAGAAATTTGTGCTGAGGAAAATGCTGATCAAATTCCTCAACGACAACCAGCTCATCCTCGCGTTGCAAAAGAAGTGCAAGTGGAGAAGATCATCGATGACATTAGAGCACCAGGTCCTCTCACCCGCTCAAAAGCTTCACATCTATCTAACTTTTGTGGGCACTATGTCTTTGTCTCTATCACAGAGCCCGCAAAGGTAGATGAAGCATTTTAGGAGCCTGAGTGGATTCAGGCCATGCAAGAAGAATTACATCAATTCAAGCTCAACAATGTCTGGGAACTGGTCAATCGTCTAGATCCTCGCAAGCACAATATCATTGGCACAAAGTGTATCTACCGCAACAAGCAAGATGAAAATGGCCTTGTGGTGAGGAATAAGGCACGACTAGTAGCTCAAGGCTACACACAGGTTGAAGGAATTGATTTCGATGAAACTTTTGCACCTGTTCCTAGACTTGAGGCTATTTGCATATTACTTGCTTATGCTAACCATCATGATATCATCTTATATCAAATGGATGTGAAAAGTACATTCCTCAATGGTAAGCTTGAGGAAGAAGTATATGTTGCTCAACCCCCAGGTTTTGAAGATCCAAAGAATCCTGACAAAGTCTTCAGACTCAATAAGGCCCTCTATGGCCTCAAGCAGGCCCCTCGGGCGTGGTATGATACTTTGAAGGAATTCCTCATGAAGAATGCCTTCACACCCGGTTCACTCGATCCTACTCTCTTTACTAAATCTTATGATGGTGAATTGTTTGTGTCACAGCCCTAGATTTTGGTTGCATATGGTAGCTCAAGCATCCATGCATCATGTCTAACTTTAATTGAAATTTGAAATGGGGATTGGTAAACCCTAGCACCAAATTTAATTCAAATAGGTTCAAATAAAATATTTTTCAATGACCCAGAATGCCCTTCATAAATGTTCATCATCTTTGGTCCTGGCTAAACCCTCTGCCAAAAATGGTTTCATATTTTTGGAGGCTGTTCTGGATTTTTGAATTAAGTCATAAGTATTTGAATTTGGACATTTAAATTCTATAAAATATTTTAAATGTCCAAATAATCTTGAAAGCATTTGAGGGCTGTTGGAAATAGTTTCAAAATAGCCCACAATTATTTTCATGATTTCTGGAAAAGCTTTAGTATTTTTTAATGAAGCCCAACAGTTGCAGAAAATTAGAAAACCAAAAAACAGAGAGAAAGAAACCACCTGGGCCTCCTTACCTGGCGCACCTGTAGCCCAAGTGGCCGGCCCAACACTGTTGGCCCAGCCTAGCAGGCGCCCCCACCGTCTTCAACCTCCTGCCAGTGGGCAGGAGGGCGTGTGGTCGCCGCGCTTGGGCACGCGCCCTGGCCACCTCCTCCCTCCCAGCCTGCCTGGCTCCTCCCCGACGCCCTGGTGACGCCACGCGTCACCCTCGACCCCCTCTCACTCTCTCCCGTGCCACTCCCCTCTCTGCTCTCTCTCCCTCTCGCGCCCGAGCGCGCTCATCGCCGCCGCTCGCTGCTGCCACGGCCACTGGCCACCCCGCGCCCCTCCGACGCGCCCAGAAGCTCCGCCACTCCATCCTCAACCTCCTCACCGAGCCACGCCCCGCCGGATGCCCTCGAACGCTGGCCACGCCGTCTTCTTCAACCTCGGTCCGCCGAGATCGCCATCGCCGCCCCGACCGCTCCGGTTCTCCCCCGAGCTCGCCGTTCGCTTCCCTGCACTCGCCGTGAGCCCCTGCCTCTTTCCCCTCTCTCCCCGTGCTCTCCCGCGTCCTCTAACCACCGTGGCCATCGGAGCCGATTCCTCCTCGCCGCCGGCCATGTCGCCACCGTGGCTACGGCCATGCAAGCACGCGCCCGAGCTCACTGCCGCACTCGCCGCACTCCCGCGAGTCGAACACGACCGTCCACGGCTCTTCCTGTGCCCTGCGCCGCCCACACCGTTGTTGCCCGAACTCCGGCCACCGCAAAAGTTGCCGCCGTCGTCGATTTAGTCCACTCCGGCGCGGGTTGTTACCTCCGTTGGATGCGCGAGGCTCTCAGCTTTCCGTAGCCGCAAACCGCGTCCAAAACCGAGCCCTGTGGGCGTTTTCCGAAGCCCTCCGCCGTGCCTGTCGTCGCCGGCGACAAGTCGCCGGTGGGGGTTGACCCGCTGACCGGCGTGGTTTGACCCCGCTGACCAAATTGACCCCGGGTGGGCCCAGTTGACCCCTCTGGGTCGATGACAAATGGGACCCGGCCCTGCTAATTTTAGTATTAATACTAATTAAATTTAGTTAGTATAACTAACCACTGACACGCGGGACCCACTATCAGGTTTGACCTGGACCGTGCCCCGTTGACCTGCTGACGTCATGATGATGTCAGGCTGACGCAGTAATCCTTTTCTGGAATTTAAATAAATCTCAAATGATTTGTTTAATTCAGAAAATATCCAAAACTTTGAAAAATCATAGAAAATAATCTATAGCTCAGAATGAAATAATTTATATATGAAAAATTATCAGAAAAATTCAAGGAATCCATCTGTACCATTTTCATGCATGTTTAAACAATGTTTGTCCTCTGTTTTGGACAAAACACATAAAGGGCATTTAAATAATCATATATGGAGTTGGAATTTGAATCATGTATTCAAACCAACTTCATTTAACTCATAGCTAGATGCATTAGCTCAAATCACAGCATATTGCCATGTCATGATCATGCATCATATTGTTGCATTGCACTGAATGTGTCCTTCTCTATGTTGCCGGTACTTGTCCCCTCTCGATAGGCGTGATACCGACGATGAGATCGATGACACCGATGAAGAGCTACATTATCTTCAGAAGTGCCAGGCAAGCAAAACCCCCTTGTTCATTCCGATACAATCCCACTCTCTCGCTCCTGCTCTCTTTTACTGCATTAGGACAACAACGTTTCAACTATTACTTGCTGCGGTAGTTGAACCCCTTTATCCTCTGCATGACCTGTCATTGCCACAGTAAATAGATGAAACCCACTAGCATGAGTAGGAGTTGTTTGAGCCCTGATGTGCCTACTCATTCATGCTTGTTTGTCATGCCTGCTACCGCTTAGAGTTGAGTCGGGTCTGATTCATCGGGAATGAATTGGAATGTGGTGAACATGCCCTAATGATGAGAGCTAAGTGTGTGAACACGATTTGGTAAAGGTAGCGGTGAGAGGCCATGTAGGAGTACATGGTGGGTTGTCTCATTGCAGCCGTCCTCAGGAACTGAGTTCTGTGTTTGTGATCCATGAACAGTTACTACCACACATTGGGCTCCGGGCGCTCCAAGCTCTCTCGACTTATTAATCAACTTGATCTCTGTCCAGGAGTTGCAACTAGTTTCTGGTGTTTGTAGGTAGTGTTAGTAGTCTACCAAGTGGTACCCTGTACAGGTGGGCTTGGGACAGACTAGGCACCGTGGCACGGTGTACCAAGCGTAGATCTACCCGTCGAGGTGGGCTTGGGAACCCTGCACACATCGTTTGGGGCCGTGAGCGACACCCCGGCCGGATCTCCTTGCGGATGGAACCCGAATAGGCGATAAACCTGGACTAGAGACTTGTGTGGTTAGTCAGGTCGTGGCCGACTCCCTCGCCCGGCTTCCGCTTGAAGGTTGCCGAGGTACGTGACGTGTACAGGGCGGTAAGTGGCGAGAGCGTGTGTGAAGAAGTACACCCCTGCAGGGTTATCATTATCTATTCGAATAGCCGGATTCCTCGGATATGGAAACTTGGACCCCTTGCATAGTTCATAGACAAGTGAAAGTGGATACTCTAAAATGCGCAAGATAAGCGTGAGTGCTATGGATGGCGTTCTCGTGGGGAGACGGGAGCGGATCCATAGTGGTGTATTGATATGGTGAATATGTGGACTCGTGTGCGCCACCTCAAAAGAGTTACTTGCAGTCGTAGTTCAGGATAGCCACCGAGTCAAAGCTGGCTTGCTGCAGTCAAACTCCACCACCCCCTTTTGATACTGATGCATAAGTAGTTTGTTCTGATGTAAGTCTTGCTGAGTACGTTTGTACTCACGTTTGCCTATTTTATGTTTTGAAGAGAGACGTCAGTCTCGCTAGTAGTACCGCTTGGACTTCGACGTTTAGCTTGATACCTCAGCTACGATCTTGTGCCCTCGGCAGGATCTAGTAGATAGTCAGGCTTCTCAGCCTTTTTCATTTGTAGATGTCTGTACTCGGACATGTTAAGCTTCCGCATGTGTTTGATTTGTATGCTCTGAATGTTGGGTCATGAGACCCATGTTTGTAATATCTCGCTCCTCGGAGCCTAATGAATAAATACTTTGAGTCGTAGAGTTATGTTGTGATGCCATGTTGTATCTACTCATATCGGGCATATTGTGTGTATGATTGAAATGCTTGGTATGAGTGGGATCCGACTATCTAGTTGTTTATCCTTGGCAGCCTATCATATGGGGAAATGTAGTCTAGTGCTTCTGAGCGATAGTAGTCCGCTACAGCCCGGTTCATCGGAGTCCTGCTAGCCCAGCACTACTGATCGGAACACTTGACTGGCCGGCATGTGATTCACGTCGTTCCTGTGTCTGTCCCTTCGGGGAATTGTCACGCAGTGTTATCTGGAGCCCTGCCTAGCCTGCTACAGCCCGGGTTACCGGAGTCCTGTTAGCCCGGTGCTACAGCCCGGATATATGCGTTGTTGACCGACATGCTCGATGTGATTCATGTATGCCTGTCCTCATGGGTTAGTGCCGCCTTGGGTTCACGACTAGCCATGTCGGCCCGGGTTCTTTGTCATATGGATGCTAGCGACACTATCATATACGTGAGCCAAAAGGCGCAAACGGTCCCGGGCCAGGTAAGGTGGCACCCGTGGGAATACCGTGCGTGAGGCCGCAAAGTGATATGATGTGTTACATGCTAGATCGGTGTGACTTAGGATCGGGGTCCTGACAGTTTGTGTGCCAAATATATGTTGATGATATTATCTTTGGCTGTACTGACCAACGTTATAGTGATGAATTTGCCTATATGATGAGTGAAGAATATCAAATGTCTATGATGGGAGAGTTGAAATTCTTCTTAGGTCTTCAAATTCGTCAACAGCGCAATGGCATATTCATATCTCAGGAGAAATACCTCAAGGATGTACTGAGGAAATTCGGCATGCAAGATTGCAAAGGCATCAAAATTCCTATGCCCACAAATGGTCATCTGTGCACTGATGAAAATGGTATTGATTTCGATCATAAGGTATACCGCTCCATGATTGGTTCTTTATTGTACTTATGTGCATCTAGGCAAGATATAATGCTTAGTGTTTGCATGTGTACCCGATTACAAGCTGCACCGAAGGGATCACACCATAAGGCTGTGAAGCATATTCTTTGATATCTAGCTCACACCCCACCACTAGGATTATGGTATCCCAAGGGCTCAGATTTTGATCTCATTGGATATTCTGACTCTGACTATGCTGGTGATCATGTGGACCGCAAGTCAACATCTGGTACATGTCATTTCCTCGGACAATCTTTGGTTTGTTTGTCCTCGAAGAAACAGAACTGCGTATCACTCTCTACTGCTAAAGCTGAGTACATTGCTACTGGTTCTTGCTGTGCTCAACTGCTATGGATGAAGCAAACTCTCAAGGACTATGGCGTCAACGTGAATAATGTGCCTCTCCTCTGTCACAATGAGAGTGCCATCAGGATTGCTCACAATCCAGTTCAGCACTCGAAGACAAAGCACATTCAGATTCATCATCATTTTCTTCGTGATCATGTGTTGAAGGGCGACATTTCTATTGAGCATGTGAAGACTGAAGAACAGCTAGCCGATATCTTCACAAAGCCCTTGGATGAGAAGAGATTTAGCAAGTTGCGGTGTGAGCTAAATATCTTAGAGTCTTTGAATGTACTTTGAAAAGGCACTCATTCTAACACTTATGCAAAATTGATGACTTAGATGTGCAACACATGAAGAAACGTTTTTCTTCAAACAATGAAAAACAACACTCTAAGTGTGAAGAAATTAATGAAGAATTTGATTCTCAGAACCCTACGACAATTGTACGCGGTGTCTGAAATCATCATTCTTATATGGTGGGTTACGCCACCACAAAAGTTGAAAATCTTCAATTTGAGTTTTCCTCAGTTTTGAAATTCCTCAGTTGTTCAAATTCTTCAACTTTGCAAAATCTTCACTTGTTCCGTTGTTTTTCTTCATTGGCTATATATGTGTATATGAGTTTTTGTTCTCTACAACATTCACTTATGGCTATTTCTTCAAGATTGATTTTTTCTGCTAAGTGAATGTGATCGAACCCTTCCCCCTCTATGCTATACTCAACCCAATCTATTCACAAATTCTTCATGTGCGTTCTATTTGAAACTCATTCAAAATCTTCACTGTGTCCTTGTCAGCTGAACAAATTACGAACGGAACGTTAAAACTAATCTTATCCAAAATTTTCGGTTTGCCACTCAAACCATTCCGCATCCCACGATACATTATTCTACTCACCCATGATCTTACACGATCTCCACTTCACAGTACGTGGGTGACACATGTCGTGCGAAGGAGAAGGGCCAGGGGCATGTTCGTCCCAAAATCTTCGGGCGAACAATTTTTCACCGTGGCTATAAATACCCCCTTTCCCTTCCTCACTTCCTTACTCCGCTCGAACTCTCTCTCCCGCTCGAGCTTCCCAAACCCTAGCGCCGCCGCTACTCCATCGTCGCTGGTGAGGAAGAGCTTCACTGCCTCGACCTCGTCGCCGTCGTACTCGCGCCGGCTGCGGAAATCTTCACTCCGCCACCGCCGTAGTCGGCTTCCTCCGCCAAGTTAGGGCGTGGAAGATCTACACCGACGAACTTCATTTCTCCATCTCTGTGTTTGTCATGTTCTTCATTCAGGGTAATTAAAAGTTACTTTTACTGCCCTCTTTGATTCGAAAGTTTTCTACAAAATCTTCAAAGGTGTTTTATTCTTCAAATCCACACACACAAAACACCTCACAAGTCATCTGTTCTTGATTCATTTCTCTAAGCATAATTTTTTTTGATTCCTCAATTGTGTGGATCTTCGGTCTATACAACTCTGGAACCTAAGACAAAACGCTTAGTGAAATTATTCAAGACTCATCTGGTCAAATTCCTCAAACTTATTCTTTTTGAAAAACCCTCTGAGAACGCATATGACCTCTCCAAATTCCTCGCAACTATACTCTATTCACAGGTACACATGTCCGCTTGTGAATCACTAGGTTCTCATGAACTTACCTCACTTGCAGCGTTCCTCGAAGAAAAGTTGCATACTTCTTCAGAGAATTTGATTGTTCAAATTCCTCAACTGAAGAAAATGGCTGAAGGTAAAAGGCCACAGAAAGGAGGAAAGAAGCCTGAGGTCATGACTGCTTTTGAAATCCCTGAGGACATTTACAAAGAATACTGCACACCTGATGAGGCCAAGTTTGGCGAAGAAGATAAAAATCAGCGCAAGGTGCGCATACAGAGGATTGAGAGGAGATGGGCACGAGAATGGAGGGAATACATATATGTAACTCCAAAGTACATGAAGAAATTCGCGCTTAATCCTCCATGCCCAAGAGCCCCATTGGCACCTGGCCAAGTGGCAGATCCCACCAGCATCAAACGCGGGGAGGACTTTCCTGAAGAATGGGCCAAGCGCCAAGCCAAGTTGGCCAAGCAAGCAAAAGAAGCAGTGAGGAAATTCAACCAAGACTCTGCTGCTGCTGCTGCCACTGAGGCCTCTGTCAAGCCAAAGAGATCTATGGCAAATAAGCCTGCGCGCAAGCCAAATGCTTCACCAACAGTGCCCTCACGGCCAGAATCTTCAAAGTCCTCGAAACCAATTCCTCATGCTGCTGCTGCTCCTCTGAAATCCCCAGCTCCTCCTGTTGGGGAACGCAGTAAATTCAAAAAATTTCCTACGCACACGCAAGATCATGGTGATGCATAGCAACGAGAGGGGAGAGTGTTTGTCTACGTACCCTCGTAGACCGAAGCGGAAGCGTTGACACAACGTAGAGGAAGTAGTCGTACGTAGAGGAAGTAGTCGTACGTTCTCCTCGCGATCCAACCGATCTAAGCACCGAATGTACGGCACCTCCGAGTTCTGCACACGTTCAGCTCGATGACGATCCCCGGGCTCCGATCCAGCAAAGCGTCGGGGAAGAGTTCCGTCAGCACGACGGCGTGGTGACGATCTTGATGTGTTACCGGCGCAGGGCTTCGCCTAAGCACTGCAATAATATGATCGAGGTGGAATTTGGTGGAAGGGGGCACCGCACACGGCTAAGGAACGATCCGTAGATCAACTTGTGTGTCTTTGGGGTGCCCCCTGCCCCCGTATATAAAGGATCCAAGGGGGAGGGGCTGGCCGGCCAGGTTTGGTGCGCCAGGAGAGTCCTACTCCCTCTGGGAGTAGGATTCCCCCCCCCCCCAATCCTAGTTGGACTAGGATTGCTCCAAGGGGGAGAGAAAGAGAGAGAGGGGGCGCCCACCTCTCCTAGTCCTAATAGGACTAGGGAAGGGGGGGGGAGGCGCGCAGCCCCTAGGGCTGCCCTCTCACCTTTCCTCCAAGGCCCATGTTGGCCCATTATGCTTCCGGGGGGTTCCGGTAACCCTCCCGGTATTCCGGTAAAATCCTGATTTCACCCGGAATGCATCCGATGTCCAAACACAGGCTTCCAATATATAATTCTTTATGTCTCGACCATTTCGAGACTCCTCGTCACGTCCCCGATCTCATCCGGGACTCCGAACTCCTTCGGTACATCAAAACTCATAAACTCATAATATAACTGTCATCGAAACCTTAAGCGTGCGGACCCTACGGGTTCGAGAACTATGTAGACATGACCGAGACATTTCTCCAGTCAATAACCAATAGCGGGACCTGGATGCCCATATTGGCTCCTACATATTCTACGAAGATCTTTATCGGTCAGACCGCATAACAACATACGTTTGTTCCCTTTGTCATCGGTATGTTACTTGCCCGAGATTCGATCGTCGGTATCCAATACCTAGTTCAATCTCGTTACCGGCAAGTCTCTTTTCTCGTTCCGTAATACATCATCTCGCAACTAACTCATTGGTTGCAATGCTTGCAAGGCTTATGTGATGTGTATTACCGAGAAGGCCCTGAGATACCTCTCCGACAATTGGAGTGACAAATCCTAATCTCGAAATACGCCAACCCAACATGTACCTTCGGAGACACCTGTAGAGCACCTTTATAATCACCCAGTTACGTTGTGACGTTTGGTAGCACACAAAGTGTTCCTACGGTAAACGGGAGTTGCATAATCTCATAGTTAAAGGAACATGTATAAGTCATGGATAAAAGCAATAGCAACATACTAAACGATCGGGTGCTATGCTAATGGAATGGGTCATGTCAATCAGATCATTCAACTAATGATGTGATCTCGTTAATCAAATAACAACTCTTTGTTCATGGCCAGGAAACATAACCATCTTTGATTAATGAGCTAGTCAAGTAGAGGCATACTAGTGACACTCTGCTTGTTTATGTATTCACACATGTATTATGTTTCCAGTTAATACAATTCTAGCATGAATAATAAACATTTATCATGATATAAGGAAATAAATAATAACTTTATTATTGCCTCTAGGGCATATTTCCTTCAGTCTCCCACTTGCACTAGAGTCAATAATCTAGATTACAAAGTAATGATTCTAACACCCATGGAGTCTCGGTGCTGATCATGTTTTGCTCGTGGAAGAGGCTTAGTCAACGGGTCTGCAATATTCAGCTCCGTATGTATCTTGCATATCTCTATGTCTCCCACCTGGACCAAATCCCGGATGGAGTTGAAGCGTCTCTTGATGTGTTTGGTTCTTTTGTGAAATCTGGATTCCTTTGCCAAGGCAATTGCACCAGTATTGTCACAAAAGATTTTCATTGGACCCGATACGCTAGGTACAACACCTAGATCGGATATGAACTCTTTCATCCAGACTCCTTCATTAGCTGCTTCCGAAGCGGCTATGTACTCAGCTTCACATGTAGATCCCGCCACGACGCTTTGTTTTGAACTGCACCAACTGACAGCTCCACCGTTTAATGTAAATACGTATCCGGTTTGCGATTTAGAATCGTCCGGATCAGTGTCAAAGCTTGCATCGACATAACCGTTTACGACGAGCTCTTTGTCACCTCCATAAATGAGAATCATATCCTTAGTCCTTCTTAAGTACTTAAGGATGTTCTTGACCGCTGTCCAGTGATCCATTCCTGGATTACTTTGGTACCTTCCTGCTAAACTCACAGCAAGGCACACATCAGGTCTGGTACACAGCATTGCATACATGATAGAGCCTATGGCTGAAGCATAGGGAACAATTTTCATTTCCTCTCTATCTTCTGCGGTGGTCGGGCATTGAGTCTTACTCAACTTCACACCTTGTGCCACAGGCAAGAACCCTTTCTTTGCCTGATCCATTTTGAACTTTTTCAAAACTTTGTCAAGGTATGTGCTTTGTGAAAGTCCTATTAAGCGTTTTGATCTATCTCTATAGATCTTAATGCCCAATATATAAGCAGCTTCACCGAGGTCTTTCATTTAAAAACTCTTATTCAAGTATCCCTTTATGCTATCCAGAAATTCTATATTATTTCCGATCAGCAATATGTCATCCACATATAATATCAGAAATGCTACAGAGCTCCCACTCACTTTCTTGTAAATACAGGCTTCTCCAAAAGTCTGTATAAATCCATATGCTTTGATCACACTATCAAAGCGTTTATTCCAACTCCGAGAAGCTTGCACCAGTCCATAAATGGATCGCTGGAGCTTGCACACTTTGTTAGCTTCCTTCGGATCGACAAAACCTTCTGGTTGCATCATATACAACTCTTCTTCCAGAAATCCATTCAGGAATGCAGTTTTGACATCCATTTGCCAAATTTCATAATCATAAAATGCGGCAATTGATAACATGATTCGGACAGACTTAAGCATCGCTACGGGTGAGAAAGTCTCATCGTAGTCAATTCCTTGAACTTGTCGAAAACCCTTTGCAACAAGTCGAGCTTTATAGACAGTAACATTACCATCAGCGTCAGTCTTCTTCTTAAAAATCCATTTATTCTCAATTGCTTGCCGATCATCGGGCAAGTCAACCAAAGTCCACACTTTGTTTTCATACATGGATCCCATCTCAGATTTCATGGCCTCAAGCCACTTTGCGGAATCTGGGCTCACCATCGCTTCTTCATAGTTCGTAGGTTCACCATGGTCTAGTAACATGACTTCCAAAATAGGATTACCGTACCACTCTGGTGCGGATCTTACTCTGGTTGATCTACGAAGTTCAGTAGAAACTTGATCTGAAGTTTTATGATTATTATCATTAGCTTCTTCCCTATTTGATGTAGGTGTCACAGAAACAGATTTCTGTGATGTACTACTTCTCAATAAGGGAGTAGATACTGTTATCTCATCAAGTTCTACTTTCCTCCCACTCACTTCTTTCGAGAGAAACTCCTTCTCTAGAAAGTTTCCGACTTTAGCAACAAAAATTTTGCCTTCGGATCTGTGATAGAAGGTATACCCAATAGTCTCCTTTGGGTATCCTATGAAGACACATTTTTCCGATTTGGGTTCGAGCTTATCAGGTTGAAGCTTTTTCACATAAGCATCGCAGCCCCAAACTTTAAGAAATGACAACTTTGGTTTCTTGCCAAACCACAGTTCATAAGGTGTCGTCTCAACGGATTTTGATGGTGCCCTATTTAACGTGAATGCGGCCGTCTCTAGAGCATAACCCCAAAAAGATAGCGGTAAATCGGTAAGAGACATCATAGATCGCACCTTATCCAGTAAAGTACGATTACGACGTTCGGACACACCATTACGTTGTGGTGTTCCGGGTGGCGTGAGTTGCGAAACTATTCCGCATTGTTTCAAATGTAGACCAAACTCGTAACTCAAATATTCTCCTCCACGATCAGATCGTAGAAACTTTATTTTCTTGTTACGATGATTTTCCACTTCACTCTGAAATTCTTTGAACTTTTCAAATGTTTCAGACTTGTGTTTCATTAAGTAGATATACCCATATCTGCTTAAATCATCAGTGAAGGTAAGAAAATAACGATATCCGCCACGAGCCTCAACATTCATTGGACCACATACATCGGTATGTATGATTCCCAATAAATCTGTTGCTCTCTCCACAGTACCGGAGAACGGTGTTTTAGTCATCTTGCCCATAAGGCACGGTTCGCAAGTGCCAAGTGATTCATAATCAAGTGACTCCAAAAGTCCATCAGTATGGAGTTTCTTCATGCGTTTTACACCGATATGACCTAAACGGCAGTGCCACAAATAAGTTGCACTATCATTATTAACTCTGCATCTTTTGGTTTCAACATTATGAATATGTGTGTTACTATTATCGAGATTAAGTAAGAACAAACCACTCTTTAATGGCGCATGACCATAAAAGATATTACTCATATAAATAGAACAACCATTATTCTCTGATTTAAATGAATAACCGTCTCGCATCAAACAAGATCCAGATATAATGTTCATGCTCAACGCTGGTACTAAATAACAATTATTTAGATCTAATATTAATCCCGAAGGTAGATGTAGAGGTAGCGTGCCGACCGCGATCACATCGACTTTGGAACCATTTCCCACGCGCATCGTCACCTCGTCCTTAGCTAATCTTCGCTTAATCCGTAGTCCCTGTTTTGAGTTGCAAATATTAGCAACAGAACCAGTATCAAATACCCAGGTGCTACTGCGAGAATTAGTAAGGTACACATCAATAACATGTATATCACATATACCTTTGTTAACCTTGCCATCCTTCTTATCCGCCAAATACTTGGGGCAGTTCCGCTTCCAGTGACCAGTCTGCTTGCAATAGAAGCACTCAGTTTCAGGCTTAGGTCCAGACTTGGGTTTCTTCTCTTGAGTAGCAACTTGCTTGCTGTTCTTTTTGAAGTTCCCCTTTTTCTTCCCTTTGCCCTTTTTCTTGAAACTAGTGGTTTTGTTAACCATCAACACTTGATGCTCCTTTTTGATTTCTACCTCCGCGGCTTTTAGCATCGCGAAGAGCTCGGGCATAGTTTTGGTCATCCCTTGCATATTATAGTTCATCACGAAGCTCTTGTAGCTTGGTGGCAGTGATTGGAGAATTCTGTCAATGACGCAATCATCTGGAAGATTAACTCCCAGTTGAATCAAGTGATTGTTATACCCAGACATTCTGAGTATATGCTCACTGACAGAACCATTCTCCTCCATTTTACAGCTATAGAACTTATTGGAGACTTCATATCTCTCAATCCGGGCATTTGCTTGAAATATTAACTTCAACTCCTGGAACATCTCATATGCTCCATGGTGTTCAAAACATCGTTGAAGTCCCGGTTCTAAGCCGTAAAGCATGGCACACTGAACTATAGAGTAGTCATCAGCTTTGCTTTGCCAGACGTTCATAACATCTGGCGTAGCTCTTGCACCAGGCCTGGCACCCAGCGGTGCTTCCAGGACGTAATTCTTCTGTGCAGCAATGAGGATAATCCTCAAGTTACGGACCCAGTCCGTGTAATTGCTACCATCATCTTTCAACTTTGCTTTCTCAAGGAACGCTTTAAAATTCAACGGAACAACAGCACGAGCCATCTATCTACACAACATAGACAAGCAAGATACTATCAGGTACTAAGTTCATGATAAATTAAAGTTCAATTAATCATATTACTTAAGAACTCCCACTTAGATAGACATCTCTCTAATCCTCTAAGTGATCACGTGATCCAAATCAACTAAACCATGTCCGATCATCACGTGAGATGGAGTAGTTTCAATGGTGAACATCATTTATGTTGATCATATCTACTATATGATTCACGCTCGACCTTTCGGTCTCTGTGTTCCGAGGCCATATCTGTATATGCTAGGCTCGTCAAGTTAAACCTGAGTATTCCGCGTGTGCAACTGTTTTGCACCCGTTGTATTTGAACGTAGAGCCTATCACACCCGATCATCACGTGGTGTCTCAGCACGAAGAACTTTCGCAACGGTGCATACTCAGGGAGAACACTTCTTGATAATTTAGTGAGAGATCATCTTATAATGCTACCGTCAATCAAAGCAAGATAAGATGCATAAAAAGGATAAACATCACATGCAATCAATATAAGTGATATGATATGGCCATCATCATCTTGTGCTTGTGATCTCCATCTTCGAAGCACCGTCATGATCACCATCGTCACCGGCGCGACACCTTGATCTTTATCGCAGCATCGTTGTCGTCTCGCTAATCCTATGCTTCTACGACTATCACTACCGTTTAGCAATAAAGTAAAGCATTACATCGCGATTGCATTGCATACAATAAAGCGACAACCATATGGCTCCTGCCAGTTGCCGATAACTCGGTTACAAAACATGATCATCTCATACAATAAAATTTAGCATCACGTCTTGACCATATCACATCACAACATGCCCTGCAAAAACAAGTTAGACGTTCTCTACTTTGTTGTTGCAAGTTTTACGTGGCTGCTACGGGCTTTAAGCAAGAACTCATCTTACCTACGCATCAAAACCACAACGATAGTTTGTCAAATAGACTCCGTTTTAACCTTCTCAAGGACCGGGCGTAGCCACACTCGGTTCAACTAAAGTTGGAGAGACAGTCTTCCGCAAGCCATCTCTGTGCAAAGCACGTCGAGGGAACCGGTCTCGCGTAAGCGTACGCGTAAGGTTGGTCCGGATCGTCTCATCCAACAATACCGCTGAACCAAAGTATGACATGCTGGTAGGCAGTATGACTTGTATCGTCCACAACTCACTTGTGTTCTACTCGTGCAAATAACATCAACCATAAAACCTAGGCTCTGATACCACTGTTGGGGAACGCAGTAAATTCAAAATTTTTCCTACGCACACGCAAGATCATGGTGATGCATAGCAACGAGAGGGGAGAGTGTTTGTCTACGTACCCTCGTAGACCGAAGCGGAAGCGTTGACACAACATAGAGGAAGTAGTCGTACGTAGAGGAAGTAGTCGTACGTTCTCCTCGCGATCCAACCGATCTAAGCACCGAATGTACGGCACCTCCGAGTTCTGCACACGTTCAGCTCGATGACGATCCCCGGGCTCCGATCCAGCAAAGCGTCGGGGAAGAGTTCCGTCAGCACGACGGCGTGGTGACGATCTTGATGTGTTACCGGCGCAGGGCTTCGCCTAAGCACTGCAATAATATGATCGAGGTGGAATTTGGTGGAAGGGGGCACCGCACACGGCTAAGGAACGATCCGTAGATCAACTTGTGTGTCTTTGGGGTGCCCCCTGCCCCCGTATATAAAGGATCCAAGGGGGAGGGGCTGGCCGGCCAGGTTTGGTGCGCCAGGAGAGTCCTACTCCCTCTGGGAGTAGGATTCCCCCCCCCCCCCCCAATCCTAGTTGGACTAGGATTGCTCCAAGGGGGAGAGAAAGAGAGAGAGGGGGCGCCCACCTCTCCTAGTCCTAATAGGACTAGGGAAGGGGGGGGGGGGGAGGCGCGCAGCCCCTAGGGCTGCCCTCTCACCTTTCCTCCAAGGCCCATGTTGGCCCATTATGCTTCCGGGGGGTTCCGGTAACCCTCCCGGTATTCCGGTAAAATCCTGATTTCACCCGGAATGCATCCGATGTCCAAACATAGGCTTCCAATATATAATTCTTTATGTCTCGACCATTTCGAGACTCCTCGTCACGTCCCCGATCTCATCCGGGACTCCGAACTCCTTCGGTACATCAAAACTCATAAACTCATAATATAACTGTCATCGAAACCTTAAGCGTGCGGACCCTACGGGTTCGAGAACAATGTAGACATGACCGAGACATGTCTCCAGTCAATAACCAATAGCGGGACCTGGATGCCCATATTGGCTCCTACATATTCTACGAAGATCTTTATCGGTCAGACCGCATAACAACATACGTTTGTTCCCTTTGTCATCGGTATGTTACTTGCCCGAGATTCGATCGTCGGTATCCAATACCTAGTTCAATCTCGTTACCGGCAAGTCTCTTTTCTCGTTCCGTAATACATCATCTCGCAACTAACTCATTGGTTGCAATGCTTGCAAGGCTTATGTGATGTGTATTACCGAGAAGGCCCTGAGATACCTCTCCGACAATTGGAGTGACAAATCCTAATCTCGAAATACGCCAACCCAACATGTACCTTCGGAGACACCTGTAGAGCACCTTTATAATCACCCAGTTACGTTGTGACGTTTGGTAGCACACAAAGTGTTCCTACGGTAAACGGGAGTTGCATAATCTCATAGTTAAAGGAACATGTATAAGTCATGGATAAAAGCAATAGCAACATACTAAACGATCGGGTGCTATGCTAATGGAATGGGTCATGTCAATCAGATCATTCAACTAATGATGTGATCTCGTTAATCAAATAACAACTCTTTGTTCATGGCCAGGAAACATAACCATCTTTGATTAATGAGCTAGTCAAGTAGAGGCATACTAGTGACACTCTGCTTGTTTATGTATTCACACATGTATTATGTTTCCAGTTAATACAATTCTAGCATGAATAATAAACATTTATCATGATATAAGGAAATAAATAATAACTTTATTATTGCCTCTAGGGCATATTTCCTTCACCTCCAAAGTCCTCAGCTGTTCCGACAAAGTCCTCAGCACCTGCGCATCTGGCCTCATGCCAAAGGACTGTGGGCATCTCCATTGCCTCTGGTGTGTCAGCAAGTTCCTCAGCTGCACCAAATTCTTCATCGGGGCCCCACTCTGCTGAAGACCAAGGCAACTGCTGGACGAGGTCCTCGGCCAAGTCCTAAGAAGAAGCAAGTCGTCTTCAATGTGCCGTCTGAAGAAGACGAAGCTGATGATGAAGAACTTGCTGGTATCATCAGAGACAGACAAGAAAGGGCCGCTAGAGCCAAAGGCACACCTGTGACACTGCTTTTGGATCCTAGGGCGATCCTCGATTACATTGATCTCTGGCACAAGGACCGAAACACTCCTTTGCCAGATTTCAAGTTGACCACTGGTCAAAGTCACATGCTGACTCATTTCATCCAAGAGGAGAAATGGAAATATGAGCAGGCCAGGCAGATCAAGAAGGCCTAGTACAAGAAGGAAAAGTATCTGAAGACCAACGTTGTCAAAATGACAACTGATGAACTCATCAAGATTCAGTCTGAAATCAAAACCCTCAGCGACAACTTCAATGCTTACTATGCTGATTGGAAAGGAGCCAAAGTCAGGTTTGTCAAACTGATCGAGAAGTTCACCAAGGTTGTAGCTCCATCGCAACCAGAAGTTCCTCAAGCTGAAGCTTCTGCTCAGCCCACTGAAGAACATGCCAGCACCACTGATGACTTTCAGGCTGCTGAAGAAAATGCTAGTTCCAGGGCTGATGACTCCATTCTAGCCGCTGTAGAAATTGCCGGGGCATCCACTAGTGGTGCGCCTGAAGAAACTGAAGAAGTCACGACAACTGCATCAGTTGCGCCTGAAAAAATTCAAACAAATTCCTCAGCTCCTCCTGCGCCTACACCAACTCCTATCCTTCCATCTGCATTAGATGTGAAGAAGACCAAGGCTGCAGAGCGAGCTACAGTGAAGAAAAGGAAAGCATCAGGTGCTTAAGAATCTTCAGCTCCAAAGAAGATGAAGCCTATGACCAGCTCTTTTGGAAATCCGATTGATGCTGTTCCAATTACTACCATGTCATCAAAGGACCTTGTTCCTTTTGGTGAAGACTATGAGATCCCCAGTGGATCTGATGAAGAAAATCATTCTGCTACTTCGTCAGAGCAGATTGATGAAGAAATTGAAGTGGATGCGATCCCTTCAACACCTGTTGTATCCTCACCAATGCCTCAGTTCACTACTGAAGAGGCTGGTGTTGAAGAATTGGAAGATGAAGATGTGGATATTGGAAGTACAATGCCAGTAATGAATGATGACTTTTGGGAAAGTTAGCACCCCAATTCTCAACCCTTCACCCCGCTACAACAAATTCCTCAGTCCCCTGCACCAACAGTTCCAATGGGCTCTGAAGAAACTCATCCCACTGCATCTGTGCATGAAGATATTCCAGCCACTAGTGCTAAAGAAACAACTGCTGCTGATCATAAGACTGCAACTGAAGAGGAACCAGAAATTCCTCATCCTGATGAACCTGAGATCGCGATTCCTGAGGTCGTGATGCAACTAACTGACACTCCACTGCCAAAGCCAAAGGATCCGTTCTCAAGGAAGCAAAAGTTGAAGGCTGAAGATTTCTATGGCGAGCATGTATTCTTCACTGATTACAACCCATATGACTCTGCACGCATAAGGAAGAGGCGTTTCTGGACTACTAGTCAAGCAAATTTCTATTCCTCAGTGCTGTTCAACAAAGACAAAGTCTTCGATCATGCACATATTCCTCACGTGGACATGGAGTCTCTGCCGTGCTTCGAGCCAGTCCTCAGTGTTCTTCACGACCCTGGGCTGCTAAACTTTTGCACTGACATCTGTGATTGGAATGAAGAACTCATTCTTCAGTTCTATGCAACGCTGCACATCACAGGAAATTCTGAAGATGTGAACTCATGGGTTCTGGACTGGATGACAGAAAATACTCATTACAAGGCACCAGCAACTGAATTGCTTCGTGCCCTACCACTCAGTCCTCCCCTTGATGGTGCGCGTTGTGTCTACAGTGACCCTGAGCTTACTGATCACTACATGCAAGTGTTGATGAAGCCTTTGAAGCCAGGGCAGGCCCCTCGAACCAAATTCCTCGTCAAGGAATTACAGTATGTGCCTCGGACTGTCTATCGTATTCTATCGAAGACAATGAGTCCTATCAAAGGCCACGACTCAAATGATGAAGAAGTCGTTGGCATCATGAAGAATCTGCTTTTCAACATCATTCATGGCGTTCCCGTCAACTTCCATGATTTCTTCATGAGGACTTTGGCAAATATTGCCATGTCACCATTTGAGCTGAAGCCTTATGCGCCGTGGATTATGAGATTCATCAGGACAAGGTCTTCACTCAACTACAAGGCTGACACTCTGAACCACTGCAGCTACTTGCCTCCAATTGAAGTCCTCAAATGGACATTTTCCTCAGCTGATGACAAAGGCAAGGCAGCTGCTGTGATAGATGAAGGCATTCATCCATTGGATGGTCAATTTCGCAAGGCTGCATCCTATTCTACCAATGATGACTCTGCCACTCATGACTCTGCCGCCAACAACACCAAGCCAAATCCTCAAGCCACAACACCCAGGGTGATGACTGATCGTGAATTACTCCTCAGTCTTCATCAGAAGGTTGATCGCAATCATAAATGGGTCAAGCGTCAGTTTGGTTCAATTCTTCACAACATGACTTCAACACACAATGCAGTGAAGAAAAACCAATACTACCTCCATGAAACCTTCAACCGTACCTCGGCTGTTCTGTCTCATGTCTACAATGCTGAAGATCTGAAGAAAATGGGTCTCAAGGAAGAATTTGACTGGTCTGCACCTCCTCCGAAGAAATACAAGAAGGTCAAGGTTCCTTCTTTGGTGGCGAGCTCCTTTTCTTCATCACGCAACACTGATGAACATGAAGACTTGGACGACACAGTGGCAGACCCTACTACAACAACCGACCCCGACAACGCTGGCGCTCCTTCATCAACTTGATTATCTTCAGGGACATTAGTCCTCAGTTTTGATCCTTTTGGTCATTCAATGACAAAGGGGGAGAAATTTGAGTTAGTCTTCAAGCGGGTCTATTATATGTGCGTTTTTTGCTAAGTTACAACTCTCGTTCTTCTGAAACTTTTATTGGATCGAGTTGTAATCTTAAACCCGATGGTGGTCTGATACTTTTGCTACGTTATTCTGCATGCTTGTTCCTCGTTAATGTTATTGCACGCATGTTGAATTACATCAGTCACCATATTTCATCATGCATTTCAAATTCTTCATATTATATGTCAAATGCATGTATGAGTTACAAGATATAGGGGGAGATCTCCATGATTCTACTCTTCCAGTGTGCATTGCTTCAAAAGCAAATTCCTCACTATGCACATCTTCAGGGGGAGTTCTTCTATATCTTGCAATCAAATTCCTCAATATCAGCATTTATTCTTCATATGCTTATCCCCACTGAAAACTTAACCTATATTGTCATCAATCACCAAAAAGGGGGAGATTGTAAGTGCATCTAGTGCCCCTTAGTGATTTTTGTGTATTGAAGACTTATAGCTTAAGTATCTAATGCGTTTATGAGTGTACATAGGTCTATAAGTCTATGAGGAGTTTGATAATTACAGAGGAAGTCGACCTCTAAAAATGAATTTCTTTGACTGAAGACTTTGGTATTCTGAAGACTTTGAAAGTGAAGAATTTGGTGTGGCCCTGAAGACTTGGTATTCATTCGAGGAACATGAAGCGTGAAGACTTTTGTTTTCGTAGTTTCGTTTTCTCTTTCTTGAGTCATAGAAAACGCCGTACTGTTAAAGGGGGGTCGAGGAAATACTAAGGAAAAATTTCCATGTGATGCTCAACTCAAAATCCTACACCTACCAATCCCTTCGAGTGAAGCCATTGGAAATCTCATACAGTTCAGTCAATTTCTTCAGTGACAGAGAGGAAGTTCTTCTGGTCTCTGAGGAATTTGTTCTGACTGAGGAATTAGGAATTCGCTAGTGCGGATTGCCTACACAGAGAGGAACATGATAGCCCTGAGGAATTTGTACCTCAAATTTCTGACCGTTGCTGTGCTGCGCGCAGCTGTCCCAAAATATCTTATCCACCTAACGGTCATATCATTGAAGGGCATTTATGGCTTATCATGTCGGGCTGCTCCCTAGGCTATAAATAGCCACCCCCTACAACCACTACCTGGTTGGCTGCTCCGCGAGAAACTGACACTTGTCATTTGAGAGCATCCCATCCTCCGAGGACTTTGAGCGAAAATCATCAAGTGAGGAAAATCCAAAAACCCAAACCCAAACACCTACAAACCCAAAGTGATTGAGCATCACTGAAGAGATTGATCCTGTGTGGATCCGACGCTTGTTAACTTTGAAGACTGTGCTTCTTCCAGATAGTTAGGCGTCATGGTGTACAACATCCAAGAGGAATTGTGGATCGCCGAGTGACCGAGTTTGTGAAGGTTCGGAATTCACCTGAAGGCTTACCACGAGTGATTGGACGAGGTCTGTGTGACCTTAGTTCAAGGAGAATATGGTGAGGACTTGGTGTCCCGAGCTGCGTGCTCAGGACTGGGTGTCGGGGACTGTGTGTCCTTGAGTTTAAATACTTAGCCGCTCCAACCAGATGCACAACTGAGACAACAGTTGGAACTGGTCTACCAAATCATTGTCTTCACCAAGCCAACTTGTTCTATTTCCTCAACTCTTTCATTTCCTCAGTATTGTGTTGTGTGCTTGTCATATCTGTGTTTGAAGACTTTGACTGAACACTTTCTCAATTTCCTCAGTGCAATTTCTTCAGTCTGTTTGTCTTCATTCTGTGTTATCCTGTGATTACGCTTTCTGTACTCTGTGCTTGTCTTCATTTCATCATGATGACTATGCCAGTCTTATGTTATGTTTACATCTGAGTACTTATTCCGCTGCTAGTAGTTCTTCGCTAAGGAATTTCCTCACCGGCAAATTCCTTAGTGAAGAATTCATAAAAATCGCCTATTCACCCCCCTCTAGTCGATATAACGCACTTCCACAACTGGAGAACATCGACGGATTCAGTCTAAGAAAACGGGTTAAGTTTTCAACAGGTGGTGGTGGTGGTGGGTTGTTGTTGTTGTTGTTGTTGTTGTTGTTGTTGTTGTTGTTGTTGTTGTTGTTGTTGTTGTTGTTGTTGTTGTTCCCCTGATTCTGATTCTGGACTAGCAACTGCATCAATGCATTCTGCTGCTGGATCAACTGAGTGAGCTCTGGTGGGAAAGCAAATCCATTGTCACGTCTCGGAGGCATCTAAGGGTTTAGAAAAGATGAGGATATAGAATAGATTGAGGTCTAGAGAGAAAACACTACCCATATGCACATGAGGCAAATGCAAACAAAATCACTTCATTCAATTCAAACAAGGGCAATCGGTCTAGAACTATCGTTACAAAAGTGCTTGGACTATGCTATATACATGGTGGGATTCTACTACGGTTATGGTGGTCTACTAGAAAAACTGCTCCGATGAAGACTCCATGATATCCGCTCCAGCTTCATCAGCATAGTCATCATCGCTGTCGTCTAGGTCTGAGTCGGTGTCGTCGATGATGATGTAGTTATCCAGGCAAGTGGAATCGTCATCTCCTCCTCCTGGCGCGGGATCTCCCATGAAAACTCCTAGCTTCCTGGTCAGGTCGTCATTCTTCTCCACTAATACTTCGATTTCCTCCATATAGTCTTCGTGTGTAGCCTCGAGTTCTTCCTCCAGCTCCATGATTCTTGTCATCGCCTTCTTCAGATCTATCATGCCTGCACACATCTGGTTCTCCTGACGTCGAATGTGTTGGTCTAACTCCTGGATAAAAGCTGCGATTGATCAATCCTTCCTGGTGCTGATCATCTCCCAATGCTCATCTCGGCACCCACAAATCTGGTAGATAGTATCCTTGAGATCATTGCGGTAAACTTCTCCAATACGTCCCATGGTGATGTGGGCTGCCATGCTCTTTCCTAGACTCCTGGTGGGTCCATCAAAGGAAAACTCTATGGGTTCAGTGACTGGCGCGAATGTCCTTCCTGGAACTTGAATTTGAATCATCCAGCACTCTTCCTTGGGTAAAGTGGTGTTGTAGGTCCCGGTGAAGCTTGGTACTTCGATGTTCAGGTACTTAGTGACTTCCTTCAGGTGGCGTCCAAAGGGTGTATCTTCATCCGGTTGCATGAACTTGTTCCTTGCATCCGCCATCCTAAAAGAGTAGAAAAGATGAGAAGTCAGAAATGAGAAGAGAGTAGTGATCTAGGTCTTTTAGCTTAGTGGTCGTGTCCTACAGTCAGCGTGTGCTCTGATACCATCTTTGTAGCGACCAGACCTCAAACAGTCTGATCTCTATGCATCAGTGTCATCCCTGGATCAGTAATGCTGACACACACAGTACTTGAAGGATTTATAACAGAGTAGCAATCACACACTTATTACATCGAGTGTCTCAAAAGAGAACTTATTACAAATAATATGGCTTAAGGCCATCTAATAACGATAACAACGAAAGGCTTGGAAGATAAGCGAGTCCATCAACTCCAACGGCATCACTGAGTATAGAACCACGACATAAAGTCACCTTACTCATCGTCTGAAAAGTCTGCAACATGAACGTTGCAGCCCGAAAACGGGTCAGCACATGGAATATGCTGGCAATGTAACACATAGAGAGTAATGAACAGAAATAAACTATACTACATGCATATATGGCTGGTGGAAAGCTCTATGGTTACAGTTTTGCGTAAAGCTAGTTTTTCCCTACTGCAAAGGAATAAATTTTATTTAACTATCATGGTGGTTGTTAAACATTGAGAGCGTAGACACCCTCTCAATCCCAATTAAGCATCATCATTAAAACCCAACAAAATTAATTAAAGTAACATGATGAGATTCACATGATAATCCAAGTACTAGATACTCAAGACTGTCCATAACCGGGGACACGGCTAACCATGATTAGTTTATACACTCTGCAGAGGTTTGCGCACTTTTCCCCACAAGACTCGATCTCCTCCGTTGGAATTCTCGCACTACATGGTGTTTGAGAAACGGATGACCGAGACATAGTCTTTCAGAAGCGCTAGCACCTTACGACCGGGTAGACCGTTACACCTACTTTCCCCTACATCTGCTAGTCTAGCACTATAAGAGTTTGCACGACTTAATCAACTATGCTAGAGCCCATAGTAGCTTGTGGCTGCACACGGAAGTTTCTAGTATGAATAATCTCATGATCCCTTTGAGCATGAGTGGCGGTCCATAAAGAAAAACAGGCAATCGCTGGAATACCCAGGTGCCTCAATCCACCCAGATATGTATTAAAGTTGCCACCTTAAATAAACCATTAATTAACAATCTCACACCTGTCATGGATACACTCACCCAATCCACGTCGACTAGCATAGCATGGCAATATAAGCAAACGTAGAAGTAACTCCCAAGGGTTTGATAATAAAACAGGTAATAGGTACTACCTCATCTACTTCCCAAAACCCACAATTTAATTAGATCCTAATCATGCAATGTTTGGGGATTGATCTAATGCAACAAAACTGGGTAGTAAGAGGTATGATCAAAGTGTTACTTGCCTTGCTGATGATGAGTGAAACCTAGAGATTCGAAGTAGCAAGCGGCGCACTCCGGGTACTCTAACGCAAACAAACAAACAAGCATACAATAAGTACTTATCTAATGCACAGGTAAAACTCAAATAAGAGAACTAACCAGAAAGTTCAACTTAAGAACTCTGGTTTGCAAAAAGAATCAAATCAAACGAAGCAACGAAAGTTAAACGGCGAAAGAAACAAGCTTCGTTTACTAATCTGGATCTAAGTAAAATTTCACGGAAGCAAAAACTTGTTTGAGTTGATTAAACTGAAAGAGGGTTTCGAGACGAAACTCTAGGCGCTTGAATCGCCTGATTCCGACAAACGAGCGAAAAGTTATACTAAAACGAAAATCGGATCAGAAATCGCGATCGAAAATAATCGCGGAAAATCCGAGAAAAAGAATAACGGACTAACAGGCTAACGAACGAATGTTCGATGTCTAGGGCTAAACGACAAAAACCATTCGTTAAAACGAACGTACGGACGAACGTCCGCTAAATAACTAAACTGAAAAAAACCGATCTAACAAAACCGTGTTCCTAAAAAAATAAACCGATGGTTTTCTCTCGAAAACCGCGGCGATGACGGGGTCTACCTCCGGCCGGTCAACGGCGGCGGGTCAACAGGCGGCGGCGGCGGTCGGCTCCGGCGGCGGCGGGTGGCTCCGGCGGTGGCGGGGTCCGGCGGCGGCGGCGACGGAACGGGCGGCGGCGGCGAGGGCTGCGGGCGGCGGCGGCGGCTGGCTAGGGCGGCTGCGGGGCTAGGGTTGGGGTGGGCTCGGGTGGGCTCAGGCGCTATATAAAGGGGGCTGGCCAGGGGAGTCCTGGCCGAATACGGCCCGAGGTCGGTTCACGTTTTTTTAAATAGTTTCTTGCAGAAAAACAAATAAAAGGAATATGAAACGAACTCCAAAAATACCAAAATAAATTTTCCCCGACTGCTAAAATCAAGCGGGACAAGGTGAACATTTATTTGGGTCCGAAATGCAATTTTAAAAAACGCGCATTTTTCCTAAATTCAAATAAAACAGCGGAAAACTCCAAAATAAAATCTTATTTTATTTTTTATTAAATCCTCAATATTTCTTTATTTTTGGAAAGTCATTTTATTGCCTCTCACTTATTTTTATAATTGAAATAATTGAAGATAAAATAAATAAAATCAAATGATCCTATTTTCAAAATTTGAGAAAACTCAAATATGAAAATAACGAAATCCCCAACTCTCTCCGAGGGTCCTTGAGTTGCGTAGTATTTCTGGATCAGGCCAAAAGCAATAAAATATGATATGCAATGACGATCTAATGTATAACATTCCCAATTGAAAATTTGGGATGTTACAATTTTGGAATTTTTCGGGGTTCGTTTGGACATTTTTATACATTGACTGGGTTTTCCAGGCATTTATGCGCATAATTCAAAATTGAAGTACATGCACATTCTCCAGTGCATATAAACTGGTTGAAAAACCAAATATGTGTGTTGGTTGCATGCTTAGGTCCCATGCAAGAAATTAGAATGAATTTCAAACACCCTGCCACCGTCACTCGACCACAAACATTGAGATACATGGCTTTTAATTTCTAGTAAATCAAAAACTCATCAGAAATTCATGAAACGTGGCATGCTATCATGGAGCAGCATCAACATGCCGTGGTAAAAATTTCATCCCATTTGGCGCAGGTTTGGGTATAAACTTCTCACAAACCAGAGCTTCTCACAACAAGTATGATGGTTTCGGTAGGGAACAACCCACCTTTGGGGTTGAAGCTATATCCATTGCCTCTTATTGCTTCCAAAAATTTTCTCGTGTCAACATAGAATAATAGGAGTGTTGTGTCATTTTTGATTATTTTTCGAGGTTCGTTTGGACATTTTTATGCATTAACTGAGTTTTCAATGCATTTATGTGCATAATTCAAATTTGAACTACACGCACATGCTCTAGTGCATATAAAATGGTTGAAAAACCAAATCTGTGTCCTTGGGTGCATGCTTAGGTCCCATGCAACAAATAGTAATGATTTCAAACACCAGGGCACCGTTGATTGCCGGCAAAACATTGAGATGAGTGGTTTTCAAATTCTAGTAAATCCAAAACTCGTCTGAAATTCATGAAACTTGGCATGCTATCATGGAGCGGCATCAACATGACGTGGTAATTTTTTGTCCCATTTGGGGCAGGTTTGGGTATATGCTCCTCACAAAACAGAGCTTCTCACAACAAGCATGATGGTTTCGATAGGGAACGTCCCACCTTTGGGGACGAAATGACATTGCCTCTTATTGCTTCCAAAAAATTTCTCGTCTCAACATAGAACAACAGGAGTGTTGTGTCATTTTTTTTGATTTTTGGGGGTTCGTTTGGACATTTTTATGCATTAACTGAGTTTTTAATACATTTATGTGCATAATTCAAATTTGAACTACATACACATGCTCCAGTGCATATAAATTGGTTGAAAAATCAAATCTGTGTCCTTATGTGCATGCTTAGGTCCCATGCAAGAAATGAGAATGAGTTGCAAACACCAGGGCACTGTTGATTGCCGGCAAAACATTGAGATGCCTGGTTTTTAAATTCTAGTAAATCCAAAACTCGCCCGGTGCGGGTTCACCGGGAAGCGTGCGTGATGTTCAACGCATGATTTTTGCATCTCTTCAACGCAAATGGTTCAGTGAAGCAGTAAAGCGGCAGAAAATGAACCAAAAAATATACGTGCTGCCACACGCCCGTGTGCCGTGCACGCAGGCGTGAGTTGATGGGACGCATGCGAGCAGTCCGCCACGCAGGTATACAGGGAGGCGTGCGTGCAGGTGTGTGTATTGACAGGGAGGCGTGCGAGTAGCTGTGTGAAATGATGGTAGGAATGACAGACGTCCGCCGCGTAGGCTCACCGAGAGGTGAGACAACTTTTGACCGCAGCCTGCCTCGCTCCCACTGGTCCGTATTAATTGCGCGCCCTTGCCACCGGCCATAATAGGCGGCCGCACCCCCGGTCCACAATTGTCACCGACGTCTGGACTCCGGAGTGTATGACGATGCCGCCGAAGCGCACCATCGGAGGGAGTGGCGACGCCGGGGCTGGTGAAGCAGGCCACAGAGGTTTTCGTTGCCGCCAAAGAGGTCTCGCGCGGGTAGCAGCATGGCCTTGAACTCGTCGATGCCGTCGTGCCCCCCCAGCCGGAGCCGGAGGTCAATAGCAACTCCGGCAACAACTGCGACTCCGACGGAATACCGGTTAATCATCTATATACCCATTTGTACGGCAAACATATCAAGTGTTTTCTCTGGTTAATCCCCCCCACCCCGCCCCTCTATTATTTTTATGGAATACAAATCCTATGGTTATGTTCTCTCAGTCCATGAAATCAAAATAATTAAGATTCGTTAGATGCACATAGTTTATTGATTGTTTTAATGTTATCCGTATAGAGTTAGTGATTAATTGTTTGTTCTATACAAATGATTTTTTCTAATAATATGACTAGGGTTAGCTTGCGTGCTAATAATTCGTGGCCAGATCTTGAGAATTGATTTTGAATGTGCTAGATATATGTTTGTGCCTTTTTTCTTCCTGATCTTGATAATTGATTTCGAATGTCCTACATGTTACACCATTTTTTCTTTCAGATTGGTATGTACACAGATGAGGCTCCGACCAATGCCGCCGCTGGATGTAGTTCTTGGACCCGACTGTGCGGCCAGAAGCGCCCCCTGGACCTAAGGAACCAGTAGAATCTCCGGCGGACCGCATCAGCGATCTCCCGGATAGAATCCTTGGTGAGATCATCTCCCTTCTCCCCACCAAGGATGGCTGCCGCACACAAGTCCTCGCATCTCGGTGGTGCACTCTGTGGTGCACCGCACCTCTTAATCTCGACTATCGTCAGCTACTGTCGATGATGATTCTGAACTCCTCGGAGCCATCATCTCCTCCCACGAGGGCTCCGTTCAATGCATCTAAATCCCGGCATGCTACCTGCTCGACATCCCCTGCATGGTGGCCGCCTGGCTGACATCCTGTCAATTTGATAAACTCCAGCAGCTTGAGTTCTACCATTACAGCAATAGGTTACCACCAAGAGCTGCATCTTTGCCCATCTCATGGTTTTCCTCCTCTCTCCACACCGCCACCTTGACCCGGTGCCATCTAGCAGACTATCTGGTACAAATGCTTCGACTGCCTGTGCTGAAAGAACTTGCGCTTGTGTTGGTTGATCTGTCAGTGGCCTCACTTCACAACATCATCCACTCTAGCTGCCCTGCACTGCAGCGTTTGGTGCTTGTTTTTGGAATAGGAATCCATATCCCTTGTCTCGAAATAAAGTCGTCTCACCTTGTAAGAATTGGAATTCATTTTGAAGTACATGAGCTCATCATCGAAGATGCCCCTTCACTTCAAAGGTTGCTCCTTAATTGTTGTTAAAAACCTTCACAAATAACTGTGGTCTCTGCGCCTAAACTGGAGACCTTGGGTGCAATTAGTGATCCGATTGAATGGTTCGAGATGGTGTTTGCCGCCACACCTATTGAGGTACTGTATATTATTCACGTACACTTTTGTAATTTGCATTTTTCATTGGGCGCATAAGTTAAGTATCATCTTGGAGTACACTTTCAGTGCTAATATTATGTTCTATGCTCAGTGAAGCGCTTGTGCATCCTATCAGTGGTGGTGGATTCTGTCAAGACCTTATATATCACTATGTGGTGTTTTGATCTCAACATCATTATTGCCTAGCTCCAATGTTTTCCATGTCTGGAGAATTTGTATATGAAGGCGATGATTTCACGCACATTTAAAGCCCATATATAATGTACTATAATTAATCGTTCAACTATCACTCTTTCAACATAATCTTTTTTAGACATTAAATGTTTCAGTCTTCATCTCTATTTAGGCACTAACACATGGAGAAAAAGGTATAACCAATCGATGGTTCAAGAAGCACCGGGATTTTCTCAGATCTCACGACATTCGTTGAAGATAGTAACACTAGAAGGATATGCATCCAACAATGAAAACACTAGCTTTGTCACATTCTTCATGTTGAATGCGAGGGCACTATTGTCCGTGAGGATTCAGTTTTTCAACAAGAAATTTCTTACGGCTGCAGGTGTTGAACAACATAAAAAGAAGTTTCATGTGGACCTAAGGGCTTCTGATGGTGCTCGGCTTCTATTTACAACAGCTTGTCATCATGGACCAGTAGAATTTCTGGCCGTTGATCTTGATTTTATGGATCAGACCGATCCATTTGATTGTGACTACCGAAAACTTTGGTTGAGTTAGATGTCATTGTCCTGTTCAAACTGGATTTTTTCGAAACCTGATGAGCAATTAATCGTGCTTTTGTACTGTTTGTTAGCTGGAGCTAGATATTGTTGCCCTTTTCAACTCGGCTTTGACCCATATTTTCTTTCATACTGGGCCAATGGCTTGCCATTTCTTTAATTAAGACATAGATATAAGCATTCACAACATAGGCAAAGAACATCACTCTCGCGGGATCCTTGAGATCTTTGTTCATTACATAACCGCAAGTTTTAATGCCCACCAGCACCCACAAACTTATTTTCAGCTTGCAAACCAAGGGTTTTAATTCTTAATAAGAAAAGCTGCATGGTAGTCACAGATTTGGATTTATCATTTGGGACCCATGAGGAAAAAGCCTATACAGGGCGGTGCCGACTCAACAGTAAACATTGAGAAACCTGGTTTTAAAATTACTATAAATCCAAAACTCGCCTCAAAATCATGAAACTTGGCATGGTGTTATGTCATAGCACCAACATGTTGTGGTAAAAATTTAGTCCAATTTGGGACAAGTTTTGGTATAATCTTCTACAAACCGGAGCCATTCTAATTATTGTGGTAATTTCTAGCTTATTTCTCTTTTTATTGGTTAACCTGTCAAATACTTTTTATATATAATAGATGTGTGTGCCCGTATGACGCACACACGTTAATCTATCTAACTGTTTCAGTTTGTTGTGGCTGATCGCAAACAGTTCATCCATGTGAAGTGTATGCCATCAATCGCAAACACTTTGATCTGGCTGACCCGTTTCTGTTCTGTTGCCTAATCACAAACAGTTAATCCTTCTGAAGCGTATGGCCTCAATCACACACACCTTGATGTGGCTGACCGTTTCTTTTGTGTTGCCTAATCACAAACATTTCATACCAGTGAACTGTATGCTCTATATCACACACGCCTTCATCAGGCTGCCCATTTGTTTTGTTCTTCCTAATCGCAAACAGTTCATTGGGCTGAACCGAATGCTCTAGATCGGACACGCAAATAAAATCTGAACCGTGTTTGATGGCTCCGCCATCGCAAACATTTTCACCTTTTTTGGCGGTTCTTTTACACCACTGTTTGTGATTATTGCATCACACATAGTTTTGTCGAAGGGTCTCCGATCGTAGTGTCGCGTTAGCAGCATCCTGCAGTAGTGTAGGGCCACGTTCTATAGACAACATGTGCTCCGATACCATCCTGTCATGACCTGGACCCAGAGGGGCCCGAATCTCTGCTCTTACTGTGTTAGTCCCTAGATCAGTAGCTGACATGAACAGTCGAGGATGAAATACCAAGCAAACACCACATGTAATAGTATGACATCATAGATCCAGTGCTTTACAATACACACTTGCTTAGCTCATGGGCTAGCGTACAATATAGTTATGCAACGGAGGTAATGTTCGGGTCTTGTGGCGTCCAATCATTCACAAGCAACAATTGAGTATAGCATCACAACCCTACTTCGTACCTCCCATTCGTTATGCTAGGCCTGCAACATGATACCAATGTCCAACACATTGAATGTATTGGCAAGCTTCACCGGGATTGGCTTGATGGAACGTCAACATGCAATGTGGTGCAACTGGATTTTTCTTTCTGCGAGAAGTAGTTTTCCTACCTTTTTTAATAGTGATTGATATGTCTCCAACGTATCTATAATTTTTGGTTGTTCCATGCTATTATATTATCTATATTGGATGTTTTATATGCTATTTTATCTGATTTTTGGGACTAACCAATTAACCCAGAGCCCGGTGTCTGTTTCTGTTTTTCCTTGTTTTTGAGTTTCGCAGAAAAGGAATATCAAATGGAGTCCAGTTGAGCTGAAAATTTACGGTGATTTTTTATGGACCAGAAGAAGCCCCCGAAGCAAAAGAGTTGGTCCAGAAGAGCCACGAGGCCTCCACAAGGGTGGAGGGTGCACCCTACACCACGGTCTCGCCCTCCGTCCTTGTGGTTGACTCGTGGACCCCCCTGATGTGAAACCGATGCCAAAAATTCCTACAAATACAGAAATCCCAGAAAAGAAAACTAGATCGGGAGTTCCGCCGCCGGAAGCCTCTGTTGCCACCAAAAACCAATCGGGGCCCTGTTTCGGCACCTTGCCGGAGGGGGAAATCATCACCGGTGGCCATCTTCATCATCTCGGCGCTTTCCATGACAAGGAGGGAGTAGTTCACCGTCGGGGCTGAGGGTATGTACCAGTAGCTATGTATTTGATCTCTCTCTCTCTCTCTCTCTCAATCTCTCTCTTGTTTTTGATTTGGCATGATCTTGATGTACCGCGAGCTTTGCTGTTATAGCTGGACCTTATGATGTTTCTCCCCCTCTACCTTCTTGTAATGGATTGAGTTTTCCCTTTGAAGTTATCCTATTGGATTGAGTCTTTAAGGATTTTAGAACACTTGATGCATGTCTTGCATGTGCTTATCTATGGTGACAATGGGATATTCATGTGATCTACTTGATGTATGTTTTGGTGATCAACTTGCGGGTTCTGTGACGTTGTGAACTTATGCCTAGCGGTTGGCACACGTTTTCGTCTTGACTTTTCGGTAGAAACTTTGGGGTACTCTTTGAAGTTCTTTGTGTTGGTTTGAATAGATGAATCTGAGATTGTGTGATGCATATTGTATAATAAAACTCGCGGATACTTGTGGTGACATTGGAGTATCTAGGTCACATTCGGGTTTTGTTTGATGTGTGTCTTAAGGTGTTATTTTAGTACGAACTCTAGGGTTGTTCGTTACACTTATAGGAATAGCCCAATAGATCGATCGGAAAGAATAACTTTGAGGTGGTTTCGTACCCTACAATAATCTCTTCGTTTGTTCTCCGCTATTAGTGACTTTGGAGTGACTCTTTATTGCATGTTTAGGGATTGTTATATGATCTAATTATGTTATCATTGTTTAGAGAACTTGCACTAGTGAAAGTATGAACCCTAGGCCTTGTTTCTAAGCATTGCAATACCGTTTTTGCTCACTTTTGTTACTAGTTACCTTGCTGTTTTTATATTTTCAGATTACAAAAACCTATATCTACCATCCATATTGCACTTGTATCACCATCTCTTCCCTGAACTAGTGCACCTATACAATTTACCAATGTATTAGGTGTGTTAGGGACACAAGAGACTCTTTGTTATTTGGCTGCAGGGTTGTTTGAGGGAGACCATATTCATCCTACGCCTCCCATGGATTGATAAACCTTAGGTCATCCACTTGAGGGAAATTTGCTGCTGTCCCACAAAACTCTGCACTTGGAGGCCCAACAACGTCTACAAGGATAAAGTTGCATAGTAGACATCAAGCTCTTTTCTGGTGCCGTTGCCGGGGAGGTTAGTGCTTGAAGGTAAATCTTTAGATCTTGCAATTGAATCTTTTAGTTTCTTGTTTTATCACTAGTTTAGTGTATAAAAGAAAACTACAAAAAATATGGAATTGAGGTTGCCTCATATGCTTCATCTATTTAATGTCTTCCATGAAAATGATGGGAAGGAAAATTGTGCCAAAGTGTTAGAAGAAGAATGAATTAAAATGTTTGGCACTAAATCTTTGAATGATGAGCATGATTGCAATGTTGTTATGAATTCTTTGAATATCCACGATGCTAATGATATGCAAGGCCACAAGCTTGGGGAAGCTATGTTTGATGATATTTGTAGCCCCCCCAAGTTTTGATGAGCAAATTTAGTATGATGAAAGCATGCCTCCTATTTATGATGATTATATTGATAAAAGTGGGTTTGGAAGAGTGTCAAATTTAGGAAGTAATGATCCCACTATTTTGGAGGGTGCTGAATCTTATTGTGATAATTGTGAAGGTGGATTTGGAGAGGTCATGACTTTATTTAGTGATGAATCCACTATTTCGGAAGAGTTTCCAATTGATTATGACAACAAAGTTGCTATGTATGATGATTATTGTGATGACATGTATGCTATAAAATGATAACCATGGAACTTGTCATCTTGATTTTAATTTTCAATTGGATTATGCATGGCATGATAGTTATTTTGTTGAACTTGCTCCCACTATTCCGAATGAGAAGAATTTTGCTTATGTAGAGAGTAGTAAAATTTCTATGCTTATGTATCATGAAAAGAATGCTTTATGTGATGGTTATATTGTTGAATTCATTCATGATGCTACTGAAAATTATTACGAGGGAGGAATATATGCTTGTAGGAGTTGCAATAATATGAAGTTTCCTCTCTATGTGTTTAAAATCTTGAAGCTATGCTTGTTTTGCTTTCCTATGCTAGTTGATTCTTGCTCCCATAAATTGTTCGCTCACAATGTCTCTATAGATAGGAAGTGGGTTAGACTTACATGTGCTTGTCATATTCTTCATGATTCTCCCATTATGTTTCAATTCCTATCTTTTATGTGAGCATCATTGAAATCATCATGCCTAGCTAAAAAGACATTAAAGAAAATCACTTGTTGGGAGACAACCCAACATTTACCCCAACTGTGTTTGTGTGTTCACATGATCATGCTACTGTAGTAATCATGTTTTATAGCTTTTGTTTCAATAAAGTGCCAAGTAAAGCCTTTGGGATAGTATGGATGATCGTTGACTTGATTCGGTGCAAAAACAGAAACTTTTGCTCCCAGTTAAGGAATTTTGAAAATTCACTGGAACGTTCTTTTAATCTGAGTTTTTCACACAAGATTAATATGCAAATTTTGTATATTGTCCTAATTTTTCAGAATTTTTGGAGTTACAGAAATATGATTTCAATTCAGATCTTTACAAACTGTTCTGTTTTTGACAGATTCTGTTTTCAATGCATACTTTGCTTGATTTCTAGTTTCTATAGCTTATATTGCTTAATATAAATTGTATAAATGATAGGTTACAATAGTCGTTATGTGAGAAAAATTATGAATCTTGTCTTGACAGTACCCAAGTGAATGATTTGTTTTATTATACTAACGGAGCTTACGAGTCTTCTGTTGAGTTTTGTGTTGTGAAATTTTCATGTTTTGGGTAAAGTTTTTATGGAACATGGAATAAATAGTGGCAAGAGCCTAAGCTTGGGCATGCCTAAGGCATCCTAAGGTAATATTCAAGTACAACCAAGAGCCTAAGCTTGGGGATGCCCCGGATGGCATCCCCTCTTTCGTCTTCGTTCATCGGTAACCTTACTTGGAGCTATATTTTTATTCACCACATGATATGTGTTTTGCTTAGAGCGTCATTTTCTTTTGTTTATACTTGCTTGCTGTTATTTAGAGTAATGTTTTTCATCTTTTATTTCTATAAAAAGGTCAAGTATAGCCTTTACTATGCTTATTGTACAAGTCTATATGTTGTTGTTTTAAAAACAAGAAGTTTGTTGTTATGTTTTGAATATTTTTGAATAGTAAGAACATGATAAAATCTTGAAATTTTTACACAATGAGTAACAAGAAATTTTCTACAATGTGGTAATTTTTGAGAATTTTTGGAGTTAGGGAAGTACGATACCTCTTGCAATCTTTACAGACTGTTCTGTTTAGACAGATTGCTATTATGTTTGCATTGTTTGCTTATGTTTGCTTGTTTAGTGATTCTATTTGAGAATGGGAGTATTAAATATGCAGAGGCATTTAGTATGCAATGTCAAATAATAATTTTAGTGATTTTCTACAGTAGAGAATGATAAGGTTTTGCATGGATTTATACTAACCTATCTCATGGGTTCTTGTTGAGCTTTGTGTGGATGAAGTTTTTAAGAACTAGGGAAACCGTGTATGAGAGGAATTAAGGAGACACAAAATCTCAAGTTTGGGGATGGCCAAGGCATCCGAAGATAATATTTCAAGAAGTCTCAAGCATCTAAGCTTGGGGATGCCCCGGTTGGCGTCCCACCTTTCTTCTTCAACAATGATCGGTCAGTTTTTGTTGAGCCTAAGTTTTTGCTTGTTCACATGATATGTGCTATCCTTGCAATGTCATTTTTTGCTTGCTGTTTAAATAAAATATTAAGATCTGAAATACTTAAATGAGAGAGAGTCCTCGCATAGCTAAATAATTATTTGACTACTCATTGATCTTCACTTATATCTTTTGGAGTAGTTTGCTATTTACTCACGTGCTTCACTTATATCCTATGAGTAAATGGTTGAATGGATTGAATATCATAAATCTGAAATTATTTATGTTTCATATGCTTGTCCCATGGGGAGTAATGACTTCACATATAAGAAGTAGAGGTGGTAAATTTATTGGAAGTTAGCAAACATAGTATTGGTCACTTGAACAATTCATGAAAGAATATTGAAGGAAGAGAGGTTTCACATATAAATATACTATCTTGGACATCTTCTATGATTATGAGCCCCATTAATTATTTTCAAAACTTGCGCAAATTAGTTGATGTTGGACAAGGAAGACAGCATAATGAGTTATGTCTGGGTATATTTGTATAGAAGTTATGTTGTTATGGATCCTCCAACATGTGATGCTTGCTATTTAGAATCTTTTGCTAGCCTAAATTTCTGTACTAAGCAGGAATACTGCTTGTGCATCCAAATTCCTTGAACCAAGTTTCTTCCATGAGTGTCCACAATATCTGCCTATATCCGGTATTTACCTGCCGTTCCAAGTAAATTTGCATGTGCCAAACTCTAAACCTTCAATTAATAATCTGTTTTGTATGCCCGAATCGCTCATGTAGCGACTAGGGGCTGTCAGTATCTTCCATTCTAGGTGGTTTATTCTCACGATGAGTGGACTCCGCTCATCATTCACGAGAAAATGGCTGGTAATTGGGATGCCCAGTCCTACAAACAAAAGATCAAAAACAAAATCACAAATAAATTAAACAAAACTCCCCCAGGATTGTTGATAGTTGGACGGTACCCGTTGTTTCGGACCAGCCGTGGAATGTGATTGTTGGTGGAGGGGGAGTAAAATCTTTACCTTTCTGTTTGGGAACCGCCTATAATGTATCTAGTATGGAAGATATTGGGAACTCTTGGTTGTTATGTTGACAATGAAAGCATACCTCTCAAAATTATTTTCATCTCTATTTTAAAAGCTTCGAGCTCTGACACCTCTGCAAATCCCTGCTTCCTTTTATGAAGGGTCTATATTTTACTTTTATGCAAGAGTCGGTAGTATTCCTTCTCATTCCAACCTACTATTAGTTGGCAAGCATCATGTGATGGGGAAAGATGGCCATTCAAATATATTTGATCATGAATTATTATTGTTGACAATTATCTTTATGATAAATAAGTTGGGAGGCGAAACATTAAGCCCCTATCTTTCTCTGTGTTCGATTGATGCTATTTGTTCTAAAAAATATGCTTTGAGTGGTAGAAATCATGGAAGAATATATGATAGTTAAGTATGTGGGATTTGCTAAATCAAAGCTCTTACATAGACCCTTCCCGAAAATAAGATGAATTGCAATTGTTTGATGACTGAGAACATAGTTTGTTAGTTTTCAAGAAAGTTTATGATCTATGCTTTAATTGTGAATAGCTTTCTACTTGATCATGAGAAGCTTTATGATATGAGCTACTGCTATGATATATAATGATGCTAGAAAAAGTGATTGAAATTGTCATTGATCAAACTTGTGTACTTGATAGCATTCCACATCAAAAATTCTATTTTTATCATTTACTTACTCGAGGACGAACAGGAATTAACCTTGGGGATGATTGATACGTCTCCATCATATCTATAATTTTCCATGCTATTATATTATCTATCTTGGACGTTTTATATTCAATTATATACAATTTTATATGATTTTTTCGACTAACCTATTAACCTAGAGCCCAGTGCCAGTTTCTGTTTTTCCTTGTTTTTGAGTACGCAGAAAAGGAATATCAAATGGAGTCCAATTGAGCTGAAAATTTATGGTGATTTTTTATGGACCATAAGAAGCCCCTGAAGCAAAAGAGTTGGGCCAGAAGAGCCACAAGAACTCCACAAGGGTGGAGGGCGCGCCCTCTGTCCTAGTGGTTGACTCGTGGACCCCCCTGACGTGAAACCGACGCCAAAAATTCCTATAAATACAGAAACCCCCGAAAAGAGACGTAGATCGGGATTTTCGCTGCCGCAAGCCTCTGTAGCCACCAAAAACCAATCGGGACCCTATTTCGGCACCCTGCCGGAGGGGGAAATCATCACCGGTGGCCATCTTCATCATCCCAACGCTCTCCATGACAAGTAGCTATGTGTTTGATCTCTCTCTCTCTCTCTCTTGTTCTTGATTTGGCATGATCATGATGTACCGCGAGCTTTGCTATTACAGTTGGATCTTATGATGTTTCTCCCCCTCTACCTTCTTGTAATGGATTGAATTTTCCCTTTGAAGTTATCTTATCGGATTGAGTCTTTAAGGATTATGAGAACACTTGATGTATGACTTGCATGTGCTTATCTGTGGTGACAATGGGATATTCATGTGATCTACTTGACGTATGTTTTGGTGATCAACTTGCGGGTTCTGTGACCCTGTGAACTTATGCATAGGGGTTGGCACACGTTTTTGTCTTGACTCTCCGGTAGAAACTTTGGGGCAGTCTTTGAAGTTCTCTGTGTTGGTTTGAATAGATGAATCTGAGATTGTGTGATGCATATCATATAATCAAACTCGCAGATACTTGTCATGACATTGGAGTATCTAGGTGACATTAGAGTTCTGGTTGATGTGTGTCTTAAGGTGTTAGTTTAGTACGAACTCTAGGGCTGTTAGTGACACTTATAGGAATAGCCCAATAGATCGATCAAAAAGAATAACTTTGAGGTGGTTTCGTACCCTACAATAATCTTTTCGTTTGTTCTCCGCTATTAGTGACTTTGGAGGGACTCTTTGTTGCATGTTGAGGGATTGTTTGTTGGGGAACCTAGCATGCAATTTAAAAAAAATCGTATGATCATGCAAGATCTATCTAGGAGAAGCATAGCAATGAGACGGGGAGAGTGTGTCCACGTACCCTCGTAGACCAAAAGCGGAAGCGTTAGATTAACGCGGTTGATGTAGTCGAACGTCTTCACAATCCAACCAATCCGAGTACCGAACAAACGACACCTCCATGTTCATCACACGTTCCGCTTGATGATGTTCCTCGAACTCTTGATCCAGTAGAGAGTCGAGGGAGAGTTCCGTCAGCACGACGGTGTGTTGACGGTGATGTGATCCGCCCAGGGTTTTGCCTAAGCACTATGACGCTATGACCGGAGGAGTAAACTGTGGAGGGGGCACTGCACACGGCTAAGAGAATTCTCGGTGTGCCTTTGGGGTGCCCCCTGCCCACGTATATAAAGGAAGGGGTGAGAGGCCGGCGGCCAGGAGGAGCGCGCCATGGGGGGAGTCCTACTTGGACTCCTAGTCCAAGTAGGATTCCCCCCTTTCCTTTCTTCCACTTGAGGGAATTGGAAGGAGTGGGAGAGGGAAAGGGAAGGGGGGCGCCGCCCCCTCCTCCTTGTCCTATTCGGACTCCCTAGGAGGGGGGCACGCGACCACCCCCTGTGTGCTTCCCTCTCTATCCCTTAGGCCCATGTTGGCCCAGCACTTCCCCGGGGGGTTCCGGTAACCCCTCGGTACTCCGGTAAAATACCCGAATCACTCAGAACCATTCCGATGACCGAATACTACCTTTCAATATATGAATATTTACCTCTCGACCATTTCGAGACTCCTCGTCATGTCCGTGATCTCATCCGGGACTCCGAACAAAGTTCAGTCACCAAAACACACAACTCATAATACAAATCGTCATCGAACGTTAAGCGTGCGGACCCTACAGGTTCGAGAACTATGTAGACATGACCGAGACATATCTCCGGTCAATAACCAATAGCGGAACCTGGATGCTCATATTGGCTCCTACATATTCTATGAAGATCTTTAACGGTCCAACCGCATAACAACATACGTGTAAGTGCATCTAGTGCCCCTTAGTGATTTTTGTGTATTGAAGATTTATAGGTTAAGTATCTAATGTGTTTATGAGTGTACACAGGTCTATAAGTCTATGAGGAGTTTGATATTTACAGAGAAAGTCGACCCCTAAAAATGAAGTTCTTCGACTGAAGACTTCGATATTTTGAAGACTTTCTGAAGATTTTGAAAGTGAAGAAATTGGTGTGACCTTAAAGACTTGGTATTCATTCGAGGAACATGAAGCGTGAAGACTTTTGTTTTCGTAGTTTCATTTTCTCTTTCTTGAGTCATAGGAAACACCGTACTGTTAAAGGGGTCGAGGAAATACTAAGGAGAAAATTTCCATGTGATGCTCAACTCAAATTCTACACCTACCAATCCCTTCGAGTGAAGCCATTGGAAATCTCATACAGTTCAGTCAATTTCTTCAGTGACAGAGACGCAGTTCTTCTGGTCACTGAGGACTTTGCTCTGACTGAGGAGTTAGGAATTCGCCAGTGCGAATTGCCTACACTGTGAGGAACATGATAGCCCTGAGGAATTTGTACCTCAAATTTCCGACCGTTGTTGTACTACACGCCAGCTGTCCCAAAATATCTTATCCACCTAACGGTCATATCATTGAAGGGCATTTATGTCTTATCATGTCGGGCTGCTCCCTAGGCTATAAATAGCCGCCCCCTACAACCACTAGCTGGTTGGTTGCTCCGTGTGAACTTGACACTTGTCATTTTAGAGCAACCCATCCTCCGAGGACTTTGAGCGAAAATCATCAAGTGAGGAAAATCCAAACCCAAACCCGAAACACCTACAAACCCAAAGTGATTGAACATCACTGAAGAGATTGATCCTACGTGGATCCGACGCTTGTTACCTTTGAAGACTGTGCTTCTTCCAGACGGTTAGGCGTCAAGGTCTAGAGCATCCAAGAGGAATTGTGGATCGCTGAGTGACTAAGTCTGTGAAGGTTTGGAAGTCACCTGAAGATTTACCACGAGTGATTGGGCGAGGACTGTGTGTCCTTAGCTCAAGGAGAATACGGTGAGGACTGTGTGTCCGGGACTAGGTGTCCTCGAGTTTAAATACTCAGCCGCTCCTACCAGATGTACAACTGAGACAGCAGTTGGAACTGGTCTACCAAATCATTGTCTTCACCAAGCTTACTGGTTCTATTTCCTCAACACTTTCATTTCCTCATTACTGTGTTATGTGTTTGTTCATATCTGTGTTTGAAGACTTTGACTGAAGACTTTCTCAATTTCCTCAGTTCAATTTCTTCAGTCTGTTTGTCTTCATCTTGTGCTATCCTGTGTTTACGCTTTCTGTACTCTGAGTTTGTCTTCATTTCATCATGATGACCATGCATGTATTCTACTATGTTTACCTCTGAGTACTTATTCCGCTGCTAGTAGTTCTTCGCTAACGAATTTCCTCACGAGCAAATTCCTCAGTGAAGAATTTCATAAATATCGCCTATTCACCCCCCCTCTAGTCGATATAACGCACTTTCAATTGGTATCAGAGCAAGGTACTCCCTTGTTCTGTGTGATTTTGGTTTAACCGCCTGGAGTTTTAGTTATGTCGACAGCAGGTATGATCAAGGTCTCTGCTGAGTATCCTACCTTCGATGGGACGGACTACCCCTACTGGAAGAATAAGATGCGAATGCATCTTGAGGCAATTGATAACGATCTCTGGTACGTGGTGGAAAATGGTGTTCCCTCCGTCACTCCCTCACTGAACGCTACCGACGTGAAGAGATTCAGGCAACTCGATTCCCAAGCGAAGAATATCATATGTGGCCATCTGAGTAAGGGTCAGTATGGTAGAGTGAGTGCTTTGGAAACAGCTAAGCTTATCTGGGATAGGTTGTCCAAGGTTAATGAAGGAGTTTCAACTCAGCGTGACTCTCGAGTTGATGTTCTTCGCAATCTCTTCAACCGCTTCAAAAGACTAGACAATGAAAATGTGCAGCAAACCTTCGATCGCCTCACTGACATCTCAAATGAGCTTCAAGCACTTGGTGCCACTGACATCACCGACCATGAGGTGGTGAAGAAATTGCTGAGATCGCTTGATTCCTCATTTGACACTCTGGCACTGATGATACAAGAGTGTGGTGATTACAAGTCACTTGACACTCATGAGTTCCAGCTTGCTGAAAAGAGAGATCTCTACGGTTCGAGCTATAGCAGATCACGTGCACTGAAGGTCAAGGTAGTATCTGAGTCCGAGGATGAAGACTCTGGTAGCAGCATTGGTGATCCCGAAGAATTGAGTCATGATCTAGCACTGCTTGTGAAGAAATTCCAGAAGTTCTCAAGACGTGGTCGCTTTGGAAAACCTTCAAGGAGCAATGATTCCTCATCCAGTGACTACAAGAAGAGGCTTTGTCACAAGTGCAAGAAACCAGGACATTACATTCAAGATTGTCCTCAGTGGGAAAAGGAATCAAAGAAGAAGAAATACAAGGATTATGGTTCTGATGATGCGAAGAAAAAGAAGAAATCCTCAAAATCTTAATCATCAAAATCCTCGAAGTCTTCGTCTCATAAGAAGAGCAGCTCCAAGAAGGCTCGGGCATTCATTGGCAAGGAAATGGACTCTGAGGCTGAATCTGAAGAAAATGAGGAAGAGGAGCAATCTGAAGATTCTGAGTCTGGTGTGGCAAGCCTAGCTCTCGCTACTGCATTCGTCAGCAAATCCATCTTCAACGTTGAAGAAAGTGATCTCACCAACAAGGCTGATGAAGATGGATTTGCTTCATGGCAAAGGGTGCCAAGGTACTCAAATACGCCTCCTCTGAATCTAGCGATGATGAATCTGATGAAAATCTTAAGCCTAGCTCCTCTAAACTTGCTAAGATTGCTATGCAACAACAAAAGGCTTTTGAAAAGGTTCAAAACATGCTAGACAAAAGTGATGATATGTTGGGTGAAGAATTGGATCGCACTAAGGCCTTAACTGAAAATCTTCAGAGACTTCAGACCAGGTTTGACAACCTTCAAAGTCATCATAACACTCTCTTATCTGATCATGAGAAGCTTTCTTATGAATATCTTCAAAAGAAGCAAGATCTTGAGAAGCTAAGAGTGAGTTATGAAGATCTTTAGAAGGAGCGCAATTCATTACTTGCTCAACAAATCAGCGCTGCTCAGGAAGAATTTATTCCTTCATGTTTAAAATGCATTGAACGAGAATCTGCTAATTCCTCACCTGAATGTTCAAATGCTTCAAATGTTACAAATTCTTCACCTGCCTCTGCTATCACTAATTCCTCATCTGAGGACATTGCTAGTATTACCGACGATGCAGGACTGAAGGAATTGTACATAACAGGCATGTACAAAAGCCTCAAAGGGCATCAGACTCTTTGTGATGTGCTTAAAAAGCAGATCCTCAACAGGAACCCTAGGAAAGAGGGTATTGCCTTTGAGAGGAAACTCAATGCTGATGGTACATATTGGAAGCTTGAGCAATACCCCAAAACTTCATGGGTTGCTGCAAGGGACCTCCAGTTGATCCATCTAACTTATCTGGCTATACATGTGAATCTTCTCATTCTTCTGATGAGTCTTTTGACTCCAACTATAAACTGTTCAAAAATCAGAATGGTGAAGTATTTGCTAGATATGTTGGCACTAACTGCAGGAACGGTTCCCCTGTGAAGAAAATCTGGGTTCCCAAAAGGCGCCTTGAAAGTCTTCAGGTGAATGTCCTCATGACACCACCTGTGAAGAAAAAGAACCTCAGATCAAATTCTTCATATGGACCAATTTTTTCATATGGATCCAAGTCCTCATACGGACCAAATTCCTCAAGGGGATCAAATTCCTCACATGGATCAAAGTCCTCATATGAACATCATCGTGCTAACAACTCTGTCTCGCAGGGAAGAGCCAAGGGCTATGAATATGAGCATTATTCTTCAAATTATTATGTTCATAAGTCCTCGAAGAATTTCTCTGCTTATGCATATGCTTACCCTAACTGCTCTTAGGTGAAACGAAATGGTTTGGCTGCTTTGCCACCATTCTCATATGGAGCTCATAGAGTGATGAACTCTCTGCCACCCCTTCAGATGTGGGTGGTGAAGAAAAAGAACTAATCTCTTCTGCAGGGTCAGGTCATTAGACGTGCAATAACGTCTGAAGAATTTTGCTGGGGACCTGACAAAATGCCTGAAAGGACGCAGGCTAACCATGATGAAATGGACTTTCATTTCACACGTCCTCCCTCTGTTTTATCTGTCTTACTGCTTGGTGAAATTGATCTGATGAATTGTGATATCATATTCTTCACTGCTGAAGTATATGAGGTCGTAAGTTGCACTAATTCATCTGCAGGATGATCAACCCAAAGCCACTGAATGGGTACTTGATAGTGGATGTACAAATCACATGACCGGTGACAGGAATCTGTTGATGGATGCTCCCTTATCAGCGTCACACATGAAGCATATCATCTTCGCTGATAAAAGCAAAAGTCAGGTATTTGGTCTAGGTAAGGTTGCAATCACAAAGGATCGACACATGGACAAAGTCATGCTTGTTGAGTCCTTAGGATATAATCTTATGTCTGTCTCAATGCTTTGTGATCTTGATATGGTTGTTGTCTTTGGCAAGTACCGTTGCGTTGTGATTATGGAAGCTGACAATTCCAAAGTCTTCGAAGGCTTTAGGAGAGGATACTTGTATATTGTTGATTTCTCTGAAGATTCACAACCAGCCGTGTGCCTACTTGCAAAAGCTTCAGAAGGATGGCTATGGCATCGACGACTTGGTCATGCAGGCATGAGGAATTTGAACACGCTTGCAAAGAAGAAGCATGTCATTGGCATTGAAAATGTCAAATTCCTCAAGGATCACTTGTGCGGTGCGTGTGAAGCTGGAAAGATGACAAAGGCCAAGCATCCAGCGAAGACTATCATGACCACTGCTCGTCCATTCGCATTGCTTCACATGGATCTCTTCGGTCCTAATCATTATTCTTCTGTTTCAAATGAAGCATCTCAATATGGCTTTGTTATTGTTGATGATTACTCTCGTTACACATGGGTACACCTTGTCTCTTACAAACATGAAGTGCAGGAATTCTTCAAACGATTTTCCTCGAGGGCTTCAACCAACTTTGGTGTGAAGATTAAGCACATCAGAAGTGACAATGGCACTGAGTTCAAGAATTCGGGTCTCGATGACTATCTTGATGAACTTGGTATTACTCATGAGTTATCTGCTCCTTATACTCCTCAACAGAATGGCGTCGTGGAGCGCAAGAACAGGACTCTTGCTGAGATGGCTCGCACTATGCTCGATGAGTACAAAACCCCTCGTCGTTTCTGGGTTGATGCAATTGATACTGCATGCCATATCATCAACAGAGTATATCTTCACAAATTCTTCAAGAAGACTGCTTATGAACTCCTCACTGACAAGAAACCAAATGTGAGATATTTCAAAGTCTTCGGTGCTAAATGCTGGATTAGAGATCCTCATCACAACTCTAAATTTGCACCAAAAGCACATGAAGGTTTCATGCTTGGTTACGGAAAGGACTCGCACACCTACAGGGTCTTCAACAATGTTCTTCACAAGATTGTTGAAACTGTAGATGTGCGGTTTGATGAAACTAATGGCTCGCAAAGAGAGCACCTACCTTCTGTGTTCGATGAACCTGCACCTGAGGATTCTATCAAGCACAAGGCTACTGAAGATGTCATTCCTACTGAAGAATCTGCTGAAGAATTCATTCCAGGACGTGAAGAACGTCGAGCTGATGCACCTGAAGAAAATGCTGAGGAAATTGATGGTGAAGAAAATGCTGATCAAATTCCTCAACGACAACCAGCTCATCCTCGCGTTGCAAAAGAAGTGCAAGTGGAGAAGATCATCGATGACATTAGAGCACCAGGTCCTCTCACACGCTCAAAAGCTTCACATCTATCTAACTTTTGTGGGCACTTTGCTTTTGTCTCTATCACAGAGCCCGCTAAGGTAGATGAAGCATTTCTAGAGCCTGAGTGGATTCAGGCCATGCAAGAAGAATTACACCAGTTCAAGCTCAACAACGTATGGGAACTAGTCAATCGTTCCGATCCTCGCAAGCATAACATGATTGGCACAAAGTGGATCTGTCGCAACAAGCAAGATGAAAATGGTGTTGTGGTGAGGAATAAAGCACGACTAGTAGCTCAAGGCTACATACAGGTTGAAGGAATTGATTTCGATGAAACTTTTGCACCTGTTGCTAGACTTGAGGCTATTCACATATTGCTTGCTTATGCTAACCATCATGATATCATCTTACACCAAATGGATGTGAAAAGTGCATTCCTCAATGGTAAGCTTGAGGAAGAAGTATATGTTGCTCAACCACCAGGTTTTGAAGATCCAAAGCATCCTGACAAAGTCTTCAGACTTAACAAGGCCCTCTATGGCCTCAAGCAGGCCCCACGGGCGTGGTATGATACATTGAAGAAATTCTTCATGAAGAAAGGCTTCACACCCGGTTCACTCGATCCCACTCTCTTTACTAAATCTTATGATGGTGAACTGTTTGTGGGCCAAATATATGTTGATGATATTATCTTTGGATGTACTGACCAATGTTACAGTGATGAATTTGCCTATATGATGAGAGAAGAATATCAAATGTCTATCATGGGAGAGTTGAAATTCTTCTTAGGTCTTCAAATTCGTCAACAGCGAAATGGCATATTCATATCTCAGGAGAAATACCTCAAGGATGTCCTGAAGAAATTCGGCATGCAAGATTGCAAAGGCATCAAAATTCCTATGCCCACAAATGGTCATCTATGCACTGATGAAAATGGTACTGACTTCGATCATAAGGTATACCGCTCCATGATTGGTTCTTTATTGTACTTATGTGCATCTAGGCCAGATATAATGCTTAGTGTTTGCATGTGTGCACGATTTCAAGCTGCACCGAAGGAATCACACCATAAGGCTGTGAAGCATATTCTTCGATATCTAGCTCACACACTAACACTAGGATTATGGTATCCCAAGGGCTCGGATTTTGATCTCATTGGATATTCAGACTCTGACTATGTCGGTGACCGCGTGGACCGCAAGTTAACATCTGGTACTTGTCATTTCCTCGGACGATCCTTGGTCTGTTGGTCCTCGAAGAAACAGAATTGCGTATCACTATCTACTGCTGAAGCTGAGTACATTGCTGCTGGTTCTTGCTGTGCTCAACTACTATGGATGAAGCAAACGCTCAAGGACTATGGGATCAACGTGAAGAATGTGCCTCTCCTCTGTGACAATGAGAGTGCCATCAAGATTGCTCAGAACCCAGTTCAACACTCGAAGACAAAGCACATTCAGATTCGTCATCATTTTCTTCGTGATCATGTGTTGAAGGCCGACATTTCTATTGAGCATGTGAAGACTGAAGAACAACTAGCCGATATCTTCACTAAGCCCTTGGATGAGAAGAGATTTAGCAAGTTGCGGTGTGAGCTAAATATCTTAGAATCTTCGAATGTACTTTGAAAAGGCACCCATCCTAACACTTATGCAAAATTGATGACTTAGATGTACAACACATGAAGAAACGTTTTTCTTCAATCAATGAAGAATAACACTCTAAGTGTGAAGAAATTAATGAAGAATTTGATTCTCAGAACCCTACGACAATTGTATGCGGTGTCTGAAATCATCATTCTTGCACGGTGGGTCACGCCACCACAAAAGTTGAAAATCTTCAATTTGAGTTTTTCCTCAACTTTTGAAATTCCTCAGTTTTTCAAATTCTTCAAACTTTACAAAGTCTTCACTTGTGCCGTCGTTTTTCTTCATTGGCTATATATATATATATATATGTATGTATGTATATATATATATATATATATATATATATATATATATATATATATATATATATATATATGAGTTTATGTCCTCTACAGCATTCACTTATAGCTATTTTCTTCAAGTTGGATCTTTCCTGCTAAGTGAATGTGATCGGACCCTTCCCCTCTATGCTATACTCAATCCAATCTGTTCACAAATTCTTCATGTGCGTTCTATTTGAAACTCGTTCAAATTCTTCACTGTGTCCTTGTCAGCTGAAGAAATTGCAAACGGAACGTTAAAACTAATCTTATCCAAACTTTCGATTTTGCCGCTCAAACCGTTCCGCATCCCACGATGCATTATTTTATTCACCCACGATCTTACACGATCTCCACTACACAGTACGTGGGTGACACATGTCGCAAGAAGGAGAACGGCCAGGGGCACATTCGTCCTAAATCTTCGGACGAGCAGTTGTTTCACCGCAGCTATAAATACCCCTATCGCCATCCTCACTTCTTTTACCTCGCTCGATCTCACTCCCTCGCTCGAGCTTTCCAAACCCTAGCGCCGTCGCTACTCCATCGTCGCCGGTGAGGAAGAGCTTCACTGCCTCGACCTCGTCGCCGTCGTACTCGCGCCGACCGCGGAAATCTTCACCTCCACCGCCGCCGTAGACGTCCTCCTCCGCCAAGTTAGGGCGTGGAAGATCTGCATCGACGAACTTCACTGTTCCAACTCCCAGTTCGTCGTGTTCTTCGTTCAGGGTAATTAAAAGCTAATTTTACTGCCCTCATTGATTCAATATTTTTCTACAAAATCTTCAAAGGTGTTTTATTCTTCAAATCCTCACACACAAAACACCTCACATGTTATCTGTTCTTGATTCATTTCCCTAAGCCTCATTTTCTTCAAGATTCCTCAGTTGTGTGGATCGTCGATCTATACAACTCTGGAACCTAAGATATAAAGCGCTTAGTGAAATTCCTCAAGACGAATCTGCTCAAATTCCTCAAACTTGTTCTTTATGAAAAACCCTCTGAGAACGCATATGACCTCTTCAAATTCCTCGCAACTATACTCTATTCACAGGTACACATGTCCGCTGCTGAATCATTAGGTTCTCATCAACTTAACTCATTTGCAGCATTCCTCGAAGAAAAGTTGCATACTTCTTCAGAGAATTCAATTGTTCAAATTCCTCATCTGAAGAAAATGGCTGAAGGTAAACGGCCACAGAAAGGAGGAAAGAAGCCTGAGGTTATGACAACTTTTGAAATACCTGAGGACATCTATGATGAGTACTGCACGCCCGATGAAGCCAAGTTTGGCAAAGAAGATAAAAATCAGCGCAAGGTGCGAATCCAGAGGATTGAACGGAGATGGGCACGTGAATGGAGGGAGTACAGATATGTTACTCCAAAGTACATGAAGAAATTCGCAGTAAACCCTCCATGCCAAAGACCTCCATTGGCACCTGGCCAATTGGCTGATCCCACCAGCATCAAGCGTGGTGAGGAATTTCCTAAAGAATGGGCCAAACGCCAAGCTAAACTGGCAAGGCAAGCCAGAGAAGCAGTGAGGAAATTCAATGAAGACTCTGCTGCCAACACCGCCAAGCCAAATCCTCAAGCCACAGCACCCAGGGTGATGACTGACTATGAGTTACTCCTCAGTCTTCATCAAAAGGTTGATCGCAATCACAAATGGGTCAAGCGTCAGTTTGGTTCAATTCTTCACAACATGACTTCCACACACAATGCAGTGAAGAAAAACCACTACTACCTTCATGAAACCCTCAACCGCACCTGGGCTGTTCTATATCAAGTGTACAGTGCTGAAGACTTGGAGAAAATGGGTCTCAAAGAAGATTTTGACTGGTTTGCACCTCCTCCGAAGAAATACAAGAAGGTCCCAGTTCCTTCCTTGGTGGCCAGTTCATATTCTTCATCACACGACACTGATGAAAATGAAGACTTGGACGACACTGCAGCAGGCCCTACTTCCACGACCGACCCCAACAACGCTGGCGCTCCTTCATCAACTTGAATATCTTCCGGGGCGTTAGTCCTCAGTTTTCGATCCTTTTGGTCATTTGATGACAAAGGGGGAGAAATCTGAGTTAGTCTTCAAGCGGGTCTATAATAAGGGCATATTCGTTTTTTTAAGTTACAACTCTCGTTCTTCCGAAACTTTTATTGGATCGAGTTGTAATCTTAAGTCCGATGGTGCGCTGATACTTTTGTTGCACTATGCTTTGATACTTTGATGCGCTATTCTGCATGCTTATTCCCCGTTAATATTATTGCACGCATGCTGAATTACATCAGGCACCATATTTCATCATGCATTTCAAATTCTTCATATTATATATCAAATGCGTGTATGAATTACAAGATATAGGGGTAGATCTCCATGATTCAACTCTTCAAGTGTGCATTACTTCAAAAGCAAATTCCTCACTATGCACATCTTCAGGGGGAGTTCTTCTATATCTTGCAATCAAATTCCTCAATATCAGTAGTTACACTTCATATATTTATCCCCGTTGAAAACTTAACCTATGTTGTCATCAATCACCAAAAAGGGGGAGATTGTAAGTGCATCTAGTGCCCCTTAGTGATTTTGGTGTATTGAAGATTTATAGGTTAAGTATCTAATGTGTTTATGAGTGTACATAGGTCTATAAGTCTATGAGGAGTTTGATATTTACAGAGAAAGTCGACCCCTAAAAATGAAGTTCTTCGACTGAAGACTTTGATATTTTGAAGACTTTCTGAAGACTTTGAAAGTGAACAAATTGGTGTGACCTTGAAGACTTGGTATTCATTCGAGGAACATGAAGCGTGAAGACTTTTGTTTTCGTAGTTTCATTTTCTCTTTCTTGAGTCATAGGAAACACCGTACTGTTAAAGGGGGTCGAGGAAATACTAAGGAGAAAATTTCCATGTGATGCTCAACTCAAATCCTACACCTACCAATCCCTTCGAGTGAAGCCATTGGAAATCTCATACAGTTCAGTCAATTTCTTCAGTGACAGAGACGCAGTTCTTCTGGTCACTGAGGACTTTGCTCTGACTGAGGAGTTAGGAATTCACCAGTGCGAATTGCCTACACTGTGAGGAACATGATAGTCCTGAGGAATTTGTACCTCAAATTTCCGACCGTTGCTGTGCTACACGCCAGCTGTCCCAAAATATCTTATCCACCTAACGGTCATATCATTGAAGGGCATTTATGTCTTATCATGTCGGGCTGCTCCCTAGGCTATAAATAGCCGCCCCCTACAACCACTAGCTGGTTGGCTGCTCCGCGTGAACTTGACACTTGTCGTTTGAGAGCAACCCATCCTCCGAGGACTTTGAGCGAAAATCATCAAGTGAGGAAAAATCCAAACCCAAACCCAAAACACCTACAAACCCAAAGTGATTAAGCATCACTGAAGAGATTGACACTGCGTGGATCCGACGCTTGTTACCTTTGAAGACTGTGCTTCTTCCAGACGGTTAGGCATCAAGGTCTAGAGCATCCAAGAGGAATTGTGGCTCGCTGAGTGACCGAGTCTGTGAAGGTTTGGAAGTCACCTGAAGACTTACCACAAGTGATTGGGCGAGGACTGTGTGTCCTTAGCTCAAGGAGAATACGGTGAGGACTGTGTGTCCGGGACTAGGTGTCCTCGAGTTTAAATACTCAGCCGCTCCAACCAGATGTACAACTGAGACAACAGTTGGAACTGGTCTACCAAATCATTGTCTTCACCAAGCTTACTGGTTCTATTTCCTCAACACTTTCATTTCCTCATTACTGTGTTATGTGTTTGTTCATATCTGTGTTTGAAGACTTTGACTGAAGACTTTCTCCATTTCCTCAGTTCAATTTCTTCAGTCTGTTTGTCTTCATCTTGTGCTATCCTGTGTTTACGCTTTCTGTACTCTGAGTTTGTCTTCATTTCATCATGATGACCATGCATGTATTCTACTATGTTTACCTCTGAGTACTTATTCCGCTGCTAGTAGTTCTTCGCTAAGGAATTTCCTCACGAGCAAATTCCTCAGTGAAGAATTTCAAAAAGAATCGCCTATTCACCCCCCCTCTAGTCGATATAACGCACCAAGATTTTCATTAGACCCGATGTACTAGGTATTACACCTAGATCGGATATGAACTCCTTAATCCAGACTCCTTCATTTGCTGCTTCCGAAGCAGCTATGTACTCCGCTTCACACGTAAATCCCGCCACGACGCTCTGCTTGGAACTGCATTAACTTACAGCTCCGCCATTCAATATAAATACGTATCCGGTTTGTGATTTAGAGTCATCCGGATCAGTGTCAAAACTTGCATCGACGTAACCATTTACGACAAGCTCTTTGTCACCTCCATAAACGAGAAACATATCTGTAGTCCTTTTCAAGTATTTCAGGATATTCTTGACCGCTGTCCAGTGATCCACTCCTGGATTACTTTGGTACCTCCCTACTAAACTTATAGCAAGGCACACATTAGGTCTGGTACACAACATTGCATACATGATAGAACCTATGGCCGAGGCATAGGGAATGACTTTCATTTTCTCTCTATCTTCTGAAGTGGTTGGGCATTGAGTCTTGACTCAACTTTACACCTTGTAACACAGGCAAGAACCCTTTCTTTGACTAGTCTATTTTGAACTTCTTCAAAACTTTATCAAGGTATGTACTTTGTGAAAGTCCAATTAAGTGTCTTGATCTATCTCTATATCTCTTGATGCCCAATATATAAGAAGCTTCACTGAGGTCTTTCATTGAAAAATTCTTATTCAAGTATCCTTCTATGCTATCCAGAAATTATGTATTATTTCCAATCAATAATATGTCATCCACATATAATATTAGAAATGCTACAGAGCTCCCTCTCACTTTCTTGTAAACACATGCTTCTCCAAGAGTCTGTATAAAACCATATGCTTTGATCACACTATCAAAGCGTATATTCCAACTCCGAGAGGCTTGCACCAGTCCATAAATGGATCGCTAGATCCTGCACACTTTGTTAGCACCTTTAGGATCAACAAAACCATCTGGTTGCATCATATACAACTCTTCTTTAAGATATCCATTAAGGAATGCATTTTTGACATCCATCTGCCAAATATCATAATCATAAAATGCAGCAATTTGCTAACATGGTTCGGACAGACTTAAGCATCACTACGGGTGAGAAGGTCTCATAGTGGTCAACTCCTTGAACTTGTTGAAAACCTTTCGCAATGAGTTGAGCTTTGTAGACAGTAACATTACCATTAGCGCCAGTCTTCTTCTTGAATATCCATTTATTCTCTGTGGCTTGCCGGTCATCGAGAAAGTCAACCAAAGTCCACATGTTCTCATACATGGATCCCATCTCAAATTTCATGGACTCAAGCCATTTCATGGAATCTGGGCTCATCACTGCTTCCTCATAGTTCGTAGGTTCGTCATGGTCAAGTAACATGACCTCCAGAATAGGATTACCATACCACTCTGGTGCGGACCGTACTCTGGCTGATCTGCAAGGTTTGGTAGTAACTTGATCTGAAGTTTCATGATCATCATCATTAGCTTCCTCACTAATTGGTGCAGGAATCACTGGAACCGATTTATGTGAACTAGTTTACAATTTGGGAGAAGGTACAATTACCTCATCAAGTTAAACTTTCCTCCCACTCAATTCTTTCGAGAGAAACTCCTTCTCTAGAAAGGATCCATTCTTAGCAACGAATATCTTGATTTCGGATCTGTGATAGAAGGTGTACCCAACAGTTTCCTTTGGGTATCCTATGAAGACACATTTCTCCGGTTTGGGTCTGAGCTTATCAGGTTGAAGCTTTTTCACATAAGCATCGCAAACCCAAACTTTACGAAACGACAGCTTTGGTTTCTTGCCAATCCACAGTTCATATGGTGTCGTCTCAACGGATTTAGATGGTGCCCTATTTAACGTGAATGCAGTCGTCTCTGAAGCATAACCCCAAAACGATAGTGGTAAATCAGTAGGAGACATCATAGATTGCACCATATCTAATAAAGTATGGTTACGACGTTCGGACACACCAGTACATTGTGGTGTTTCAGGTGGCGTGAGTTGCGAAACTATTCCACATTGTTTCAAATGAAGACCAAACTCATAACTCAAATATTCACCTCCACGATCAGATCATAGAAACTTTGTTTCTTGTTCCGATGATTTTCCACTTCACTCTAAAATTCCTTGAACTTTTCAAATGTTTTAGACTTATGTTTCATGAAGTAGATATACGCATATCTGCTCAAATCATCTGTGAAGGTCAGAAAATAACGATACTCACCGTGAGCCTCAACACTCATCGGACCGCATACAACAATATGTATTATTTCCAATAAGTCATTTGCTCGCTCCATTGTTCCGGAGAACGGAGTCATAGTCATCTTGCCCATGAGGCATGGTTCGCAAGCATGAAGTGATTCATATTCAAGTGATTCCAAAAGCCCATCAGCATGGAGTTTCTTCATGTGCTTTACACCAATATGACCTAAACGACAGTGCCACAAATAAGTTGCACTATCATTATTAACTTTGCATCTTTTGACTTCAATATTATGAATATGTGTATCACTACAATCGAGATTCAACAAAAATAGACCACTCATCAAGGGTGCATGACCATAAAGATATTACTAATATAAATAGAACAACCATTATTCTCTGATTTAAATGAATAACTGTCTCGCATCAAACAAGATCCAGATATAATGTTCATGCTCAACGCTGGCACCAAATAACAATTATTCGGGTCTAAAACTAATCTCGAAGATAGATGTAGAGGTAGCATGCCGATGGCGATCACATCGACTTTGGATCCATTTCCCACGCGCATCGTCACCTCGTCCTTAGCCAATCTTCGTTTAATCCGTAGCCCCTGTTTCGAGTTGCAAATATGAGCAACAAAACCAGTATCAAATACCCATGCGCTATTACGAGCATTAGTAAGGTACACATCAATAACATGTATATCAAATATACCTTTCAGTTTGCCATCCTTCTTATCCGCCAAATTCTTGGGACTGTTCCGCTTCCAGTGACCAGTCAATTTGCAGTAGAAGCACCCAGTTTCAGGCTTAGGTCCAGACTTGGTGTTCTTCCCTTGAGCAGCAACTTTCTTGCTATTCTTCTTGAAGTTCCCCTTCTTCCCTTTGCCGTTTTTCTTGAAACTAGTGGTCTTGTTAACCATCAACACTTGATGCTCCTTCTTGATTTCTACCTCTGAAGCCTTTAGCATTGCGAAGAGCTCGGGAATAGTCTTCTCCATCCCTTGCATATTATAGTTCATCAAGAAGCCTTTATAGCTTGCACTACCAAAAAAAGACACATCCATAACATTTTGGGCCGAACGATTTTTTTTCCTGCCATGCTTATGACACTTCTATGACGATAATTGTGACAAAACCCGGTATCATCATAGATGTGGTGGGCTCCTACTTCTATGACAAAAAATGGGCCTTTCGTCCTGGGCGAGCTGGAGACGCAGTTGCATGACATTCTTTGGGCCGTCCATGATGGAAAAAACCATGGTAGAAGCGAGGGCGAGGAAAATATTGGGGACTTCCCGGTTACGGTGGGTGGTCGGGGGCTGAGCGATGCGCATTTCTCTCGTACACCAACGCACGTGGGTGCGAGGTGTTGGGCTCTAACTGAACCCGAGCGAGGCGTTGGGCTCTAACTGAACCCGAGCGATTGCACTGCAGGCTTCGCGTTATTGAACCCGAGCAATCGATCGATGGCTGTTAACTGAACCCGTTCGAGCGATTCCTTTGCTACTGCTGCTAACTGAAGCCGATCGATGCTGCCTCTGGATAAACAGTGAGCGTTGTTGGGGGGGTTTGGATGAACAGTTCCCGGTGGGGGGTTGGATGAAAAGGACTCCATGGTAGTAGAGGCCGTTGCCACTGGATGAACATGACCCCGATCGATCGAGCCGGTTGGAGGGCGGATGAATAGGACCCCGTGGAGGGCTGAATGAATAGGACGACCACGTGAAGAGTTGGTTGAACCGTAGCCGATGGAGGGCTGGATGAATAGTAGCCCATGGAGGGGTGGTTGAACAGGACCCCGTGGAGAGGGCTAGTTGAACAGTAGCCGGTGGAGGAGCGCGCGGTGGAGGCTGGATGAACAGGAGCCCATGGATGAACAGTCGCAGGTGGGGGCTGGAGGAGGTCGACGGTGGATGAACAGTAGCCCGTGGAGGCAGCCGACGGTGGAGTTGAATAGTATCCTGTGGAGTCCCGTTTTGCGGTACGCCACACCCCTCCCGATGAACAGGACCCCTGTTTCGACCGTAGCGCTCCAACACAAGTCCGTTTCCTCCGTTTTGCGGTACGCCACACCCCTCCCGATCAACAGGACCCCATTTCAACCGTAGGAGGTCCAAGAGAAGACCGTTTCCTCTGTTTTATGGTACGCTAGACCCCTCACGATGAACAGGATCCCATTTTGACCGTGGTCGGTCGAACACAAGGTCGTTTCCTCCGTTCTGCAGTACGCTAAGCCTCGTTTCCATCGGATGTCTCGTCCAAGCTGGTTGGCTCCCGATGAACACGATGATGCATTCCATTCCAACCCAGCCGGTTGGCTCCCCATGAACATGATGAAGATGCAATTTCTCCGTTCCGACCCAGCCATGTACATGAGACCTGGCCGTACGTATGCGCGAGTAGGCGTTCGAGACCCTGCCCGTATGTACGTACGTGGCCGTATTTTATTTCTTGCACCCTGGCTGTACGTATGTGTACATGCTACGTGCACGCCTCTACTGCGACACGTGCCCTTCCTTACTCGGCCATGGTTCATTGCTTCAGCCTACAGACAGACCGATCGACCAGTATGAACGTACACGTTCGCGACCAGAATGACAACACTACGTACGCTTCGACCAGGTGGGTCCAGACTGCCACACACTTCCTTGCATGCGAAGATGTAGCTGGTAGGTGCCAGCAGTCAGGGGGAAACATTTTTTCGCGAAATACGGTTGCCCGTCTGGTGGGTCCCTGCTGTCAAGTGGAGGAATCATTATTTTGTGTGTAATAAGGAGGCACTTCCTTGCTGCGCCGTGGACCCAGCTGTCAGCCTCTCCACGTATAGTACTCTTTCGACGGAAGTTGTTCCTTGACCACGTTGACCACGCTGCGCCGAGAGCACCAGGGCGGTGGATGATGGCGAGGCTTAGGAAGGGACGAAGCAGAGCCAGGGAAGACGCGACAGTGGATGCCCACGCGCAGAGGAGTACGAGGGTTCACTGGTTCAGCTGCGGTATGAGGTTGCCGTCGCCGCAGAATAATAGGGGGTGTGGGTGAGTAGAGGGATGGCCTGGCTAGCGGTGGGAGTAGTAGGGATGGTGAGGCCTCTGCGGTGATAACCCACAAGTATAGGGGATCGCAACAGTTTTCGAGGGTAGAGTATTCAACCAAAATTTATTGATTCGGCACAAGGGGAGCCAAAGAATATTCTCAAGTATTAGCAGCTGAGTTGTCAATTCAACCACACCTGGATAACTTAGTATCTGCAGCAAAATATTTAGTATCAAAGTAATATGGAAGTAACGGTATTGGTGGCAAAAGTAATAGTGATAGTTTTGTAGTGATTATAAAAGTGGCAACGGAAAAGTAAATAAGCGAAGAACAATATGTGAAAAGCTCATAGGCATTGGATCGGTGATCGAGAATTATGCCGGATGCGATCATTCATGCAACAGTTATAACATAGGGTGACACAGAACTAGCTCCCACTCATTAATGTAATGTAGGCATGTATTCCGAATATATTCATACATGCTTATGGAAAAGAACTTGCATGACATCTTTTGTCCTACCCTCCCGTGGCGGCGGGGTTCTAATGGAAACTAAGGGATATTAAGGCCTCCTTTTAATAGAGTACCAGACCAAAGCATTAACACTTAGTGAATACATGAACTCCTCAAACTATGGTCATCACCGGGAGTGGTCCCGATTATTGTCACTTCGGGGTTGCCGGATCATAACATATAGTAGTTGACTATAGACTTGCAAGATAGGATCAAGAACTCACATATATTCACGAAAACATAATAGGTTCAGATCTGAAATCATGGCACTCGGGCCCTAGTGAAAAGCATTTGTCATAGCAAAGTCATAGCAACATCAATCTCAGGGATCAAACCCTAACAAAACTAACTCGATTACATGATAAATCTCATCCAACCCATCACCGTCTAGCAAGCCTACAATGGAATTACTCACGCACGGCGGTGAGCATCATGAAATTGGTGATGGAGGAAGGTTGATGATGACGATGGCGACGTATTCCCCTTTCCGGAGCCCCGAACGGACTCCAGATCGGCCCTCCCGAGAGAGATTAGGGCTTGGCGGCGGCTCCGTATCATAAAACGCGATGAATCCTTCTCTCTGATTTTTTTCTCCCCAAACGTGAATATATAGAGTTGGAGTTGAGGTCGATGGAGCTCCAGGGGGCCCACGAGGCAGGGGGCATGCCCAGGGGGGGTAGGCGCGCCCCACCCTTGTGGATAGGTGTGGGCCCCCCTGGCCTTGATTCTTTCGCCAGTATTTTTTATTAATTCCAAAAATAATCTCCGTTGATTTTTATGGTTATTCCGAGGACTTTTATTTCTGCACAAAAATAACACCATGGCAATTCTGCTGAAAACAGCATCAGTCCGGGTTCGTTCCATTCAAATCATACAAGTTAGAGTCCAAAACAAGGGCAAAAGTGTTTGGAAAAGTAGATATGTTGGAAACGTATCAACTCCCCCAAACTTAAACCTTTGCTTGTCCTCAAGCAATTCAGTTGATAGACTGAAAGTGATAAAGAAAAACTTTTACAAACTCTGTTTGCTCTTGTTGTTGTAAATATGTAAAGCCAGCGTTCAAGTTTTCAGCAAAGATTATGAACTAAGCATATTCACAATAACATTTAGGCCTCATGTTTACTCATGTCAATGGCATAATCAACTAACGAGCAATAATAATAAATCTCGGATGACAACACTTTCTCAAAACAATCATAATATGATATAACAAGATGGTATCTCGCTAGCCCTTTCTGAGACCGCAAAACATAAATGCAGAGCACCTTTAAATATCAAGGACTGACTAAACATTGTAATTCATGGTAAAAGAGATCCAGTCATAGTCATACCCAATATAAACTAATAGTAATGGATGCAAATGACAGCGGTGCTATCCAGCTGGTGCCTTTTAATAAGAGGGTGATGACTCAACGTAAAAGTAAATAGATAGTCCCTTCGCAGAGGGAAGCAAGGATTTGTAGAGGTGCCAGAGCTCGATTTTGAAATATAGATGAATAATATTTTGAGTGGCATACTTTCATTGTCAACATAACAACCGAGAGATCTCGATATCTTCCATGCTACTCACATTATAGGCGGTTCCCAAACAGAATGGTAAAGTTTATACTCCCCCTCCACCAACAAGCATCAAACCATGGCTTGTTCGAAACAACGAGTGCCTCCAACTAACAAGAGTCTCGGGGGAGTTTCGTTTGCAATTATTTTGATTTGATTTGCATAAAGCATGGGACTGGGCATCCCGGTGACCAGCCATTTTCTCGTGAGTGAGGAGCGGAGTCCACTCCTCTTGAGAATAACCCGCCTAGCATGGAAGATACAGACAACCCTAGTTGATACATGAGCTATTCGAGCATACAAAACAGAATTTCATTTGAAGGTTTAGAGTTTGGCACATACAAATTTACTTGGAACGGCAGGTAGATACCGCATATAGGAAGGTATACTGGACACATATGGAATAACTTTGGGGTTTATGGAAGTGGATGCACAAGCAGTAGTCCCGCTTAGTAAAAGTGAAGGGTAGAAAAAGACTGGGGAGCAACCAACTAGAGAGCGACAACAGCCATGAACATACATTAAAATTAATAAACATTGAGTGCAAGCATGAGCAGGATATAATCCACCATGAACATAAATATCGTGAAGGCTATGTTGATTTTGTTTCAACAACATGTGTGAACATGTGCCAAGTCAAGTCACTTGAATCATTCAAAGGAGGATACCACCCTATCATACCACATCACAACCATTTTAATAGCAAGTTGGCACGCAAGGTAAACCATTATAAACTCCTAGCTAATTAAGCATGGCATAAGCAACTATAATCTCTAATTGTCATTGCAAACATGTTTATTCATAATAGGCTGAATCAGGAACGATGAACTAATCATATTTACAAAAACAAGAGAGGTCGAGTTCATACCAGCTTCTCTCATCTCAATCAGTCCATCATATATCATCATAATTGCCTTTCACTTGCACGACCGAACGATGTGAATAATAATAATAATAATAATAATAATAATAATAATAATAGTGCACGTGCATTGGACTAAGCTGGAATCTGTAGGCATTCAATAAACAAGAGAAGACAAGGCAATATGGGCTCTTGGATAAATCAACAATAATGCATATAAGAGCCACTTCAACATTTTCATTAAGGTCTTCTCCTCTCGACCCCCAAAGAAAAGAAAAGAAAAGAAATAAAACTATTTACACGGAAAAGCTCCCAACAAGCAAAAGAAGAACGAGAAATGTTTTTGGGTTTTCTTTTAATTACTACTACCACAAGCAAGGAAAGTAAACTAGCTAAACGCTACAACTATTTTTTTTTTTGATTTTCTTAAGGTTTATCAAACACGCAAGAAGAAAGCATAAAAAGGAAAATAAACTAGCATGGATATTACAATGAAAAAGTATGAGCACCGACAACTAGAATGAGTGTGTGAACATGAATGTAATGTCGGTGAGAAATACGTACTCCCCCAAGCTTAGGCTTTTGGCCTAAGTTGGTCTATCGCCATGGCTGGCCTGGCGGATATGCAAAGTTATAGTTAGGGTCGTACTGAGAAGCAGCAACTATTGCCTCATGAGCTGCCGCTTGGAGGTGAGCTGTCTCCGTCCTCCTCTTATACTCATTCGCCTCCTCCCTGGTTATAGTAAATCTCCCTTTTGTCTAAAAGTCAAAGAAAGCAGGAGCATGGAGAGCAATATGGAAAATGCGACGCCTGTCAAACATTAGTCGATACTGGAGAGGTTGTTCGTTCCTCTCAACAATCTGATGGCGAACCATAGCCTCATATCCTACATAAGTGGGAGGCAATTCCATATCATCTTCATGTATGGGTATCTCAAGAAAACTAGCCACACAGGTTGCATAAATTCCCCCAAAAAAGTCTCCACTTAAAGCATTATTATGCAACCTCCGTGCAACAATAGCTCCCAAGTTATATTGTTTATCTCCTAAAACAACACTTCTAAGAACACTAAGATCAGGGACACACATGTGATATGCTTCATCCTTACCACTTATGCACCTACCTATGAAGAGAGCAAAATAATGTATAGCAGGAAAATGAATGCTCCCTATGGTAGCTTGTGTTACATCTCTAGACTCCCCCACTCTAATACTAGCAAGAAAATCTCTAAACTCAGATTTGCAAGGTTCACTCATACTACCTCATTGTGGAAGTTTGCAAGCAATACTAAAATCCTCTAAGTCCATAGTGTAAGATTGGCCATAGATATCAAATAGGACAGTGTGAGAATTACGTGAAGATGAAAATTCGAACCTTCTCACAAAGGAATCAGTTAGGTGATAGTATTGAGGGCACTTATCTTGCATGAAGCTCTCGAGTTCTACATTACGCACATATGCATCAAATTCCTCTTTAATTCCTGCTTGGACCATGAAATCGTTTGATGGCCATTCACAAGGCCGCACATGAGCGTCCCTCGGTGGTTCATTGTCCGCATGGCGTATTGCGGGCCTTGGTCCTTGCTTCCTTGAAGAACCACCTTGATACATTTTCCATATTTCTTCCTCTGAAAAATTTCTGAAACTTTTAGTAACTTCAAATAAAGGTGAACCAAACTCAACAAAATTGATAGCAACTACTCCCACAAGTGCCTAGAGACTATATCATGCATTAGAACTACTTGGGACCATATAAATTTTACATGCAAGCTCAAGAACAGCTTCACCTAGGCAGCAAAAATTTGCAATGAATAAAGCAGTAGAACAAAAACTAATTGGACCATTGCAGGAGTCACAAACCGAAGAATAATCCCCCAAAGCAGTTTTGTGAGTGGAGCTTTGAGCAAGGAGATCGAAAATCGCAGCAAAATGAGCTGGAACTCTTGCTTGAGTTGCTTGGTGATTTTTTTGGGAGGAAGGAGTGTGTGGTGGCTGGAATAAGTGGAGGGGAGCCACCATGGGCCCACGAGGCAGGGGGCACACCCTGGACCCTCGTGGCCAGGTGCTTGCTCCCCTGATGTGTTCTCAATGCCAGATATTCTCAAATATTCTAGAAGAAAAAATCATATTTCATTTTCGGGGCATTTGGAGAACTTTTATTTTTGGGGTATTTTTTATTTCACGGATAAATCACAAACAGACAGAAAATACTATTTTTGCTTTATTTAATCTAAATAACAGAAAGTAACACTACGTTACCTCAACGGGGATATGCACATCCCACAATAAGAATATCATATCTCTTCCTGACAGTAGGGAGAGGAAATTCAAAACCACCAATAACAATCAATGGAATTTTTCCAATAGAGTTTATACTGTGGACTTGAGGTTGTTTCCTCAGAAAGTGTACCGTATGCTCATTTCCATTAACATGAAAAGTGACATTGCCTTTATTGCAATCAATAACAGCCCCTGTAGTATTCAAAAGGGGTCTTCCAAGAATAATAGACATACTATCGTCCTCGGGAATATCAAGAATAACAAAGTCCGTTAAAATAGTAACGTTTGCAACTACAACAGGCACATCCTCACAAATGCCGACAGGTATAGCAGTTGATTTATCGGCCATTTGCAAAGATATTTCAGTAGGTGTGAACTTATTCAAATCAAGTATACGATATAAAGAGAGAGGCATAACACTAACACCGGCTCCAAGATCACATAAAGCAGTTCTAACATAGTTTCTTTTAATGGAGCATGGTATAGTTGGTACTCCTGGATCTCCAAGTTTCTTAGGTATTCCACCCTTAAAAGTATAATTAGCAAGCATGGTGGAAATTTCAGCTTCTGGTATCTTTCTCTTATTAGTAATAATATCCTTCATATACTTAGCATAAGGATTCATTTTAAGCATATCAGTCAAACGCATACGCAAGAACATAGGCCTAATCATTTCAGCAAAGCGCTCAAAATCCTCATCATCCTTTTTCTTGAATGGTTTAGGAGGAAAAGACATGAGTTTCTGAACCCATGGTTCTCTTTCTTTACCGTGCTTCCTAGCAACAAAGTCTCTCTTATCATAACATTGATTCTTTGATTGTGGGTTATCAAGATCAACAACAGGTTCAATCTCTGCATCATTTTCATTGCTAGGTTGAGCATCAACATTAACATCATCATTAACATTATCACTAGGTTCATGTTCATCACCAGATTGTGTTTCAGCATTAGAAATGGAAGTATCATTGGGATTCTCAGGTGTGTCAGCAACAGGTTCACTAGAAGCATGCAAAGTCCTATCATTTTTCTTTTTCTTCTTTTTAGAAGGACTAGGTGCATCTACATTAGTTCTCTGAGAATCCTGCTCAATTCTCTTAGGGTGACCTTCAGGATACAAAGGTTCCTGAGTCACTTTACCCCCTCTAGTTGCAACTCTAACAGCAAAGTCATTATTCTTATTATTCAATTCATTGAGCAGATCATTCTAAGCTTTAAGTACTCTAACAGCAAAGTTATCAAATTCATCCATACATTGGCTAGCAAACTTAGCAGGAGGGATTTCAGCTTTATCATATCTACAGAGAGAGTTTACCTTTACTCCCTGTGTCGGGTTATCAAGACCGTGTGTTTCTTCAATAAGTGATGAATTAAGACCATGTATTTCTTCAATAGGAGGTAAATTCTTAACATCTTCAGCTTTTATACCTTTTTCTTTCATAGATTTCTTTGCCTCTTGCATATCCTCAGGACTGAGAAACAGAACACCCCCTTTCTTCAGAGTTGGCTTAGGAATTGGTTCAGGAAGTGTCCAATTATTTTCATTGGTCAACATATTATTCAAGAGAATTTCAGCTTGATCAACAGTTCTTTCCCTGAAAACACAACCAGCACAACTATCCAGGTGGTCTCTGGAAGCATCGGTTAGTCCATGATAAAAAATATCAAGTATTTCATTTTTCTTGAGAGGATGATCAGGCAAATCATTAAGTAATTGGAGAAGCCTCCCCCAAGATTGTGGGAGACTCTCTTCTTCAATTTGCACAAAATTATATATTTCCCTTAAAGCAGCTTGTTTCTTATGAGCGGGGGAATATTTAGCAGAGAAGTAGTACATCGTATCCTGGGGACTACACACAGAACCAGGATCAAGAGAATTAAACCATATCTTAGCATCACCCTTTAATGAGAACGGAAATAATTTAAGGATATAGTAGTACCGAGTTTTCTCATCATTAGTGAACAGGGTGGCTATATCGATTAATTTAGTAAGATGTGCCACAACAGTTTCAGATTCATAGCCTTAAAAAGGATCAGATTCAACCAAAGCAATTATCTCAGGATCGATAGAGAAATCATAATCCTTATCAGTAACAAGAGATAGGTGAAGTAGCATAAGCAGATCATATTTCATTCTAGCATTCAGAGATTTTTCTTTCAGCTTAGCTAATAATTTGTTAAGATCACTTCTATCATTGCAAGCAAGAAAGTCTCTAGCAGTTTCTTCATCCATAACATAACCCTCAGGCACAATAGGCAATTCATATCTAGGGGGAGAATCTTCATCATCACTTTCATCAATATTATCAGTTTCAATAATTTCATTCTCTCTAGCCCTAGCAAGTTGTTCCTCAAGAAATTCACCAAGTGGCACAGTAGTATCAAGCATAGAAGTAGTTTCACCATAAGTATCATGCATAGTAGAAGTGGCGTCATCAATAACATGCAACATATCAGAATTAATAGTAGAAGCAGGTTTAAGTGTCGCAAACTTACTCAAAACAGAAGGTGAATCAAGTGCACAGCTAGATGGCAGTTCCTTACCTCCCCTCGTAGTTTAGGGAAAAATCTTAGTTTTTTCGTCTTTCAAGTTCCTCATAGTGACCAACAGATATAAATCCCAAGTGACTCAAAGAATAGAGCTATGCTCCCCGGCAACGGCGCTAGAAAATAGTCTTGATAACCCACAAGTATAGGGGATCACAACAGTTTTTGAGGGTAGAGTATTCAACCCAAATTTATTGATTCGACACAAGCGGAGCCAAAGAATATTCTCAAGTATTAGCAGTTGAGTTGTCAATTCAACCACACCTGGATAACTTAGTATCTGCAGCAAAGTATTTAGTAGCAAAGTAATATGGAAGTAACGGTAACGGTGGCAAAAGTAACAGTGATAGTTTTGTAGTGATTGTAACAGTGGCAACAGAAAAGTAAATAAGCAAAGAACAATATGTGAAAAGCTCATAGGCACTGGATCGGTGATGGAGAATTATTCCGGAGGCGATCATTCATGCAACAGTTATAACATAGGGTGACACAGAACTAGCTCCAATTCATCAATGTAATATAGGCATGTATTCCGAATATAGTCATACGTGCTTATGGAAAAGAACTTGCATGACATCTTTTGTCCTATCGTCCCGTGGCAGCGGGGTCCTAATGGAAACTAAGGGATATTAAGGCCTCCTTTTAATAGAGTACCACCCTCGTGGACAGGGTGTGGGCCCCCTGGCCTTGATTCTTTCTCCAGTATTTTTTATTAATTTCAAAAATAATATCCGTTGATTTTTTCAGGTCATTCCGAGGACTTTTATTTCTGCACAAAAATAACACCATGGCAATTCTACTGAAAACAGCGTCATTCCGTGTTAGTTCCATTCAAATCATACAAGTTAGAGTCCAAAACAAGGGAAAAAGTGTTTGGAAAAGTGGATACGTTGGAGACGTATCACGCGGCAACACAGCCGGCCACGGGTGGCAGGAGCACGCGACACGACCGGCGCTGCTTTGGGCGCCTCGAGCAAGAAGACCAGAGGTTGAAGAAGCACAACGGCCGTTGGATGGACATCAGACAGTCACTGCAGCTCGAGTCGTTTATGTTGACTAAGTTCACAAAGCCCTTGGTACGCGTTAAGTTAGTAGGCCCACATGCCAGCCTCCAAAATGGTGCGCCCCAGATGTCATGGGGGGAATCATTTTTTGGGCGGCTGAAGCTAGAATATCCGAGATTGAAGAAGAAGCACGACATCCGTTGGATGGACATCCAATGGCCACTGCTGCTAGAACCGTGTGTTGACTTTAAGTTGACAAAGCCTTGCATACGCGTCAACTTAGTTTTTGTTTTTTAGGGGACTGATACATCTCCAACGTATCTATAATTTTTGATTGCTCCATGCTATATAATCTACTGTTTTGGACTATATTGGGATTTATTTTCCACTTTTATATTATTTTTGGAACTAACCTATTAACCGGAGGTCCAACCCAGAATTGTTGTTCTTTTGCCTATTTTAGTGTTTCGAAGAAACGGAATATCAAATGGAGTCCAAACGGAATGAAACCTTCGGGAACGTGATTTTCTCAACACATAAGATCCAGGAGACTTGGATCCTCCGTCAAGAAAGGAGGGAGGCGGTCACGAGGGTGGAGGGCGCGCCCCTGCCTCGTGGGCCCCCCTTTGCTCCACCGACGTACTCCTTCCTCCTATATATACCTACGAACCCCCAAACGATCAGATATGGAGCCAAAAACCTAATTCCACCGCCGCAACCTTCTGTACCCACGAGATCCCATCTTGGGGCCTGTTCCGGAGCTCCGCCGGATGGAGCAATCACCACGGAGGGCTTCTACATCATCATAGCCCCTCCGATTAAGTGTGAGTAGTTTACCTCAGACCTTCGGGTCCATAGTTAGTAGCTAGATGGCTTCTTCTCTCTTTTTGGATCTCTATACAATGTTCTCCCCCTCTCTCGTGGAGATCTATTCGATGTAATCTTCTTTTTGCGGTGTGTTTGTTGAGACCGATGAATTGTGGGTTTATGATCAAGTCTATCTATGAACAATATTTGAATCTTCTCTGAATTCTTTTATGTATGATTGGTTATCTTTGCAAGTCTCTTCGAATTATCAGTTTGGTTTGGCCTACTAGATTGGTTTTTCTTACAATGGGAGAAGTGCTTATCTTTGGGTTCAATCTTGCGGTGTCCTTTCCCAGTGACAGCAGGGGTAGCAAGGCACGTATTGTATTGTTGCCATCGAGGATAACAAGATGGGTTTTTTATCATATTGCATGAAACTATCCCTCTACATCATGTCATCTTGCTTAAGGCGTTACTCTGTTTTTAACTTAATACTCTAGATGCATGCTGGATAGCGGTCGATGAGTGGAGTAATAGTAGTAGATGCAGGCAGGAGTCGGTCTACTTGTCTCGGACATGATGCCTATATACATGATCATACCTAGATATTCTCATAACTATGCTCAATTCTGTCAATTGCTCAACAGTAATTTGTTCACCCACCGTGGAATACTTATGCTCTTGGGAGAAGCCACTAGTGAAACCTATGGCCCCCGGGTCTATTCTTATCATATCAATCTCCAATCACTTTATTATTGCTTTGCTTTTTTACTTTGCCTTTTTATTTCACGTCGCATCTCTATATCAAAAAATACCAAAAATATTATCTATCATCTCTATCAGATCTCACCCCCGTAAGTGACCGTGAAGGGATTGACAACCCCTAATCGCATTGGTTGCGTTGAGATATTTGTTTTGTGTAGGTACGAGGGACTCACGCGTAGCCTCCTACTGGATAGATACCTTGGTTCTCAAAAACTGAGGGAAATACTTACTCTACTCTGTTGCATCACCCTTTCCTCTTCAAGGAAATCCAACGCAGTGCTCAAGAGGTAGCAGGGACCGTCAACTTAGTAGTCCCACAAGTGTGTGGCAGAGAACATATAGCCCATTTGCCATTTGTAAGAATGTACAACCCATTTTCGAATTCTAATGGAATTTACTACAACCCATTTACAGTTTGTCAAAAGTACAACCCATTTTCTAGCTAGGACAACAATTAATAATTTCAACCAACCGTTCAAAACAGATTCAATAAAATTTCCCACATTTTGATGGGATCTGAAATATTTTTATCCCGAAATTTCTAGTGAGATTAAATACTATTTTGATATAAATTTGTATTACATAAAAATCCAATGAAACATTGCGCGCGCAACAATTAATGAAATTGAAATTTTCAAAATCCAAAAATAATATTTTATAAACTAATTACATGTTGGTTGCATTTTTTATAGTTACTGCCCAGTTTTTATAATTACATCCCATTTATTATTTCTTAAATCCCATTTTCTTGTTAAACCTAATGCATCCCTCCTAGGAAAGATTTGCAGCCCAGCGGGGCGGAGAATAACAAGTTGACCTTGCCTGGGTATTCCTCAAAAAAAAAGTATAGCTGGGCTAGCCATTTTCAGCTTGAAAAAAATTAATATCTGGGCTGGATATCTGGCCTGGGCTAGACGGGCCATAGCCCGCCCAGTTAATATCCTGCTCTCCTCTGAACAACAATGAAAACATCGCTCAAGAAAAACTCTACACTGCTCACACCTCAAAAACACAAATACTGCTCGAGCTGCTTGGTCCCAGCTGTCGGCCGCTCCTTGTGCAATTCTCTCGTTTATTGACTACATAGGTTGGTAATGGTGTGGGACCATGATGTCAGGAAACCAGGAGGAAGCAAATAAAATATAGTTGTACATGATAAGGAGGCACTTGCGTACGTACGACTATATATGGCCCTAGTGGGCCCCTACTACCATCCAGCCAATATAAAGTCATCTCCTGAATCCTAATGTTCGTTGACCATGTTGACAATGCTCGGTGCCATGACTAGCACAACAACTCAAAGGACGACAGAGAGGGCCTCGCGGGCCCTACGGATGGTCTGATACAACGCCCGCTACTCATTCAGGAAGCCAGGATCATCGGACACCTATGAGCACCTTCGAGAGACTGAGACAACATGAAACGGTAAGGCCGCGCTTGGGAGCTCTGGTTTATTTCACACATGTATTAAGATACAAGTGTAATTTACTCGTCAACGGAAACAACGCGTAAAATACAGGCGTAATGAAACCGAGGGCCCGAGGTCTGTAACGAAAACTAGTGTGTTACGCGTGTAATTTGAGAGACTAGTGTATATTTTACTAGTCGAAATCGACCAGCCAAGCGATTCGCCCGAGACCATCTGCTTTTATTTACAAGCGTCATGGGGTTGTCACGGCCGATGTCCTAGTGTGAGGACTTAGTCGTGGAGCCATCACAACGAGATTAGTTTAAAGCGGTTAAACGGGACAAAGTACTCAAGGAGTTTATACTGGTTCGGCCCCTTGCGGTGAAGATAAAGGCCTAATCCAGTTGAGGTGGTATTGCTTATGTCTCGATTACCACGGAGCGAATATGCTTGACCTAGCTTTCGATCTCTGGCGTTTCTTGCCCTAACTGGCCGCCGGGTCGTCCCTTTATATACTCAGGTTGACGCCCGGTGGCTTACAGAGTCCCGGCCGGCTCATAAACGTGTCCGGCCTGGTGACATAATTACAATTGCCTTATAATACAAGTCATACACATATGGCGGTTTACACCTATGGGTCTTAAGCCGCCTTTGGGCCTTGGGCCCTTCATAAGTTATCCTCATGAACCGCCATCTTTGATTCTTCATGGGCTTTGTCTTATGAGTCACCATGGGTATAACCCGGCCCCTCCTGGGTGGGTTAACTCAATAGCTATATCCCCAACAACAAGCGTCAATTTTACAAGCGGTTTTGGTTGGAAAACGACGATTCAATCAACGCCTAAGATGATGAGTTGGTCGGAAGATGATATGGTTTCACCTCTAACCTACCTGAGTTGTCGTATAGGCTATGAATGAAACATAAGACAATGAACTTCTTAAGCACAGAAACAACAGTAGAGGATGATCTTCATAACATGCAAATCACATCCATTAGCTCAACATGCAAAACAATATGAAGCATTATTCTCAGGAGGCACGGTGAACAGCTCGTGATGCCACATGCCACAGCATTCCAAGCTCAACTTTGCAATCAAACTCACAAGGCCTGGCATTACATAGACACCATTCAGAACAAACTCTTAAAATACCTTACATAAGTCAACATTCATGTGACTGCATCTCACCAGAGTAAATATTTCTGAATTGAAGACAGGAATAGGAAAAAACGGTCGATGTTGCTCATAGCAAAGGGCATCCCACTCAAAAATATCAATTGCATATCTTCTCGCTAACATCCATAAGAAAATTTTGACAAGGCTTTCTAATTCCAATATATTAAACTAATTTCTTCTTGCTAACATCAATGATTAAACTTTGACAAGCTTTTCCCATTCAAAATATGTAATGCCTATGATTGTGCGATAGCCCCACGGTGGGCGCCAACTGTCGTGGGGTTGCCACGATAGATGTTCTAGTATGAGGACTTAGTCGTGGAGCCATCACAACGAGATTAGCTTAAAGGGGTTAAACGGGACAAAGGACTCAAGGAGTTTATACTGGTTCAGTCCCTTACGGTGAAGGTAAAGGCCTAATCCAGTTGAGGTGGTATTTCTTATGTCTCGATTACCAGGGAGCGAATATGCTTGACCTAGCTTTCGATCTTTGGTGTTTCTTGCCCTAACTCGCCGCCGGTTCGTCCCTTTATATACTCAGGTTGATGCCCGGTGGCTTACAGAGTCCCGGCCGGCTCATAAACGTGTCCGTCCGGTGACTTGATTACAACTGCCTTAATATACAAGTCATACACATATGGCGGTTTACACCTACGGGTCTTAAGCCGCCTTTGGGCCTTGGGCCCTCCATAAGTTATCCTCATGAACTGCCATCATTGATTCTTCATGGGCTTTGTCTTATGAGTCGCCATGGATATAACCCGGCCCCTCCTGGGCGGGTTAACCCAATAGCTATATCCCCAACATTAGGCCCCAGGTTGATTTGAACTTGTTTACATCAATCTCCAAAACTTAGAAAATTCCTTCTTCATTACCTTCGGGAGAACTTGTAACTCGCCATGACATCATCCTCTCGGATCAGGGTAACCCGCCGTCACGTCACCTGTCATTAATTTTACACAAAGCCAAAAAAACTAATGTATCTCCTCATTTTTAATGGATCTCTGAAAATCGAGGCGTCTGCACCGTCACATATCTTTTTTGGCCTCCTCGATTCCCATGCTTGTCATTTATCCATTCGCCTTATAAATACGACCAGGGGTCTCTTTCACTTCCCCCCGTGCCTATTCGTCTTGTCTTCTTCCTCACGACGCCCTAGCACATGAGCTCTGCCGCCGTCGTCGACCCTCGCCTCTGCTCCGACAACGGTCGCTGCATCAACCTGTTCGGACCAGATCTCATCCGCGCACCTCTGCCGCTCAACAACCCTGGTTAGTTCTTCTTCTTCCTCTCCTCATAGATCCATTAGGGTTTCAACGAAGTACATCGAAGGTCGTCCTTGTTCTTGGCTGTAGGATTTTTGATTCGCGGCGATCATAGCAATCCCTTTTACTATTAGAATATCTCCTTCGTAGATGAAAATCGATCTGTACCCATGAACTGCTCGAGCACTGATACTTTTAGGTCTGAGTATTTTTGTATTCAACTGAAGTGCGCTAGATCTGAAATTATAGCATCAATCTGTGAAGACTGTTTTTCTGAACACTTAGCCATTTTGCTTCATCCGTAGATCTGCTCTTTCAACATCGGTATAAACGGCTTAACTCAAAAATAGTAACCCGCCAGGTATCATTAGTCCCCTCTTAAGACACCAATAATTATTTGGTTATATTGTGATATCAAGCTCCAGCTTAATACCTAGTCGTGCTCCTTTAACCGTAAGCCGGCTTGACCATGTAACCTTAAACCGACATAATCTTTTTTCAGAAATGGCTAAGACATATACTTCTTGCAATTGGGTCAAATCCCGGATTACCGAGGAAGAACTGAACAATTGTGTCACCACTGGCACCTTAGCCAAAAAGGAGGATATCCACTTGAGAGCTCTTGGTGATGAAGTCCTTCCTCAACCCAAAGATGGTGAAGTGATTGTTTTTACTGATCACTTGGGTCGGGGGTTCAGCCCTCCCAGCTCAATTTTTTTTCGTGATGTGCTTCATTTCCTCCAACTGCACCCTCAAGACATCGGACCCAACTCCATGGCTAACATTTGCTATTTTCAAGTATTCTGCGAAGCCTATCTTCAAGAAGAACCCATGGTTGTCTATTCAGGGAATTCTATTATTTAAACTGCCAAACTGAATTTGTTGATGGGCCATGCCAAGAACTTGGTGGAGTCATTATTCAAAAGAGGAAAGATGTCAGTTTTCCTCATGCCAATCTACATATCCACCCCAAAGATTGGAACCAGACTTGGTTCTATGTTCAAGACACATCCCCGGCTGGTGAAAATCCTCTGCCGGGTTACCGTGAGAACCGGCTTAACAACAACCATCCACTTCCCCAATGTCTTGATGCAAAGGAACGGGCCAAGTATGCACCTGCCTTCTCAATGCTCAGAGCCTTTATGGCCAACGGCTTAACAGGCGTTGATTTTTTCTGGTGTTGGCTGTCTTGGAGTATCTTGCCATTAAGCCATCGCCCTAGCTTAATGTGCGAATATACTGGTGATGTTAAAGATACTCAGCGCCATTTTGATATTCAGTTATCTGAGGCAGAAGTTACCGAAGCCACCAAAAAGTTGCTGAATGAACCTGTAAAAGAGTGCAGCAAAACTGGACTTAGTCCTTTCTGCACTGTCAACAAGCCACCAGCCATAAGAAATCCCAACTCTTACTTAATCCACATTCTTAATATTCTCATATGATCTTTCCAATCTTAACAAGCTGATGATCCATTTTGGAAGAGGAAACCGCAGGATAGGCCGGCCAAAGCACCTCGTGTCAAAACCAAGGCCAACAAGAAACCTTCCAAAAAGAAAACCGCAGAGTCTGCTGAGTTAAACATTGACGATGATGATGATAATCATCAGTCAGAGGTAGAACTTGATTCACTTGGCTCTTTTTTCATATATCTCATTGAAAATGATTGTTATCAGGACGACACAGAGGATAGCCGTGCAGGTGACGCAGAGGTAATTATTCTTTCCTTCGTCTAAGAACCTCTGCCAACACAGAAAAGCCGACAAGCAAGCCCAAAAGTAAGATTTTCTCACCCTCTAGCTCAATTGGATCCAAACTTTCTTTTGAAGAAACAGCAACACGAAGCTTGCCGCACAACCCGGCATAGCGGCAACATGATCACTTCCTCCGGTTTACCAAACACTCCTCTTCGCAAGCGTCGTCCAGAGGTCTTACATATTTTTGACATACTTTACCCCAAGGCGGGTTATTTTCAACAACCTCTTAACCCGTCTGATTCAAACTATCAGGGGACTTATCATTCCTCTTCTAGCGAGTCAACAGGAACACAAATTCCAACTTTCAAGACTGTACCTGGGTAAAACTATTTTCAACTATTCCAATCGTTGTGCTTGATCATCACCTTGACTTCTTTTTATTTCTTGTTTTCAGGGGCCAAGCTAAACCTAGTAAGAAGGCAAAATTGTTGATGATTTGCCACCAAAAAGCCACAACGTTGATCTTGACCCGATGAATGCTAACCCGACTAATACCAATCCGCCGTGCCCTGTCAGAACAGCCAGTCCTGTTAAGCTGGCAGGAAAAGATGATGATGTTACCATTACTGGTCATGGCTTCGCAATCCCGGGTCGTCCTACTTCCTTGTCCACGCACAACACAAAACAAGAAATTTCTGCTGAGCATAAGGGCAAACAGAAGGTAGATTTAGAACACTACACCCAGTTCAACGCCCAAGACATCCATTCTGGCTATTTGAACCGTTTATACACCAGCCGTGACTTTGAAAACGGCTTAGTGAACTTGATAAAGTATCGTTCTGAGGTGAATTCTGCCACTTCCTTTCCTATAAATATACTTCCATTAGCCGCCAAGTTTATTGGACATGATAGAATAGAATGTGTTGTAAACTTCAATGGTTGCATAGATAAAAACTAGTAGCCCCCAAGGGCCGGTTTATAATTTGAATATGAACCAGGACTTATGATAATAGCACTTCAACTCTGCTTATGCAACCACCAAGGGTCGGCTTAATAGATATGTTAAGTCGGGTTCTTTGAGTAATATAAGTGAACATTGCATCCGTAGCCCCCAAGGATCGACTTAACAATTATGTTAAGTCGGGACTTTTTTTGTAGGAATTGCATAATACTATTCATAGTCTTCATAAGCTGGATTACCACCCCTTGTCCGGGTCAACCAATATGTTCATCGTTTGACAAGAGCAGTATGCATTAGCCCCCAAATGCTAAGGACAATACTTGTATTGTGCTTGGGACTTCACAGTATTTGAAGAAGCGATAGACATTAGCCCCCAAGTGCCAAATATAATACTTGTATTGTGGTTGGGACTTTGTATAAATTCATTGCCATATCACAAATTGGTTATCACTTGTAGTCTGAGCTGAACAGTAAAGAATCTCAAATTGCCGACCTTCAAGAAAATATCAAGTCTCAACAAGCAGACACCTCCAAAGCCAAGCATGAAGTGACCAATGCTTTAATAGCGATGGAAAAATTGAAGGAAAGCTTTAAAGCTAAAGAAACAGGCTGGGATACATAAAGGTCAGCCCTGCTGAAGAAAATTGAGGATGTTGAAGCCGCGCTTAAACCGGTGACTGAGGAGTTTTATCCGTCTTAAAGTAGCAGATTAATATTATGTCATCAGCCATCTTTGGTAAGAACATATCCCCCTTCTACTATAAGAATCATATTAGAAACGTCTGACGGCTTACCCATAACTGTATTGACACAGGCTCTCGGAGCGCTAAGTTGGGCTCAGATATGCGCATCCGGCTCAAAGCTGTCTATACTCTTGTAGAGCAGCTATATACTGGTGCCCAATGAACCATCGCTGCTACGATGCATAAGAAAACTCCTTCAACACTTATCCAACACACCTTGAAGCAATTATCAGTGCTGCCTAAGAGAATTGATGACTTAAAATGGGGAGCCGCCAGAGCTGGCGCTTTGACTGCGTTAAGCCGGGCCAAAGCATGGCAGGCCGATCTTGACCCAGAAGATTTGGCCAATGGCTGCCCCAGTGTTAAAGAAGATGGATCGGACTTCAGTGTTGATGACTTCGCAGAAATAGCAAGAGCTATGCGTCCGTTAGCAAGTAAACTAGCTGATGAAACCAGCTTATCCACATACCAGGCGGCTTATGATGCTGACAACAACAAGATTGCTACGCCGGTTCATGAGCCAACAGATCTCATTCCTGCGAATCGTAAGCACACCTTTGCTCCTGACATTGATTCATCAAATCTTATTGACGATCAAGTTGTGTTTAGAGCGTTGACCGGTATCAACTGGGCTACGCCTGACTTCCAGCTAATGGATAGGCAAGGAGTTGAGGATGAAGAAGAGGTGCAAGAAGATCCTAAGGCTTCAACCCACCAACAATCAAAAGCCGGTGTGTTGTACTGATAACTTTGATAAACACTTAGTCTCGTTGGGCTATCAGATGTTGTCGGCGTCCTAGGAACGGGGGTCCCCAGACTTGCCTGCCTGCGGCCCATAGCATGGCTCCACCAGCGGCCCTGTACGGCCCATCTTCACCAGCAAACACTCTAGACCCTCGCGAGGGGCCAAGCCTCGCGAGGCGGATGACACAAGATCTCCTCGGGAGCGGCCTCACCAGGCTGGCTCGCGAGGGGCAGAGAGATCAAGGCAAGGGACACCTCGCGAGGTTCCTATGACACAAGCCATGACGACTGGATCCAGGCGGGCACCAGCGGGCGTAGTGTCCTTGTTTCCTCTTTGGTGCTAAAGGGGCAAGCGCAGGCGAGGAGTACCGAGGCATCAGGCAAAGCTTTACATATTGGTGCAATGAGACCAAGAGCAGCAGGATGGCAGGACAGAGGTCACTGTGGAGCCCATGACGGTGTGACCACCAGAGCCTTTGGCAGGCGAAGACCACCTTTAGTTAGCATAGCTTGTACTAGTTGTCTCCCTTCGAATTTGGCCGTTGTTGGCTCCCTTCCCACTCAATATTTGGGGAGAGGACCAGGGCCTCTATAAATAGGATTAGCTACCACCATAGGGATCACCTCACCTAGGACTAGATCCATCCTCACCCACACAAGTTCACCAAGCACAAGAACACCTGTCCTCAGGAGGATGTTCTTCCCCTTGTACTATTCATCCTCAACCCAAGAGGCAATCCACCACACCACACTGGAGTAGGGTATTACACCACAACGGTGGCCCGAACTAGTATAAACCTCGTGTCTCTTGTGTTGCGGATTCATTGAGCTAGGCCTTGAGATCGCGGTGAGGCTAAGGGCGTGATTAGGTAGGGGGAGATCTTCGGGCGCACCCCAATGTTCGAACCTCGAGGTTTTCGCCGGAACCCGAAATCTGACATTTGGCGCGCCAGGTAGGGGTGCGCCGGAGGTTTCCTTCCGTCAATCTGCACTTCGCCACCACTGCGCTCCGCCCCATGGTAGACATCGTGCTTCCCGCTCCGACAACTGATGCCAGCGGTGGGGCCAGGGGCTCCGAGCCTTTGCCCCCGCCTTAAAACAGGTGCAGTGGCCACCCAAGTTCAGGCCGGAGATGCCACCGCGCTATGACGGCACGGCAGACCCGGTGGCCTTCCTGCTGGCGTACGAGGAGGTTGTCCTTAAGGACGCGGGCGATGACAAGGTCATGGACAACTGGCTTCCCATGGCCCTCACTGGCGTGCCGCGTGCCTGGCTGCTCAACCTCCCCGGACCCACAATGGCATCTTGGGAGGAGTTGCGCGACCTCTTCGCCGCGCACTTTGCGGCCCTCCTCGGCGGCTCGCAAGCGCCGCCCTCGGACCACCACGCCAAGCCGTTCTTTCGCCAGATCAGCGCCGTTTCCGCGTGAAAGGGGGCTCCCCGGGTTGGGTGGCGCCCATGGCCGACCTGTCAGCATCGTCGGCTTTGGTGTGCTCCCAATGCTTTGAACGCCCACCATCTGCCACGTAGCCGTCACCAAGACCCTCATCGACGGCGGCGCCGGCCTCAACGTGCTCTCGGTGGAGGCCTTCAGCCTCCTTCACGTACCACTCGAGCGGCTCCGCCTCAGCAAGCCCTTCTCCAGCGTCGGCGGCGGCTCCTCCAGCCCTCTGGGGCAGATCTGTCTTCCAGTGGCCTTCGGCACCCGCGAAAACTACCGCACTGAGTTGATCGACTTCGACATTGCCCACATCGGCCTCCCGTACAATGCTATTCTCGGGTACTTGGCTCTAGCCCAGTTCATGGCAGCGACCCATCCAGCCTACAACCTCATGAAGATGCCTGGGATCAAGGACGTCCTCACTACAGTGGGAGATACTAAGGAGGCTCTAGCGGTACTCAAGTTTTCCCTCAAGATGGCTGTGGCGACGCAACCGGCTGATGCAGACACCTCCGAGGTTAAAGAAGCTGCGCCAACCAAGAAGAAGCAGTTGTTCACTCAAGACCGGGCCGAAACCAAGTAGGTGCCGGTTGAGGAAGATAGGTCCTCGGGGGCCACCTTCATCATAGGTGCCAACCTCGATCCTGATCAAGAGGAGGCACTAGTGAAGTTCTTGCGCGCAAACAAGGAAGTATTCGCCTGGGAGCCCGATCAGCTGGTAGGGCTCCCAAGAGGAGTGATTGAGCACCACCTGAAGGTGTGCCCCAACGTACGCCCTGTGAAGCACAGGGCGCGGCGACAGTCCATGCAGAAGCAGTCCTTCATCGTCTAAGAAACCCGCCAGCTGGAGGCAGCAGGTGTCATTTGCGAGGTCCGTTACCCTGTTTGGTTGGCAAACCCTGTCGTTGTTCCCAAGAAAGGCGGAAAGGAGCGCATGTGTGTCGACTTCACCAACCTCAACAAGGCCTGCCCCCTGCTACCTCTTGAGCACTGCGTTGGATTTCCCCGAAGAGGAGAGGATGATGCAGCAAAGTAGCGTAAGTATTTCCCTCAGTTTTTGAGAACCAAGGTATCAATCAGTTAGGAGGCTACGCTCGAGTCCCTCGTACCTACACAAAAACAATAGCTCAATGCAACCAACGCGATTAGGGGTTGTTAATCCCTTCATGGTCACTTACGGGGGTGAGATCTGATAGAGATGATAGATAATATTATTGGTATTTTTGATATAGAGATGCAACGTGAAAAGTAAAAAGGCAAAGTAAAAAAGCAAGCAAGATTAAAGTGATGGAGATTAATATGAGGAAAATAGACCTGGGGGCCATAGGTTTCACTAGTGGATTCTCTCAAGAGCATAAGTATTCTACGGTGGGTGAACAAATTACTGTTGAGCAATTGGCAGAATTGAGCATAGTTATGAGAATATCTAGGTATGGTCATGTATATAGGCATCACGTCCGAGACAAGCAGACTGACTCCTGCCTGCATCTACTACTATTACTCCACTCATCGACTGCTATCTGGCATGCATCTAGAGTATTAAGTTAAAAACAGAGTAACGCCTTAAGCAAGATGACATGATGTAGAGGGATAGTTTCATGCAATATGACAAAAACCCCATCTTGTTATCCTTGATGGCAATAATACAATAAATGCCTTGCTGCCCCTTCTGTCACTGGGTAAGGACACCGCAAGATTGAACCCAAAGCTAAGCACTTCTCCCATTGCAAGAAAGACCAATCTAGTAGGCCAAACCAAATTGATAATTCGAAGAGACTTGCAAAGATGACCAATCATACATAAAAGAATTCAGAGAAGATTCAAATATTATTCATAGGTAGACTTGATCATAAACCCACAATTCATAGGTGTCAACAAAAACACCGCAAAAAGAAGATTACATCGAATAGATCTCCACAAGAGAGGGGGAGAACATTGTATTGAGATCCAAAAAGAGAGAAGAAGCCATCTAGCTAATAACTATGGACCCAAAGGTCTAAGGTAAACTACTCACACTTCATCGGAGGGGCTAGGATGATGTAGAAGCCCTTCGTGATGATGGCCCTCTCCGGCGAAGCTCCGGAACAGGCCCCAAGATGGGATCTCGTGGGTACAGAAGGTTGCGGTGGTGGAATTAGGTTTTTGGCTCCATATCTGATCGTTTCGGGATACATAGGTAAATATAGGAGGAAGAAGTACGTCGGTGGAGCTCCGAGGGGCCCACGAGGCAGGGGGCGCGCCCTAGGGGGATGGGCGCGCCCCCCACCCTCGTGACCGCCTCGTGGCTTTCTTGACGGAGGGTCCAAGTCTCTTGGGTCTTATCTGATGAGAAAATCACGTTCCCGGAGGTTTCATTCCGTTTGGACTCCGTTTGATATTTTGTTTCTCCGAAACTCTGAAATAGGCAAAAACAACAATCCTGGGCTGGGCCTCCGGTTAATAGGTTAGTCCCAAAAATAATATAAAAGTGGAAAATATATCCCAATATAGTCCAAAACAGTAGATAATATAGCATGGAGCAATAAAAATTTATGGATACGTTGGAGACGTATCAGGCATCCCGAAGCTTAATTCCTGCTCGTCCTCGAGTAGGTAAATGATAAAAAGAGAATTTTTGATGCGGAGTGCTACTTGGCATAATTTCAATGTAAATCTTCTCAATCGTGGTATGAATATTCAGATCCGAAAGATTCAAGACACAAGTTCATATTGACATAAAAACAATAATACTTCAAGCATACCAACAAAGCAATTATGTCTTCTCAAAGTAACATGGCCAAATAAAGTTTATCCCTACAAAATCATATAGTTTAGTCATGCTCCATTTTCGTCACACAAGAATGCTTTCATCATGCACAACCCCGATGACAAGCCAAGCAATTGTTTCATACTTTAATAATCTAAAACTCATAAATCTTCACGCGATACATGAGCGCGAGCCATGGACATAACACTATGGGTGGAATAGAATATGATGATGGGGGTTGTGTGGAGAAGACAAAAAAGGAGAAAGTCTCACGTCAACGAGGATAATCAACGGGCTATGGAGATGCCCATCGATTGATGTTAATGCAAGGAGTAGGGATTGCCATGCAACGGATGCACTAGAGCTATAAATGTATGAAAGCTCAACAAAAGAAACTAAGTGGGTGTGCATCCAAGTTGCTTGCTCACGAAGACCTAGGGCATTTGAGGAAGCCCGTCGTTGTAATATACAAGCCAAGTTCTATAATGAAAAAAATTCCCACTAGTATATGAAAGTGACAAAACAAGAGACTGTCTATCATGATGATTATGGTGCTACGTTGAAGCACGAGTGTGGCAAAGGATAGTAACATTGTCCCTTCTCTCTTTTTCTCTCATTTTTTTCTTTTTTTGGGCCTTCTCTTTTTTTATGGCCTTTCTGTTTTTTTTATTCCTCACTTGGGACAATGTTCTAGAAAATGATGATCATCACACTTCTAGTTATTTACAACTCAATGATTACAACTCGATACTAGAACAAGGTATGACTCCATATGAATGCCTCTGGCGGTGTACCAGGATATGCAATGAATCAAGAGTGACATGTATGAAATAATTATGAACGGTGGCTTTGCACGAATACTATGTCAACTACATGATCATGCTAAGCAATCTGACAATGATGGATGTGTCATGATGAATGGAATGGTGGAAAATTGCATGGCAATATATCTCAGAATGGCTATGAAAATGCCATAATAGGTAGGTATGGTGGCTGTTTTGAGGAAGATATAAGGAGGTTTATGTGTGAAAGAGCGTATCATATCACGGGGTTTGGATGCACCGGCGAAGTTTGCACCAACTCTCAATGTGAGAAAGGGCAATGCATGGTACGGAAGAGGCTAGCAATGATGGAAGGGTGAGAGTGCGTATAATCCATGGACTCAACATTAGTCATAAAGAACTCATATACTTATTGCAAAAATCTACAAGTCATCAAAAACCAAAGCATTATGCACATGCTCCTAGGGGGATAGATTGGTAGGAAAAGACCATCGCTCATCCCCAACCGCCACTCATAAGGAAGACAATCAAATAACACCTCATGTTTCAAATTTGTTACATAACTTTACCATACGTGCATGCTACAGGACTTGGTAACTTCAACACAAGCACTTCTCAAATTTACAATTACTCTACTAGCATGACTTTGATATTATCACCTCTATATCTCAAAACAATTATCGAGCATCAAACTTTTCTTAGTATTCAACGCACTCAAAAGAAAGTTTTACAAATCTTGAATACCAAGCTTATTATTATTATTAAGCAAATTACCATGCTATTAAGGACTCTCAAAATAATCTAAGTGAAGCATGAGAGATCAATAGTTTCTTTAAAACAAATCCACCACCGTGCTCTAAAAGATGTAAGTGAAGCACTAGAGCAAAACTATAAAGCTCAAAAGATATAAGTGAAGCACATAGAGTATTCTATAAAATTCCAATTCATGTATGGCTCTCTCAAAAGGTGTGTACAGCAAGGATGATTGTGGCACACTAACAAACAAATACTCAAATAATACAAGATGCTCCAAGAAAAACACATATCATGTGGTGAATAAAAATATAGCTCCAAGTAAAATTATCGATGGAAGTAGACGAACGAGGGGATGCCTTTTGGGGCATCCCCAACCTTTGACTTTTTGGTGTCCTTGGATTATCTTGGGGGTGCCATGGGCATCCCCAAGCTTAGGCTCTTGCCACTCCTTGTTCCATAATCCATCAAAAGGTTTCACCCAAAATTTGAAAACTTCACAACACAAAACTCAATAGAAATCTCGTGAGCTCCGTTAGCGAAAGAAAACAAAAGACTACTTCAAGGTACTGCAATGAACTATTTTTTATTTATATTGGTGTTAAACCTACTGTATTACAACTTATATATGGATTATAAACTATTTTACTAGCCATAGATTCATCAAAATAATCAAACAACACACGAAAAACAGAATTTGTCAAAAACAGAACAGTCTATAGTAATCTGTAACTAACGCAAACTTCTGGAACTCCAAAAAAATCTACCAAAATAGGACGACCTAGAATTTTTTTTATTGATCAGCAGCAATTGGAATAAGTATTTTATCACGTTCTAGTGATTTTTAACAATTGTCTTCGTGAACAGAAAGATTCTGAAAATTACAGCAAGATCAAATATCTATCATCCAAGAAGATCCTATAGGTCTAACTTGGCACAAACACTAATTAAAACACAAAACCACATCTAAGCAGAAGGTAGATGGATTATTTATTCCTAAACAGAAGCAAAAAGAAAAAAACTAAAATAAAATTGGGTTGCCTCCCAACAAGCGCTATCGTTTAACGCCCCTAGCTAGGCATAAAAGCGAGGATAGATCTAGGTATTGCCATCTTTGATAGGCAATCCATAAGGGGCTCTCATGATAGATTCATATGATAATTTTATTTTCTTTCTAGGGAAGTGTTACATGCCCTTTTTTAATGGAAATTGAAATCTAATATTCCCTTCCTTCATATTAATAATTGCACCAACCGTTCTAAGGAAAGGTCTACCGAGAATAATAGGGCAAGAAGGATTGCAATCTATATCAAGAACGATAAAATCTACGGGCACATATTCCTATTTGCAACAATAAGAACATCTTTAATTCTTCCCATAGGTTTCTTAATAGTGGAATCCGCAAGATGCAAGTTTAGAGAGCAATCATCAAAATCACGGAAATCTAGCAAATCACACAAAGTTTTGGGAATAGGGGAGACACTAGCACCCAAATCACACAAAGCATAAAACTCATAATCTTTAATTCTAATTTTAATAGTAGGTTCCCACTCATCATAAAGTTTTCTAGGGATAGAAACTTTCAACTCAAGTTTCTCTTCATAGGATTGCATCAAGGCATCAACGATATGTTCGGTAAAGGCTTTATTTTGACTATAAGCATGAGGAGAATTTAGCACGGATTGCAACAAGGAAATACAATAAATTAAAGAGCAACTTTCATAATTAAATTCCTTGAAATCCAATATAGTGGGTTTAGCAACATTTAGATTTTTATTTCTTTCAGTCCCACGTTTATCAATTTCATCATCAAGATCTAAATACTCCGATTTTTTGGAACACCTTCTAGGTAAAGGAAGATCATATTCAGTTTCATCAAGATATATATTGCAAAAGAAAGATTTAATAGGGGACACATCAATAACTTTTAGATCTTCATCTTGATTTTCATAGGGATTGGAAGAACACGCTTTAATAAAGGCATCTTTGTAAGCACGCATCCTAGCGGTTCTTTCCTTGCACTAATCAATGGAAATTCTCATGGCTTTGAGAGACTCATTGATATCATGCTTAGGAGGAATAGATCTAAGCTTTAAAGAATCGACCTCAAGAGAAATTCTATCAACGTTCCTAGCCAAATCATCAACTTTAAGCAATTTCTCTTCAAGCAAAGCATTAAAATTCTTTTGTGAATTCATAAACTCTTTAACACTATTCTCAAATTCAGAGGGCATCTTATTAAAATTTCCGTAAGAGTTGTTGTAGGAATTTCCATAATTATTAGAAGGATTACTAGGATAAGGCCTAGGATTAAAATTCCCTCTATACGCGTTGTTACCAAAATTATTCATACCAACAAAATTCACATCCATAGATTCATTATTATTCTCATTCAAAGTAGACAAAGGCATATCATTAGGATCAGAAGAAACACTCTTAGTAGCAAATAATTTCATAAGTTCATCCATCTTTCCACTCAAAACATTGATTTCTTCTATCGCATACACTTTTTTATTAGTAGATCTTTCAGTGTGCCATTGAGAATAATTAATCATAATATTATCTAGGAGTTTAGTAGCATATCCTAAACTGATTTCCATAAAAGTGCTTCCGGCGGCTGAATCTAAAAGATTTCTAGAAGCAAAATTCAATCCGGCATAAAAATTTGGTATAATCATCCACAAGTTCAAACCATGAGTAGGACAATTACGTAGCATTAATTTCATTCTCTCCCAAGCTTGTGCAACATGTTCATAATCAAGTTGCTTAAAATTCATAATGTCGTTTCTAAGAGAGATGATTTGAGCGGGAGGAAAATACTTAGAGATAAAAGCATCTTTGCACTTGTTCCAAGAACCGATACTATTTTTAGGCAAAGACGAAAACCAAGCTTTAGCACGATCTCTAAGCGAAAAAGGAAATAGCTTCAATTTAACAATATCATTATCGACATCTTTCTTGTTTTGCATATCACATAAATCAATGAAGCTATTCAGATGATTAGCGACATCTTCACTAGGAAGGCCGGCAAATTGATCTTTGATAACAAGATTCAACAAAGCAGTATTGATTTCACAAGATTCAGTATTGGCAAGAGGAGCAATCGGAGTGCTAAGGAAATCATTTTTGTAGGTATTGGTGAAGTCACACAATTTGGTAGTATGTTGAGCCATCGCGACAAACAAGCTATCCAACACACGAACAAGCAAAAGATGAACGGGAAAAAGGAAAACGGAAAAGAGAGGGCGAATAAAATGGCAAGGGTGAAGTGGGGGAGAGGAAAACGAGAGGCAAATGACAACTAATTTATGTGGGAGATAGGGATTGTGATGGGTACTTGGTATGTTGACTTTTTGCGTAGACTCCCCGGCAACGGCGCCAGAAATTCTTCTTGCAACCTCTTGAGCACTGCGTTGGATTTCCCCGCAGAGGAGAGGATGATGCAGCAAAGTAGCGTAAGTATTTCCCTTAGTTTTTGAGAACCAAGGTATCAATCCAGTAGGAGGCCACGCTCGAGTCCCTCGTACCTACACAAAAACAATAGCTCCACACAACCAACGCGATTAGGGGTTGTCAATCCCTTCACGTTCACTTACGGGGGTGAGATCTAATAGAGATGATAGATAATATTTTTGGTATTTTTAGTATAGAGATGCAAATTGAAAAGTAAAAAGGCGAAGTAAAAAGCAAGCAAGATTAAAGTGATGGAGATTGATATGAAGAGAATAGACACAGGGGCCATAGGTTTCACTAGTGGCTTCTCTCAAGAGCATAAGTATTCTACGGTGGGTGAACAAATTGTTGTTGAGGAATTGTTAGAATTGAGCATAGTTATTAGAATATCTAGGTATGATGTCACATCCCACCTAGTTCATGCATTAGAGTGTGCATCATGTTTACCTTTGACAGAAAATTGAAATGGGGAAGGCAGAACCCCCAGCACCCCTCCTGAAATCAACTAGGGTTTACTAAAAATATTTTCAATGAACCTGAAATGCCCTTCTAAAATGTCCACCCTCTTTGTCTTGGTTTGAAACCTCTGGCAAAAATAGTGCACATTTTTCTAGGTCAACAGAAGGTTTCTGAATTAATGCATTAGTATTTGAATTTGGGCATTTAAAATTTATAAAATATTTCAAATGCTCAAATATTTCCAAACTAAAATGTTCCTTGCTGGAATTATTCCAACTAAGGACCAGGTGCAGTTTGGTGATTTTTGGAGTTGTGCTAGTATTTTAAATAAGTCTACAAAGTTACAAAAGAAATAGAAAAGGAAACAAAAGTCAGAAAAGGACTTACCTGGCGCCTGCCAACCGGCCCACCTGCCGGCCCAGCCCAGCTGCCGCGCCAGCGAGCTGCTTGGCTCGGCCAGGCAGGCACGCAGGTGCTCGACGCCGGCACCAGCGAGCGCCACGCAGCTCCCCGCCGCCCTGCTTCACCTCCTCGCCGCCTCGCTGCCCTGGATGAGTTCCACGTCGTCGCCTCGAGCCCCTGGACACGCCGTTCGCCCCTGCCTCGCCTTCCTCGCTCTTCCCCGCCATGGCCGACGCCATCGTCGCCGCTCCGCCGTCATAACCGTAGCCACCGTCGTCCCCGTGCCACGAGACCGTGTCCAACCTCTCCGCCGTCGTCGACTTCGTCGAGCAGCATGAGCCCGAGCGCTCGCGTGCCCCGAAGCCACCGCACCGACCCCACCCGAGTCCACCGTCGCCGGAGATCCCCTTCAACACCGTCGCCGCACCAGCTTGTCCCCGACCACGCCGTCTGGCTCTGCGAGTTCGCCGTGAGCATAGCTACCTCCCCATCCTCTCCTTTCCTCTTCTCGTGCACCACCGCGACTGCACGTAGTTCAACCGCACGCGCCGCCGCGGAGCTCGTCGCCGACGAGGCTCCGGCCACCTAACGGCCACGCCACCCTGTCCACTAGCCTCACCGCACACCCAGGGCCCCGACGCATCACTCCACGCGCCTCGCCGTGCCCCGCAGCCCCGGTTTCACCTTCGCCCGAGCCCCGGCGCCGCCAAACTCGTCGCCGGCGTCATTTCCGGCGACCCCGAGGCCAACTACCACCACCACTCGATGCGGCTCACCTCCCGCATCACGTAGACGTGCTCCGCCGTCGATTTGGTCGCCGGAGCGCGAATCTGCACTTCCTCCGCCGCGTCTGGACGTCGCCGGCGGCTCAACGCCGGCGGAGTTGACCTGTTTGACCCCCTGGGTCTATGACATGTGGGCCCCGCCCGCTAACTAATCCAGGATTAGAAATAATCTAATCTGTTTAAGCTAATGACCCTGACACGCGGGACCCACGCGTCAGGTTTGACCTGGACCGGGTCTGTTGACCTGCTGAGGTCAGCATGACCTCATGCTGACGCCACAATTAATTTTCTGGATTTATTTTTGCACAGGAAATTCCAGAAATTAGTTCAAACTTCAAAAATTCATAGAAATTTATCTATAACTCCAAATGCAAAGTTTTATATATGAAAAATTATCAGAAAAATCCAACCTATCCATTGGTACTGGTTTCATGCATGTCAGAACAAGTTAAACCCACTGTTTAGGCATTACAAGTTGATACACTAATATGATCTTCATAAATGAGCTACCATTTGAATCTTTGGTTCAAATGGGTTCATTCCCTTCTGGTTTAACTTGCACTAGGTCAGGGCACATCCATATTGCCATGTCATAGCATGCATCATATTGTTGCATATTGCCATGTATTGATTGTGTTCCGATGTGTTCATCGTGGTAGGTTCTGCCTCCGAGGATATCTCCGAGTATCCAACTGAAGGGCAGTATCCCACGACCACTCCATCAGGCAAGCAAACCATTGATCATTCCGATACAAACCCATGTTCTCGCTTCTGCTCTTGTTTACTGCATTAAGACAACGCGTTTCAAACTGCTGTGTGTCGCGGTAGTTGAACCCACTTCCTTTGCATGACCTGTCATTGCCACAGTAACTAGATGAAACCCACTAGCATGTGTAGGAGTTGATTGAGCCAATACATGTGTATGTGTGTTCCTACCATGCTATGCTTGCTATGCTTAGAGTTGTGTCAGGTCTGGCTCATCGGGATGATGATCCGGAGTGAAAGGTTGTATCGTTGTCAATAGTGTGGAAGTGTTGAACACGATTTGGTAAAGGAATCGATGGAAGGCCATGTAGGAGTACATGGTGGGTTGTTTCATTGAGGCCGTTCTTAAGAACTGAGATCTGTGTGTGTGATTTAAGACTCAGCTACTACCACGCATTGGGCCCGAAACCAATGGACCCTCTCGGCTTCACGATTTGGTAAAGGAATCGATGGAAGGCCATGTAGGAGTACATGGTGGGTTGTTTCATTGAGGCCGTTCTTAAGAACTGAGATCTGTGTGTGTGATTTAAGACTCAGCTACTACCACGCATTGGGCCCGAAACCAATGGACCCTCTCGGCTTCTTGATCTCGCTTGTCCTCTGTCCAGGAGTTGCAAAGTAGTTTCTGGTGTTTGTAGCATGCTGGGGGCCGCACGCGGCGCTGACCATCGGGGTGGGCTGTGTTGCGGTAGGCACGTGGCACGGTGTACCGACTCGCCCGTTTGGTGTCTCGGGAACCCTGTTCACATCGTTCGGGGCCGTTAGTGGAAACCTCGGCTGGACTCCCTGCGGATGGAACCCGAATAGGCGATAAACCTGGACTAGAGACTTGAGTGTTTAGGTAGGCCGTGGCCGACACCCTCGCTGGGCTTCCGCTTGAAGGTTGCCGAGTACATGTCGTGTAAACGGCGATAAGTGGTGAGAGCGTGTGTGAAGAAGTACACCCCTGCAGGGTATAAATCTATTCGAATAGCCGCGTCCGCGGTAAAGGACTACTTGGTCACCTATGCAGTTCATAGATGAGTTAAATGGATACTACTAAAAATCTCAAGATAAGTGTGAGTACCGCGGATGGCCCTCTCGTAGGATGGCGAGAGAGGATCCACGGTGGAGTATTGTGATGGTGATAGTGGACTCGTGTGCGACAAATGTTTTACAAGTGGTGTCTTTCGTAGGATAGCTTAGCCAAGAGTCAAAGCTGGCTTGCTGCAATAACCCCACTACCTTCTTGAGAATGTGCATGCATAGTAGGTTCCTGTTGTAAGACTTGCTGAGTACCTCCGTACTCATGTTGCTTTAATCATGTTTTTCAGACGACTGCACCAACCCCTCTGATGGGTTCTATGTAGACCTCGACGTTGACGAGTGACTTATCACCCAGGTGGTGATCCAAGACTTGTGAAGGGTCGTTGTAGATAGACAGGCTTCGTCAAGCCTTCTTTCTTTCTAGTGTCTGTACTCAGACTACTTTGCTTCCGCATGTGCTTGTATGTTTGTATGACTTGAGTGATGGGTCATGTGACCCCTATCTGTATGGATGATATGTATGGCTCCTCGGAGCCTTCTAAATAAAGTACTTGAGTCGTAGAGTACTGTTGTGTTGCCATGTTGTATTTACTCATATCGGGCATATTGTGTGTATGATTGAAATGCTTGGTATGAGTGGGATCCGACTATCTAGTTGTTTATCCTTGGCAGCCTTTCATATGGGGAAATGTAAGTCTTGTGCTTCTGAGCGATAGTAGTCCGCTACAGCCCGGTTCACCGGAGTCCTGCTAGCCCAGCACTACTGCTTGGACACTTGACTGGCCGGCATGTGTTTCACGTCGTTCCTATGTCTGTCCCTTCGGGGAAATGTCACGCGCTGATATTCGGAGTCCTGCCTAGCCTGCTACAGCCCGGTTCACCGGAGTCCTGTTAGCCCAGTGCTACAGCCCGAATAGATACGTTGATGACCGACATGCTCGATGTGATTCATGTATGCCTGTCCTCATAGGCTAGCGCCGCTTCGGGTTCACGACTAGCCATGTCGGCCCGGGTTCTCTGTCATATGGATGCTAGCGACACTATCATATACGTGAGCCAAAAGGCGCAAACGGTCCCGGGCCAGGTAAGGTGGCACCCGTGGGAGTACCGTGCGTGAGGCCGCAAAGTGATATGAAGTGTTACACGCTGGATCGATGTGGCTTAGAATCGGGGTCCTGACAGCGTTGGCATCAGAGCCGGACTGCCTGTAGGTTCGCTAAGCCAAACTGGTCGATGTCGAGTCTAGAAATGCTTTAGTTATATGTAGGGGAATTGATTGTGGGAAGGAACGTAAGGCTCTTTTACTTCTTTACCTTATGCCCTCTATTCTGAGTCATTCTCTTCTCATTCTACGTGGGTTAAGGACTAGGCTCTCTTCTCTCTATCAGGTTCACGTGTTACTAAATCCGTAGTAACTTATAGGATTGTTGGATACAACCCAGTTCAGTTCTACTAAAGTTTAGTATGTTGCCAATTGAACCAGAACCTTGATATGTTGTTGTTGAGTGGTTTCGCAAACTGTTGTGGATGTCTCAATTCTTTTTCTGAGCATTTACAGCCGTTATGCTGTCCAATTTCATCCAGAAATTCTATTGCCTTTGCACTATTTTGTGCTTTCAGATGCCTACCCGTCCCCAAAACCAAGTGGTTCGTCTGACCCGTTGCATCGGTGTATGTGGTCATACCGCCATGTTGGTTCGAGTGATGGTTGAGGCAGGTTACCGATGGTACCCTGAATACACCGTCGAAGAGCAGTTTAGAGATTTCAACCAGAGCCAATATCTGTGCACGGTCAGGATATATCCATCTTATCCCGGAGCCACGGAACCACTCCACTGTTCTTATGGACTCGGGATCACTATTGGGATGTCCGTTCAAGATGCAGCCTACTCGATGATGACCATTATGCGAGCTAGAACTGCCTTGTTGAGCAACACTGAATTTCGCTACATGCCAGCATCCCTCCCTGGGGCGCATGGTTACCTTCAGGGCATGTACAGTGATGCATCCCATGAGGACTCACTCCTTTGCACCACTACTGAGATGTTGGAAGATAAGGACCGTGAAAACCGGGCCTTGCGTATGGAGCTCTTTAATGCTCGTGCTGATCATTGGGCCACCTTGACGAGGTTTGCACCTGCTGTGCAAGCCGGATACATGGACACGAGAGACTTGTACCCTGTGCGGGCTAGTCTGCCAGACTTCATGGAATGGCGTGAGGTGGGAGGCATCACCCCTCCTCGTGGGCCTCTTCTACCGCCATCTGTTGGACCGAGGCCGCACCCAAGTCCCTATGGTCCACAAGCACCGCAGGACCGTCTGTTTCCAGATGACCATGTTCCGCTTCCAGGTCTGGGTGGTGACTTCTATGAGGACTTCTACGGAGCCGTCTGAGCTAGTAGCAGGCTCGCTAGTATTGTAATAGTTGTATGTCCACCGTCCTGCGTGATTGTGGAATATAACTTAGTGTGTATCAATTCCGGAGGTGTAGAAAAATAATGTATAGGAGCTTGGAATGCCTCCGATGAGATGTAACGTCTTTCGTCTTAGTTGTACCTCAACTTGAGCTTGTACTAAACTATGTATGATGTGTATGACCGTTGGTATATATATGGCAGTTTCTATATTACCATGTCATACGGATGATCATCTCTGCATTCCTTGTTACCCATTACATTCCGCACTTCCTTGGCCAGATTTTGCCATCCTGGTTTAAATCGCTGTTTTGTTTTCCCAGGATGGTCAACACCCGCAGCAACCCTGCTGCTTCAGAGCAGGGAGAAGCTAGTGCACCTAGAGAGGAAAGTCTGCCTCAACCACCTTCTCTGGCCGAAGTGATGCTGGAGGCAGAGCGCAACAGGCGCGACACCAACCGCTTGTTAGAGCGGATTGAGCAGAACACTGCACGCCAGCAGAGGATCAATTCGGTGTCCATCAATGACTTTGTCAAGCTGTACCCGCCAAAGTTCAATCATTCCATCGAACCTCTCGATGCGGATGACTGGCTCCGCAGCATCGCCCACAAGCTACGTTCTGCCAACGTGGCTGAAGATGATAAAGTCACCTTTGCTGCCTATCACCTCGAAGGCCCTGCCAGCCTTTGGTGGGAGAATTATGAAGCTATGCGTCCGGTCGGCCAACTCACTACTTGGGCTGATTTCAGTGCCGCTTTTCGTGAGCATCATATTCCGGAAGGTCTCATGGATCGCAAGAGGGAGGAGTTCTGTAACTTCACCCAGGGGAAGCTGACTGTGGATGCATACAGTCGTGAGTTTGGTAAGCTTGCATGCTATGCTCCCGAAGAGATATCCACCGATGCTAAAAAGCAGGCAAGGTTCCGCAAGGGACTTAGCCCTGAGCTCCGACGTGACCTTCGTCTGCATGAATGCATTTCTTTTCCGAAGCTAGTCAATAAGGCCATCAGTGCCGAGACGGGGCAGAACGATTTTGAAGCTTCACGTAAGCACTCCCGTGACTATGGATCTTCATCCGGCTCTGGATCTCAGAAGCGCCGGGTCTGGATTCCAAATTCTGCTATGCCACCCAGGTATACCCCGAGGCCATCCTTTGAGGCGCCTCGTCCCAATCAACAGTATGTGCCGCCCAAGACTTTTGGTGGCCCCACTGCCAATACTGCTCCACGCCACAATATGATAACTTGCTTCAAGTGTGGTGAGCCGGGCCACTACATCCGTGAGTGTCCCCAAAACAACCCAGCCAGTTCGGAAAGTCTGTTGGACGTGGTAAGTCAACAGCGAAGGTGCTCGTCGCCAAGCCAGCCACCACTGCTCGTGGCCATGTCAACTACGTTTCAGCTGAAGAAACTCAAGAGAACCCCAACGTCGTTCTCGGTACGCTCCTTGTTAATTGCCATCCGGCAACTGTTCTCTTTGATACTGGAGCATCTCATTCATTTATTTCTGAGAGCTATGCTCGTTTGCACAACACCACTTTTTGTGACATGCCTACCTCCATGGTAATTCAAACCCCTGGTTCTAAGTGGCAAACCTCTAGAATCAGCCATGGAAATGAAATTCTTGTTGACAGATTGGTCTTCCTTGCGTCACTAATAGCTCTCAAGTCCTCAGACATTAACATCATCTTGGGTATGGACTGGATGTCAGCTCATTACGCCAAGATTGACTGCTCAACTAGAACTGTTCAACTTACCCACCCATCGGGCAAGACAGTCAACGTTTTGACCCGAGTATCGGAGCGTCAGCTTTAATCTTTAAATGCCAATCCCCTTCCAGACCTTGAAGATATTCCGGTAGTCCGTGACTTTCCGGATGTCTTTCCAGAGGAACTGCCAGGTGTTCCACCTGACAGAGATGTCGAGTTCGTAATAGACCTTGTCACAGGAACCGTCCCAATCTCTAGGAGACCTTATAAGATGGCACCCCTAGAACTAGCCGAGCTTAAGAAACAACTCGATGAGTCCTTGCAAAAAGGTTTCATCCGTCCTAGTTCATCTCCATGGGCTTGCCCCGTCCTCTTCGTCAAGAAGAAGGATGGAACGGATCGGATGGTTGTAGATTACCGACCTGTCAATTTGGTCACTATCAAGAACAAGTATCCGCTCCCCAGGATCAACGACCTGTATGACCAGCTCGCTGGATCCTCAGTCTTTTCCAAGATGGATTTGAGGTTGGGCTACCATCAAATCAAAATCAAGAACGGGGACATTCCCAAAACGGCCTTTGTCACTCGTTACGGCCAATATGAGTACACCGTCATGTCCTTCGGTTTAACCAATGCTCCAGCCACCTTCTCTCGGTTAATGAACTCGATCTTCATGGAGTACTTGGATAAATTCGTCGTGGTATATCTCGATGATATACTCATCTACTCCAAGAATGAGGAAGAACATGCCGAACATCTAAGGTTAGTATTGATGAAACTTCGAGAGCATCGCCTTTATGCCAAATTCTCCAAGTGCGAATTCTGGTTGCCAGAAGTGACCTATCTGGGCCATGTAATCTCTGGCAAGGGCATTGCTGTCAATCCCGAGCGAGTTCAAGCTGTCCTTGACTGGACTCCACCTGAAACGGTCAAGCAAGTTCGGAGTTTTCTTGGTTTAGCGAGCTATTGCCGCCGCTTCGTCGAGAATTTCTCCAAGGTTGCTAAGCCTCTAACTGAACTCCTCAAGAAAGATAAAAAGTTCGAGTGGACCCCACAGTGCGAGTTCAGCTTTCAGGAACTGAAAAGACGCCTGACATCTGCTCCCGTACTGGTACCACCAGACTTCTCTAAGGACTTTGTTATTTACTGCGACGCCTCGCGACAAGGACTAGGTTGCATACTCATGCAAGATCGTCATGTGATTGCCTACGCATCTCGACAGTTGCGTCCACATGAGGATAATTATCCCACTCATGATCTAGAGCTTGCAGCAGTAGTCCATGCACTCAAAACCTGGCGACACTACCTTCTGGGTAATCGTTGCGAAATCTACACTGATCACCAAAGTTTGAAATATATCTTCACCCAACCGGATTTGAACCTCAGGCAAAGACGTTGGGTCGAGTTGATCTCGGATTACGACTTAGGAATAACTTACACCCCAGGCAAAGCCAATGTCATGGCTGATGCACTAAGTCGTAAATCTTATTGTAACAACTTGATGTTACAACAAGGTCAACCACTTCTCCACGAGGAATTTCATAAGCTTAACCTTCACATTGTTCCTCGAGGATTCCTTTCCACCCTGGTGGCGGAACCTAACCTTACGGATCAGATCATCAAGGCACAAAAGGTGGATCCGGGAATTTCCCGTATCAAGAGAAACATCAAGAAGGGAGTTGCAGATTGTTTCTCCATTGATGATCAAGGTGTTGTGTTCTTTGGAAACCGTCTAGTGGTTCCCAAGGTACGCAACTTGAGGCGATTGATCCTTAAGGAAGCTCATGAATCCCCTCTCACCATTCATCCCGGTAGCACTAAGATGTATCAAGACCTACGCCAGAGGTTTTGGTGGACTAGGATGAAGAGAGAAATCGCTCAATACATTGCAACTTGCGACGTCTGTCGTCGTGTTAAAGCAGAGCATCAACGGCCTGCTGGCACCCTTCAACCATTGCAGATTCCTGAATGGAAATGGGATAAAATCGGTATGGATTTCATTACCGGGTTTCCCAGAACCAAGAGAGGGAATAATGCTATCTTCGTTGTTGTCGATCGTCTTTCCAAAGTAGCCCACTTCTTACCTGTTCGCGAGAGTATAACCGCTAGCCAGCTAGCGGATTTGTACATCTCTCGAATAGTATCTCTCCATGGTGTTCCATTGGAAATTAATTCAGACCGTGGAAGTCTTTTCACCTCTCGATTTTGGGAAAGTTTCCAAAATGCTATGGGAACTCGTCTCTCCTTTAGCACCGCCTTCCATCCTCAGTCAAGTGGTCAAGTAGAACGAGTCAATCAAATTCTAGAGGATATGCTCCGAGCTTCTGTCATCTCTTTCGGTATGAATTGGGAGAAGTGCCTTCCATTCGCCGAGTTTGCTTATAACAACAGTTATCAAGCTAGCTTGGGTAAAGCTCCTTTCGAAGTTCTTTATGGACGAAAATGTCGGACGCCTCTTAACTGGTCAGAAACCGGCGAGAGACAACTCTTTGGCCCGGACATGATCCAGGATGCAGAAGAGCAGGTTCGCATTATTCGTGAGAAGTTGAAAACCGCCCAGTCTCGACAAAAGAGTCAGTATGACCGCAAGCATAAGCCCATGGCTTATGAAGTCGGCGAGATGGCTTATCTTCGGGTTACACCTTTAAAGGGAACCCATCGATTCGGTATCAAAGGCAAATTGGCTCCTCGTTACATTGGACCTTTTCGCATTCTTGCCAAACGAGGGGAAGTTGCCTACCAACTGGAACTACCTCCGCATCTCTCCAGAGTTCATGATGTCTTCCACGTTTCTCAACTCAGGCGTTGCTTCGCGGACCCTATCCGTGGAGTGGACCACGAAACGCTTGATCTCCAAGATAACCTCACTTATCGGGAATACCCCGTTCGTATCCTTGATCAAGCCGAGCGTACCACTCGACGCCACAATATCAAGTTTCTCAAGGTTCAATGGTCACACCATTCCGAGCAAGAAGCTACTTGGGAAAGGGAGGATCGTCTTCGACTTGAGTACCCCACCTTCTTTCCGACAGGTCCTAAATCTCGGGACGAGATTCTTTTGAGTGGGGGTGAGTTGTCACATCCCACCTAGTTCATGCATTAGAGTGTGCATCATGTTTACCTTTGACAGAAAATTGAAATGGGGAAGGCAGAACCCCCAGCACCCCTCCTGAAATCAACTAGGGTTTACTAAAAATATTTTCAATGAACCTGAAATGCCCTTCTAAAATGTCCACCCTCTTTGTCTTGGTTTGAAACCTCTGGCAAAAATAGTGCACATTTTTCTAGGTCAACAGAAGGTTTTTGAATTAATGCATTAGTATTTGAATTTGGGCATTTAAAATTTATAAAATATTTCAAATGCTCAAATATTTCCAAACTAAAATGTTCCTTGCTCGAATTATTCCAACTAAGGACCAGGTGCAGTTTGGTGATTTTTGGAGTTGTGCTAGTATTTTAAATAAGTCTACAAAGTTACAAAAGAAATAGAAAAGGAAACAAAAGTCAGAAAAGGACTTACCTGGCGCCTGCCAACCGGCCCACCTGCCGGCCCAGCCCAGCTGCCGCGCCAGCGAGCTGCTTGGCTCGGCCAGGCAGGCACGCAGGTGCTCGACGCCGGCACCAGCGAGCGCCACGCAGCTCCCCGCCGCCCTGCTTCACCTCCTCGCCGCCTCGCTGCCCTGGATGAGTTCCACGTCGTCGCCTCGAGCCCCTGGACACGCCGTTCGCCCCTGCCTCGCCTCCCTCGCTCTTCCCCGCCATGGCCGACGCCATCGTCGCCGCTCCGCCGTCATAACTGTAGCCACCGTCGTCCCCGTGCCACGAGACCGTGTCCAACCTCTCCGCCGTCGTCGACTTCGTCGAGCAGCACGAGCCCGAGCGCTCGCGTGCCCCGAAGCCACCGCACCGACCCCACCCGAGTCCACCGTCGCCGGAGATCCCCTTCAACGCCGTCGCCGCACCAGCTCGTCCCCGACCACGCCGTCTGGCTCTGCGAGTTTGCCGTGAGCATAGCTACCTCCCCATCCTCTCCTTTCCTCTTCTCGTGCACCACCGCGACTGCACGTAGTTCAACCGCACGCGCCGCCGCGGAGCTCGTCGCCGACGAGGCTCCGGCCACCTAACGGCCACGCCACCCTGTCCACTAGCCTCACCGCACACCCAAGGCCCCGACGCATCACTCCACACGCCTCGCCGTGCCCCGCAGCCCCGGTTTCACCTTCGCCCGAGCCCCGGCGCCGCCAAACTCGTCGCCGGCGTCATTTCCGGCGACCCCGAGGCCAACTACCACCACCACTCGATGCGGCTCACCTCCCGCATCACGTAGACGTGCTCCGCCGTCGATTTGGTCGCCGGAGCGCGAATCTGCACTTCCTCCGCCGCGTCTGGACGTCGCCGGCGGCTCAACGCCGGCGGAGTTGACCTGTTTGACCCCCTGGGTCTATGACATGTGGGCCCCGCCCGCTAACTAATCCAGGATTAGAAATAATCTAATCTGTTTAAGCTAATGACCCTGACACGCGGGACCCACGCGTCAGGTTTGACCTGGACCGGGTCTGTTGACCTGCTGAGGTCAGCATGACCTCATGCTGACGCCACAATTAATTTTCTGGATTTATTTTTGCACAGGAAATTCCAGAAATTAGTTCAAACTTCAAAAATTCATAGAAATTTATCTATAACTCCAAATGCAAAGTTTTATATATGAAAAATTATCAGAAAAATCCAACCTATCCATTGGTACTGGTTTCATGCATGTCAGAACAAGTTAAACCCACTGTTTAGGCATTACAAGTTGATACACTAATATGATCTTCATAAATGAGCTACCATTTGAATCTTTGGTTCAAATGGGTTCATTCCCTTCTGGTTTAACTTGCACTAGGTCAGGGCACATCCATATTGCCATGTCATAGCATGCATCATATTGTTGCATATTGCCATGTATTGATTGTGTTCCGATGTGTTCATCGTGGTAGGTTCTGCCTCCGAGGATATCTCCGAGTATCCAACTGAAGGGCAGTATCCCACGACCACTCCATCAGGCAAGCAAACCATTGATCATTCCGATACAAACCCATGTTCTCGCTTCTGCTCTTGTTTACTGCATTAAGACAACGCGTTTCAAACTGCTGTGTGTCGCGGTAGTTGAACCCACTTCCTTTGCATGACCTGTCATTGCCACAGTAACTAGATGAAACCCACTAGCATGTGTAGGAGTTGATTGAGCCAATACATGTGTATGTGTGTTCCTACCATGCTATGCTTGCTATGCTTAGAGTTGTGTCAGGTCTGGCTCATCGGGATGATGATCCGGAGTGAAAGGTTGTATCGTTGTCAATAGTGTGGAAGTGTTGAACACGATTTGGTAAAGGAATCGATGGAAGGCCATGTAGGAGTACATGGTGGGTTGTTTCATTGAGGCCGTTCTTAAGAACTGAGATCTGTGTGTGTGATTTAAGACTCAGCTACTACCACGCATTGGGCCCGAAACCAATGGACCCTCTCGGCTTCACGATTTGGTAAAGGAATCGATGGAAGGCCATGTAGGAGTACATGGTGGGTTGTTTCATTGAGGCCGTTCTTAAGAACTGAGATCTGTGTGTGTGATTTAAGACTCAGCTACTACCACGCATTGGGCCCGAAACCAATGGACCCTCTCGGCTTCTTGATCTCGCTTGTCCTCTGTCCAGGAGTTGCAAAGTAGTTTCTGGTGTTTGTAGCATGCTGGGGGCCGCACGCGGCGCTGACCATCGGGGTGGGCTGTGTTGCGGTAGGCACGTGGCACGGTGTACCGACTCGCCCGTTTGGTGTCTCGGGAACCCTGTTCACATCGTTCGGGGCCGTTAGTGGAAACCTCGGCTGGACTCCCTGCGGATGGAACCCGAATAGGCGATAAACCTGGACTAGAGACTTGAGTGTTTAGGTAGGCCGTGGCCGACACCCTCGCTGGGCTTCCGCTTGAAGGTTGCCGAGTACATGTCGTGTAAACGGCGATAAGTGGTGAGAGCGTGTGTGAAGAAGTACACCCCTGCAGGGTATAAATCTATTCGAATAGCCGCGTCCGCGGTAAAGGACTACTTGGTCACCTATGCAGTTCATAGATGAGTTAAATGGATACTACTAAAAATCTCAAGATAAGTGTGAGTACCGCGGATGGCCCTCTCGTAGGATGGCGAGAGAGGATCCACGGTGGAGTATTGTGATGGTGATAGTGGACTCGTGTGCGACAAATGTTTTACAAGTGGTGTCTTTCGTAGGATAGCTTAGCCAAGAGTCAAAGCTGGCTTGCTGCAATAACCCCACTACCTTCTTGAGAATGTGCATGCATAGTAGGTTCCTGTTGTAAGACTTGCTGAGTACCTCCGTACTCATGTTGCTTTAATCATGTTTTTCAGACGACTGCACCAACCCCTCTGATGGGTTCTATGTAGACCTCGACGTTGACGAGTGACTTATCACCCAGGTGGTGATCCAAGACTTGTGAAGGGTCGTTGTAGATAGACAGGCTTCGTCAAGCCTTCTTTCTTTCTAGTGTCTGTACTCAGACTACTTTGCTTCCGCATGTGCTTGTATGTTTGTATGACTTGAGTGATGGGTCATGTGACCCCTATCTGTATGGATGATATGTATGGCTCCTCGGAGCCTTCTAAATAAAGTACTTGAGTCGTAGAGTACTGTTGTGTTGCCATGTTGTATTTACTCATATCGGGCATATTGTGTGTATGATTGAAATGCTTGGTATGAGTGGGATCCGACTATCTAGTTGTTTATCCTTGGCAGCCTTTCATATGGGGAAATGTAAGTCTTGTGCTTCTGAGCGATAGTAGTCCGCTACAGCCCGGTTCACCGGAGTCCTGCTAGCCCAGCACTACTGCTTGGACACTTGACTGGCCGGCATGTGTTTCACGTCGTTCCTATGTCTGTCCCTTCGGGGAAATGTCACGCGCTGATATTCGGAGTCCTGCCTAGCCTGCTACAGCCCGGTTCAACGGAGTCCTGTTAGCCCAGTGCTACAGCCCGAATAGATACGTTGATGACCGACATGCTCGATGTGATTCATGTATGCCTGTCCTCATAGGCTAGCGCCGCTTCGGGTTCACGACTAGCCATGTCGGCCCGGGTTCTCTGTCATATGGATGCTAGCGACACTATCATATACGTGAGCCAAAAGGCGCAAACGGTCCCGGGCCAGGTAAGGTGGCACCCGTGGGAGTACCGTGCGTGAGGCCGCAAAGTGATATGAAGTGTTACACGCTGGATCGATGTGGCTTAGAATCGGGGTCCTGACATATGATCATGTATATAGGCATCACGTCCGAGATAAGTAGACCGACTCCTGCCTGCATCTACTACTATTACTCCACTCATCGACCGCTATCCAGCGTGCATCTAGAGTATTAAGTAAAAACAGAGTAACGCCTTAAGCAAGATGACATGATGTAGAGGGATAATTTCATGCAATATGATAAAAAACCCATCTTGTTATCCTCGATGGCAACAATACTATACGTGCCTTGCTGCCCCTTCTGTCACTGGGAAAGGACACCGCAAGATTGAACCCAAAGCTAAGCACTTGCCCCATGGCAAGAAAAACCAATCTAGTAGGCCAAACCAAACTAATAATTCGAAGAGACTTGCAAAGATAACCAATCATACATAAAAGAATTCAGAGAAGATTCAAATAATATTCATAGATAGACTTGATCATAAACCCACAATTCATCGCTCTCAACAAGCACATCTCAAAAAGAAGATTACATCAAATAGATCTCCACAAGAGAGGGGGAGAACATTGTATTGAGATCCAAAAAGAGAGAAGAAGCCATCTAGCTAATAACTATGGACCTGTAGGTCTGAGGTGAACTACTCACACTTCATCGGAGGGGCTAGGATGATGTAGAAGCCCTCTGTGATGACGGCCCTCTCCGGCGGAGCTCGGGAACAGGCCCCAAGATGGGATCTCGTGGATACAGAAGGTTGCGGCAGTGGAATTAGGTTTTTGGCTCCGTCTCTGATCGTTTGGGGGTACGTGGATATATATAGGAGGAAGAAGTACGTCGGTGGAGCAACAGGGGGCCCACGAGGCAAGGGGCGCGCCCTAGGGGGTGGGCGTGCCCCCCACCCTCATGACCGCCTCTTTTGTTCCTTGGACGAGGGTCCAAGTCTCCTGGATCACGTTCGGTGAGAAAATCACGTTCCCGAAGGTTTCATTCCGTTTGGACTCCGTTTGATATTCTGTTTCTCCGAAACTCTGAAATAGGCCAAAAACAGCAATTCTAGGTTGGGCCTCCGGTTAATAGGTTAGTCCCAAAAATAATGTAAAAGTGGAAAATAAAGCCTATTATAGTCCAAAACATTAGATAATATAGCATGGAGCAATCAAAAATTGTAGATACGTTGGAGACGTATCAATGTTCTCCATTCCCCGCACCCAATTCATTGCAAATCTTTCAGTTAATTCCTTCCAAATCTTGGTGAGATCTTATTTGCCTAAGTGAGCTGAGATGACAATTGTTCTCTCTCTGTTTTGAACTCAAACTCACCGGTTTGTCTCTTTCGGTCAAACCGAACCATCTCGGTGCCACCGAAACAACTCGGTGTTACCTATTTCAATGCTGAGGAGACACTTTGCCATTAGCATCCTGCATATTTCACTACAAAAAAAGACACATCCGTGAAATTTTGGGTCGAACGAATTTTTTTTCTGGCATGCCTATGACACTTCTATGACGATAATTGTGACAAAACCCGGTATCATCATAGATGTGGTGGGCTCCTACTTCTGTGACAAAAAATCATGATAGAAAATGGGCTTTTCGTCCTGGGCGGGCCGGAGACGCAGCTGCATGATATTCTTTGGGCCGTCTGAGGGAGTCCTAGATTAGGGGGTCCTCGAACAGCTGGACTATATACTTCTGCCGGACTATGAAGATACAAGACTCAAGACTTTGACCCGTGTCCGTATGGGACTCTCCTTTGCGTGGAAGGCAAGCTTGGCGATACGGATATGTAGATCTCCTCCCTTGTAACCAACTCTGTGTAACCCTAGCCCCCTTCGGTGTCTATATAAACCGGAGGGTCTAGTCCGTAGGACAACAACAATCATACCATAGGCTAGCTTCTAGGGTTTAGCCTCTAGGATCTCGTGGTAGATCAACTCTTGTAATACTCATATCATCAAGATCAATGAAGCAGGAAGTAGGGTATTACCTCCATCGAGAGGGCCCGAACCTGGGTAAACATTTTGTCCCCCGCCTCCTGTTACCATCCGCCTTGGACGCACAGATCGGGACCCCCTACCCGAGATCCGCCGGTTTTGACACCGACATTGGTACTTTCATTGAGAGTTCTACTGTGCCGTCATCATAAGGAAGGATGGCTCGTCTCGTTGTCAGGGACAACATCACCTCTGGGGGAGCCCTGGCTGTAGGCCAAACTCTCCGACTAGGCAGCTTCGTCATGACGGCCCGTTCGGCCGCTGCGCCAACGATGACTTCTCGGATCATCGAAAACAGCCTCCACATCGGCTTGGAACTTACCGAGCGGATGAATCCAATGGATCTCTCCTCTTTGAATGATCTCTTGGATCGCATCGCTGCTTTGGGAGTCGCTATGGACTATGATCGGATTGGGCTTAAACCCGACCAAAGGGAGATTAACTCTCTGCCGGTCACCCATCAGATAGCGGTGGTGGAGGAGCAATGCGGCGATTCTTCCTCTATCTTGAGGACAAACTATGTCCGGATTCCCAAGCTCTCTGAGCTGGATACCCGTCTACGGGAGGACATCACCCAAACCCTTAACCTAGAATCAGGCAGTGGGCCAGACCTACTGGGCAACATCCTGGAGCCCGAACTTCCAAGATCGGAAACTCCTCCGCCCCTGGGTCTCAGATCAGGTCAAGGTCCAGACTTAAATCCACCCAACCACCCAGATATAAATGATCTTTCCCACATTAGGCAAGAGCCCCAGGAGACAGTACATCACTATTGGGCCAGATTCCTCCTTGTAATAAACAAGGTCAAGGACTGTCGCGAGGAAGACGCAATTTCATTCTTTTGCAATAATTGCACGGACAAGGGAATCCTCAACTCCATAAGTCGTCATGACATAGCACACTTCGCTGACTTGGCGGTCATAGTACGGAAGTATTGTGCGATGGAAAGCGCCTGGAAAACCCAAACAAAATTTTGGGATAATCCGGCTCTGAGAAAACCCCCGGTCCGAACTAAAAGGGCGCACTCTCATAAGTCACCCGACTCAATTACAAAGAAGAAAAAGCCCACTATAGGGTGTGGAACCGTATTGGAGGGATGGCTTAATGGGCCATGCAAAATTCACAGTACAGCGGATACCATACCAACACACAGCCTTAGAGCATGTTGGGTACTCCGGCAGGTGGCCAAGAGCGGTGAGGATCTCCTCATTAAAAATACCGCAGAGCACCACCCCGTGGATAACAACAATACATTATTGACAGTCTTCAAGACCTTTGCCTCAAATAATATGCGTAAGCGAGCACTCCGCAGCCTTGCCGAATTCTGCCACGTGGCAGCAATAAACCCATGGAGCGACACGGCTATCACCTTCAGTGCTAGTGACGAACCTAAATTCCGAACAGCCTGAACACCAGCCGCCTTGGTCCTTAGTCCAATTGTGGACGGCTTTCGGCTTACTAAAGTGCTCATGGACGGCGGCAGCAGACTAAACCTCATTTATGAGGAGACTCTTCAAAAAATGGAAATAGACAGAAACCGCATTGAGCAAAGCAGCACGACCTTCAGAGGAATCGTCCCTAGTCGGGAGGCACGATGCGCTGGGAAAATCACACTAGATGTGGTATTCGGCACACCGGAGAATTATAGGTCCGAAGAAATTACATTCCAAGTGGCCCCGTTCAGTAGCGGATACCACGCCCTTCTAGGGCGGGAGGCATTCACGATCTTCCAAGCCATACCCCATTACGGGTACATGTAGCTCAAAATGCCCGGGCCCAATGGAATCATCACTCTAGCTAGTGATCCGGACATAGCACTCCGCGCCGAATACAAAACAGCCGCACTGGCCCTCGAGGCATTATCTGAAGCCCTCGCGGCCAAGGAATTAACTACGTTGCGCTCCACAATGGACAGGGACGACGTAATACTCGACAAAAGATCCAAGTCCACCTCTTTTAAACCAGCGGATGAAATAATCAAATTCCAAGTCCACCCAACGGATCCTACAAAAATAGCATCCATCGGGGCACAGTTAAACCCCGCTGTAGATGCCACACTACGGGAGTTCCTGCGCGAGAATTGAGACATATTTGCATGGCATCCTTCAGACATGCCAGGAATCCCACGCAGGCTGGCCGAGCATAGCCTTAACATTTTAAAGGGATTCAAGTCGGTCAAGCAGACTCTTCGGCGTTTATCTGAACGTAAGCGACAAGCCATGGGAGAGGAGCTAGCCAAGTTATTGGAGGCCGGATTCATTAGAGAAATAAAACATCCGGACTAGCTAACAAACCTGGTGATGGTACCAAAGAAGGACAAATCCTGGCGCCTATGCGTCGACTTCAAAGACCTTAATAAGGCTTTCCCAAAGGATCCCTTCACCCTCCCTCGCATCGATCAAATTATCGACGCTACCGCAGGACACGACTCATTGTGCTTCCTCGACGCATACTCCGGTTACCACCAAATTAAGATGGCGGAGTCTGATCAAGCCGCAACGGCATTTATCACTCCATACGGCCCCTTCTATTTTAACACAATGCCTTCGGGCTCAAAAACGCCGGTGCAACGTATCAACGCATGCTTCAGACATGTCTGGAAAAACAGATCGGCAAAACAGTGGAGGCATACGTAGACGATGTGGTCGTTAAAACCAGACATGTTGAATCCTTAATAGACGACTTGAGGCTCACGTTCGACACTCTCCGAACATACGACATCAAGCTCAATCCGGAAAAATGCGTTTTCGGCGTGCTCGCCGGAAAGCTCCTGGGCTTCATCGTCTCCAGTAGAGGAATTGAAGCAAATCCGGCTAAAATCCGAGCTCTATCACAGTTGGCTATCCCAACTGACCTCAAGAAAATCCAGAAGCTAACTGGATGCGGCCTTAAGCTGCTTTATCTCCCGATTAGGACAAAAGGCACTACCCCTTTATCGCCTTCTTCGGCGCACCGAACACTTCGAGTGGACGAATGCGGCCACGGCCGGATTGGAAGAGATAAAAGCCATCCTGGCCACCAACCCAATCTTGGCCGCGCCAAATGTCGGCGAACCAATGCTGTTATATATAGCGGCAACTCACCAAGTTCTAAGTGCAGTGCTCGTCGTCGAACGAGAGATGGACGGACATAAATTCCCACTTCAAATGCCGGTATATTATGTATCCACTGTCCTCACTCCATGAAAATCACGGTACCCACATTATCAAAAGATAGCATACGCGGTATTTATGGCATCCCGGAAATTACGACACTACTTTCAAGAGTGTTCAATTACGGTGGCCTCGGAAGTACCACTCAATGACATAATAAACAACCGCGATGCCACGGGCCGGATTGCCAAATGGGCTATCGAGCTCCCCCCGTTCGACGTAACATATAGACCATGGAGAGCCATTAAGTTGCAAGTACTGGCCGATTTTGTCGCCGAGTGGACAGAAGCCGAGCTCCCTAAAGAATACGGCGCGTACTCCAATTAGATCATGAACTTCGACGGCTCTAAAATGTTGGCTAGTCTGGGGGCTGGCGTCGTCCTGACGTCCCCCACCGGAGATACAGTCCAATGCGTACTCCAAATACTATACACAGACTCCAACAACGCAGCCGAATAAGAGGCCCTGTTACATGGTCTCCGGATGGTAGTTTCCATGGGCATTCAACGCCTGAAGGTGCGTGGGGACTCAAGCCTCGTAATATCTCAAGTAAATGGAGACTTCGACACCAAGGATCCGAAAATGGCGGCCTATCGCAACGCCGTCCTCAAAATGTCAGCTCGGTTCGAGGGGCTTGAATTCCTCCATGTGGTTCGGGAAAACAATCAGGCGGCGGATATCCTCGCCCGTATCGGCGCTAAGCGCGACCCTGTCCCACCTAACATCTTCTTGGAAAGGCCGTTTAAGCCATCCGTGGTATGGGAAGGGGACACTGGTAACAATAGTCCGGACCCGGCCACAACACCAGATACCGAACACTCTGACACAATCGGAGGCTCTGCCACCGAAATAACACCTTCAGCCCATGTGATAATGGCCGTCATCGCCCCGTGGATAGAACCATTCCTGGCCTACCTAACCTGGCAGGAACTACCCGAGGACCAAAATGAGGCACGCTGCATAGTGCGGTGGTCTAAAGCCTACAAGGTCCACGAGGGAGAAATTTATAAGAAAAGCACTACCGGAGTCCTTCAAAGGTGCATCTCCGAAGAGGAAGGGTGGAAGCTTTTGGCAAAAATCCATGCTGGACTCGGCGGCCACCACGCCGCAGCCCGGGCCCCTGTAAGCAAGGCCTTCGGTACAGGTTTCTATTGGCTGACGGCCCGAGCAGACGCATAGGACCTTGTCCAACGTTGTGTGGTTTGCCAGCTTTTTGCAAAACCAAAGCCATATGCCGCCTACCGCTCTCCAAACAATCCCCATTACTTGGCCATTTGCGGTCTGGGGGCTTGATATGGTCAGACCCCTCAAAGGGGGAACCCATAAGAAAAACTACTTACTAGTCATGGTGGATAAATTCACCAAATGGATAGAAGCCAAACCTCTTAAAACGGCCGAATCCGGACCGGTGATAGACTTCATATCTGGGGTTGTACACCGTTACGGCACCCCCCACAGCATCATCACCGACAACGGCTCGAACTTTACACCCGACGAGGTAAAACTTTGGTGCAGCAACATGGGCATCAAGCTCGATTATGCTTCTGTCTATCACCCGCAAACTAACGGTCAAGTCGAGCGAGCAAATGGTCTTATCATGAGCGGCATTAAACCCAGATTAGTGTTGTCCAAAACGGAATCAAACATGCACTGGGTAGAGGAGCTCGACTCCGTACTATGGGGGTTGCGGACCACGCCGAATCGCACTACCGGATACACACCGTTTTTTATGGTGTACGGCGTAGAGGCGGTACTGCCCTGCGACATAATTCATGACTCACCTCGAGTGTGCATGTATGAAGAAAAAGAGGCCGAGCTTGATCGACAGTATAGTTTGGACGCCCTAGAGGAGGAGCATGACGTGGCAAAAGCTCGTTCCGCATTCTATCAGCAACATGCTTGAAGGTATCAAAGCAGAGAAGTACGGGCCAAAGCTTATAATGTTGGCGAACTCGTTCTACGCCTACCGGAGAAGAAAAAGAACAAGCTCAAGCCCAAATGGGAAGGTCCCTTCATTATTGACCAGGTTCTGACCGGTGGAGCGTACCGTCTGCGGGATGCATCGGATAATCGACTCGAGCCAAACCCGTGGAACGCAGCGAGACTCCGAAGGTTCTACGCCTAGTGTCGGACTCTATGTTCGTCTCCTTACCTCCGTCAATTTTTTACATATCTGTTATTTGTCTTTTTTCTCTGTCTTTCTTTTTTTCCCTTTTCTTCAAGGCCTTAAAAGGCTAAATTGTGTCTTGATTACACAATCTTGACGCGCTAACCGCGCTCATTATACCTGGGGCTTCTTATATAGAAGCTTAATATAACTATTTTTCGGGCTTTATGCCCCACACATGTGTTATCCTTCCACATGTACCTTTTTTCGCCATTATATGCATCGATATGACTTAAGTTTGTGCCAAGCTGGGTTGCCTGGCTCTTGTGTTTATGCCCTACGTTCCCGTTAATTCGGCTAGGGCATAAGGGGAGCACCTCTGCGATTGTTACTATCGGGTCAGCCGGATGTGTACCTCAGACTGGGTGAAGCCAAAAACTAGCGTTCTTAAGGGAATACTCGGTCGGTGAACAAAATATGACTTTTATTTATTTTAATACATGCCCCCAGATGTTTATAGCATGCATCTATTTTTGCAGTTCGGACATGCACATCAGGGCATGCGTACCCAGGGAAAGGAACCCTTAACGGAACTATTCTCCCTAGAAGATGTTTCTTACTATCCACGTAATATAACATAGCTAGTTGGGTACTTGTCTGTTCAAGCAGTTATGACCCCTACGCCTGGTTTCCACGCGTACCCCGGTTTTTGCATAACTGAGCGGGTATTCGTATACACTCCGGACTATCGGGTCCAGAGGTCAAAGCGAAAAGGTCCACCATGACAAATGATTTACAATCCGGCTAGGGACAATATATGTCACTTGAAGTACATAGTCACTTAGACTGACTAAATTCTTCTTCTATACCATCCAACAGGCTGTCTAGCCTACAATACTGTTGGGAATACTTTGCGGCTAATTCTACTTGGTCATACACCAAACTGACGGGGATCTCTTTCCCATTGGGCCCCACAGGTCCGACCTTGACCATGTGGTTTGGGTCAGCTTTGGTATATCGCGTCCTCACCATGGCCCAGGCTTCCCTTGCACCTTGTCGGTAGGCTGATATCTTCCATAATTGAAAGCGCCGATGCGCTCCCTTGAGCTTCTCTATAAGCTCATCCATGCCTCCTGGCGGGGAGGCGGATGGCCACAAGGTTTGGGCAATACCCTGCATCACCTGCCGAACTTGTTCGTGCAGTTGTGAGAGCTCTGGTAGAAGATCACCCGCAGACCCGGGCATCTCTTCCGCGGGACGACCCGTCAGCATACCTACAGACATAACTCTGTTAGCCGGCTTCTTCGCCGAACTCTTTCAAAAGTTCGTTCAAGCACTTACTGAAAATGCCGCGTCGAAGCCACTTATTCTCCTTCACGGAGTCCACAAGCTGGGCTCGAACATCTTTCAGTTCCACGCCCAGCTGGATATTGGCGTCTTGGAGATCATTTTTCTCCTACCTAACCAGCATAAGCATGCGCTCGCCAGCATTTAGCTATCGATTAGCACATTGCGCATCCCCCGGCATGGCCTCTGGATTCACTCCGGAGTCATCTGCAACATCTATTGTTAGATTTGCATGCATGGCTCATACTATCTGGCACCTGTCATTCTTTGCAATGGAAACAAGTGTTACCAGAGGGGGCCTTCTCGGACTCCTTCAACGCGGCAACTGTGGCCCGTAGCTGGGCCTTACACCCTTCCAGCTCTTGAGACAATTGGGTATTCTTCTCTGTTAGAACCTGCACAAATAATGATCCTTAAATCAGTTGTTTCAACTGTTTCAAGTCTCTGGGGCTACTGATATATATAATCATCAGATTTTCTTACCCGTATATCCTTTACATACTGGTCCGTGGCTCTGGCAAGACCATTTTGAGCGGCACGGATGTACGCGTCTCCTAAGTTGAGGGCATCAAACGCCTCTTGGGAGAAACAAGTGTCATGAAGTACGGCCCGGCGACGCCGATGAGTCATGGCGCTCTCCACTTCGGAATTTGTAGCGGATAATCTATATGCATCCTCTATAGGAGGAGCATCCAGCGTTCGCCTCGTGTTGGCTTCCGAATCTATGTCCAGCCCTGGAGCCCGACTGGTGGAGGCGTGATCGGCAACCTCTCCGGATATAGTCCGGCGAGCGTTTTTCCTACCAGGAAACATGGACGTTATTATATTTTAAAAGACGACAACCACGGAGCGAAGTTCTATATCATACCTCTGCAACGGCGCCTCAGCCCTGATCGCCTTCCTTTTTAGCCTACCCGGCTTAGGTTCCCCTTGTTGGCGAGTCACTGTGGGTTCGGCATGGCGTCCCGACGGCCTTCCCGGTAAGACACAATATGTGTACGGTAGGTGAAGTGCAAAAAAGGGGATCCTTCTCGGAAGTTGGGACTCTGGTTTTACTTACACGCGATGCAAGGAGTAGCCCAGGTGTCGGTGTCAAAACCGGCGGATCTCGGGTAGGGGGTCCCGAACTGTGCGTCAAGGCCGGATGGTAACAGGAGACAAGGGACACGATGTTTTTACCCAGGTTTGGGCCCTCTCGATGGAGGTAAAACCCTACTCCTGCTTGATTAATATTGATGATATGGGTAGTACAAGAGTAGATGTACCACGAGATCGAGGAGGCTAAACCCTAGAAGCTATCCTATGGTATGAATGTTGTACGATGGAGTTGTCCTACGGACTAGAACCCTCCGGTTTATATAGACGCCGGATAGGGTTGGGGTTACACAAAGTCGGTTACAATGGTAGGAGATCTTGAATATCCGCATCGCCTAGCTTGCCTTCCACGCCAAGGAAAGTCCCTTCCGGACACGGGACGAAGTCTTCAATCTTGTATCTTCATAGTCCTGGAGTCCGGCTGAAGGTATAGTCCGGCTATCCGAACACCCCCTAATCCAGGACTCCCTCAGTAGCCCCTGAACCAGGCTTCAATGCGACGAGTCCGGCGCGCAGATTGTCTTCGGCATTGCAAGGCGGGTTCCTCCTCCAAGTCCTTCATAGAAGATTGTAAACACCAAGGGTAGTGTCCGACTCTACAAAATAAGTTTCCACATAGTGCCATAGAGAGAATAATATTAACACAAATCAGATCTGCTGACGTATTCCGCAGTGCGTCATTACACTGCAGCCAAGTCCTTTACTCGAATAGTTTTTGCTTTTCCACCTCAGCACGTCTTGCGAGGTGATTTCCTTGGCACGTCTTGTCAAAGCAGAGATCGTGTCCCCCTTTTACGGGATTCTCATCAATACGGACGTGGGTAACCCAATCGTGCCCGTTAGCACGTTTCCTCGATTAAAGACGAGTCCCAGACGGTTACGGGGAGGGCTCTTGGTATTCAACCTCTTATAAAGAGACCAAGGCCTTACTCCTTTCAATCTCAAGCGAGTTCGCCCGTCGCCTCGAGTTCCAACACCCTAGGATCCAAATTCCAGGCGCTTCGGACCTTCGACAATGTCCGGCTCTGACGTTCAAGGCCGATGGACGCCTTCCTCCGTCACGGAGGAGGACGTAATAAAGTTGAGAGAGGCTAAGTTCTTGACCGGCGAAGTTTCGCACAGGTTGCCTGCTCAAGGGCAGGCCATTCCCAGTCCCCAGCCCGGCGAGAGTGTGGTGTTCATGTCTCACTTCCTTTGGGGATTAGGCTTCCCCATGGATCCCTTTGTGAGAGGGCCGTTGTTTTATTATGGGCTGGAATTCCACGACTTAGCTCCGGAGTCCATCCTCCACATCTCCTCATTCATCGTTGTGTGTGAAGCGTTCCTTCGGGTTAGCCCTCATTTCGGATTATGGCTCAAGACCTTTAAAGTGGAGCCGAAGATGATCGAGGGGCGGCCCACAGAGTGCGGAGGCGCTGTCATAAGCAGAAATGTTGATGCTCCATGGCCCAAGGGCTCTTTTCAAGAGGAGCTAGGCTTGTGGCAACGAGAGTGGTTTTATATCACCGCTCCCCGGGGCACCAAGTGGGTGGCGCCTCCTGCCTTTCGCTCGGGTCCCCCACCACGGCTAGCGTCATGGGTCAGCAATGGGTTAGATTGGGGGTTACCCAAAGATGTGCCCCTGTTGCAGGGCCGCATTAGGGATCTCTTAGAAGGAGACCTCAGCCTGGTCAAAGTGACGCAGGTCATGCTGATTTGCCGGATATTGCCCGGCAAATGTCGCTCCCTCCGCCTGTGGGAGTTTAATCCAGAGGGACCGCGAGCTCTTCAGAGTTTCATGGGCGCAACGCCCGCGGAGATGTATAGACTGTTTTTCGGATCACAAGAGATGTGTCCGGACTTGACCGAGGATGCAGGCCTAAGCTGCAATCGCCCGGATACTCAAGTAAGTAACCCTTTGCCCGGACCTGCTATCCGTATAATTATCACAAACTTGCCCCTAAAAGAGCTGTCCTTTTAAATAGGAGTGGATAGCGAAGGCGAAGCTGATCAGGTGTCCGGCTCCCCTTCCCAAAACCAGGCCGGATCCCGTGCTTGTCAGGATGTTGAAGATAACGCCTTTAGAGGGAAGTATGGGGGAGAACAAGGAAACTATGGCCTCCTCGAAGGAGGCTGCTCCGAAGGGAGGAACCGACAATTCCTCTCCTAAGGGGAGGAAGAGGGCCGCCTCTGACGACCTGGAGACCATGGCCTCGAAGCGGGGGGGGGGGAAATCCTCGTCAGAGGGTCCGACGCCGGGGAGTTCCTCGGCCGAGCTACGCCCTCACGAGGATCAGCCCTCCAGCGAGCCGTAAGTAGAGAAAGGTTTTCCTTTTGAGGGATTAGGGAAATCCTTTATTTTATATCTGAGAAGACTTAACCGAAATTTCACCTTGTAGTTCGGACCTCAGCCCTTCTCAGCAGAGCTCGTCTTCGGGGGATCTTCTTCCAGAGATGATGGAGAGCGGGACGCCTCCCCCTGCCGTGCCGCCTAGTGAGGCGGGCGACCCTGAGGTGTCGTTGCAGAGGGTTTCTCCGGATCCGGTAGGGGCGGAAGATAGCTATGTGGCCCCCCAAGGTTCTCCGTGTCCGACCTTCGTAAGAGGCCATGGGACCAGTCCGGCACCGTCTGGTGCTCGGCTGGAGGAGCTAAAGATTCTGCTGGGGCGAGCTTCTATCTCAGAGGAGCACCGTGCATTGATGGGCGCGGTGATTGAAAGGATTTCATCCGCAGAAAGCGGATTGCATGAGGCCGTCAAAAGCCTGCTGACGGGTTTCGAGGTACGTTGGATAATGTACGCTTTCGTCAGTTGCGCATAAGTAAGATGCGCCCTGTGTAGATAGTAGCCCCTGAGACTCTGTGCGTCGTGAAGAAATGACGGCACGCAGAGGATCATAATACTAGGTCTAAGATGTCGCCTTTGAATGTAGGCGGCGGGGTGTCCGGAATCGAGCCGAACTGATGATTTTGCCAAACTAAAGCGGCAACTGGACGCGGCAGATGCCGATATCGTGCTTGTCAACAAGCGGCTTGATGAGGCTCAAGGTATGTAATTCCTCGGGCGGCATCCGGTAAGAAGAGTTTTATGCCAGTGTCTTACGATGTGTGTGCTTGACGCAGATGGTGCGGCCGCCGTGGAGAGTCTCAGGGCAGAACTTGCCCAAGCTAAGGATCAACCAAGAAAAAACGATGCAGCTGCCAAGAAAGCCCTTGAAGAGCTGAGAGCCGAACAGGCTGCTCACTGCCGAAGAAAGGAAGAGATGGCCGAGATGGCCGAAAAGTTAAGGGGCGCTGCAGACCGTTGCAAATTTCTTGAGAAAGAAGACCGGGAGAGACAGACGGACTTAGAGAAGGCCGTTGCCGATGCCAAGGACGCTCGCTCTGCGATGAGAGCTGCGAAGGAGGAGCTGCGTCAGGCCGAACAGATTGCGGCTGGAAAGCCCTTTATGCTGCGGAGGAAGTTTTGTGATCCAAAGTTTGCTCCGTTGGACCGGATGTGGAGTGTGGAGGACACCTATCTGGATTTGGCAGCAAGTGCTGCTGATGCAACCGAACACTTTCGAGATCAAAAAGATCGCGAAGTGGAAAAGCTTTTCTGGTCGCTGTTTCACAATCCAGAGCGTCTGCTGGCAGTGGACAATCGTTTGGCTCAATGGGCCGAACTGAATAGGTTGTCCGGACTCGCCATGAAGTACGTCATGGGTCATTTGTGGCCGGGGAGATCGGAGCCGAAGAGTTATTTCGGCTTGGTGCAGCAAGTCCTTGACGCGGTGCTGCGTATTGGTGCGATGAAGAGGTCAGCATGCATAGAGGGCGCACGGATGGCTCTTGCCCGTGTCAAAACATATTGGGCAGAGATGGATACCACCGTTGTTGTGTCCCGAGACTCGGACGAAAGCTGAGTACCCTCCGAGCACTATTTTCAGGAAGTCCTTGAAGGCGCTCGTGTAATAGAGACGCAGTGCTTGAAAGATGCTATGTTAAGATAGCATATGTAATTATAAAGGAATATTTTGATAAATTGTATTGGCCTTTTATACTTGTGCCTTAAGTATTTGGAACACCTCCTGTGCGGCCGTTTTAAGATACAAAATCTGAAAGATGGCAGTCGTTGGCTTCAGCCCCCACGCACATAGTGCGGGGGTGCTCGCAGAAGACGCATTTTCACACTTAACCCAACGTCTTGGTCCTACAAAGGAGGTGATAGCGCAGCGGGCCAGGCAACCGGACTATAATGCTTTAACACTTTCACTTAGCCATAGGAGTTTGATAGTGGGACTATTTAGGTAGCCCTTTGGTGGCGACTACGCTCGCCCGAGTTCGGGGCGCATATGTGCCTGGCTGGGAAACGACCCTTCGTTAAAGCGGAGGAATCCTATAGATTCCGATAGGTCATCGAGTGGCTGACCAGTCTCACGCTACATCATGACAGTCAGTTTTCGGCTTTCTCTACTGAGGTGCTCACCCGGCCTAACCAGGGCACAATCGCAGTAGTTCTCCCGGTGCTACCTTAGCCGATAGAGCGGAACGTAAGGTAGCCGAACTCAGGAGCCGGGCAACCCAACATTTGACCAAAGACATGATTCAGAGTTGATGCATATAATGCCAAAACTCGCGATGCCAAACACTCCCTAAGGTGTTCGGTCTTTATGAGTGTGGGCAATACAACCCTCTATATTAAAAAAGCCCCTAGTGTCCAGGTACGCGCAAAAATTGTGACGTGGCCACATGCCAAGACGCCAGCCTCCTCCTTGGTTATATCAGAGAAAACCAGGGGATATGTAGCAACAAGAGACAGTAAAAAAGGTTTATGCAGGGTCTTAATCTAAAAAGAATCCTTTAGGACGGGTCCCTACTGCACGGCTGCGCCTGTGTCTCCGTTGTGCCGTATCCTGGACGGGCGCCGCACGACGTTCATCTATAAAAGAGAGGAACTGAGTTGAAAATGGGTCGTGCAGAAAGAAAAAAAGGTTTTATTTTTTAGATAAAGGTATAAAAAATATATAAAATTGAGCTTTATTGTCTCTCATTGTATATGTGCGAAGCCCCTAGTGCGGGGGTGTATGGCCATTTTACTGTGGGGCTGCCAAAGCGGCCGCACAGTCCTCTACTTGGGGGAGGCGCACTTCAGTGTTTCCCCTTCAAAGAGATGATGCCTCGTGGACCGGGCATCTTAAGCGTGAGGGATGCATAATGCGGTATTGCGTTAAAGCGGGCGAAAGCTTCGCGTCCTAGTAGTGCTTGATAGCGACTTGCGAACGGGACGATGTGGAAGGTCAGCTTTTCGCGGCAGAAGTTGTCGGTATAGCCGAATATAACTTCGAGCCTGAGAAAACCCATGCAATGGGTGTCTGGACCAGGTGTTACCCCTTGAAAGGAGGTTTTGCTGCGGCGGATTCTTGCTGGGTCTATCCCCATGTGATGGATTGTGTCCTGATATATCAGGTTTAGTCCACTGCCGCCGTCCATAAGGACATTTGAAAATGGTAGTCCGCCAATTATTGGACCGAGTACCAAGGCAGTCCAGCCTGCGTTCCTGGTACTCCTAGAGTAATCCCGTTGATCGAAGATGATTGGTTTTGACAACCAGTGGCGGGACCCCTTTGGGATAGGTCGTGTGGTGCGTACCTTTATGGGCGCCGCACGTTTTGTTATGTGAAGTAAGTTTACAGTTTTTACTTCTTGCGGGAAGTTCTTTTGTTTCCTGGTACTCTGCTTTTGGGGTTCGTCCTCGTCTTCACCTGGTGTGTCGAGCCCCTTGTGTTCGGCGTTGAGTCTGCCGGATTGTTTGAAAACCCAACAATCTTTGTGGGTATGGTTAGCAGGCTTCCCGGGAGTACTGTGTATTTGACATATCCTGTCCAGGATTTTGTTTAAATTGGATGGATCGTCCCTGTTATCCTGGAGGGGAGGTTTTGTCTGATTCTGTCGTGAGCCTTTGAATCCGGCGTTAACTGCCGTGCTCTTCGGACTTTTTTCTTTGTCCAACGATGGTCCTTGTTGCATCGTGGTTTTCTGTTTCCATCCCTGGTTTCGGTTGTACTTGGATCGTTGGGGCCGCATCTTGCCAACCAGATGTCCTCTCCTGCACAAAAGCGGGTCATGAGGCTTGTTAGTGCGGCCATTGTTCTTGGCTTTTCTTGGCCGAGGTGTCTGGCGAGCCATTCGTCTCAGACGTTATGCCTGAAAGCTGCTACGGCTTCGGCGTCCGGACAGTCGACTATCTGATTCTTTTTAGTGAGGAATCTATTCCAGAATTGCCGAGCTGATTCTCTGGGCTGTTGAGTTATGTGACTAAGATCGTCTGCATCCGGAGGGCGGACATAGGTCCCTTGGAAATTTGCTCGGAAAGCGTCCTTGAGCTCTTCCCAACTTCCAATTGTGTTTTCAGGAAGGCTTTTAAGCCAATGCCGGGCTGGCCCTTTAAGCTTAAGGGGTAAATATTTTATGGCGTGAAGTTCATCTCCTCTAGCCATATGTATGTGGAGGATATAGTCCTCAATCCAGACTCCAGGGTTTGAATCCCTTTGGAAATTCATGGTCCAGGACCTCATCGGTGAAACATAGGGGGTGTGCGGCGCACCTGTATTTGGGTGTGCCGGATTTTGATGATGGCTTTATTGCATTGCTCACGAGAGCTTGCTTTCTGGGCCCGTAAATGGACCTGACTGGGCCATGATGCGAATCCTTAAGTGGGTCGCATGCAGATTTAAGTGCGGCACCGCTTGCCGCTTTATGCTAGCCATGGGGTCGTCTATCCGACCGTGTGGCTTTCTTATTTTTTGAATGCGAGGGCTCTAGGGCCTCTTCGTCGAATTCAGGCAGTAGCTTTCTCTTCGGATAGTTTTTAGTGCGGCGATTGTCACCGTATTTATCTGCGGTATTGATTACTTTGCTCCATCTGATCCTGAGTGCATCTTCCGCTGTTTTTAGCTTCCGCTTCTGCTTTTTCAGGCTACGTGTTGTTGCAACGAGCCTCTGTTGGATATTCTTCTTCTTCGTTGGTTTATCCGGCATGAGGTCGTCCGGAATGCCGTTTTCGCTGGGGGAGGGAGGTTCGGTTTCTCTATCCGTGTTGCCCTGTTCAGATGGTTGCTCTAAGGCCTGCTCGCCGTCTACCGGCTCATGCTGCTCTATGGCTGGGTCTTTATCGAGGCGGGGCTTGGGTCGGCGTTTACGCCGATGCTTTGATTGCTTTTCGGGGGGTCGATCTCCCGTTCCATCCCCTTTTTCCTCGTTATCGCTCCCTTTAGGGGTATCCACCATGTACACATCGTGAGATGAGGTGGCTATCCAATGCCCTATGGGCGTTGGTTCATCCGTATCTTCTGCATCGTCATCCATGCTGTCGATGTCTGCGGAGTCGAAGTTGAGCACGTCGTTTAAATTGTCGACAGTGGCTACCAAGTGGGTGGTGGGAGGGCTTTGAATTTCTTCATCGTCCGTATCCCATCCTTGCTGACCGTGTTCTGGCCAGGGCTCTCCGGTTAAAGAGAGAGACTTGAGGGAATTCAGGATGTCGCCAAAAGGCGAGTGCTGAAAGATGTCCGCGGCGGTGAACTCCATTATCGGCGCCCAATTGGATTCGATCGGCAGGGGCGCGGGGGGTTCGCAGTCCGGAAAGGAGTCCGGATCCTCGGAGTCATGGGTCCTATAGAGTGCGGGGCTGGCATTCGGCTCGATCGCCTTTGAGATCGCAGCCCCCGAGGTGACGTCCAACCGATCATCCTCGATCGGCGCAACTGGCTCCGAATTGAGGGTCAGAGCTGGTGCGGCGCGAGACAGTGCGGCGCGCTTGGCTATGGCTCGAATCCGTCGAAGATCAAATCTCCGCAGATGTCTACCATGTAATTTAGGCTTCCAAACCTGACCTGATGGCCAGGGGCGTAGCTTTTGATTTGCTCCAGGTGGCCAAGCGAATTGGCCCGCAGTGCGAAGCCGCCGAAGACGAAGATCTGTTCGGGGAGGAAAGTCTCACCCTGGACCGCATCGTTGTTGATGATCAAAGGAGCCATCGAGCCCAAAGGCGACGACACAGAGGAACTCTCAATGAAAGCACCAATGTCGGTGTCAAAACCGGCGAATCTCGGGTAGGGGGTCCCGAACTGTGCGTCAAGGCCGGATGGTAACAAGAGACAAGGGACACGATGTTTTTACCCAGGTTCGGGCCCTCTCGATGGAGGTTAAACCCTACTCCTGCTTGATTAGTATTGATGATATAGGTAGTACAAGAGTAGATCTACCATGAGATCGAGGAGGCTAAACCCTAGAAGCTAGCCTATGGTATGAATGTTGTACAATGGAGTTGTCCTACGGACTAGAACCCTTCGGTTTATATAGACACCGGATAGGTTTAGGGTTACACAAAGTCGGTTACAATGGTAGGAGATCTTGAATATCCGCATCGCCTAGCTTGCCTTCCACGCCAAGGAAAGTCCCTTCCGGACACGGGACGAAGTCTTCAATCTTGTATCTTCATAGTCCTGGAGTCCGGCTGAAGGTATAGTCCGGCTATCCGAACACCCCGTAATCCAGGACTCCCTCACCAGGATAGTCGGCTATGATGGCCACCATGGCATCATCGCAGCTCAACTGATAGAATGTCCTGTCGATCAGCTCCACAAATATGTCCGGATCCTCTTCGAGTCCGGAATCGAGGGCCCGGTCAGGGTCCTCCGGTTGTGGAGGCGGGTTGTTGACCTCCCTTATAACTTTTCGCAGTTCTTGCCATGAAACGACAAGGTAATTACTTATGGCGGAGAATGCCGGAAGGCTGGGAGTAAAAAGTGACAGCTCACCCAGCTTGGAGAGTTGTACATGGAGAATCCATCCCGTGGCTTAATGCGGATGAACTCCTCTTCCTCTCCCTTGTACAAATCGGACATAATTTTTGCTAGAGCAGCAACTGAGTCCGGTCCCTTACGCCCGCAGTGGGTGGCATCATCTTCCCCGTTAAAGTGCCACATGGGGTGCCCTCGATATTCAAGTGGATGTACCCCCCGCATTCTACATACTGACATAACCTCGATTATTGTCAGTCTTGATTGAGCCAGCATCTTTATCTGGCCCATCAGGTAAAGGACTTCTCCGTTATCTTCCTCCTTGGGGCTCCGAGGGCGCCAGCTGCGGCGTTTCTTCAGGGGAGCGTTGTCGAACTCAGGGAGGCCCATCCGAATAGGGTCCGGAAGGGGGACGTCCTCCATATAAAACCACTCCGAAGGCCAGTCCTCGGATGTCTTCTTCGAAGTACCGGACAGGTATCCGGTCCCGGCGATGCGCCATATTTCGGCTCCGCCCACTTGGTACAGTGACCCTCCTGTGTATGGGGTATGAGGCAGAATAGCCTCTTCCATAGCTCGAAATGAGCTTCACAGCCCAGAAACACCTTGCAGAGGGCGACATAGCCAGCAATGTGTAATATGGAGGCGGGAGTGAAATTATGCAGCTGGAGGCCGTAGAACTCCAGGAGCCCGTGGAGGAACGGATGAATTGGAAATCCAAGCCCTCTTAATAAGTAAGGGACGAGGCATACCCGCCCCCCCATGGATGGGCTGGGAAAGATCTCCGCTTGCTCCCCGCCGTTATAGGTGGCGAGCCCGGCTCAAACGGGGACCATATACGCTGGAGGGAGAAATCCCTGGGTCTGCAACTCTACTAATGTGCTGTGGGGGACGGAACACTTCTTCCAATTGCCGGGCTTAGGGCTACGGGAGCGAGGGGAGGAGCTGCGACGACCTGCCATGTTGGAATCGATTTTTTTCGAGCGCGCTCTGATGGGTACTCGCTATGGGAGGATGATGTGATCTGGATCTGAGAATCCCCGTCTCTTTAATAGACGATTTAACCACATGGCTAGGGTGGCATTTGTAAAAATGCCCCGACTTCTTGCATTCGCTCGACGCATGGAGAACATTCATTATTGGGCGTGGAAGCCAAGGAGTACAACATTTATGGGAAGCCAGACACTACTCAAACAAGTGTTCAGAATTTGGAGAAAAATCCGCCTTGCAATGCCGAAGACAATCTGCGCACCGGACTCATCGTCACTGAAGCCTGGTTCAGGGGCTACTGAGGGAGTCCTGGATTAGGGGGTCCTCGGACAGCCGGACTATATACTTCTGACGGACTATGATGTTACAAGACTCAAGACTTCGACCCGTGTCCGGATGGGACTCTCCTTGGCGTGGAAGGCAAGCTTGCCGATACGGATATGTAGATCTCCTCCCTTGTAACCGACTCTGTGTAACCCTAGCCCCCTTCGGTGTTTATATAAACCGGAGGGTTTAGTCCGTAGGACAACAACAATCATACCATAGGCTAGCTTCTAGGGTTTAGCCTCTACGATCTCGTGGTAGATCAACTCTTGTAATACTCATATCATCAAGATCGATGAAGCAGGAAGTAGGGAATTACCTCCATCGAGAGGGCCCGAACCTGGGTAAACATTGTGTCCCCCGCCTCCTGTTACCATCCGTCTTAGATGCATAGTTCGGGACCCCCTACCTGAGACATAATTGCTCCCCCCCCCCAATCTCTCCTCCGCCTTTCTTGTAATCTCTTCCTAAATGGCTCAGTGGTGGCCTGCTGCACTCTCAGTGCACGTTTACACCACCTTCATGTAATCGCCCTTTGGCCTCTCGGGTTTACCCTGTTTTGAATGAATAAGGTAGACTATCTCTACCTTTTTTCAAAAAAAATATGGAGCAATTGCGATTAAATAACAGTTAAGTGTGCAGTACCAGTAGTTTTAAGAGCAACTCTAGCACTATGAGAGTTGCTATATTGATGGCCTGATAGCGTGTATGAGGCAAGCTTCATAATATGCTTTGTAATGATCCCTCCTTTTCAAAATAAATGTCGCTGATTTACTATAAAATTGTACTCTTCCGATTCATAATAAATGTCACAGTTTCCAACTAAATTTGAATTAACACTAGTTCAAAATCGTGGCATTTATTTTGGATTGGAGGGGGTATTAATTTCGTACTAAATCAGCGACACTTATTTTAGAACAGAGAGAGTATTATAAAGGTATCAATGTGATGCACAAATACATAGCTGATATATTAATTGTGGCCTGCATTTTTTCGTTTCTTTTCTTTCTTTTCTGCATCAACTCATTTGTCACACACTCAGCTTAAGGGACTAAAACAATAAATTGAGTTAACATTCCACTACAAGCAAGGACAAAAGTTGATTTGTGACATTTTCATATCATAGGTGTTAAAAAATTGCGTTTTACATATATGTACCAACTATTGCATCATCTTTAGCCTCGCCACGTCGATGGGGAATGTTATGCACGGAACACATCCACGTGTGACGAGTCTAGTTGCGGCAGCATGACGGTCCGACGCAGTTCAGCCGGAGCCCAGGATTAGGGGGGAGTGAGGGACTCCTGGATTAGGGGGTCCCCGGGCGTCCAGACTATGTGACATGGGCCGTACTGATGGGTCGTGAAGATACAAGATAGAAGGCCTTCCCCCGTGTCCAGATGGGACTCTCCTTGGCGTGGAAGGCAAGCTTGGCATTTGGATATGAAGATTCCTTTCTCTGTAAACCGACTTTGTATAACCCTGCTCCTCCGATGTCTATATAAACCGGAGGGTTTAGTCTGTAGAGGCAATCATAATCATACAGGCTAGACATCTAGGGTTTAGCCATTACGATCTCGAGGTAGGTCAACTCTTGTAACCCCTCGAGGGAGTCCTGGATTAGGGGGTCCTCAGACAGCCGGACTATATCCTTTGGCCGGACTGTTGGACTATGAAGATACAAGATTGAAGACTTCGACCTGTGTCCGGATGGGACTCTCCTTGGCATGGAAAGCAAGCTTGGCAATACGGATATGTAGATCTCCTCCCTTGTAACCGACTCTATGTAACCCTAGCCCCCTCTGGTGTCTATATAAACCGGAGGGTTTAGTCCATAGGACAACAACAATCAGATCATAGGCTAGCTTCTAGGGTTTAGCCTCTACGATCTCGTGGTAGATCAACTCTTGTAATACTCATATCATCAAGATCAATCAAGCATGAAGTAGGGTATTACCTCCATCGAGAGGGCCCGAACCTGGGTAAACATCGTGTCCCCGCCTCCTGTTACCATCCGCCTTAGACGCATAGTTTGGGACCCCCTACCCGAGATCCGCCGGTTTTGACACCGACACCGTCCATGATGGAAAAAACCATGGTAGAAGCAAGGGCGAGGAAAATATTGCGGAGTTCTCGGTTACGGTGGGTGGTCGAGAGCCGAGCGATGCGCGTTTCTCTCGTACACGTGCGTGCCTGTGCGAGGCGTTGCACTCTAACTGAACCCAAGCGAGGCGTTGGGCTCTAACTGAACCCGAGCGATAATGAAGCCGAGCGATCGATCCCTTGCTATTAACTGAACCCAAGTGGTTCCTTCGCTACTGCTGCTAACCGAAGCCGATCGACCCCTGCTGCCTCCATCCCTGGATGAATAGTGGAGCGTTGTTGGGGGGGTTGAATGAACAGCTCCCGGTGGGGGTTGGATGAACAGGACCCCAAGGTAGTGTAGGTCGTTACCTCTGGACAGACAGGGCCTCGATCGAGCCGGTTGGGGGTGGATGAACAGGACCCCGTGGAGGGCTGGACGAATAGGGCAACCCCATGGAGGGCTGGTTGAACAGTAGCCGGTGGAGTGCTGGATGAACAGTAGCCCGTGGAGGGGTGGTTGAACAGGACCCCGTGGAGAGGGCTGGTTGAACAGTAGTTGGTGGAGGAGCGTGCGGTGGAGGCTGGATGAACATGAGCCTGTGGATGAACATTCGCAGGTGAAGGCTGGAGTTGGTCGACGGTGGATGAACAATAGCCCATGGAGGAGGTCGACGCTGGAGATGAACAGTATCCCATGGAGTCCCATTTCGCAGTATGCAACACCCCTCCCGATGAACAGGACCCGCGTATTGACCATAGCGCTCCAACACAAATCCGTCTCCTTCATTTTGTGGTACGCCACACCCCTCCAGATCAACAGGACCACGTTTCGACCGTAGGAGGTCCAAGAGAAGTCTGTTTCCTTTGTTTTGTGGTACGCCAGACCCCTCCCGATGAACAAGATCCCGTTTACTGCTACCTCTTGAGCACTGCGTTGGATTTCCCCGAAGAGGAGAGGATGATGCAGCAAAGTAGCGTAAGTATTTCCCTCAGTTTTTGAGAAACCAAGGTATAAATCCAGTAGGAGGCTACGCGCAACTCCCTCGTACCTGCACAAAACAATAGCTCCTCGCAACCAACGCGATTAGCGGTTGTCAACACCTTCACAGTCACTTGCGAGAGTGAAATCTGATAGAGATGATAGATAATATTTTTGGTATTTTTAGTATAGAGATGCAAAGTGAAAAGTAAAAGGCAAAGTAAAAAAGCAAAGCAAGATTAAAGTGATGGAGATTGATATGAGGAGAATAGACCCGGGGGCCATAGGTTTCACTAGTGGCTTCTCTCAAGAGCATAAGTATTCTACGGTGGGTGAACAAATTACTGTTGAGCAATTGACAGAATTGAGCATAGTTATGAGAATATCTAGGTATGATCATGTATATAGGCATCACATCCGAGACAAGTAGACCGACTCCTGCCTGCATCAACTACTATTACTCCACTCATCAACCGCTATCCAGCAATCATGTAGAGTATTAAGTTAAAAGCAGAGTGACGCTTTAAGCAAGATGACATGATGTAGAGGGATAGTTTCATGCAATATGATAAAAACCCCATCTTTTTATCCTCGATGGAAACAATACAATACGTGCCTTGCTGCCCCTTCTGTCACCGAGAAAGGACACCGCAAGATTGAACCCAAAGCTAAGCAGTTCTCCCATGGCAAGAAAAATCAATCTAGTAGGCCAAACCAAACTGATAGTCGAATAGACTTGCAAAGATAACCAATCATACATAAAAGAATTCAGAGAAGATTCAAATATTATTCATAGATAGACTTGATCATAAACCCACAATTCATCGATCTCAACAAACACACCGCAAAAAGAAGGTTACATCGAATAGATCTCCACGAGAGAGGGGGAGAACATTGTATTGAGATCCAAAAAGAGAGAAGAAGCCATCTAGCTAATAACTATGGACCCGTAGGTCTGAGGTGAACTACTCACACTTCATCGAAGAGGCTATGATGATGTAGAAGCCCTCCGTGATGACGACCCTCTCTGGCAGAGCTCCGGAACAGGCCCCAAGATGGGATCTCGTGGATACAGAAGGTTGCGGCGGTGGAATTAGGTTTTTGGCTCTGTATCTGATCATTTGGGGGTACGTAGGTATATATAGGAGGAAGGAGTACGTCGGTGGAGCAACAGGGGGTCCACGAGGCAGGTGGGCTCGCCCCCCACCCTCGTGACCGCCTCTGTTGTTCCTTGGATCAGGGTCCAAGTCTCCTGGATCACGTTCGGTGAGAAAATCACGTTCCCGAAGGTTTCATTCCGTTTGGACTCTATTTGATATTCTGTTTCTCCAAAACTCTGAAATAGGCAAAAAACAGCAATTCTGGGTTGGGCCTCCGGTTAATAGGTTAGTCCCAAAAATACTATAAAAGTGGAAAATAAAGCCCAATATAGTCCAAAACAGTAGATAATATAGCATGGAGCAATCAAAAATTATAGATGCGTTGGAGACGTATCAGGCATCCCCAAGCTTAATTCCTGCTCGTCCTCGAGTAGGTAAATGATAAAAACAGAATTTTTGATGCGGAGTGCTACTTGGCATAATTTCAATGCAAATCTTCTTAATCGTGGTATGAATATTCAGATTCGAAAGATTCAAGACAAAAGTTCATATTGACATAAAAAATAATAATACTTCAAGCATACTAATAAAGCAATTATGTCTTCTCAAAATAACATGGCCAAAGAAAGTTATCCCTACAAAATCATATAGTCTGGCTATGCTCTATCTTCACCACACAAAGTATTTAAATCATGCACAACCCCGATGACAAGCCATGCAATTGTTTCATACTTCAACATTTTCAAAACTTTTTGAATTTTCACGCAATACATGAGCGTGAGCCACGAATATAGTACTATATATGGAATAGAATGGTGGTTGTGGAGAAGACAAAAAGAGGGGAAGATAGTCTCACATCAACTAGGCGTATCAACGGGCTATGGAGATGCCCATTAATAGATATCAATGTGAGTGAGTAGGGATTGCCATGCAACGGATGCACTAGAGCTATAAGTATATGAAAGCTCAACAAAAGAAACTAAGTGGGTGTCCATCCAACTCGCTTGCTCATGAAGACCTGGGGCATTTGAGGAAGCCCATCATTGGAATATACGAGCGAAGTTCTATAATGAAAAATTCCCACTAGTATATGAAAGTGATATCATAGGAGACTCTCTATCATGAAGATCTTGGTGCTACTTTGAAGCACAAGTGTGGTAAAAGGATAGTAGCATTGTCCCTTCTCTCTTTTTCTCTCATTTTTTTATTTGGGCCTTTTCTCTTTTTTTATGGCCTCTTTTTTTTCGTCCGGAGTCGCATCCCGACTTGTGGGGGAATCATAGTCTCCATCATCCTTTCCTCACTTGGGACAATGCTCTAAAAAATGATGATCATCACACTTTTATTTTTCTTACAACTCAGCAATTACAACTCGATTCTTAGAACAAAGTATGACTCTATATGAATGCCTCTGGCGGTGTACCGGGATATGCAATGAAACAAGAGTGACATGTATGAAAGAATTATGAACGGTGGCTTTGCCACAAATACGATGTCAACTACATGATCATGCTAGCAATATGAAAATGGTGGAGCGTGTCATAATAAACGGAACGGTGGAAAGTTGCATGGCAATATATCTCGGAATGGCTATGGAAATGCCATGATAGGTAGGTATGGTGGCTCTTTTGAGGAAGATATATGGTGGGTGTATGATACCTGCGAAACGTGCGCTGTATTAGAGAGGCTAGCAATGGTGGAAGGAAGAAAAGTGCGTATAATCCATGGATTCAACATTAGTCATAAAGAACTCATATACTTATTGCAAAAATCTACAAGTTATCAAAGCAAAGTGTTACGCGCATGCTCCTAGGGGGGTATATTGGTAGGAAAAGACCATCGATCGTCCCCGACCGCCACTCATAAGGAAGACAATCAATAAATAAATCATGCTCCGACTTCATCACATAACGGTTCACCATACGTGCATGCTACGGGAATCACAAACTTTAACGCAAGTATTCTTTATATTCACAACTACTCAACTAGCATGACTCTAATATCACCATCTTCATATATCAAAACAATTATCAAGCTTCAATCTTTTCATAGTATTCAACGCACTCAAAAGAAAGTTTCACATATCTTGAATACCAAGCATATTAATATTAAGCAAATTACCATGCTATTAACGACTCTCAAAATGATCTAAGTGAAGCATGAGAGATCAATAGTTTCTTTAAAACAAATCCACCACCGTGCTCTAAAAGATCTAAGTGAAGCACTAGAGCAAAAATTATAAGGCTCAAAAGACATAAGTGAAGCACATAGAGCGAAACTATCAAGCTCAAAAGATATAAGTGAAGCACATAGAGTATTCTATCAAATTCCAATTCATGTATGGCTCTCTCAAAAGGTGTGTACAGAAAGGATTATTGTGGCACGCTAACAAACAAAGACATAAATAATACACGACGCTCCAAGCAAAACACATATCATGTGGTGAATAAAAATATAGCTCCAAGTAAATTACCGATGGAAGTAGATGAAAGAGGGGGTGCCTTCCGGGGCATCCCTAAGCTTTGACTTTTTGGTGTACTTGAATTATATTGGGGGTGCCATGGGCATCCCCAAGCTTAGGCTCTTGCCACTCCTTGTTCCATAATCCATCAACAGAATTTACCCAAAACTTGAAAACTTCACAACACAAAACTCAATAGAAATCTCGTGAGCTCCGTTAGAGAAAGAAAACAAAAGACTACTTCAAGGTATTGTAATGAACTCATTCTTTATTTATATTGGTGTTAAACCTACTATATTCCAACTTCTCTATGGATTATAAACTATTTTACTAGCCATAGATTCATCAAAATCAGCAAACAACACACGAAAAACAGAATATGTCAAAAACAGAACAGTTTGTAGTAATCTGTAACTAACGCAAACTTCTGGAACTCCGAAAAATCTACCAAAATACTACGACCTAGACAATTTGTGTAATGATCAGCAGCAATTGGAATAAGTATTTTATCACGTTCTGGTCATTTTTAACAATTGTTTTTGTGAACAGAAAGATTCTGGAAATTACAGCAAGACCAAATAACTATCATCCAAGAAGATCCTATAGGTCTAACTTGGCACAAACACTAATTAAAACACAAAACCACATCTAAACAGAAGGTAGATGGATTATTTATTCCTAAACAGAAGCAAAAACAAAAAAAAGTAAAATAAAATCGGGTTGCCTCCTAACAAGCGCCATCGTTTAACGCCCCAAGCTAGGCATAAAAGCGAGGATAGATCTAGGTATTGCCATCTTTGGTAGGCAATCCATAAGTGGCTCTCATGATAGATTCATATGGAAATTTTATTTTCTTTCTAGGGAAGTGTTCCATGCCCTTTTTTAATGGAAATTAAAATCTAATATTCCCTACCTTCATATCAATAATTGCACCAACTGTTCTAAGAAAAGGTCTATCGAGAATAATAGGGCAAGAAGGATTGCAATCTATATCAAGAACGATAAAATCTACGGGCACATAATTCCTATTTGCAACAATAAGAACATCATTAATTCTTCCCATAGGTTCTTTAATAGTGGAATCCGCAAGATGCAAGTTTAGAGAGCAATCATCAAAGTCACGGAAATCTAGCAAATCACACAAGGTTTTGGGGATAGTGGAGACACTAGCACCCAAATCACACAAAGCATGGAAATAATAATCTTTAATTTTAATTTTAATAGTAGGTTCCCACTCATCATAGGGTTTTCTTGGGATAGAACTTTCAACACAAGTTTTTCTTCATAAGATTGCATCAAGGCATCAACAATATGTTCGGTGAAGGCCTTATCTTGACTGTAAGCATAAGGAGAATTTAGCACGAATTGCAACAAGGAAATACGATCAATTAAAGAGCAAATTTCATAATTAAATTCCTTGAGATCCAAAATAGTGGGTTTAGCAACATCTAGGTTTTTATTTCTTTCCATCCCACTTTTATCAAATTCATCATCAAGATCTAAATGCTCCGAATTTTTGGAATGCCTTCTAGGTAAAGGAAGATCATATTCAGTTTCATCAAGATTAATATTGCAAAACAAAGATTTAATAGGGGGCACATCAATAACTTTTAGATCTCCATCTTGATTTTCATAGGAATTGGAAGAACACGCTTTAATAAAGGCATCTTTGGAAGCACGCATCCTAGCGGTTCTTTCTTTGCACTCATCAATGGAAATACTCATTGCTTTGAGAGACTCATTGATATCATGCTTAGGAGGAATAGATCTAAGCTTTAAAGAATCAATTTCAAGATAAATTATATCAATGTTCCTAGCCAAATCATCAACTTTAAGCAATTTCTCTTCAAGCAAAGCATTAAAATTCTTTTGTGAATTCATAAACTCTTTAACACTACTCTCAAATTCGGAGGGCATCTTATTATAATTTCCATAAGAGTTGTTGTAGGAATTTCCATAATTATTAGAAGGATTACTAGGATAAGGCCTAGGATTAAAATTCCCTCTATACGCGGTGTTACCAAAATTATTCCTACCAACAATATTCACATCCATAGATTCATTATTATTCTCAATCAAAGTAGACAAAGGAATATCATTAGGAATAGAAGAAACACTCTTAGTAGCAAATAATTTCATAAGTTCATCCATCTTTCCACTCAAAACATTGATTTCTTCTATCGCATGCACTTTTTTATTAGTAGATATTTCAGTATGCCATTGAGAATAATTAACCATAATATTATCTAGGAGTTTAGTAGCATCTCCTAAAGTAATTTCCATAAAAGTGCCTCCAGCGCCCGAATCTAAAAGATTTCCAGAAGCAAAATTCAATCCGGCATAATTTTTTTGTATAATCATCCACAAGTTCAAACCATGAGTAGGAAAATTACGTATCATTAATTTCATTCTCCCCCAAGCTTGTGCAACATGTTCATGATCAAGTTGCTTAAAATTCATAATGTCGTTTCTAAGAGAGATGATCTTAGCGGGAGGAAAATACTTAGAGATAAAAGCATCTTTGCACTTGTTCCAAGAATCAATACTATTTTTAGGCTAAGATGAAAACCAAACTTTAGCATGATCTCTAAGCGAAAAAGGAAATAGCTTCAATTTAATGACATCATTACCGACGTCTTTCTTCTTTTGCATATCACATAAATCAGCGAAGCTATTCAGATGAGTAGCGACATCTTCACTAGGAAGGCCGGCGAATTGATCTTTCATAACAAGATTCAACAAAGCAGTATTGATTTCACAAGATTCAGTATTGGCAAGAGGAGCAATCGGAGTGCTAAGGAAATCATTATCATTGGTATTGGTGAAGTCACACAATTTGGTAGTATCTTGATCCATCGCGACAAACAAGCAATCCAACACACGAGCAAACAAAAGGCAAGCGAGAAAAAGGAAAATGGGAAAAAGAGGAGGAGATTGGGAAAGAGAGGGCGAATAAAACGGCAAGGGTGAAGTGGGGGAGAGGAAAACGAGAGGCAAATGGCAACTAATGTAATGCGGGAGATAGGGATTGTGATGGGTACTTGGTATGCTGACTTTTGCGTAGACAACGGCGCCTGAAGTGGCTTGTTGTTAGGAGTCCAAATCTTGACTTGCTCTTGTGTAAGCCTCCCCGGCAACGGCGCCAGAAATTCTTCTTGCTACCTCTTGAGCACTGCGTTGGATTTCCCCGAAGAGGAGAGGATGATGCAGCAAAGTAGCATAAGTATTTCCCTCAGTTTTTGAGAACCAAGGTATCAATGCAGTAGGAGGCTACGCGCAAGTCCCTCGCACCTGCACAAAACAATAGCTCCTCGCAACCAACGCGATTAGGGGTTGTCAATCCCTTCAGGTCACTTACGAGAGTGAGATCTGATAGAGATGATAGATAATATTTTTGGTATTTTTGGTATAAAGATGAAAGTGAAAAGTAAAAGGCAAAGTAAAAAAGCAAAGCAAGATTAAAGTGATGGAGATTGATATGAGGAGAATAGACCCGGGGCCCATAGGTTTCACTAGTGGCTTCTCTCAAGAGCATAAGTATTCTACGGTGGGTGAACAAATTACTGTTGAGCAATTGACAGAATTGAGCATAGTTATGAGAATATCTTGGTATGATCATGTATATAGGCATCACGTCCGAGACAAGTAGACCGACTCCTGCCTGCATCTACTACTATTGCTCCACTCATCGACCGCTATCCAGCATGCATATAGAGTATTAAGTTAAAAACAGAGTAACGCTTTAAGCAAGATGACATGATGTAGAGGGATAGTTTCATGCAATATGATAAAAAAAACCATCTTGTTATCCTCGATGGCAACAATACAATGCGTGCCTTGCAGCCCATTCTGTCATTGTTAAGGACACCGCAAGATTGAACCCAAAGCTAAGCACTTCTCCCATGGCAAGAAAAATCAATCTAGTAGGCCAAACCAAACTGATAGTATGAAGCGACTTGCAAAGATAACCAATCGTACATAAAAGAATTCGGAGAAGATTCAAATTTATTCATAGATAGACTTGATCATAAACCCACAATTCATCGGTCTCAACAAACACACCACAAAAAGAAGATTACATCAAATAGATCTCCACGAGAGAGGGGGAGAACATTGTATTGAGATACAAAAAGAGAGAAGAAGCCATCTAGCTAATAACTATGGACCTGTAGGTCTGAGGTGAACTAATCACACTTCATCGGAGAGGCTATGATGATGTAGAGGCCCTCCGTGATGACGGCCCTCTCCGGTGGAGCTCCAGAACAGGCCCCAAGATGGGATCTCGTGGATACAGAAGGTTGCGGCGGTGGAATTAGGTTTTTGGCTCCGTATCTGATCGTTTGGGGGTACGTAGGTATATATAGGAGGAAGGAGTATGTCGGTGGAGCAACAGGGGGGCCATGAGGCAGGGGGCGCGCCCCCACCCTCGTGACCGCCTCTATTGTTCTTTGGAGCAGGGTCCAAGTCTCCTGGATCACGTTCCCGAAGGTTTCATTCCATTTCGACTCCGTTTGATATCCTGTTTCTCCAAAACAATGAAATAGGCAAATAAAACAGCAATTCTGGGCTGGGCCTCCGGTTAATAGGTTAGTCCATAAAATAATATAAAAGTGGAAAATAAAGCCCAATATAGTCCAAAACAGTAGATAATATAGCATGGAGCAATCAAAAATTATAGATACGCTGGAGACGTATCATTTACCGTGGCCGGTCGAACACAAGGCCGTTTCCTCCGTTCTGCGGTACACCAAGCCTCGTTTCCATCGGTTGTTCCATCCAAGCCGGTTGGCTCCCGATGAACACGACGCATTCCGTTGCCTCCCCATGAACACGCTGACGATGCAGTTTCTCCGTTCTGACCCAGATATCTACATGAGCCCTGGCCATACGTATGCGCGAGTAGGCGTTTGAGACCCCGCCCGTATGTACGTACGTGGACGTATTTAGTTTCTTGCACCCTGGCCGTTGTACGTACGTGTACATGCTATGTGCGCGCCTCTACTACGACACGTGCGTGCCTCTACATCGACCAGTATGTACATACACGTTCCCGACCAGAATGACAACACTATGTACGCTTCGACCAGGTGGGTCCTGACTTTTAGGCACTTCCTTCCATGCGAAGATGTAGCTGGTGGGTCCTAGTAGTCAGGAGGAAACATTTTTTTGTGAAATACGATGGCCCGTCCGGTGGGTCCTGCTGTTAGGTGGAGGAATCATTATTTTCCGCATAATAAGGAGGCACTTCCTTGCTGCGGCCGTGGACCCAGCTGTCAGCCTCTCCACGTACAGTACTCTTTTGATGGAAGTTGTTCCTTGACCACGTTGACCACGCCGCGCCGAGAGCACCAGGGCGGTGGATGACGACGAGGCCTAGGAAGGGGACGACGCGGAGCCGAGGAAGACGCAACAGTGGATGTCCACGCGGAGAGGAGTACGAGGGTTCACTGGTTCGGTTGCGGTGTGAGGCTGCCGTCGCCGCAGGGCCTGGCTAGCGGTGGGAGTAGTAGGGGGCGATGTGGCCTCCGCGGCAGCATAGCTGGCCATGGGAGGCAGGAGCAGGCGGCACGACCGGCGCTGCTTTGGGCGGCTGGAGCAAGAAGGCCAGAGGTTGAAGAAGCACTACGGCCATTGGATGGACATCGTACGGTCACTGGAGATAGAATCATTCATATTGACTAAGTTGAAAAAGCCCTCCGTCCCCGTCAACTTAGTGGGCCCACATGTCAGCCTCCCACTATGCTGGGTCCTAGCTAGTAGGGGGAGTATTCATTTTTTTGTGCGTAATAAGGAGGCACTTCCTCGTGTGCGAAGATATAGCTGGTGGGTCCGACCAGCCAACGGGGGGAACATATTTTTCGCGAAATACAGGGGCCCTTCCGATGGGTCCCAGATGTCAGGTTGAGGAATCATTATTTTGCCCGTGGAGGCATTTCCTTGTGAGAGCTGTGGACCCAGCTGTCAGCCTCTCCACGTACAGTCCACGTCCGATGGATGTCGTTCGTTGACCACGGCGCGCCGAGTGCACCAGGGCGGTGGACGATGGCGAGGCCTAGGAAGGGAACAACACGGACCGGGAAAGACTCGGCAGTGGTTGCCCACGCGGTGGGGAGTACGAGGGTTTACTGGTCTGGCTGCCGTCGCCGAAAAATAACAGGAGGTGTGGGTGAGTGGAGGAATGGCCTGGCCAACAATGGAGTAGGATGGGGCGGTGCGGCAGCACAGCCGGCCACGGGAGGCGGGAGCAGGCAGTCCCACCGGCGCTGGTTTGGGCAGTTGGAGCAAGAAGATCAGATATTGAAGAAGCAGCACGGCCGTTGGATTAACATCCGGCGGTCACTACTGCTAGAGTCGTTTGTGGACTAAGTTGACAAAGCCTTTCATACACGTCAACCTAGTAGACCCACAAGTGAGCCTCCAAATCTGTCCCAAACAGCATACAGCCCGAAATTTCTAGCCAGATTCAAATTAATTTAAAAACTAAACATACCTTAGTTTAAATCCAACGAAATTTTACCCGCAAAAAAATTATGAAATTTAAAATATCAAAATCCGAAAGAAAAAAGTATTTTGGAACAAATTGCTTGTTTGTTGTATTTTTTCATTTTACAGCCCATTTAATATTACTTATAGCCCATTTCTTATTACTTATAGCCCATTTTGTGGGCAAAATGCATCCCTCCTCGTCTTGAAAGATTTCCGGCCCAGCAGGGTGTAGAAAAGCAAGTAGGTCTACGTTGGTTATTCTACAAAAAATAAAATAGGTGGGCTAGCCATTTTCAGAAAGGAAATAAACAAACTAGGCTGGTCATGTGCTAGATGGGCCACAGCTCCCGAACAGCCCAGTTGATACCCTTCTCCGTCCCGAAAAAACAAAATTACTTCGCGCGCGGCTGGGTCCCAACTGTCATCCTCACCATGTACAGTCATCTCCTTATTCCTCTCGGTTGTTGACCATGTTGACAATACCAAAGGGCGGCGACACGGGCGAGCGAACCAAGGCGGATGACGATGGTGAGGCCTCGGACGGGAATGAACAGGAGCCGGGGAAGATGCACAGAGTTTTAGGGTGCGAGGTGGCCACAATGCGTGCGCAGAAGCACAACCAGCTGTGGGAGGCAGGAGCAGGCGGTCCCGCCGATGCTGGTTTGGCTTTGGCGGCTGGAGGAAGAAGAGACTGAAGAAACACGACAGACGTTGAATGTCAATCCAACGGTCAAGGTTGGCACAATCGTTTGTTGACTAAGCTGACACCAAGTAGCATACTTTTTTATATATAGGAAGAAAAAACTGGGCTCGTTCGCCTGATAACATTCCCAATACAGCGACTGTTTGATCTTGCGTTGCAACGAAAACTACGAGGAAAATGCGTTCGTCTGCCGTCCTCCTCCCAGGGAACGTTCGCCATATAAGTGACTAGCACCATTGGTTTTCAACTGAGAGGTCTTGGGTTCGAGTCCCAGGAACTCTCTATTTTGTCCTCCTTCCTTGCTCGCAAAACAAGAAAGAAAATCAAAGACTTGAGAAGGCGTACAGAACAAGCTAGTGTACCAGTAAAGAGACGTTGCTGAGTTTTAGAAAAAAGATGGACGTGCTCCTGTAGCTGGTTCGAATCCAAACATAGACTATGAGACTATATGGTGCTATGCTACTCTGCAAGTAATGAAACTGACATATCCGACGTTCGCTCATCCTCTTCTCTACTTACTCTGCCTAGCATCAGAAGCTCTGGCCGCAGCAACCATGTCCGCTAGCTGCTCGTCCACCTGCTCTTCAGCAGGCAACAACCAGATATGCGCCAAGTCGCCACCAGTACCATCGCTTGTGGGTCTCATCACACCCCCGACGGCACACGCACCGCAACCGGTTGCTCATCGCAACCCGCTGCCGTTGGTGTGGTGCCACTGCTGCAAATCACGTAGAGTCATACGTCGCGTCTCAACCACAATCCTCAACCCTGGACTAGTCTTCTACAAATGCCCGAATCATGGGGTAATAATATGTTTAAGTGTTGTTCTGCTGCTTTCAGTTGCTGATTTTTTTAATAGTTTGGTTGATGATCTTCCAATTTGATTCCTGCAGAAAAGGGAAGATTCGTGTGATTTGTATTTCTAGGAAGTTGCTGATGTGGGGATGCAACTACTCTGATTATTTGTTTAGCCCAGGAATCCCAATACCAAAAGGTTGGGGTGTTGGACAAGTAACTGAAGGAACGACAGAAGAGGAAGATGCGGAGAAGAAGGTTAAAGACGAAGTTCCTCTGATCATGGCCAAGCAACAACTGCTGAACGACCTTGACAACAATGAGGAGATGAAAGAGCTTGTGAAGATAATGGGCAAAATTGATGCACTCTGTAGGATGATTGTCTCTTTATTTGCAGCGTATGTAGCACTCGTGATGTATTCAGTGGCTATGACATGAGCACTTTGCTGAAACTAGTAATGAATGAAACCTGTGTAGCAGGCTGGGTGTAGTGTTGTGAACATCTAATGATTTGTATTAACGGAAATCGGGGGGTATCCCCTTTTGCTCATAAATAAATAAATAGCAGAGGTCCTTTTGGTAATAAATAAATAAATAAATTAGCAGAGGCCCTGTCGGGTCAGCTTTGTTCCCATTTGAAGACGTCGAGCAAATTGCAGTCCAACAGCAAACTATGTCATCAAATTCAAGTTTGACAGCCAAATATGAGTACAACTAAACAACAATGTCATCATGTTTTAGTCATCATACAATCACCAAACACAAATGAACATACATAACAAGTGATGTTCTCACAGCAAAATACTAAACAACACGTTCATCAGGTTTCGTTGTCATAGCAAACACAATTTGACATAGTAGATTAAAAACGTCTTCTAACAGGCAAATACGATAAAAGAAATCTAATCATCATCTGCAGCAGCAGCGTCAACATCTTCGCCATGTGTATAAGTCTGAATCGTAATTCCCCAGAATGTCATCTTATTCTTCATCCTCAATGTCCTCGAACTTTGGCTTCTTCTTGATAAACTCCTGTATGTCCACAACACGACAGACAATCTTTCGCCATCGTCATTAACGTGATGGTTCTCAAAGATATTAGGAACATCTGTGGAATCTTGTACATCAGGAGCAGTGTAAGCATCATCTTGTTGTGCAACTTCATTAATTGAATTCCTCTGCTCAAACCTTTGCAGTACTCTCCAGTCATCGCTTCGTCCAAATGTGTCTTCCAAGAAAAATATATGTGTTGCTTGATTTGCCAAAATAAAAGGCTCGTTGGTCTGGTACAATGCTTTGAGATTAACATCGTCTATCAGCTAACATTCAGCGCTACACCGTCATGCACGGGGCCTCAGTATAGAATGCGCATACAGTGGGAGAAGCTGACCACCGTGCGTCTCCACACGAGCGTCGCCAGCGGTGGCGGCGCTGACCGCCGCGCGCCTCCACAAGAACATTGCCAGCGGTGGCGGCGCAGCTATGGGACGGCAGTCCATGAGAGCGTATTGTGGGAGTGAGACGATTGTCGTGCGTCCCCTCAACAAACTGCGGTGCCGACGTATCGGCGTGACGGGGAGGGCGGCTTTGGCATAGCGAATGGAGTGGATGGGGATGGGGGGAGGGGGTTGGGGAAAATTATTGGCTAGTTGGCCGAAGGGCGGTTGAATTTGGGATTTGGGGGGAATTTTTAGGGGGGGATTTTCCCGCGGTAGGCGGGGGGAGTTTGGCGCATGGTCGGTTTCTCCAAGTGCAGTCCCACATGTCAGTGAAGAGGCAAGCTAAAGCGCGTTCCGCTTGCGTGAGCGTGTGCAGGACCGAACATGTGTGGGGTGCAATGCGACCGTGATAGGGGTGCTGTGACTGTATCGCCTTTTTTCCTTTTAAACTAGGTGCTTTGCCCCCTGAAAAAAAACTTGGTTCTTCATGCGATCCATCGATACTACTACTAGTAATCTGGTAATCCCAACTAAAACGACTCGGCCGGGTCTTTTCCCGCACGATATGCTGGGGGTTGGCTTAGTTTGGTTTTAGGACAAGTAATGCTACGCCTATGTAATCCCAGTTATGTAATTAATGTAATGTGAAACGTGTGAGCTGTTGATTGTAGATTGGGGGAGGGAGGGGCCCACCACCATGAAAATCAGGGAGGAGAGAGAGAGGCAATTTACGTTAACCCTTTCGTAGGTTCCCGTAGATGTAGAAAGATGTGAAATGCGTGAATGTGTAGTGGACGTACTATTGGAGTGCCTAAGATAAATTGTGTATGTAGATCCTATGTGTTTATTTACTTTGCATGTTAGCTTTGTATCGGTTCAATAAAAAGAAGAGTTGCTGATGATGGTGTGCCTGCCATCCTGCAATATAGGTCGTCGATCTATATCTAATGGATAGGAAGGAAACTATGACAATTTACCCGCACTCCTCTCCACATTTGCAGATATGGCCTTCCCTCGTTCATCCTTTTCTCCCACAAGATCTTGATGTTCCGTGCAATGCACGGGCATCTTGCTAGTACTCCTACAATATACTATATTATTGTGAAAGTTCATACACACCGGCGGAGATTAATGCAAACACGGTAGATTTCATTACATTTCAAACTTTTATAGGACATCAAAATAAAATAAACCCGACCCTAAAACTATTCTACGGCGGCGACCGACGTCCTCCATCTGCGATCTCCATGTACGGGGGCGGGGTTCAAGACAAAGGTGCGGTCTTCGAGGAGGAAGGGTAGAACACGGGAGACAGACCGGCCAGTTGGCACACCATGCCCTGCCGCCTCCCATGCCCTACTCACCCTCGGAGGAGTCCCCAACCTCGGTGGTGCCGGACGTTGGACGGCGGGAAGTAGGATGCGTGGCTGACGGTGCTCCCATCGTCGTGGCCACCGCTTGTGCGGTCGATTCCGCGTACGGCTACACCGCTATTGCGTCGTGAGCGGCAACTTGAGCGAGGGCGGAGACATCGAGCTTCATCCCCGAAGACAAAGCTCTCCCGCAGAGCGTTCGCGCTCGCGGTCATGGCGGATGTGGTGCCAGGTAGCAGGATGATGTGCTATGGTGTGGACGTTAGATGGGCATTGCCTCTTTAACTGGCGCATTCCGGTGAGGCCAAAGCGTCCGGGCGCGTCATGAAGTCGCCGGAGTTGGTTCCTCGGGAACCGAGCCTCTTAACGACGGCATACGGGCAGAAGGCATGAATGTGGGCAGCTGGCGCCGGCTGGGAACGCACCGCGTGACGGTGCGAGGGACGAGGGTTTTTGGTGTGCCAGGGTAGTCAGCTGCGGTCGTGGCAACGTTGGAGATTCCCTTTGCTCACATGCGACCCCACATGTCATTGAAAAAGCAAGACGACCTGGCATGGTCTAAGGTCTTGGGGATGCAGTTGGCCACGCTACACCACTCCACGGACGCGTCGCGGCGCGTGCGCACTTCAGCGCCCTGTGCATCCTCGACGAGCCGGGTGTTGATCTGCTGGTCCTGCCACAGCGCTAACGCCACCCTCGGCACAATGAAACCGACTGTGTCTAGCGACGATGAGCGTGTCGCTCACTGCGGTCGCCCTGTCTAGAGGCGGTGCTGGAGCTATGCCATGTTGCTGGCCCCCACGACCCACATGAACGGTTGCCGGTGGCGAGGAGGTCGTGGGCCAGCTCCTCCATTGGACTAGTGTGCGCCATGTCGTCCCGACAGGTGTGCCCCACATATCGGTTTCCCTGTTTTCCGGGCCATATTCGAGCGTCAGTGCTCCGCATTGCGCATTTGGCGCAGAACAGTTGGTTTTGTGCCCTGGTTCAAATGTGGTACAATACCATGTTGTTACCCTAGCTCCAAGTGTGGTGGTTTTGGGTATGGTACCACCCTTTTCCTTTTCAAGTAGTGAAGCGTAACACTTGATTAAGTAGTCGGATGGTGTGCTAAATGTAGGTGTCCGACTGTTTGAAAGAATAATTGAGGTGTGCCCGGTCCGTGGCCGCATTTAGGGGTCCAACTTACCATGTTCCGGCAGTAGTAACTATACTAGTCCCTGCGTACTCCCTTTGTTTCTATTTACTCCGCATTTTAGCTTTGCTCAAAGTCAAACTTTGTATACTTTGACAAAGTTTATAGACATAAATAATAATATATACAATAACAAATCAATACCATTAGATTCATTATTGAATATACTTTCACATCATATATATTTGCTATTGTAAATGTTCGTATTTGTACTCTTACTAGCAAGATGCCCGTGCATTGCACGTAACATCAAGATGCACTTGTATGACTAGTTTATCTTGTGAGAGAAAAGGATGAATGAGGGAAGGCCTTATTTGCAAATGTGGAGAGGTGTGTGGGTACCTTTTTGAAAAATAGCCATAGTTTCCTTCCTATCCGTCAGATATAAATCGGACGACCTATATTGCAGGATGGCATGCACACCATCATCACCAACTCTGTTTTTTATAAGAGTCTGTCCGATTTAAATCTGACGGATAGGAGGGAAACTAGGGCAATTTTGCAAAAATATACCCACACACCTCTCAACATTTGCAAATAAGGCCTTCCCTCATCCATCATTTTCTCCCACAAGATAAACTACTCATACAAATGCATCTTGATGTTCCGTGCAACGCACGGGCATCTTGCTAGTGTAGATAAAAAGCAGAGTTGGTGATGATGGTGTGCCTGCCATCCTGCAATATAAGTCGTCCGATCTATATCTAAGGATAGGAAGGAAACTATTACAATTTACCCGCACTCCTCTCCACATTTACAAATAAGGCCTTCCCTCGTTCATCCTTTTCTCCCACAAGATCTTGATGTTCCGTGCAAGGCACTGGCATCTTGCTAGTTTTCTATAAATTTGGTCAAATTTTATGAAGTTTGACTTTAGTCAAACCTAATATGCAAAGTAAATAAAACCAGAGGGAGTATCTTACTCCATGACCAAGACGGAAGGGAAAACGAGACAACTTATTGTTTATTTTAGTCGTTCAAGTATAATCATGCGGCGTTGCTTATTTCTCATTCCTCTCCAACCCTCTTCTCCATCGATCATGCCATCCTCCAGTCGAGTCCATCCTCCGGCATGCCTCATTTGAACATTCTGCCGAGTATCATTCGCATGTGGGCCTAGACCATGCTTGTGTTTCCAATGTTGTAATTTGTCCGACATGCATACAAACAAACGGTTCATTTAAAGTTTCACTTTGCCTCCAGTACGTGTCGCTTCCCGTCTTAGTTTTGACATCCCATTCGGTTCATGCCCCGACACATCTTGACAAGATCGATTGATGTTGACAGATCAATTGCGTGTCGTGCAAGGAGATAAAGGTTCGGTCTGTTTCTATGATAGAAATGACCCGCGGGGGGGGGGGGGTCTGTGGGATTAGAGGTAGTATATTGTACGTTCATAAGCCAAACGAACGTATTGTACCCACCCTAGTCCTCTTTCAATCGACCTCCGGACCCCAAGATGAAATCGAGAGAAAACGAGTGGGTGCATGTGTGATACCTAAGGTCGATTCAAAATGTTGAACCGGTGATCATAACATCCGCAAATCATATATAAAGGGTATTCAATGTTCGTTTCGCTTTTGAACGTACAATATACTCCCTCCGATCCTTTCTAGTTTACATATAAGTTTTATGTGTAGTCAAAGTATCTCTACTTCGATCAAACTTACAGAAAAAGTATCAACATTCAACAACGCCCAATCAATATTGTTAGATTCGTACGTACTCCTAGATTTGTATTCAAACAGAGATGGTTTCCAGTTTGTTTTCAACCACATGAATGTGCTTGTTCTCGCGCATGCTCTTCCTACTAGGATTTTGCCACGTATAGCCAGTCCAACAGTAACTTTTTTAAGCTCCCTGTCCAATAGTACTAGTGGAGTACTGACAACATCTGTAGTAGAGTATGCAGTGCTCATAGTACTCCCTCCTTCCATTTATATAGGGCCTAAGAGCAAGTCTAATAAGGCCTAGTCAGCAGGCTATAAGACTTGTCATGTCATTAAAATCCTACTTGGAGGAGTGAGAAGAGAGGAGAGAGAGTGAAGCGTGCTCTTATTCTACAGCCCGGCTATAACACATAGATCAAGAAAAAATAGTATGCATGCAACTCTCTTCCAATCATATACCTTGCTCATGCAAATATTAAATGCTTAGAGCCAACTTACATGGCACTTTTGCCTATGTGGAGGAGAGAGATGTGAAAAAGTAAGGGGAGTGAGCTCTCATGCAAGACTCTAGCTATATACGCAATCCTAGGTAAATACAATAAATATGAAGAAAGAGATAGAGAGGAGATGGAAAAAAGTACTAATACAATAGCCAACCTTATGTATATTTTTTGCGGGAAGTAGCCAACCTTATAGCCCACACTATTGTATGAGTGCATATAGATGATGGCTATAGATGACATGGCAGTTCCTTATAGCCATGGCTGGCTATATTATTAACCATGCTCTAATGCGATTTTTCAAAACCGCCTTTGACTATTGACAAGATTAATAGTACATGAGATTTATAATGTGAAAATTATATCATTTGAAGCTCCTTTCACATACGAATTTGATCATATGCTTTGTGTAAGTTGCATGTCATATATTATTACTCTAACAATTGGTCAAAGTTAACCTCAAAAAATGCATTAGGCCCTGTAGATGGAAGGAGGGTGTAGTAGTGGAAGTGGATCCTCTGACGTAGGTATCCCTGACTTACCCTCCCTTTCGGTCACTTAGTGGCGGACCCCATGCTTGCTAGGCCCCGCATGTCAGTTACTCAATCGGTTCGGCCACGTCAGGGGATCCTCATCCGTAGTATACTCCCTCTGTTTTTATTTACTCCACATAAAACGGAGAGAGTGGTAGTATAAATGACGCGGGTGGGGAGGGGGAGGGACATCGGTTTGCTCTCAACTGCGGTCCCACAAGAGAGCGAAAACGCAAGACGAAGCGCGTTCCATTCGGTGAGCGACGTGGAGGGTATAGCATGCCAGGGTGCAACGCGAACGCGACAAGAGTGATGCACAGTCAAATCCGATTTGCCGGTCGTCACCGGAACCACTATTCACACCAGAACCTTCGGTGCTCGGCCTACACCAGCCACTGCCCCAAAACCACACCTCCTCTCCAGCCCATTCCCCCACCTTTCGATCCCCTAGCCCGCATCAAGCGTCCCCTAGTTCACCGGAAAGCCATGGTGCACCGCAAGATCACGTACTACAAGATGCTCACGCCTGAGCGCCGCGTAGAAATTGCGGCGGCGGTTGGCGCCACAGACCTCCGTTCCCAAGCTCGCTTTGCGGCGAGCGAATCCCCGAGTTCTCCGGAGTCAAGCTACGAGAAGGAGGAAGCCGATCCAATGTTCATGGCGGAGGTCGTGGCTCAGAAGGCCCCCGATGGGTATGAGGTGATGGACGTCGACTTCGTGCCGGCGTCTGGGTCCCCCATGTTGTAGGCGGACCAGCGGTTCAACCTGGCGATACTAAAGGAGGACCGACAGGAAGAGGCTCAACTCGACGCGAAGCGCGTGCATGCCGCTGCCATCGAGGCTCTCCTGCACGCGGAACCGGGTGGCAGAGGCTCAAATCGACGCGGAGCGCTCGGATGCCGCTGCCATCAAGGCCTTCCTGCAGGCGGAACCAGACGTCCTGGACTTGAACCGAGCAGCAGAGGCTCAACTTGACGTGGAGCGCACGGATGCCGCTGCCATTGAGGCCTTCCTGCAGGAGAAACCGGACGTCCGGGACTTGAACCGGGCGGCGGAGGCTCAACTCGACGCGGAGCGCGCAGATGCTGCTGCCATCGAGGCCCTCCTGCAGGAGGAACCGGACGTCCTGGACTTGAACTAGGCGGTGCTCTCGTCCGTGCAGAGCGCCCGCACGCTCCGCGTGAACGAGTAGCTGGAGGCCGAGGACAGCCACGGTACGGGGACACACGTCGACAGCTACGGCTAGTTCGCACTGGTAGCCAAAGACAACGAGGCCGTCTCGTTTCGCGAGCAGTGACAATTTTTATTTATGTTGTTGTTTTTAGGGACCTTTTGCTGTGTAAAAACATATATTGTTATGCAAGTCACCTGACTTTCATCATTTGGGTCAGTCTACCATTTTAGGCGGTTGGATAAATATCCTACGTCTCCTAACCCTTCTTCCTCACCTCTCCTTCTTCCCCAACAAACCACCGCACGGGCCGTACAGATCCTCCCCAACATGCGGTTGGATAAACATACTCTATGAACGAAAATTATGTGCCAGCGGTAGGATGGCTGAGTTTGGTTTGTTCACATGCGGTAGCACGTGTTAGAGAGGGTGTGTTCCCTTGGTTGGGTTTGCGGTGTGTGGGAGAAACTGTGTGAGGGTGCGGTGCGACCGCGACTACCGTCTGCATGTGTACCTCCTTTTCATTTTGAAAACTTTAGGCAAGCTTGGCAAAAATGTGTGGCGAAGTATGGCAATGCAAGGCCTAGACCCAAACAGGATACAGGTACGTACATACTAGGAGTACTAGTATTAAAAAAGAAAGGCGGGGTTTTCCTTCGCGGGATTAATCGATACAAATCCTCGTTTGACGTGTCAATTTGTGCGTGTGTTTTTTCTCCAAAGCCCAAAGAGCAAACCATCTCACTCCTCATCACTTGATTAATGCAGCACCATGCAAACCAACCTTCTCACTTCAGCATGCATGCAAGGGTATATTAATGTCCTTGGTTGCTAGTACGAGGCAAACCCCATCAATTTTGCCTCGATTAGTGTTAGTGGCCTTTTGGAAATTGTAATTTTGATATATTGGCCTTGTGTACAAAAAAATGGAGGTAGTAACTATTTGATTTCCTTCCCCATTGCGGTGACGTCGACGATATCTCGAACGTTGTGGTTTGGCGAAGTGCGTTCGACCAAGAACACCATTGAGGGAGACCACGGTAAGTCGTTCGCAAGTGCCACTTGCAAGCCAAGACAACTGCCTTATTTGCATCCAGGAAGTCCGTTGAACCAAAGGACCCGTAAATGTACTAGTACTAATAGTACTCCCTCCATTCCCTTATACAAGGCCACAAACTCAAATTACAGGTACCAAGGTAAAAGTTAATGACTGCTTTGCAAGCCAACTTTTCTTCTCATTAAAAGGGATCATAAATAATCCCTCATGCATGCAAGAAAGGAATGAGAAGGAGGTAGCACAACGTCATTATGACTGCATGCATGCAAGTATTAAACAAGTTGCTAATTCGAGGAAACATCATTAATTTTTAGCTCGATTACTGTTAGTGACCTTGTATAGATGCAAAATGTATTTTCCACAGTGGCCTTGTATAAGTGAGTGGAGGGAGTACACAATAGCGTCGTCCGTCCAGCTTAGTGCGGTGAGGTGGTTTCTCGAAGAAGAAGATGGAGAAGTTGAGTCAGCGAAGAGTGAAATGAATGTTGCTTCGTTCGTGCTTTATGATTTGACGCTTCACTGCTTTATGATTTGTGATAGAAGGGACAGGGGAGTAGACTATGTGCTCTATAATGTACATGCGTCCAAGCACGGGAGAAAGAGGAGAGACGTTGCATTTTTCTATTCCTTCAATCAATCAATCAGGGAATTTCGGTTCCTTCTTTTTGGCTTTGGCAGCACCGGACAATGGTTCCCATCGATGCCAAAAGGTATTTTCACATTTGGCTACACATTGTGGATGCCCTTAACTGTATCACTTGGTTTTTCTCCTGTGTGTTATCTCTATACAAATCTCAATTATATTGATCTAAAAATTATAGAATCAAGATTAGTAAAAAGGAGGTGATTTTGCCGCGCGGATGGCGGGGGAGGTTTCTTATTTTTAGAGGACATTGGCCTGGCGGTTTGCTAACATGTTGTCCCATGTCTCAATGCTTTACCAAGCCGATCTGCGCCCCACATGAGGCAGAACAACGGCAGAAGCAACACGTTGTTAACTTGAAGAAGATGAGCGAGAAGCGGATTCAACAATGAGTGAAATGATGGTTGCTTCGTCCCTCCAACTTAACTGCGGGAAAGGTGCAACTTTCTGATTTGACGCCTCATTGCTCATTACTACGCTGGCGCCATGACTGGGGTGCTTCACCCATGCTGCTCTGCATTGTATTTTGGTATGGCACATGGACCCGGTAGCTTGATGTACCACATGTCCGCGAAAGGGACTAGAACATTTATGAAAACGAGCGCCCACGCTTACATCGGAGGAGGACACGACACGGCGGCCCAGTGAACTGTTACTTGTACTTTATATAGTACTATAGTACTATAGTTTTGCTGTTTCGCATGATCCATCGATATAAACCCGATTAAACAGGAAAGGGCGGGATTTTTCCCATGCGGTAGATGATACTGGCCATACATTTCAAAGGCAACTTTAATGTATGCAAATTGAATAATTAAGTAACAATATGGTATCTAGTATAACTAAAAACACATATGATTTATTGTGTTAGAGTGTAGTAGTAGTGTTGTATTGCATAGTTGTTAGATGTAACATGCGAGAATGTGTGGATATGTAGTTTTGGAGGGCCTACAGAGAGAAAAGCATAATACGGTCACCGAACTTCAGAATACGCTCATTACGGTCACTATATACGTTTTGCAGTGATTATACGGTCACTTGCTCATCGTTCAACATCGGATTGCACTCTGTTGACTGGCCAAATAGTCTTCGTGGCACCATGTTGAGTAGTTAAATTGACCATGTTCCTTGTGGGTCCCACCTGTCAGTTCGCATAAGAAAAGGTCAGATAAACACAAATTTACGCAGGCGCGACAAGACTCCAACCCGTGCGCGGGAATCGCCTAGTTGTGTATGTGTCTGTCAGGGCCCGATGTGTGCGCATGCATGTGTAGGTTGAGCACTTGAGCGTGAGAGCGTGTGTTGGACACGTTCTGCGACGCTAGCTTGGGATCCACAGCTTCCAAGTCAGACCTCATCGACGGGGACCACGAGGAGGGCACCCTCTCCGGCTCTTCCAAGGGGAAAGAGCCCATCTGCTCTTTCAAGGGGAAATCGCTCGTCTGCGACATCAGGGAGGGCACCCTACAGCCGTGCTCTTCCAAGGGACGGAGCCCATTTGCGACAACATGGAGCGCATCCAGGGTCCGTGCTCTTCCCACGGGAATGAGCCCATCCGTGACAAGTGAGGAAACCCATGATTTGTTTTGCCATGCCTCTTCACACGGCGAAAACCATGATTTGTTTTGTCGAGTCCCTTTTGTAGTGTAGTGAGAATATGTCTAGTTTTAATTGCTATATCTGGTTGTTTGCAGTATGCCTTGTTTATTTCAGTTGTTCACAATCTGATGCTTTATATGTGCAATTATTTACTGTGCAATACATTTCATCAATCCGGTTCTAAACATGCCGATAGGAATGCATATATTTGCTTGATGTTAAGCCTGTTATAGCTAGCATATGCCTCTTTTAAAGTTTTTTGATTGTTCAGTTGTTTTTAGTAAGCATATGTTCAGTTTCAAATGCTATCTTTGGTTGTTCGTAGTATGCGTTGTTTATTCCAGTTATTCACAACGTGATGTTCTATATGTGCAAGTATGAACTTCATCAGTACCAGTTTCAACAATACCACTATGAGTGACTACATTTGGTTGCTGCATCTTGTAGTTAACACGCCTTTACATTTTTATTTAACCATAAACAGTGTACTTAGACCGGCACAATACCAGTTTGAACGACCATGTTTACTTGTTGTTAAATGTTTGGCCTGTTGTAGTTAGCACACCTTTCCACTTGTTTTGCTTTACTAGCGTGCTTAAACCTGCACACTGAAGCTATCTACTGGAGATTATTTTGTCTACCATGTGTAATTTTGGTTGATGTTTAGCCTGTTGTGCTTAACATGCTTCTTGATGTACCTACACAGGACAATTTTGTGAACGACTGTTGTTTTCCATCGAGGTTAGTTTCATCCCATGGCTTATATCTGCTCACAGTTCAGGATATCGGTAGCTGGTAGCATTTAGTTCGGTGGCTGATAAGGGACTAATCGATGAATCGGACTTTTAACTGAATATATCTGCAACCCATTTTTACTTAGGTTAACTAGGGCCATATGTAATACATCTGAGGCTACAAAGCAACATGCACTGTACTTAATGTCTAAATATGCAATCCTAGGCTACATAGCAACAATGAAGAGTGTTGCATTAATGTTCTAATGATGTCTAGATATACGTAGAAGAGCAGCAGCAACAACAACAGCGACAACACAACCATGTTTGCATACTCAACTTAGCTAGAGGTTAGAGTTAGTTTCTAGCTCATTACTAACCCTGAACTAACTCCATCCAAAGAGTTGTTTGGATGGCAGGGTTAGATTGACAATAAATGCACTAGGAGAACTAGCTCCAATTAGCACCTGTTGGGTTGGATACTAGTTTTTTTGGGTGGGTTATAGATGCAACTAGCTCAAACTAGCCCTCATGTTTAGATATACTTTAGGGCTATTTGAGCCCGAACTAGCTCAAACTAACTGTAACCCGTGGATACAACAGCAGATAATTTGTAAGAATGAACTAAACTCCTTCTGGCCCATAATATAAGATGTTAATTCATCTAGTATGTGAGTATATTGGATGTTTTAAGATACTCCCTTCGTTCCTAAATATTTATCTTTTTAGCGATTTCAAATGGACTACCACATACGGATGTATATAGACATATTATAAAAGAGTGTTGTACTACATCATTGTGCAATTGTTGTTTAGCTTCTAATATTAACTTGGTGCTTTTAGGTACATATGTCATTGGCAAAGATTCGCTTTCGACCCTTTCTTCGTATGGGGCAATGAGATATCGATGAACCGGCATCAAGTGAGGAAGCTGATAAAGATTGTTAATAAAATGGATCCAAATATGGCAATTAAACTATTTGTTTACACTTTATCCAAGACAACAACGAACTGCAGGATGGTAAGTAAGAACTCTGCAGCCTTCTTTTTACTACCCATAATGAGCTGTGTTAGATGACAATGTCTGAATCTTTTTCCTTTGCAGTGGTTGCCAAAGCAGTTTACTCAAGATTACCTCTCAAACTACATGATTGGTGGGTATGCAAAGGTTAAAGTATTTCTACCAGAACATGATGATTATCTAGATGTTTTCATGAAGACCGTGAAAGATGGGCGGTCGACCATCACAAGGGGTTGGACTAGAGTCGTGCGTGCCTTCTTCATGGAGGAGGGCACAATATGGGCATTCCGCTTCACCTTGTTCAGCAACCAGAATATATTTCGCCTCTTTCTTTACCGTCTTTAATAGTACAAGTATACAACTGTAGTTCATCATTCTTTATTTGGTTCTTATGTAATTCTTGAAGATATGTACCTATGAATCAAATAATGCATTGGTTGTTTGAACCTGATGGGTATGAATAAAGTTGTAGCATACATTCAAATTCAAATCCAAATCCAGTACAATTTGGAAAAGCAGGAATTAAATTACGGTGAAATTATGCTCTCCAGGTTGTTACGGCACACACGGTTGGTAAAACATAAACGTTTGCGATATGCACCATAATCGGAGACGGTTCACAGAGAGGAAACGTGTGCAAGCATGCACACAGTTGCCGTTTGCAAAGCGTGTGCAATGTCAGACAATATCACAAATGGTGCGGGCAAACTAAACGTTTGTGTTAGTTGCCTTATCGTACATGATTCGCAACCATGAACTGTTTCTGATGAAGTATGCATCGTAAACGTTGCACCACAGAATAGCGTGTGCGATAGTTGTCGTGTACGACGATGTTATGATGGTCCGACATTTCGTAATCCTGTCCGACACTCGTATCATGATTAGCTAATCTCCTTAACAGTGAACCGTTTGGGATGGGTCGCGCATCATGCACATTCTATAATAGTGAACCGTTTGTGACGGGCCGGGCATCGTAAACGTAGCACCACAAAATACCGACTGCGATGGCAATGCGGGCAGAAACGAGTAGGAGTATTGTATGGGCACTATCCCCGACGGTTTCTGGGTCGTGTGGGAAGGACCCCCCTATCGCCCACACTCACTTGGCGACAGTTCCAAATGCCGTCGCGGAAAGGGGTTTTAAACCGTTTGTTTAGGACCGACGCGCACCAGTGTTAGCGGAGAACAAAAGATAGGAATTGTTTGTAGGGTACGAAACCACCTCAAAGCTATTCTTTCTGTTCGATCTATTCAAGAGTTCGTACTAAAATAATGCAAAGCTATTTTTTCCATTCGATCTATCCTAGAGTTCGTACTAGAATAACACCAAAGCATATTCATATTCATAATACTCAATCCACACAAAGAACTACAAAGAGACCCCAAAGTTTCAATCGGAGAAAAGATAATAAAAACATGCATCAACCCCTATGCATAGATTACCCCAATATCACCGCGGGAATTCACAAGTTGAGTGCCATAACATATATCAAGTGAATCAATAGGATACCCCAATGTCACCTCAAGTATTAAAACCGCAAGACATACATCATGTGATCTCAAATCTGAATATTCAATCCGACATGACAAAACTTCAAAGGGTAAAGATTCAATTCATCACAACAAGAGTATAGAGGAGAGAAACATCATATGATCCGACAATATTAATGAAGCCCATGATATAGATCACGAGAGAGAGAGAGAGAGAGATTAAACACATAGCTACTGGTATAAACCCTCAGCGCCGAGGGTGGACTACACCCTCCTCAACGTGGTGGCTGCCCGGATGATGAAGATGGCCACTGGAGATGATTTCCCCCTCCGGCAGGGTGCCAGAACGGGTTTAGATTGGTTTTCGGTGGCTACAGAGCCCTGGGTGGTGGAACTTCTGATCTAGGTTAACCCCTAAGGGTTTCAGAATATTTGGGAATTTGTAGTGCAAAGAGGGGGCGCGGGAGGCCACCGAGGTGGGCACAACCCACCTGGGCGCGCCAGGGGAGCCTGGCGTACCCTGGTGTTGTGCCCCCCTCGGGGCACCCCCCAGGTGCTGCTCTGGCCCATAAAAATTGACAAAAAGTTTCGCGGTGTTTGGACTCCGTTTGATATTGATTTTCTGCGATGTAAAAAACATGCAAAAAACAGCAACTAGCACTTGGCACTCTGTCAATAGGTTAGTCCCAAAAAATGATATAAAGTGACTATAAAATGATTATAAAACATCTAAGAATGATAAAATAACAGCATAAATACTTCATAAATTACAGATACGTTGGATACGTATCATGGAGCAGCCTCACAGCGACTCATGTTGCGAGTTGGGGAAAAATGGAGAAGGTGACGAGGGCTTCTTATAGGCGCGGTGGCAAGGGCAAGCTTGCATGGTAGCTGCATCAACATGCGCGACGTTGGCATCGGGTGCGCATCGTGCGCGGTTGGGCATGAGGTGGGGGACAACCCTGACGTGTGGGTCCCATGTGTCAGTGGATCGGTGTGGAGAGAGAGACAAAGAGGGCTGGCGTTGCCTAGCTGGGTTGGTTAGTTGGGCTTCGGCCTGGCTGGCTGGCTCGGTTGGGCCTTTTTATTTTTTGTTTTGTTCTGTGAGTTGAAATAGACTTCAAATTTGATTTTTCTTCCAACAACAATCTTGCTCTAAATTCCATATGGAATATTTGTGAATGTGATCTTTTTGTTTGGGAAAACTGGACATATAATTTCTGCAACTTATATTTCTCATTTGAATTTGAATTTGGTTCCAGAACCAAATATATTTCAAATCCATTCTAGAAAACTAGGAGAAGGTCAAAATCATTATTTGGACTTGTGGATTTCATCTTCCTGCCAAGCAGATGCAAAGCCATTATTGAATAATTCCCTTTGACTTTTGAATTAACTTCAAAATAAATTCAATTCAGTTCTTGGAAAATTATTTTTTCTTGGACATTACTTGGGACTTATTAGGGATAGCCTTATGCCCAATAATATTTCAAATTTTTTATTGTTTCTACCAGAGGGTAGCAAGGTTTCTACCTGTTGTATTGGGATTTCATCCCTTCTAGGCAATTAATCAAGCAAATCAAGGTCAATCACAAGCAATCCTAGGCAGTCATGGGTATTTCCTTGCAAAGTTTTAGTTCCTTGTGAATTGTTTTCAACATACTAGATTTGGGAAAAAAATTGGGATTTGAGAACATGTTCAATACCATGAGTTTTGAGTAGTTCTATTTGTCCTTGAGGACATGGGAGAAGTCTTGTTATTAGTAATCATGTGAAGTTGATCACCGTTCAATGTTTTGATGATATGTTGTGTTGCTCTTCCTCTAGTGGTGTTATGTGAACGTTAGCTACATGGCAGTTCACCAAGTTTAGGCCTAGGGGAAGGCATTGTGAAATTAGTTCATAGACGATGGGATGCCGGAGTGACCGAAATCTAAACCCCGGTTTCTGAATTGTTCCACGAGGGGCCGTTTTGGATCTAAGTATTTAATGCTATGGTTAGATTTATCTTAATTACTTCTCTTGTATTTGCGGATGCTTGCATGAAGGGTATATCATAAGTTGGTGTCTGTTCAAGTAAGAACATCAACTTGGTTCCGGTCCACCAACATAACAACTTAACAAGGCAATGAACGTAAGTCGATGAATCATGGTGAAAATAACTAGACAATATTCATGTGCTTCCTCAAGAGTGTTTTAATCACTATAAGAAGTTCCATCGACTTGTCACTAGCAATATTAAGGATTGGGCTACTTGTTGCATCTTGCTACTTTTGTTACTTAAGCTTGTTACTTGCTATCACTTATCTCGCAATCGAACTATCTATCAAAATTATCTTACATCACTTGTAGAGAATATATTGTTGAAAACCTTGTTTCGATTCCGTGTGTTTCTCTCTAGGTTCGACACTCTTTACTTATGAAAGGACTACAATTGATCCCCTATACTTATGGGACATCACTCTCAGATAATTAACCTAATAGTTAATCATATTGGTACTTTCAAAAATAATGACATATACATTAGGCACAAATGAATCTTACCAATCCCCTACATTTCTCATAACTATGATGGATTACTCACGCATGAGAGAGGAATAAGAGTCAATCACAAAAATTGTGCAAAGGAAATCCTTTTCGTTAGTAAGTAGTTTGTCATGATAAGATGAATGATTAAACCAATTTCAATCTCTGGATTAACCACAAATAGGGTGCAAACCATAGGCTTACAAATTGGAACATTTCCTTCTCTAGGGCGGCGATGTTGATGCATGGATGGGGGACTTGCAATAGGGAGAAATTTGGAACTAATCCAAGTGACGTTCTTCTCCTACGTACCTCTCCTCCTCTGAACTAATTTGGTTTGGTGGTTTTATGTTTCTTGTCTCCCTTGATCATCACTACAAACTCGTCTTGTATAGAAGAGAGATAGGCGCCGGCAGCTGGTAAGACCGTGGGTACCTGCATAAGCGCTTGTACTACACGTCATCTTTTCCTCTGGATGCGCCAAGTGAATTTCTTCCCAACATGGAAGTTGTCCATCTTCTCCTCAGTTAACCTAATATGGTCTTGGTTTCTTCCTAATATGGATAAGTCAACACAACAAGAAAGGAAATAAAGTTTATTTTTATCTAAAGGGTTATCGTTAGTGAAAAAATGAAAAACGACAAATGCATTGTGTTTGCACACGAACACGTCACCGTGTACCTCCAACATGGAGGGTGATGCACTGTAACTCACGTAGAAAGAGACCCATCCGAAAGTGCGGTAGGCAAGCATTCCAGCGGGTGATTTTGAGGACCGGAAACCCCACACAACCAGGAGGGTCCCCGTCTGGACACATGGCAGCTATGGGCTGCTCTAGGTTGACTCGCTCGCCCCTAAAGCCTCGAGGATCGCTGCCCTTCAACACGAAGAACGAACGAAGAATGAGAGAGAAAGAACAAGAGAGAGATGTAAAAACTAGGATAAAAAATAGTATATTGATTCATTGATTGTGTGTTGTTTAATCAGCCGTCACCTCTCACTATCTATGAGGCAGACAGACTTCCTGTACAAGAAAAGGACTAAAAATTCAGTCAAAAACATAAAAAATCCTAACCTAACTCGGACAGGAATCTTTGACAATTTTCTGAATCAACTCAGATCCACCGAGTGGTTTTCTTTGGTGCCATCGAGTGAACGTGGCCAACCTTCCGTAATCGTTTGTACCTCACTCCGAATTTTCGAGTGGTTTTGTCGGATTTCGGGTTCCGGCAGACCCTTGAGGTTCGAACACTGGGGTGCGCACGGAGATTTCGCCTTCTACCTACCTGCACCCCACCGCCTCGCTAAGATCTAAGCTATGGAAAGAACAGCACAAGAGACACAGGGTTTATACTGGTTCGGGCCACCGTTGTGGTGTAATACCCTACTCCAGTGTATGGTGTGGTGGATTGCCTCTTGGGCTGATGATGATGAGCAATACAAGGAAGAACAGCCACGCGAGGGTCTGTTCTTGGCTGGGGCGATGAACTGCTAGGAGGAGTTCAGTCACCCTTCTCCCTCTCTCTGGATTCTCTCCCTCTGTCTGTCTCTGTCTGTCTGTTTGGGCTCTACCAGATTTCTCGATGCCTCTACTCTGGGGATGGCTAGTCCTATTTATAGGCAAAGGCCCTGGGCCTCTTCCCAAATATTGAGCAGGAAGGGCGCCAACAATTGGCCATTTTGAAGGGGAACATCTGGTACACTTATCCTGACTAAAGTTGGTCCTCGCCTGCCAAAGGCTCTGGTGGTGACGCTGGCTTGGGCTCCACAATGACTTCCTCCCTGCCGTTGGGCTGGTCTTGGTCTCGTTGCACCGAAACGGGTGCCTTTGCTTGATGCTCTCGCCTGCGCTTGCTCCCTTTGCACCAAAGAGGAAAGGAGGACACTGCGCGGGCTGGCGCCTGCCTGGCGCCCTTGGTCGTCATGGCTTGCTTTACGGGCACCTCGTGAGGTACCCCGCCTTGATCTCTCTGCCTCCTCACGAGCCAGCCTGATGAGGCCGTGCCTGAGTAAGCTCCGTGTCGTCCGCCCCGCGAGGCTTGGCCCCTCGCGAGGGTCTTGGGTCTGTGTTGATGAAGATGGGTTGTGCTGGGCCCCCCTTTGAGCCACGCCGCAGGCCGCAGGCAGGCAAGTCTGGGGACCCCCGTTCCCAGAACGCCGACAGTAGCCCCCGGGTCCAAGGCGCGCCCGGACTTGACCGTGCAGGGAGGCGAAAGGGCAAGAGCGAAGCGCCGCGGGACCTAACAACCTGCGGCCTTGGGCGACGCATGGCGGTTGATTCGACATGGGCGTCTCCACTTCCCCATGACGCCTCGGCAACTGCACGGATTGGACAAGTCCCTGCATGCAAAGCGGGTCATGATTACCTGCGATCGTGGAGGCCGACGGTTGGCCCTCGCCGGCTATAAGTACGGAGCGGCGCGCGCCCTTCCAGTTCATCCCCCCTTGCTTCTCCTTCTTCTTCATCGCTCCGTCGAGGAGGTTCTCAGCCGCAGAGAAGGGGAAGGCTCGCCAGGTTAAGCCTGCCTCTCCCCCGCCCAAGCGCGGTCGAGGGAGCCCTCGCAAACATCCTGTGGCCACCACGGCAGCTTCCCGCGGCCGTGGAGATGATTTCCAGCATGGTGACGGGCGGACAGCTACGGCCGGGGGCGCGCTTCGGTCGCGCGTCCCCCTAGGCCGCGTTTTCGCGCTGCAGAGGTGCTGCCGGAGTTCGTTGTGTGGTCGGCGGAGCCGACCAGCACCCGGCTTCAACTTCCTCGCTTCCTCCTCGGCGAGCTCCCGGCCGGCGCCCCGGGCAGCCTCCGGGAGCCTGGCCTTGACCCGCGGTTGGCAGACGTTTGCCCGCGCGCGTGGCCTGAGCCGTCGGTGCACCCTGCACTTCAAGTTTGACGGCGATGCCACCCTCTACGTGAGGGTGTTTGGGGAAGATGGTCGCCGCGCAGGGTGCTGCCCTGAGGACGACGACCGCGGCCGGGGACCCAGCCCCGACGATGATGGAGAGGACAGCGCTCGCGTGATTGGCGGCGCTCAGGGTTTCCCAAGCTTCACCGGTTCTTCTTCAGGCGGCGACTCTTCTAGCAGTGGCCGCGGTCAGCCTCCACGCCGTCATACCTGCTTGGAAGGTGGTAGCGCGTCTGCCCGCCATCGCGCCTCGGTGAAGCGCGAGAGGGAGTCTGCCTGAGCCCCGGAGGCAGCTCGAGTCTTCCCTGCAGGCCGATGTGAGGCGAGCCGTGCCTGATTTGCTCTTTCTTTTCCTTTTTCCTGCGTAAAAAGACAGTAGCGTGGAGCTCCGCGGGGGCGTGTTTGGGTTATTGCTGTTAATCATCGCTTTGCTTCCGTTACCGTGCCTTCCGGCTACGTGCCCACGCGTGGATAGTTCCCGGCCCCAGCCGTGGGGGGGCGACCGACCTAGGCCCTGTGTTCGTGTCGCGGTGCCCGTCGGGCACGGACTGGAGGGGTGCTCCTGCAATGGACCCAGGTCGCGAAACCTTTGAACGACTAGGACAGAAACACTCACGAGGGCGCTCGGCTGCCACCCTCGCGAGGCCTTGCATAAGAGAAATCGAGGCAGGAGAGTGAAAAGTCGAAGAACCACAAGTCGAAGACAGTAACAGCTTCAACAAAACTTCGAATGAGAATGAACAAGCCAACTGCGGAAAGCAAATGAAAAAGCCGCGTCCGGCACCTAATCTAGTCTTCGACGTCTTCTCACCAGCGCGGAGCTAAGTGCTGCCACTGGGCGTGGGAGGGAGCCCCAGGGCCTTAGGCCGGCGCTCCTGAGACTCCGGGGCGTGTACAGCCCCAACTCATTATTACGTGAGAGTGTCATGGGCGGCGAGCTTCACAGGCGTTGGCCTTCTTCACAGGCTCCGGGCCTTTCTTGGGGGAAGCAAGCTTCACGGGCATTTGCCCTCTTCACAGGCTGTGGGCCTTTTCCAAAACGCGACAGCTTCACAGGCATTCGCCTTCTTCACAGGCTCTGGGCCTTTTCCAAAACGCGACAGCTTCACAGGCATTCGCCTTCTTCACAAGCTCTGGGCCTTTTTTAAAACGCGACAGCTTCACAGGCATTCGCCTTCTTCACAGGCTCTGGGCCTTTTCCAAAACGCGACAGCTTCACAGGCATTCGCCTTGTTCACAGGCTCTGGGCCTTTTTAGGGGTAGAACCTCCGGAGGTGCTGGATGTTCCATGCGTTCTAGACCGGCACCTCCTCCTGAGTCTCCAAGCGCGCGGAGCCGGGCCTGGAAACATGAACAACCTTGAACGGGCCCTCCCACATGGGAGAGAGCTTGTGCAGTCCCTCCCTGGAGAGAACCCGCCTGAGCACGAGGTCTCCTACATCGAGAGTTCTGGGGCGGACGTTGCGGCAGTGATATCGTCGCAGTGCTTGTTGGTACCTCGCCGCTCGCAGCGCGGCTTCTCGGCGACGTTCCTCCCCCAGCATGAGGTCCATCCCCCGCATGGTGTCCTGTCGTGCCTCGTCGAACGCCAGGACCCGTGCGGAGCGACGTCTGACCTCGTGAGGGAGGACCGCTTCGGCTCCGTAGACCAGGAAGAACGGGGTCTCTCCAGTCAGTTTGGTCGCGGTTGTGCGTATGGACCACAACACGGACTGAATCTCATCGTACCAACCTCTGCCGCACGCCTCCAGCTTCTTCTTGAACGTCCTGGCCTTGAGGCCCCTCAGGACCTCTGCGTTGGCTCGCTCGGCCTGACCGTTGCTTCGGGGGTGCGCCACCGAAGCGTAGCATATCTGCGTTCCAAGGTTAACACAGTATGTTTTGAAGAGGTTACTGGTGAACTGCGAACCGTTGTCTGTGATGATGCGGTTTGGCACCCTGAACCGGCTCACGATGCCCCTGATGAACTTGACCGCGGAACCCGCGGGGATGGTGCGGACAGCCTCTACTTCAGCCCACTTGGTGAACTTGTCCATGGTGACGTAGAGGTAGCGGTAGCCCCCTGGCGCCCGAGGAAACGGGCCCAGGATGTCCAGCCCCCAGACTGCGAACAGCCACAAAAGGGGTACAGTCTGCAGGCCTCCTGCCGGCTGATGCATCTGCTTGGCGTGGAACTGGCAGGCCTCACAAGCCTTCACCAGTTCGACGGCGTCATTGAGTGCGGTGGGCCAATAAAACACACTGCGGAACGCCTTGCCGACGAGGGTCCGTGATGATGAATGATGTCCACAGTCTCCGCCGTGTATATCTTCCAGCAGCTCCTTTCCTTGCTCCCTGGAGATGCAGCGCAGGGATACATTGTTTGGTCGCTTCCGGTAGAGCTCTCCATCCTTGATGTAGTATGTCGTGGCCAGCCGTGCCACACGCTCCACTTCCTCCTCCTTCTCCGGCAGGGTCCCTTGTGTTAAGTAGCTCCGGAGTTCCGTGATCCAGTCCCCCTCCTGGGGCTCCATCGTTAGGAGCACGCGTGCTCCTGAGGCCGGGCCACAGACCGGGGCTCCTGAGGCAGGTGGCTGGGGGAGCTCCTCCCGAGGCTGAGCCGTGTTTGACAATGACGGCAGGGCTGAGGGCTTGAAGAGCCGCTCCTCGAAGACGCCAGGCTCCTGAGGTAACCGCCTGGATGCCCGTTTGGCGATGTCGTCGGCCTCCTGATTTTCCCACGGGGCACATGCTGCAACTCCAACCCCCAGAACTGCTTCTCCATCCTGCGGACCTCCGCAAGGTAGGCTTCCATGTGCTCATCTTTCGGCTCGTACACCTTGTTGGAGAAATTGACAAGGAGCTGCGAATCGCCCTTGATGGTGAGGCGTTTCACCCCCAGGGCAGTTGCGGCCTTCAAGCCCGCTATTAGACCTTCATACTCCGCTATGTTGTTGGAGACCTTTTCACCTTGCTGGAAACAGAGCTGTACTATGTTGTTGGAGAAATTGTCCTGAGTGGGCGATATAAGCACCGCCCCAGCCCTAGTGCCATGCCTGGAGAACGCCCCATCGAAGTACATGACCCAGCCTTCTGGCGCCTCGCTTCCCGGGGAGAGGGATCGATCCTCGTCAGCCTTGAGGCCTGGTGCCTCCATCCATTCTGCCATAAAATCTGCTATTGCTGCTCCTTTGATGACTCTGGTCGTGCTGAATTCGAGCTGAAACGCTTGTAGTTCTATGTTCCACTCAGCGACCCTTCCGGCTGAGTTAGGGCTCCTGAGCACTCTCTCCAAGGGGTATGACGAGACGACCTTGATGGGGTGACCCTGAAAATAGTGCCGCAGCTTGCGTGAGGCCATAGCGCGAGGAGGAGCTTCTGAGGCATGGGGTACCGTACCCTCGCGTCCCGCAACACCGTGCTGACGAAGTACACTGGGTGCTCAATGAGGTTGGGTGCGTCAGTGCTGGTGGCGCCCTCCGGAGACCGTGGCACCTCCTGAGGCGATGGGGCCTCCGGAGGCTGGCCATCTGGGAGAGGGGCCTCTTCCGCCTCTGGTGCACTCCTCTGCGGCGGCTGATCCTCCTCAGCCGCGGTGGCGGTTTCTGTGGGCCTTTCTTGTTCCTGTTTTGCCTTGTCCCGGGCTGCTGCTGTGGTTTTGATTCGACGCTCCTCCCTAACCGCCACCAGGGCTGCGCTGGCGGAGTAGGGAGTGGCGGTGAGGTAAAGCACCAGGGGCTCTTGAGGGCGCGGAGCCACCATGACTGGAGGGCTGGTCAGGTATCTCTTGAGATCTTGGAACGCCTTGTCGGCCTCTTCAGTCCATTCAAAGGGCCCCTTTTTCTTCATTAGCTGGAAGAAGGGCAGCGCTCGCTCCCCCAACTTGGAGATGAAGCGCCCTAGCGCGGTCACGCGCCCAGTGAGCTTTTGCATTTTTCTGAGGGTCTTTGGGGGGCTCATGTCCTCGACCGCCCTGACCTTTTTTGGGTTAGCCTCGATGCCTCGGTGGGACACGAGGAAACCCAAGAGCTTGCCCGAGGGGACTCCGAACACACACTTCTTTGGGTTGAGCCGCAGTTCACTGCGTTGAGGCTCGCGAAGGTTTGCTCCAGGTCTTGTATCAGGGTCCTGGCCTCCCGAGACTTCACCACAATATCATCGACGTAAGCCTCAACATTCTCCCCGAGCTGCGGGCCCAAGGTGATGTGCATCAGCCGCTGAAAGGTCGCCCCTGCGTTACGCATCCCAAATGGCATGCATGTGTAGCAGTACACCCCGCACGGGGTTAGGAAGGCTGTCTTTTCGACGTCTTCTACCGCCATCTTGATCTGGTGATACCCAGAGAAGGCATCCAAGAAGCATAGCAGGTTGCATTCTGCGGTGGAATCGACGATCTGGTCGATGCGGGGGAGTGGGAACGGATCTTGCGGGCATGCCTTGTTGAGGTTGGTGAAGTCGACACACATGCGCTCCTTCCCTCCCTTCTTTGGCACAACGACAGGGTTGGCTAACCAATCCGGGTATCGGACCTCGCGAATGACCCCAACGGCTTCTAGTTTGCGGGTCTCTTGGACGATGAAGGCCTGCTTTTCTGTGGACTGCCGCCTTGCCTTCTGCTTCACAGGGCGCACGTTGGGGCACACGTTGAGGTGATGCTCGATTACGCTCCTAGGGATCCCCGCCAATTGGTCAGGCTCCCAAGCGAATACCTTCTTGTTCGCGCGCAGGAACTTGACCAGGGCCTCCTCCTGCTCGGGCTCGAGGTGGGCGCCTATGGTGAAACTGGCGTTGGTGGACCCGTCCTCATCGACGGGTATCTGCTTGGTTTCTGCCTTGTCTTGGGAGAACAACTGTTTCTTCTTGGCGGGTGCAGCCCCCTTGGGCTTGGGGGTCTCCGAGTCGGCGGGTTGTGCCGACGCCGCCGTCTTGAAGGCGAGCTTGAGCACTCGCAGCGCGTCTCCGGTGTCCCCATGCACGGTGAGGACACCACTGCTCCCAGGCATCTACATGAGGTTGTACGCCGGGTGCGTCGCGGCCATGAACTGGGCTAGCGCTGGATAGCCGAGGATGGCGTTGTAGGGGAGGCCGATGGGGGCGATGTCGAAGTTGATCAGCTCCGTGCGGAAGTTGTCGTAGGTGCCGAAGGTTACTGGGAGCCGGATCTGCCCCAGGGAGCTGGATGACCCGCCCCCAACGCCTGAGAAGGGTCGGCTGGGTTGCAGCCGCTCCAGGGGTATGCAGAGGAGGTTGAAGGCCTCAACCGAAGCACGCTGAGGCCCGCGCTGCCATCAATGAGAGTTCTAGTGATGGCCACCTGGCAGATGGTGGGGGTGCACAGCATGGGGAGCGCACCCGAGCAGGCCGAGTTGGAGGGGTGGTCCTCCGAGCTGAAGGTCAGGCCGGCCTTGGGCGCCGCCTGGTCCGGGAGGGCCCCCTGTCGCGTGGAAGCGGCGCTGACCGGCGGATGAACGGCTTGACGTGGTGACTTGTAGGCGGCGCATGCGAGCCGCCCAGGAGGGACGCGACGGCCGGGGGTGTTGGTGTAGCATGGTGGGCGAGGAAGAGGCTGCGGAGCTCTTCCTAAGAGGCCACGGAGGCTGCCGGCAGGTGGAGCAGCCATGCGCGCGGAGCGCCGGTGAGGGCCATGGGAAGCCAGTTGTCCATGACCCTATCATCACCTCCAGCTTCGAGGATGGCCTCCTCGTACGCCAGCAAGAAGGCCAGCGGACCAGTCGCGCCGCTGTAGCGTGGCGGCGTCGTTGGCTTGAACTTGTCCGGCCACCGTACCCATTGCAGGGCTCGGAGCCCCCTGACCCCCGTGCTGGCGCCGGCGGCCGAAGCGGGCGACGCGCTACTCATCGCGAGGCAGGTCGCGGCGGTGGCGAAAGGGAAAACTCCGGTGCACCCCCTACCTGGCGTGCCAAATGTCGGATTTCGGGTTTCGGCAGACCCTTGAGGTTCGAACACTGCGGTGCGCGCGGAGCTTTCGCCTTCTACCTACCTGCACCCCACCGCCTCGCTAAGATGTAAGCTATGGAAAGAATAGCACAAGAGACACACGGTTTATACTGGTTCGGGCCACCGTTGTGGTGTAATACCCTACTCCAGTGTGTGGTGTGGTGGATTGCCTCTTGGGCTGATGATGATGAGCAATACAAGGAAGAACAGCCTCGCGAGGGTCTGTTCTTGGCTGGGGCGATGAACTGCTAGGAGGAGTTCAGTCACCCTTCTCTCTCTCTCTCTCTCTCTCTCTGGATTCTCTCCCTCTCTGTGTCTCTGTCTGTCTGTTTGGGCTCTACCAGATTTCTCGATGCCTCTACTCTGGGGGTGGCTAGTCCTATTTATAGGCAAAGGCCCTGGGCCTCTTCCCAAATATTGAGTGGGAAGGGCGCCAACAATTGGCCATTTTGAAGGGGAACATCTGGTACACTTATCCTGACTAAAGTTGGTCCTCGCCTGCCAAAGGCTCTGGTGGTGACGCTGGCTTGGGCTCCACAATGACTTCCTCCCTGCCGTTGGGCTGGTCTTGGTCTCGTTGCACCGAAACGGGTGCCTTTGCTTGATGCTCTCGCATGCGCTTGCTCCCTTTGCACCAAAGAGGAAAGGAGGACACTGCGCGGGCTGGCGCCCGCCTGGATCCTTGGTCGTCATGGCTTGCGTCACGGGCACCTCGTGAGGTACCCCGCCTTGATCTCTCCGCCTCCTCCCGAGCCAGCCTGATGAGGCCGTGCCTGAGGAAGCTCCGTGTCGTCCGCCCCGCGAGGCTTGGCCCCTCGCGAGGGTCTTGGGTCTGTGTTGATGGAGATGGGCTGTGCTGGGCCCCCCTTTGAGCCACGCCGTAGGCCGCAGGCAGGCAAGTCTGGGGACCCCCATTCCCAGAACGCCGACAGGTTTCACTTGGAATTACCGAGTCAAATCAACTTGGTCGGTCTGAAATGGCTCTGCAACTTCTATTTCTGACCTTATTTTGGCTCCACGGGTTGTATACGATCTCGGTTTGAGACAAATTTTACACCAAAATCAATTGTTTCGACGAGACGCACAACTTTAATGTTGAAACTTTTTACATCCGAGGGCCATCTTAACTGAGTATCATGCCATTTTATAATCTAATGTCAACACGAGCATCTCTGAAATTGTCATAGCTTTTGCATCTAAGCTCCGTTTTGTACTATCTTCATATCCATCTTGATCTTCTTAAAGAGAGACATTTGGAGGTGACTTCCAATCATAAGTTTGAATTAATCTTGACATAGCTTTAAACTACTTTTATGATTGTGCCACTTTTGAGCATCAACGCATGCCCCCCTGTTTTTCAGCAAAGCTAGCGTGCCCAAAAATAACATGTACCATGTTTGTTTTAAGGACGATGTCAACACTCCATCAGCCATTTATATGTACTTAGGCAATAATTTTGTATCGGCCATGTTTATGCTTAGGGCGATAATTCTGAAGTGGTCATTGCTTTCACATTTTTGTTTACATCATACCTTGGAACCGATTACCACCAATCGGCTTTAAAGAGATAGGAGTGAACCTGTTACTTGTAGCACTAAGGAATTGAAACTCCGAGAGGTCATGCCCAGTTAAGCAAGTAACGTCGGGATGATTCCAACCCATCGATGCATCGACCAAAGCAACAGAAGCCAAATTACCTACGTGAATGATTTCTACTTCACCATCGACCCAATGTATTAAGAATTGATGCATGGTTGGTGGCACATATTAGTTAGCATGAACCATTCGCAGCCTAATATAACATTATAGTTACCTTGCACCTCGGCGATGAAGAATGTGGTGGCCAAAGTTTTGCTTCCCACAGTAAGTTCCATGCACATCACACCTTTGGCATGTGTCTTTTCTTTACCCTCAATCCATTAAGCACCATATTGGTCTTCATCAATGCATTGTCATGTAATCCCAACTTCTTGAAGACCGAATAGGGCACAAGATTTACCACAACACCACCATCAACGAGCATCCTAGCAATCGACGATCTGTTAATATGACCTTTGAGGTACAATGGCTTCAAGTGTTTCACTAGTTCTTTTGGTTTCTCGAAGATACTATTCTTAGGACCAAAATCTGGCTGGGCCACCTCCCCTTATTCACCTATAGCACGAAACTCGACAGGTAAGTAATACACCATATTAATATACATACCTCCCTGAATGGACGTAAATTCGTAATCCACCATCTCATCTTCATCTCCCAATGTGTATATTGGACTTGAAGTTTCCTCAATTAAAGGGGGTGTTTTAGGTAGTGTGGGTGATGTAATAGGGGCCACATCATCCTCTTTGTTTTAGACTGTATATATACGTAGACTCTTGTATACACCTGTATTTGTATTGTACCCTTTGGTACTCCTATATAATGAGATAGCCACACCCCGTTTAGGGTGTCGAGCAGTTTCCCAAACTATATGTTTTACATGGTATCAGTTTAGGGTTTTGATGTCTTCCGCTGCCCTTGCCGCCGCCGGCCTCCGCCATCGCCCCTTCGTCACCCTTCATGGCATCCCGCCCGCTGGCTACGGCCTAGTGGCAGGCTCAGCCGCCCGGCGGGACTCCCGCGGGTCTGATCGGATCGAGCGGGTCGGGCGACCTGCCCCCGCCGGCCTCCTCCGGCGCTCCTTCCTCGACCATTGCTTCTGTGCCGCCGGGTCCTCGCGAGCCTGCACGCATGCCTGTCGCGGCCCCTCCGCCGATCTACGGCGTGCCCTGGTATGGCGCCCCTGCACCAACCTTCAGTGCCATGCCGCCGTCTTCGTCTGCCTGGTCGGCGCCCTACGATGCGCCGCCGGTGCAGTCCTAAGTTGGGTCGTCGCACCCCCAGCCCTATATGGTGCCGCCGTCCTCGCTGCCCTACGGGGCTGCACCTCCTGTGCCTGCTGGAGCCCCGACTGGCTCGGGTGATGGTTCTGCGGTTCCTGGCACCTACCCTTCATCGCCATAAGCGGGCGCGTCTCTGGCGATCGCCCCTCATCCGGATACGGATCCTCTGTTGGGTTGCTACGCACCACCGTCACCGGCTCATGCGGATCACGTGGTGGCGCTATCGTCGTTTTACTTCTCGCACCTCCTTCTAGTGAATCTTACGACGGATAATTACTTGTCATGGCGGGCTCAGGTGCTGCCTCTCCTCCGAAGCCGCTACCTGGAGGGATACGTTGATGGCTCCATCCCGTGTCCGCTGCCGTACCATCTGGCGTATCACGTGTGGGTGGCCCAGGACCAGGCGATCCTCTCCGCCATTCAGTCATCGCTCACTCCGAGCGTGTCGTCGCTGGTCATCTTCGTCGCGACGTCTCGGGATGCTTGGTCGGTGCTTCACAACAGCTTCACCTTCCAATCTCAGGCGCGTGCTCATGCTATACGCATCGAGTTGGGGGAGACTAAACTCGGTGGCCTCACCATCACTGAGTACTTCACCAAGATGTCTGGCCTCGCTGACACCTTGGCCTCGATCGGTCAGCCGCTTGGTGACGAGGACTTCAGCACCCACGTGCTCAACGGCCTTGATGACAATTATGACAATCTCATCAAGAATATCCATGGTCGTGAGGCGCCACGTCCGCCATGAGAGCTCTATGGGTGTCTTCTTGGTCGTGAGCAGCGCATCAAAGCGCGTCAGGCCTCTCCGAGCTTCGTCTCCGCCAATGTCGCGATCCGCGATAAGCCACAGAAGCCATCACCACTTGGTGGGAAGCCGGCGGCCTCATCCCTGCAGGCTTCGCGGGGCGCCGCGCCGTCCATCACTGGCGGTAACAGGCCGGTGGCTTGTTGTCCCTGCTGCCGTGCTCAGCGGGCCTGTCAGCTGTGTGGCCTTGAGCACCACATCGCCTATCGCTGTCATCGATGCTACAAGCAAGATTTCCTCGGCCTGGGCAATAATGGCAAAGGGAATGGAAAACAGGCTGCTGTGGTGACGAGTCATGAACATGGGCGCACTTCGTCTTACTCCATTGGTCCTACATGGTACATGGACACGGGAGCCATGAACCACCTCACCAACGAGATGGCTAAGCTCTCCACTCAGGAGCCGTATCGCGGTCATGATCAGGTGCACACCACCAATGGAGCAGGTATGCGCATCTCGCATGTTGGTTAGGCCTCACTTCTTGCACATAGTTGTCGAAAACTGCATCTTTCCAATGTTCTTCGAGTTCCCACTGGTACACATAGTTTGTTGTCTGTTCCTCAACTTACTCGTGATAATAATGTCCTTGCTGAGTTTCACCCTTTTCTTTCTTTATCAAGGATCGGGACACGAGGGCCGTTCTGCTTAGTGGTCGACTTCGCCATGGTTTATATGCACTTGACGCGCCGCCCATATCTCCTATGTAGTCTTCTCCTCGGGCGTTCAGCGGTGTTCGTGTGTCACCTACACATTGGCATGCGCGCCTTGGTCACCCTGTTGGTCCAATAGTTCATCATGTGCTACATCGTCATGAACTACCAGTTGTGTCCAATAAAACTGCTGAAACTATTTGTGATGCCTGTCAGCAGGGCAAGAGTCACCAACTTCCGTTTTCAGAGTCTAGTCGTGTTGTGAAACATCCTCTTGAGCTTGTGTTTTCTGATGTATGGGGTCATGCCCAAACATCTGTTAGTGGCCACAATTATTATGTCAGTTTCATTGATGCTTATAACAGGTTTACTTGGCTTTATCTTATTAAGCGAAAGTCTGATGTGTTCGATGTTTTTATTCAGTTTCAAGCACACGTTGAGCGTCTCCTTAAGAAGAAAATTATTCATGTTCAATCCGACTGGGGGGTGAATACCATAACCTCAACAGGTTTTTCAACAAACTTGGGATTTCGCACAGTGTGTCTTGTCGTCATACACATCAGCAGAATGGAACCGCTGAACGTAAGCATCGTCATCCTGTAGAAACTGGCCTTACTTTGCTAGCTCATGCCTCCGTTCTGTTTAGGTTCTGGAGTGATGCTTTCTCCACCGCCTGTTTTTTGATAAACAGGCTTCCCTCACGACTTTTGAATATGAAAACCCCGCTTGAACTCTTGCTCAATGACATTCCAGATTACACATCCTCAAAGTGTTTGGGTGTGCATGTTGGCCCCATTTGCGTCCGTACAACAAACTTAAGCTAGAGTTTTGGTCTAAAAAGTGTGTTTTTCTTGGGTATAGTACCCCTCATAAAGGGTACAAATGCCTGCACGTTCCCACCAATTGTGTCTACATATCTCGTGATGTTGTGTTTGATGAGAATGTGTTCCCCTTTCATGCACTTCCGACCAACTCTGACACTCTTATGCCACCTGTTCACTCTACCACACCTTCGCCTGATCAATTTGTGGATGTGGCAAATGCTCCTGTGTTGCTTCCTAATCATACTGTAGGTATTGGGCGTGGTGCTCACCTTGAGCTACTTGATGAACAGGCGCCGGATGATGTTTCGGATCGGGACGTGGATCTTATGCATGGGACATGCATAGTGGGCGGCACCCAACAGCCCGTGGAGGCTACACCCGCAGTCAACCCGCGGGCGTCGCTCTCGCCTGCGGCCACCCCGCGGGCGTCACTCTCGCCTGCGGCCATCCCACGGTCGTCTCTCTCACCTGGCTCGGTGGTTGCCTCTCCTGGCCCGACTGCCACCTCGTCCGGCCCAGTGGCTGGGTCTCCTACGCCAACTGCCGCCTCGTCCGACCCAGCTGCTGGGTCTCCTGTGCCGGCCGACCTTGCCCCGCCCATCCCGGCTCTGGATGGGCCGGCCGCACATGGCCCGACACCGCCTGCCTCCCTGTTGCCAGGTGACTCTGGCGCCGGCTCACAGGGTGCTTCGGCCTTGCCTTTGCTGATGCCGTCGTCTGCGCCGAGTCCGGCATTGTCAGCACAACCACTGATGTTGCTCTTTGTCCTCGAACACTCAGCCAGACGGGTGTTTTTCAGCCAAAGAAACGCACTGACGGGACCGTCGCGTGGCTCGCTGCTTGCATGGCTCATACTGCTGCAAATCCCACTGCTGAGCATCGCCATTTTCAAGCTGCACTGGGTATTCCTCACTGGCGTGCCATGATGGAACAGGAGTTTCAGGCTCTGCTGAAGAATGACACTTGGCATCTTGTTCCTCCAGTGATGGGTGTTAACGTTATTGACTCTAAGTGGGTTTTAAAGTCAAGAGACATGCTGATGTTCTATTGAGCACTACGAGGCAAGGCTAGTTGCCAAGGGTTTCAAACAGAGGTATGGTCTTGATTATGAAGACACATTCAGTCCAGTTATCAAGCCCACTACCATTCGTTTGCTGATGTCTCTTGCTGTTACTCGCGGATGGTTTCTTCGTCAGCTTGATGTGCAGAATGCTTTCTTGCATGGAGTCTTGGAGGAAGAGGTTTATATGTGTCAGCCGCCGGGCTTTATGGATCCTACACGTCCTCATCATCTCTATCGTCTTGTTAAGGCGCTATATGGACTTAAACAGGCTCCCCGTGCATGGCATGCACGCCTCGGCTCTGTTCTTCGGGCGCTTGCATTTCTTTCCTCCACTGCTGACACGTCCATGTTTCTTCTTCAGCGTCCTGAGGTTATGATGTATCTACTGGTTTATGTTGATGTTATCATCCTCATCTGTTCCTCCGATGCCGCTGCGGATCGTCTTGTGGCTGCCTTGAGTGGTGATTTTGTTGTCAAGGACTTAGGTGCTCTGCACTTTTTCCTTGGTCTGGAGGTTTCGCGGTCTTCTGCTGGGTTGACTCTTATTCAGAAGAAGTATTCTCTTGACTTGTTTCATCATGCTGGAATGCTGAAGTGTAAACATGCGATCACTCTGATGTCTGCTACTGATCGGTTGTCTGCTCTTGATGGAGATCTTCTTCCACCTGATGATGCTACTGAGTATCGCAGTCTCGTTGGTGGTCTGCAGTATCTTACTATCACCAGACCCGATATTTCCTATGCAGTCAACTATGTCTGTTAGTATCTCCATGCACCCAGGACATCTCATTGGTCAGTTGTGAAGCGTATCCTCTGTTATATCTGCCTCACTACTTCCTATGGTTTTCTTCTCCAGCCTGCACCGTCTTGTGAAATCTCAGCATTTTCAGACGCAGATTGGGCTGGCAGTCCTGATGACACGCGATCCATGGGGGGATGTGCAGTGTTTCTTGGTCCTAACTTGATCGCCTAAAATGCTCGCAAGCAGGCTACAGTGTCTCGCAGCAATACTGAAGCTGAGTACAAAGCAGCTGTGGATGCGACTGCTGAGATCATATGGGTTCAGTCCTTGTTGAGAGAATTGAGAGTCTCTCCGGCTCATCCTCAAGTGCTTTGGTGTGACAACATCGGTGCTACTTATCTTTCGTCTAATCCGGTGTTTCATGCTCAGACGAAACACGTTGAGGTAGACTGTCACTTTGTTCGGGAACGCGTTGCACAGAAGCTCCTCGGTATCAAGTTCATCTCGTCAAAAGATCAACTTGCTGACATCTTCCCGAAGACTCTTCCACAACCATAATTTGTAGGCTGTAGGCGCAATCTTAACTTGCTTTGTACCTCAGGCCATAGTTAAGATTGAGGGAGGGTGTTAGACTGTATATATATGTAGACTCTTGTATACACCTGTATTTGTATTGTACCCTTTGGTACTCCTATATAATGAGATAGCCACACCCCATTTAGGGTGTCGAGCAGTTTCCCAAACTATATGTTTTACACTTTGGTGGTGTAGGTGATCTTGTAGTTAATGTAAAAGCATATGTGTTTTCTTTTGGTTTAGGACCCCACACTTGTTTTGTGGATGCCACTGGCCGAATTTCATTTAACAATTCGTCAGTTTTCTCCTATACATCACGCGTCCCCTTCTTGTGGTTGCTCACGCGTTGCAATCTCCTTTTCATGGTCTTAGTTAATCCGGGAGGACACCACTTAGGTTGAGTATATTTGGGATCCCTAGGCTTGGACTTGCTTGGAGAATTTTGTGTTGACCGATTAGCACCATGGCTTGAACGACCTTGTATAGGATAATAAAGCCTCTCGCGAGCAGGCCTTCTAGGTGCTTCCCACCCCATATGAAAAGCATAAGGAGCCATTGGGGGCTGCCCCCATCCTCCATTTAAGTCTCCCATGTAATATGTGAAAGAAATATGCCCTAGAGGCAATAATAAAGTTGTTGTTTCTATTTCCATATATCATGATAAATGTTTATTATTCATGCTAGAATTGGATTAACCGGAAACTTAGTACATGTGTGAATACATAGACAAAACAGAGTGTCCCTAGTATGCCTCTACTTGACTAGCTCATTAATCAAAGATGGTTAAGTTTCCTAGCCATAGACATGTGTTGTCATTTGATGAATGGGATCACATCATTAGAGAATTATGTGATGCACATGACCCATCCGTTAGCTTAGCACTATGATACTTTAGTTTGTTGCTATTACTTTCTTCATGACTTATACATGTTCCAATGACTATGAGATTATGCAACTCCCGAATACCGGAGGAACACTTAGTGTTCTATCAAACATCACAACGTAACTGGGTGATTATAAAGATGCTCTACAGGTGTCTCCGATGGTGTTTGTTGAGTTGGCATAGATCGAGATTAGGATTTGTCACTCCGATTGTCGCAGAGGTATCTTTGGGCCCTCTTGGTAATGCACATCACTATAAGCCTTCCAAGCAATGTGACTAATGAGTTAGTTGCGGGTTGATGCATTACGGAATGAGTAAAGAGACTTGCCAGTAACGAGATTGAACTAGGTATGATGATACCGACAATCGAATCTCGGGCAAGTAACATACCGATGACAAAGGGAACAACATATGTTGTTATGCGGTTTGACCGATAAAGATCTTCGTAGAATATGTAGGAACCAATATGAGCATCCAGATTCCGCTATTTGTTATTGAGCCGAGAAGAGTCTCGGTCATGTCTACATAGTTCTCGAACCCGTAGGGTCCGCACGCTTAACGTTCGATGACGGTCGGTATTATGAGTTTATGTATTTTGATGTACCGAAGGTAGTCCGGAGTCCCAGATGTGCTCACAGACATGACGAGGAGTCTCGAAATGGTCTAGACATGAAGATTGATATATTGGAAGGTTATGTTTGGACACCGGAATGGTTTCGGATGAGTTCGGGCATATACCGGAGTACCGGGGGGTTGCCGGAACCCCCTGGGGCTTAATGGGCCTACATGGGCTTTAGTGGAAGAGAGAGGAGGCGGCCAAGAGGTGCCCCCCCAAGCCCAATCCGAATTGGGGAGGAGGGCCAGCCCCCCTTTCCTTCTTCCCCTCTTCCCCTTCCTTCCCCTCCTAGTTGGACTAGGAAAGAGGGGAACCTACTCCTAGTAGGAGTAGGAATCCCCCCTTGGGGGCGCACCATGAGGCCGGCCGGCCCCCTCCTCCCCTCCTTTATATACGGGGGAGGGGGCACCCAATAGACACACAAGTTTATTCTTAGCCGTGTGCCGTGCCCCCCTCCACATATTTCCACCTCAGTCATATTGTCGTAGTGCTTAGGCGAAGCCCTGCATCGATAACTTCATCATCACTGTCAGTACGCCGTCGTGCTGACGAAACTCTCCCTCAACCTCAGCTGGATCTAGAAGTTCGAGGGACGTCATCGAGCTGAACGTGTGCAGATGGCGGACATTCCGTGCGTTCGGTACTTGATTGGTTGGATCGCGAAGACGTTCGACTACATCAACCGCGTTACTAAACGCTTCCGCTTTCGGTGTACGAGGGTATGTGGACACACTCTCCCCGCTCGTTGCTATGCTTCTCCTAGATAGATCTTGCGTGATCATAGGAATTTTTTTTGAAATACTACGTTCCCCAACAGTGGCATCCAAGCCAGGTCTATGCGTAGATGTTATATGCACGAGTAGAACACAAAGAGTTGTGCGCGATAATAGTCATACTGCTTACCAGCATGTCATACTTTGATTTGGCAGTATTTTTGGATGAAGCGGCTCAGATCGACATTACATGACCGCGTTCATGAGACTGGTTCTATCGTCGTGCTTCGCACACCGGTGGCTAGTGGGTGTCTGTTTCTCCAACTTTAGTTGAATGAGTGTGACTACGCCCGGTCCTTATTGAAGGTTAAAACCACAAACTTGACAAAAGATCGTTGTGGTTTCGATGCGTAGGTAAGAACGGTTCTTGCTAAGCCTGTAGCAGCCACGTAAAACTTGCAACAACAAAGTAGAGGACGTCTAACTTGTTTTTGCAGGGCATGTTGTGATGTGATATGGTCAAGACGTGATTATATAAATTGTTGTATGAGATGATCATATTTTGTAACACAGTTATCAACAACTGGCAGGAGCCATATGGTTGTCCCTTTATTGTATGAAATGCAATCGCCATGTAATTGCTTTACTTTATCACTAAGCGGTAGCGATAGTCGTAGAAGCAATAGTTGGCGAGACGACAACGATGCTTCGATGGAGATCAAGGTGTCAAGCCAGTGACGATGGTGATCATGACGGTGCTTTGGAGATGGAGATCAAAAGCACAAGATGATGATGACCATATTATATCACTTATATTGATTGCATGTGATGTTTATCCTTTATGCATCTTATTTTGCTTAGTACGGCGGTAGCATTATAAGATGATCTCTCACTAAATTTCAAGGTATAAGTGTTCTCCCTGAGTATGCACCGTTGCTACAGTTCGTCGTGCCGAGACACCACGTGATGATCGGGTGTGATAAGCTCTACGTTCACATACAATGGGTGCAAGCCAGTTTTACACACGCAGAATACTCAGGTTAAACTTGACGAGCCTAGCATATGCAGATATGGCCTCGGAACACTGAGACCAAAAGGTCGAGCGTGAATCATATAGTAGATATGATCAACATAGTGATGTTCACCATTGAAAACTACTCCATCTCACATGATGATCGGACATGGTTTAGTTGATATGGATCACATGATCACTTAGATGATTAGAGGGATGTCTATCTAAGTGGTAGTTCTTAAGTAATATGATTAATTGAACTTTAATTTATCATGAACTTAGTCCTGAAAGTATTTGCATAACTATGTTGTAGATCAATAGCTCGCGATGTAGCTCCCCGTTTATTTTTGATATGTTCCTAGAGAAAAACTATTTTAAAAGATGATAGTAGCAATGATGCGGACTAGGTCCTTGATCTGAGGATTATCCTCATTGCTGCATAGAAGAGTTATATCCTTGATGCACCACTAGGTGACGGACCTAATGCAGGAGCAGATAACAGACGTTATGAATGTTTGGCAAGCTCACTATGATAACTACTTGATAGTTTAGTGCACCATGCTTTATGGCTTAGAACCGGGATTTCAAAAATGTTTTGAATGCCACGGAGCATATAAGATGTTCCAAGAGCTGAAATTGGTATTTCAGACTAATGCCCGAGTCGAGAGGTATGAGACCTCTGACAAGTACTGTGCCTACAAGATGGAGGAGAATAGCTCAACCAGTGAGCATGTGCTCAGATTGTCTGAGTACTGCAATTGCTTGAATCAAGTGGGAGTTAATCTTCCATATAAAATAGTGATTGATAGAGTTCTCTAGTCACTATCACCAAGTTACTGGAACTTCATGATGAACTATAATATGCAAGGGATGATGTAAACGATTCCCAAGCTCTTCGTGATGCTGAAATCGACGAAGGTAGAAATCAAGAAAAGCATCAAATGTCGATGGTTGACAAGACCATAGTTTCAAGTAAAAGGGCAAGGGAAAGAATGAAACTTCAAGAAGAATGGCAAGCAAGTTGCCACTCCCATGAAGAAGCATAAAGCTAGACCGAAGCCTGAAACTGAGTGCTTCTACTGCGAAGGAAATGGTCACTGGAAGCGGAACTGCCCCAAATACTTGGCGGATAAGAAGGATGGTAAAGTGAACAAAAGTATATATGATATACATGTTATTGATGTGTACTTTACTACTATTAATAGTAGCCCCTGGGTATTTGATACAGGTTCAGTTGCTATGATTAGTAACTCGAAACAGGAGTTACAAAATTAACAAAGACTAGTTGAGGGCAAGGTGACGATGTGTGTAGGAAGTGATTCCAAGGTTGACAAGATCACCATCACACACTCCCTTTACCTTTGGGATTAGTGTTGAACTTAAAATAAATGTTATTTGGTGTTTGCGTTGAGCATAATATGATTGGATCATGTTTATTGCAATACGGTTATTCATTTAAGTCAAACAATAATTGTTATTCTGTTTACATGAATAAATCCTTCTGTGGTCATACACCCAAGATGAATGGTTTATTGAATCTCGATCGTAGTAATACACATATTCATAATATTGATGCCAAAAGATGCAAAGCTGATAATGATAGTGCAACATATTTGTGGCACTGCCGTTTAGGTCATATTGGTGTAAAGCGCATGAAGAAAATCCACGCTGATGGGCTTTTGGAATCACTTGATGCTTGCAAACCATGCCTCATGGGCAAGATGACTAAGACTCCATTGTCCGGAACAATGGAGCGAGCAACTGACTTATTGGAAATAATACATACTGATGTATGCGATCCAATGAGTGTTGAGGCTCACGGCGGGTATCGTTATTTTCTGACCTTCACAGATGATCTGAGCAGATATGGGTATATCTACTTAATGAAACATAAGTCTAAAACATTTGAAAAGTTCAAAGAATTTGAGAGTGAAGTGGAAAATCATCGTAACAAGAAAAAAAGCTTCTACGATCTCATTGCGGAGACGAATATTTGAGTTGCGAGTTTGGTCTTCATTTGAAACAATGTGGAATAGTTCCGCAACTCACGCCACCTGGAACACCACAGTGTAATGGTGTGTCCAAACGTCATAACCGTACTTTATTACATATGGTGCGATCTATGATGTCTCTTACCGATTTATCACAATCGTCTTGGGGTTATGTATTAGAGACAGTTGCATTCACGTTAAATAGAGCACCATCTAAATCCATTGAGACGACACAATATGAACTGTGTGGTTTGGCAAGAAACCTAAGTTATCGTTTCTTAAAGTTTGGGGTTGCGATGCTTATGTGAAAAAACTTCAACCTAATAAGCTCGAACCCAAATCGGAGAAATGCGTATTCATAGGATATCCAAAGGAGACAGTTGGGTACACCTTCTATCAAAGATCTGAAAGCAAGATATTTGTTGCTTAGAATGGATCCTTTCTAGAGAAGGAGTTTCTCTCGAAAAAAGTGAGTGGGAGGAAAGTAGAACTTGATGAGGTAATTGTACCTTCTCTCGAGATTGGAAAGTAGTTCATCACAGAAATCAGTTCCGGTGATGCCTACACCAATTAGTGAGTAAGCTAATGATGACGATCATGAAACTTCAGATCAAGTTACTACCAAACCTCGCAGGTCAACCAGAGTGTAAGTGCATCTAGTGCCACCCCTGGTTGGTTTTGGAGTATTGACGTGGTTGAGGGACTAATGTGTTTGTGAGAATTGCAGGATAACACAGGTGGTAGTCCATCATTGATTCTGTTTACCTACCGGAGATGACCCCTAAAAATGTATGAAGACATTGAGGACAATGGTGGTATATGAAGATATTCACATTGAAGTCTATGACAAGAGAAGACATTGCGTGAAGACTATGCAGCGCGAAGACTTTGTTGTTTTGTTGTTTCCTTTTCTTCTTTGTTGAGTCATAGGAACCACCGTACTGTTAAGTGGGGTCCCAGTGAACAAAGTCAGAGTGACTGAAGTGATGCTCAACCAAAATCCTATGTCTTCGAGCGAAGACAATGAGAGAAAATCTTATCCAGAGCTGGATGAGTCAGCTTTGCTTGTAGCCCAAGTAAAGTTGCCGTGTGTGTTTGAAATCTGACTGTTGGAACACGTGTCAGTTCCTTAGTGACCCAGGGTCATTTCAGACAAATTAGGTCGGGCTGCCTAGTGGCTATAAATAGCCCACCCCCTACACCATAAATTGGTGGCTGCTCAGAGTTAGTGCACGACTTATGTCGTTTTGAGAGCAACCCACCTCCGGAGCTTTTGAGAGAGAGAAATCCTTGCGAGGACAAAGCCCAAACACCCAGAGCCAAAGAGTGTTAGGCATCACTGAAGTATTTCTGTCTGCATGACCTGAAGACTTGTTACACTTGAGGACTGTGAATCCTCCAGCCGGTTAGGCGTCGCGTTCTGAGCATCCAAGAGTCATTGTGGATCGCCGGTGAACAAAGTCTGTGAAGGTTTGGAAGTCTACCTTGAAGACTTACCAGAGTGATTGGGCAAGGACTGGGTGTCCTTAGCTCAAGGGGAATAAGGTGAAGACACGGTCTTCTGAGTTTAATCTCAGCCTCCCTAACGAGACGTACAGTTGTCACAACAACTGGAACTGGTCCAACAAATCCCGTGTCCTCAACAAGTGACTGGTTCTATCCTCTCCCTCTCTTTACTTACAGTTTGTCTTCGTGAAGTCATTGCCTGATTGCTCTACCTGTTTGACTTCACTGTGTGACTACTTTCGTTATTTGGCATCATACCATCTTCCATCCCGATCCTTACTACCTAGCTGCTATTAGTCTTCATGCTTTCACTTCATTGCATACTTGACTATGGCTTGCTTAGTGTAGTTTACCTTCCGCTGCATATCAATAGGTTCATTTCTATTGTTTGTCTTTGAAACCCTCATGTTTTGAAGACTTTCATAAAAATCGCCTATTCACCCCCCATCTAGTCGATAACTAGCACTTTCACATAGTAAGGTCCGCACCAGAATGGTACGGCAATCTTGTTTTGGGGGTCATATTACTTGACCATGACGAACCTACGAACTATGAGGAAGCAATGATGAGCCCAGATGCTGCAAAATGGCTTGAGGCCATGAAATCTGAGATAGGATCCATGTATGAGAACAAAGTATAGACTTTTGTTGACTTTCCCGATGATCAGCAAGCCATAAAGAATAAAATGGATCTTCAAGAGGAAGACGGACGCTGATAGTAATGTTACTATCTAGAAAGCTCGACTTGTCGAAAAGGGTTTTTGACAAGTTCAAGGTGTTGACTACAATGAGATTTTCTCACTCATATCGATGCTTAAGTCTGTCCGAATCATGTTAGCAATTGCCACATTTTATGAAATCTGTCAAATGGATGTCAAAACTGCATTCCTTAATGGATTTCTTAAAGAAGATTTGTATATGATGCAGCAAGAAGGTTTTGTCAATCCTAAAGGTGCTAACAAAGTATACAAGCTCCACCGATCCATCTATGGACTGGTGCAAGCATCTCGGAGTTGGGATATACGCTTTGATGAGTTGATCAAAGCATATAGTTTTATATAGACTTGCGGTGAAGCCTGTATTTACAAGAAAGTGAGTGGGAGCACTACAACCTTTCTGATAAGTATATCTGAATGACATATTGTTGATCAGAAATGATGTAGAATTTTCTGGAAAGCATGAAGGAGTGTTTGAAAGGAGTTTTTCAAAGAAAGACCTTGGTGAAGCTGCTTACATATTGAGCATCAAGATCTATAGAGATAGATCAAGACGCTTGATATGTTTTTTCAATGTGTACATACCTTGACAAGAATTTGAAGTAGTTCAAAATGGAACAGTCAAAGAAGGAGTTCTTGCCTGTGTTGCAAGGTGTGAAGTTGAGTAAAGACTCAAAACCCGACCACGACAGAAAATAGAAAGAGAATAAAAATCACTCCCTATGCCTCAGTCATAGGTTCTATAAAGTATGCTATGTTGTGTACCAGAACTATTGTGTACCTCACCATGATTTTGGCAAGAGGGTACAATAGTGATCCAGGAGCGGATCACTGGACAAGGTCAAAATTATCCTTAGTGGAATAAGTAGATATTTCTTGGTTATGGAGGTGATAAAGAGTTTGTCATAAAGAGTTACGCCGATGCAAGCTTGAACACCGATCTGGATGACTCTAAGTCTCGATCTAGATACATATTGAAAGTGGGAGCAATTAGCTAGAGTAGCTCCATGCAAAGTATTGTAGACATAGAAAATTTTCAAAATGCATACGGCTCTGAATGTGGCAGACCCGTTGACTACATTTCTCTCACAAGCAAAACATGATCACACCTAACTAATCACATAGCGACGTGAACTAGATTATTGACTCTAGTAAACCTTTTGGGTATTAGTCACATGGCAATGTGAACTAATCACATGGTGATGTGAACTATTGGTGTTAAATCACGTGGCGATGTGAACTAGATTATTGACTCTAGTGCAAGTGGGAGACTGAAGGAAATATGCCCTAGAGGCAATAATAAAGTTGTTATTTATATTTCCTTATATAAAGATAAATGTTTATTATTCATGCTAGAATTGGATTAACCGGAAACTTAGTACATGTGTGAATACATAGACAAAACAGAGTGTCCCTAGTATGCCTCTACTTGACTAGCTCGTTAATCAAAGATGGTTAAGTTTCCTAGCCATAGACATGTGTTGTCATTTGATGAACGGGATCACATCATTAGAGAATTATCTGATGGACATGGCCCATCCGTTAGCTTAGCACTATGATCGTTTAGTTTGTTGATATTGCTTTCTTCATGACTAATACATGTTCCTATGACAATGAGATTATGCAACTCCCAAATACCGGAGGAACACTTAGTGTGCTATCAAACGTCACAACGTAACTGGGTGATTATAAAGATGCTATACAGGTGTCTCCGATGCTGTTTGTTGAGTTGGCATAGATCGAGATTAGGATTTGTCACTCCGATTGTCGCAGAGGTATCTCTGGGCCCTCTCGGTAATGCACATCACTATAAGCCTTGCAAGCAATGTGACTAATGAGTTAGTTGCGGGATGATGCATTATGGAACAAGTAAAGAGACTTGCCGATAACGAGATTGAACTAGGTATGATGATACCGACGATCGAATCTCGGGCAAGTAACATATCGATGACAAAGGGAACAACGTATGTTGTTATGTGGTTTGACCGATAAAGATCTTCGTAGAATATGTAGGAGCCAATATGAGCATACAGGTTCCGCTATTGGTTATTGACCGGAGATGAGTCTCGGTCATGTCTACATAGTTCTCGAACCCGTAGGGTCCGCACGCTTAACGTTCGATAACGATCGGTATTATGAGTTTATGTGTTTTGATGTACCGAAGGTAGTTCGGAGTCCCGGATGTGATCACGGTTATGACGAGGAGTCTCAAAATGGTTGAGAAATGAAGATTGATGTATTGGAAGGTTATGTTTGGACACCAGAATGGTTTTGGATGAGTTTCGGCATATACCGGAGTACCGGGGGGTTACAGGAACCCCCGGGGGCTTAATGGGCCTACATGGGATTTAGTGGAAGAGAGAGGAGGCGGACAAGAGGTGGGGCGCCCCCCCCCCCCCCCCCGCCCCCCACAAGCCCAATCCAAACTGGGGAGGGGGTCGCCCCCTTTCCTTCTTTCCCTCTTCCCCTTCCTTCCCCTCCTAGTTGGACTAGGAAAGGGGGAAACCTACTCCTAGTAGGAGTAGGAATCCCCCCATGGGGGCGCACCATGAGGCCGGCCGGCCCCCTCCTCCCCTCCTTTATATACGAGGGAGGTGGGCACCCCATAGACACACAAGTTTATTCTTAGCCATGTGTGGTGCCCCCCTCCACATATTTCCACCTTGGTCATATTATCGTAGTGCTTAGGCGAAGCCCTGCGTCGGTAACTTCATCATCACCATCAGCATGCCGTCATGCTGACGAAACTCTCCCTCGACCTCAGCTGGATCTAGAAGTTCGAGGGACGTCACCGAGCTGAACGTGTGCAGATCGCGGAGGTGTCGTGCGTTCGGTACTTAATCGGTTGGATCGTGAAGACGTTTGACTGCATCAACCGCATTACTAAACGCTTCCGTTTTCGGTCTACGAGGGTACATGGACACACTCTCCCCGCTCGTTTCCATGCTTCTCCTAGATAGATCTTGCATGATTGTAGGAATGTTTTTGAAATACTACGTTCCCCAACAATATGGCGCATAGGGGGGCGGTGACATCCAGTGTGTCAGTGTCCATGACCCGTATGGCCTTGCATAGCATCGAAATTCTTGCTTCGGAGGTGATCTTGAATGCCTCGAATGTGATGGACGATTAGAGCTAGAACTGGCCGCTTGATTGGCATATTTGGATAGCAACATATGAAAAGTTGGCTTGATTCGCTTGTGCTTAGCTTCACTCTTTTTCCACTTGCCAACTTCTGAATTCTTGGGCTTGATTAATTTAACATGACTTACCCGTTGTACTTGCGGTTGCCCCCCGGTTAAAGCATTTTTATGGTGAACTTCAATACCTCCTTGTCATCGGGTTGCTTATCAAGCACAACCTCCCTTCCCAAGACTTTGTCGCCCTCCTTGCCTTTCCTAGATTCACCAATAACAACATTATCTTTATTAGCAGATTCGGCTATGTTAGGCCAAATTAACATTTTCTTCCCTCCCAAGTCCATGGTGTTTATTGGGAAGGGTTGTTTATCAACTTGCATCTTGGGAAAATAAAATCGGCCATCATTAATGGCCAATTGTATCTGTCGTCAAAAAACATTGCAATCATTAGTAGCATGAGAAAATGAATTATGGTACTTGCAATACGCATGCCGTTTCAGCTCCTAAAATGGCGGTATGGTGTGTTATATTCTAATCATCTTATCTTGCAAGAGGGCATCAAATATTTTATCACACTTAGATATATAAAAAGTAAACTTAATCTCCTCATCGCAATTCTTGCGAATCGTCTTAAGAGCATTGCATGTATAGGGTTTGGCCTTTGAGGGCCAAACAAACTCAGTAGTATAGACATCAACCTCATCATCCAAATTATCATCATTGTATTCAACTATATGCATTCTTGGACGATCGTTGGTAGACCTATGAACCTATTTACTTCGACTCTCTTGAGCCAAAGCTTTTTGTAAGACTTTGTTAATATTTAAAAACTCATAATTTTCTAGCCTCTATTTAATGTGAGTTTTTAAACCATTAAGAACAAGATCCGCCAAGTCTCTTTCGGTTATCAATAAGTTATGGCATTGGTTTTTTATATCTCTAAACCTCTTGACATAATTGGTAATTTATTCATCATGTTTTTGCCTAATCAATGTAAGATGTGACAACTTAAGCTCATTATCGCCGCTATAAAAGTGATCATGAAACTTTTGGTCTAATTGCGACCATAAGAGAATTGAACCATGCGGTAAAGCGGCAAACCATGAAAATGTGGTGCCAGTTAAAGATAAGGGAAATAAATGCACTTTAAATTATTCTATGGAACCTGCTTCACCTATTTTCGTTAGATATTGACTGACATGCTCCCATGTTGTTTTTGTGCCGTCTCCACTAAATTTAACAAAATCAGGAATCTTGTAACCTTGAGTGTACAAAGTTGCATCAAAGTGTTCAGGATAAGGCTTTGGTACACGCGACTCTTTACTTTCGGCTCGTCTTCGGAAGTTTCTAGAAACATCTTATGCAAATCCTCCGTTAATTTGGCTAAAATTGGACCTGATGTAGATGAAGATGCTTGTGGCAATGGCATAAGAACCACTGAGTACTAGCTAGTGGTGCAACTTGTGGGATGGGTGTCGTGGTTCTAAGTCTGACAGTAAGAATGGGGGGTAAGTATGGAGAGGCAAGATCCTAGCTATGGAGTAGTTGTACGCGCAAGGAGTTTTACGAGTTCGGGCCCTTCTCTGGGGAAGTAACAGCCCTACGTCTCGGAGCCCGGAGGCAGTCGACTGGATTATGTGTGTGTGTTGCAAAGTTGCGAACCCTTGTCCTAGTGGAGGGGGGTGGCTTATATAGAGTTCGCCAGGACCCCAGCCAGCCCACGTTACAAGGAGTTTAATGTACATAAAGAGAGGGGGTTACTGGTAACGCCCGCAATAAAGGACCATGAAGGCCATAAAAGCTACTTATGAGATGACCGTTTGTAGGCAGTGCCTTTAGGTCTTCTTATAGTCGAGTGGCTGTCTTCATGGTCGACTGCTTGTGCTTCTGGTCGAGTACGCTCGTGTCCGTCGACTGGGCTGACCAGGTCGACTGAAATGTTGATACTTCTTAGAATGTCTTTCATTGTAGGAGTCATGTCCTTGATTGGGTACCTCAGGTATGATAAGTTACCCTACCCTAGGTACGTATCCTCGTCAATGGGTGCCGCGGAAGATCAAACATGCTTGTGCCTATGCGTGGTGTGACAAAGTGATTCGGTGTTGACGCCAAATAGGGAACTCTCATAATAGGATTAGGATATGTAGGTGCAGCCACAAGCTGGTTGGTTTGACTAGGGTAAGAATACACCGGCATATCGTATTGTTGTTGCATAGGAGGTGCCGATGAAATAGGTAAAGTTGGACTAGGGTTTTCAGATATACCAACAGTACCACTAGATGACGGAGGCATATTTTTCTGAGCATTAGCACTTGCTACGAAAGAATTTTATGTCATTTGCAAGACTTTCAATCACAACCATTTGCTCTGGAGAAAAGACTTTACTCACTGTGGTTTCATCTCGTTCATCGATGAGAGGAGGGAAATTGATGTTTCTGACCGTAGTGATGTTGCCTTGACGGTCCTTCTTGAAATTTGCAAGAAACGCCTCCAAATCCTCCTCCTCGCGCTTCTTCTTGAGCGCCTCAAAAGCCTCTTCATGTTGCTTCTTATGCGTTTCATAGGCTTGGCGATGTTCCTCTGATAGTTCATCAAGACTGGGTTTAATGATGTTATCGGCGTCAACTTGTGAGGGCTTGGGGAGATTAGACTTGGTTGATGATGATTCTTGATCTTTCCTCGCCAGTAGAGTCGCCAAAAAGTGTGTTCGCACACGAACACGTTACCATGTACCTCCAACGCCGAGGGTGATCCACCGCAACTCACGTCCAATGAGACCCGTCCGGAAGCGCGGTATGCAAGCAATCCGGTGGATGCTTTTGAGGACCCGAAAGCCCACACGCCCGGGAGCGGCCCCGTTTGGAGGCACGGTGGCTATGGGCTGCCCTAGGTCGATTCACTCGCCCCTAGAGCCTCGAGGTTCGCTGCCCTTCAACACGAAGAACGAGAGAGAAAGAACAAGGAAGAGATGTAAAAAGTAGTATATTGATTTGTCGATTGTGTGTTGTTCAATCGGCTGTCACCTCTCATCTATTTATGAGGCGGGTGGACTTCGTGTACATGAAAAGGACTAAAAATCCCGTCCAAAACATTAAAAATCATAACCTAACTCGGACAGGAATCTTTGACAATTTTCCGGATCAACTCGGAGCCATCGAGTGGTTTGCTACGGTCCCACCGAGTGAACGTGGGCAACCTTCTGTAATCTTCTGTATCTCGCTCGGAATTTTCAAAGTGGTTTCACTCGGAATTACCAAGTCAACTCGGTCTCACCGAGTCAAATCAACTTGGTCGGTCCGAAATGACTAAGCAGCTTCTGTTTTGGTTGCATACGATCTCGGATTAAGACGAATTTATATGAAAATCAACCGTTTCAACAAAACGCACAACTTTAATGTTGAAACTTTTTGCATCTGAGGCCATATTAATTGAGTATCATGCCATTTAATAATCTGATGTCAACACGAGCATCTCTAGAATTGTCATAATTTTTGCATCCGAGCTCTTTTTTGTACCATCTCCGTATCCATTTTGATCTTCTTGAAGAGAGCCACTCGAAGGTGACTTCTAATCATAAGCTTGAATTAATTTTGACATAGCTTTAAGCTACTTTTATGGTTGTGCCACTTTTGAGCGTCAACACCCTGTATGAACGCAAGCAAAATACCCATGACAAAAGTGCCATAATTTGTAGCCATAAGCTGGTAACTATAGCATGAACATCCTGCTAACTATAGTTGTGACATAACTGTAACTATAACATCAGCGACTGATAACTATAGCCATGTTGGCAATGTTGGTAACAAAGTCGATAAATCATATAATTAGGGCAGCATGGTAGACCGTGCTCGCTGGATTTGGCGAGGATCAATGACATCCACCTCGTTCTCGGGGGTGACGTGCAAATTATGCCATAATGAATCTCCTCCTTATCCTCCATCTCAACAAGAAGATAGTCGGTGTGATGACATGACCTTACCTGTTACACTATAATTTTGTGATTTCCCTTGACAAATGTCACCGAGCATCTCTTCGATACAGTGTTTTATTGACCCCGCCGATGGTTTACCTGGTTCCAACGATTATAAATTGGGTTCCAATTAGTTAACTCACACAATAATTAGTTACTCTTGTTGGGAGGTTGTTTGACTCAACCCACAATGGTGAGATTGTGAGTTCCACATTTGACAAAAATATTATTAAAAAAATATTACTTGACTGAAAACATAATCACCCATGTACAGGAGGGAAAAACTCGTCTTCGCATGAAAGCTGCTCCTCTGTCGTGCCCTACCTGCCGTTGGGCCACTGACATTCGGGCCAGGGTCTCAACGGGCCCACATGTCAGTGGTGGCACGGTAGGGTACCATACGTTAGACGAGGATCGTCCATCTTCACATACATGAGAAAAATCACAGAAAGAAAACCGAAAGAAATATCTAGACGAGATAGAGACTCGAAGAGCGGAATCATTCGGCCAGAGCACGCAGGATGAGATGGGCGGCTCTAGCTCAAACGTTCGCCAAATATGTTTGGCATTTAGTAATGGCCAGTACTAGGCGCCGGTGGACCGGCGCTAGGTTCGGCCGGTCAGGCCCCAGCCGTTCGATCTGGTACAGTACAGTCGTCCAAAATATTAATCGCCCCGATATAGCCTTCCCTTGATCTGTCTTCTTCCTCCCAACGAATCCCAAAAAGAATCACGCGCCGCTGCCCCCGTGGCTCCGCATTCTTGTGTAGCTCGGCGAGGGGAACGGCTGCCGGCCGCCGGGCGCTTGCACCTCTATCCCTTGTAGCCCCTCTACTGCTCGCTGGAGAAGCTTCTCGCTAGTTAATTTTCAGTTGCAAGCTCCACCTCAGACGGTTGCAACTTCCCCCGTCAACACTCCATGGTTGCGACAGCCAATGCGTCGCCGCCGCCACTCGTCGTCGATCCTCGCTACGACCGACGACCACCAGTAAACGACATTGAGTGGATGTAGCAAAATACATCACCGGTAGTAGCAAAAAACACCGACGGTGGCAGCACACAAAAACTTGGTCGCCGGCGTCACAGCTCCGCAACCATGGATGTAGCAAAATCAGACGACAGTTGCAGCAAAAAGAAATTTGGTCACCGGCGTCGCAGCTCCGCCACCATGGATGTAGCAAAATCAGATGACAGTTGCAGCAAAAAGAAATTTGATCGCCGGCGTCGCAGCTCCGCCACCATGGATGTAGCAAATTACCTCACTGATAGTAGCAAAATCAGACTATGGTTGCAGCAAAAATGTCACCGTCGTCGCGGGGGCGCAGGTCCGCCATGATGAATGCAGCAAAATCGTTTGTCGGTTGCAGCTTTTTGCGCCGCTGCTTCCAGCTTTTTGCATCGTTGGTTCCAACATTGGCAGCGACGGCGCGGTTGCAGCTCACCGACCGCCGATTGTAGCACCGCCGACCGTCGATTGGCCATTGTGCAGGTTGCAGCTTGCCGACCACCGGATGTAGCATCGCCTGATGCCGATTGTAGCGCCGCAGCCACGGGGAGGCAAGAGCTGCGCGAGCACCGCATCAGCAAAGTCGCTCCTCGGGAAAGATTGCCATGCTTGACCATGGCTTGGAGTCTGGAGTAAGGGGATTTGGGAGGAAAGAGATGAGCGAAAAACGAGCGGATGCTGTTGTGTGGGGGAAGATAAGACGAAGAAGAAAGCGGTGCATGTGGGGCCAGAGTGACGTGTTGCGTGCTCGATGGCACAAAGCGCGTTAGCGAGCGAGGCGTCCGGCCCAGTTTCGGCCGGTTCGCCGATTACATACGTTTACCTTTAGTAATTCTTGGACGAGTTGATGATAAATATACTGAAGCAGATGGATATGTTTCGTTATCTCACAAGATACAAACAGTAAAAGAACACTTATTTCCATATTATTGACCCAATATTTGGTTTTGCTTCTTATTCTTTGGAACGAGAGAGGGCTGTAGGGGCCTGCCTTCAACAAGACAATGTGCACTGGACATGTAGGTACACCATGCCCGTAGTAGGTCTAGCTTTTTATTTTGGAGAAAGCAAAGTACTGCCCCCTGTGGTCTGTGGTGTGCCCACTTCTTGCTGCATGCATGCCCTGCTCTCTCTGCACATCTTTTTCAGTTTTCCCTCTTTCCTCCGTTCTTCTTCCTCAGCTGTCTGTCTGTAGTCTGTTCCTCTCCACCAAAGGACAAAACAACCAAAGCTGCATGGTTCTAGTACTATTATTATTTTGCTCTGGTTCCAGTTCAAAATAAAATAATTCAGGGACCCACACGCATGCTTCCGTGTGCTTAGTCCAAAGCCCCAGCTGTGACTTGGATTACCCATGCCCCAAATGGTGATTGGACTTATTATGCCATGGAAGCAGGCAATGACAAACAAATGATTTGTGGAGTGGTTGGAAAGGTTTGAGGGAAGCAGCACATGGAGAGAGGACTTGTGTGTGTCCCCCCCTTGCTTGTCAAATGCTTTATCACTGGCAAGTGGGTCCAACCGAGTAGCCATAGGGATTGGGCCTGTGTGTCAGCCGCTGTGAGCGAGGGAATGATTTTGAATACGTGCAAGTGATTTTCTGGTCATTACGTGTAGGTGGGTGTACTTAAGTAGGGTTCCAAGTTGTAGGAGACTTTTGTGAGTTGTAACAACAAGAGTAGGACTAGGAGGGACAGAGAAAGCACTGATGTGGAAATACAGTGCCAATCAACGCACATCATGGGAACACTGGTCAAGGCATTGGTCCTTTCATGTTTTTATAAATCAAGTGTGCCAATTTCCCTGACACGTATTGCTAATGTTTAGGCCATTAATTTTTCTCAAAACCTATTTTGGATCATTTTTGGGAAGGAGTTTTTAGACAAACTCATTTCTTTACGAGAAAAATTATCAATCTATTCATCAATCATAACAATACAAAGAAAACACTAGAGGTAATAATTTATTTCTGAAATTTCGTGTGAAATCCATGCGCCATCTAATTGACCCCTTGAATGGTACTTATTAGACCATCTCTAGCAGGGTCGTCATCTCGACCTGGTCGGCATAACAATTGTTAACTTGATGATTTTGGTCTAATTGGAGGGTCTAGAAGAGTCGTCATCGTTCTGGATCGCCATAAAAATGCGAAAATAATCTACATCAATTATCAAAGTTCGCCGGAAGCATAAAACATCTCAAACATAATAAAAATTACGTTGAGATTTTAAGACCATCTAACAACCACTACCGTCGCCAAAATGAGCCGTCGACGCGCCGCTGTCGTCGCTCTTCTACCAGAGCCAACTTGACCTTGTCGATGACATCCAAGAGGTCTTTGTGAACGTGCCCCTAAGGACCAGCGCCCTGGAGCCGCATTCATCGCCGTTGAACCCTTGAATAGATCTGAAACAACTAACGCCAAATCTCGTCACACGACGAGAAACCCTAACCATAATTAAAGAGGCCGCTCCAAATCGAGCCCACAAGCCGCCATATTTGGAGGTTGTGTGGCATTGCTTTGGAGCACGCACCATCACAAAAGTGCTTGTGCAGGAGGGAAGTTTCACCCCCTTCCCCCACATTCTCCCGCGCAACCCACCTTCCTTTCCTGCCGATGTCATAGACGGCCAAACGACTATCTCACTGGGAAGTAGGGCTACCATCGGCAATTGCCCCCACGTTTCCTGCCGACGACGGCTATAAAAAGGTCGTTGACATGTCCCACCTAGCTCATATCCCTGCCACCGCCCATAGCCTCGACTCATCCCTCTCCCGCCACTGTCCTTCAATACCTTCACTTTCCTCATAATCCTGAAGCGGGCGATATTGTTCAAAATAATAATACCAAGGTGTCTTGCCTAATGCTCGGTATAATTTTAGATATGAAAAAAAGTTGTTAATCGAGCACCATCGCCAAAATCGCCCCTCCCCCCCTCCCCGCGTCAAAATTACGCCCATGAGGACAAATCCATGGCCCCGCTGCCATCGCCTTGTGCTTGCGCTCAGCTCCCTCCTTGCCCTCGTTGTCGTGCTCGTGGTTGTCCTCGCCCTCACTGCGTTTGTGACCGATGGTGTCAACCTTGTCCCCGCCGTTGTGTTGTGATGTGTCTGGCGGCTTTTGTGGCCGCAACCGTGTTGTGGTCGTCGGTGGTGGCATGGATGCTATGCGGAGATTGCAACTGTGGCCATGCCGTGGGCGTCGCCGGCCTGTTGATGTGAGTGGGGCGAAGTAGAAGGTGAAAATTTTGAAAATAAGTATGTTGACAATAACACATGAGTCACATATGTAAGAAATTTACGGAGACTAAGATACGACGACTCTGAATTTGCACGTCCTTTGTCCAGCCTTGAGAACATAATGGAGTGCGCTTTATATTATAGCAACTCCAAATATGACGATTGTGCTAGAGTTGCTCTTTACATCAGAGTGAGGCGCATGGAGTATGTTTTTTTCCTAGCACAAGTTTGATAAGTGAGGATCTCAGTAACTAGTGGCTTGTGGCAAAGTTGATGATGCTCATTTTATGGTGGGGCAAATGGCAAGGTAATGCAGGCAGCATACACTTTGCCTAGGTATCCTTTGTTTTGTTTCTTCCAGCATGCTCATGTGCAGTGCCCCAAAGAAACAGAAATCCTTGCTTATGTGTAGCAGTGCTGTGCAGGGCATCGTGCTCAATCAGCACAAGATGCCACGGAGAGGGGGGCTAGCTTTGAAGCGTGTAGTCTTTGGAGGAAAGGAAATGAAAGCATGTAGGCAGGGCCCCCTCAACACTAGTAGTAACACTGTGAGAGCGATCGCTTGCCTCGAGGTCAAAGCCTACAAAAGTCCAAGCAAGAGACTACTGCGGCTAAAGCTCTTTGCAATCCGAATATGTTTTCAGGCTTGCATGGTTAACGTTGGAGTTGTTTACGGTTGCTTTGGCACCTTCTCATCGCGTACGTTCGTAGATTACAAGGGACGTCGTCCTCATGCTTTCAGCCGTTCCCGATGCCCGGGTCAATCGCAAGGCTCATCCCCACCATCCCAGTTTTGGTGACATGGCCGGGTCGGGTCTCTGCCCTGCTTAGCATTTCTTTTTCAACAAAGGGCAATATACATCATTTTTTGTAGGAAAGGAAATTTTATATTACTCAAATAGACTTGTTAGACAATGCATGTAATCTCATCCGCATATAATAATATCAAGACCATATCAATTCCACCAAACCTCTGCAACAACACAATATCGAGTCAAGTTGAGACAAAAAAAATTATTCTTGTCATTGCCCCTCACTCGTGAGAGCCGGGGGAAACAGTCAGGAAGTCGTCGTGTTAAGGGCCCATAGGACCAGCGCGCCAGACAGTAATCGTCGCCGATGAAGAGAATCGTAGATCGGAAGGATCCAACATGCAGATACACAGAAATAGACGGACGAAGACCGGATCCACTGAAGACAAACGCTGACCGAATCCCACGAGATCCGCAGGAGACACACCTCCACGCGTCCCTCCAACGATGGTTGAAGCATCGCAGGGACGGGGGCTAGGTCGGGAGAACCTTATTCCATCTTCAAGAAGTCGCCACCGCCTTGTCTTCTTGAGCATGGCATAAACCCTAACAGAACTTAGAAAACGCTTAAAACGGAGCCCTCTCGCAGGCAAGTGCCGGGATCCACCGCACCTCCATGGTCCAAGGACCATAGGAGACGAGGCGGGTCGACGGTGGTGCCGGCGAGAGGCTGGGAAACCCTAGAATAGAGTTCACTGAGGCCACAACAGAACAACATACACACGATAACTAATTAAGGAAGTAATAACAACTACTCCCTCCCTTCCTAAATATAAGCCGTTTAAGATATTTCAATACGGACTACATACAGATATATACAGACGTATTTTAGAATATAGATTAATTTATTTTGCTTCATATGTAGTCAATATTGGAATCCCTAAAAGAGCTTATATTTAGGAATGGGGAGAGTAGTAAAGTTAGGTTTAGAAACAACCGAAAGTGGTGGGGACACAGATGTAATTTGAAGTCCATACCCCCGGGAAGTGTTAATCTATGTTGAAGAGGTGAGGCACAATGAATTCTCCTACGAAAATGAATGTCCAGAACCGCTCATGAGGTTTCGGTGGCCCGGGCGGACCTGAAACTTGGGGCGCCTCATTATAATGGTCAAAATAACAATCCATATGCAATATCCAATATGTGCATAGATTATTTTATACTTATTACCATAAAATTTTCTTATAACATTCCAAACTGCAAAGGTTGATGATGATGGTATCAATATTAATGTGACCTAACAATTGCTTCTCAATGCAGAAGTTGGTCTTAAGGAATCTAACAATACATTTACTATGTGATTCGTCAACTCATGTACATATTTTTCCTTTTTTTCCTCTATCGAATATATACTCGTTAGATGATGTGACATTTAAAAAAAATGGTTAGTAATTAGACCTAGCTCAAAGCTAATAAAATCATAAACTTATCGTGCAAAATCAATTAGTCATGACAAAATAGCATAGACAAACCCGTCTGAGAGAGATGTCGATCGGATCCAAGCAGGATCACTGAAGACCAATGCCGACTTGATTCAAGAAGATTGTCGGAGACACCTCACACACCCTCCTTCGACACTAGGCGCACTGCTGGAGTGGAAATAGGACATGATGAGCATAATTTAAATCTAGGTCGTTGCCTGGCCGCCCTAATCTGGACACTAAAACTACCTAAAGCGAGGATGGGATCCCTCCCACCGGCGCGCGCGGGGGAAGGGGGGGGGGCAGGGTACGCCACACCTCCAAGGACCATATGTTCGTCGGAGGAAGGACGGACGGGCGGTGGTGCCGACAAGGGGGCAAGAAAATTTGCTTGTGGAAGGAGAAGGAACGTTTCATATGATGGCCATAGAAACAGTATAGATTTGATGACCTCCCTCCATTCCTAAATAGTATGAGTTTTTTTTAGAGATTTTAATATGGACTACATACGAAGCAAAATGAGTGAATCTACACTCTAAAGTATGTCTATATACATTCGTATGTAATTTATATTGAAATATTAAAAAACATTTATATTTAGAAACAGATGGAGTAGTACAATATGAATGTTTATTTCAAAGATCGAACCATCACTCTACTCATCAGCTGATAATTTAGCATCTCTTGCTGCGTGCGGTAATAATAATAGGACTAATCCACCCAATCATTGTGAGCACCAAAACGCATCCAAAAACCCCTTTGGCTTGTGATGTGACCTCCATTATTTTTCCCTCCCTCCTTCCCAGACGACTCTCTTTCCTTGCCTTTAAAAGTCCATCTCTCCCGGTCTCTTCCGATGGCACAAGTTCGTACTACTGCTTGCACACCCACTACAGTCTCGGTGTATCGTCTCACTTGTCTTTACGTGGCAAGCCCGGGAGTTTCCCCCTTCTTTTGCTTTCCTTCTCTTTTTTCCTCTTTACTTTCAGAAATTTCTACTCTTTTCCGTAAATCCTTTTTAGGGAACCTTCCTTTATGTATGCATACATGAAAGAGGGAATATGTCTACACCAAAAGAAAAGTTAATAAAGAAATTATACTCGCAGCGCTCGTTCGTCCTTTACCCTTTTGTTAACAGTGACCTTTTGTGTGTGTGTGTGTGGGGACTGTGGAGGCAGGGAGGCAGGCTGGTCCACCATGGAATTAGAATGAGTAAAAGTCAAATCCATATTGCACCATGCCAACAAGGCTGCCGAGTCATCCTATCACCCCTTTCTTTTCATGCTTTGCTACTCGTACTTTTCCCTCACTCACATGCATCTACAAGATTGATCACATGGATTCTAATCATGTCTATTACTACTAGAACTCTAGTAATTGATTCGGCCTAGCCTCTTGTGTATTTCTCTTTGTTTTCCCGTTTTATTGATGTTTTTTACTGATGCATGAGAATACAAGTGAATAAAATGTAGAGTACGGCTGAAATGTGTGGTCAAATCAACGGTTCACAATCAACCCTAGCCGCCGCCGCCGCCGCCCCCACTCTTCTACCCACCCGTTGCCGTCGGAGGACGCCGGTGGACATAGCCCACTCGGCCGACGGTTGCGGCGGAGTTGCCTTCTCGCGCAGGGGAGCGCTTGCTGACCATACGACATGGTGGCCCCGGACGGTGTGGCGTACACAATGGGACTTGGACGTCGAGACGACGACCACGGGCACTCTAGGAGGTGTCGAGCTGCGGTGCTAGGTGGCCAGCGGTGCCGGGCATGGACAACTTTCTTTTTTTTTTTTTTTGCGGGGGAGGGCATGGACAACTTTCGACAATCAGATGTAGCAGTAAACCATTGGCGACAACTCGACGGCCTAGTCGACGGTGGCAACACCAATGTGGTAGCACACAAAGTGGTGCGTCAATAAGCCGGGGTGGTGCGCCTACAGCCTGAGGCGGCCACATAGTTGACACCATGCCTCGGCGTCGTTGTCGTCGGCGACCTCTGGCACATTTGCCCTGGAGCACGTGCATGTGAGTTGAAGTTGCCAACGACGTTTGGCTCTCCACACTGTGTGATCGTTCTGTGTTCGGAAGCATGGGTTTAGGCGCATGGTGATATCCATGTCAAAGGTATGCAGGTGAGCGCCTCTCGACATGTATGTCGTGGAGTGATTTATTTCAGTTTCCATGACCATGGTGCATTTGCCCCTCCATGCCAAAGATAACTTTGGCTTGGTGGTACTCGAGGGGTGTCGAACTTAAGGGTGAAAACCCATGGTCCGACATTTGATGGTTGCATCTTGCCAGCACGGTGTTTACGCACAGCGTCCTTGTTGGAGACATTGTTTTGGAGTTTGCTCATACGTGCTCTATGAGGTGAAGATATGGCAATGCCGCTGTTTTGGAGTTTGCTCATATGTGCTCTATGGGGTGAAGATATGGCAATGTCGTGTTTCCCTTCCTCGATGCATTGCTTTTGAAGAACCGTGTTTGTAGGGTTGTGCAGCCCTATTTTCTCGTCTGGGGTCAAATAACTAATTTTCTTTCAATCTGAGCACCCTCTAAAAATATTCTTCATAGTTTTCTATTTTGCCCAACATCGGAACATTTCCTCCCGTGGTGCTCTTCCCCCATCTCATTATTAGTCATGGCACATGAACACAGACATTCCATCAGTTTTAATGCCAACGCAGTAGTAGTATGCAGCACACAATCAAGGCACCATCATCAGAGAGAACAAGTGATCAAGGTTTATCCACATTTATTTAGATAAAATGAGAAGCCAGCAAGGGGGCATTAATCAATGCAGATGTAGATAGAGCTCATGGGAAGTGGGGAATTGCATTCATGGCGCCGTCGTAGAGAGGGAGCAAGCTGGAGATGGAGCAAACTTGCCCTGCCGCCTACCTTGTCCCTCCTCCATGAGAATGCTACTCCAAGAGCCATCAATGGCTAATCTCCCTACCTCCTCCCCCCTACAGGAACCGTCTTTTCCAGCCGCATTGCAAAATTACACCTTTTTTGCTTCTCCCCCCTGGCCGGCTTCTCATTCCGGCCTTCCCTGATCGTCGGCTGTTGTTCTACGGCGAGCTATAGGTGGTAGCTAGTCCGGCGCCGCGGGGCGGGGTTGGCATCTAACGCCAGGCGTCGCGGCTCTCCTCGTCGGGTGGAAGCATCATCGCCGTGGCGGTGGCGCGCTTGAGCGGCCGGCCGGGGGGCTCCGGGGAGGACGACACGGAGACTGACCCCGGCCACGCGGTGGCGCCGCCGGACCGTGAGTCCGCGCTGCTGGACGAGCTCTCGCAGCTGAAGTATGCCGCCGCGCCGATCACGCCGATCGGGCTCAGCGGCGGCGAGTGCAGCCCCGCTGCCGCGCGCTTGCGCTTATTGTCGCCGCCGAAGCCCATGAAGCCCGACGCCGCCTCCCCAGAGAGGATCTTGACGCACTCCGCCACCTCGTCCTGCATTGGCAAGCCCATCAGTTGATGAGCACAAACAGTGGCATTGGCACGAGTGTGCGCGAAGACAGCTGGCAATAATGTGGCAACCGCTAACGACAAGTTTGTGGTGCTGACCTCGGGGGCGTTGATGAGCGCCAAGAGCTCGGCGTCGCCGTCGCCACTGCCGTAGCCGGCCGTCGCGAGCAATGCCGCCGCAGCCCACGCCGACGGGCGGTACCGTGGCCAGCTCCAATCTGCCACGCGCGCAAAGTGAGAACACGCTTGACGTAAAGATCGAGCCTTTTATTCTTGAGACAGCAATGCATGGACGGGGAAGTGCCATGAACCCACCTGGCATTACCGCGAGCAGGACGCTCTCGCACTGGCGCAGGCGCGCGGCGGCAAGCACGGGGTGGAGGAAGGAGAAGGGCGTGACGGGGTGCATCCGCCAAGCGAGCGCGGAGAGGACGAGGAGCTCCATTCGGCGCACCGTCTTGGCATCGAACACGTCAGCGTCGCCGGCGCTCTCGGCGGCGCAGAGCTGGAGGTCGAGGAGCACGGGCACCCGCGTCTCCTCCACCTTGGCCGCGAGCGCCACGCAAGCGACGGCGGCGAGCCGCGCCATCCACGGCTGGTCCCCGAGCCGCAGCGCGCCGCCGCTGAGGAAGCAGCGGTCGAGGTACGCGGCGGCGAGCGCGGCCGTGAGGGCGGAGAAGCCCAGCCTGGCCGCCGCGCGCGTCGCCCACCCCACCGCCGCCTGCCTCCTCGCCTCGCCGCCGTACCCGTCGCCTCCCTCCTGCAGCAGCACCTCCTGCTTGCCCCTGAACACCTCGAACAGCGCCGGCAGCTCGTCGTCAAGAGCCACCGGCGGCTGCTGCAGCTGCTCCGGCCACTGCTCCTCGGCCGGCTCCTGGAACAGGTCGTGGTGCTCCTCCGGGCAGTACAGCGAGTCAACAAAGAGCGCGGCAAAGGCCATGGCTACAACGTGCTCTCGTAGGTACAGATACAGTGACGTAACGGGGGATAAGTCCAGTGGTGCTCGGTCCTGCTCAGGGCGCGGCGGGGGCGGAAGAGGAGAGCGGCTCCCCTCCCATGGCGAGGCGGGGCGAGGTAGCCGGTTGGCTTTAACTGCGGCTACGGCTGGTTGGCTGCTTTAGCTGGCCTCGAGCAGTGGGAGGCGTGGTGGGGGGCAGTGATGAGCGCAGCACACAGCACAAATGGGATAGGAGGGAAAGGGCGGGGAGGTTTTATTGGGGTTCGGGAGGAAGACGAAGAGAGAGAGAGGGAGAGGGGAGCGCCACCCGCCACGCGACGCAACGCAACGGCAGGGGCAGCAGCTTCTTTATTGCGGGGGTGGTGTGCGTGCTGCTGCTGCGGCCTGCGGGCAGAGGGAGACAGAGATTGGGGGAGGGGAGGAGGGGAGAGGACTTGGTTTGCTTTTGGTTTTCGCGGCTTCCCTCGCCCGGGCGTTCAACTTTCGGGGGTTCCCTAGGAAGGAAGGACACGGGAGCCGCTGCTGGCGAGCAGTGCTGTCTTTTCTCGGCTCTGCTCGCTTGTGATGGATGGACCTTTGCCTCCCCGCTGGGACGCTTGCCGCCGAGCCAGCTTTCCCTCCTGCCAAAATCATATTTCCACAAATGCAGTGGCATATTCTCTGTGAAAGGAGGTTTTTTCCAAGATTTTTTATATCAAATACGTGGGTTTTCAAATTGCCTTCGGCATGACATGCTCTCCAGAGATATATCCTCATTTCCCGCAAAAAACAAAAAGGTATACCCTCACTCACTGTGTTTGAGCCGTATACTTACTTTGATCTTCGATCTTTTTGCAAAATAGGCCTTCCCGTCTACCCTCCATCTCTCTTAGTTTTTCTCACCGGAGAGCACCAGCGCACCTCCAAGGAGTCCACCACAAATTTCTCGTCTTTATGCCCTCCTCCCGATCCCACCAACGACCAAATCTCGTCGAAGAACACCATCATGCACACGGCTGTGTGGCGAGAGCACTAGAGGTATCGGCGGGGACCGGCCTGTCCAAGCTCGTTAAGTCTTGTTTAGCGCCTCCAAGCTAGTGTAAGTTACCACCTTTAGCTCGTTTGAAACTTCCAAGCCGAAATGGCAGGAGCCTCTGGTTTTGCTAATTCGTGTGCAATCACACATTTCTGGATTCAACCTATGTAGGCCCTCTCGCATATCCCATCAAAGCCAATGGTTCAAGCATCGTGATGAGTTTAAAATAGCATTCTAACCAAATCCTCGAGTCTATCCTTTGAAATCTTCTTTACTTTGAGATCCGCTACCGTGTTTCAAATACTCCAACGCTTCAATCTTATGGATCCATTATGAGAGTTTGAGTGTTAAGGGGATTATCTTTTGAAGCGCAAACAAAAGATTCATCACCAAGCGACCAACTTGTTATTACTTGTTGAGGGTGTGCCCTAGGTGTGCTTCGGATCCTGCAAGGTGTGAAGGACCAAAAAGTTTGTAAAGGCAAGAAGGTATTGATAAGTATATTTAAAACTCATCTTTTCGTAAGTTTAAACTTGATATTCTTACATATTTTCTTAGTATATAACTACAAGTTGTGCAGTAAACACTTACAATTGCAAAGTCGTGCAGACCTTCTTGTTTTGTTAAGTTGTTGCATATATGAACATAAGGGGGAGGCTTATTCAAGATCTACATCACGAGAGGGTCACCGCAATATAAAGATGGCCGCTAGGAAGCCTAGCCGAGCACTTGTACAAGCGTGCCTGTATCAAGCGGGCTTCCGCCTGCCAAGGTGCTTTCGTGACCCCCCCCCCATCCGTGCATTTGCGCCCCCAAAACCCTAATTAGGAGGGACTGTAACTATTTAGAGAGGTTAGAGGACTCCAAGTCATCTCCCCCCATCGACCTATAAATCTATATGTTTCTCTCTCTCCATGCAGATTGACACAACCCTCAACTTTTTGCTTCACCAAACCTTCACCAGTCGTCATCTTCATAGTCTCCACCACCACCATAATAACTCGACGATAGTTTTAATCTTGTACATTGAGATTTCCTTTGCGATTGGTGAGATTGTTAGACAATTTAGTCATTAACCTTAAAGGAACGTTTTGCAATGTCTCTCATTGGCGATTCAATCACGATGTGTGTGTTGTCCCCATGGGCTAAGGGTGGACGTTATATTACGTTCGTGTTGTAATTTCGTATTTTGTCTCTTCCTGGTTATAGGACTGGATGTACCCGATTCACCAAAGGTCGGCCAAAGGGGGTTGGATGGCAAGGAGGTGCGAAGGACTACACCAAACAACGGTGAGAACAAGGAATAGTAAGGTAGTTTGATCCAAATCTTTTGGGACTAATGATGCAGTCACGAAACGCCAAGGTGTTGGTCTGGTTTCTCCTCAATAACCATGGAGGCCCACGAGGTGGAATAAGGCCAATGTTGGACAATGTATCCTCGATTCGACGACAGTCGGTCGTGGTGTCTTAGTGACACACGTCCCACTTATCAAAGGTAAATCGCCTATGTTCATCATACCTATGTTTAATTACTTACCTTGTGATCCTATTAACGTGTACGAGGTTGCAGGTGAAACTCTTTGTCGAGTAGTATCTCGCATTACTGCTTACAAATATTCCTTTCTAATAGTTTTTTTGTGTTGCTAATACTTGCAACACCTTGATCCCATTAACGAAGAACGAAGGAAACTATTGGAACATGTAATATGTCTTCTAGTAGCACCATCCTTCCCATGATTTGGTAAAACTATGGTCTCTAGGGAAAAAGGACGATGCTACAAGGATGATATTCGGACTAAGGTAACCAAATACGTGGGCAAGAGCTTGGTATGCACTTTTTCGGCGTCGTTGGTGAGATCTTTGTGCCCTTAGTAGCATGACTGTGCCAACAATAATAACATCGGGGAAAAGATCCTTGCATTTACAATCTTCTTCCTTTAATCCCTTTCTTTCATGCAAGCAAACTTTTTCGCTCTTTCAATTTCTGGTCTTGCATTGCATGTGTACAAAGTTTCCGACAATTGTAGCCTGAATTTAAATTGACCATAAAGATAAAGATTGATAGTTATTATTGTGTTAGTTTGTTTCACATCTTCCAAAATCCAAAATGTCCTACAGATAGGCCTTTTTAGAATCATTGTTTTAACATCACACCTGATCTCCTTTCAACATGAATTCCATGGACAATCTCATGTAATAGGAGTATGCCCTCTAGAATGAGTTTGTACCTACAAACACTTTAGCTACCACCAAACTTATCATGTTAGCTAGAATTTTTGCAAGTATTTTATAACTTACATTCAACTAGAAATCAACAAAAAATAAAAATGATTGTTGCATTAGGTATTTTAGGTATCAAATAAATAATACCATGATTTACACTTTAAATATATATGCCCTCATGAAAAAACACAAAGCAATTTTTATACGTCTCCAACGTAACTATAATTTTGTATTGTTGAATGATATTATATTATAACTTTTGTATGATTTTTATATCATTTTATATTATTTTTCTGGACTAAATTATTAATTTAGTGCCCAATATCAGTTTCTGTTTTTTGCTTGTTTTTTGTATCACAGAAAAACCATATCTAGGAAGGTTCAAACACTATGAAATTTTATGAAGATTTTTTATGCAAAATGAGAGACCCTAGAAGCTTCGGGAGAAGACTAAAGGATTCACATAGGTCCCACAAGCGCAGGGGCGTGGCCCACCCCTGGCTGCACCACCAAGGGTTGTGGGGCTCCTGCTGCACCGTTTGACCTAATTCCTAGCCTATAAATTCCCAATATTCCCAAAACCCACACAGACACACAGACAAGAGAATTCTATCGCCGCCGCCAGCAGCCTCTGTTCTGAAGTGATCCCATCTAGAGCTCTGTTCCAGAGCTCTGCAGGAGGGGGAAACCGTTGGGGTGGTCATCTTCATGAACCTTGCTGACTATGTGATGATGCGTGAGTAGTTCTGATGATATCTAGATTTATGATCGGATTGTTTATTGATTATAATTGAATCTTTTGAAGTTTCTTAGTTGTATTATTGATTAGCTATTTATGCTTTTCCGAGTTATTTGTCTTCTCTGGCCAAGATGGATGGGTAATTCTTCAAAGGGAGTGATGCATAGTAGTGGGTTCAATCTTATGGTGATCTTGCCCAGTGGCAGAAAGGGGCAAAGGCATGTATGTGTTGTTGCTGCTAAGGATAAAACAACGGGGATTGATCTTATTGCTAGGTTTCTTTCTATCTACATCATGTCATCCTGCTTATTGCGTTACCCTATTTCTTGCAAACCTAATACTTTGAGTGCATGTTGGATAGCGGTCTTGGTGTGGAGTAATAGTAGTAGATGGAGTTGGATTGTGGTCTACTTGTTACAGATATGATGCCTATATGAGATTATGCCATGAATGATGCTTATTTGTCAATTGCCCAACAATAACTTGTTTACCATGCCATTACCTGCTTTCGAGAGAGAAGTCACTAGTGAACCTATGGCCCCCGGGTCCATTCTCTATTATTATTTCTGTTGCTCCATTGCTCTCTTTACTATTTTGCCATTTGTCACATCACTGTCTATCAATATTTTATTTTAACCTTGTAAGTAGCAAGATGAGGGGATTGGCAACCACCTTACAAAGTTGGATGCAAGCATTTGTTTGTTTGTGTGCATATGTTACTTATCTTGTTAGGTTGAAGGCTCATATTGGTTCAATAAATATTGGTTCTTAACTGAGGAAAATATGTTCTACTGCTACATCATCCTTCCTCTTCGAGGAAATCCAACAACTCCTACAGGAGTAGCAATCTTCTTTAAGCTATATTTTACTTCTTTCTAGAATTCATGGTAAAAAAGTTCAACAAGTAGGCCATATGGACGTGCTACGTTGTTTGTTTCGTAACAAGATCCTTAATTTTCATAGAAAAGTCAGTTTTTAAGAAATTTCTATATTTTTTACTCGGTTTCTCACAAAAAAATATTTTTAATTGATATCACTACAAGAGGTCCAAACAAGTCTTTGTAGTAATCAGTTACATGCTCAAGAAGATCCTGATCTCCTGGCATTCCACTATTTTGTATCACCTGGTCTACAATTGATCAAAAAAGCTTTTGGAGACGGGTTGTGTTTTTAGCTATTATCTTTGAGACCATGCCCTTTGTGTACGTTCATTGTGAAATTGCCAAAAGAAATTCGTCGAGTTCAAGAGTTACGCACAAGCCCTCGGGATCCAGAACGTTGTTTGTGGGACCCACGCCTCTCTAGTGCACCACATATGGGTGCCTTTTCGTGTTGCTTCTCGACCCCCCCCCCCCCCCCCCGCGCGCGCGATCAGGTGCGACTATTCATATATATTTCATCCTTTTCAGGGAAATACTTATAAAGCAAACACTTTACATGGAAATGTTTATTTATATCCATCATCAAAGAAAATACACAGTGAAACTTCAAAAGGGATATATATAGGCTTACATTTTATGACTACACCATGCACGGTGGTGCCCCTAGGTTTGTTCGCCGCCATGGTTCTAGCAGAACCCACACCGTGTGTCTTCCTCCCTTTCGAACCTCCTTGTAAACACTTGTCGCTTTTTAATGGGTTCTTTGTTTGAATAATTTATCATTATCGTTCTAGTGTTCTAGCATGCTAGTGGACTCGTGGTTTACCTAAGTGTATTCTTGCACAAATAATACGTTGTTACTTGATGTTTTAACCACCACCTCATGTTGGTTGGACATTTCATGTATGGTTTTCTCTTCCGATGGATATAATACTACACGAAACTCGTGTGAAATATATCCGTCTTTAGACATTTTGCATTGCAGTTTTGAATAGCTGGTATGGCATGTTCAAATACAAATGGACTTTATGAACATGTTGTCATAATCTTGAAAACGACATAAATTAAGAGTAAATGACAATTCTTTTAGTAAAACATCTTGGAGAAATTAAAGTATAAAAGAGTCTGGAATAAATGAGAAGTACCTTTGCTGCATTTCTACACATTGTGCATTGTAAACCATAAAAAAATGTTATTCATTAGAAGATTTTTTTTTGGATAATTAAAGTTTGGAAGATTCTAGAACCAAGGAGAAGTGAGTGTGTTTTTTGCTTCGTGCATATTGTGCATTGTAAATTATAAAGTAAAAAAGAATGGTAAATCAGTCAGAAGTTTTTTTTTCAACCATGCATGAGGGCTGCATGTAATCTTGGTAGAAGAAGAGAAAGTACAACATTAAAGAATGAAAGATTCCAAAACAAAGGAGAAGTGATTGTGCTTTAAGGATTGCATTGTGTTTAAGCTCAATCATGGAATCTTTTAGACAATACATGTGGCATAATCTGGTGAAGCGAAGAAATCATCCAACAAACAACAATACTCGGATTTGCCACCTCTGTATCATTGAACTAGTTTCTTTACCGACCACATACATGCGCCATTGTGCGCCCATAGCACAATTAGCAGACAAAAACTAGAAGGTTGTTAGCTTTGTATCTTAGATGGTGTTGTTTTAATACCTTATTGCTCTTCGCTTTGCATCGCACAATTGTTACCAGTAGGAAAGCCAGCACCTAAATAACCGATTTGATATGTACTACAGAGAAGAGAGTGAGCGAGAGAGGCATGGGTGACGCTGCGAGTCAGGACATGGGTCAAGCTGAGGCCGTAGAACTGCACGCTGGTCGAAACCTAACACAGTTCTATCACAGCTGCGTGCCTAGACTGTCAATAGCATCGTGCTTCTGCCATGCCCATGTCGGCTCCTTGCTGTTGCTGGTCAAACAAGATACCGGGGAGAACAGGGAATTCAACGAGACATCAACCGCACACCCAAACAACTGAACTAAATTCAAATGAACACATCATGGTGATCTTTTCCCCCCTTCCCAGGAGAGTATGCCTATATTATTCGTGCATGGACATACTCCCTTTGCTTCTAAATATTTATCTTTCTAGAGATTTCAATAAATGACTACATACGAAGCAAAATAAATGAATCTACACTCTAAAATATGTCTATATACATTCATTTGTGATAGTTCATTTGAAATCTCTAAAAATACAAATATTTAGGAACGAAGGAAGTACTATTTTCGGTTGCCCCCCCCCCTCCCCCAAAAGATAGGTTCAATTGAACTTTCTTCCTTTGCCGCACGCCACTGTTGCTCTCCGATCTATTGTCGTCGACTTTCCAACCCGGCCTCCCATCCGGGGCCGCATCGTGGCATTTTTTTTCTTCCCGGAAGACTTGTTACTATTATTCGCATAGGGACTTAACTATTCCACTGTCACCTTGAAAAAAATAGTTTGAGTCAAACTTTCCTTCATTGCCACCTTCCCCAACAACCTACCCCCCCCCCCCCACACACACCCCCACGGATGGCGTCGCTGTTGTGTCGTGCCGCCACCTCTACCACGCCATCGTCATTCCTCTAGATCCACTTTTTCCAGCGCCAATGACACTATAAACCATATCTCGGCATTGCCGCAGCTGATCGCGTCGTCCCTGTATTTTGATCGGTTGGTCGGCACCTGCCACTGAATCTAAAGTGAACCGAAATAATATTCCAGTTGCCCCAAGAATAGCAAATTCATATTCATATTATGGGAGGCAAGTCCCCCCGCGTCAAACCGAAGACACCGTCCCTCCGCGTAGCCGCGTCATACAAGTCAGGTGCCCCATCAAGGAGGAGCCGGCATCGCCGCCGTGTCGCGACTAGTGCGGCAAGGCCTTTAAGGAGGGGGTGGCGCTGTTGGGGATCGCAAAAGCGCGTGGGCGCATCCTCCACTACCTCAGTGGCCGCGACGGCCGCGGCTCCGTGTCGTCGAGGAGCACCGTCACGGTGGAGGACAGGGCGGCAAGGCAGGCGCCACGGCGGGCTCGGCATTCGTCAAGTTAAACGAGGCACCGGCCTGGGTCCGCGCTGACCCCAACCTCGCAGAGGCCTGGGGTTGCGACCAGTCGCTCACCAACACGGAGACGGTCACATGGCGTCGTCGCCGCCTCGACGAGGAGCTCGCCAAGATCGGCGAGGAGTGGTCGCTCAATGATACCTTCTCCGGCCAGCAGGGGCAAAGCCGTCAGGGCACCCCGGTCAGGGTCGGCATTTGCCGAGGCAGCCCTCCACACGGTGCAGGGGGAAGCTTAGCGGCTCCTCCACGAGCTTTAGGCAGCGGCCAGGCCGGGCACCCCCGCGCCATTCCGCCGCTGGAAGGACTATTACGATGACGACGATGACACGGGCACGGTGGAATGGCGCGGCCGGCCACACGTACGAGGTCACCATCTAGTGACAATATAAATTTGCATGAAAATGTTCAATTTATCATCCCCTCCCAGCGAACGTCGGCTGAATAGCATCACTGTTGTTTAATTGTTCTCTAACCATGTTACTTAATGACATATACTACACTGTGAAACAGACGTAGTAAACTTAAAAATGAAACATTGGAACCGGCCGAGCAGTGGCGAAGCTTGATTGGGACTAAGCCATGGCCCTCCAATCTAATTCTTTTAAATTAGTTTTGATTACTTATCACTAAATGGTCACTTCACTAACATCTTTGGGTTGCAATTTCTTAGTCACTGACTCTCCTCCGCAGCCTTACGTTTCTAGTACGTACTTTGTTGTTGTAGTATAGTAGGATTTAGCTTTTGCTTTATTTGCATTGTCTTTAGGCCCATCCATCTTGACATTCTGTTCAAGGTCCGACACTGAATATTTAGAAGAAAAGGAGACGCCGAGCATGGAGCTGATAGAGTGATAGTACGGCCGTGCCGCGGATTACGGCCCAGGCTTTTGTTGTTGGGAGGCTCCACGCGATCTGATCAAGGATCACACGACAGCTGAAGTAAATCATTCGTGTCGATTGAGTCATCACTGGGGTAGCACCCTCATCAATGATCGAGATCTTAGCCCAAATACTTGCACACGGTGTTAACTCTTGACTATGACCTACATGCCGAACGAGTGTCCCTACATACACTCATACACCGATCTTCCCTCATCTCCATCAATGATTATCATTTTTCTTCATTTGTTCGTGTAGGGGCATGTCCATGTATCTAAAAATTCACTAAAATTTATAAATTTGGTTTTCACCCTGTTTTATAAATATAACAACCATCACGTTCATACAACAAATTCAAGTGTCACGCCGGAAATAAAAACAGTCTGCTAGCACAAATGTTGAACTCGCTAGCTTTGTCCCCCTTGCTATCTTGAATCACAATCGCCATGAAAAGCCACCTCTCTAGCCAAGTAACCACTAGCCCGTCCCTCTGTTAGGAGGTCGTCACTGTATTATCACCAACCAATGTATCCACCACCTTGAACATGACCAACGACGTCGTCTTTGAGAGTTTTTGTCGGACAATTTGCTTGTTCAGACGTGTGAGGAGCATGCATGGGGCCTGGCGTATGAGGCAACATGGAGCCAAATTCAATGCCGGAGAGGCTGGTGACCAAAATGACCAAAAGGGTTAGATATGGGAGTAGGGCGTTTTGGTGCCCAGGCTCATCTGCACCCGGTTAGAAAACAATTCGTAAAAAATTCAAAACAAATTCAAAAAATTCCAAATAAAATTTGTGTGATAGACAATTTGATGTGTGAGGCCCGCTCCAAATTTCAAGTCATTTGGACATATGAGTAGCTCTCAGCAAAAAAGACAAATCGGGCCAAAACAATACATGAACAGTAAACATTTTTTACCGACCCCCAATTTGTCTTTTTTGCTGAGAGCTTCTCATATGTCCAAATGACTTGAAATTTGGAGCGGGCCTCACGCACGAAATTGTCTACCACACAAATTTTATTTGGAATTTTTTGAATTTTTCTAGTATTTGTTTTGATTTATTTCGTCGGCGCGGTTGCAGATGAGCTCGGGTGCAGAAATGGATTTTCGTTAGATATGGTTACAATTTTAGAGGTGGATTTTTTAGTTAACTTTTGAGAAAGCGTTTTTTTGTCAATTTTCACCAGTTCTGCAATATAGCATCTGCGTGGTAAAGTTAAAACCTATAGACACATTCACTTTTGAGTGACGAAATGATAGAGGCTCGTTATCTTAGTAACTTCACCATCTCTTGTTCACTCCATGACATGTTTTGGTATTGTGATTTTTTCTTAAGCCTCTTGTGAGCTCTTTTTCTTAACTATAGAAATGACAAAAGTATATTGTCTTCATTTTTTATAGAAAAAACTGGTCTTGTGAGGAAACACTCGGAGCCTATTTGGTTATTGCAGTAGTTTTCTGAACTAACCTAGGTGTGTTACAAATTATTGCATGTGTTCTTTGTTTTACTTACTTGGGATGGAAAAACATCACTGCCAAAGACTGCACCGCTCTGGTCAAGTCCATGCTTTCATCTAAACGGTCTACCACATCACCCCTCTCATTGCCCCCTAGCACGCTCTATAATGTCAACAAGATCGAGCGGGCCTTTCTTTGGGTGAGAATGAACAAAGCCACTGGTTCAAAATGCAAAGTCAATTGGGATATCGTTTTCTAGTCGTACGAGTTTGGGGGTCTTGGTGTGTTAAGCACAGATAAATTTGTCCGTGCTCTTTGACTATAGTGGCCATGGTACGAATAGAAGGAGCCAACAAAGTTGTGGGCTAGAACGGGCAACCCTCACGATGAAACATACCATGACTTATTTGATGCCTCTACTACTATCACTGCGGGTGACGGTGTGCAGACTCCCTTTTGGATCTCCACTTGGGTGCAAGATAGAAAGCAAAAATATATCACGCCCCTGATCCATGTGGCGTCCAGGAGAAATACTTGGAAGGTGTGTGGGCTCTTAAAACAATGCTTGGGTCTCTAAGATCAAAATTTCAGCAAACTTCTGAGGGACTCACATTCGAGAATTCATAAGCCTATCGACCATCCTTCGTGGCTTCCACCTTGACATGAACACTGATGACGACATTGTGTGGAAACACATCGCTAGTGGCCACTACTCGACAGGGTCTGCTTACAAGTGCGCCAAACCAGGTTTCGCCTCGAGACCGCGGCGCTTCGTCCCAAAAGTCTTCTTCTGATTTTTCTAGGAAAAATGGCTTCATATAGGAGAAGATGAACCACCTGAGCTTGTGGCTCACTCGTGCGGCCCTTCCCGGTGATTATTCTTTCAATATTTTTTTATTCCAAAATAAATCTTGTAAATTTTCAGGTCATTTGGAACTCCTGAGAATAGCTATCTCTGTTGTAACTCTTTTTAGGTCAGAATTCCAGCTGCCGACAATCTTCCTCTTATGATGAAACTTGCAATTTGAGAGAGAAAATGCATTAAAGTTGTATCAAAAGTGAAATATAACTTAAAACAACATAAGTAACAGTAGGAAAACATGATGAAAAATTGATGCATCAGCCAACATCAAGAACGAAGCGATGCTTTGGGGGACAAGGGGTGCGAAAAATAATGGGAGCAACCATGTTGGAAGACTGTCGTAGTCGACTCCGGCAGATCTTGAGGCAGGGATCCTAAACTAGGCGTCTTGGAACGATGGTAACTAGGACACAATATTTTACCCAGGTTCATGCTCTCTCGAAGAGATAATACCCTACGTTCCGCTTGTGTTTATTGTATTGGGGTATAGTATAGAGTACATGTGTCTATCATGAGATTGTTGTGTAAGATTCTATTGGTCAATCGACTAGTCTAGCCTGGTTTATATAATGCACAGGAGACCTAGGATAACATGATTACTAGTCGGCTACGTCGGTGGAGAGGAGTCCTTGTCTTGTAGGCCAAGTCTTGTGAAATCTCCATTTTATGCGTCATGGGTTGCCCAAGGTGGCCGAGGACAGACCCAACAAAGGGGGTCCTTGGCCCAGCCCACCTAGCCGGGAGCCGTCATGGTAAGTACCCCCTGATTCAAGACACCAACAAAGAGTAATGACCCTTTTGTAACATGGGACGTTGTAACACACTATATTATCTCCTTATCTTTAATTAATGTATTGTGCAAATATTTTGCTGTTTCAGGAAAACAATAATTTTCTAACCTAACCCTAAACACTTTGTTATTTAGGTATTGTAGACTCTGACATATTTTTCTTTCAGGGTTTTTTAACCACTGAGGGAGTCCTGGATTAAGGGGTCCTCGGACAGCCGGAATATATACTTTAGCCGGACTGTTGGACTATGAAGATACAAGATGGAAGACTTCGTCCCGTGTCCGGATGGGACTCTCCTTGACGTGGAAGGCAAGCTTGGCAATACGGATGTGTATATCTCCTCCCTTGTAACCGACTCTGTGTAACCCTAGCCCCCTCCGGTGTCTATATAAACCGGAGGGTTTGGTCCGTAGGACAACAACAATCATACCATAGGCTAGCTTTTAGGTTTTAGCCTCTACGATCTCGTGGTAGATCAAATCTTGTAATACTCATATCATCAAGATCAATCAAGCAGGAAGTAGGGTATTACCTCCGTCGAGAGGGCCCGAACCTGGGTAAACATCGTGTCCCCCACCTCCTGTTACCATCCGCCTTAGACGCAAGTTCGGGACCCCCTACCCGAGATCCGCCGGTTTTGACACCGACATTGGTGCTTTCATTGAGAGTTCCACTGTGCCATCACCGTAAGGCTTGATGGCTCCTTCAATCATCGACAATGATGCGATCTAGGGTGAGGCTTTCCTCCCCGGACAGATCTTCGTATTCGGCGGCTTCGTACTGCGGGCCAACTCGCTTGGCCATCTGGAGCAGATCGAGAGCTACGCCCCTGGCCATCAGGTCAAGTTTGGAAACTTGAACTATACTGCCGACATCCGCGGAGACTTGATCTTTGACAGATTCGAGCCCATGTCAGGTGCGCCGCACAATCACGACGAGCATGACTTAGCTCTGCCGTAGGACAGTGTTCAGGAGATCGCAACTGCAACTACTCCGGCCTCCAATCCGGAACAAATTGCGCCATCTAAGGACGGGTGGATAGACCCCGCCACGGTGGCCACACTCTCAGTGGCGATAGAGCCGAACACTGACTTCACCTCCTACGATAGCCGTGCTGTCGAACCGTTGGAATTGTCCCCGGCCACGGGCTCCGAGCCGCTTGCGTCTGTGCCTATCGAATACGATTGGGCACCGATCATGGAGTTTACCTCCGCGGATATCTTTAAACACTCACCCTTTGGCGACGTGCTAAACTCGTTGAGGTCTCTCTCCCTGTCAGGAGACCATTGGCCGAACTATGTCCGGCTAGAATGGGATGCGGACGACGAATAAATTCGCTCCCCACCCACCACCCACTTAGTAGAGACTGTCGATGATTTAACCGACATGATCGACTTCAGCTCCGAAGACATCGACGGTATGGACGATGATGCAGGAGACGAACAAGAACCATCGCCCATGGGGCCCTGGACTGCCACCTCATCGTATGATATATACATGGTGGACACTCCCAAAGAAGGCGATGGCGATAAGACAGCGGAGGATAACCCCTCCAAGAAGCAATCCAAGCACCAACGTCAGCGGCGCCGCTCTAAGTCCCGCCATAGCAAAAGCAGCGATACCGGCACAAGAGACAATAACGCTCCGAATAGTGCCGAGGACGACGACAACCCCCTCCAGCCAGACCTCGAGCGGGAGGATGAACAAGCTAGCCCTCCGGAACAGGCAGCAGACGGAGAATCAGAGGATGACAATTACATGCCTCTCTCTGAAGACGAGGTGAGCCTCGGCGACGAAGAATTTATCGTACCTGAGGATCCCGTCGAACAAGAGCGCTTCAAGCGCCGGCTTATAGCCACAACAAACAGCCTGAATAAAAAGCAACAACAGCTTCGAGCTGATCAAGATCTGCTAGCGGATAGATGGACTGAAGTCCTTGCGGCCGAGGAATACGAACTCGAACGCCCAACAAAGAGTTACCCAAAGCGCAGGTTGCTACCCCAACTCGAGGAGGAAGCATTAAAACCTACGTCACCAGCGTATGATGCGGCTGATCGGTCACCTCGTGGCCGAGACAGAGGGCATATCAGCCCGAACTCCAGCCTGCACCCCGTCGCCAGACAAACAAAAACACCAAGGCTCGGGGCAACACGCGAGATCTGCAAGACATATTGGAAAACAAAGCAGGACATACAAGATCGATCTACGGATCACCGGGTCGCGCCCCAACGCGTGACGAGGATCGTCACACCGGATACACCAAAAGCAAATCCGGCCGGGCCGAATACAGCAGACAAGACTCGTACGAACTGCGTCGTGACATAGCCCGGCACAGAGGCGCCACACACCCCATATGCTTCACTGATGAAGTAATGGATCATGAATTCCCAGAAGGTTTCAAACCCGTGAACATTGAGTCATACGATGGGACAATAGACCCTACGGTATGGATCGAGGATTTCCTCCTCCACATCCACATGGCCCACGGTGACGATCTACACGCCATCAAGTACCTCCCACTAAAACTCAAAGGACCAGCTCGGCATTGGCTGAATAGCCTGCCAGCAAACTCCATTTGCAGTTGGGAGAATTTGGAAGATGCATTCCTTGACAACTTCCAAGGCACTTATGTGCGACCACCAGATGCTGACGACTTGAGCCACATAACCCAACAGCCTGGGGAACCGGCCAGGAAATTCTGGACTCGGTTCTTAACTAAAAAGAACCAAATCGTTGACTGTCCGGATGTCGAGGCCTTAACGGCATTTAAACATAACATCCAGGACGAGTGGCTTTCCCGACACCTCGGCCAAGAGAAGCCGAAGTCCATGGCAGCCCTCATGACACTCATGACCCGCTTTTGCACGGGCGCGGACAGCTGGCTGGCTCGCAGCAACAACACATCAAGAAATCCTGGCACTTCAGATGCCAAAGATACTAACGGTAGACCACGTCATAACAGACACAAGCGCCGCAACAACGGCGATAACACCGAAGACACGGCAGTCAATGCCGGATTCGGTGGCTCTAAATCCGGTCAGCGGAAAAAGCCGTTCAAAAGAAGCAATCTGGGCTCGTCCAGTTTGGACCGCATACTCGATCGCTCGTGTCAAATTCACGGCAACCCTGATAAGCCAGCCAATCACACCAACAGAGAATGTTGGGTGTTCATGCAAGCGACAAGTTGAATGAAGAAAACAAGGACAAGGGGCTGCATAGTGACGACGAGGAGGAGCCTCGGCCGCTGAACACAGGAGGACAGAAGAGGTTCCCTCCACAAGTGAAAACGGTGAACATGATATACACAACCCACATTCCCAAGAGGGAACGGAAGCGTGCACTAAGGGACGTCTATGCGATGGAGCCAGTCGCCCCAAAGTTCAACCCATGGTCCTCTTGTCCAATCACCTTCGATCGCAGGGACCATCCCACTAGTATCCGTCATGGCGGATCTGCCGCATTGGTCCTTGACCCCATCATTGACGGATTTCACCTCACTCGAGTCCTTATGGACGGCGGCAGCAGCCTGAACCTGCTCTATCAGGATACAGTGCGAAAAATGGGCATAGACCCCTCGAGGATCAAAACCACCTTTAAAGGTGTAATCCCAGGTGTAGAGGCTTGTTGCACGGGCTCAATCACACTAGAAGTGGTCTTCGGATCTCCGGACAACTTTCGAAGCGAGGAGTTAATCTTCGATATCGTCCCATTTCGCAGCGGCTATCACGCACTGCTCGGACGAACCGCATTTGCCAGATTCAACGCGGCACCGCATTATGCATACCTCAAACTCAAAATGCCAGGACCACGTGGGGTTATAACAGTTAATGGAAACACAGAGCGCTCGCTCCGCACGGAGGAGCACACTGCGGCCCTCGTAGCAGAAGCGCAAAGCAGCCTTATTAGGCAAACCGCCAATTCAGCGACAAAGACCCCGGACGCCTTCAAGCGAGTCCGGAGTACCCCGCAGGCAGATCAGTAGGCACGTTTTGAGCTCAACTAGCAATTCGGCCTCCGTCCTAGTCCCAGTCCAGTGGCGAAATATGTGCCACACGTACATAACTACGCACTCAAGATACCATGGGCATAGGCGAAGGCACCACTACGACACATCCCACAATGCGGCTCAACCGCCCCAGGGGTTGTATACCTTTATCATTTTTCTCTCTTTCAGGACCTTACTCTCTGGAAGCCCTTTCCGGCAGTCTAATCGTTGAACTCATGGCGGTAAGGAAATACCAAGGAAGCAAGATGGTCTAACGTACAAGGGAATCCTCAGGTGGTCTTTGATAACGATCGGTGTACCTGTTTTACATCCCATACGCAGCTTGCGCTTGGATAGGACATGTCAAATAGTCCTACCTTTTTTTGCTTATTGCACTACTTGTATCCGTACGCTTTGGCGTACTATTTAATAACAATGCATAGCGTTAGCCTATTATTGCACTACCCTTTCTTTTTTTCTCTTGTCCACTTATTTACGACAGATTGCACCCGTACATTCTGGTACGACTAGTATGCCAGGGGCTTCAGTATACCTCATAATACGGCGTGAGAAGTCCGAACACTTTCGACAGTGCGGCACCCCGAACTTATAGCATTATATGCATCAGCTCCGAATCATGTCTTGGGTCAATAGTTGGGTTTGCCCGGCTCCCATGTTTTGGTACCTTATGTTCCGCAATATCGGCTAACGTAGCGCTGGGAGAACTACTGCGATTGTGTCCCGGTTCTTCCGGACGAGCACCTCAGTAGAGAAAGCCGAAAACTGACTGTCATGATGAGGCGAGACCTGGTCGCTGTTCGAGAGGTCTCAAGTCCTTAAAGACTTTTTTCGCTTCGGGCGAGGAGTCGGCCTTGCCCGACTTAGGTGTATATAGCGCCCCAAACTCGGCCTTCCGAATACTAGGGGCTTCGCCAAAGTTTAAAATTGTAGACTTCTATGGCTAAGTGAGAGTGATAAAGATTTATAGTCCGGTTGCCTAGTTCGTTGTGCTGAACACCTCCTTCGAAGGACCCAAAATTGGGATAAAGAGTGCTCAGGTTTATCTCGAACACCCCAATACTGGTTACATGGGGGCAGAAGCCGACGACTGGCCAACTCTCAGATTTCATAAACGGCCGCACATAAGGTAATATTTTAAATTAACACGCGCTACATAGCGCAAATGAACTAGTTTCATATTACAGGATCACATGAGTACATTCATTCGAATATTACATCCTTAGCACATTCCTCCGCCATAAGGCGAGCACCCTTCAGGACACTTGCATAATACATTTTTGGGTGGCGATGCTCCTTGCCTTCCGGCGGCCCCTCCTTCACCAGCTTTACGGCGTCCAGCTTCGCCCAGTGCACCTTCGCCCGGGCAAAAGCCCTGCGCGCACCCTCAATGCAGACGGACCGCCTTATGACTTCGAGCCGTGGGCAGGCATTCACAAGCCGCCTCACTAGACCTAAGTAGCTATCAGGCTAGGGCTCGCCAGGCCACATCTGGACTATAAGACCCTTCATGGCCTGTTCCGCCGCCTTGTGGAGCTCGACCAGTTGCTTCAGCTGGTCGCTCAAGGGCATTGGGTGTTCGGTCCCAGTATATTGAGACCAGAACAACTTCTCTGTCGAGCTCCCCTCCTCAGCCCGGTAGAACTCCGCGGCATCTGACACACTGCGGGGAAGATCTGCGAACGCTCCTGGAGAGCTTCGAACTCGGGTAAGTAAAAGGAAAGTTTCCTTCACATGCTTGCTTTGCATAATGAATGCCTTACCGAATGCTATCTTCTTAACCGCCTCAATTTCCTGGAGGGCCGTTTGTGCTTCGGCCTTGGGATGTTGTGCGCTTTTGAGGGCCTTCGCAAGCTCGGACTCTTGCGTCTTAGAGTCAAGCTCCAAGGACTCGTGTTTTTTGGCGAGAGCTCTTGCTGCACCTCGCCAACTCGGGCCTCTTGTTTCTCACGCTCAGTGCGCTCCTTGGCCGATTTGTCTTCGGCCTCGGATAGCGCCTTCTTTAGGGCCGCCACTTCGGTCGTGGCCCCTAGCAAATTCATGATGGTCCTATTATTTTAAAACCAAAATTTTCTTTATAATGTACAGAAGGGGTATCACTTACCTTTGTTCTCTTTGAGCTGCCTCTTGGTAAGGCCGAGCTCTTCCTTGGACCGCTCAAGGTCCTGCTTCAGTGCAGCGACCTCCGCAGTACGTGCGGCAGCGGCTAGCAGTGAAGCCTGCATATGCACATAGACATATTCCAATTAGACTCCTGCAGTTATTATTTGATCCTCTATTCGGCCTTTCTTCGCGAGCGCCAAATAGAGCATCAGGGGCTACTGTCTATGTTGTATCATTTTCTTATAATTTGATTACTTATCTGAAAGCCTGTTAGGAGGCTGGCACAAGCTTCAGTCAGTCCGCTTTTGGCGGACTGAACCTTCTCGATCACCGCACTCATGATAGTGCAGTGCTCTTCATCGAGGGAAGCACCGCGAAGCGCTTCCAGCAAGTTTTCCAGCGCCTCTGGATGGACAGATGCCACCGGCACATCGGCTTTCCCCTCTTAGCGAGGGGTCGCCTGACAGAGTCCGGAACCACTGGAGGTTCCGGCGCAGTATTCAGCTGGGGGCCAAATTTGCTGCCCCCGTCATCGAAGCCCATGGGAGTCTTGCTCCCCTTGCGCCCAGTGTCCGGAATGTCGCCCTGAGGCGCCTCCAGGCTACCTCCCCTTGGTTCGGAGCCCTCTGAGACAACACCTCGACGTTGTCCGTAGGGCGAGGGGAGGAGGCGGTCGGAAGTGAATCACTGTTCATATCCGACGGTTCCAAAGAACCATCCGACGAAGATACGTCGATATGGGCTCGGGACGGACTGCATAATCATGTTCGGCGTGATAAGAAGCATTACAATAAGACGTACCAAGAATTATTATGGTACCTGGATACTTACGACTTCGCCAGGGGCTTGTCCCTGGGCAACCACTCGTCGTCGCTATAAGCGGCCGTCGTGGAGCAGCCTGGGAGGAGGGTCCTCCCCTTCTTGGACCCTTCGGCCTCCCCGGAAGGGGCGGCCTTCCTTTTCTTGTCTCCCTCGGCAGGGGGGAGAACTTTCCTCTTCCTCCTCGTTTTCGTGGGAGGAGTGCGCCTCGGTGTTTTCGGACGATGAGTCCGATATAACCTTGCGCCGGAGACCCTTCTTTGTCCCCATGGCCTTCTTCGCCGGCACCTCATAAGGCGCCGGAACCAGCATCTCTGTTAGGAGAGCATCTGCTGGATCCTCGGTTAGGGGGGCTGGACAGTCGATCAGCTCTGCTATCGCTATCCAGTCCTGTTAAAGGGCGTGAAGGCTTAGATCCCACGCATGGTTAAACTGGGGAGAACGAACATATTATGAGATATAAAAGACTTGCTGGATTGGCAGGGCGCTTTGCACTGAGTCTGCGGTCCTCGGTAAGGGGAGGACATACCTCGGTGCCCTTGAACATCACCTTCCAAACGTCCTTGTGCGTCATGTCGAAGAGCTCTCGCAGTGTTTGGTGCTCGGCCGGGTCAAACTCCCACATATTGAATGCCCGTCGTTGACACGGGAGGATCCGGCGGAAGAGCATGACCTGGACCACGTTGACAAGCTTGATTTTCTTGCTCATCATGTTCCTGATACATTTCTAGAGTCCAGTCAGCTCCACCGATGAACCCCAGGTTAGGTCCTTCTCTTTCCAGGAGGTGAGCCGCGTGGGGATTCCGGATCGGAATTCGGGGGCCGCCACCCAGTTGGTGTCGCGCGGCTCGGTGATGTAGAACCACCCCGATTGCCACCCCTTTATGGTTTTCACATAGGAGCCTTCGAGCCAGGTGACGTTGGGCATTTTGCGCACCATGGCGCCCCCGCACTCCACTTGCTGGCCGACCACCACCTTCGGTTTGACATTGAAGGTCTTTAGCCACAGGCCGAAGTGGGGCTTGATGCGTAGGAAGGCCTCGCACACGACGATAAACGCCGAGATATTGAGGATGAAATTGGGGGCCGGATCGTGAAAGTCCAGCCCGTAGTAGAACATGAGCCCGCGGATAAACGTGTGAAGGGGAAATCCCAGTCCGCGGACGAAGTGGGTAAGAAAAAGCACCCTCTCATGGGGTTCTGGAGTAGGGACGATCTGCCCTGCATCTGGCAGCCGGTGTGCGATATCCGCGGCCAGATATCCTGCTCCCCGTAGCTTTGTGATGTTCTCCTCCGTTACGGAGGAGACCATCCACTTGCCTCCCGCTCCGGATATGCTTGGAGTGGTTTGAGGAGTAAATGCGAACTTGGGTGCTGGAGCTCAAGTGCGCAAGAATGGATGAGCAAGGAGGAAGAGGGCGTGGGTGAAAAACAGGAATCCTTGTCCCTTTATAAGGGAGGAAGAAACTATACGCCTCCCCACTTGCCTGGTAAATTCGCTTATTCCCCAAGCGCCGTAATTGATGGCGCGGTTGGGTTACCCACACCCGTATTGATGAGAATCCTGTGATAAGGGGACACGATCTCTGCTTCGACAAGACGTGCCAAGGAAACCGCCTCGCAATACATGCAGTAGCTGGTTGAGAAAAACGGTTCGAATAATGACCGGGCCGTGGTGTGTTGTCATGCCGCCGAATGTGTCAGCAGATTAGATTCGTGGAAATATTATTCTCTCTATGGTGGTATGTGGAATTTGTTTTGTAGAGCCGGACACTATCCTTGTGTTCCAGATCTTCTATGGAGTATTCGAAGGAAGAACCCTCCTTGCAATGCCGAAGACAATCTGCGCACCGGACTCATCGTCATTGAAGCCTGGTTCAGGGGCTACTGAGGGGGTCCTGGATTAAGGGGTCCTCGGATAGCCGGACTATATACTTTAGCCGGACTATTGGACTATGAAGATACAAGATGGAAGACTTCGTCCCGTGTCCGGATGGGACTCTCCTTGGCGTGGAAGGTAATCTTGGCAATACGGATGTGTAGATCTCCTCCCTTGTAACCGACTCTGTGTGACCCTAGCCCCCTCCGGTGTCTATATAAACCGGAGGGTTTGGTCCGTAGGACAACAACAATCATACCATAGGCTAGCTTTTAGGGTTTAGCCTCTATGATCTCGTGGTAGATCAATTCTTGTAATATTCATATCATCAAGATCAATCAAGCAGGAAGTAGGGTATTACCTCCATCGAGAGGGCCCGAACCTAGGTAAACATCGTGTCCCCTGCCTCCCGTTACCATCCGCCTTAGACGCATAGTTCGGGACCCCCTACCCGAGATCCGCCGGTTTTGACACCGACAACCACATTCTTAGGTGGCCTGAGGGAGTCCTGGATTAGGGGGTGTTCGGATAGCCGGACTATACCTTCAGCCGGACTCCGGGACTATGAAGATACAAGATTGACGACTTCGTCCCGTGCCCGGAAGGATCTTTCCTTGGCGTGGAAGGCAAGCTAGTCGTGCGGATATTCAAGATCTCCTACCATTGTAACCGACTCTGTGTAACCCTAACCCTATCCGGTGTCTATATAAACCGGAGGGTTGTAGTTTGTAGGACAACCATCATCATACACAATCATACCATAGGCTAGCTTCTAGGGTTTAGCCTCCTTGATCTCGTGGTAGATCTACTCTTGTACTACCCATATCATCAATATTGATCTAGCAGGAGTAGGGTTTTACCTCCATCGAGAGGGCCCGAACCTGGGTAAAATAAAGTGTCCCTTGTCTCCTGTTACCATCCGACCTTGACGCACAGTTCGGGACCCCCTACCCGAGATCCGCCGGTTTTGACACCGACATTGGTGCTTTCATTGAGAGTTCCTCTGTGCCGTCACGATCAGGAAGGATGCCTCTTCCCGTCTTTAAAGACGGCGCCATTACAAAAGGAGCCTTGGCTGTCGGCCAAACTCTCCGGCTAGGTGGTTTTCTCGCAACCACCTGTTCGGCTGTTGCGCCGACGGTGACCTCCCGGGTCATCGAAAGCAACCTCCACGTCGGCTCGGAACTCGCCGAGCAATTGGATCCGGTGGTTCTCTCTTCCGTAAATGAGCTCCTGGATCGCATCGCCGCACTGGGTGTCGCTACAAATTACGACCAGGTTGGGCTTAAACCCGATCTAAGAGAAATTAACTCTCCCCAAGTCACCCACCACGTTGCTGTGGTGGAGACACAATGCGGCGTCCCTTCATCTATCTTAAGGACTAGCTACGTACGAATTCATGAACCCTCCATGCCGGATATCCGCGGAGGGGAGGATACAATCCAAGACCTGAGCTTAAAATCAGGCAAATGGGATAACATCCAAGACCCCGGATCTCAGAATCCGGAAGTTCTTCGGCCTCCGAACAGCAAACTGGGCGAAGTCTCAGATTCAACGACACCCGCCCGCCCGATCTTAAGCGATCTTTCCCAAATCAGGAAAATGCCCGAAGAAACAGTACATCATTACTGGGCCAGATTCCTCCTGGTTATGAACAGGATAAAGGACTGCCGCGTGGGAGACGCAATTTCAATCTTTTGCAGTAACTGCACGGACAAGGGAATACTCAACACCGTAAGTCGTCGTAATATTACACGCTTTGCTGACTTGGCGTCCATAGTACAAAAATACTGTGCGATGGAAAGTGCTTGGAAAACCGAAATAAAATTTTGGGATAATCCGGCCTTGAATAGCAATCCCGTCCGAATTAAGAGGGCGCACCACAGTAAGGCGCCCGGACTAAATACCAAAAAATCAAAACCCTTTAGAGGGCATGGAACTGTACTGGAAAAGTGGCTAGATGGACCCTGCAAGATTCATAGTGCAGAGGACGCCACCCCAACTCACAGCCTCAGGGCATGTTGGATACTCCGGCAGGTGGCCAAAATTAGCGAGGACCTCCTAATTCCAGAGGTCGAAGGAAACCAGCCCGAGAATTTCAGTTCCGTTCTCACAGTCTTTGAGACTTTCGCATCAAATAACATGCGAAAAAGAACACTCCGCAGCCTCACTGAAGTCTATCAAGTAGCGACAATAAACCCATGGAGTAATACTGCCATCACCTTCAACGCGAGTGACGAACCTAAATTTTGAACAGCCAGAGCACCAGCCGCATTGGTCCTCAGTCCCATAGTGGACGGCTGTCGCCTCGCAAAGGTACTCATGGACGGAGGCAGCGGATTGAACCTCATTTACGAGGAAACCCTCCAAAAGATGGAAATAGACTGGAACCGCATTGAGCGAAGCAGCACAACCTTTAGAGGAATAATCCCCAGTCAGGAAGCGCGCTGCACCGGAAAGATCACACTAGATGTGGTATTCGGCACGCGGATAATTACAGGTCCGAACAGATCACGTTCCAGGTGGCCCCGTTCAAAAGCGGATATCACGCTATACTAGGACGGGAGGCTTTCACAGTTTTCCAAGCTATACCCCATTACGGATACATGAAGCTTAAGATGCCTGGGCCAAACGGAATTATCACTCTCGCTAGTGATCCGGACATAGCACTCCGCGCCGAGAACAAGACAGCCGCATTGGCCCTCGAGGCACTATCCGAAACCTTAGCGGCCGAAGAACTGACTGCGCTGCGATCCACGATCAATAGGGATGATGTGATACTCGATAAGAGATCCAAATCCACATCCTTCAAACCAGCGGACGAAATAGTCAAATTTCAGGTCCACCCAACGGACCCCAATAAAACAACCTCCATCGGGGCAAAACTGAACCCTGATGTAGGCGCCGCACTGCGAGAGTTCCTACGAGAGAACTGGGACATTTTCGCTTGGCACCCTTCAGACATGCCAGGAATCCCACGCAGGTTGGCCGAACACAGCCTAAATATCCAGAAAGGATTCAAACCTGTCAAACAAGCCCTTCGGCGTTTCTCCGAACCAAAGAGACATGCTATGGGAGAGGAGCTAGCCAAGTTATTGGAGGCCGGATTCATTAGAGACATAAAACACCCGGACTGGCTAGCAAACCTGGTGATGGTACCAAAGAAGGACAAATCCTGGCGCCTGTGTGTCGATTTCAAAGACCTTAATAAGGCTTGCCCAAAAAATCATTTCCCCCTCCCTCGAATAGATCAAATCATCGATGCCACTGCAGGACACGATTCGCTGTGCTTCCTCGACTCATACTCCGGTTACCATCAAATGAAGATGGCAGAATCAGACCAAGCCGCAACAGCATTCATCACACCATACGGCCCATTCTGCTTCAACACAATGCCCTTTGGGCTAAAAAACGCCGGCGCAACATATCAGCGCATGATTCAAACATGCCTGGCAAACCAGATCGGCAAAACAGTGGAGGCGTATGTAGATGATGTGGTCGTTAAATCAAGACATGTCGAATCTCTAGTAGACGACTTGAGGCTTACATTCGACAACCTCCGAAAATACGACATTAAGCTCAATCCGGAAAAATGCGTTTTCGGCATTCCAGCCGGAAAGCTCCTGGGCTTCATTGTATCCGGTAGAGGAATTGAGGCAAACCCAGCTAAAATCCGAGCTTTGTCACAATTGGATGTCCCAAAAGACCTCAAACAAATACATAAACTCACCGGATGCGTGGCGGCTTTAAGCCGCTTTATCTCCCGCTTGGGAGAAAAGGCATTGCCCCTTTACCGCCTCCTCAGGCGCACCGAACACTTCGAGTGGACAGACGCTGCCACGGCCGGACTCGAGGAAATAAAGGCCATCTTGGCAACAAACCCAGTCCTGGCCGCGCCGAACACTGGCGAACCCATGCTATTGTACATTGCTGCAACTCATCAAGTTGTTAGCGCAGTACTCGTCGTCGAGCGAGCAACGGACGGCCACAAACTCCCCCTTCAAAGGCCGGTTTACTACGTGTCCACTGTCCTCACACCATGCAAATCACGGTACCCGCATTACCAAAAGATTGCATATGCGGTGTTTATGGCATCCTGGAAGCTACGACACTACTTTCAAGAGTGTTCTATAACAGTAGCCTCGGAAGTACCACTCAACGATATTATCAAAAACCGCGATGCAACGGGCCGGATAGCAAAATGGGTCATAGAGCTCCTCCCGTTCGACATAACCTACAAACCACAGCGAGCCATTAAATCGCAAGTCCTAGCCGACTTCGTCGCCGAATGGACAGAGGCCGAACTCCCTAAAGAGTACGGCACATATTCAAACTGGATCATGCATTTCGACGGCTCCAAAATGTTGGCCGGACTGGGGGCTGGAGTTGTTTTGACGTCCCCTACAGGAGACACAGTCCAATATGTACTCCAAATTATGTACACGGACTCCAACAATGTAGCCGAATACGAGGCCCTTCTACATGGTCTCCGGATGGCAGTATCCATGGGCATTCAACGCCTGGAAGTACGTGGGGACTCAAACCTCGCGATATCCCAAATAAATGGCGACTTCGACGCCAAAGACCCAAAAATGGCAGCTTATCGCAATGCTGTCCTAAAAATGTCAGTTCGGTTCGAGGGACTGGAGTTTCACCATATAGCCCGAGAAAATAATCAGGCAGCGGACGTCCTGGCACGCATCGGAGCAAAACAAGATGCAGTCCCCCCAACATCTTCTTAGAAAGATTATTTAAGCCATCTGTAGCATGGGAGGGGAACCCTCGGATAACAGTCCGGACACAACCGCACAACCCGACGCCGAACAATCCGACATAATCGGAGGCCCTGCCACCGAAATCACACCTTCAGCCCACGTAATAATGGCGGTCATCGCCCCGTGGATAGAACCATTCCTAGCCTACCTTACTAGGCAGGAACTCCCAGAGGACCAAAACGAGGCACGCTGCATAGTGCGGCGATCTAAATCCTATAAAGTCCACGAGGGAGAGCTATATAAGAAAAGCACTACAAGAGTCCTTCAAAAATGTATCTCCGAAGAGGAAGGGCGGAGTCTGTTGGCTGAAATTCATGCCGGACTCGGTGGCCACCACGCCGCAGCTCGGTCCCTTGTAAGCAAGGCTTTCCGTACGGGCTTTTATTGGCCGACGGCCTGAGCACTCTCATGACTTAGTCAAACGATGCGTCGGTTGCCAGCTCTTTGCAAACCAAAGCCATATGCCGCCTAACGTCCTCCGAACTATCCCCATCACATGGCCTTTTGCGGTCTGGGGGCTTGATATGGTGGGACCCCTTAAAGGTGGAACCCACAAGAAAATATACTTATTGGTCATGGTGGATAAATTCACCAAATGGATAGAAGCCAAGCCTGTTAAGACGGCCGAATCCGGACCTGTGACAGACTTCATATCCGGGGTCGTACACCGTTACGGTGTCCCCCACAGTATCATCACCGATAACGGCACAAACTTCACCTCCGATGAAGTAAAGCTGTGGTGCAAAAACATGGGCATTAAGCTCGACTATGCTTCTGTCTATCACCCATAGACTAACGGTCAAGTCGAACGTGCAAATGGTCTCATCATGAGCGGCATTAAACCTAGACTAGTGCGGTCCCTCAAGGAATCTAATACGCACTGGGTAGAGGAGCTCGACTCCGTCCTCTGGGGGCCGCGAACCACGCCGAATCGTACCACCGGATTCACACCATTCTTTATGGTGTACGGCGCAGAGGCAGTTCTGCCCTGCGACATAATTCATGACTCACCTCGAGTGCGCATGTACGAAGAAAGAGAAGCCGAGCTTGATCGGCAGGACAACCTGGACGCCTTAGAGGAGGAGCGCGACGTGGCTAAAGCCCGTTCCGCATTTTATCAACAACAGGCTCGAAGATATCAAAGCAGAGAAGTACGGGCCAAAAATTACAACGTTGGCGAACTAGTTCTACGCCTGCCGGATAAGAAAAAGGACAAAGTCAAGCCCAAATGGGAAGGTCCCTTCATAATTGACCAAGTCCTGACTGGTGGAGCGTACCGCCTGCGAGATGCGTCGGATAACCGACTCGAGCCGAACCCATGGAACGCCGCACGTCTCCGAAGATTCTATGCCTAGCGTCGAACTCTGGGTTTGTCTCCTTCCTCTGTCCATTTATATATATATATATATATATATATATATATTATTTTATTTTATTTTGACTCCTCCCACTCTTTCCTTTTATAGCCCTTAAAGGCTCATCATGTGACGCGCTACCCGCGCTCCTTAAACCTGGGGGCTTCTTTAACAGAAGCTTGTTTATATGGGTTTCACGCCCAACGCATGCGTCAGACTTCCGCATGCACCTTTTCTTCACCATTATATGCATCGATATGACTTAAGTTTTGGCCAAGCTGGGTTGCCTGGCTTCTGTGCTTACCCCTACGTTCCCGATTGTTCGGCTAGGCGGTAAAGGGAGCACCTCTGCGATTGCTACTGCCGAATAAGCTGGATGTGTACCTCAGACTGGGTGAAGCCGAAAGCTAGCGTTCTTAAGGGAATATTCGGTCAGTGAACTAAAGATGAACCTTTTTTACTTATACATGCCCCCCAGATGTTTTCCTGCATTTGCAGTCCGGACATGCACTTCAGGGCACGCCACCCCAGCGAAAGGAACTCTTAACGGAACTATTCTCTCTGGAAGATGTTTCTTACTAACCATGTAATATAACATAACTAGTTGGGTACTTGTCTGATAAAGCACTAATGACCCCTACGCCTGGTCTCCATGCATACCTCGGTTCTTATATAACCGTTATGGTATTCGGACACACTCCGGACTATCAGGTCCCGAGGTCGAAGCGAAAAGGTTGGCAACGACAAACGATCTACAATCCGGCTAGAAGGCATTACACATGTCAATTATAAATTACATAGTCATCCTGACTGATTGTATTCCTCCTCTATACCATCTAACAGGCTGTCTAATTTATAGTCCTGCTGGGAATACTTTGCGGCCAATTCTACCTGGCCATAGACTAAGCTCACAGGGATCTCCTTCCCGTCAGGCCCCACCGGTCCGACCTCGGCCATGCGATTGGGGTCAGACTTCATAAAGCGGGTCTTCACCATGGCCCAGGCCTCCCTAGCGCCCTGCCGGTAGGCCGATATCTTCCACAACCGGAAGCGCCGCCGAGCTTCCTTCAACTTCTCCGCAAGTTCTCCAAGGCCCTCAGGTATGGAGTGGGCAGGCCACAAGGCTTGGGCAATACCTTGCATCGCCTGCCGAACTCGTTCGTCCAGTTGCGAGAATTCGGGAAGAAGATCGCCCGTTGAACCGGGCATCTCCTCTGCAGGACGACCTGTCAGCATACCTACAGACATAACTTTGTTAGTCGTCTTCCTCGCCGAACTCCTTTTTCAAGAGTTCGCTTCAGCACTTACTAAAAATGCCGCGTCGAAGTCGCTGGTTCTCCTTATTGGAGTCCGACAGCTGGCCACGAACATCTTTTAGTTCAACATCCAGCCTGGTGTTGGCATCCTGTGTTGGGGAACGTAGCAGAAATTCAAAATTTTCCTACGTGTCACCAAGATCTATCTATGGAGAAACCAGCAATGAGGGGAAGAAGAGTGCATCTACATACCCTTGTAGATCGCTAAGCGGAAGCGTTCAAGTGAACGGGGTTGATGGAGTCGTACTCGTCGTGATCCAAATCACCGATGACCAAGTGCCGAACGGACGGCACCTCCGCGTTCAACACACGTACAGCCCGGTGATGTCTCCCATGCCTTGATCCAGCAAGGAGAGAGGGAGAGGTTGAGGAAGACTCCATCCAGCAGCAGCACAACGGCGTGGTGGTGGTGGAGGATCGTGGCAATTCTGCAGGGCTTCGCCAAGCACCTGCGGGAGAGGAGGAGGTGTCACGGGAGGGAGGGAGGCGCCATGGCTTCAGGTGTGGCTGCCCTCCCTCCCCTCCACTATATATAGGGGCAAGGGAGAGGGGGGAGGCGCAGCCTTGCCCCTTCCTCCAAGGAAGGGGTGCGGCCAAAGGAGGGAGGAGTCCATCCTCCCCAAGGCACCTCGGAGGTGCCTTCCCCCTTGAGGACTCTCCCTTTTTTTCTTATATCTTTGCGCATGGGCCTCTTGGGGCTGGTTCCCTTGGCCCATATAGGCCAAGGCGCACCCCCTACAGCCCATGTGGCCCCACGGGGCAGGTGGACCCCCCCCGGTGGACCCCCGGACCCCTTTCGGCACTCCCGGTACAATACCGATAAAGTGCGAAACTTTTCTGGCGACCAAAATAAGACTTCCCATATATAAATCTTTACCTGCGGACCATTCCGGAACTCCTCGTGACATCCGGGATCTCATCCGGGACTCCGAACAACATTCGGTAACCACATACAAGCTTCCTTTATAACCCTAGCGTCATCGAACCTTAAGTGTGTAGACCCTATGGGTTCGGGAGACATGCAGACATGACCGAGACGTTCTCCGGTCAATAACCAACAGCGGGATCTGGATACCCATGTTGGCTCCCACATGTTCCACGATGATCTCATCGGATGAACCACGATGTCAAGGACTTAATCAATCCCGTATACAATTCCCTTTGTCTAGCGGTATTGTACTTGCCCGAGATTCGATCGTCGGTATCCCGATACCTTGTTCAATCTCGTTATCGGCAAGTCTCTTTTACTCGTTCCGCAGCACATCATCCCGTGATCAACTCCTTGATCACACTGTGCACATTATGATGATGTCCTATCGAGTGGGCCCAGAGATACCTCTCCGTCACACGGACTGACAAATCCCAGTCTCGATTCGTGCCAACCCAACAGATACTTTCGGTGATACCCGTAGTGCACCTTTATAGCCACCCAGTTACGTTGTGACGTTTGGCACACCCAAAGCACTCCTACGGTATCCGGGAGTTGCACAATCTCATGGTCTAAGGAAACGATACTTGACATTAGAAAAGCTTTAGCATACGAACTACATGATCTTGTGCTAGGCTTAGGATTGGGTCTTGTCCATCACATCATTCTTCTAATGATGTGATCCCGTTATCAATGACATTCAATGTCCATGGTCAGGAAACTGTAACCATCTATTGATCAACGAGCTAGTCAACTAGAGGCTTACTAGGGACATGGTGTTGTCTATGTATCCACACATGTATCTGAGTTTCCTATCAATACAATTCTAGCATGGATAATAAACGATTATCATGAACAAGGAAATATAATAATAACCTATTTATTATTGCCTCTAGGGCATATTTCCAACAGTCTCCCACTTGCACTAGAGTCAATAATCCAGTTCACATCGATATGTGATTAACACTCAAGATCACATCCCCATGTGACTAACACCCAAAGAGTTCACTAGAGTCAATAATCTAGTTCACATTACCATGTGATTAACACTCAATGAGTTCTGGGTTTGATCATGTTATGCTTGTGAGAGACGTTATAGTCAACGGGTCTAAACCTTTCAGATCCGTGTGTGCTTTACAAATCTCTATGTCATCTCCTAGATGCAGTTATCACGCTCTATTTGGAACTATTCCAAATAACTATTCTACCGTACGAATCCAGTTTACTACTCAGAATAATCTGGAATAGTGTCAAAGCTTGCATCGGCGTAACCTTTTACGACGAACTCTTTTACCACCTCCATAATCGAGAAAATTCCTTAGTCCACCAGTTACCAAGGATAACCTTGACCGTTGTCCTATGATCCATTCCTGGATCACTCTTGTACCCCTTGACTGACTCATGGCTAGGCACACTTCAGATGCGGTACACAGCATAGCATACTGTAGAGCCTATGTCTAAGCATAGGGGACGACCTTCGTCCTTTCTCTCTCTTCTGCCGTGGTCAGGTCTTGAGTCTTACTCAATACTCACACATGTAATACAGCCAAGAACTCCTTCTTTGCTGATCTATTTTGAATTCCTTCAAAATCTTGTCGCGGTATGTATTCATTTGAAAGTACTATTAAGCGATTTTGATCTATCCTTATAGATCTTGATGCTCAATGTTCAAGTAGCTTAATCCAGGTTTTCCTTTGAAAACACTCTTCAAATAACCCTATATGCTTTCTAGAAATTCTACATCATTTCTGATCAACAATATGTTAACAACATATACTCATCAGAAATTCTATAGTGCTCCCACTCACTTCTTTGGAAATACAAGTTTCTCATAAACTTTGTATAAACCCAAATCTTTGATCATCTCATCAAAGCGTACATTCCAACTCCGAGATGCTTACTCCAGTCCTTAGAAGGATTGCTGGAGCTTTGCATACTTGTTAGCATCTTTCAGGATTGACAAAAATCTTCTGGTTGTATCACATACAACCTTTCCTCAAGAAAATCGTCGAGGAAACAATGTTTTGACATCCTATCTGCACGATTTCATAAATAATGCAGTAATCGCTAACATAATTCCAACAGACTCTTAGCATCGCTATGAGTGAGAAAGTCTCATCGTAGTCAACTCCTTGAACTTGTCGGGAAACATCTTAACGACAAGTCGAGCTTTCTTAATTGTGACATTTACCATCATTGTCCGTCTTCCTTTTAAAATCCATCTGTACTCAACAGCCTTACGACCATCGAGCCGTTCTGCCAAAGTCTACACTTTGTTTTCATACATGGATCCTCTCTCGGATTTTATGGCCTCGAGCCATTCATCGGAATCCGGGCCCACCATCGCTTCTCCATAGCTCGCATGTTCATTGTTGTCTAGCAACATGACTTCCAAGACAGGATTACGTACCACTCTGAAGCAGTACGCATCCTTGTCGTCCTACGAGGTCTAGGAGTGACTTGATCCGAAGTCTCATGATCACTATCATAAGCTTCCACTTCAATTGGTGTAGGTGCCATAGGAACAACTCCTGTGCCCTGCTACACACTAGTTGAAGTGACGGTTCAATAACCTCATCAAGTCTCCACCATCCTCCCACTCAATTCTTTCGAGAGAAACTTTTCCTCGAGAAAGGACCCGATTTGAGAAACAATCCCTATTGCTTTTGGATCTAAGACATGAGGTATACCCAACTGTTTTGGGTGTCCTACGAAGATGCATTTATCCGCTTTGGGTTCGAGCTTATCAGCCTGAAACTTTTCACATAAGCGTCGTGACCCCAAACTTTTAAGAAATGACAGCTTAGGTTTCTCTAAACCATAGTTCATACGGTGTCATCTTATCGGAATTACGTGGTGCCCTATTTAACGTGAGTGCGGTTGTCTCTAATGCCTAACCCATGAACGATAGTGGTAATTCGATAAGAGACATCATGGTATGCATCATATCCAATAGGGTGCAGTTATGATGTTCGGACACACCATCACACTATGGTGTTCCAGGCGGTACTAGTCGTGAAACAATTTCCACAATGTCTCAATTGTGTACCAAACTCGCAACTCAGATATTCATCTCTATGATCATATCATAGATATTTTATCCTCTTGTCACGACGATATTCAACTTCATTCTGAAATTACTTGAACCATTCAATAATTCAGACTTGTGTTTCATCAAGTAAATACGCTCAGTATCTACTCAAATCATCTGTGAAGTAAGAGCATAACGATATCCACTGCGTGCCTTAGCACTCATTGGACTGCACACATCAAAATGTGTTACTTCCAACAAGTTGCTTTCTTGTTCCATTTTACTGAAACCGAAGCTTTCAGTCATCTTGCCCATGTGGTATGATCTGCATGTCTCAAGCAATTCAAAATCAAGTGAGTCCAAACGGTCCATCTGCATGGAGTTTCTTCATGCGTATATACCAATAGACATGGTTCACATGTCTCAATCCTTTTCAAAAATGAGTGAGTCCAAAGATCCATCAACATGGAGCTTCTTCATGCGTTTTATACCAATATGACTTACATGGCAGTGCCACAAGTAGGTGGTACTATCATTACTATCTTATATCTTTTGGCATGAACATGTGTATCACTATGATCGAGATTCAATAAACCATTCATTTTAGGTGCAAGACCATTGAAGGTATTATTCAAATAAATAGAGTAACCATTATTCTCCTTAAATGAATAACCGTATTGCGATAGACATAATCCAATCATGTCTATGCTCAACGCAAACACCAAATAACAATTATTTAGGTTTAACACCAATCTCGATGGTAGAGGGAGCGTGCGATGCTTGATCACATCAACCTTGGAAATACTTCCAATACATATCGTCAGCTCACCTTTAGCTAGTATCCGCTTATTCCGCAGCTTTCATTTTGAGTTACTAACACTTAGCAACCGAACCGGTATCTTATACCCTGATGCTACTAGGAGTACTAGTAAAGTACACATTCACATAATGTATATCCAATATACTTCTATAGACAGCCTTCTCATCTACCAAGTATCTAGGGTAATTCTGCTCTAGTGGCTGTTCCCCTCATTACAGAAGCACTCAGTCTCGGGTTTGGGTTCAATCTTGGGATTCTCCACTAGAGCAGCAGCTGATTTGCCGTTTCATGAAGTATCCCTTCTTGCCCTTGCCCTTCTTGAAACTAGTGGTTTCACTAACCATCAACAATTGATGCTCCTTCTTGATTTCTACTTTCGCGGTGTCAAACATTGCGAATATCTCAAGGATCATCATATCTATCCCTGATATGTTATAGTTCATCACGAAGCTCTAGCAGCTTGGTGGCAATGACTTTGGTGAAACATCACTATCTTATCTGGAAGATCAACTCCCACTCGATTCAAGTGATTGTTGTACTCAAACAATCTGAGCACAAGCTCAACGATTGAGCTTTTCTCCCTTAGTTTGCAGGCCAAGAAAATCGTCGGAGGTCTTATACCTCTTGACGTGGGCACGAGCCTGAAATCCCAATTTCAGCCCTCGAAACATCTCATATGTTCCGCGACATTTCAAAATGTCTTCGGTGCCTCAATTCTAAACCATTTATCATTACCGAACTATCATGTAGTCATCAAAACATGTATGTCAGATGTTCGCAACATCCACAAACCACGTTCGTGGTCCAGCACACCGAGCAGTGCATTAAGGACATAAGCCTTGTACTGTCCGCATAATTGCTACTATCAACTTTCAACTATATTTTCTCTAGGAACATATCTAAAACAGTAGAACTAAAGCGCGAGCTTACGACATAATTTGCAAAGATCTTTTGACTATGTTCAGGATAATTAAGTTCATCTTATGAACTCCCACTCAGATAGACATCCCTCTAGTCATCTAAGTGATTACATGATCCGAGTCAACTAGGCCGTGTCCGATCATCACGTGAGACGGACTAGTCATCATTGGTGAACATCTTCATGTTGATCGTATCTACCATACGACTCATGCTCGACCTTTCGGTCTTCTGTGTTCCGAGGCCATGTCTGTACATGTTAGGCTCGTCAAGTCAACCTAAGTGTTTCGCGTGTGTAAATCTGGCTTACACCCGTTGTATGTGAACGTAAGAATCTATCACACCCGATCATCACGTGGTGCTTCGAAACGACGAACTTTTGCAACGGTGCACAGTTAGGGGGAACACTTTCTTGAAATTTTAATGAGGGATCATCTTATTTACTACCGTCGTTCTAAGCAAATAAGATGCAAAAACATGATAAACATCACATGCAATCAAATAGTGACATGATATGGCCATCATCACTTTGCTCCTTTTGATCTCCATCTTCGGGGCTCCATGATCATCGTCGTCACCGGCATGACACCATGATCTTCATCATCATGATCTCCATCATCGTGTCTTCATGAAGTTGTCACGTCAACTATTACTTCTACTACTATGGCTAACGGTTAGCAATAAAGTAAAGTAATTACATGACATTTATGTTGACACGCAGGTCATAAATAAATAAATTAAAGACAACTCCTATGGCTCCTGCCGGTTGTCATACTCATCGACATGCAAGTCGTGATTCCTATTACAAGAACATGATCATCTCATACATCACATATATCATACATCACATCCTTTGGCCATATCACATCACAAGGCATACCCTGCAAAAACAAGTTAGACGTCCTCTAATTGTTGTTTGCATGTTTTACGTGGCTGCTATGGGTTTCTAGCAAGAACATTTCTTACCTACGCAAAACCACAACGTGATATGTAAATTGCTATTTACCCTTCATAAGGACCCTTTTCATCGAATCCGATCCGACTAAAGTGGGAGAGACTGGCACCCGCTAGCCACCTTATGCAACTAGTGCATGTCAGTCGGTGGAACCTGTCTCACGTAAGAGTACGTGTAAGGTCGGTCCGGGCCGCTTCATCCCACAATGCCGCCGAATCAAGATTGACTAGTAACGGTAAGCATATTGAACAAAATCAACGTCCACAACTACTTTGTGTTCTACTCGTGCAAAGAATCTACGCAATAGACCTAGCTCATGATGCCACTGTTGGGGAACGTAGCAGAAATTCAAAATTTTCCTACGTGTCACCAAGATCTATCTATGGAGAAACCAGCAACGAGGGGAAGAAGTGTGCATCTACATACCCTTGTAGATCGCTAAGCGGAAGCGTTCAAGTGAACGGGGTTGATGGAGTCGTACTCGTCGTGATCCAAATCACCTATGACCAAGTGCCGAACGGACGGCACCTCCGCGTTCAACACACGTACAGCCCGGTGACGTCTCCCATGCCTTGATCCAGCAAGGAGAGAGGGAGAGGTTGATGAAGACTCCATCCAGCAGCAGCACAACGGCGTGGTGGTGGTGGAGGATCGTGGCAATTCTGCAGGGCTTCGCCAAGCACCTACGGGAGAGGAGGAGGTGTCACGGGAGGGAGGGAGGCGCCAGGGCTTCAGGTGTGGCTGCCCTCCCTCCCCTCCACTATATATAGGGGCAAGGGAGAGGGGGGAGGCGCAGCCTTGCCCCTTCCTCCAAGGAAGGGGTGCGGCCAAAGGAGGGAGGAGTCCATCCTCCCCAAGGCACCTCGGAGGTGCCTTCCCCCTTGAGGACTCTCCCTTTTTTTCTTATATCTTGGCGCATGGGCCTCTTGGGGCTGGTGCCCTTGGCCCATATAGGCCAAGGCGCACCCCCTACAGCCCATGTGCCCCCCCGGGGCAGGTGGACCCCCCCGGTGGACCCCCGGACCCCTTTCGGCACTCCTGGTATAATACCGATAAAGTGCGAAACTTTTCTGGCGACCAAAATAAGACTTCCCATATATAAATCTTTACCTCCGGACCATTCCGGAACTCCTCGTGACGTCCGGGATCCCGTCCGGGACTCCGAACAACATTCGGTAACCACATACAAGCTTCCTTTATAACCCTAGCGTCATCGAACCTTAAGTGTGTAGACCCTACGGGTTCGGGAGACATGCAGACATGACCGAGACGTTCTCCGGTCAATAACCAACAGCGGGATCTGGATACCCATGTTGTCTCCCACATGTTCCACGATGATCTCATCGGATGAACCACGATGTCAAGGACTTAATCAATCCCGTATACAATTCCCTTTGTCTAGCGGTATTGTACTTGCCCGAGATTCGATCGTCGGTATCCCGATACCTTGTTCAATCTCGTTATCGGCAAGTCTCTTTTACTCGTTCCGCAGCACATCATCCCGTGATCAACTCCTTGATCACACTGTGCACATTATGATGATGTCCTACCGAGTGGGCCCAGAGATACCTCTCCGTCACACGGACTGACAAATCCCAGTCTCGATTCGTGCCAACCCAACAGATACTTTCAGAGATACCCGTAGTGCACCTTTATAGCCACCCAGTTACGTTGTGACGTTTGGCACACCCAAAGCACTCCTACGGTATCCGGGAGTTGCACAATCTCATGGTCTAAGGAAACGATACTTGACATTAGAAAAGCTTTAGCATACGAACTACATGATCTTGTGCTAGGCTTAGGATCGGGTCTTGTCCATCACATCATTCTTCTAATGATGTGATCCCGTTATCAATGACATTCAATGTCCATGGTCAGGAAACTGTAACCATCTATTGATCAACGAGCTAGTCAACTAGAGGCTTACTAGGGACATGGTGTTGTCTATGTATCCACACATGTATCTGAGTTTCCTATCAATACAATTCTAGCATGGATAATAAACGATTATCATGAACAACGAAATATAATAATAACCTATTTATTATTGCCTCTAGGGCATATTTCCAACATCCTGGACATCATTCTTCTCCCGCCTCACCTTTGTTAGCACGCTTTCACCAGCCTTTAACCAGCGTAGAAGTTGTTGCCTGTCCGGATCGAGTCCGGCGCCATCTGCAATACCATTTGTCAGATTGGCACTTAAATCCGCACAATACTAAATATTCCGGTGTATTGTTTACCTGCAGGGGTCTTTTTAGACCCCCTGCTGCCGTTAGTGCCGCCTCTAGTTGGGCCCTGCACCTTTCCAGCTCCTGGGACAGCGCGGTGTTTTTCTCGGTAAGAAACTGCATGTTATATGATTCTCGAATCAGTTATTTCCACTGCTTCAAGTCTCGGGGGCTACTGGCATATCTATATTTACCAAAATTTTCTTACCCGTATGTCTTTTACATACTGCTCCGTGGCTCTGGCTAAACCATTTTGAGCGGCACGGAGATACGCGCCTCCTGAATTGAAGGCATTTAAAGCCTCCTAGGAGAAACAAGTGTCGCGAAGAACTGTCCGGCGACGCCTGTGATTCATGGCACTCTCCACCTCGGAATGGGTGGCAGACAGCCTGTCCGCATCGTCTGTTGGAGGAGCGTCTGGTGCGTGCCTTGCGCGGGCTTCCGCTTCCGGGCCGGGCGTTGGAGTCTGGCTGGTGGAGGCGCGATTGGCAACCTCTCCGGATATAGTCCGGCGAGGTCTCTTCGTCCTGAAGATAGCTCGAATGTTAATATACCCTGGAGGAGTAAAACACCAGGGAAAAAGAGAGGGTACGCCATACCTTTGCTCTGGCACCTCAGTCCGGACTATGTTCCTTTTTGCCCCACGGGGCCCTGCGCCCCCCCGCCGGCTAGCTGCAGCGGGGTCGGCTTCCCGCCTCGGGAATCTCCCCTACAAAGCACGGTTGCTGTCAGAACAACCAAACCCATGAAAACGGAACCCCTCTTAAGGGGGTAAAGCTCCGGTATTTGTCACCTGGGAGGCCGGGATTAACCCTGGGTAATCAGCTATAATAGCTACCAAGGTATCGTCCTTGCTTAGCTGATAAAACACTCCGTCGATAAACTCCACCGCTAAGTCCGGATCCTCTTCGGAGTCCGGATCAAGGGACCGTTCTGGGTCCTCTGGCTATGGAGGACGGCTGTTTATGTTTTTTACCTCCTGACGCAGGTCCTGCATTGAAGTCGTTAGACTACCTATTTAATCATGAGAATGTAAAATGAACAGGGTAGCACGATTGTCCGCTTACCCAATTCGGAGGACTATACATGGAAAATCCGCCCTGCGGGTCGACGCGAAGGAATTCCTCTTCTTCTCCCTTGTACAAAGAGGATAAGATCTTCATTAGAGCGGCAGGCGAGTCCGGCCCTTTACGGTCGTAACGTTTGGCGTCATCTTCCCCGTTGAAATCCCACATGGGGTGGCTTCTGTATTGGAGCGGCTGCACCCCCCGCATAATGCATATGGCCATGACTTTAATCATGGTTAGTCTGGAATGAGCGAGTAGCTTAATCCGGCCCATTAAGTAAAGGACGTCTCTGTCATTCTCTCTCTGAGAGCTCCGAGGGCGCCAGCTCAGGCGTTTCTTCAGGAGACCGGCCCGGATAGGGTCCGGCAGGGGGACGTCGTCTACGTAAAACCATTCTGAAGGCCAGTCCTCGGACGCCTTCTTCGGGGTTCCGGACGGGTATCCGGTCCCGGCGATGCGCCATACTTCGGCTCCGCCCACTTGATATATGGACCCCTCTTGGGAACGGGGCACCAGGCAGAATATCTTCTTCCACAACGTGAAATGAGCCTCGACGCCTAAAAATAGCTCGCAAAGAGCAACGAAGCCCGCGATGTGTAACACGGAGCCGGGCGTAAGGTGGTGCAGCTGGAGGCCATAGAACTCCAGAAGCCCGCGGAGAAAGGGATGAATTGGAAATCCTAGTCCCCTTATTAGATAAGGGACCAGGCACACCCGCTGCCCTTTAGAGGGACTAGGTGAGTTCTCCGCTTGTTTTCCGCCTTGATAAGTGGTGAGTCTCGCTCGGACCGAGACCATATAGGCTTGAGGGAGAAATCCCTTGGCTTGGAGCGACACTAATTAACTATGCGGGATGGAACAACTCTCCCAGTCTCCAGGGATAGGACTGGAAGGGCGAGAGGAGGAGCTACGGCGGCTGGCCATGTTGGAATGGATCTTTGCCGGAGACGCTCTGATGATTTCTCGCGGAAGGGGATGGTATGGTTTGGATCTGGATCCCCATCCTGTTAGATGGGCGGATCGTTTATACGGCTAGGAGCTTGGATGTAAAACCGCCCCAGCTTTTCGCATTCGTTTGACACGTGGAAGGCGGCCATTATTGGGCATGAAAGCCAAGGAGCGCTGCATTATAAAAATTGGACGTTATACCCGCAGGTACACAAAGTTTGAAGGAGAACCCGCCTTGCAATGCCGAAGACAATCTGCCGCCGAACTCATCGTCATTGAAGCCTGGTTCGGGGGCTACTAAGGGAGTCCTGGATTAGGGGGTGTTCGGATAGCCGGACTATACCTTCAGCCGGACTCCAGGACTATGAAGATACAAGATTGAAGACTTCATCCCGTGCCCGGAAGGATCTTTCCTTGGCGTGGAAGGCAAGCTAGGCGTGCGGATATTCAAGATCTCCTACCATTGTAACCGACTCTGTGTAACCCTAACCCTATCTGGTGTCTATATAAACCGGAGGGTTGTAGTCCGTAGGACAACCATCATCATACACAATCATACCATAGGCTAGCTTCTAGGGTTTAGCCTCCTTGATCTCGTGGTAGATCTACTCTTGTACTACCCATATCATCAATATTAATCTAGCAGGAGTAGGGTTTACCTCCATCGAGAGGGCCCGAACCTGGGTAAAATAAAGTGTCCCTTGTCTCCTGTTACCATCCGACCTTGACGCACAGTTCGGGACCCCCTACCCGAGATCCGCCGGTTTTGACACCGACATGGCCCAAGTTGGTTGCAGTTTGAGCCAATAAGGACATTTCCAACACCAACCCTCAAACTGGCCGCATATGTCTGGACCACGCAGTCCGGACCCCCGAAGGCATCCAACACGATTCTGTATCGGTCTGCTCGGTTGTCCGGGCGCACTTTTTCGGCAAACCAAGGCAAAGTTGGTCGGAGGGCTTTGCGGGCTTCTGGACCACTGCCACGCCCGCTTCTGACTACCGTGGCCCACCAAAAACCCTCCTCCCGTGCCCGCGTGCTTTTCTGCTCGACGCAAACTGCCCGCATTCATGCCGCCGTAGAGCGGTAGCTCCGCATTGACACCGGCCCAGAGCAGACGCGACCTCTCACTAGCGCCAGCAATGAAGCGACGTGCAAGCCAAGAGGCCCACCCACGGCATGTCCCCGGTGTTTGTGCCTGTTCAATGTCGAAGCGACGTTTGCTCTATGGGGCTGGACAAATATCTACCACGGTCGTTCGGTGCCAGTCCATCAGTATGCGCCCATTAAGCAGGCTCGCCGGCCGAGGAACCAACTTCGGCGTCGCGCATTGACGCACCTGGACGCTTGGCCTCGCCGGAAGCCGCTATTTAAAGGCGGCCAAACCCGACTAAACTCCACAGCACAACACATCCGCTCCACATCCTCATCCCTTGCACCACATCCATCATGACCGCAAGCGGGAACGCTCCGTGGGAGAGCCTGTCAACGGAGATGAACCACGAGATCGCCGCCCTTGTGGCTACCTGGTAGAGCCGCCGTGCTAGGTGGATCGAGACCATCCTGCCGGCCAGCTCCCCCGAGCTCTGCGAGGATGACCCCACAATGGAGATGGGGTCCGACACCTCGCCGGAGCCGGCGCCGGTGCATGCCGGCATGACCATGGAGCATGCGCACGCACACTACAACGCCGCCATAGCGGATGAGGAGCAGCCTGCGTCAGCTCCTATGTTGGCGTTCCGGCAGGCGCACGAGGAGCAGAGGTACAACCACTCCTCCTCAAGCAGCACCCGCTGGTGGAGGTCCAAATCAACGGCGAGGCGCAAGCAAGGAGGTCGTGACCGCCATGGCCGTGGCGAACCCGAACTTCGTTGCAGAGCAGCGGGCGCTCTAAAAGGTCACGCGTGCTCAACGCGCCGCTCTCAATGCAGTACCGGCGCAGCCAGAAGCGGACGCGGCCGCACAAGTGCTGACAACGTAGGCGGTTGAGGATGAGAACACCGCCAGCTACGACTCCTATGCGTCTCCGTCCAACTTTCAGGGGCGCGTGTCGCAGGTGGACAGTGCCGGACTGTCCACGTCCACCGGCCCCGACGACGGATAGGTCGCGGACTCCTCGGAGGATAAGCAGGGCATGAGAGGGGGCAGGGCATTGTATCCCAAGTGGGTCGGTCCGTCTCTCATGTTCTACTCTTTCTCGCCGAATCCGTACCTTCACTTCACGGATCTTGAGCTCCGCTGCCGTTCATGGAGACAACAGATGGAGGATGTGGTTGCCGATGCGCAATACAAAGGAAGTGGTTGACGGCCGCCGTCTTAGGATAGTTTTAGGATTGGGCCGCTTTTTAGTGTTCTATATGTAATGAAAAATTTCGAAATGAAAGAATTTCTTCCGGTTTTTATTAAAATCTATCGTGTCCGCACGAATTTTGTTCGATGGACCGAAACCTGGCTTGAAATGTATGCACGTGGCATCGGATGGCTGGCTCCTGCATGGCTGCATCCATGTCCGTGGGCAAATCCCTTGTTCAGAGACGAATACCGGAGCAAATTTGCGGGTCAGCGATGGAGATGCCCTAATAAGTTCCCAAAGATGGACGTCTTGTGTGGACTGAAGGAGTCGTAATCCTGCCATCAACCGACGAAGCTGATCTAGATGCACACATACTTGTTGTGTGACGAGTCAAACTTGTTCATCCCGTGTATACCTGGCCATATCTCGGGCCGGTCTGGGCTTCGGGCCGGGCCAAAAATAGCCCGGTGCTGAAAACCTAGGCCCGAGCTTGGCCCGGCCCGACCATCGGGCCTACTAAATCGGCCCCAACCCAAACCTGGAAAAGCCCGACACGGCCTGCTCGGCCCGGCCCAACCATGACTAAAAACACATTTTTCACAGGCCCGAGCCCGGCCCAATGGCATGTTCGGGCTCAGCCCGGCCCAGGATTTTCGGGCCGTCCGGGCCGGGCTGCCCATGGTCAGGTCTAACCCCGTGTTGTACATGGCACGAACGGGTCAACAGCTCAGCACCAGAACTCTTTTTCGAGGGTACGCCAATGACGTACCTTAGCTTTATAGAAGAGACAAATATATGTACAAGAGATTACAATTTTGCTAGTTAGGAGTCACAAGCCGACCCTAACCGAGCCTCCACCCCACTCCCACACTCTACTCGACTACCCAGATACTAGTTGTCCTCCAAACGCTCCTGCCATGGCCCAAGTCCTCAAATCATCGAAGATCAAGTCCACCGTATCGCCCTCGTTCTTGGTCTGGCCAGATCCAAAGACCCTCGCGTTTCTCTGTTTCCAAAGTGTCCAGCATATTAGCATCACGAACGTGTCAAACCCTTTCCGAGTTTGCTTGTGAATTTGTTTCCTAGCTTCCGTTCACCATTGCATCAGTCTAGAGTCATTAGCAGGGCAAAGCTCGATCCTTAAACCCATTCTGCCAATGCAACAAAACCACACTTGCCGCGAGAACACTTATGCTTCGAGAAAGCATGGAGGAGAAAGCGGTGGCATGAGCGAGCTCGGCCATTGCGTTGTCGGCGTCCCCGTATCCTTTTTTGCGGTGAATGCGATCATTGCATTGTCTCACTCGCCATTCTTGTTTCCCAGCAAAATCGGACGGTAAAAAACATGCAGACGAGTCGTGCCGTGCATGCGGCACAGGGGAGTTGTTGAGCTTTTTGCGGAAGTCAATGCTTCGCAGGTACCGTGGCGGGAACAAAAAGCCGCCGGGTATGCAGGGCCGGACTGCTGGTGCGCTGCAAAATATACTGCAACCCAACCACACACGGATGAATGAAGTTGGCTGAATTATTTGGTGAGACACACACAGGATGTTCAGCACGGCATGTTTTTTCTTTTCTTTTTCAACATAGTACAACTGCACCACGGCATGTTTTTTCTTTTTTTTTCAACATAGTACAGCCCGTGACGCTCTCATCACACACACGCATGCATACCTATATTTATAAGCATCTTTGAAAAACTGAATCGGCACATCATCTTAAGATTAACGAAGTCGTCACAGACGCTTTTGTAGTCGACGGGAACATCTCCTCCTACTAAACACACATCACCAAGAGACCTGAAAAAAATAAAAAAAATACAAGCACCGGTGTGCAGTCTAGAACTTGAACTCTGATGGGCTTGATATGTTGGTTCATTGACCCTCTGTTTTTGAGCTCCAAAACGTAAAGCCCTTCGAGAGGCTGCTTCTGCCTTCTTGTATTGCACGAGTATATCAATGTGGACGCAAGTCGACATGTTTTTTAGAAACACTGAGTACACGCGCATACATTATCATACACGCACATGCACACATCACTATTAACATAGACTCGACTCCAAGTAAAAGCATTTTTCGTCTTTATGAGATACAATGTACGTGTCAAATCTAAGGTTTGATCTATGGTTTGTCACATTATACCCTCTTAACCATCCAATCAACGTTGGTTCTTAAACTGCCACGTAAGCTAGAGATACCAATAAACATATGATGTACAATGAGTTCAGACGAAATTTCAGTTTGAATGTTTTTTACTAAATTTTTTGATTTTAGTGTTCATCGGGGTGCATTTGAGCTCAGGATTAGAATAAGACTTTTGGGACATGGAGTATCTGCTCCCGAGCTCGAATTCACCCTGATGAAGAGTAAAATAAAAAAAGTAGTAGAATAATTCAAACAATTCTGATTTTTTTTGTGGTTAACTTTGGCAAATATTTGGTATGCTTGCAAAATTTCAGCACAAAATGGCATTCGTGGAAATCTTGGCAAACAAAAACAGAATTGATGCTAAAAAAATGCTAATTTTGAAAACATTTTGGAGTACTGATTTCTTTCCCACGACTTCACAAATGTCATTTCGTGCTGAAATTTGTTAAGCATACAAACATTTTCAAAGTTTACCACAAAAAAATTCAGAATTTTTCCAATGTTTTTACTATGTTTTTGACTTTTCTGTTCATTAGGGTGTATTTGAGCTGGGGATCAAAATAGGACTTTCGAATGAGTTATCTATTTTTTTGCGAGATCAATAGTTGTTTATGCCAAGATAATAGAGTTACAATCCAAAGGCAAGAAATTCTGAATACATGGAGGTCCTCTCTCATGTTGGGGAACGTAGTAATTTCAAATAAATTCCTACGCACACGCAAGATCATGGTGATGCATAGCAACGAGAGGGGAGAGTGTTGTCTACGTATCCTCATAGACCGAAAGCGGAATCGTTAGCACAACACGGTTGATGTAGTCGTACGTCTTCACGATCCGACCGATCAAGTACCGAACGCACGACACCTCCGAGTTCAGCACACGTTCAGCCCGATGACGTCCCTCGAACTCCGATCCAGCTGAGTGTTGAGCGAGAATTTCGTCAGCACGACGGCGTGGTGACGATGATGATGTTCTACCGACACAGGGCCTCGCCTAAGCACCGCTACAGTATCATCGAGGTGGACTTATGGTGGAGGGGGGCACCGCACACGGCTAAAAGATCAACTGATCAATTGTTGTCTCTATGGAGTGCCCCCTGCCCCCGTATATAAAGGAGCAAGGGGGGGAGGTGCGGCCGGCCAGGAGGGGCGCACCAGGAGGATTCCTACTCCCACCGTGAGTAGGACTCCTTCCCTTGTTGGATTAGGAGAAGGGGGGAAGGAGGAAGAGGAGAACAAGGAAAGGGGGGCACCCCCCTCCTTGTCCTACTCGGACTAGAGGGGGAGGGGGCGCGCGGTTTGCCCTGGCCGCCCCTCCTCTTCTCCACTAAGGCCCACTATGGCCCATTAAACCCCCGGGGGGGTTCCGGTAACCCCTCTGGTACTCTGGTAAAATCCCGATTTCACCCGGAACACTTTCGATATCCAAATATAGGCTTCCAATATATCAATCTTCATGTCTCGACCATTTTGAGACTCCTCGTCATGTCCGTGATCACATCCGGGACTCCGAACAACCTTCGGTACATCAAAACTCATAAACTCATAATATAACCGTCATTGAAACTTTAAGTGTGCGGACCCTACGGGTTCGAGAACTATGTAGACATGACGGAGACACGTCTTCGGTCAATAACCAATAGTGGAACCTGGATGCTCATATTGGCTCACACATATTCTACGAAGATCTTTATCAGTCAGACCGCATAACAACATACGTTGTTCCTTTTGTCATCGGTATGTCACTTGCCCGAGATTCGATCGTCGGTATCTCAATACCTAGTTCAATCTCGTTACCGGCAAGTCTCTTTACTCGTTCCGTAATACATCATCCCGTAACCAACTCATTAGTTGGATTGCTTGCAAGGCTTAAGTGATGTGCATTACCGAGTGGGCCCGGAGATACCTCTCCGACAATCAGAGTGACAAATTCTAATCTCGAAATACGCCAACCCAACAAGTACCTTCAGAGACACCTGTAGAGCACCTTTATAATCACCCAGTTACACTGTGACGTTTGGTAGCACACAAAGTGTTCCTCCGGTAAACGAGAGTTGCACAATCTCATAGTCATAGGAACATGTATAAGTCATGAAGAATGCAACAGCAACATACTAAACGATCGTGTGTTAAGCTAACGGAATGGGTCAAGTCAATCACATCATTATTCTAATGATGTGATCCCGTTAATCAATTGACAACTCATGTCAATGGCTAGGAAACATGACCATCTTTGATCAATGAGGTAGTCAAGTAGAGGCATACTAGTGACACTCTGTTTGTCTATGTATTCACACATGTATCATGTTACCGGTTAATACAATTCTAGCGTGAATAATAAACATTTATCATGATATAAGGAAATAAATAATAACTTTATTATTGCCTCTAGGGCATATTTCCTTCAATCTCCCACTTGCACTAGAGTCAATAGTCTAGATTACACAGTAATGATTCTAACACCCATGGAGCCTTGGTGCTGATCATGTTTTGCTCGTGGAAGAGGCTTAGTCAACGGGTCTGCAACATTCAGATCCGTATGTATCTTGCAAATTTCTATGTCTCCCACCTGGACTAGATCCCGGATGGAATTGAAGCGTCTCTTGATGTGCTTGGTTCTCTTGTGAAATCTAGATTCCTTCGCTAAGGCAATTGCACCAGTATTGTCATAAAAGATTTTCATTGGACCCGATGTACTAGGTATGACACCTAGATCAGATATGAACTCCTTCATCCAGACTCCTTCATTTGCTGCTTCCGAAGCAGCTATGTACTTCAGTTCACACGTAGATCCCGCCGCAACGCTTTGTTTAGAACTACACCAACTGACAGCTCCACCATTCAATGTAAACACGTATCCGGTTTGCGATTTAGAATCGTCCGGATCAGTGTCAAAGCTTGCATCGACGTAACCATTTACGATCTTTGTCACCTCCATAAACGAGAAACATATCCTTAGTCCTTTTCAGGTATTTCAGGATGTTCTTGACCGTTGTTCATAAGGCGTAGTTTCAACGGATTTTGATGGTGTCCTATTTAACGTGAATGTGGTCGTCTCTAAAGCATAACCCCAAAACGATAGCGGTAAATCAGTAAGAGACATCATAGATCGCACCATATCTCGTAAAGTACGATTCCGACGTTAGGACACACCATTACGTTGTGGTGTTCCGGGTGGCGTGAGTTGCGAAACTATTCTGCATTGTTTCAAATGTAGACCAAACTCATAACTCAAATATTCTCCTCCACGATCAGACTGTAGAAACTTTATTTTCTTGTTACGATGATTTTCAACTTCACTCTGAAATTCTTTGAACTTCTCAAATGTTTCAGACTTATTTTTCATTAAGGATATACCCATATCTGCTTAAATCATCTGTGAAGGTGAGAAAATAACGATACCTGCCGCGAGCCTCAATATTCATTGGTCCACATACATCAGTATGTATGATCTCCAATAAATCAGTTGCTCGCTCCATAGTTCCGGAGAACGGCGTTTTAGTAATCTTCCCCATGAGGCAAGGTTCGCAAGTACCAAGTGATTCATAATCAAGTGATTCCAAAAGTCCATCAGTATGGATTTTCTTCATGCGCTTTACACCAATATGACCCAAACGGCAGTGCCACAAGTAAGTTGCACTATCATTATCAACTCTGCATCTTTTGGCTTCAACATTATGAATATGTGTATCACTACTATCGAGATTCATTAAAAATAGACCACTCTTCTAGGGTGCATGACCATAAAAGATATTAGTCGTATAAATAGAACAACCATTATTCTCTGATTTAAATGAATAACCGTCTCGCATCAAACAAGATCTAGATATAATGTTCATGTTCAACGCTGGCACCAAATAACAATTATTTAGGTCTAATACTAATCCCGAAGGTAGATGTTGAGGTAGCGTGCCGACCGCGATCACATCAACTTTGGAACCATTTCCCACGTGCATCGTCACCTCGTCCTTAGCCAATCTTCGCTTAATCCGCAGCCCCTGTTTCGAGTTGCAAATATTAGCAACAGAGCCAGTATCAAATACCCAGGTGCTACTGCGAGCATTAGTAAGGTACACATCAATAACTTGTATATCACATATACCTTTGTTCACTTTGCCATCCTTCTTATCCGCCAAATACTTGGGACAGTTCCGCTTCCAGTGGCCAGTCTGCTTGCAGTAGAAGCACTCAGTCTCAGGCTTAGGTCCAGACTTGGGTTTCTTCTCCTGAGCAGCAACTTGCTTGCTATTCTTCTTGAAGTTCCCCTTCTTCTTCCCTTTGCCCATTTTCTTGAAACTGGTGGTTTATTAACCATCAACACTTGATGCTCCTTTTTGATTTCTACCTCCGCAGCTTTTAGCATCGCGAAGAGCTCGGAATTGTCTTATCCATCCCTTGCATGTTATAGTTCATCACGAAGCTCTTATAGCTTGGTGGCATTGATTGGAGAATTCTGTCAATGACGCTATCATCCGGAAGATTAACTCCCAGTTAAATCAAGTGATTATTATACCCAGACATTTTGAGTATATGCTCACTGACAAAACTATTCTCCTCCATCTTGCAGCGTGCCGACTGCGATCACATCGACTTTGGAACCATTTCCCACGCGCATCGTCACCTCGTCCTTGGCCAGTGTTCACTTAATCCATAGTCCTTGTTTTGAGTTGCAAATATTAGCAACAGAACCAGTATCAAATACCCAGGTGCTACTGCGAGCTCTGGAAAGGTACACATCAATAACATGTATATCACATATACCTTTGTTCACCTTGCCATCCTTCTTATCCATCAAATACTTGAGGCAATTCCGCTTCCAGTGACCAGTCTGCTTGCAGTAGAAGTACTCAGTCTCAGGCTTAGGTCCAGACTTAGGTTTCTTCTCTTGAGCAGCAACTTGCTTGTTGTTCTTCTTGAAGTTCCCCTTCTTCTTCCCTTTGCTCTATTTCTTGAAACTGGTGGTCTTATTAACCATCAACACTTGATGCTCCTTCTTGATTTCTACCTCCGCAGCTTTTAGCAGTGCGAAGAGCTCGGGAATCGTCTTATCCATCCCTTGCATGTTATAGTTCATCACGACGCTCTTGTAGCTTGGTGGCAGTGATTGAAGAATTCTGTCAATGATGCTACCATTCGGAAGATTAACTCCTAGTTGAATCAGGTGATTGTTATACCCCAGACATTTTGAGTATATGCTCACTAACATAACTATTCTCCTCCATCTTGCAGCTGTAGAACTTATTGGAGACTTCATATCTCTCAATCCGGGCATTTGCTTGAAATATTAACTTCAACTCCTGGAACATATCATATGCTCCATGATGTTCAAAACGTCGTTGAAGTCCCGCTTCTAAGCCATAAAGCATGGCACACTGAACTATCGAGTAGTCATCAGCTTTGCTCTGCCAGACGTTCATAACATCTGGTGTTGCTCCTGCAGTAGGTTTAGCACGTAGCGGTGCTTCCAGGACGTAATTCTTCTGTGCAGCAATGAGGATAATCCTCACGTTACAAACCCAGTCCGTGTAATTGCTACCATCATCTTTCAACTTTGCTTTCCCAAGGAACGCATTAAAATTCAACGGAATAACAGCATGGGCCATCTATCTACAATCAACATAGGCAAGCAAGATACTAACAGGTACTCAGTTCATGATAAATTTAAGTTCAATTAATCATATTACTTAAGAACTCCCACTTAGATAGACATCCCTCTAATCCTCTTAGTGATCACGTGATCCATATACTAAACCATAACCGATCATCACATGAAATGGAGTAGCTTTCAATGGTGAACATCACTATGTTGATCATATCTACTATATGATTCACGCTCGACCTTTCGGTCTCAGTGTTCCGAGGCCATATCTGCATATGCTAGGCTCGTCAAGTTTAACCTGAGTATTCTGCGTGTGCAAAACTGGCTTGCACCCATTGTAGATGGACGTAGAGCTTATCACACCCGATCATCACGTGGTGTCTGGGCACGACGAACTTTGGCAACGGTGCATACTCAGGGAGAACACTTTTATCTTGAAATTTAGTGAGAGATCATCTTATAATGCTACCATCAATCAAAGCAAGATAAGATGCATAAAAGATAAACATCACATGCAATCAATATAAGTGATATGATATGGCCATCATCATCTTGTGCTTGTGATCTCCATCTCCGAAGCACCGTCATGATCACCATCGTCACCGGTGCGACATCTTGCTCTCCATCGTAGCATCATTGTCGTCTCGCCAATCTTATGCTTCTATGACTATCGCTACCGCTTAGTGATAAAGTAAAGCATTACAAGGCGATTGTATTGCATACAATAAAGCTGTAACCATATGGCTCCTGCCAGTTGCCGATAACTCGGTTACAAAACATGATCATCTCATACAATAAAATTTAGCATCATGCTTTGACCATATCACATCACAACATGCCCTGCAAAAACAAGTAGGCGTCCTCTACTTTGTTGTTGCAAGTTTTACGTGGCTGCTACGGGCTGAGCAAGAACCGTTCTTACCTACGCATCTAGACCACAACGATAGTTTGCCAAGTTGGTGATGTTTTAACTTTCGCAAGGACCGGGCGTAGCCGCACTTGGTTCAACTAAAGTTGGAGAAACTGACACCCGCCAGCCACCTGTGTGCAAAGCACGTTGGTAGAACCAGTCTCGCGTAAGCGTACACGTAATGTCGGTCCGGGCCGCTTCATCCAACAATACCGCCGAACCAAAGTATGACATGCTGGTATGCAGTATGACTTATATCGCCCACAACTCACTTGTGTTCTACTCGTGCATATGACATCTACGCATAAAACCAGGCTCGGATGCCACTGTTGGGGAACGTAGTAATTTAAAAAAAAATCCTACACACACGCAAGATCATGGTGATGCATAGCAACGAGAGGAGAGAGTGTTGTCTACGTACCCTCGTAGACCAAAAGCGAAAGCGTTAGCACAACGCGGTTGATGTAGTCGTATGTCTTCACGATCCGACCGATCAAGTATCAAACGCACGACACCTCCGAGTTCAGCACACGTTCAGCCCGATGACGTCCCTCGAACTCCGATCCAGCCGAGTGTTGAGGGAGAGTTTCGTCAGCACGACGGCGTGGTGACGATGATGATATTCTACCGACGCGGGGCTTCCCCTGAGCACCGCTACAGTAGTATCGAGGTGGACTATGGTGGAGGGGGCACCGCACATGGCTAAAAGATCAACTGATCAATTGTTGTCTCTATGGGGTGCCCCTGCCCCCGTATATAAAGGAGCAAGGTGGGAGGTGCAGCCGGCCAGGAGGGGCGCGCCGCCCCCCTCCTTGTCCTATTTGGACTAGAGGGGGAGGGGGCGCGTGGCCTGCCCTGGCCGCCCCTCCTCTTCTCCACTAAGGCCCACTATGGCCCATTAAACCCCCGGGGGGTTCCGGTAACCCCTCCGGTACTCCGGTAAAATCCCGGTTTCACCCGGAACACTTCCGGTATCCAAATATAGGCTTCCAATATATCAATATCCATGTCTCGACCATTTCGAGACTCCTCTTCATGTCCGTGATCACATATGGGACTCCGAACAACCTTCAGTACATCAAAACTCATAAACTCATAATATAACCGTCATCGAAACTTTAAGTGTGCGGAGCCTACGGGTTCGAGAACTATGTAGACATGACCGAGACACGTCTCCGGTCAATAACCAATAGCGGAACCTGGATGCTCATATTGGCTCCCACATATTCTACGAATATATTTATCGGTCAGACCGCATAACAACGTATGTTGTTCCTTTTATCATTGGTATGTTACTTGCCTGAAATTCGATCGTCGGTATCTCAATACCTAGTTGAATCTCGTTACCGGCAAGTATCTTTACTCATTCCGTAATACATCATCCTGCAACCAACTCATTAGTTTTTTTTCACAGAAAGACTGTAAGGGAACCCCCTACAGTATAATTGGTGCAACAAACCCAAATTGCAAGTACCATGCCTTGAACCTGGGTGGGCAGGAAGGCATCAGCCCCTTCCCACCACTAGGCTATGCCTTAGTCTGCAACCAACTCATTAGTTGCATTGCTTGCAAGGCTTAAGTGATGTGCATTACCGAGTGGGCCCAGAGATACCTCTCCGACAATCGGAGTGACAAATCCTAATCTCAAAATACGCTAACCCAACAAGTACCTTCGGAGACACATGTGGAGCACCTTTATAATCACCCAGTTACGTTGTGACGTTTGGTAGCACACAAAGTGTTCCTCCGGTAAACGGGAGTTGAATAATCTCATAGTCATAGGAACATGTATAAGTCATGAAGAAAGCAATAGCAACATACTAAACGATCGTGTGCTAAGCTAACGGAATGGGTCAAGTCAATCACATCATTCTTCTAATGATGTGATCTCGTTAATCAAATGACAACTCATGTCAATGGCTAGGAAACATAACCATATTTGATCAACGAGTGAATAGGAAGTGGTATATAGAGAAGATAACCGATCTGTCATGTCTCGTCAGTACCATCCCTACTGCCGAAGTTCCATCCTGCTCCATGAATGAACCACCGAAAGGGCGGTCATATCGCATGGAGCGTGGTGGTGCAATCCATGGTAACACAGGGGTCACCGGTTTGATCGGCGGCTAACCCACATATCTTCCGCATGCATTTTCCTTCAATCATTTCCTCCTTAATATATTTGCGAGCATCTAGAATAGACTACATATAACTCGCCAGAAAATTGACCGACACATGTGTTGGCGTGTAATTCTTCCCATGAGTGACATCTAACCAAATCTGCTAGATTCTCTAGAAAAGCATGATGATCATGTTGCGAGCCATGTCTGAACAACCAAAAAGCAGCGATAGCAGCCAATCCGCACTAATGCCATGTATCCCCTCCTTAGCTGGTATTGGCCATAGCTTGCACATCTGGTTCCACATATCCCACGTTGTATTTTTTTGTAACTTTCTCGGCCCTCTATGCGGTGTTATGTTAACTTTCATATGAATGCCAACTTGAGGGACCTTTGGGTGCCTACCAATGTTCACTAAAAAGGAAAACTAAAACATTTTAGTTGGCTCATAGCAAAACCGTGTGTCTTCCACCACTTTTTTGGTAGAAAAGACACAAAAAAGGAATCTTATATGTGGTTATATCAAAATAAAATACTGGTAGTTATTTTTGAAGCTTGATGACAGTGGGAGAGACTCCCACTGACTTTTAAATTAATTCAAGAGTTCCAAGAACAGTTACATATGTACAAAAGGAAAGTTGAGGGTGGGGGGAGGGGAAGGATCAAAAAGTAAGAGCAACAAATAGAAGGCTAGTTTAGAGTTACAATAGAAAACTAAATAGAGGCCACCAGGGACTGATGAAGGCGTGTAAGCTACTCTTTGTTCTATGCACTAGCATAGAAAGATCTTTTCTGGATCTACCTCCAAGAGCCAGGACACAGTGCAATCTTCATGAAATTTTTGTTGTTCCTCTCCTTCCAAAACCCCCACGCTGCAATGATAAAGACTACCATGAAAAGAGGTCCTCTCCAATTGGTTTTTCCAGCATGCACAAGAGCTAGCCTGGACCCCAAATTCGGCCAGGTTATCCCTATGTCATTCCAACAACTGACCACAAACGGGCATTCAAAAAATAGATGGGTGATGGTCTCTTCGGGTGGGTCATGGTAGAGCAGACAACTATATGTTTCATTGTGAAATTTGAGAAGAGAAGAGTCAAAACTCTGCGTCAGGATGCCTTACCAGAGCGATGAGGAGACTGGGAAGTAAAAAGAATTCCTAAACTCTCCGATACATAATTCCTAAATGACTCAAAACATTTTTCTAGACACAACTCGGCCGCTAAAAATGATCAATCAGTGGGGGCTCCTAAGGTCGGGGAAGGCTCTGATTACCAACTTGTAACGCCCTCGATGCGGCTATATCTCCCACGTGTCAAAGCACGACTTAGAGGCATAACCGCATTGAAAGCAATGTCGCAAGTGAGGTACATAGTTGGCTTACAGTCGCCACTTCACGCAATACATGAGTAAAGCATTAAATCAAACAAATACAATCAAGGTCCGACTACGGAACCAAAATAAAAGAAGACTACCCCAAATGCTACACGGATCCTCGATCGACCCCAACTGGGCTCCACTACTGATCAACTGAAATGAAACAACACAATGAACAAGATCTTCATCGAGCTCCTCCTTGAGCTCGGGTGCGTCACCTGCACGGTTTCATCGGCACCTGCAAACTGGTTTTGGAAGTATCTGTGAGTCACGGGGACTCAGCAATCTCACACCCGCGAGATCAAGACTATTTAAGCTTAAAGGTAGGACAGGGTATAGTGAGGTGGAGCTGCAGCAAGCGACTAGCATATCTGGTGTCTAACATACGCAAATGAGAGCGAGAAGAGAAGGCAAAAGCACGGTCGAACAACTATGATCAAGAAGTGATCCTGAAACTACTTACGTCAAGCATAACTCCAACACCGTGTTCACTTCCCGGACTCTGCCGAGAAGAGACCATCACGGTTACACACGCGGTTGATGTATTTTAATTAAGATCAACTTCGGGTTTTCTACAACCGGACATTAACAAATTCCCATCTGCCACATAACCGCGGGCACGGCTTTCGAAAGTTCAAACCCTACAGGGGTGTCCCAACTTAGCCCATTATAAGCTCTCGCGATCAACGAAGGATATTCCTTCTCCCCGGGAAGACTCGATCAGTCTCGGAATCCCGGCTACAAGACATTTTGACAATAATAAAACAAGAACAGCAAAGCCGCCCGGATGTGCCGACAAATCCCGATAGGAGCTGCACATATCTCGTTCTCAGGGCACACCGGATGAGAAAGACGTCGGGTTGGCATAGACCCTGATTGCCCAGGGGGCGCCGAACATCGCTCGGTTTGGACCAGCACTCGAAGGAGAACTGGCCGGGGGGGGGGGGGTTAAAATAAAGATGACCCTCGGGCTCCGGAAACCCAAGGGAAATAAAAGGGCATAGGTGAGGCAAATGGTAAAACCAATGTTGGGCCTTGCTGGAGAAGTCTTATTCAAAGCGAACTGTCAAGGGGGTCCCATAAATCACCCAACCGCGTTAGGGACGCAAAATCCGGGAACATAATACCGATATGACGGAAACTAGGGCGGCAAGTGTGGAACAAAACACCAGGCATAAGGCCGAGCCTTCCACCCTTTACCAAGTATATAGATGCGTTAATAATATAAGAGATATTGTGATATCCCAACAAGTAAACATGTTCCAATCAAGGAACAACATCTCCATGTTCCAACAAGGAACAAACTTCATCTTCACCTCCAACTAACAACGCTATAAGAGGGGCTGAGCAAAGCAGTAACATAGCCAAACAACGGTTTTTCTAGGACAAGGTGGGTTAGAGGCTTGGTTTAACAATATGGGAGGCATGATAAGCAAGTGGTAGGTATCGCGGCATAGGCATAGCAAAAGAGCGAGCAACTAGCAAGCAAAGATAGAAGTGATTTCGAGGGTATGGTCATCTTGCCTGAAATCCCGCAAGGAAGAAGAACGAGTCCATGAGGAAGACAAATGGATGAAGTCGAACAAATCCTCACAACTCCGGAACGAAACCGAAGCTAACGAGAAGCAACCTGGAAAGAAGCAAGCAACATAGTAAACAACCATCACATAAACATGGCATGATGCACAATCAAGTATGATGCATGTCCAGTTTAATGAAGCATGGCATGGCAAAGTGCACAAACAATACTACAAATTAAGTGGAGCTCAATATGCAACGAGTTGCATATTGGCAAAACACCACATTTAATTATTTAGTTCTCTCTCGTATATATATCCAACAATATTAAATGTTGTTAAACATGGCAAGAGGTGAAACATATGAAAAACTACCTATCTAGGCAAATTTAAATGAGGCCGGAACAGCAAACAACAAGTCCGGAAAAACCTCATGAGCATATATTAGATTTGGTACTGTTCTGCCCTAAAACATATTTTAGAGTTATTAAACAGGAAAATAATGTGCATCATGTTAAACTATGCATTTTTCTACCCCATTTACATATAAAGCTTAATAAATTCTGAGCTACGGTTAAATAGTTATGAATTAAACCATTTTAACAAGGCATTCAAGCAAATTAATGGAAACAACAAATTAACCATACTTGAAGTTGTTATCATGATGCGGATGACATGAACAAGTTTTATGCAAATATTATTAAAAGTTGACAAGAGCATTAAGAAGCACTTGTCATCGTGGCGGAAACGAAAGGGGTGCCACGGCAACGACAACGGAAATGGTGCCACGGCAACATTCCGATGATCCGACAACTCATTGAGATACCGGTGCAAAAGAGCAAGTGTGCGGATGTGTGGAGCATGCAAAAGATGGTGGGGTGATCCCGGCTACCGGGTTCCCACGGGTCAACGGCATGGCAAACGAGGAGGAACGTGCATGAAGCAAACGGGCGCAGTGCCAACATACGGCTCATCTCAGACAACAAGCATTCGTCCACGGGTCACCGTTCTCAGCGGTTATACCTTTGAAGCGTGTATTTCGGAGCGGAACAAGTTCAGCGGAAGTAGTCGTTCGCGGGTCGTCGAGGGAAGTAGTGGTACTCGGCGATGGTAGAGGAAGTAGTGGTCCACGTGGCGGCAGTAGTGGTACGCGTTTTCGTAGAGGAACCCGACGACTCCAATGTCTTCGGGGCGACGGTAGTGGTACACGCGACGTCGGGGTACTAGTCGGTCCGGTCTTGGCGATGTAGATGTACACATTGTCGGGGAACTTGTCACATCATCGGGTGTAGTTGTTCATGAGGGTCTTGATGAATCCGAAGGGTACTTGGCGATGTAAAATTGCTCCTGTAGACGAACTTGAGGTGCTCCTGGCGTCGGACTTGCGGCGTTGGACAGAACCATGGCGAGGTTCAGCAGCTACCCCACGTCCATGATGAAAAATGGAGCTCGGGCAGGGAGGCGACGGGGCTTCGAGCTCGGCATCCATGTCAGTTCGACGAGGAGGCCAGAGGAAGGGAAGGGGGCGACGCAGAGGACGGGGAGGCCGAGCGGTGCTCGGAGGAAAGGGGCGGCACGCGGCCATGGCAGGGAGGCGGCGAGCTTGGCGCGTCGGAGTTGGGGACGGGGCCCTGCCAGCGGGGTCCGGCCGGGAACGGGCAAGGGCGGCGGAGACCATCCTGATCTGGTGGTGGAGGCGGCTGCAGGGCGCCGGCGGCGGGCCGGATCGAGGAGGAAGGAGGCGAGGGGATCGGGGCGAGGGGTGCAGCGTGAGGAGGGAGAGATGAGGAGCTACGCCGGGGTTTGGAGGAGGATGAGCGAGGGGATCGAGGGAGAGAAGTGGATCGGGGGAGGGGTTAGCGCTGCCCTCTCCCTGCGTGACGGCGCTCGGGAGGGAGATGGGGATCGAGCAGGAGGCTCTCCCTTGGCGCTAGGGTTAGAGGGGTCGGCTGGGCCTTGGGCCGCAGCTACAGGAGGACCAAGTGGCCGACTGGGCTGGTTGGGCTCTCTCTCTTTCTCACTTCTTCACCTCCTCACAAAAACAGAAAAGCAAAGAAAGAAAAGGAGAGAAAAGAAATGAGTGGACAAGAATTTGGGCAAGGGGATTATTTTTCCGGACTCACAAAAATGTGCTTGTCCCAAGAAAATAGAAGTGAGCATGATTGCAAGATTTAAATTCAAATTCATTTGAATTTAATTCAAATGGTTTGAATAGGAAGTGAGGGTTGGGAAGGTCCAAAAATGTTTGGATCTTTGGTGGAGCTCCGGAATATGATGAAAGGAGGTATGGCAAGGTTGGAAACCAAGAATTAAGATAACAAAGGCATTGGGATAATTTGCAAGTGTGTTATGGTGATTTCGAAATCAAAGAAATATTTAATATAGCTCCCTAATATTGGGACGATATGTTATAAAGAGAAGTCACCCTTCCCTCGATTTAAATAGATCAACCATCTATGCAATTTATTAGTTGAGTTGAGATGCAAAGGCTAATGACATGATGGCATGATGACATGATGCAATGCAAAAATAAAAGAGCAAGCACAAAAGAAACACATGGCGAAACTCGGAATAGCTGGAAGTCTTCTGGAGCGTCGGTCTCGGGGCATTACAGCAGTGGAGGATGCATCAAACACGTTTCATATTTTAGTTGCATGTGCGATCCAGGGCATACGGTTCAGTCCAATGAACCGTTTGCGATGAGGCGGAACAAAAGAAACGGGCAGCCTGATGAAGGCGTGTGCGATGTACAGCATACGGTTCACTCGGATTAACTGTTTGTGATTAGGCAACACAAAAAACGGTCAGCCAGATCAAGGTGTGTGCGATGTACAGCATACAGTTCACTCAGATGAACTGTTTGTGAATAGGCAACACAAAAGAAACGGTTAGCCAAATCATGGTGTGTGCGATGTACGACATGCAGTTCGCCCGGATGAACTATTTGCGTTGAGACAAGAGAACAGAAATGGTTCAATATAACAAATACCATAATATTGCAAGGTTCAAGTTCAATGATTACAACGCCCAAATTCAAACATTGCAAGCTGTGTCATTTCTGAAAAAGAGATCAGCCGCTGACAAATCATGTATGGGTTTGACACAATAACTTCCAGTTGCTTTGCCATATGCTCTTCCAATACGAAGTTTGGCATTTTTGGAGGCACTTCCAATCCGCAGTACCAGTCGCCTCTGATAATCATACCATTGATCTTTCCTAATTAAATGCGTGTTCAACCTCAGTACCCTCAGCACCTTTGCTCGGGCAAGAAAGAACATGGCGAGTGTAATCTCCGGCGGGGTCCCTCAGTAGGAGTTCAAAGTAATATTTGATAGATGCGGATCCAAGCATTCGATGTGATTGTCGTTATCAACATCTTCCACCAGGCCTAATATGCACTGCAAAAGAAGAGAACGTGTTAGTGCCTACATGCAATTTGAACACTGCTACACACCCATTTGGTTTGCAGGATTTGTAAAATGCACCAACATGCCATCTTCGATCTGTCATGATTAACATGGGCATTAATTTGATTACAATCTAGAAACATGTAGCCTTCTTCACAAGAGGTTGGATTGGATGAAAAATTCCTTAAGAAAACTAGTACTGATGAATCCAAAGGAGAAATGCTTATGGACGATTGTAACCATATGAATGAAGCAACCAATATGGGGTGGGGGTGTATGTCCTAAAATCCTCCAAAATTCCTTCAGAAATCGTAGTACATAGTCATTGTAAACTTGGGAAAAGGTGCAAAAAAATTGAACTCCCTTATGGTTAACATTTAACAGGAAAGGAACATCACCTTGATATACAACTTCTTCAGGCACGGAAAGCATCTCAGGCAACTGAAAACTTGGTCCAGGTTGGGGACGACAGATTCTAGTGCCAAGACCTTCACTGTGCCCAGAGTCTGGGTGAAGCTTCGCTGGATGACAGACGAACATACATCTTCAAACTAGAAATAACATTGATATCAAGAAGGAGAGGTATATAAGGCGACTGTTGTACCTGAAAGTTGTAGTATTTGACAGACGAGTAGCCCACCACTTTCAATTTCGGTGCAAAAATGACATTGATTGTTGTTGGACCTTGTTGATCAACTACAAGTAATCTCTCAAGTGAAGGTGTGTCCTGGATGACCATATTGTGGTCCACCTTTTGTGATCTCTCGTTGCAGCACCAGCAACACACATAAATAGTGCGGAGAGTCCTGGAGGTGATGTGCAAGGTACTCGACCAATTCATCGCCTGAAGACGAAGGAACTCGAGTGTAATACAGCTGCGGAGCAGGCGCTCCATGTCATCCTTTGGGATGCGGACAGCGACGAGCTCGAGGTGCTTCAGTCGTGGTAGAAAAAGAGCGGGCGCGTCATTAAGGGGGGATGGCAGTTCATGAACTTGGCAAGGCGTAGTGTGGGCGCGAAGCGGAGGGCTGACGTTGGCAGCAAGCTCATATGCCCATCATTATAACTTAGCTTCTCGAGCTGATATATGGCGCGGGATCGGAACCACTCGTCAAGCTTGGCTCGCTCCCTACCATTGGAACGGAACTTGCACGCGATAAGGCCTTTGATTGGGCCATGGTGACTGCCGAGGATCTGGGAGAACGCATCCAAGCTTTGGTGATAGCCATGGCAGAGCTTGTGGGCGTGGAGGAGGTCGACAGGGGTGCGGAGCCATAGGGTGCACCACCGCCGGGAAACGGCGGCTGTCCTCGCCCGATTTCTGATTGGGAGTAGGGACATGATGACTATCAACATATCATTGTGGAGGTTGTTGAGGAAGTCTAGGCCTGCTGGAGTCGCTTGCGGTTCTTTCTCGACCCGCCTCCGCTTGTTGGCAGCCTCGTTCTCCACCTCGTCGGCGGGGACGGGAACCTGTGTCTCCATATTCACGCCGTGCTCCGGTGCTTCATAGCCCCGGCGTCGCCACTCCCTCCGATGGGATGCTTCGGTGGCATCCTCGTACACTGACGGCTTTGAGGACTCAGAGCGGCGTTAAGGATGTGGGCGGAGAGAGAGGAATTGTGTGTGTGGCGAGGATGGGGGGTGCGGCCGCTCGGCGGTGCCATTAATATAGACCAGTGGGAGCGAGGCGGGCGATGGTCCAATGCTGTCTCGCTTCCCGGTGAGAACGACTGCTTAATCTCTAGTATGAATGAAATCTATGCTTAATTACTGAATTTTAGTTGCAAAAAATAGATAGTGATATTGATTTTTAGCTGCATATTTTGACAAATCACAGTGTCTCTTGGCTTAGCGTCAAAGTCTATCTTTAATTTGCATAACGTAATCTGAACCGTTTGTGTTGAAGAGATGCACAGATCCTGCGTTGAACAGCTTGTACGCTTCCCGGTGAGCCTAAGCACCAGACTGTGCTCGCACGCCTCCCGTTTAGTCAAGCAGTTGTCCACACGGCACCTCCAATGGCCAATAAAACCAAGACACGTGGCGTCACGTGAATGTTTACCGAACGCACACAGTTTGAATTATACAAACGTTTGAGATATTAAAGTGGCAGCTATTTTTTTCAAAATGCCTTTGTTGGCTGTCATTATTCAAGCGCGCCTTCTCTCAAAATGGATACGAAAAATACCACAGCATGTCGGGTGCCCTTCCATGATAGCATTGCCAAGTTTCATGAATTTCCGACGAGTTTTGGATTTACTAGAATTTAAAAACCAGGCATCTCAATGTTTTGCCGGCAATCAACGGTGCCCTGGTGTTTGAAATTCATTCACATTTCTTGCATGTGACCTAAGCATGCACCCAAGGACACAGATTTGATTTTTCAACCAATTTATATGCACTGGAGCATGCGCATGGTGTTCAAATTTGAATTATGCACATAAATGCATTGAAAACTCAGTTAATGCATAAAAATGTCCAAACGAACCCCGAAAAATCACAAAAAATCACACAACACTCTTGTTGTTCTATGTTGACACGAGAAAAAAACTTGAAAGCAATAAGAGGCAATGGATATCATTTCGTCCCCAAAGGTGGGACGTTCCCTATCGAAAACCATCATGCTTGTTGTGAGAAGCTCTGGTTTGTGAGAAACATATACCCAAACTTTCCCCAAATGGGACAAAATTTGTACGACGGCATGTTGATGCCGCTCCATGATAGCATGCCAAGTTTCATGAATTTCAGACGAGTTTTGGATTTACTAGAATTTAAAAACCAGGCATCTCAATGTTTTGCCGGCAATCAACGGTGCCCTAGTGTTTGAAATTCATTCCCATTTCTTGCATGGGACCTAAGCATGCACCCAAGGACACATATTTGATTTTTCAACCAATTTATATGCACTGGAGCATGCGCATGTAGTTCAAATTTGAATTATTCACATAAATGCATTGAAAACTCAGTTAATGCATAAAAATGTCCAAACGAACCCCGGAAAATCATGAAAATTCACACAACACTCCTGTTGTTCTATGTTGACACGATAAAAAAACTTGAAAGCAATAAGAGGCAATGGATATCGTTTCATCCCCAAAGGTGGGACGTTCCCTACCAGAAACCATCATGCTTGTTGTGAGAAGCTCCGGTTTGTGGGAAGCATATACCCAAACCTGCCCCAAATGGGACAAAATTTGTACCACGGCATGTTAATGCCGCTCCATGATAGCTGCAGATAAAAGGTCTAGCAATTCAAATACCGTCCATGGACGCTCTGGCCCCATTATGTAATTCAAATCAAGACGAAAAATCAAGTAGATCCAACACAGTTTATTATAACCAACCGTGTGAGATGCAGCACAAAATATCTTCGGACCGTGTCTGAATAAGGGACCGTGTCTGATGACACTTTGCGCGCCAGTTTTTTGGCTGAAGCGATTCCAAATTTTCGGCTTCCGTGGAAATATCTACCTCCCCGCCCCCTCCCCCTTACCAAAAGCCACATTTCCCCCCTTTCCGCCTTCCTTTCCAAGTTGAAACCTTCACTCCTTGCTTGCAGCGCCGCCGCCTCCTCACCGGCGACCCTCCTTCACGTGGCTCAGCCTCGCGTATCCAGGCAGGTAATCCACACCCGACCCCCATCCTCCTCCTCCTTCCACATCCCACATGCCCCGACCACCGGCGCGAGCGCGACACCTTCCACCCAAATCACCGACCCCTCCACCAAATAAGCGATGGCCTAAGCCATGGTGCATGCAGTATAGCCAAGACCTCAAGGAGCATTTGGTAGCGGAGAAGCAAATCGCGGTCGCACGCGCGGATGACGTCACGATGGCTGCCATTCGTGCCGACCCCCATATCTTGGAGGAGCACCTCGCCATCGAGGCCACCATTGACACCTCGCGCGCCGACGCCGCGATGCGGTGGGCTGCTTTAAACGACAGTTCATGGCGTTTTCTCGAGGCCACCGCCGGTGCCTTCGACGAAGACTACGAGGTGTTTTCTCAGCGTGCACGTGCTTACCTCATCTCGAGAGCCAGAAGGCTGGTGTCCGGAGCGGCTCAAGCAATTCACCACTACAACGAGGGCACCCACGATGCGGAGGCATCGCCCTCTTCCATGCCCAAGGAGCCAATTGTCATTGATATCTCCGACAATGAGGAGTAGCTTGTCTTATTAGCTCATTATAAGGACCCATGTTCAGTTTGCTAGCTACCGCCTTTCCTTAACAAATTCTAGTGAATTGTGCTATCTACTTTCACCATGCAATCTTCTGCTATAGTGTATTTATATGTCGTGCAATGTGGTATTCAATTAACTGCTTGGTTCAATTCTACAAATGTGATGTCCAATTCTTGAGGGTGCAATATTTCCAAGTTGTTAAGCATGCTGGTTTGGTTAACTGTCTGATCTTCTATTTGGAGTATGTTATATTGTGCAATGTGGTGCTCAGTTAACGTTTGGTTCATTTGTTGTGGTGTTTAGTTAACTGCTTGGTTCAATTCTGCAACGCGGTGTTCAATTGTTGTGGCTGCATTCTGTTATTGTATACCATGTGAGGAATAAATCGAATTTGGCTGTAATAAATACATGATAAACAAATACAATTGCTATATTTCCAAGTTGTTAAGCATGCTTGGTTTGGTTAACTGTCTGATCTTCTATTAGGAGTATGTTATATTGTGCAATGTGGTACTCAGTTAATGTTTGGTTCATTTGTTGTGGTGTTTTGTTAACTGCTTGGTTCAATTCTGCAATGCGATGTTCAATTGTTGTGGCTGCATTCTGTTATTGTATACCATGTGAGGAATAAATTGAATTAGGCTGCACTTAATACATGAGAAACATATACAAGTGCTATATTTCCTAGTTCTTAATCATGCTTGGTTTGGATAAATGGGTTTTCCATGTGTCTTGAATTAATCTGATGAATCTGCAATGTGCTTATTTATCATCAACTGATAGCATGCGAACCCTTACTTAACCTGATGACTAACTGCCTTATATGTGTTGGAGGGAAACAATGGGAAGCACTGAGGTTTACAAGATGGTACTAACTATTATACCTTGCCTTTTTGTATTCCTTTGCCCCATTTCCAATATAGAGAAGATATTTATGCACATCCTTGTTTTCAGGCTTCACTAATGATTACCTCTCAAACCACCTCTATGGTCAGGAGGCGAGGAAAGTTTTCATACAACACCCACGGTTCAATATTGAAGTGTTCCTGAAGAGGTCGAAGGATGGACGGTCAATCATCCACAGGCACTGGCCTAAAGTTGCAAAAACCTTCAACATGAATGAAGGCTCAATATTCGCCTTCCGCTTCAGCAGTTTTCCGGATGAGATGCATCTCTCTATGTACCATCTATGATGCTAATTTCGTAAGGTTCTAGATGCTGCATGTGAAACTTGCTGCTGGTGCAGTTGTGTGATGGGGTAGCTGAGTGCTGAAGCTATATCATGTTGTACTCTGATGTATTTCAATTATGAAATCCTGCTTCCTTAATATGGAAATGGAATATATTATGTGCTTAATATGAATGTCAATTAGATTAGTAAATGGATTATTAATAATAGGGCAATTAGCCCACTAATTGGCCAATTAGCTGGGTTTTCCTATTGCAAACGGCTAATGAGAAACCACCATAGGCGATGACCTCAGGCAACGAACACAGTTTCTAGGAATAAACCATGTTGGATCAATGAACAATCACACACAACATTCTCTTCAAAACTGTTTGCGTTACGCCACCTTGCGCAAACGTTTTCCTTGTAGTGACTGCGTGAGATGTATATACGAACGGAAACGTTTAGTGGTGACTGACTGTGTGGGATGTACTTACGACCGGAAATGATTTCGCCTATATAATTTGTAGGATCGAAAGTATGTCCAGAGGGGGTGATTAGACTACTTGACCAATTAAAAATCTAGCCTTTCCCAATTTTAGTTCTTGGCAGATTTTAGCAACTTAGCACAAGTCAAGCAACCAACTTACACATGCAATTCTAAGATGTAGCAGCGGAAAGTAAAACAATTGCATATGAAGGTGATACGTCTCCAACGTATCTATAATTTTTGATTGCTCCATGCTATATTATCTACTGTTTTAGGCAATATTGGGCTTTATTATCCACTTTTATATTATTTGTGGGACTAACCTATTAACCGGAGGCCCAGCCCAGATTTGCTGCTTTATGCCTATTTCAGTGTTTCGAGGAAAAGGAATATCAGATGGAGTCAAAACGGAACGAAATCAACTGGAGAAGTTATTTTTGGAAGGAAAGCCACTTGATAGACTTGGACTCTACGTCAGAAGATACGGGAGCTGGCCACGAGGGTAGGGGGCGCGCCCACCCCCCTAGGGCCTGCCCCCCTGCCTCGTGGGCCCCCTGCAGCTCCACCGACGTACCCCTTGCACCCATATATACCTATGTTTCGTAAAACTTCCAGAACAGAGATTAGATCTGGAGTTCCGCCGCCGCAAGCCTCTGTAGCCACCAAAAACCTCTCGGGACCCTGTTCCGGCACCCTGCCGGAGGGGGGAACCCTCACCGGTGGTCTTCTTCATCATCCCAGCGCTCTCCATGACGAGGAGGGAGTAGTTCACCCTCGGGGCTGAGGGTATGTACCAGTAGCTATGTGTTTGATCTCTCTCTCTCTTGTGTTCTTGATTTGGCACGATCTTGATGTATCGCGAGCTTTGCTATTATAGTTGGATCTTATGTTTCTTCTCCCCCTCTTCTCTCTTGTCATCGATAGAGTTTTCCCTTTGAAGTTATCTTATCGGATTGAGTCTTTAAAGATTTGAGAACACTTGATGTATGTCTTGTCGTGCGTATCTGTGGTGACAATGGGATATCACGTTCCACTTGATGTATGTTTTGGTGACCAACTTGTGGGTTCCGCCCATGAACCTATGCATAGGGGTTGGCACATGTTTTCGTCGTGATTCTCCGGTAGAAACTTTGGGCACTCTTTGAAGTACTTTGTGTTGGATTGAATAGATGAATCTGAGGGTGTGTGATGCATATCGTATAATCATACCCACGGATACTTGAGGTGACATTGGAGTATCTAGGTGACATTAGGGTTTTGGTTGATTTGTATCTTAAGATGTTATTCTAGTACGAACTCTAGGGTTGTTTGTGACACTTATAGGAATAGCCCAATGGATTGATTGGAAAGAATAACTTTGAGGTGGTTTCGTACCCTACCATAATCTCTTCGTTTGTTCTCCGCTATTAGTTGCTTTGGAGTGACTCTTTGTTGCAGGTTGAGGGATAGTTATATGATCCAACTGTGTTATTATTGTTGAGAGAACTTGCACTAGTGAAAGTATGAACCTAGGCCTTGTTTCCTATCATTGCAATACCGTCTACGCTCACTTTTACCACTTGTTACCTTGCTGTTTTTATATTTTCAGTTTACAAAAACCTATATCTACCATCCATATTGCACTTGTATCACCATCTCTTCGCCGAACTAGTGCACCTATACAATTTACCATTGTATTGGGTGTGTTGGGGACACAAGAGACTCTTTGTTATTTGGTTGCAGGGTTGTTTGAGAGAGACCATCTTCATCCTACGCCTCCCACGGATTGATAAACCTCAGGTCATCCACTTGAGGGAAATTTTCTACTGTCCTACAAACATGTGCACTTGCAGGCCCAACAACGTCTACAAGGAGAAGGTTGCGCAGTAGACATCAGAAGGTAAAGGGAGGAGTTTGAGGGAGCAAATGCAATGTTGACACAGAGATTTTTTATCCGTGGTTCCGATAGGTGGTGCTATCGTACATCCACGTTGATAGAGACTTCAACCCACGAAGGTAACGGTTGCGCGAGTCCACGGAGGGATCCACCCACGAAGGGTCCACGAAGAAGAAACCTTGTCTATCCCACCATGGTCGTCGCCCATGAAGGACTTTCCTCACTCGGGTAGATCTTCATGAAGTAGGCGATCTCCTTGCCCTTACAAACTCCTTGGTTCAACTCCACGGTCTTGACGGAGGCTCCCAAGTGACACCTAGCCAATCTAGGAGACACCACTCTCCAAGAGGTAACAAATGGTGTGTTTATGATGAACTCCTTGCTCTTGTGCTTCAAATGATAGTCTCCCCAACACTCAACTCTCTCTCATAGGATTGGATTTGGTGGAAATATGATTTGAGTGGAAAGCAACTTGGGGAAGGCTATAGATCAAGATTTATGTGGTTGGAATGGAATATCTTGACCTCAACACAAGTGTAGGTGGTTCTCTCTCCGAAAATGTATGTTGGAAGTATAGGCATGTTCTGATGGCTCTCCCCACGAATGAAGAGTGGGTGGAGGGGTATATATAGCCTCCACACAAAGTCTAATCGTTACACACAATTTACCAAACTCGGTGGGACCGAATCACGAAACTCGGTCAGACCGATTTAGTTCATAATGTGACCGTTAGGGTTTTCGGTGGGACCGACAAGTCAACTTTGTGAGACCAATTTCTTTAGGGTCAGGGCATAACGTAATCTCGGTGAGACCGATTACATAAACTCGGTGAGACTGATTTTGGTAATAGGCAAACAGAGAGTTGGTCAGGCAAACTCGGTGAGACCGATTCGCTCATCTCGGTTGGACCGAGACGTTACGAAAGGGAAACAGAGAGTTTGCATTGCAATCTCAGTGGGACCAATCGCTCATTTCGGTTTGACCGAAACGTTACGAAGGGAGACAGAGAGATTACAATCCCATCTCGGTGAGACCGAGATCCCTATCGGTGAGACCGAAAAGACTAGGGTTTCTCGCAGTGGCTATGTCAACTGAACTCGGTGACGCCGGATAGAAAGTTTCGGTGGGGTCAAGTTCGACTTTTGGTTTGGGACATATGTGGATGTGGGAAAGTAGTTGAGGGTTTTTGGAGCATATCACTAAGCACTTTGAGCAAGAAACTCATTAAGCAACACCTCACCCCCTCTTGATAGTATTGGCTTTTCCTATGGACTCAATGTGATCTTGGATCACTTAAAATAAAAAATGTAGAGTCCAGAGCTTTGAGCTTGAGCCAATCCTTTGTCCTTAGCATTTTGAGGGGTCCACTTTTCTCATCCATGCGATGCCAATCATTGAGCTTTCCTGAAATGTTTCTCCTGAAATAGCATTAGCTCAATGAGCTATATGTTGTTAGGAATTACCAAAACCACCCAGGGATAGTTGCACTTTCAATCTCTCTCTTTTTGGTAATTGATGACAACATATAGATCAAAGCTTCGACAAATGATAATAAGATTGAAAAACATCGTCGCTTTGAGAAGTACGTGATAAGCAAGAGCTCCCTCTAAATTTGTGCATTATTTAAAATTTGCTTTTGAATGCAAATGCACAATTGATTAGGATCTTGGGTTACTCTTCCATGCCACATACATCTTGGTGGAGCACTCAAAATTATAGAAGTTAAAAGCATGCACTCATCACCAAGCAAGTGAATGATCATAGAAGGATATAGGAGAAAAAATATTATCCAACAAGCATTAAGGGTAGCATATGATCAAACACATGACCAAACACTCCGTTACTTTATATAAGGTGTATTTGTTTTTTGATAAAATTCCACAATGTAAGGTGCATTTCTTCTAAATCCTCATAATTCCCTTTTTATCCCTCCAAAAAGAGGAAAGTATCTCTCTCCTGATTTTCTGTATCTCTCCTTGTATCAAAAAAAGGAAACTATCTTTCTCTTGGTTGCATGTATCTCTTAATTTCCTGGACTCACAGATTTACTTGCCAGTAACCAGTAGATTTTCCAAGGGTAATTTTATCCTAACACCTCTATAATAATGCGCCTGGGTCACCGTGGCGAAAATAATACACCTTATATAAAGGAACGGAGGGAGTATCTCACAAGCACACAATCAAGAAGTTCAACCAAAATAGCAAGACAGATAAAAAGCAACACTCTCTCTCGAAGCCTATGATCTATACATTTTTCTCCCCCTTTGGCAACAAGTTACCAAAAAATTTAAAAATGCATAGTGCTAAACGACTCTCAGGCTTGGTCTTCAGGAGGTGGTGTAGAGAGAACTCCAAGGACGAAGGCATTTGTGGATGTAGCTGGAGCTGGTGGAGTGACTGCTGGAGGTGGCACTGGAGCTGTAGCTGCTAGTGCTGATGTTGTAACTCGAGTATTTGTGACTGGCATTGCAGCAGATATCTGTCCTATGGGCACTCTAGCAAAAGCATCTGTAGTAGACTTGCCATTCTTCTCCTCTGCTTCCTCATGTAGCTTCTCAACTGCAGTTTGGATCTCAGTTACCTTGACATCAAGATCATAGAATTTCTGCTCAATGACCCTCTCCAAACTCTCCTGGTTTTGAGTCAGGGTGGCCAAGCCCTTCTCAATCCTCAAGGTGGATTGAATCAGATATCCAAGCTGATATTGCTTGGATTTCAAGAACACTTGAGATGCCTCTTCAACAGTTGGCATTCTTGCAGCTTTCTCTGCCCTTGCCTTTTCTCTCTTCTCATGTGCTTGAGCTGATGAAGGTTCATTCTCATTCATGACAACAATGTTGTCTTCAAATTTAGGGTAGATGGGCAGGTGCTCCTTATCCAATAGATATTTGCTTGTGCCCATCTTGGAGTTGATGAGCTCCTGAATTTGTGGGGCATACCCACAACTTCTCTTCTGATCTGCTGCTGTACTTTTGATTGTCTCCATAATCAGACTCATGACTTTGAACTTTTGAGGCACATCAAACAAATGTAGCAGATTGATAGCATGTCCTCTGATCATCTTGTGATCACCTCACTTGGGAAGCAATGCATGCCTTAGAATCCAGTTGATGGTAGGCAGACCAGACAACAAGAAGTGGACAGATCCAAACTTATGAGTCTCCAAAGCATCATCTAGTATCTCTCTGTACACGTGTGCCATAGGGTTATGGTTTTTCTTCTTCTCAGCATAAACATCCAAGTCATCCTCATTTTCTTCCGGGGCATTGATCAACTGAGCCCATTCTTCAATAGTAGATTGGTACCTTGTACCTTCAGACATCGAAATGATCTTCCCATCTGGGTAGAAGTGGGCAGTGGAGTAAAACTGCATGATCAGCTCATCATTCCACTTGGTGAGCTTCTGGGCAACAAATGTATCAACTCCACATGCTTTGAAGTTGTCATATACACCTGGATAGTGATCTTCATTCTCCTTGATGTACTCCCAGTCAACCCATCTCATGTCACACACTATGGGCTTCTTGTCAAGCAAAATTGTCTCATAAGTCTTGATGTTCCTTAGTGTGAAACCTGTAATCTACAACAATTCTCCTCCTCACAGCATATGGATCAGACTGTTTCCATAATCTCAGTCTTGAATCCTTCCTGATTTTCATTTTTTCTGCAACAGGATGTGCATCATTGTGGTCAGGGATCTTGGGCTTCAGCTTCCTCAAAACAAGTGTCATCTTCCTCTTCTTCAGCAGCATCAGGCACTGGGGCCTTGTTCTTCTCCTAAGCAGGAATACTTCTGGTGTTCCTCTTGGGTTTAGGCTTCTGAGCTAGAGCAGTAGCCTTGGGAGCAGCTTTGGGCTTAGATGGAGCAGCCCCTGATCTGATTGCATCTCCCATGATCTTCTAAGCTTTGGGTGTTGGTGCAACATCCTCTTGTTCTTATTCTTCTTCAGAATCTCTCATCATTGATGGCTTGCCAAGAACTTTGGCAGTAGTGGTTCTTGCCCTCTTCTTCTTTTTACCATCACCTGCTGCTTCACCATCATCTGATTCAATGGTGAACTTCATAGTTTCACCTGTGGCAACTTTCTTTGGCTTGGAAGCTTCAGCAGTTGAGGCTCTGGATTTTGACATTGGAACTCTTCTTGCTGGAGCCTTTGTTTTCATTGCAGGCTTTGTTGCAGCAGTAGTGCTATACTCCTTCTTCGGCACCTTCATTCTTGAAGTGGCCTCATCCTCAACAGCCACATAATCCTCATCTTTAGAATCTGAGGTTTTCTTCTTCCTTGTCCTGGTAGCTGCCTTTGGCAAGTTGCTTGGAGTGCTCCTACTTCCATCATCAGGAGTGCTGGAGGGATCTGAGCCCTCACTCATCTGCACCTGTTCCTCAGACTTGTTCTGGCTGTCACTTTGATCAGACATCTTCAGGCAAACTGTTAGCAGACCCTGTGAATAGGTTGTAGATGAGGTAGAGTAGATGAGCATCACAAAGTACAGAGGTTTTGCAATATAATTGAGTCAAAAAGCTTAGTTTTAGTTCTCTACAGAAGTGATCTCGGAGCTACCGAATTGACATACTCGGTGATATCGAAGCAACACTTGGAACCTAAACTAGTGAACTCGGTAGGGCCGAGTCACCGTTCGGTGGCACCGAGATTGCTTGGGTGTCACAGAATCTTGAACTCGGTCACACCGATTTGCACGTTTCGGTCAAACCGAAAAACGCATGTGCAATGGCCAAGGCCAAATCGGTGAGACCGATTTCTACAGTTCGGTCGGTCCGAGATGAGTTCTGCAGAGAGCTAACCCTAAAATTTTCGAATCAATCTAGACCTAAGGAAGTTTTAGCTGGATGGATCAATCTCAATCGTGGCAAGAAACATGGCATTATCCTTGTGCTAGGAATCAGATTGAAAAAGACAGCACAAGGGGTCGAACACTTACCCTAGAGCGGCGAGTGTTCGCTACGGCGGCAATGGCGGAGCAGATTGCCGTTGATGGCGGCGGAGACCAGCGGCGAGAGGTCGCTTGCGGCGAGAAGACGATCCGGAGACCCGAAGAGGCAGAGCAGGTTACGCGCGGGTGAAGTGTTTCGGAATTTTTTCCAAAATTTGACCCGTCAGTATATATAACCTGACCCTGTTGGTGAGACCGAGTGGAACAACTCGGTGTCACCGAGATGCAAAACTGCAGGCAGTTACTGCAACTCGGTGTGACCGAAAGGTTCTAATCGGTTGCACCGAGATTGAAAAACCTAGATCAACTAAGTGATCTCGGTAGGACCGAAAAGGATGAATCGGTCAGACCGAAATGCACAAAGAGGTTTTGGAAGTTTAAGTCCATGACGAATCAGGGACTCGGAGTGCTCATCACACAGAGTGGTTCGAACCTGACTTGATCAAACTTTGTGATGTAGCATGAATAGAGTTTGAGACAAGGAAATCATAGATAGCTAGAGGGAATTCTTAGGCATTCTTGTCCATCCATTTGGCAAAAGAGAAAAGAGCCAAACAATCAAAGCAACAAATGGATGTCCTCGAATGAGAAAAATATGCAACCAACATGCTCACACAATTAAAATGGCAATGAAGTATGTAACAAAGCATGCACAAACACTCTAGCATCTATCAAGCAATTGGCGATGACTAGGTCATCTATATATGAGTATATTGACTTAGGAGTCAAATGAGAACATTTGATCATAGGTCATACTCATCGTTTAAGCACAAGTGGGGTTACCACTTTTACATAAAGCATTGTTGTGCTCACAGCATTAGAGTTGCTTTATATCAATTCTTAGAGTAAAGCTCCCCCTAGATGTGATATCCCCCCTAAGAGGGATGAACTAACCTTGGGTTTTGTCGATGATGACTTCATGTAGGTGATGAAGATGTGGATCCTCAATGTTGATGTAGATCATTCGGAGTAATCCATTGGAGTGAGTTGCACTTTCAATACCTACACGGGTTAGTCCCACAAGGAACAAGCAAGGATATCCATAGACATAGAGTGATGTATACACAAGATGTTGTCCATGAAAGCATTAGGTTACCTTGTCCCTTGTCTTACCAACAAGAGGGTTTGTGACTCCTTGGACTAGTGCAAGATATGGAAGTTGTTTGCACTTGTCCTTGCCAAAATGATAAGAGTGAAGTATGTCGGCGGAGTCACCCTCAAGAACTCTCTAGTTCTTCTTCTTCGGGATCCACACCATCTTGATGGGAATCCTTGGAGTTGTAGTCGTACTTGATGAAGTAGAACTTGATGTAGTCTTGGGAACCCACTTGACCAAGGCCTTAGGTGCTTCTTCAAATGCATCAATCTCCTCTTGAAGCTTGTCCTTGCCTTTTCACTTGTGGTCTTGTGGTGGAAGATCATCGTGAGCTTGTATTCTTTGGAAAGAAGTAGGATCATACTTCTCTTGTTGAGGAACAAACTTCGTCTTGGGGTATTGATCTTCTCCCACTCAACTCCATTGGCATTGAACTTTCGTTCAAAACCAACACCTTGATTCTTCCGGTGCCTTCCTTGCTTGCGTACAATTTCCTCAAATTGCTTACTACCGGAAAGGCTCTTGTAAACACCTTTCTCTATAATTCCCTTCAATAAGTTATTTTCTTGCTCAAGTGTAACTTGGCTAAGAGAGTCATTAGTGGAATCAAGAGAACTACTAGAAGCAACAAGATTGGATTTAGCATGATTGTTGTTACTACTAGATGAAGAATCTTTCTTGTTCTTGTTGTTAGATTTTACTTGTGGCATGTAAGTAGACAAGAGTAAACGCTTGGCAATGTAAGAAGAACTTTTCTTGCGAAGATCATCATTGATTGCCTTTAAAAACTCATGCTCTTGCTCAAGGTTGAGCTTTTCAAAGCGTAGCTTCTCATGAGTCTTTAAAAGTTCTCAATGATTTTCCAAGGTAGTTTCATGAGCTAACTTAAGAGTGTTTAGTTCTTTAGTTAGATGCTCAATCTCCTTCTTATCATCATCATTCGTTTTATCTTGATTAGCATGATTAATAGCAAATTTATCATAGTTTTCATAACTAGAGTTGTCAACAAGTAAATCATCATCTCCTAGCAATTCATCTTCATCACTATTGAAATCAACATACTCGGGGTGTGTTACCTTTGGACCTTTAGCCATGAAGAATCTCCCAATTCCTTCATTTGGTGAGTCAAATATGTCGTAGGAGTTGGTTGTCACAAGTGCTAGTCCAGCAACACCTTCATCTTGAGTATAATCGGAGTCGGAGTAGTAACTTCTTTCGGAGTGCTTGTCGGAGTCGGAGCCGGATACCCATTCACCAACATGAGCTTGATGTCTTCTTTTTGTGTAGCTCCTTGATGACTTATCCTTCCTTTACGAATCATTGCTTCTCCGAGAGGGTCTTCGTTCATAACGATCATCTCTACTCCTTCTTTCTCTTGGTGGTGATTCTTCTCTTCTACTCCTTCTTTTGGGAGAATCTTCTCTTCATTTGTAGGGAGTCGTACACTCATTGGAATAGTGTCCGGGTCTTCCACAATTGTAGCAATTACGCTCACGACTAGAAGATCTTTTGTCATTGTAGGACCTTGACTTGGAACTTATTTCCATGCTTCTACTTTTGCAGAACTTGTTGAAGTTCTTCACCATTAGGCTCAATTCTTCATTGAAGGATTGTTTCTCACTTGATGACGTGGGAGCTTCACATGAGGCTTTGTAAGCACCGCTTGACTTGTTGTGGAGCTCTTCCTTATCCTTGAGTGACATCTCATGAGCAACGATTCTTCCAATGACTTCCGTTGGCTTGAGATCTTTGTAATTGGGCTTCATTTGGATCAATATGCACACGGTATCATATTTTCCATCCAAGGCTCTTAGGATCTTATTGATGATGAATTTATCGATCATCTCTTCACTTTCTAAGCCGGCAATCTCATTTGTGATGAGAGCAAGCCTAGGGTACATTTCAGCGACGCCTTCACCATCCTTCACTTTGAACTTGTCAAGTTGACTTTGAAGCACATCCAATTTGGATTCCTTGACGGAGTCGGTACCTTCGTGCATATCAATCAAAGTATCCCAAATTTCCTCTGCATTCTCAAGACGACTGATTTTGTTGAATTCTTCGAGGCACAATCCGTTGAAGAGAATATCACAAGCTTGAGCATTGTATTGCAGCATCTTCAACTCTTCCGCGGTAGCTTCACGGTTTGGTTCTCTCCCATCAAAAAATTCACCTTGCAAGCCAATACACACAATAGCCCAAACGGCCGGGTTATGTCCAAGAATATGCATTTTCATCTTATGCTTCCAACTAGCAAAATTTGTACCATCAAAGTAAGGACCTCTATGGTGGTATTCCCTCGCTAGATGCAATACTCTCCTAGGTTGTGAAACCAAGGCTATGACCACCAAAAGCTATGGAAATCAAAACAAATGGAGACCAAAGCTCTGATACCACTTGTAGGATCGAAAGTATGTCTAGAGGGGGGTGATTAGACTACTTGACCAATTAAAAATCTAGCCTTTTCCCAATTTTAGTTCTTGATAGCTTTTAGCAACTTAGCACAGGTCAAGCAACCAACTTACACATGAAATTCTAAGAGTGTAGCAGCGGAAAGCAAAGCAATTGCATATGAAGGTAAAGGGAGGAGTTTGAGGGAGCAAACGCAATGTTGACACGGAGATTTTTTATCCATGGTTCCGATAGGTGGTGCTATCATACATCCACGTTGATGGAGACTTCAACCCACGAAGGGTAACGGCTGCGCGAATCCACGGAGGGCTCCACCCACGAAGGGTCCATGAAGAAGTAACCATGTCTATCCCACCATGGCCGTCGCCCACAAAGGACTTGCCTCACTCGGGTAGATCTTCACTAAGTAGGCGATCTCCTTGCCCTTACAAACTCCTTGGTTCAACTCCACAATCTTGACGGAGGCTCCCAAGTGACACCTAGCCAATCTAGGAGACACCACTCTCCAAGAGGTAACAAATGGTGTGTTGATGATGAACTCCTTGCTCTTGTGCTTTAAATGATGGTCTCCCCAACACTCAACTCTCTATCATAGGATTGGATTTGGTGGAAAGATGATTTGAGTGGAAAGCAACTTGGGGAAGGCTAGAGATCAAGATTTATGTGGTTGGAATGGAATATCTTGACCTCAACACAAGTGTAGGTGGTTCTCTCTCAGAAAATGTATGTTGGAAGTGTAGGCATGTTCTGATGGCTCTCTCCACGAATGAAGAGTGGGTGGAGGGTATATATAGCCTCCACACAAAATCTAACCGTTACACATGATTTACCAAACTCGGTGGGACCGAATCATGAAACTCGGTCAGACCGATTTAGTTCATAATGTGACCGTTAGGGTTTCTGGTGGGACCGACAAGTCAACTCGGTGAGACCGATTTCGTTAGGGTTAGGGCATAACGTAATCTCGGTGAGACCAATTACACAAACTCAGTGAGACCGATTACACATACTCGGTGAGACCGATTTTGGTAATAGATAAATAGAGAGTTGGTCAGGCAAACTCGGTGGGACCGATTCGCTCATCTCGGTTGGACCGAGACGTTACGAAAGGCAAGCAGAGAGTTTGCATTGCAATCTCGATGGGACCGATTTCTCATCTCGGTTTGACCGAAATGTTACAAAGGGAAACAAAGAGATTACAATCCCATCTCGGTGAGACCGAGATCCCTATCGGTGAGACTGAAAAGACTGGGGTTTCTCGCAGTGGCTATGTCAACTGAACTCGGTGGCGCCGGATAGAAAGTTTTGGTGGGGCCGAGTTTGACTTTTGGTTTGGGACATATGTGGATGTGAGAATGTTGGGGAACGTAGCAGAAATTCAAAATTTTCCTACGTATCACCAAGATCTATCTATGGAGAAACCAGCAACGAGGGGAAGGAGAGTGCATCTACATACCCTTGTAGATCACTAAGCGGAAGCGTTCAAGTGAACGGGGTTGATGGATTCGTACTCGCCGTGATCCAAATCACCGATGACCAAGTGCCGAACGGACGGCACCTCCGCGTTCAACACACATACAGCCCGGTGACGTCTCCCATGCCTTGATCCAGCAAGGAGAGAGGGAGAGGTTGAGGAAGACTCCATCCAGCAGCAGCACAATGGCGTGGTGGTGGTGGAGGAGTGTGGCAATCCTGCAGGGATTCGCCAAGCACTACGAGATGTGAGGAGGAGAGAGGCAGGGCTGCACCAACAGGGAGAGATCAAATCGTGTGTTTTTGGGCAGCCCCTAGGCCTCATATATATAGGGGAAGGGGAGGAGGGTGCGCCCCCTCTAGGGTTCCCACCCCTAGCGGGGCGGCGGCCCTAGATGGGTTTGAGGGGGGGCGGCCAAGAGGGGGAGGGGAGAGGGAGGCGCACCAGTATGGGCCTTAGGGCCCATCTGCCCTAGGGTTTGCCCCCTTCTCCTCTCCCTTGCGCCTTGGGCCCTTGTGGGGGGCGCACCAGCCCACTTGGGGCTGGTCCCCTCCCACACTTGGCCCATGCAGCCCTTCGGGGCTTGTGGCCCCGCTTGGTGGACCCCCGGACACCTCCGGTGGTCCCGGTACACTACCGGTGACGCCCAGAACACTTCCGGTGGCCAAAACCATACTTCCTATATATAAATCTTTACCTCCGGACCATTCCGGAACTCCTCGTGACGTCCGGGATCTCATCCGGGACTCCGAACAACATTTGGTAACCACATACAAACTTCCTTTATAACCCTAGCGTCATCGAACCTTAAGTGTGTAGACCCTACGGGTTCGGGAACCATGCAGACATGACCGAGACGTTCTCCAGTCAATAACCAACAGCGGGATCTGGATACCCATGTTGGTTCCCACATGTTCCACGATGATCTCATCGGATGAACCACGATGTCGAGGATTCGATCAATCCCGTATACAATTCCCTTTGTCTAGTGGTATAGTACTTGCCCGAGATTCGATCGTCGGTATCTCGATACCTTGTTCAATCTCGTTACCGGCAAGTCTCTTTTTACTCGTTCCGTAGCACATCATCCCGTGATCAACTCCTTGATCACATTGTGCACATTATGATGATGTCCTACCGAGTGGGCCCAGGGATACCTCTCCGTCACACGGAGTGACAAATCCCAGTCTCGATTCGTGCCAACCCAACAGACACTTTCGGAGATACCCGTAGTGCACCTTTATAGCCACACAGTTACGTTGTGACGTTTGGCACACCCAAAGTATTCCTACGGTATCCGGGAGTTGCACAATCTCATGGTCTAAGGAAATGATACTTGACATTAGAAAAGCTTTAGCATACGAACTACATGATCTTGTGCTAGGCTTAGGATTGGGTCTTATCCATCACATCATTCTCCTAATGATGTGATCCCGTTATCAACGACATCCAATGTCCATGGTCAGGAAACTGTAACCATCTATTGATCAACGAGCTAGTCAACTAGAGGCTTACTAGGGACATGGTGTTGTCTATGTATCCACACATGTATGTGAGTTTCCTATCAATACAATTCTAGTATGGATAATAAACGATTATTAGGAACAAGGAAATATAATAATAATCAATTTATTATTGCCTCTAGGGCATATTTCCAACAGAGAAAGTAGTTGAGGATTTTTGGAGTATATCACTAAGCACTTTGAGCAAGAAACTCATTAAGCAACACCTCACCCCCTCTTGATAGTATTGCCTTTTCCTATGGACTCAATGTGATCTTGGATCACTTAAAATAAAAAATGTAGAGTCCTGAGCTATGAGCTTGAGCCAATCCTTTGTCTTTAGCATTTTGAGGGGTCCATTTTTCTCATTCATGCCATGCCAATCATTGAGCTTTACTGAAATGTTTATCTTGAAATAGCATTAGCTCAATGAACTATATGTTGTTAGAAATTACCAAAACCACCCAGGGATAGTTGCACTTTCATAATTGTATTTTTAGCACTACTGTACGTATTTCTGTATTTGAGTGCTCGTCAGTCGCACATGACCTCATTTTGCCGAGCGTGTGTGCCAGGAGGGCATATCCCCAACAGTTTCTGGCTCGTGTGGGAAGGACCCCCTATCGTCCACACTCACATGGCGACAATTCTGAATGCCATCGCGGAAAGGGGTTAAAAACCATTTGTTTAAGACAGACGCGAACCAGTGCATTTGCTTGTTCCAAATGTAGTGTCTACGAAATTTATCCAAGTGCTCTACATTTATGCACATAGCATAGACAACGAGAGGTGAGATAACCGAGTTGACAAATGTGAGTTTGGAGCCATAGTCCAAAAAAGAGGCAGCAACAGATATACATTTCTCCACAGGACCGATCAGAGGCATCAGAAAATAAAAATCATTACATCTCTCCACAGTGTCTACGACGGGGCTGTCTTTTTTGTCTGAAACCGTTTAAAAAAATGGCTACTACAATTTTTTTAGAATGTTCATGAATTTGAAAAATCTTTCTGGATTTTCCAAAAGTTCAAAAATAACATGAATTTATAAAATATTCATGAATATTATTTTTTTCAAATTTTAAAAACGTTCATGAGTTTTAAAATTATTCTTGAGTTTTTAAAATATTCTTAGTCATAGAAAACATTCATAAATTTAGAAATGGAATAATAATAATAATAATAATAATAATAATAATAATAATAATAATAATAATAATAATAATAATAAAGAGAGAAAAACGGTTTGCTGTAGTATACGTTTTGCCATGGCTATGTGCTGCCGCCCACTTCCCTATTTTGCACTGCAGACTCCCGTTTATGTGTAGGCCGGCCCATCTCATGAATTTATAAAAATTCATGAATATAATTTTTTTTCAAATTTTAAAAACATTCATGAGTTTTAAAATTATTCTTGAGTTTTTAAAATATTCTTAGTCATAGAAAACATTCATAAATTTAGAAATGGAATAATAATAGTAATAATAATAATAATAATAATAATAATAATAATAATAATAATAATAATAATAATAATAATAAAGAGAGAAAAACGGTTTGCTAGACAACTACTGTAGTATACGTTTTGCCATGGCTATGTGCTGCCGCCCACTTCCCTATTTTGCACTGCAGACGCCGGCCCATCTCACTCTGTTTCCTTTGTGTATTCTAGACGCACAAAAGGAGCGCACATGCAGGTGATCGAACTAGTGATCTCTACTTTGAGCTAACCAGCACTAACCATCACGCCACCTTACCCAACGTGATCACTAACATACTTTCACTTCTTTTCTTAGTTCAACTCTCCTTTTTCCAAACTAAAAAAAACTTTTCTTTTTCTTTTTTTTTCCGTTTTTCATTTATGTTTTTTCTTTTTCTTTCTTCTGGGATCACTGATTTTAATTATAATTCATGAACTTTTTCTTCAAATTGATGAACTTTTTTTAAAATTTGCTGAACTTTTTTCCAAATTTGATAAACTTTTTTTAGCTTTAATGAACTTCTCTTAATTCAATGAACTTTTTTCAAATTCAGTAAACTTTTTTCATATTCGATGATTTTTTTCAAATTGAACAAAGTTTTTTGATTTGATGAACTTTTTTTCAAATTGATGAACTTTTTTTCAAATTGATGAACTTTTTTCCAAATTCACTAAACTTTTTTCAAATTCGATGATTTTTTTAACTTTAATGAAATTTTCTTACTTCAATGAACTTTTTTGAAATTCAATGAAATTTTTTCATATTCGATTAAGTTTCCTTTAAATTCAACAAACTTTTCTACATTTGATGAAACTTTCTTTTCGAATTGATGAACTTTTTCAAATTTGAAGATTTATTTTTGAAAATCCGTGGAAATCTTTCTCAATTTGGATGAACTTTTTTTCAAATTTGATGAACACTTTCTTAAAATCCATGAACTTTTTTCAAGTTTGTCAACTTTTCTTCAAAAATGATGAACTTTTTTCAAAACCCATGCACTTTTTCTTAACACAATTTTGTTTCCAAATAATTTAAGCGATACCTAATAACCCAGTTGTAGCCCTATTTGTAGTAGCCTAAAATACTTAATAACACAGTCGTAGCGCTATTTAATGTCTCGAGTAGTGGGACACAACCGATGGCATAAATGATAAAAACCCTTTTTTAAAAGTGTGACATGTTTTAGATTTCACAGATGTTTTTCGTACACATGGTTAATCCTATGCGTGTTTACATTTTTCAAATGGATGATTAACACTTTTCCAAATTTTATGTAAATTGATTTTTGGTAATATATATTTAGATTGTTTCAAAATGTAAAAACCAGTACTCCCTCCGATCCATATTACTTGTTTTAGATTTGTCTATATACGGATGTATCTAATTCAAAAATGTGTCTGCATACATCCGTATTTAGATAAATCAAAGGCAAGTATATGGATCGAAGGAAGTAGAAAACATGAAACACAAGAGGAAAACAAAAAATGTGACGAGAAAATAGAAGGAAAAAACAAAATCACCAATGAGTTCAATGTGACGCGATCCATGATTGTTCTTTTTAGCAATTCCGTGATTGTTGGGCCGGCCGAGCACGCACATAGCCGCGCCCTGCATTACGTGCTAAATAGGAAACATCCTGCGACAAAAGAACAACAAAGCATGGTTGCAACAAATACAATTCTAGAAGATTCCTCTCCGGTTCTTTTACGACTTTGAAAACCTTGTAGAAGTTTTGGGCCCTATTTTGCCTAAAATTTCAATAAAATGTTGGAATTTTAAAACATGTTCATCTTCTTGAAAACATGTTTGCTTTTTCTAATAAAAAATAGTTTTCACCATAAATTTGGAAGACTGATTGGAATTTTAAAATGATGCATTTTTAGAAAAACTTGTTATTAAAAAAGTTCATAAATTTCAAAGAATATAAAAGTTAAAAAATTGTCCATGCTTAAACATTTTTTACGTTTTTGAAATGTTCAAAAAATGTTTCCTTTAAACATAGAGATTTAAATTTTATGTGTTTTCTCTACAAATCCATAAAAAAGCCAAAAATACTAGGAAAAGAAAAAGATCAACGCGGACACTATCAATAGCTTTCGCTACATGGGTTGACTCAATGTGAAGGCACGCGTATGTTTCCATGCTAATCATTCAGAATGGCCATATGAGAGCGTGATATCCTATTTGGTGCTTAAAGCATCTCCAGGTGATGTAATATGGCGCTCAAAACTGTTTTTTTAGAGCATCTCATATTTTTCTTCCTCCAACAGATGATGTAAAATATGGCACCACTGCTCCAACAGAGAATGTAAAATAGCGCACTCAAAACATCCAAAATAAAGTTTGATAATTGCTCACCTGCCAAAAAAATGTTTGATAATTGCATATTTTGATCCAAACGTTTAAAGTTGTAAATATGCAAAGTAAACAAACATGCAATTTTAAACTTTAACTAAAGACTGTTAGAGACAACAACTCGTCATCACTGAGATTTTCTCGGTCATTCTCGTCCGTTATGTTCGACCTCTTTAAGTTGAACCTCATCATCCAACTCGACCTTGATCACCCTTGAGGGTCAGCCTTGTCCTCCTTCTTCACTGTCTTATTGCGTTACCCAAAGAACTCGTACTCCACCAGCACGAGATGTGGATTGTCCACGGCGAACCTTGTCATAGTCGCCTCATCTCTTGCTCTCAGGGGTGTTGGGACGCTTCAGGATGATACAAGTTTCCCTCTTCTCCTTGTGGGGCACAATGTGCACTTCGGGACCAATGAACTCCGACACTTCCTGGGATTCGACTTCGGGAAAGTTCATCTCACGCTTGGGCTGGCCGAGCCTCCAACGCGCGGTATTGAACGCGCACGAGCATCATCATTTCGAACGTCTTGAGCCAATGCTTCCCTGTCCCACGTTAAGTAAGCGGCGTAGCAGTCGGACTGCCATGGTTGAAGTCAACGGAAGCCCATCTTGCTCCTTGGCTCGCAGCACGACCGCGTCGTCGGATCAGCAGCGGTAATTCTGCGAGGCGGTGGTGCGGTGATCATTCACCGATGAAGGTGGATCCGACGACGGAGAGGTGCAGCGTTAGGACTAGTGATCGAAATCGGTCGGCGCGATGATGGTGACGGTAGTGGCCGAGTGGGGTTCTGCCGCGACTGATTCTATTGTTGCGGCAGTGCGGAGGCTGGTGGCCGAAATCGGTCGGCACGATGATGGTGGCGGTTTTGGCCAAGTGGGGTGATGCCGCGATCAATTGTATTGTTGCAGTGGTGCCGTGGCCGGAGGGACGGTGGGGGTGGTGGATCGGACGATGAGCGATGTGGTGCTTGTGGTTGTGGCTAGAAGAGGACGAATTTGGTAGCGGAAGTGGTACGGGAGGAGGGGGGCGGGGGGGAGGGGGCTGCGCCGCACTGCATTTTTGTTTTGCAGCAGCTGCACGTGTGTTATATATTTCCAACACAAATGGTGCTTTTTAGGGCTACCTCAAATTAGAGCCGTAAAAATATAAAGATAGGGCAGTTGTTGGCGCACCATTTTTTGGTCGGAATGCCCTACAAAGCTTATTTGGACAATTACTCTATTTTAGATTTCTGTTGGAGATGCTTTTATAGCTTCAAATATACTATCTATGTACCAAAATGTAAGACGCTTTTGCAGTTTAAATTAAATGCAAAAATGTTTTATAGTGTGTTACCGAGGGGGTAGTATGTTTGGTAAAAGAGGCACGCACCCTGTAGCGAGCAGTTATGTACGGGCCACCCCATGTAGGAATTTCTGTTGAACCTCGCAGCCCGTTATGTTCTATGCCTTTTTTTTTCTTTTATGTGTGTTTCTTTCAGTTCTTCTTTCTTTCTTTCTACATATTTTAAGTTACAAACTTTTTAAAATGTTATGAATACTGAAGTTCACGAATTTGAAATTCATGATCTTTTTTCAAAATTATGATCCTTTTCAAATTCGTGATTTTTTTGAAGTCATAATATTTTAAAAAGTCATAATTTGGAATTCATTTGCATTTTGTTTTGCAATTTGTGACATTTTTTAAAAGTAATCATAATTTTTCAACTTCATTTTTTTTACAAATTCATGAACTTTATTCAAATCCACATACTTTTTTTGAATTTACAATTTTCTCTAACTCATAAACTTGTTTCATATTTGCGAACAATTTTTAAATTCATGAAAGTTTTTATGTATTTGAGAATATATTATGTCAAATTCGTAAACCAAAAAAATAAATCAATGATGGTGTTTTTGAGCTAATAACATAGTAGGGACAAAAATCATCTGACCTGAAATGAGCCAGTGAGCAAGCCGACCAGTAGTTCAAGCAAATGAGCAGAAAATAGTGATCTAGTGGAACACGCGAAATCTAGTTTTCGGCCTTAACCCAGGTAAGCACGCACAGGAGGTGTTTGAACCAGAGTATTTGAGAGAACCAACTATCAAAGACACCAAATGACTCATGAAACTGTCAGAAGCAAGAGGGTGGTCAGTTATGCATTCCCCCAATGAAAGAATTGCACATATGCTCAACAAGTGCAATATCAGCGCCATTGTAAGAAGCCCACCATCATTCTTGAAGCGGCTGCATAACAAAACCTTTAGATTCGACACTTTTTTACTCGGATGCTCAGGTCTCACAATGATATTAGCGTGTTGCAACGGTCTTCATTGTTTGCAAGGATGTGTGTGCGGGTGAAGCTTCTCCGTGCAAATATACAATGAATGGTCATAACTACAACATGTTTATTAGCTTTATGACTAGTCAATGTGTACGTGCAATGCATGTTAATTTGGAAGTATGTTAAGTGCATGCGGATATTAAGTAATATTAAGTAGAATTTTTTTACGTGTTATTATGTGATTAGCACTATATTTGGCATGAAACTAACTGCGCGCTAAACGTGTTGAGCGCTCGACATTGAAGCAGTCTAGGTCGTTGGGTTGACATGCTTTGATGGCCGAGATGAATTGGATCTGCCCCTTTGGGTCTTTTTATATTGGTATAGATGATATCTATTCTTCGTGGACGACCTTCGTCATAACCATCTCTGGTCCAAGGGGTAAGAAAGATCTCACTTTGCCTAAAGACAGAGTTAGAAAGAATGTTAAGAGGGAGTGCTCCAAGCCCACTGTTCGAGGACCCGCAAAACATGGGATGTACATACGTTGTGGAAGGTGATGACAACCTGTGTGATCATGCATAATACGATTGTGGACGATGAGCGTGATGAAGTTCGCCACGGTTTGGAATTAGAGCGCATGTGTGATTCTATCCAACTTCCAGAGCAGAATCCGGCGATGTTTGAGAATTTTATCCAAATGCATCGACATATTCGCTTGAGCATTTGTGGGGCTTCGAGAGGTGAACTAAAAAATATATCTGAATAATTTAGATTCAAATTTAAACTATTTTATTAGAAAACTTCATGTTTGAATTGTAGTACTATATTTCAATTATTGTTGTATTATAATATTTGCATAACATCATTATGGACAAAGGATGATATTTATCTTGCATTATTTTTCTTGCGCCGGATATAGGAAAAAGAAACAGGGGCGAATATTTGGTGCACCGGGTTGGGCAACCGATAAAGCTCCACGATTTTTGTGAAATGACTATTTCTTTTTTGAGTTTTGAGATGATTATTAAGGTAAGGCCTAGAAGTAGCTAAACGCAGAAAAAGAAAAATGGACTGGAAGAGGATCGGGGTTTGGGCTGTGCTTTCCGTGACTTGTTGAAAAAACATCATGGGCCGAGGAAATGGGGTTGATGCCCAGAACTAGCAAAAAGCAGTATCTAAAAAATAAGGAAGTCGGAGAAGAATGAAAAAAGAACCGGATGAATTCGGGGTATTGAACCCGACATGAATCGAACACGCAACCTTCTGATCTGGAGTCAGACGCGCTACCATTGGGCCACGGATCCGGCATGCACACTGGCTTAAAGAGTTGTGATAGATGCAAGGGACCATATGAAAGAGTTTGGTGTTAACAAATTGTCTAATCTTATAATCTGACATGATACTGCATCAAAGAATCGTTTGATGGTTCAAATTTCCCGTAAAGTCAAGCAGCGTAGAAAGCTAAGCACAATTGATTTGACAAGACATGTCCTGATAATCTACTGTTTAACTCTTCTTCACTTGGCGCGATTCAAATCTTACAAGTGAGTATGCAAAGACTGACTTTTTTAGATAATCTATGGAAAGGCTGAATAAAGATCAAGGTCATGGGCTACATACTTGCACAACAGCTTAGGGCATTACATCGTCCCTTGGACAAAAAAGATTGGGTATTATCCACTCTCTGGATCCATGTCGTGATCTTATCAGGGGCAAAAGTAGCCCATGACTTGAAGACCCAGCTCCACGAACCCGTATGAACTTGTTGGCGCCGTGTGCAAACCTTTCGAACCTCCTCATGGCGGAGGCGGTGCTGACGCTACTGGGCTCGTCATCGTTTCCGATGCAGTGGTTTGCAAGAAAGGATATATATGACATGGTGGCCTGAATGATCCGTCTAGGAAAGGACGAATTCTTTGGAGCATCTACAGCCGCGCGCCTCAAACCTTTTTCAAATGACCAGGCTGTGGTCACTTTTGAGCATCTCCCGCCTGCTCTGTTTCCTGCACAGAATCGTCGTTGGGCTGTGGTCGGTTTTGCGAGTGAGTGATGACGGCGACTGATCAAAAACAATTTTTTCTTTCTTGATATAATACAACTGCTGATCAATTCACGTCACGGGAAGCTGGGGATATAACCTAAAAAAGGTCGGATATCAGTTTCTTTCGAGTGTCAAATCTGGTGAGCCTGTAGGACTTTTTTGGGTTGGCTGTACGACTTATTTTTGGCACGTACTACTGCATTTTTATGTATATAATACTAATAAAGTGTTCCGTGAAAAAAATACTAATAAAGTGCGTCAGTTAATTGATCGTGCATCATAAACGAACTACTACCAGTAGTATGGGTACGCACGCGGCGAATGATAATGAGCAGAAAATCGGAGCATCGTCGCACCTTTGGCGGCAGCCTACTACATCCACGTGGGTGCCTAGTGGCTCCTGGCCAGACGGGGGATTAGTTTAGTGAGCATTGTGCAATTTGCTCACTGTTTAGCGTATACTATTCTCCCATCCATGTTTCATACCGTACTCTACATGGTGCAAGCAGCAGGCAGGAAGTTGGTTCTGATTAAGCTACAACAAGTTGCGCGTGGATTGATTTGATTTGATTTGATTAAACAAAAGGAAATGATTGCATAGAGCAAGAGCAGGAGCGTCCTCGATGGTGGCGCGTGATTCGATTTGGGCGTGATCTCCGGCGGCGGGCAGGTCGGTGATCTAGTCGCAACACCGCATGCAGATGCAGGGTAACGTACGATATCAGGCAAGGTGTCCCAAATGTTTCGGTCCATGCACGTACATACTTGCTGTCCACTCATCCATAAAAGTAGATAATCGAGGCAGCATCTTACGTATCAATTCACTAAACCGCCACCCGAATGAGGCCTACTGGCCGTCGAGTGAGCGCAGACGCTGGTACTCGATTGCACGTTGACGGTTGTGAAACAGTGGAGAACGTCGTACCTCTCTTAAGGCGACGGTTTCGTGTTAATATAGGCAGGGGCATATCCCTGATAAGCATACAAGTTTGTTGAGATTACATCTTGAGGTATAAGGAAAGTAGAGATAAGATATACATGAGGAGATTACAACCATATACTCTAACCAACTTAGACCGAAACTTATCTCAACTAAACCGGTGCGTGATGCGCCCCTTGGACCTGAACATTATATGGTTTAACACCCTCCCATAATCGCAACTTGGACAAGTTGAGATTACGCTTAAATTCTTCAAAACCTCTGGTAGGCAAAGCTTTAGTGAAGCCATTTGCAACTTGGTCTTGAGACCGGATGAACCGAATATCCAGCCTTTTTTCTGCAACTCTTTCTCTGACAAAGTGAAAATCTATTTCGATATGTTTTGTTCTTGCATGAAATATTGGGTTAGCAGAAAGATAGGTGGCACCCAAATTGTCACACCATAAGCATGGAGCCTGTTTACTATGTATCCCAAGCTCTTTCAGTAATGACTGAACCCAAATAATTTCTGCAGTAGCATTTGCTAGTGCTTTGTATTCTGCTTCTGTGCTGGATCTAGACACAGTAGCTTGTTTCTTAGCACACCATGAGATTAAATTTGGACCAAAGAACACTGCAAAACCACCTGTTGAGCGTCTGTCATCAAGGCAACCTACCCAATCAGAGTCAGAAAAGGCACTTACAAGTGTTGATGGTGACTTGGTGAAGGTGAGTCCAACATTGAAAGTATTCTTGACATATCTGAGTATGCGTTTTGCAGCTGTCAAATGTACTGTAGTGGGTGCATGAAGGAACTGACATACTTTGTTCACAGCAAAAGAAATATCAGGCCTAGTCAGAGTTAAATATTGCAGTGCACCAACCATACTTCTGTACCTGGTGCTGTCCTCTTGATTCAAGAGTTTCCTTTCTGTTAAGGATAGTTTCTCAGAGCTGGATAGAGGTGTTGGAGCTGCCTTGCAACCTTGCAACCCTGCTCTTGCTACAAGATCACTGGCATACTTCTCTTGGGACAAGTGAAGCTCATCTCCATTTCTTCTTACTTCAATGCCAAGGAAGTAGTGCAAGTCTCCTAGATCCTTAAGAGCAAACTCAGAGTTCAAATCCTTGAGCAGTGCTGAAATAGCTTCATCAGATGAGCTTGTGACAATAATATCATCAACATATATGAGTACAAATATAGATGTATTTGACTTGTTGAAAATAAACAGTGAGGTATCAGACTTGGATGGAGCAAACCCAAGTCCTTGAAGCTTTGAACTCAACCGAGAATACCATGCTCTAGGAGCTTGTTTTAATCCATATAGAGCCTTGTCAAGCTTGCATATGTGGAGGGGTTTTTGTATGTTTTCAAACCCAGGAGGTTGTTTCATGAACACTTCCTCTTTCAGAACACCATGAAGAAACGCGTTCTGAACATCTATCTGGCGTAGACTCCATCCTCTGGATACGGCAATAGACAAAACGAGGCGAATAGTAGCAGCCTTTACTACAGGGCTAAAAGTATCCTCATAGTCTAAACCGTACCTTTGTTTAAAACCTTTTGCAACTAGTCTAGCCTTATAATGATCTATGGTGCCATCAGATTTCTTTTTAATTCTGAAGACCCATTTACAATCTATAACATTTTTACCTTTGCCTTGACGTGCTGGAACTAAGTGCCAAATTTTATTTTTGTGGAGCGCCATGTATTCATCTTCCATAGCCTTCTGCCACTTGGGATCGCCTAGAGCTTCTGCAACAGAGTGTGGAATATCTGGTTCACGTGAAACACAAGCAAGTCCAAACTTGGCTAAAGATTTGTAATTTTTGGGTTGAATAACTCCCCTCTGAAGCCTAGTGCGAGGTGGTGTAGAAGGATCCGCAGAAGATCCAGCGCCAGGAACAGCTGCAGGCTCGCTGGGCGAGGACATGCAGACCGGATATTCTGTGGCCGATGCACGTGAAGCTGAAGAAGAAGTCGCCGCAGAGGATCCCGATCCAGTAGAGGGCGCATGATTTCGCAATGATTGCGCCGGTGGAACAGGATCTGCAGCGGGATCCGCACCGGAATCAGTACCCGTATCCTGCCGCGATGGGCGCCGCGCGTAGCAGCGCGTGTCGGGGCCAAACCGACCAGGTGTGAGGCCAGACGCGGGGCCGGGCGCGGGGCCAGGCGCGGGCGGCTGGAGTTGACACCGCGTGGCGCTGGTTGGTTGGCGCGGAGCGGCGACCGGGCGATCCACCGAGCCGCTGGTGGCGTGTGGCGATGCGGGGCCCGAGGCGGATTTGCCTGGCGCGGAGGGCACGGATCCCGTGGGGGCCATGGCGGCAGACTGGCGCAGAACCGATCCCGAGGGGGATGCGCCTGGATCCCGAGGTAGATCCGCGCCGATGGTGCTGCTCTTTTGTCCAGGGAGCATAAAATGATGATTTGGGCTGATTTCTTCACCAATTTCTACACAATTTTTTTCTGTTGCATCACAAGACTCAAGACCATCATTAGTAAGAGGATTAGTCAACAATTGATCATCAGTGGCTGAAACGTCCCCATTGGCACGACCGGTGAGGTGTGAAGGTAGAAGAAGAATCTCCTTTTGAAGAAGGGCTCCGGCGTTGGGATGAAGTTGTGCAAAAGGGAAAATAGTTTCATCGAACACAACATCACGGGAAATATAGACACGTCCAGTGGATACATCAAGACATTTTACACCCTTATGTCGTGGACTATAGCCCAAGAAAACACACTGTTTTGATCGGAACATGAGTTTGCGGTTGTTGTACGGCCGAAGATTCGGCCAACACGCACACCCAAACACTCGTAGAGATGTGTAATCTGGTTTTGTGTGAAGGAGATGTTCTACTAGAGATTCATTGTTGATGACTCTACTTAGCAACATGTTTATGAGGTGGACTACGGTGAGAAAGGCCTCATCCCAGAATTTCAAAGGCATAGAGGCAGCAGCAAGTAAGGCCAGCCCGACTTCAACTATATGCCTGTGCTTGCGCTCGGCTGATCCGTTTTGCTGGTGAGCATGGGGGCATGACACGTGATGTGATATGCCAACTTGCTGGAAGAAGGAGTTGAGGTTGCGGTACTCCCCTCCCCAATCGGATTGGAGAGCTAGGATTTTGCAATCAAACTTTCTTTCTACTAGTGCTTGAAAGTTGTGAAAGACTTGAAAAACATCAGATTTCTTTTTGATGAGATAGATCCACGTGTACATGCTATAGTCATCGATAAAACTTACATAATAAGTGTGTCTACCAACTGATTTAGGGGCAGGACCCCAAACGTCAGAAAAAATGAGCTCAAGTGGTTTGGTGGAGATGCTTGTAGACACAGGATAAGGTAGTTGATGACTTTTAGCACACTGACATGAATCACAAATTGTTTCACGATCTCGCTCACCAACAAACGGGAGCTTATTCTTTTTAAGCAAATGTTCAACTAGAGAAAAAGATGCATGCCCTAATCTATCATGCCACCGTGTTGAAGAGACTTTGGTGACACCATGGGCTTGTTTATTCAATCTCCTAAGCTCCGGAATCAACGGGTACAGCCCTCGAACGCGTCTACCTTGATACAGAATTTTCTTCGTGACCTGATCCTTGATCAAAAAGAAAAACGGATGAAACTCAAGGAATACATGGTTGTCAATGGCAATGCGATGAACTGAAAGGAGATTTTTAGAAGCATTAGGGACATGCAAAAAATTTCTTAGACGGATATTTCTACGGGGGGTTTTAAGCACTGAATGACCAACGTGGCTAATGCTCATACCTTCTCCGTTGGCAATGTGAACTTGGTCTTGTCCACGGTACTTTTCACGAACTGTCACCTTTTCCAGCTCACTCGTGATGTGGTCAGTTGCACCACTGTCCACGTACCAGTTCGTGTCAATGCCGTAGGAACCATCAGCAGCGTCTGCAACCTTCTCATCTTGTGAGGATTCGCCATCATCTTCATAGCGATACCAGCAGTCGCGGGCGGTGCGGCCTAGCTTGCCGCAGATTTGGCATCGCGGCGCATCAGGGTTGGCGTGAGGCCTGCCGCCACGGCGGCCCCTATTGTTGTTGTTGGAGGGCCGCCCGCTGCCGCCGCCACCACCACGGGAGGAGTTGCTGCCGCTGCTGTTTCCGCCAGATGGCGGCTTACCCTTGCCGCGCGGAGGTCCACGGTAGCGTGAGCCGCCATCGTCGCGAGAGACCATGTTGGCAGATGACTTGAAGCCCCCGCCCGAGTTGTTGTTGTAGAGGGCGAGGCGCTGATCAAAGTTGCTCATCTGAGCGTAGAGGTCATCGATGCTGATGGTGTCGGTCCGCGCGTCGTTGGCGGAGACGAGGGGTTGATACTCCATGTCGAGGCCGGCGGTGATGTACGAGACAAGCTCATCATCATCGATGGGCTTTCCGGCGGCTGCGAGCTCATCGGCGAGTGCTCTCATCTGGGCGAAGTAGGCGGCAACAGATTGCGTCCCCTTCTGCGTCTTGGAGAGGGCAACCCGGATGTTGTTGACGCGGGCTCGAGACCGCGACGAGAACATGTGGGCGAGAGCCGCCCAGAGCTCGTGCGGCGTGGCGATGGAGGTAACCTGCACGAGGACCTCTTTGGTGAGAGTATTGAGCAAGTATCCAAGTACCTGTTGCCCTTCTCTGAACCAGATCGGATGGAGAGGGTTCGGCGTCTGCTCTTCTTTCCCGTCTTTGTCCTTCGTGACGAGGATCTTGACAGGTTCTAGCATGGAGCCATCGGCGTAGCCGAAGAGGCCAGCCCCTCGCAGCTGCGGTGTCACCTGAGCACGCCACAGGACGTAGTTGGTGCGGGTGAGCTTTTCTGCAACCTGCCCAAGGGAAGCCTGGACGGTGCTGGAGGAGGACGACATGGCTGGCGGTGGATGGGTTTTGCTAGATGCGATGGATAGAGGTGGCTCTGTATACCATGTGAAACTGCGGAGAACGTCGTACCTCTCTTGAGGCGACGGTTTCGTGTTAATATAGGCAGGGGCATATCCCTGATAAGCATACAAGTTTGTTGAGATTACATCTTGAGGTACAAGGAAAGTAGAGATAAGATATACATGAGGAGATTACAACCATATACTCTAACCAACCTAGACCGAAACTTATCTCAACTAAACCGGTGCGTGATGCGCCCCTTGGACCTGAACATTATATGGTTTAACAACGGTGAAGGAAGACCGGGGGACTGGGGAGGCGATGGGCAGCGCCAGGACCTCGTCCACCGGCCTCCTATCGTCTGCAGAGCCAGAACCGACGAGGATGCTTCGACCACTTTCTCGAGAAGGGGGTGGTACAAGTGTCTCTCTCGTGCTGTCACGCATGTGCAGATCTTCTGTGCGATATTTTGCATCGGCGGTCAAACGCTTGTCCTTTTCTATGCTCAATTACGGGGGCAAAATTTCGTGTTTTGACCTTTTTATCAAAATTAAGCGAGATCTGACCCCTGTTCGAAACAATTTCGGGATATGACCTTTTTACTTATCGTCAGGGACCACGGTGGTAGGCATATACAACCTACCGCCACCAAGATCGGCGGTAGCCCACTCATCCACGTCAGTCCCAAGTAAACGGAACCGTCTCCTGTCGTCCATCCTACCGCATAGACCGTGACGGTAGGGGCTGAATCCTTATAAGCCCGCGGGGGCCGGCTCATGGGGCCCACCAACCAACCAACCCCCATCTTCTTCTCCCCAACCGCGTGACGCCGCAAGAACAGAGAGCACAAGCCCTTTCTCATCCCCTCCACTCCCCCCCTCCAATCTTCTTTGTTTTGCCAACATTTCTGCGAATCGAGATGGCTCAGAAACGGGAAAAGTAAGCTCTCTCAATCCCTCCAATTAGTTTTGCTCGAAACACTTTCGGTTCGGTGCATTATTTGGTGCAAATAAACCCTATTTTCTTACTTTTTTATCTTAGGATTGCTTAGGTTGATTGTATATGATGTATAGGGTTCAATACGAACCCTAGTTCATCACCAAGGTAGTTGGAGATTCATTTTTTGAACAAATGGTCATATGATTGATGTTGGGGGGATTGTAAGTAGTTCGCTACATATGATTCAATTATCTATATGCATATTTTTTTGAACAAATGGTCATATGATGGATTTTGGTGAATTACGTATATGCATTTTGTTTATAAATGTTGAATAAACAAGTGCATGAGTGATGGCTGAATGTTGTTGAATGAAAGATGTTGGTTGAATATGATTCATTCGCATTGATCATTTATATTGGTTGAATATATGATAATTGATGAATGTTGGTTGAATACATGATAATTGATGAAAATGATATGATTCATGTTGGTTGAATATGATTCATTTATTTTTTGACCTGATATGTTTCATGTTTGTTCAAAATGATACAAGTTTGTTAAAAATGACATCATTTCCAATTGTTATAGCCCCCCTGCGCCAGAAATCTACATGAAGTACACATGCTTGATCATGCTTTCGACAATGATCACCGCGCCTGTTTTATGGAGAACGGATTGGTAATGTCTAACATTAATTTGTTGTATTGTTTATTATGACAGAATAAGTCACTAACAATTCAGTTTACATTTTGACAGATGCTCCCCCCATTGCGGATGAGGGGCCACATGAAGGTCGTGCAGATGCAGTACGACGAGCACTACACTCCGTACTTTAGGAGAGCATGGATGTTGGGTTTCGTTCTTCAGTTCAAAAGACACCCCCCGACGCTCGTCCACTCGGCGCTCACGGCATTGATCGACCGGTGGCGCCTCAAGACGCACAGTTTCCATCTCCCCTGTGGTGAGATGATAGTGACTCTCGAGGATTTCAGCATGATCACGGCCCTGCCAATCCAGGGCCGTGCTCTCACTTGGCGAGTGGAGAGGGCCATCTGGCAGGAGAGGGTGATCGCCCTCATCGACGACTGCCCTCCCATGAAGGGGAACAAAACATCCGGTGTGCGACTTAAGTGGCTCCTCGAGAACCCGTCCGTATGCCCGCAGGATGCCGATGAGCGGACCGTTGAGCAGTACGCGAGGGCCTATTTGTGGTACCTTCTGACGGAGGTCGTCTTTCCAGACTACTCGGGGGATAGCGCCCTATGGATGTATCTCGGCTTCCTGGAGGACTGGGATGCAGAGTACAGCTGGTGGTCCGCCGACCTAGCTTCCCTATACAGCTCGGTAAGATAAAAATCTCAATACTCGTTTTTCGACCTATGTATGCTGTTTGAGATTGTGTTATCTGATCATCATCACTTCTTGTTTGCAGCTGGATGACGCGACGCATAGGACCGAAGAGACCTCCGGCATGTGTGGATTTGTTTGGGCCCTTTCAATTTGGACGTGGGAGTGGTTGTCGGTCAGCTGTACAGAGAGAGTTCGCTCGCGTGCATGGACGGATTATGGCGAGGAAGGGGATAGTGCTCGATACCCGACCGTCGCGTACGCCTGGGATAAGGTGAAGGTCTACACGGGCGAGGCCAGGACGCTGTACAAGCTCTTCAGCAACGAGTTGGACAACCTAACAGAATTTCAGGTATACCAAGTAGCTTATCAATCGTTTCGTAGAAACTTTCATTGTTCTTAACAATCCTTCTGTAGGTTAACTAGAGGTCTGCTACCTCTTGACCAATGCGTTGGTTTTTCCTTAAAGAGGAAAGGGTGATGCAGTAAAGTAGCGTAAGTATTTCCCGTAGTTTTTGAGAACCAAGGTATCAATCCAGTAGGAGACCACGCTCGAGTCCCACGCACCTACACAAACAAATAAGAACCTCACAACCAACGCGATAAAGGGGTTGTCAATCCCTTCACGTCACTTACGGGAGTGAGATCTGATAGATATGATAAGATAATATTTTTGGTATTTTTATGATAAAGAGAAATAAAGATGCAAAATAAAATAAACGACAATAGAAATAACTAAGTATTGGAAGATTAATATGATGGAAAATAGACCCGGGGGCCATAGGTGTCACTAGTGGCTTCTCTCAAGAGCATAAGTATTACGGTGGGTAAACGAATTACTATCGAGCAATTGATAGAATTGAGCATAGTTATGAGAATATCTAGGTATGATCATGTATATAGACATCACGTCCGTGACAAGTAGACCGAAACAATTCTGCATCTACTATTATTACTCCACACAATGACCGCTATCCAGCATGTATTTAGAGTATTAAGTTCATAAGAACAGAGTAATGCTTTAAGCAAGATGACATGATGTAGAGGGATAAACTTATGCAATATGATATAAACCCCATCTTTTTATCCTCGATGGCAACAATACAATACATGCCTTGCTGCCCCTGCTGTCACTGGGAAAGGACACCGCAAGACTGAACCCAAAGCTAAGCACTTCTCCCATTGCAAGAAAGAGCAATCTAGTAGGCCAAACAAAACTGATAATTCAAAGAGACTTGCAAAGATAACCAATCATACATAAAAGAATTTAGAGGAGATTCAAATATCGTTCATAGATAAACTTGATCATAAACCCACAATTCATCGGATCTCGACAAACACACCGCAAAAGAAGAGTTACATCAAATAAATCTCCAAGAGAATCGAGGGGAACTTTGTATTGAGATCCAAAGAGAGAGAAGAAGCCATCTAGCTAATAACTATGGACCCGAAGGTCTGAGGTAAACTACTCACACATCATCGGAGAGGCTATGGTGTTGATGTAGAAGCCCTCCATGATCAATGCCCCCTCCGGCGGAGCGCCAGAAAAGGCCCCACGATGGGATCTCACGGGTACAGAAGGTTGCGGCGGTGGAAATAGGGTTTTTGCTCCGTATATGATGGTTTGGGGGTACCTAGGTATATATAGGAGGAAGAAGTAGGTCGGTGGAGCAACGAGGGGCCCACGAAGGTGGAGGGCGCACCCCCTACCTCGTGGCTTCCTCGTCTGTTGCTTGACGTCCACTCCAAGTCCTCTGGATCATGTTTATTCCAAAAATCACATTCCAGAAGGTTTCATTCCGTTTGGACTCCGTTTGATATCCTTTTCCTTCGAAACACTGAAATAGGCAAAAAAACAGCAATTTGGGCTGGGCCTCCGATTAATAGGTTAGTCCCAAAAAATAATATATAAGTGTATAATAAAGCCCAATAAACATCCAAAACAGAATATAATATAGCATGGAATAATAAAAAATTTCCTTATATCATGATAAATGTTTATTATTAATGCTAGAATTATATTAACCGAAAACTTAGTACATGTGTGAATACATAGACAAACAGAGTGTCCCTAGTATGCCTCTACTAGACTAGCTCGTTATCAAAGATGGTTAAGTTTCCTAGCCATAGACATGTGTTGTCATTTGATGAATGGGATCACATCATTAGCGAATGATGTGATGGACAAGACCCATCCGTTAGCTTAGCACTATGATCGCTTAGTTTATTGCTATTGCTTTCTTCATGACTTATACATGTTCCCATGACTATGAGATTATGCAACTCCCGAATACCGGAGGAACACTTAGTGTGCTATCAAACGTCACAACGTAACTGGGTGATTATAAAGATGCTCTACAGGTGTCACCGATGGTTTTTTTTGAGTTGGCATAAATCGAGATTAGGATTTGTCACTCCGATTGTTGGAGAGGTATCTCTGGGCCCTCTCGGTAATGCACATCACTATAAGCCTTGCAGGCAATGTGACTAATGAGTTAGTTGCGGGATGATGCATTCCGAAACGAGTAAAGAGACTTGCCGGTAATGAGATTGAACTTGGTATGATGATACCGACGATCGAATCTCGGGCAAGTAACATACCGATGACAAAGGGAACAACATATGTTTGTTGTGCGGTTTGACCGATATAGATCTTCATAGAATATGTAGGAACCAATATGAGCATCCAGGTTCCGCTATTGGTTATTGACCGGAGATATGTCTCGGTCATGTCTACATAGTTCTCGAACCCATAGGGTTCGCATGCTTAACGTTCGATGACGGTTGGTATTATGAGTTTATGTGATTTGATGTACCGAAGGTTGTTCGGAGTCCCGGATGAGATCACGGACATGACGAGGAGTCTCGAAATGGTTGAGACATAAATATTGATATATTGGAGCATGTTATTCGGACACCGGAAGTTTTTTGGAGAGTTCCGGATAAAACCGGAGTGCTGGAGGGTTACCGGAACCCCCCCGGGAAGTTAATGCGCCACCATGGGCCTTGAAGGAGAGAGGACCGGCCAGGAGGTGGCGCCCCCCACTCCGAATTGGACAAGGGGTGGGGGCGGCGCCCCCCTCCTTCCTTCTCTCCCCCTCCTCCTTCCTTCCCCCCTTGGGCGCGCCCCTTGAGGCCGGCCGGCCCCCTCCTCGCCTCCTTTATATACAGGGGGCACCCCATAGACACACAAGTTGATTTCTTAGCCGTGTGCGGTGCCCCCCTTCCCGCTCAAATATTTGGGAAGAGGCTCAGGGCCTTTGCCTATAAATAGGACTAGCCACCCCCAGGGTAGAGGCATCTTGACATCTAGAGGGATCGATCCACGAACGGAGCTAGCAACACACCCAGAGAGTGAGAAGGGCGATTGAACTCCCCCAGCAGTTCATCCCCTAGCCAAGAATAGACCCTCGCGAGGCTGTTCTTCCTTGTACTGTTCATCCTCATCAGCCCAAGAGGCAATCCACCCACCACAAACTAGAGTAGGGTATTACACCACAATGGTGGCCCGAACTAGTATAAACCCTGTGTCTCTTGTGCTATTCGTTCTGTAGTTTAGATCCTTGCGAGACGGAGAGAGGGCATAATCTCCGCACGCACCCTAGAGTTCGAACCTTAAGGGTCTGCCGAAACCCGTGATCCGACATTTGGCGTGCCAGGTAGGGGTGCGCCGGAATCTGCCTTCCACCGCTCCGTCCTCCTCCGGCTGCTGCATCCATGTACAGCGCCCATCGAGCTCGCATCGCGCCGGCGGCCCTCGCCGGTGGGCGTTCTCGCCGTCCCCCGTCGCCCGCCGTCAACACCGCCACCGGCCCGGCGGGAAACGAGCGGCAAGCACCACCCCAGCATCCGCCTATGCGACAGGGCGACCACACCGCGACATCGACGCATCCGGTCGTTGCGGCCCTCCTGGGCGGCTCGCAGGCGCCGCCCACGAGCTGCCACGTCAAGCCGTTTGCCCGCTGGATCAGCGCCGTTTCTGCACGGCAGGGGGCTCCCCCGGACCGGGCGGCACGCGAGGTTGGTCTGACCTTCAGCTCGGAGGGCCACCCCGCTAACTTGGCCGGCTCGGGCGCGCTCCCCCTGTTGTGCACCCCCACCATCTGCGAGGTGGCCGTCACCAGAACCCTCGTCGACGGCGGCGCGGGCCTCAGTGTGCTTTCGGTCGAGACCTTCAACCTTCTCTGCATACCCCGGGAGCGGCTGCAACCCAGCCGACCTTTCTCGGGCGTCGGGGGCGGATCATCCGACTCCTTGGGACAGATCCGGCTCCCAGTAACCTTCGGCACCTACGACAACTTCCGCACGGAGATGGTCGACTTCGACATCGCCCCCATCGGCCTCCCTTACAACGCCATCCTCGGCTTCCCGGCACTGGCTTAGTTCATGGCCGCCACGCACCCGGGGTACAACCTCATGAAGATGCCCGGGAGCAACGGTACCCTCACCATACACGGAGACACCGGGGACGCCCTGCGAGTACTCAAGCTCGCCTTCAAGACGGCGGCATCGGCACAGCCCGCCGACGCGGGGACCCCTGAGCCCAAGGGGGCTGCGCCCACCAAGACGAAGGAGTTGTTCACCCAGGACAAGGCAGAAACCAAGCAGATACCCGTCGACGAGGATGGGTCCTCTAGTGCCACTTTCACCATAGGCGCCAACCTTGAGCCTGAGCAGGAGGAGGCCTTGGTCAGGTTCCTACGCGCAAATAAGAAGGTGTTTGCTTGGGAGCCCGATCAGTTGTCAGGGGTCCCCAGGAGCGTCATCGAGCATCACCTCAATGTGTGCCCAAATGTGCGCCCCGTGAAGCAGAAGGCCAGGCGGCAGTCCGCAGAGAAGCAGGCCTTCATCGTCCAAGAGACCCGCAAGTTAGAAGCCGCTGGGGTCATTCGCGAGGTCCGATACCCGGATTGGTTGGCCAACCCTGTCGTCGTGCCCAAGAAAGGGGGGAAGGAACGCATGTGTGTCGACTTCACCAATCTCAACAAGGCATGCCCGCAAGATCCGTTTCCGCTCCCCCGCATCGACCAGATCATCGATTCCACCGCCGAGTGCGACCTGCTGTGCTTCTTGGACGCCTTATCCAGATATCACCAGATCAAGATGGCGGTAGAAGACGTTGAGAAGACCGCCTTCTTGACCCCGTGCGGGGTATACTGCTATACATGCATGCCATTTGGACTGCGTAACGCAGGGGCGACCTTTCAGCGGCTGATGCACATCACCTTGGGCCCGCAACTCGGGAAGAATGTCGAAGCCTACGTTGATGACATTGTGGTGAAATCTCGGGAGGCCAAGACCCTGATACGAGACCTAGAGGAGACCTTCGCGAGCCTCGACGCAGTAAACCTGCGACTCAACCCAGAGAAATGTGTGTTTGGGGTCCCCTCGGGCAAGCTCTTGGGCTTCCTCATGTCCCACCGTGGCATTGAGGCTAACCCAGAGAAGGTCAAGGCGGTCGAGGACATGAGTCCGCCAAAGACCCTCAGAGGAAATGCAGAAGCTCACTGGGCGCGTGACCGTGCTAGGGCGCTTCATCTCCAAATTGGGGGAGCGAGCGCTGCCTTTCTTTCAGCTGATGAAGAAAAAGGGGCCCTTTGAATGGACTGAAGAGGCAGATAAGGCGTTTCAAGATCTCAAGAGGTACCTGACCAGTCCCCCAGTCATGGTGGCTCCGCGCCCTCAAGAGCCCCTGCCGCTTTACCTCGCCGCCACTCCCTACTCCGCCAGCGCAGCCCTGGTTGCGGTTAGGGAGGAGCGCCAGGTCAAGACCACAGCGGCAGCCCGAGGCAAGACAAAACGGGAACAAGGAAAGCCCGTGGAAGCCACAACCGCAGATGAAGAGGGTCAGCTACCGAAGAACGCACCGGATACAGGGGAGGCCGCATGCCCAGATGGTTCACCTCCTGAGGCCACGTCATCTCATGAGGTGCCCTTACCTCCCGAGGGCGCCGCGACCCAAGATGCTCTCAGCCTTGTTGAGCACCCGGTCTACTTTGTTAGCACAGTGCTAAGGGATGCGAGGGCACGGTACCCAATGCCTCTTAAGCTCCTCCTCGCGTTACTGGTAGCCTCGCGCAAGCTGCGTCACTACTTCCAGGCTCACCCCATCAAGGTCGTCTCATCGTACCCCCTGGAGAGAGTGCTCAGGAGCCCTAACTCGGCCAGAAGGGTCGCCGAGTGGAATATAGAGCTGCAGGCGTTTCAGCTCGAGTTCAGCACAACCAGGGTCATCAAAGGAGCAACATTGGCGGATTTTGTGGCGCAATGGGTGGAGGCACCAGGCCTCAAGGACGACGAGGATCGGTCCCTCTCCCCAGGAAGTGAGGCGCCGGAAGGTTGGGTTATGTACTTCGATGGGGCGTTCTCGAGGCACGGCGCGGGGGCTGGCGCGGTGCTGATATCACCCACTCAGGATAAGCTCTATTATGCCGTACAACTCTGTTTCCAGCAAGGTGAAAAGGTCTCCAACAACATAGCAGAGTATGAGGTACTGATAGCCGGGCTGAAGGCCGCAGTGGCCCTGGGAGTGAAGTGCCTCACCGTCAAGGGCGACTCGCAGCTCCTAGTCAATTTCTCCAACAAGGTGTACGAGACGAAGGACGAGCATATGGAGGCCTACCTGGCGGAGGTCCGCAGGATGGAAAAGCAGTTCTGGGGGCTGGAGCTGAAGCACGTGCCCCGTGGCACCAATCAGGAAGCTGACGACATAGCCGGACGGGCATCCGGGCGGTTGCCGCAGGAACCCGGCGTCTTCGAGGAGCGGCTCTTCAAACCTTCAGCACAACCGACGTTATCAAACATGGCTCAGCCTCGAGAGGAGCTCCCCCAGCCGCCAGCCTCGGGAGCCCCGGTCTGTGGGCCGACCTCAGGAGCACGCCTGCTCCTGACGATGGAACCTTAGGAGGAGTGCTGGATCACAGAACTCCAGAGTTATCTAACACAAGGGGCCCTACCGGAAAAGGAAGAGGAAGCAGAATGTGTGGCGCGGCAGGCCACGGCATACTGCATCAGAGATGGAGAACTTTACCGGAAGCGACCAAACGTTGTATCTCTGCGCTGCATCTCCAGGGAGCAAGGAAAGGAACTACTGGAGGACATACACAGCGGAGACTGCGGACACCACTCATCATCACGGACACTCGTCGGAAAGGCATTCCGTAGTGGGTTCTATTGGCCCACCGCGCTCAACGACGCAATCGAATTGGTGAAGGCTTGTGAGGCCTGCCAGTTCCATTCCAGGCAGATCCATCAACCAGCGGGGGGCCTTCAGATTATACCCCTCTCGTGGCCATTCGCAGTTTGGGGGTTGGATATCCTGGGCCCGTTCCCTCGGGCGCCAGGGGGCTACCGTTACCTCTACGTCGCCATTGACAAGTTCACCAAGTGGGCAGAGGTGGAGGCTGTCCGTACCATCCCCGCGGGCTCCGCGGTCAAGTTCATCAGGGGTATCCTGAGCCGGTTCGGGGTGCCGAACCGCATCATCACAGACAACGGTTCGCAGTTCACCAGTAATCTCTTCAAAACATACTGTGCTAACCTTGGGACGCAGATATGCTACGCCTCGGTGGCACACCCGCGAAGCAATGGGCAGGCCGAACGAGCCAACGCGGAGGTATTGAGAGGCCTCAAGACCAGAACGTTCAAGAAGAAGCTGGAGGCCTGCGGCAGGGGTTGGTAGGACGAGCTCCAATCCGTGCTGTGGTCCATCCGCACCACCGCGACCAAACCAACCGGGGAGACCCCGTTCTTCCTGGTCTATGGAGCTAAAGCAGTCCTTCCTCACGAGGTCAGGCGTCGCTCCGCACGGGTCCTGGCGTTCGACGAGGCGCAGCAGGACGCCATGCGGGGGATGGACCTCGTGCTGGGGGAGGAATGCCGCCGGGAAGCCGCGCTGCGAGCGGCAAGGTACCAACAGGCGCTACGACAATATCACTGCCGCAGCATCCGCCCCAGGACCCTCGAGGTAGGATACCTCGTACTCAGGCGGGTCCTCTCCAGGGAGGGGCTGCACAAGCTCTCTCCCATGTGGGAGGGACCGTTCAAGGTTGTTCATGTTTCCAGGCCAGGCTCCGTGCGCTTGGGGACTCAAGAGGGGGAGCCAATCCAGAACGCGTGGAACATCCAGCACCTCCGGAGGTTCTACCCCTAAAAAGGCCCAGAGCCTGTGAAGAAGGCAAACGCCTGTGAAGATCATCTCTTTTGGAGAAGGCCCAGAGCCTGTGAAGAAGGCGAACGCCTGTGAAGATCATTTCTTTTGGAGAAGGCCTAGAGCCTGTGAAGAAGGCGAACGCCTGTGAAGATCATCTCTTTTGGAGAAGGCCCAGAGCCTGTGAAGAAGGCGAATGCCTGTGAAGATCATTTCTTTTGGAGAAGGCCTAGAGCCTGTGAAGAAGGCGAACGCCTGTGAAGATCATCTCTTTCCGGAAAAGGCCCAGAGCCTGTGAAGAAGGTGAACGCCTGTGAAGATCATCTCTTTTGGAGAAGGCCCAGAGCCTGTGAAGAAGGCGAACGCCTGTGAAGCTCATCTCTTTTTAGAAAAGGCCCAGAGCCTATGAAGAAGACAAGTGCCTGTGAAGCTGATCACCTCTAAGAAGAAAGGCCCGGAGCCTGTGAAGAAGGCCAATGCCTGTGAAGCTCGCCGCCCCGTGACACTCTCACGTAATAATGAGTGGGGCTGTACACGCCCCGGAGTCTCAGGAGCGCCTGCCTCAGGCCCTGGGGCTCCCTCCCACGCCCAGTGGCAGCACTTAGCTCCGCGCTGGTGAGAAGACGTCGAAGACTAGATTAGGTGCCGGACGCGGCTTTTTTATTTGCTTTCCACAGTTGACGTGTTTATTTGCATCTGAAGTCTTATCGAAACTATCGCCATTGTTGATTTATGGTTCGTCGATTTTCGCTCCTCGTTTTGATTTTTCTCATGAAAGTCCTCGCGAGGGATGGAACTCGAACGCCCTCGCGAGCGTTTCTGCTCTAGCCGCTTAAAGGTTTCACGGCCCGGGCTCTCTACAGGAGCATGTTGGGGAACGTTGTAGAAAATTAAATTTTTTTTCTACGGTTTCACCAAGATCCATCTATGAGTTCATCTAGCAACAAGTCATGGGAGAGAGAGATTGCATCTACATACCACTTTGTAGATCGCGAGTGGAAGCGTTCAACGAATGGGGATGAAGTAGTCGTACACACCGTGATCCAAATCACCGGAGATCCTAGCACCGAAAGCACGGCACCTCCGCGTTCAACACACGTACGGTCAGCGTAACGTCTCCTTCTTCTTGATCTAGCAAGGCAAAGGAGAGGTTGGGGAAGAAGACTCCAGCAGCAGCATGACGGCGTGGTGATGGTGGAGCTGCAGTACTCTGACAGGGCTTCGCCGAGCTCTACGGAGAAGGAGGATGTGTTGGAGAGGGAGAGGGAGGCGCCAGGGCATAGGGTATCCAGCCCCCTCTCCCCTCCCCCCTTTATATAACCCCTTGGGGGGGGGCGCCGGCCCTAGGAGATGGAATCTCCTAGGGGGGCGGCGGCCAGGGAGGGGGGCTTGCCCCCCAAGCAAGGGGGGCGCCCCCTTTAGGATTCCCCCTCCAAACCCTAGGCGCATGGGCCTTTGGGGGGAGGCGCACCATCCCACTATGGGCTGGTTCCCTCCCTCATACAGCCCATGGGGCCCTCCGGGATAGGTGGCCCCACCCGATGGACCCCCCGGGACCCTCCGGTGGTCCCGGTACAATACCGATAACCCCGAAACTTGTCCCGATGTCCGTATGATGACTTTCCATATATAAATCTTTACCTCCGGACCATTCCGAAACTCCTCGTGACGTCCGGGATCTCATCCGGGACTCCGAACAACATTCGGGTTACTGCATATACATATCTTCACAACCCTAGCGTCACCGAACCTTAAGTGTGTAGACCCTACGGGTTCGGGAGACATGCAGACATGACCGAGACGGCTCTCGGGCAATAACCAACAGCGGGATCTAGATACCCATGTTGGCTCCCACATGCTCCACGATGATCTCATCGGATGAACCACGATGTCGAGGATTCAATTAATCCCGTATACGATTCCCTTTGTCAATCGGTATTTTACTTGCCCGAGATTCGATCGTCGGTATCCCAATACCTCGTTCAATCTCGTTACCGGCAAGTCACTTTTCTCGTACCGTAATGCATGATCCCGTGATCAAACACTTTGATCACATTGAGCTCATTATGATGATGCATTACCGAGAGGGCCCGGTGATACCTCTCCGTCAAGCGGAATGACAAATCCCAGTCTCGATCCATGTCAACCCAACAGACACTTTCAGAGATACCCGTAGTATACCTTTATAGTCACCCAGTTACGTTGTGACGTTTGGCACACCCAAAGCACTCCTACGGCACCCGGGAGTTACACGATCTCATGGTCTAAGGAAAGGATACTTGACATTGGAGAACTCTAGCAAACGAACTATGCGATCTTATGCTATGTTTAGGATTGGGTCTTGTCCATCACATCATTCTCCTAATGATGTGATCCCATTATCGATGACATCCAATGTCCATAGTCAGGAAACCATGACTATCTGTCGATCAACGAGCTAGTCAACTAGAGGCTCACTAGGGACATATTGTTGTCTGTTATTCACACATGTATTACGATTTCCGGATAACACAATTATAGCACGAATAAAGACAATTATCATGAATAAGGAAATATAATAATAATGCTTTTATTATTGCCTCTAGGGAATATTTCCAACAGTCTCCCACTTGCACTAGAGTCAATAATCTAGTTACATTGTGATGAATCGAACACCCATAGAGTTCTGGTGCTGATCATGTTTTGCCTTAGGGAGAGGTTTAGTCAACGGATCTGCGACATTCAGATCCGTGTGCACTTTACAAATCTCTATGTCTCCATCTTGAACATTTTCACGAATGGAGTTGAAGCGACGCTTGATGTGCCTGGTCTTCTTGTGAAACCTGGGCTCCTTGGCAAGTGCAATAGCTCCAGTGTTGTCACAGAAGAGCTTGATTGGACCCGACGCATTGGGTATGACTCCGAGGTCGGTGATGAACTCCTTCACCCAAATTGCTTCATGTGCTGCCTCCGAGGCTGCCATGTACTCCGCTTCACATGTAGATCCCGCCACGACGCTTTGCTTGCAACTGCACCAGCTTACTGCCCCACCATTCAAAATATACACGTATCCGGTTTGTTACTTAGAGTCATCCAGATCTGTGTCGAAGCTAGCGTCGACGTAACCTTTTACGACGAGCTCTTCGTCACCTCCATAAACGAGAAACATTTCCTTAGTCCTTTTTAGGTACTTCAGGATATTCTTGACCGCTGTCCAGTGTTACTTGCCGGGATTACTTTGGTACCTTCCTACCAAACTTACGGCAAGGTTTACATCAGGTCTGGTACACATCATGGCATACATAATAGAACCTATGGCTGAGGCATAGGGGATGACACTCATCTCTTCTATATCTTCTGCCGTGGTCGGACATTGAGCTGAGCTCAATTTCACACCTTGTAACACAGGTAAGAACCCCTTCTTAGATTGATCCATATTGAACTTCTTCAATATCTTATCAAGGTATGTGCTTTGTGAAAGACCTATGAGGCGTCTCGATCTATCTCTATAGATCTTGATGCCTAATATATAAGCAGCTTCTCCAAGGTCCTTCATTGAAAAACTTTTATTCAAGTAGGCCTTAATGCTGTCCAAGAGTTCTATATCATTTCCCATCAAAAGTATGTCGTCTACATATAATATGAGAAATGCTACAGCGCTCCCACTCACTTTCTTGTAAACACAGGCTTCTCCATAAGTCTGTGTAAACCCAAACGCTTTGATCATCTCATCAAAGCGAATGTTCCAACTCCGAGATGCTTGCACCAGCCCATAAATCGAGCGTTGGAGCTTGCACACCTTGTCAGCGTTCTTAGGATCGACAAAACCTTCCGGCTGCATCATATACAATTCTTCCTTAAGGAAACCATTAAGGAATGCTGTTTTGACGTCCATTTGCCATATTTCATAATCATAGAATGCGGCAATTGCTAACATGATTCGGACGGACTTCAGCTTCGCTACCGGTGAGAAAGTCTCATCGTAGTCAACCCCTTGAACTTGTCGATAACCCTTAGCGACAAGCCGAGCTTTATAGATGGTCACATTACCATCCGCGTCTGTCTTCTTCTTAAAGATCCATTTATTTTCTATCGCTCGCCGTTCAACGGGCAAGTCAGTCAAAGTCCATACTTATACATGGATCCTATCTCGGATTTCATGGCTTCCAGCCATTTGTCGGAATCCGGGCCCGCCATTGCTTCCTCATAGTTCGAAGGTTCACCGTTGTCTAACAACATGATTTCCAAGACAGGGTTACCGTACCACTCTGGTGTGGAACGTGTCCTTGTGGACCTTCGAATTTCAGTAGGAGCTTGATTAGAAGTATCTTGATCGTCATCATTAATTTCCTCTCTAGTCGGTGCAGGCACCTCAGAAACGTTTTCTTGAGTTTCGCCATTTTCTGGTTCAAGAGGTAACACTTCATCAAGTTCTACTTTCCTCCCACTTACTTCTTTCGAGAGAAACTCTTTCTCTAGAAAGGATCCATTCTTGGCAACAAAGATCTTGCCTTCGGATCTGAGGTAGAAGGTATACCCAACAGTTTCTTTAGGGTATCCTATGAAGACGCATTTTTCCGACTTGGGTTCGAGCTTTTCAGGTTGAAGTTTCTTGACATAAGCATCGCATCCCCAAACTTTTAGAACTGACAGCTTAGGTTTCTTCCCAAACCATAGTTCATACGGTGTCGTCTCAACGGATTTCGACGGAGCCCTATTTAAAGTGAATGCGGCAGTCTCTAAAGCATAGCCCCAAAAAGATAGAGGTAAGTCGGTAAGAGACATCATAGATCGCACCATATCTAATAGAGTGCGATTACGACGTTCGGACACACCATTACGCTGAGGTGTTCCAGGCGGCGTGAGTTGTGAAACTATTCCACATTTTCTTAAGTGTGTGCCAAATTCGTGACTCAAGTATTCTCCTCCACGATCTGATCATAGAAACTTGATCTTTTATCACGTTGATTTTCAACCTCACTCTGAAATTCCTTGAACTTTTCAAAGGTCTCAAATTTGTGTTTCATTAAGTAGACATACCCATATCTACTCAAGTCATCAGTGAGGGTGAGAACATAACGATAGCCACCGCGAGCCTCAACACTCATTGGACCGCACACATCGGTATGTATGATTTCCAATAGGTTGGTTGCTCGCTCCATTGTTCCTGAGAATGGAGTCTTGGTCATTTTACCCATGAGGCATGGTTCGCACGTGTCAAATGATTCATAATCAAGAGACTCTAAAAGTCCATCTGCATGGAGCTTTTTCATGCGTTTGACACCTATGTGACCAAGGCGGCAGTGCCACAAATATGTGGGACTATTGTTATCAACTTTAACTCTTTTGGTATTCACACTATGAATATGTGTATCATCACGTACGAGATTCATTAAGAATAAACCATTAACCATCGGAGCATGACCATAAAACATATCTCTCATATAAATAGAACAACCATTATTCTCGGATTTAAATGAGTAGCCATCTCGAATTAAACGAGATCCAGACACAATGTTCATGCTCAAACTTGGCACTAAATAACAATTATTTAGGTTTAAAACTAATCCCGTAGGTAAATGTAGAGGCAGCGTGCCGACGGCGATCACATCGACCTTGGAACCATTCCCGACGCGCATCGTCACCTCGTCCTTCGCCAGTCTCCGTTTATTCCGCAGCTCCTGCTTTGAGTTACAAATGTGAGCAACTGCACCGGTATCAAATACCCAAGAGCTACTACGAGTACTGGTAAGGTACACATCAATTACATGTATATCACATATACCTTTGGTTTTGCCGGCCTTCTTGTCCGCTAAGTATTTGGGGCAGTTCCGCTTCCAGTGACCACTTCCCTTGCAATAAAAACACTCAGTCTCGGGCTTGGGTCCATTCTTTGGCTTCTTCCCGGCAACTTGCTTACCGGGCGCGGCAACTTCTTTGCCGTCCTTCTTGAAGTTCTTTTTACCCTTGCCCTTCTTGAACTTAGTGGTTTTATCCACCATCAACACTTGATGCTCCTTCTTGATTTCTACCTCTGCTGATTTCAGCATAGCATATACCTCAGGAATGGTCTTTACCATCCCCTGCATATTGTAGTTCATCACAAAGCTCTTGTAGCTAGGTGGAAGCGACTGGAGGATTCTGTCAATGACCGCTTCATCCGGGAGATTAACTTCCAGTTGAGTCAAGCGGTTGTGCAACCCAGACATTTTGAGTATGTGTTCACTGACAGAGCCATTTTCCTCCATCTTACAGCTAAAGAATTTGTCGGAGACTTCATATCTCTCGACCCGGGCATGAGCTTGGAAAACCATTTTCAGCTCTTCGAACATCTCATATGCTCCATGTCTCTCAAAACGCTTTTGGAGTCCCGGCTCTAAGCTGTAAAGCATGCCGCACTGAACGAGGGAGTAATCATCACAGCCTGACTGCCAAGCGTTCATAACGTCTTGTTCTGCAGGGAGAATAGGTGCGTCACCCAGCGGTGCTCGTAGGACATAATCTTTCTTGGCAGCTATGAGGATGATCCTCAGGTTCCGGACCCAGTCCGTATAGTTGCTACCATCGTCTTTCAGCTTGGTTTTCTCTAGGAACGCGTTGAAGTTGAGGACTACGTTGGCCATTTGATCTACAAGACATATTGTAAATATTTAGACTAAGTTCATGATAATAAAGTTCATTTAATCAAATTATTTAATGAACTCCCACTTAGATAGACATCCCTCTTCTAGTCATCTAAGTATTACATGATCCGAGTCAACTAGGCCGTGTCCGATCGTCACGTGAGACGGACTAGTCAACATCGGTGAACATCTTCATGTTGATCGTATCTTCTATACGACTCATGCTCGACCTTTCGGTCTTCTGTGTTCCGAGGCCATGTCTGTACATGCTAGGCTCGTCAAGTCAACCTAAGTGTTTCGCGTGTGTAAATCTGTCTTACACCCGTTGTATGTGAACATTAGAATCTATCACACCCGATCATCACGTGGTGCTTCGAAACAACGAACTGTCGCAACGGTGCACAGTTAGGGAGAACACTTTCTTGAAATTATTATGAGGGATCATCTTATTTACTACCGTCGTTCTAAGTAAACAAGATGCAAAACATGATAAACATCACATGCAATCAAATAACAAACGTGACATGATATGGCCAATATCACATAGCTCCTTTGATCTCCATCTTGGGGCTCCATGATCATCTTGTCACCGGCTTGACACCATGATCTTCATCATCATGATCTTCATCATCGTGTCTCCATGAAGTTGCTCGCCAACTATTACTTATACTACTATGGCTAACACGTTTAGCAATAAAGTAAAGTAATTTACATGGCGTTTCTCAATGACACGCAGGTCATACAAAAATAAAGATAACTCCTATGGCTCCTGCCGGTTGTCATACTCATCGACATGCAAGTCGTGATTCCTATTACAATAGCATGAACATCTCATACATCACATATAGATCATTCATCATTCATCACAACTTTGGCCATATCATATCACAAAGCACTTGCTGCAAAAACAAGTTAGACGTCCTCTAATTGTTGTTGCAAGTTTTTACGTGGCTGAATTAGGGTACTAGCAAGAACGTTTTCTTACCTACGTTAAAACCACAACGTGATTTGTCAACTTCTATTTACCCTTCATAAGGACCCTTTTCATCGAATCCGCTCCAACTAAAGTGGGAGAGACAGACACCCGCCAGCCACCTTATGCAACTAGTGCATGTTAGTCGGTGGAACCGGTCTCACGTAAGCGTACGTGTAAGGTTGGTCCAGGCCGCTTCATCCCACAATACCGCTGAAGCAAGATAAGACTAGTAGCGGCAAGAAGAGTTGACAACATCTACGCCCACAACAAATTGTGTTCTACTCGTGCAATAGAGAACTACGCATAGACCTAGCTCATGATGCCACTGTTGGGGAACGTTGCAGAAAATTAAATTTTTTTCTACGGTTTCACCAAGATCCATCTATGAGTTCATCTAGCAACGAGTCATGGGAGAGAGAGATTGCATCTACATACCACTTTGTAGATCGCGAGCGGAAGCGTTCAACGAACGGGGATGAAGTAGTCGTACACACCGTGATCCAAATCACCGGAGATCCTAGCACCGAAAGCACGGCACCTCCGCGTTCAACACACGTACGGTCAGCGTAACGTCTCCTTCTTCTTGATCCAGCAAGGCAAAGGAGAGGTTGGGGAAGAAGACTCCAGCAGCAGCACGACGGCATGGTGATGGTGGAGCTGCAGTACTCCGATAGGGCTTCGCCGAGCTCTACGGAGAAGGAGGATGTGTTGGAGAGGGAGAGGGAGGCGCCAGGGCATAGGGTATCCAGCCCCCTCTCCCCTCCCCCCTTTATATAACCCCTTGGGGGGGGGCGCCGGCCCTAGGAGATGGAATCTCCTAGGGGGGGTGGCGGCCAGGGAGGGGGGCTTGCCCCCCAAGCAAGGGGGGCGCCCCCTTTAGGGTTCCCCCCAAACCCTAGGCGCATGGGCCTTTGGGGGGGAGGCGCACCAGCCCACTATGGGCTGGTTCCCTCCCTCATACAGCCCATGGGGCCCTCCGGGATAGGTGGCCCCACCCGGTGCCAGGCGGGCGCCAGCCCGCGCAGCGTTCCCCTTTCCTCTTTGGTGCAAAGGGGGCAAGCGCAGGCAAGATGATCAAGCAAAGGCACCCATTTCGGTGCAACAAGACCAAGACCAGTCCAACGGTGGGAAGGAGGTCACCATGGAGCCCAGAACGGCGTCACCACAGGGCCTTTGGTAGGCGAAGACCAACTTTAGTCAGGATAAGTGTACCAGATGTTCCCCTTCGAATTGGCCAATTGTTGGCGCCCTTCCCGCTCAAATATTTGGGAAGAGGCCCAGGGCCTTTGCCTATAAATAGGACTAGCCACCCCCAGGGTAGAGGCATCTTGACATCTAGAGGGATCGATCCATGAACGGAGCTAGCAACACACCCAGAGAGTGAGAAGGGCGATTGAACTCCCCCAGCAGTTCATCCCCTAGCCAAGAACAGACCCTCGCGAGGTTGTTCTTCCTTGTACTGTTCATCCTCATCAGCCCAAGAGGCAATCCACCCACCACAAACTAGAGTAGGGTATTACACCACAATGGTGGCCCAAACTAGTATAAACCCTGTGTCTCTTGTGCTGTTCGTTCTGTAGTTTAGATCCTTGCGAGACGAAGAGGTAGAGGGCATAATATCCATGCGCACCCCAGAGTTCGAACCTTAAGGGTCTGCCGGAACCCGTGATCCGACATAGCTGGGGTCGTACTGCGATGAAGAATAGTTGGGGTTGTACTGTGATGAAGAAGACTCTGACTGCCACTTGCTGACAGCCATCTCTAGATCCCAAGAATAAACAGATTGTCGTGGAGGCTCATCTTGTGGTTCCGGTTCCGGGGCTAGTGCATGATTCCGGTAGGCTTGAACGGTAGCCCACGTAATGAGATAAGGTCCTTCGAAATTAAAAAAAGAAGGAGCAGGCAAGGTAATAGTTTCGGAATGATGTTTATGAAAGAATAATTTATATTTAAGCTCTCCTTCCCTGCCTTTAACAATAAAATCATGTGCTAGCATACTCTTATAGTCTAGATAAGCACTAGGCAGCAGTTTTTCTTCTTTCTCATGAAGCCTAATAGCTATGTTAAAATGTGCAGCGAGGCGTGAAGCATAAATGCCTCCAAAGATGGGACCCTTAGTACGGTTCATACTTAACCGTCTAGCAATAATTCCGCCCATGCTAACAGTGTTATCGCGGTATAAACCATGGAACAAAATAATAATATCAGGAACACTAAGGTTCCCATAGTTCCCGCGACCAATCAAGCAACGACTAGCAAATATGGCAAAATAGCGTAAAATAGGAAAATGTATGCTAGTGATTCTTGCATCAGAAACCTTCCTGGTTTCTCCCACAGTGATAGTGTTAATAAATGCTTCCACATCTTTATGGTGTGGTTCCTCTAAGGTGCCCTCAAGGGGTATGTTGCAAACCTTGCAAAGTTCAGCTAATGGCATCTTTTTAACAACGTCATATAAATGAAACTCTACTGAAGGAGGTGATTCCTTAGGGAAAAAGTAGAAGTTTTGCACAAATGTATTAGTGAGTAAGAGATACTGATGACGTTGGTCGCGGAAGTCGGTGAGGCCAATATTTTCAATCAAAGAATAGAAATCCTCATAAATCCCGGCTTGTCTCAAGAATTTATCGGAAGGCCATTCACACGGCCCGACTTCCGCGGTACGAGGCAAATTATATTTGGGCCTCTGTGCTTCTTCATTTTGTTTTTTCTTTGAGCTTCGGCTAGATGAGCCCCTCAAAAGCCTCTTCATTATTTTCTGAAATATTCTGAATTTTTTTAGTAACTTCAAACAAAAGTGAACCAAACTCAACAAAATTGATAGTAACTACTCCTACAAGTGCCTAGAGCCTATATCAAGCATTAGAACTACTTGGAACCATATAAATTTGACATGCAAGCTCAAGAACATGGCCACCTATGCAGCACAAATTTTCAATGAATAAAGCACTAGAACAAAAACTAATTGGACCTAAGGAACAATCTCCCCAAGTAGTTTTGCGAGAGGTGCTTTGAGCAAGGAGATCGAAAATCACAGCAAGGTGAGCTAGAACTCGTGCTTGAGTTGGATATTCATGTTTGTGGGAGGAAGAAGAAGAGGATGGGTGCAGGAATAAGTGGAGGAGGACCACCGTGGGCCCACGAGGCAGGGGGCACGGTCTGGGGGTAGGGCGCGCCCTCCACCCTCGTGGCCAGGTGGCAGCTCCCCCCGCGGTGATTTTTGCACCATAAATCCTCAAATATTCCCAAAAAAATCATATTAAATTGGCATGGCATTCTGAGGACTTTTATTTTCGAGGTATTTTTATATTGCACGGATAAATCAGGAAATAGACAGAAAAATACTATTTTTACTTTATTTCAACTAAATAACATAAAGTATAAAAGGGGTACATAAGGTTGTGTCTTCTAGTTTCATTCGTCTCATGCTCATCAAAAGGAATCCACTAACAAGGTTGATCAAGTCTTGTTAACAAACTCATTCCGATTAACATGGAACCGGAGAAATTTCGAATAACACTATGTTACCTCAACGGGGATATGCACATCCCCAATAATAAGAATATCATATTTCTTCTTGACAGTAGGAAGAGGAAATTCAAAACCTCCAAATATAATCGACGGAATTTTTCCAATAGAGTTGATACTATGAACTTGAGGTTGTTTCCTCGGAAAGTGTACCGTATGCTCATTACCATTAACATGAAAATTGACATTGCCTTTGTTGCAATCAATAATAGCCCCTGCAGTATTAAGAAAAGGTCTTCCAAGAATAATAGACATACTATCGCCCTCGGGAATATCAAGAATAACAAAGTCCGTTAAAATAGTAACGTTTGCAACCACAACAGGCACATCCTCACAAATACCGACAGGTATAGCAGTTGATTTATCAGCCATTTGCAAAGATATTTCAGTAGGTGTCAACTTATTCAAATCAAGTCTACGATACAAAAAAAGAGGCATAACACTAACACCGGCTCCAAGATCACATAAAGCAGTTTTAACATAATTTCTTTTAATGGACCATGGTATAGTAGGTACTCCTGGATCTCCAAGTTTCTTTGGTATTCCACCTTTAAAAGTATAATTAGCAAGCATGGTGGAAATTTTAGCTTCCGATATCTTTCTTTTATTAGTAATGATATCCTTCATATACTTAGCATAAGGATTAGTTTTGAGCATATCAGTCAATCGCATATGCAAAAAGATAGGTCTAATCATTTCAGCAACAAAATCCTCATCATCCTTTTTCTTGGATGGTTTGGGAGGAAAAGGCATGGGTTTCTGAACCCAATGTTCTCTTTCTTTACCATGTTTCCTAGCAATAAAATCTTTCTTATCATAATGTTGATTACTTGATTGTGGGTTATCAAGATCAACAACATGTTCAATTTCTACATCATTATCATTACTAGGTTGAGCATCATCATGAACATCATCATTAACATTTTCACTAGGCTCATGTTCATTACCAGATTGTGTTTCAGCATCAGACATAGATATATCATTTGGATTATCAGGTGTTTCAGCAATAGGTTCACTAGAAGTTTGCAAAGTCCTATCATTTTTCTTTTTCTTCCTTTTAGAAGAACTAGGTGTATCAATATTATTTCTCTGAGAATCTTGCTCAATTATCTTAGGGTGGCCTTCAGGATACAAAGGTTCCTGAGTCATTCTACCAGTTCTAGTAGCCACTCTAACAGCATAATCATTTTTCTTACTATTCATTTCATCGAGCAATTCTTTTTGAGCTTTAAGTACTTGTTCTACTTGAGTGGTAACCATAGAAGCATGTTTGCTAAGAAGTTTAAGTTCACCTCTAATATTAGCCATATAATCACCCAAGTGTTTAATCATATAAGAATTTTGTTTTAATTGTCTACCAAAATAAGCATTGAAGTCTTCTTGCTTAAATGTAAAGTTATCAAACTCATCCAGGCGCTGACTAGCAATTTTAGTAGGAGGGATTTCAGCTTTGTCATATCTATAGAGAGAATTTACCTTTACTACCTGTGTCGGGATATCGGGATCAAGAGGTTCTTCAATAAATAAAGGATTAAGATCATATGTTTCTTCAACAGGCGGTAAATTAAGACCATGTATTTCTTCAATAGGAGGTAAATTCTTAACATCTTCAGCTTTAATACCTTTTTATTTCATAGATTTCTTTGCCTCTTGCATATCTTCGGGACTGAGAAATAGAACACCTCTCTTCTTCGGAGTTGGTTTAGGAATAGGCTCAGTAATTGGAGCGGGAGCTGGCTCAGGAGGTGCCCAATTATTTTCATTTGCCAACATATTATTCAATAGAATTTCAGCTTCATCCGGTGTTCTTTCCCTGAAAAGAGAACGAGCACAACTATCCTGGTAATCTCTGGAAGCATCGGTTAGTCCATTATAAAAGATATCAAGTATTTCATTTTTCTTAAGAGGATCATCAGGCAAAGCATTAAGTAACTTGAGAAGCCTCCCCCAAGCTTGTGGGAGACTCTCTTCTTTAATTTTCACAAAGTTGTATATTTCCTTCAAAGCAGCTTGTTTCTTATGAGCAGGGAAATATTTAGCAGAGAAGTAATAAATCATATCCTGGGGACTACACGCACAACCAGGATCAAGAGAATTAAACCATATCTTAGCATCACCCTTTAATGAGAACAGAAATATTTTGAGGATATAAAAGTAGCGAGATCTCTCATCATTAGTGAACAGGGTGGCTATATCATTTAATTTAGTAAGATGTGCCACAACAGTTTCAGATTCATAACCATGGAAAGGATCAGATTCAACCAAAGTAATTATATTAGGATCAACAGAGAATTCATAATCCTTATCGGGAACACAAATCTGCACATAAAACAACATCATGGCAATTCTGCTGAAAAACAGCGTCAGTCCGGGTTATTTCCATTCAAATCATGCAAGTTAGAGTCCAAAACAAGGGCAAAGGTGTTTGGAAAAGTAGATACGACAGAGACGTATCAAAAGTCGTTTTAGTTTTTGATGCGTAGGTAAGAACGGTTCTTGCTAAGCCCATAGCAACCACGTAAAACTTGCAACAACAAAGTAGAGGGAGTCTAACTTGTTTTTGCAGGGCTTGCTTTGATGTGATATGGTCAAGACGTGATGATATATAAATTGTTGTATGAGATGATCATGTTTTGTAACAGTTATTGGCAACTGGCAAGAGCTATATGGTTGTCGCTTTATTGTATGAAATGCAATCGCCATGTAATTGCTTTACTTTATGACTAAGCGGTAGCGGTAGTCGTAGAAGTAATAGTTGGCGAGGCGACAACGATGCTTCGATGGAGATCAAGGTGTCAAGCCGGTGCCGATGGTGATCATGACGGTGCTTTGGAGATGGAGATCAAAGGCACAAGATGATGATGTACATATCATATCACTTATATTGATTGCATGTGATGTTTATCCTTTATGCATCTTATTTTGCTTAGTACGGTGGTAGCATTATAAGATGGTCTCTCACTAAATTTTGAGGTACAAGTGTTCTCGCTGAGTATGCACCGTTGCTACAGTTGGTCGTGCCGAGACACCACATGATGATCGGGTGTGATAAGCTCTATGTTCACATACAACGGGTGCAAGCCAGTTTTGCACACGCAGAATACTCGGGTTAAACTTGACGAGCCTAGCATATGTAGATATGGCCTCGGAACACTGAGACCGAAAGTTCGAGCGTGAATCATATAGTAGATATGATCAACATAGTGATGTTCACCATTGAAAACTAATCCATCTCACGTGATGATCGGAGATGGTTTAGTTGCTATGGATCACGTGATCACTTAGATGATTAGAGGGATGTCTATCTAAGTGGGAGTTCTTAAGTAATATGATTAATTGAACTTTAATTTAGCATGAACTTAGTACCTGATAGTATTTTGCATGTCTATGTTGTTGTAGATAAATGGCCCATGCTACTATTCCATTGAATTTTAATGCGTTCCTAGAGAAAGCTAAGTTGAAAGATGATGGTAGCAACTACACGGACTGGGTCGGTAACTTGAGGATTATCCTCATTGCTGCACAGAAGAATTACGTCCTGGAAGCACCGCTAGGTGCCAAACCCGCTGCAGGAGAAACACCAGATGTTATGAACGTCTGGCAAAGCAAAGCTGATGACTACTCGATAGTTCAGTGTGCCATGATTTACGGCTTAGAACCGGGACTTCAACTACGTTTTGAACGTCATGGAGCATATGAGATATTCCAGGAGTTGAAGTTAATATTTCAAGCAAATGCCCGGATTGAGATATATGAAGTCTCCAGTAAGTTCTACAACTGCAAAATGGAGGAGAATAGTTCTGTAAGTGAGCATATACTTAGAATGTCTGGGTACCACAGTCACTTGACTCTACTGGGAGTTAATCTTCCGGTTGATAGTGTCATTGACAGAGTTCTTCAATCACTGCCACCAAGCTACAAAAGCTTCGTGATGAACTATAATATGAAAGGGATGGATAAGACAATTCCGAGCTATTCGCAATGCTAAAGGCTGCGGAGGTAGAAATCAAGAAGGAACATCAAGTGTTGATGGTCAACAAGACCACGAGTTTCAAGAAGAATGGCAAAGGGAAGAAGAGAAACTTCAAGAAGAACGGCAAGCAAGTTGCTGCTCAAGTGAAGAAGCCCAAGTCTGGACCTAAGCCTGAGACTGAGTGCTTCTACTGCAAGCAGACTGGTCACTGGAAGCGGAATTGCCCCAAGTATTTGGCAGATAAGAAGGATGGCAAAGTGAAAGGTATATGTGATATACATGTTATTGATGTGTACCTTACTAATGCTCGTAGTAGTGCCTGGATATTTGATACCGGTTCTATTGCTCACATTTGCAACTCGAAATAGGGGCTACGGATTAAGCGAAGATTGGCTAAGGACGAGGTGACAATGCGCAAGGGAAATGGTTCCAAAGTCGATGTGATCGCCGTCGGCATGCTACCTCTACATCTACCTTCGGGATTAGTTTTAGACCTGAATAATTGTTATTTGGTGCCAGCGTTAAGCATGAACATTATATATGTTTCTTGTTTGATGCGAGACAGTTATTCATTTAAATCAGAGAATAATGGTTGCTCTATTTATATGAGTAATATCTTTTATGGTCATGCACCCATGATGAGTGGTCTATTTTTTTTGTTGAATCTCGATAGTAGTGATACACATATTCATAGTATTGAAGCCAAAAGATATAAGTTTAATAATGATAGTGCAACTTATTTGTGGCACTGCCGTTTAGGTCATATTGGTGTAAAGCACATGAAGAAACTCCATGCTGATGGGCTTTTAGAATCACTTGATTATGAATCACTTGATGCTTGCGAACCATGCCTCATGGGCAAGATGACTAAGACTCCATTCTCCAGAACAATGGGGCGAGCAACAGACTTGTTGGAAATAATACATATTGATGTATGCGGTCCGATGAGTGTTGATGCTCGCGGCAGGTATCGTTATTTTCTGACCTTCACAGATGATTTAAACAGATATGGGTATATCTACTTGATGAAACATAAGTCTGAAACATTTGAAAGTTCAAAGAATTTCAGAGTGAAGTGGAAAATCATCGTAACAAGAAAATAAAGTTTCTACGATCTGATTGTGGAGGAGAATATTTGAGTTACGAGTTTGGTCTTCATTTGAAACAATGCGGAATAGTTTCGCAACTCAGGCCACCTGGAACACCACAGCGTAATGGTGTGTCCGAATGTCGTAATCAAACTTTATTAGATATGGTGCGATCTATGATGTCTCTTACTGATTTACGACTATCGTTTTGGGGTTATGCTTTAGAGACGGCTGCATTCACGTTGAATAGGCAACCATCTAAATCCGTTGAGACGACACCATATGAACTGTGGTTTGGTAAGAAACCCAAGATGTCGTTTCTTAAAGTTTGGGGCTGCGATGCTTATGTGAAAAAGCTTCAACCTGATAAGCTCGAACCCAAATCAGAGAAATGTGTCTTCATAGGATACCCAGAAGAGACTGTTGGGTACACCTTCTATCATAGATCCGAAGGCAAGATATTCGTTGCTAAGAATGGATCCTTTCTAGAGAAGGAGTTTCTCTCGAAAGAAGTGAGTGGGAGGAAAGTAGAACTTGATGAGGTAACTGTACCTACTCCCTTATTGGAAAGTAGTTCATCACAGAAATCGGTTCCAGTGATTCCTACACCAATTAGTGAGGAAGCTAATGATGATGATCATGAAACTTCTGATCAAGTTACTACCGAACCTTGTAGGTCAACCAAAGTAAGATCCGCACCAGAGTGGTATGGTAATCCTTTTCTGGAAGTCATGTTACTTGACCATGACGAACCTACGAATTATTAGGAAGCGAAGATGAGCCCAGATTCCGTGAAATGGCTTGAGGCCATGAAATCTGAGATGGGATCCATGTATGAGAACAAACTGTGGACTTTGGTTGACTTGCCCGATGATTGGCAGGCCATAGAGAATAAATGGATCTTCAAGAAGAAGACTGACGCTAACGGTAATGTTACTGTCTACAAAGCTCGACTTGTTGCAAAAGGTTTTCAACAAGTTCAAGGAGTTGACTACAATGAGACCTTCTCACCCGTAGCGATGATTAAGTCCGTCTGAATCATGTTAGTAATTCCTGTATTTTATGATTATGAAATTTGGCAAATGGATGTCAAAACTGCATTCCTTAATGGATATCTTAAAGAAGAGTTGTATATGATGCGATCAGAAGGTTTTGTCGATCCAAAAGGTGCTAACAAAGTGTGCAAGCTCCAGCGATCCATTTATGGACTGGTGCAAGCATCTCGGAGTTGGAATATACGCTTTGATAGTGTGATCAAAGCATATGGTTTTATACAGACTTTTGGGGAAGCCTGTATTTACAAGAAAGTGAGTGGGAGCTCTGTAGCATTTCGAATATTATATGTGGATGACATATTGTTGATCGGAAATGATACTGAATTTCTGAATAGCATAAAAGGATACTTGAATAAGAATTTTTCAATGAAAGACCTTGGTGAAGCTGCTTATATATTGGGCATCAAGATCTATAGAGATAGATCAAGACGCTTAATTGGACTTTCACAAAGCACATACCTTGACAAAGTTTTGAAGAAATTCAAAATGGATCAAGCAAAGAAAGGGTTCTTGCCTGTGTTACAATGTGTGAAATTGAGTCAGACTCAATGCCTGACCACTGTAGAAGATAGAGAGAAAATGAAAGTCATTCCCTATGCTTCAGCCATCGGTTCTATCATGTATGCAATGCCGTGTACCAGACCTGATGTGTGCCTTGCTATTATTTTAGCAGGGAGGTACCAAAGTAATCCAGGAGTGGATCACTGGACAACGGTCAAGAACATCCTGAAATACCTGAAAAGGACTAAGGATATGTTTCTCGTTTATGGAGGTGACAAAGAGCTCTTCGTGAATGGTTACGTCGATGCAAGCATTGGCACTGATCCGTATGACTCTAAGTCACAAACCGGATACGTATTTATATTGAATGGAGGAGCTGTAAGTTGGTGCAGTTCCAAGCAGAGCGTCATAGCGGGATCTACGTGTGAAGCGGAATACATAGCTGCTTCGGAAGCAGCAAATGAAGGAGTCTGGATGAAGGAGTTCATATCCGATCTAGGTGAAATACCTAGTGCATCGGGTCCAATGAAAATCTTTTGTGACAATACTGGTGCAATTGCCTTGGCAAAGGAATCCAGATTTCACAAGATAACCAAGCACATCAAGAGACGCTTCAATTCCATCCGCGATCAAGTTAAGGAGGGAGACATAGAGATTTGCAAGATACATATGGATCTGAATGTTGCAGACCCGTTGACTAAGCCTCTTTCACAAGCAAAACATGATCAACACCAAGACTCCATGGGTGTTAGAATCATTACTATGTAATCTAAATTATTGACTCTAGTGCAAGTGGGATACTGAAGAAAATATGCCCTAGAGGCAATAATAAAGTTGTTATTTATATTTCCTTATAACATGATAAATGTTTATTATTCATGCTAGAACTGTATTAACCGGAAACTTAGTACATGTGTGAATACATAGACAAACAGAGTGTCCCTAGTATGCCTCTACTAGACTAGCTCGTTATCAAAGATGGTTAAGTTTCCTAGCCATAGACATGTGTTGTCATTTGATGAATGGGATCTCGTCATTAGAGAATTATGTGATGGACAAGACCCATCCGTTAGCTTAGCTCTATGATCGTTTAGTTTATTGCTATTGCTTTCTTCACGACTTATACATGTTCCTATGACTACGAGATTATGCAACTCCCGAATACCGAAGGAAAACTTAGTGTGCTATCAAACATCACAACGTAACTGGGTGATTATAAAGATGCTCTACAGGTGTCACCGATGGTGTTTGTTGAGTTGGCATAGATCGAGATTAGGATTTGTCACTCCGATTATCGGAGAGGTATCTCTGGGCCCTCTCGGTAATGCACATCACTATAAGCCTTGCAAGCAATGTGACTAATGAGTTAGTTGCGGGATGATGCATTACTGAACGAGTAAAGAGACTTGCCGGTAAAAAGATTGAACTAGGTATGATGATACCGACGATCGAATCTCGGGCAAGTAACATACTGATGACAAAGGGAACAACGCATGTTGTTGTGCAGTTTGACCAATAAAGATCTTTGTAGAATATGTAGGAACCAATATGAGCATCTAGGTTCCGCTATTGGTTATTTACTGGAGATGTGTCTCGGTCATGTCTACATAGTTCTCAAACCCGTAGGGTCCGCATGCTTAACGCTCGATGACGATTGGTATTATGAGTTTATGTGATTTGATGTACTGAACGTTGTTTGGAGTCCCGGATGAGATCATGGACATGACGAGGAGTCTCAAAATGGTCGAGACATAAAGATTGATATATTGGACCATGTTATTCGGACACCGGAAGTGTTCTGGAGAGTTTCAGATAAAACCGGAGTGTCAGAGGGTTACCGAAACCCCCCGGGAAGATAATGGGCCACCATGGGCCTTGGAGGAGAGAGGGCCGTCCAGGAGGTGGCGCGCGCCCCCTCCTTCCTTCTCTCCCCCTCCTCCTTCCTTCCCCTCCTTGTTGGACTAGGAAAGGGGGGAACCTACTCCTAGTAGGAGTAGGATTCCCCCCTTGGGCGCGCCCCTTGAGGCCGACCGGCCCCCTCCTCTCCTCCTTTATATACAGGGGAGGGGGCACCCCATGGACACACAAGTTGATTTCTTAGCCGTGTGCGGTGCCCCCCTCCACAGTTTTCCACCTCGGTCATATTGTCATAGTGCTTAGGCGAAGCCCTGCGTTAGTAACTTCATCATCACCGTCACCACGCCGTCGTGCTGACGAAACTCTCCCTCGGCCTCAGCTGGATCTAGTGTTCGAGGGACGTCACCGAGCTGAACGTGTGAAGATCGCGGAGGTGCCGTGCATTCGGTACTTGATCAGTTGGATCGCGAAGACGTTCAACTACATCAACCGCGTTACTAAGCGCTTCCGCTTTCGGTCTACGAGGGTACGTGGACACACTCTCCCCGTTTGTTGCTATGCTACTCCTAGATAGATCTTGCGTGATCGTAGGATTTTTTTTGAAATACTACGTTCCCCAACATGTACCACAACCGAGAGTGGGGGTTCGAGCTCAACTCGATGTGTGAGGAGGATCAGGTTGCGTGTCTGTGCATTGTGCCCTTGATATGTGTGTACACCATCGAGTGGCACTTACCACAGCGTGTGGCCACACAGTTTGGGATCTTCCAACATACCCCACCGGGTCAACCCACCGACACCGGCGGCTCCGCCCTTCACTAGCGAGGGCATTGTTCTCTACTTGCTGTGTTTTTGTTTATGTTTGACGTTGTCATGACGTCCGCTGCTTCCTATGCCTTGCAGGAAGAGTATAAAGAATTGTCAGCCCATCACAGACTGGGGGCACGAGCACAAGGACCACGTGCAAGCGTGGAACGAAAGGAGGTATCGCAAAGACGGCGAGAGGAGAGTGGTTGAGTTGAACTCCTACCTTGAAGACCACATGAAGTGGTATGACGATGGTGTCTAGTACCGTATACGCCTGAGGCTGCAGTGGACAGAAGACGATATTGCCGAATTGGAGGAGGATGACAGCGAGGATGAAGCATACCGTGGGCGGCTCTGAGATCTCGAAGATGATTTCAGGGAGTATGCGCCCCTGATGAACAGAGTGGTAAGTGGTGTTCTCATTTAATTTTAGCTATTAGCGGTTGAGTGAAAACTTGTTCTTTAACATAATGCTTAGTGTAGGCTTCGGAGCTCAACGGAACCATTATTAATGGCCCGAACGCGCTTTTGTATGAAGCCGGAACCGTGGAATCCAACACCAAATGAGGGATACGATGAAGGTAACATTGAGCTTCCTTAGCCATGTTATACTATTGCAGAAGCTTGACGCCGTGAACCCTGTGCAGGCTTGAGTTGATCCTTATTATGTTTTGGGTTGTTTACTTTTGCAGAAATTCATGACCCATTGTCGCAAGCTAGTGGGTATGCTTGGGTGCACTCACGTGGCCATCATCCATGATCCTGCACATGGAGGGTCGATGCATGCCATGGCATCCTCGAGCCACGCTGGCAGAGCTTCATAAAGCCACGCCGGCGGAGCCTCGTCATCTCGTGTTGTTCAGCAGCAAGATGAAGAAGATCATGAGGAAGACGAAGAAGAAATGGAGGAGGAAGAGGAAGAGGAGGAGTACAACGACAATGACGGGCCTCCACCGACGCAACCAAGCTAGGGGAAGGGGCATCTCATCCACACTAGGATATTTTGAGCCCATCCCCGTTTCAGAAACCGGTTCCTCGTCGTCGCACGAAGAAGCCAGACAAAGCCCGCTCGAAGAGAAACGAGGAGCGTACCGCTAAGAGGGGGAGGAGTAAGTGATAGGTCGTCTTGGTGATGTCGTTTAGAGTAAGAACTTGTATGCTATGTTAGTGATGTCTATTTGGTACCTTTAAGCTCTGTTGGCAATGTCAATTTGCTACTTTCAAATTATGTTGAACCTGTTTGCTATCTACAATGTGTGGGACCATCATGATTTGTTGTCTACAATGTGCTATCTACATTGTGTGAGACCATCATAATTTGCTATCTACAATGTTGTGCTGTTTATATTTTTGTGACTGAAAGGACCAAAGAATTGTGCAGGAAATAAGTGGCAGACATCCTACCGCCAGGAAGCTTGGCGGTAGGTTCGGCCATGCTACCGCCAAGCACAATGGCGGTAGGTTATGCTACCCTACCGCTAGGGGAAACACATTCCTCGTCACGGAAAGGACTGCCATGGGCTCGACCCTATAGCCGAGCCCCACGGCGGTAGGGTGTGGTACCTTACCGCCAGGGGAAACAAATTCCTTGTCACAGTACCCGATGGCGTTGCGCGACCCTACCGCCGCAGACAGTGGCGGCAGCCTTAGCTATCCTACCGCCATGACCTATGGCGTTAGGACCGTTATGCCACATGGACTCACAACAGCTGGCTGTCGGCGGCCGCCGTTAACCTACCGCCGCTCCTTGTGGCGGTAGCCTGCATATACCTACTGCCGTGGTACCTGGCGGTAGCAAAAGGGTCAGATCCTGAATTTTTTTAAACTAGGGTCAGATCTCGATCAAGTTTCGGACAAGGGCCAAAACACGAAATTTAGCCAATCATGGGTTCTGCGTTGGTATGTCACGACTAGGGCAACACCTGACAGCAAGGACCCAGTCAACCGGAAGACCGAGCTCCTCCGATGCAGCACTCGTGCCAGACGGCCCACCCGCAAGGACTGAGCAGACGACCCAGGCCGAGTCAAGGGGGTGCGACAACAACGACTACCTTGTAGCGCATGACAAATGAGTGAGGGGGTATCGATGAACACACTTGTAACGCGTTGGTGTGCGTCTTCTTCCTTCCTCCTCCTTTTGAACCCTAGATCCACTCCTTTCTTTTGAGTGATCTTGTATCGGACCTATAATACTGACTAGTGTGACGCTGGTAGATGTCAAGATCGTGGCATTTGGTATTTAGAGCAAAAATTCTATCCCCTCCAAAAAATTTCCACTGTGATTTGGTTTGAAATCCTTGTAAATCCATCACGATCGGCGCGAGCTCACTCTGGTGAACTCGTGCAAAACACTTTTGGTGCATCGGCGCAAGGCCGAGTTGATTCAAATCGGTCACGACAAAGAGATCCAACAACCCGACGCCCACGATGAGGATGGGGACAGTGGAGATGTCGCTCCAGGAAATCCAAGCGATGTTGGCGGCAATGGCCACCATCACCAAGGCCAACGTCGTTGCGACAACCAACAATTCAAAGCAGATCAATGCATTGGTGGGTCAAGTGGATGAGATGTTGCAATCACAGTCGTCGCTGCTCACGGAACATCGTCAGAACACCTCCATGGTAACGCATCTCCTTTATGCGACCAATGGATTGGGCCTGACCATCTGGGCATGTCCGGGCAGGGCGAATCATCAAAACATCAGGGGAGTGCTACGAGGACTGTCTAGGTGCAGGAACACCATCCACACCAAGGTGAGCGTCGACAGACTTGAGTCCCTGGGGTAATTGTGTTGCCTGGTGTGGGTCTGGCAGATGAAGAGAGTGGCTGGCCCCTCCTTCTCGATTTGGGCATGCAAACATGGCACAGACTGATTTTCCTTGCTTTGGTGGAGAGGATCCGAAGTGGTGGAAGGACTGTTGTGATAAGTACTTCCACATGTTTGTAGTCCCTCTAGATAATAATAGGGCAACATTTGCAACCTTACATTTCTAGGGCATAACTAAATCCTGGGTGCAGAGTTATGAGTCCCTCCATCATATTGCTACTTGGTCGGACTTGGTGATCGCAGTTTTTGCAAAATCTGATGTTAACAGATATGAGTAGCAGTTGGAATAGTTGTTCAAGCTTAAACAGATAGGAACAAAAATTGAATATCATGTGCGGTTTCAGAAGTTGATGCACATGGTACTCACACATAATCAGGGATATGATGAAACATCTTTTTATCAAACATTGTTAATGGGCTCACACTACAAAAAAAGACACATCCGTGTCATTTTGGGCCGAACGAATTTTTTTCCTGTCATACTTATGACACTTCTTTGACGATAATTGTGACAAAATCCGGTATCATCATAGATGTGGTGGGGTCCTACTTCTATGACAAAAAATCATGACAGAAAATGGGATTTTCGTCTTGGGCGGGCTGGAGACGCAGCTGCATGACATTCTTTGGGCCGTCCATGATGTAAAAAAACCGTGGTAGAAGCAAGGGCGAGAAAAATATCAGGGTGTTCCCGGTTACGCTGGGTGGTTGGGGCCGAGCGATGCGCGTTTCTCTCGTACACGCACGCACATGGGTGCGAGGCGTTGGGCTCTAACTGAACCCGAGCGATTGCACTGCAGGCTACGCGTTACTGAACCCGAGCGATCGATCGATGGCTGTTAACTGAACCCGATCGAGCGATTCCTTCGCTACTGCTGCTTACTGAAGCCGATCGATGCTGCCTCTGGATGAATAGTGAGTGTTCCTGGGGGGGTTTGGATGAACAGTTCCCGGTGGGGGTGGATGAACAGGACCCCGTGGTGTTGCTTCTGGATGAACAGGACCCCGATTGATTGAGCCGTTTGGGGCTGGATGAACAGGACCCCCGTGGAGGGCTGGATGAACAGGACCACCCCGTGGAGGGCAGGATGAACAGTAGACGGTGGAGGGCTGGATGAACAGTAGCCCGTGGAGCGGTGGTTGAATAGGAGCCCGTGGAGAGGGCTGGTTGAATAGTAGCCGGTGGAGTAGCGCGCGGTGGAGGCTAGATGAACAGGAGCCCGTGGATGAATAGTCGCAGGCGGAGGCTGGAGGAGGTCGACGATGGATGAACAGTAGCCCGTGGAGGCTGGAGGGGGTCGACGGTGGAAATGAACAGTATCCCGTGGAGTCCCATTTTGCGGTACGCCACACCCCTCCCGATGAACAGGACCCCCGTTTCGACCGTAGCGCTCCAACACAAGTCTGTTTCCTCTGTTTTGCGGTACGCCACACCCCTCCCGAACAACAGGACCCCCATTTCGACCGTAGGAGGTCCGTTTCCACCGTTTTGCGGTACGCCAGATGATAACCCACAAGTATAGGGGATCGCAACAGTTTTTGAGGGTAGAGTATTCAACCCAAATTTATTGTTTCGACACAAGGGGAGCCAAAGAATATTCTCAAGTATTAGTAGTTGAGTTGTCAATTCAACCACACCTGGACAACTTAGTATCTGCAGCAAAGTGTTTAGTAGCAAAGTAATATGATAGTAGTGGTAACGGTAATAAAAGTAACGGTAGCAAAAGTAATATTTTTTGGTGTTTTGTAGTGATTGTAACAGTAGCAATGGAAAAGTAAATAAGCAAAAAACAATATGTGCAAAGCTCGTAGGCATTGGATCGGTGATGGAGAATTATGCCGGATGTGGTTCATCATGTAATAATCATAACATAGGGTGACACAGAACTAGCTCCAATTCATCAATGTAATGTAGGCATGTATTCCGAATATAGTCATACGTGCTTATAGAAAAGAACTTGCATGACATCTTTTGTCCTACCCTCCCGTGGCAGCGGGGTCCTAATGGAAACTAAGGGATATTAAGGCCTCCTTTTAATAGAGTACCGGAACAAAGCATTAGCACATAGTGAATACATGAACTCCTCAAACTATGGTCATCACCGGGAGTGGTCCTGATTATTGTCACTTCGGGGTCATAACACATAGTAGGTGACTATAGACTTGCAAGATAGGATCAAGAACTCTCATATATTCATGAAAACATAATAGGTTCAGATCTGAAATCATGGCACTCGGGCCCTAGTGACAAGCATTAAGCATAGCAAAATCATAGCAACATCAATCTCAGAACATAGTGGATACTAGGGATCAAACCCTAACAAAACTAACTCGATTACATGATAGATCTCATCCAACCCATCACCCTCCAGCAAGCCTACGATGGAATTACTCACGCACGGCGGTGAGCATCATGAAATTGGTGATGGAGGATGGTTGATGGTGGCGACGGCGACGAATCCCCCTCTCCGAAGCACCGAACGGACTCCAGATCAGCCTCCCGAGAGGTTTTAGGGCTTGGCGGTGGCTCCGTATTGTAAAACGCGATGAATCCTTCTCTCTGATTTTTTTTCTCCCCGAAAGTGAATATATGGAGTTGGAGTTGAGGTCGGTGGAGCGCCAGGGGGCCCACGAGGTAGGGGGCGCGCCCTAGGGGGGCAGGTGCGCCCCCACCCTCGTGGGCAGGGTGTGGGCCCCCTGACGTGGATTTATCTTCAGGTGTTTTTCTTATTTTCCAAATAGATGTTCCGTGGAGTTTCAGGTCATTCCGAGAACTTTTGTTTCTGCACATAAATAACACCATGGAAAGTCTACCGAAAACAGCGTCAGTCCGGGTTAGTTCCATTCAAATCATGCAAGTTAGAGTCCAAAACAAGGGCAAAAGTGTTTGGAAAAGTAGATACGACGGAGACGTATCAACTCCCCCAAGCTTAAACCTTTGCTTGTCCTCAAGCAATTCAGTTGATAAACTGAAAGTGATAAAGAAAATTTTTTACAAACTCCGTTTGCTCTTGTTGTTGTAAATATGTAAAGCCAGCATTCAAGTTTTCAACAAAGATTATGACTAACCACATTCACAATAACTCTTAGGTCTCATGTTTACTCATATCAATGGCATAATCAACTAGCGAGCAATAATAATAAATCTCGGATGACAACACTTTCTCAAAACAATCATGATATGATATAACAAGATGGTATCTCGCTAGCCCTTTCTGAGACCGCAAAACAGAAATGCAGAGCACCTTTAAAGATCAAGGACTGACTAGACATTGTAATTCATGGTAAAAGAGATCCAATCATAGTCATACCCAATATAAATTAATAGTAATGGATGCAAATGATAGCTGCACTCTCCAGCTAGTGCTTTTTCATAAGAGGGTGATGAATCAACATAAAAGTAAATAGATATGCCCTTCATAGAGGGAAGCAGGGATCTGTAGAGGTGCCAGAGCCCGGTTTTGAAATAGAGATAAATAATATTTTGAGCGGCATACTTTCATTGTCAACATAACAACCAAGAGATGGCGATATCTTCCATGCTACACACACTATAGGCGGTTCCCAAACAGAATGGTAAAGTTTATGCTCCCTGTTGGGGATATAACTATTAGTGTAACCCGCCCAGGAGGGGCCAGGTTACGCTATGGCGATTCATCATATGAAGCCCAATATCAAGCTTGAAGATGGCGGTTCAATAAAGGGCCTAAAGCCTGCAGGCGACTTAAGGCCCGTAGTGATAAACCGCCATAATGGCATGACTTGTGGTATAAGGCAAGATTAATTAGTCACCGAGCCGAACACTGTTTATGAGCCGGCCGGGACTCCATAGGCCGCGGGGCGACAACCCGTGTATATAAGGGGACGACCCGCCGGCGGCTTAGGGCAAGTAACATCAATCAAGACCCGGGCATAACAGACTTGCTCCCTGGTAATAGAACCCTAGCAATTCCACCTCAACTGGATTAGGTTTTACCCTTCATAGTAAGGGGCCGAACTAGTATAACCCTCGTGGCCTTTGTCCCACCTTAACCCCTTTAAGCTTCCTAGTTGTGATGGCTCCATGACTAAGTCCTTTCACGAGGACATCTGCCGTGACAATTCCACTTCAGTTGGCACCCACCGTGGGGCCAGCGCATGGTGGATTTGAGTTCTTGAAGGGCAACTTTGAAGGGCTCAAGGGATACGCTGTGGGCCGGATGACCAAGAGTCGTCGCGGCAAGCTCTACATCGACGATGTCGGCTGGGGCCCCGACGCCGGCTCAATTGAGTACGGGTACCGGGTCCCCTTCGGTGGAATCCACGTCTTCATCGGCCGGATTGGCGAGCCGGGCCCTGAGCCGGACATCTGCACCGACATCATCGAGACGGCTCAGCGTGCGAGACCCGCCCGGGCTCAGCCCGCCGTGAAGCGTGCCTTCGTGGGTTGCATCCATGGAGGAGAACTTTCTGAAGGATCCGTGGATGGCGGTAAGACGGCCGTCTACTCCGATGGCGAGTCGTCCACTAGTGAGACGGATTCGTTATACCAATTGCAGGATGGCGGGCTTGGGGGCTGTTCCGATGGCAGCAATATTCCAGACCCCTTTGAGCCGCCAAGCAGAGTAGGGATCTTCATGGCTGGCACTCAACCCGGCCAAAACTCTACGGTTGCGGCAGCGATAACTTCCGGGTCAGGAGCGGCCGCTCGCCGGCTCAGGTGCTAATTGATCTCATGGACAACTTGACGACCCTGTTAACCGCCACAGTTATTTCGGCGAGTCAAGCTGAGCATGATGCAGAGGTAGAACAGGTACGTGAGGAGATAGCCCAGGCCAAGGAAGCCCTAGCAGCCAAGGACACCAGATTGGCCGCGGAGCGGGCGACTTTGGATGCTCAGGCTCAACAGATCCAGTCAGAGGCTTTCCAGCTTACGATGAGCCTGAACGCATCTAACGAGGTGATGAGAAGGAGGCACCAGAAGGCTCAATCCCGTTTGCCTCCGGTTTATGATCCTCGGAATCTCTTCTGCACGCCCGGGGCCGGCCCTAGTAACCCGCCGGAGGCAAATCAGTTTGTGACATCCGGGGCAGGGGCACCGGTTCAACCCCGGGTGATGGAACCTCCTCACGTGAATACGGACCCGTCGCGCTACGTACCAACACCACCGGGTCATTTTTCCAACCCCTTGGAGAACCTGATCGCTACATCGACACATTTGGCGGCTCTCGCGGTGGATGGCGACTCTCCAACAGTAGTTGAGACGCGAAGGGTCAGAGAACTTCTTCAGACAGCTCTGGCTCAGCAGGAGGCTTTTTCCTATAGCCAAGACAGGATTCATTCGACTCCTCGCCCAAGTCAGAGCCCAAGTTACATCATACATATGGATTCGGAGGCCTTGTCAAGCAATGCCCAGCGTCATAACCAGCCCGGTGGATATAATCCGGTACAGGACAGGATACGTCGAGAGGATGAGCGGGCGGCTCAACAGGCGGCCCAGCGGGCGGCTCACCAAACCTTCCAGGATTATCCAACGACTTCTGTTGAGGTAGGAGTGGCCACCAGAACCGGCGACGTTCCTTGTTTGGTGGCGGCTTTGCGTAATGAGCATCTGCCCGAGGATTTCAAGGGACCCGGAAAGGTGCCAAATTATATGGCTGGTTTACAGCCCGGGGCGTGGATTGAAAGCTATGAGATGGCTATGGAGCTGTTGGAGGTTAGTGATGCAGTGATGGCCAAGTACTTCACCATGATGTTGGATGGAACGGCCCGCACTTGGTTAAAGGGGCTGCCGCCTAATTCCATTGGTTCATGGGCAGAGTTAAAAGCCCGGTTTATCTAGAACTTCAAAGACACCTGCAAGCATCCCATGTCAATTATGGACTTGACTAATTGCAAGCAAGAAGAAGGTGAGTCTACCACTCATTGGGTGCGCCGGGTCAAGGAGATAATACATTCATCTGACAATATGGATGTCGGCTCTTCAGTCTTAATGTTGGAGAAAAATTGCCGATTTGAACCTCTGAAACAGAAGCTGGGGCGCCTCAAGCGTGATTGTAACGACATGGGCCAGCTGATGGCGGCTCTAGTGAAATACGTCGATTCTGATAGTACCAAGGATCCCGCGTCTGACGAAGTGAAGACAGGGAAGGGAAAAAAGAACGGCAACAGAAAGGGTCAGCATCATAACCCGGCGAATCAAGGAGGCAGTAAGCGTAAAGCCGACGGTAACCCGGAGTTTGTGGCTAACACCAATTCACAAGGTAACAATCAGCGACGCAAGGGGAGGCCGTCCCCTCGGTCCGGCGGGTCCGGTCCTAGTCTTGAGCAACTACTCAACGAACCCTGTCCAAGACACGACACTCGTGAAAGGCCATCCACTCACCTGTGGAAGGATTGCATGATCATGAAGGCTTTCAAGAATTCCAACATGTTTGATGGCAACCATGGGTCTGGTGGCGGCTCAGGTGGAGGCGATTTTCATGGCCCGGGTGGCGGCTCAAATTCCGGCTCTCAGGGACCTCAAGGTGGCTGTATGGTCAGGGAGGTTAGCAGCAACAACAATCGGGTTACCAGAGCAATCCAAAGCAGCTGAATAGTGGACAGTATCATGTGTTCACCACTAGCTTGTGCAAACGAGACCGGAAGCTTCATAAAAGAGCTATAAACGCTGTTGAGCCGGTGGTTCCCCGTTATTTAAGATGGTCAGAACAGCCTATTGTGTGGAGCAGGGAAGATCACCCTCCCTGGGTTGACAATCCGGGTCAGTTAGCCTTAGTGGTAGCACCTCAGGTTGGTGGATATAAATTCACTAAAGTACTCATGGATGGAGGTAGCAGCATCAACATCCTCTATTATGAGACCTTTCGGCGTATGGGGTTGACTGACAAAAAATTAAAGACATCCAACACTGTTTTCCATGGAGTGGTTCCCGGTAAGTCGGCATACCCAGTTGGCAAGATTGAGCTGGAGGTAGCCTTTGGAGATGAGCATGATTCTAGGGCTGAGAAATTAACTTTTGAAGTGGTCAAGATCAAGAGCCCATATCATGCTCTGTTTGGACGGCCGGCTTACGCCAAGTTCATGGCACGACCGTGTTATGTTTACTTGCAGCTCAAGATGCCGGGTCACAAGGGCACCATTACTGTGCATGGGAGTCGGAAGATAGCCCTGGAATGTGAGGAAGGCGATGCTGCTTATGCCGGATCTGTTTGTGCAGCAGAGGAGCTGAAGTTTTATAAGGATAACGTTGACCCGACGGACATGACATACCTGCAGAAGCCAACCACAAAGCATGACCCGGTGATGAAATTTAAGTCGGTGATGACACCAAGCTTGTTGATTTTACTCCAGGCGACTCATCTAAGCAATTTAGTATCAGTGCCAATCTGGATCCTAAATAGGAAAGCACGCTCATCGGGTTCATCCGTGAGAATCGGGACATCTTTGCATGGAAACCTTCTGACATGCTGGGTGTACCGAGAGAACTCGCTGAGCACACTCTTAATATTGATCCAAAGTTTAAGCCGGTCAGGCAGTTTGTTCGGCGGTTTAGCGAAGAGAGACGAAAAGCTAACGGTGAGGAGGTGGCCGGGCTCTTAGCGGCCGGGTTTATTGTTGAAGTTTTTCACCCAGAGTGGTTGGCTAACCCGGTGCTTGTACTTAAAAAGAACGGCACCTGGCGGATGTGTGTGGATTACACGGACTTAAATAAGGCGTGTCTGGCTAATCCTTTTGCTCTTCCCCGTATTGATCAAATTATTGATGCTACGACGGGTTGTGAGCATTTGAGCTTCCTGGATGCTTACTCTGGTTATCATCAGATCAAAATGGCAGTTAAGGACCAGGAGAAGACGGCTTTCATCACTCCGTTTGGAGCCTTCTGTTATGTATCTATGCCATTTGGGCTCAAGAGTGCCAAGGCGTCTTATCAGCGATGTGCACAGAACTGTCTCCACAATCAGATTGGGCGCAATGTTCACGCTTATGTGGATGATATTGTGGTGAAATCCAGAGAGAAGGAAACCTTGATAGATGGTCTGAAGGAAACCTTTGACAATCTCCGGGTCTACAAAATGATGCTTAACCCGGCCAAATGTGTGTTTGGCGTGCCAGCAGGCAAGCTTTTGGGTTTTCTAGTGTCTAACAGAGGCATTGAAGCTAATCCATAAAAGATCAAGGCAATCACCTCTTTGGCTAAGGCGGCGTGCATCAATGATGTTCAGCGACTGGCGGGTCGTATCACTGCTTTAAGCCGGTTCATAAGCCGGTTAGGTGAGAAGGCCATACCGCTGTATCAGATGATGAAGAAAACAGACAATTTTGTCTGGAGTGATGCTGCTAATTCTGCCTTTGAAGATTTAAAGAGACAGTTATCTGAGCTGCCGGTCCTTGTGGCTCCCATTGAGAAAGAGCCGCTATTGTTATATGTGGCCGCTAACTCGCGTGCTATCAGTGTTGCAATTGTGGTGGAACGCAAGGAGGATGGCAAGGAGCATCTAGTTCATTGGTCGGTTTACTACATCAGTGAGGTGCTTATTGAGTCTAAGCAAAGATATCCACATTGGCAGAAACTTGTTTATGGGGTGTTCATGGCGAGCCGGAAGCTTAAGCAATACTTCCAGGGTCACCCCATCACTATGGTAAGTTCTGCTCCTTTGGGAGACATCATCCAGAATAGAGAGGCTACATGACGAGTCGCCAAGTGGGCCAATTAGCTTGGGCCTCATGGTTTGAAGTATGTGCCACGCACTGCTATTAAGTCTCAAGCACTGGTGGAATTCATCAAGGATTGGACAGAACTATAGACGCCTGGGGAAAAACCGAATAACACATATTGGACTATTCACTTTGATGGATCCAGGCAGTTGGACGGCTCGGTGGTTGGAGTTGTTTTAGCTTCCCCTCGAGGTGACAAATTTTGTTATGTGCTCCGGCTGATGTTTCCCTGTACTAACAATGCAACTGAGTGAAGTTATGTGCTCCGGCTGATGTTTCCCTGTTAGGTGCTTGGGCGACTCAGATTTGGTGGCTCAACAGGTGTCAGGCAAGTGGGACTCTAAGGATCCTCTCATGGCGGCTTATCGCCGTGAAGTTGATGCTGTAGCTGGGCACTTCAAGGGTTATCAAGTGGAGCACATCGATCGAAGGAAGAATGAGGCGGCTGATGCTTTAAGCCGGCTGGGATCTCAGCGTAAGCCGGTGCCACCTAACACCTTTTTGGATGTTTTGCATAACCCTTCTGTCAAATTGCCCACAGAGGAAGACTTAGCTATTCCAGATCCAGAAGCGCAGTTGGTGGCGGCTCTTCACGTCATCCTAGATTGGACAATGCCATATTTGGCATACATGACCCGGGGTGAGTTGCGTGAGGATGAGACCTTGGCTAGACAAATCATCCGGCGGTCTAAGTCCGTGATAATTGTTCATGGTGAGTTGCATCATCCCAGTGTTACTAGGGCGTTTCAACGTTGTGTGTCGCCTGCGGAAGGTCAGGAAATACTTCGTGAGATCCATGAAGGGGATTGTGGTCATCATGTCGGTTCAAAATCTCTTGCGGCAAAGCTTTCCGTCATGGGTTTTATTGGCTGACGGCTCATGCTGATGCGGAGGATCTGGTCAGTAAATGTGATGGTTGTCAAAAATTCTCACGACGAGCTCATGTGCCGGCTCAAGAGTTAAGGATGATTCCAATTACTTGGTCGTTTGCAGTCTGGGGGCTTGATATGGTTGGGCCTTTTAAAAGGTCCAAGGATAAAAAGACACACCTCCTGGTGGCGGTTGATACGTTTACAAAGTGGGTTGAGGCAGAGCCGATCAGTAAGTGTGATGCAGCCACGGCGGTTCAGTTCATGAAAAAGGTGATCTTTCATTTTGGTTTTCCACACAGCATCATAACTAATAATGGTACTAATCTGTCCAAGGGCACTATGGAAGAGTTCTGTCAACGAGAACATATCCGGCTCGATGTTTCATCAGTAGCTCATCCTCAATCCAATGGTCAAGCTGAAAGAGCCAATCAAGAGATCTTAAAAGGTATAAAGCCCTGACTCATGGTCCCTTTACAACGGATGCCGGGTTGTTGGGTGGAGGAGTTGCCTTCTGTGATTTGGAGCATCAATACTACACCTAACAGATCTACGGGTTATACGCCTTTCTTCATAGTTTACGGAGCAGAGGCGGTCCTACCAAGTGACATCCGTCATGACTCGCCCCGAGTGGCGGCTTACGTTGAAGCTGATAATGAGCAAGCTCGTCAGGATGCACTTGATTTGTTGGATGAGAAGCGTGATTTAGCAATAGCCCGCTCGGCGATTTACCAGCAGGACCTGCGCCATTATCACAACCGCCGGGTTAGGTCCAGAACCTTTCAAGAAGGTGACTTATTGCTCTGGCTCATCCAGGATCAATCCGATATGCACAAGCTATCCCCGCCTTGGGAAGGACCCTTTGTGGTCAGCAAGAACCTAAATAACGGGTCATATTACCTCATCGATGTTCAAGAGCACAAAGACTCACGTAAGTCGGAAGAGGAGACCCGCCGGCCGTGGAATATCGCTCATCTTCGGCCTTACTACACTTGAGCCACCGGCTCTCATGATGTACATATTTTGACGATGTATATATTCTGAAAAGTAATAAAGCAAGACCTCTGTCCCTTTCATCCTCAAAGGTTATATGTCTTCATTATTATATTGTTAATATAACCAACAGGGAGTGGATCATATTTGAATCTGGCTTTCCCTTTGGTACGGCTTATGATCATATTTGAATCTAGCCGTTAAAAATAATGATCACTAGGGGGCCTCCTGTTCAAACATAGGTCGTATTCGAACCAAAGAGAACATAGTTGTCAATACCCTTTTGATTGGCATACTGCCGAACCCACTAGGGGGCTTCTTGATCGTATCCGAATCATAGCTCAACCCCTTTTGGGTCTGACATGGATCGTATTCGAATCAGTGTCATTAAACAACTTTCAAGGTCATTTGGGGGCTTCCAGTTCAAACATAGGTCGTATTCGAACCAAAGAGAACATAGCTGTCGATACCCTCTTGATCGGCAACGCCAAAGCCACTGGGGGCTATATGATCGTATTCGAATCTTAGCTTAACCCCTTTGGAACGGTTTACTGATCATATTCGAATCAGAAGCCTCAAATTTTTGACTGTTTCTTGTAAAAAGCTTTGCAATCACAATTATTTGACTATCTGGAGACCCTTTTTTTTATCAAATTTGAAAGCGTTTATGGGGTGGTTTCTATTCCACCAGCTTAACTTTGATCAATAAAGTTACTAGCACATAACAAACATCATATGTGCCGGTTTTACATAATTGGGTTCTCACCCTCATTGTTCGGGTCACATAAACCGGCAGCGTAATCAAAGGATCACATGTATGCTATTATGGTTATGTCTCAAAGTTACAATTGAGAACCAGCTTCTTTATGATTTTTTGTTCATATTCCGGGTTGTATGTAAAATATATGACCCGCCATGCGGTAAGCCGCCAAGGGACTTGTGATTTGTTCTCTATGCAGGACAATTAAAGCAGCTCTTTAAACATAAGGAAAGTAGAGGATTAGCATAATACAGAGGAATATAATATGGCGGCTTAAACAGTGTTGAGCGCCAGACACGTGCGCGATGGCACGACAGAATTAAGTGTTTTCTACCCTATTACATGACTCCCCGAGTCCAAATAATGAAGCATTGTTTTTCAGCAAAGCATAAATATGGGCCGCCTGATGGATCAAGTGTGTTGTTGGCCCGAAGCTTCCGGTTCATCCCTTTCCGCTCCTCCGTCTATTTCCCTGTCCTGGAAGGTTGATGATGACCAGTCAATGCCACTCAAAGCTTCAAATTCAGCTTCATCATCAATTAACCCGGCCAGATCAACTTCAGGGGCGAAGGTATGCTTACGAATTGGAGGGATCAGGCTGATTGCTTCATAATGTGGCGTTGGGATTCTCTGATTCTCGGTGTCATAACCTGGTTGGTAGTTGGTAAGATCCGTGTCGTTACCGATCAGAGTGGCCACAGGGTGTATTTCCTTCAGGCAAGCGGCGAAATTCTTCTGGTCCAATGGGATGCCGTCCTCCTTCAGACTTGGATACCCAAGGGCGACGTCGGCCGGGTCTAGCTCTGGTAGCCACGCCTTGGCCTGGCTTAATGCGACTATGGCTCCGGCTCTTGCAGAAGCTCGACTTAATTCCTGGAACCGCTGAGGTAGCACGGCAAGCCGTTTTAGTACATCCGCCAGAAGAGTGGGAACTTCATTTGACAAAGCCACGATGGCTAAAGCACGTTGTGACCCGGCGTAGAGTTGTTCCACCAATGTATAAACGGCCTTCAGCTTTATCAACATGCTTTGGTTAAGATTGGAACTCCTGGGGCCTGCATTACAAAGTCAGGTGAGTTGATGCCAATTGAGATACTTGTTGAAAAAGATTTAAAATATCTAACACTTGCAGAGTAACTTACCAAAGATTGCTGAGACCATCTGAGATACATGGCGTTTTAAACTGGATAAGTCGGCAGTTGTTTCTGCAAGAGTCGCCTCTGCTTTCTCAGCCCGGTTGATCAAAGCGATCGTTTCGTCAGCCCAGGCCTTCTTCTCTGCTTCAAAGTTCTTTTTCAGTTTCTCTTGTTCAGATACACTGAATTCAAACTTGGATTTGGCCTTTTGGGTCTCACTCTCTTGAGCTTCCAGGCGGTTCTTCAAGTCAGAGATCTCCGATTCAAATTGACTAATGGTGGCCTGCGTAAATGCCGGGTTACAGTCAGGATCATCATAATGCAACATTAAGTCCCAAGCACTTTGTAAGCAAAGATACTTGGCACTTGGGGGCTAAGGTATGCTGAAGAACTCTATTAATAGTGGCGGTTCATGGAATTAAGTCCCAAGCACTTTGCAAGCAAAGATACTTAGCACTTGGGGGCTAATGCATATTGCTGTTCAAATGCTTGATTAAGACATGGTAAGGACCGGTTCAAACATGCTGTCTAAGCCAGCCCTTGTGTGCTACAGGATAAGTCGGGTTTCTTGCATGTATTAAGTCTACATCATATTTCATCATAAGCTATAGACTTGGGGGCTGGTATAGTAAGGATAAATAAAGTATAGCAACAAGAGTTATACCTCAGATTTTTGGTGTTTTTGTTTCACCATGTCAATTTCCAGGTCACGGCTGTTGTGCACTTGATTTATATAACCAGAGACGATTTCTCCAATACTCAGATGAGTATAATCATTGACATCCAGCTTGGCTTTGCGGCGTTCTAGAAGTTCTTCCTTGGCGGAGCACTTGGCCAGCACGGTGGGTCTCCCCGGTTCAACAAAGTTAGTCTTGATGATTTCGACGTCCGGGTCATCCGCCTTGGCCGCGCTAGGGATATCTGGGTTCTCAGAACCGTCAATGGCTTGCTCGACAGGCGGATCAGTGGTAGGCGTTGGAATATCGTGGGCTGGTTCAGGCGGCGGCTCATGAGCGGAGGTATCAGGAGCATCTGCTCTGAGCTTCGGTTCAGTCAAGATCGGCTCTTCGGCCGACTTATTCTTCTTCGCCCTCTTGCTGGGCTTTACTTGTACACTGTGTGAAAATCAAAGGGTTAGTACAAAAACATGAGTAAGATAAGCGCAAGATAAACAGATTATCATTACCCTGGAGTGGTTTTGAAAGCCAGCATATTAGACTGCATTGATTCGCCGGAAGAAGGTGAAGTTCCCTGATAGTTTTAGTCAGAAGAATTGAGTGGTTGGCGAGTGAAACCCGCCAAAGGATACAAAGAATGTAAATTGGAGATAACCTCAATTCGGCATTTTCTTGTTACATCGAGTAAGCCGGAGGAGAGTTCCGCATCTTTACTCGCCCGGGTCTGCTTTCGGCTCTCGTGAATCTGTCGCTTGAAAAGAAATTGAGGATCTTGGTAAGCTAAAGGATGTGAAAATCTTACTTTCCGGGTTACTCTTCGGACTTTCTGTCTCGGCAAAGGCTCGGAGTCGGAGGAAATTATAGTTACCTCTTCAATCGCTACATGACTCGCTCCTTTATCCTCCTGATGATAATCAGTGTCAATAAGATGGTTAAAAAAGGAGCCTAAAGAGTCAAGAGCTACCTCTGACTCAGAGGTATCCTCCAGATGAAGCATATCCGAGGCGCTAGGTTTGTTCCCCTTCTTTCCGGGCAGTAAATTTTCTGGCGGCTTTCTTAGTTTTTCTGGCTTTCTTGGCAGCCTCATGGTCATACTTGACTTTCCAAAATTCGTCATCAGCTTGTGAATTATAACAAAGGTTTTTGAGTAAAGACGAAATTATTACAGTTGAAGGTAAAAATGCTCAAGTCAATAGCTTACCGCTGGAGCCGGGTTAGCTTTGCAGAAGGAACTTAAGCCTACTTTCCCACAATCTGCCAGGCTCTCATTCAGAAGAGACTTAAGCATATCATCAACAACGTCCTCAGGTAAGTCATTGAGGCTGTGCCGCACAGGATCATTCTTTTGGCTTGTGTAATCGCACATCAAGCCAGGGCGGTGGCTCAAAGGAATAACCCACCAGGCAAGCCAAACCCAGACAAGATCAATACCATTTAGGCCGTTCCCCAGAAGAGCTTTGACCTTGCTTATGGTGGGGGCAAGGTGTTTGACATTCAGCCGGAGACAGTTTATCTGGCAAGGGGTGAGTTGACTCCAGGCGCAGGGCGCGAAAGCCAGGCAGGGGGCAAGTGTTTGACGTTCAGTCAGAGAAGTGTCTTGACAATAGAACCATGTCTGGTTCCAATCTTTAGGGTGACTTGGCGGTTCGGCATACGGGAAGAGATAGTCCCTCCTTCGCTGGATTGAGATTCCTCCAAGCTCCAAGCTAGGCCCATTGGCACGTTCATTTTGACGGTTCAGATAAAATAACTCTCTGAAGAGTAGCAAGCTGGGTGCTTCTCCAAGGTACACCTCACAGAACACTTGAAAATTGCAGATATTTGACACAAAATTGGGTCTGATGTCTTGAGGTCGCAGGTCAAAAAAGTGCAAGACGTCTCTGGATATTTTTGAGCCGGGTGGAGCAAAGCCCCGGTTCATGTGATCAGTAAAAACGACAACTTCCCCGTCCTTGGGTTGAGGTTTTTCTTCTGTCGGATCAGGAGCACGATAGGACATGACCTCCTTCTTCGGCAGATAACCAGTCTTCACAAACTCATTCAAGGTGTTATCGGTGATGATGGATCTAACCCAGTTGCATGTGACGGGTGCCTTGGGCGGCATTATGAAGATGGAAGCCTATGACAAAGTAAAAATTTCCAGCTCAAATTTAAGCCGGAGAAAATATTTCAATTCATATTCAAGATGGCGGCTTACGAAGGGGCCTAATGGCATATGGCTAATTGTGTCAGATTATTCAAGCCGCCATGGGCATCATAAGCAGTTAAGTTATTTTACACTACTGTGAGTGGTCAGGATTGAGCGTTGCCTTTTTAAGCTAGAGATAAGAGTCACCATGGTTAACAGATACAGTTTTTGCCTAAGTGTCGCACAAACAAGTTTTGCAGGTTGTAGCTGTTATTTTGGATCAAACGGTCGTTCAGAAAAGAAAATATTCTAGACCTAAAAAACTGGTACAGATCAGTTTGAGAGTTCTAACGAGGCCTCTGAACTAGAGAAAGGAATCTACTAGCATCTGAAATGGATGCGAAACGGTTACCGCATAAGTTATATGGTCACTACAAATAAAGACACATCCGTGACATTTTGGGCCGAACGAATATTTTTTCTGTCATACATATGACACTTCTATGACGATAATTGTGACAAAACCCGGTATCATCATAGATGTAGTGGGCTCCTACTTCTATGACAAAAAATCATGACAGAAAATGGACTTTTCGTCCTGGGCGGGCCGGAGACGCATCTGCATGACATTCTTTGGGCCGTCCATGACGGAAAAACCGTGGTAGAAGCGAGGGGGAGGAAAATTTCGGGGAGTTCCCGGTTACGGTGGGAGGTTGGGGGCCGAGCGATGCGTGTTTCTCTCGTACACGTACGCACGTGTGTGCGAGGCGTTGGCTCTAACTGAACCCGAGCGAGGCGTTGGGCTCTAACTGAACCCGAGCGATTGCACTACAGGCTACGCGTTACTGAACCCAAGCGATCGATCGATGGCTGCTAACTGAACCTGATCGAGCGATTCCTTCGTTACTGCTGCTAACTAAAGCCGATCGATTGGATGACCAGTGAGCGTTGCGGGGGGGGGGGGGTGGATGAACAGTGAGCGGTGGCGTTGCCTCTGGATGAACAGGACCCCGTGGTGTGAAGGGCTGGATGAACAGTAGACGGTGGAGGGGTGCCCGTGGAGGGGTGGTTGAACAGGACCCCGTGGTGTGGAGGGCTGGATGAACAGTAGATGGTGGAGGGGTGCCCGTGGAGGGGTGGTTGAACAGTAGCCGGTGGAGTAGCGCGCGGTGGAGGCTGGATGAACAGGAGCCCGTGGAGGCTGGAGGAGGTCGAAGGTAGCCCGTGGAGTCCCGTTTTGCGGTACGCCACACCCCTCCCGATCAACAGGACCCCCATTTTGACCGTAGCGCTCCAACACAAGTCCGTTTCCTCCGTTTTGCGGTACGCCACACCCCTCCCGATCAACAAGACCCCCGTTTCGACCGTAGGAGGTCCGTTTCCTCCGTTTTGCGGTACGCCAGACCCCTCCCGATGAACAGATCCCGTTTCGAACGTGGCCGGTCGAACACAAGGTTGTTTCCTCCGTTTTGTGGTACGCCAGGCCTCGTTTCCATCGGTTGTTTCGTCCAAGCCCTCCCGATGAACACGACCACGCATTCCTTTCCGACCCAGCCGGTTGGCTCCCACGTGTTCCGTTGCCTCCCGATGAACACGACGCATTCCGTTGCCTCCCCATGAACACGACGCATTCCATTGCCTCCCTACGAACACGACACATCCCGTTGCCTCCCCATGAACATGACGACGACGCTGTTTCTCCGTTCCAACCCAGCCATGTACACGAGCCCTGGCCGTACGTATGCGCGAGTAGGCATTCGAGACCCTGCCCGTATGTACGTATGTGGCCGTATTTTTTTCTTGCATCCTGGCCGCTGTACGTACGTGTACATGCTACGTGCGCGCCTCTACTACGACACATACGCGCCTCTACTACGACACGTGCGCGCCTCTACATCGACCAGTATATATGTACGTACACGTTCGCGACCAGAATGACAACGCTACGTACGCTTCGACCAGGTGGGTCCCGACTGTCAGGCACTTCCTTGCCTGCGAAGATGTAGCTGGTGGGTCCCAGTAGTCAGGGGGCGAATTGTTTTTTTGTTGTTGCCCGGACGCACTTCCTTGCGTGCGAAGGTGTAGCTGCTGGGTCCCAGCAGTCAGGGGGGAATCATTTTGTTTTTTTTGCCCGGACACACTTCCTTGCGTGCGAAGATGTAGCTGGTGGGTCCCAGCAGTCAGGGGGGCGAATCGTTTTTTTCGAGCGCACTTCCTTGCGTGTGAAGATGTAGCTGGTGAGTCCCAGCAGTCAGGGGGCGAATCTTTTTTTTGGACGCACTTCCTTGCGTGCGAAGATGTAGCTGGTGGGTCCCAGCAGTCAGGGGGAAACCTTTTTTCACGAAATACGGTGGCCCGTCCGGTGGGTCCCCGCTGTCAGGTGGAGGAATAATTATTTTGCGCGTAATAAGGAGGCACTTCCTTTCTGTGGCCGTGGACCCAGCTGTCAGCCTCTCCACGTATAGTCCACGTCCGATGGAAGCCATTCCTTGACCACGTTGACCACGCCGCGCCAAGAGCACCAGGGCGGTGGACGACGGCGAGGCCTAGGAAGGGGACAACACGGAGCCGGGGAAGACGCGGCAGTGGATGCCCACGCGTAGAGGAGTACGAGGGTTCACTCGCTCGGCTGCGGTGTGAGGCTGCCGTCGCCGCAGAATAACAGGGGGTGTGGGTGCATAGAGGGATGGCCTGGCCAGCGGTGGGAGTAGTAGGGGCGGTGAGGCCTCTGCGGCATCACAGCTGGCCACGGGCGGCAGGAGCAGGCGGCACGACCGACGCTGCTTTGGGCGGCTGGAGCAAGAAGACCAGAGGTTGAAGAAGCACTACGGCCGTTGGATGGACATCGTACGGTCACTGGAGCTAGAATCGTTCATATATTGACTAAAGTTGACAAAGGCCTCCGTCCCAGTCAACTTAGTAGGCCCACAAGTCAGCCTCCCACCAAGGTGGGTCCCAGCTAGCAGGAAGTATTCATTTTTTTGTGCGTAATAAGGAGGCACTTCCAGTGGGTCCGAGCTGACAGCGGGGGGAACGTTTTTTTCGCGAAATACGATGGCCCGTCCTGTGGGTCCCCGCAGTCAGGGGGAAATGTTTTTTTTCGCGAAATACAGGTGGCCCGTCCGGTGGGTCCCTGCTGTCAGGTCGAGGAATAATTATTTTCCGCGTAATAAGGAGGCACTTCCTTGCGGCTGCCGTGGACCCAGCTGTCAGCCTGTCCACGTACAGTACTCTTCCGATGGAAGTCGGTTGTTGACCACATTGACCACGCTGCGCCGAGAGCACCACAACGGTGGACGACGCGGAGCTGGGGAAGACGCGGCAGTGGAAGCCCGCGCGGAGAGGAGTACGAGGGTTCACCGGTTCTGCTGCGGTGCGAGGCTGCCGTCGCCGCAGAATAACAGGGGGTGTGGGTGAGTAGAGGGATGCCCTGGCCAGCGATGGGAGTAGTAGGGGGTGCTGAGGCCTGCGCGGCAGCACAACGGCGGGAGTAGGCGGTCCCGCCGGCGCTGCTTTGGCGGCTGGAGCAAGAAGATCGGAGATTGAAGAAACACGACGGCCGTTGGATTGACATCCAATGGTTACGTCTGCTTGAATCGTTTGTTGACGTATATAATAACTAAAAAAATCTTGCATACGCGTCAACTAAACAGGCCCACAAGTCATACCACTCCCTCTTTTTTTAGTAATCTATATATAGCTCATGGCAACTTCTTATGCAATTTATTGCAGTCGTTTTTTGGTTGGCCAGGGCCAATTTTGCAAATTTCTGTGGGTTCCAAACTATTTTTAATACCGAAATGTCGAGCCAGATTTAAAGTACTTTGAAGATATATTTAAATTAGGTTAATGCCCAGTGAAATAGGAATCTGAAAATGTGAAAAAAATTCAGAAATTATAAAGTAATTGCCAATTTGTCATCTGTTTTTATATTCAGGGCGTAGAAATTTAAGTAGGCCTGGATTGGGTATTCTCCAGAAAAAATAAACTGGGCTCATTGTTGGTGTCAAAACCGGCGGATCTCGGGTAGGGGGTCCTGAACTGTGCGTCAAGGCCGGATGGTAACAGGAGACAAGGGACACGATATTTTTACCTAGGTTCGGGCCCTCTCGATGGAGGTAAAACCCTACTCCTTCTTGATTAATATTGATGATATGGGTAGTACAAGAGTAGATCTACCACGAGATCAAGGAGGCTAAACCCTAGAAGCTAGCCTATGGTATGAATATTGTATGATGGAGTTGTCCTACGGACTAGAACCCTCCGGTTTATATAGACACCGGATAGGGTTAGGGTTACACAAAGTCGGTTACAATGGTAGGAGATCTTGAATATCCGCATCACCTAGCTTGCCTTCCACGCCAAGGAAAGTCCCTTCCGGACACGGGACGAAGTATTCAATCTTGTATGTTCATAGTCCTGGAGTCCGGCTGAAGGTATAGTCCGGCTATCCGAACACCCCCTAATCCAGGACTCCCCCTGAACCAGGCTTCAATGACGACGAGTCCGGCGCGCAAGTTGTCTTCGGCATTGCAAGGCGGGTTCCTCCTCCAAGTCCTTCATAGAAGATTGTAAACACCAAGAGTAGTGTCCGGCTCTGCAAAATAAGTTTCCACATAGTGCCATAGAGAGAATAATATTAACACCAATCAGATCTGCTGACGTATTCCGCAGTGCGTCATTACACTGCGGCCAAGTCCTTTACTCGAATAGTTTTTACTCTTCCACCTCAGCGTGTTTCACGAGGCGGTTTCCTTGGCATGCCTTGTCAAAGCAGAGATCGTGTCCCCCTTTTACGGGATTCTCATCAATACGGACGTGGGTAACCCAACCGCGCCATTTATCACGGCGCTTGGGAGGCAAGCGAGTTTTACTAGGCTGGTGGGGACACATAGCCGCATCCACCCATATAAGGGGATAAGGATCCACCTTTTTACCTACACCTTCTTCCTCGTTTGCCTATCCATTTTCTGCGCACCCGAGCTCCAACGCCCAAGTCCGCACTTCCCACCTCAACCTTCTCCAGCAATGTCCGGAGCGGGAGGCAAGTGGATGGTCTCCTCCGTCACGGAGGGCCATGTCAAGAAGCTAAGGAAGGCCGGATACTTGTCCAAGGACATCGCGCACCGGCTTCCCGAGGAGGGGCAGCTTCTCCCCACCCCAAGGCCCCATGAGAGGGTAGTTTTCCTTCCCCACTTCCTCCGCGGACTGGGTTTTCCACTCCACCCATTCGTCCGGGGGCTCTGTTCTACTACGGCCTGGATTTCCACGATCTGGCCCCAAACTTCGTCCTCAACATCTCGGCGTTTATCGTCGTGTGCGAGGCTTTTCTCTGCGTCCGCCCCCATTTCGGCCTCTGGCTCAAGACCTTCAATGTCAAGCCCAAGGTGGTGCGCGGCAGCCAGGCGGAGTGCGGAGGCGCCATGGCGGGCAAGATGGCCAACGTCCTATGGCTCGAGCGCTCCTTCGTGGAGACCTTAAAGGGGTGGCAATCCGGGTCATTTTACATCACCGAGCCACGCGATCCAAAATGGGTCACAGCCCTTGAGTTCCGATCCGGACCCCCCACGCGGCTTATGTCCTGGAAAGAGACGGGCCTGTCATGGGGCGACGAGAAAGAGGTGACCGGACTGCAAACATGCATCCAGTCCCTGGTGAACAAACCGATCAGGCTTGTCAACATAGTCCAGGTTATGCTCGTCCGCCGGATCCTCCCGTGTCAACAACGGGACTTTACTCTGTGGGAGTTCAACCTGGCGCAGCACCAAACCCTCAACAGGCTCTTCGACACGACGTATGAAGACGTCTGGAAGGTGCTAACCAAAGGCGCCGAGGCTCCCACATCCGCCTCCGAGGATAGCAGATACAGCTCGCAGCGTCACGCTAGCGAGGTAAGCTATTTCTACCCTTCACAGGATGTTTAAGCTCTTTTTCATAGTTTGACTCTATGCGGGATCTAAACTCCCTTACCTTTAACAGGCTTGGCAGGTGATATCCGGACCGATTAACTGTCCGGCTCCCTTGCCCGAAGACCCAGCCCCTGCTCTCTTAGTGAAGCTGCTGGCTCCGGCGCCTTATGTGGTGCCGGAGAAGAAGGCCAAGAAGAAGAAGGCCACGGGGACTCGAAAGAGTGCCCGCAACATGGCGGTGTCGGACTCGTCATCTGACGAGTCCGAGACGCTCTCCCCCCCGTGAAAACGATGAGGAGGAAGAAGAAACCTCTCCCCCTCCAGCGGGGGGAGGAGAAAAAAGGAAGGCCGCCCCAACGGGGGAGGTCGGAGGGTCCAGGAAGAGGAAGACCCCTCCGCCGGACTACTCCCCCGACGCCAACGAGGACGACGAGGAGTTGCCGGACAGGGCCAAGCGTCCGGTGAAATTGTAAGTATTCGGATACCAGAGTGACTCATGATATTCCTTGGTCGGCCAGCTTTCCCTAATGCCGAACATAATTGTGCAGCCCGCCCCGGGCCGAACTCGACGATTCGTCGAGCGGCTCCCTGGATTCATCGGATGTGAACTCAGTTCCGCCCGCTGTCTCCCCCCGCGGTGCAGACGACGCCGAAGTGGTGTCGCAACGAGCTCCGAGGCAGGAGGAGGTGGTCCTGGAGGAGCCGAAAGGTGACCTCCCGGACCCCAGGAGTAAAGGGGACAAGACCCCCAGGGCTCTGAGTCCGGCTTTGTGCCGGACACCGCGTCGGACTCTTCAACAGTTCCGGACCGCGGTAGGCGAACTCCTTCCAAGAGGAGCAAGCCTTCTGAGCCGGTGGCCTCCATCCAACCGGAGGTGCCGGACAATCTGCTGGAGGTGCTTGACGGCGCCTCCATCGACGAGGAGCACCGTACTATTGTGAGTACGGTGATCCGGAAGGTTCAGTCTGCCAAGAGCGGACTGAACGAAGCTTGCGCTAGCCTTCTAACAGGCTTCGAGGTAAGTAAAAAATATGCAAGAATATAACCGCATAGACAATAGCCCCTGATGCTCTGTTTGGCGTTCGGAAAGAAAAGCCGAATAGAGGATCTATTAAATTTTGCAGGAGTCTAACAAAAAGGAGTCAAAATATGCGTATGCAGGCTTCGCTGCTAGCCACTGCCGCGCTGACTACGGAAGTGGATGCCCTGAAACAGGGCGTCAAGCAGACCGAGCAAGAGCTCGGCCTTGCCAAGCGGCAGCTCGAGGAGAAAGAAGGTAAGAAATACCTTACAGAAGAAATGCCTATAAAAAGACGTGATTGCAAAAATTAACAGGATTGTACTGCCTATTGTAGGGGCCACGACTGAGGTGGCAACCCTCAAGCAGGCGCTGTTTGAGGCCGAAAAGAAAACGGCCGCGGAGCGCATCGATCGAGAGAAACTTGAGGCCCAGGTCGGCGAGGTGCGGCAGGAGCTTCAGACTCTTATGAAAAAACATGAGAGTTTGGAGCTTGAGTAAAAAACACAAGTGTCCGAGCTCACGACGGCCTCTGAGGCTGGCAAGTCCGCCAAGGCCGAAGCCCAAAAGGCCCTGCAAGAGTTGGAGGAGATGAAAAAGATAGCAGCGGGTAAGGCATTCTTTATGCAAAGCAGAAATATAAAAGTAAACTACTTGTTACTTACCCGAATCCGGAGCTCTCCAGGGGCATTCACAGATCTTCCCCGTAGCGTATCCGACGCCACCGCATTCTACCGAGCTGAAGAGGGCAGCTCGACGGAGAAGGTGTTCTGGTCTCAGTATGCTGAGGCCGGACACCCTATGCCCTTGAGCGACCAGCTGAAACAGCTGGTCGAGCTCCACAAGGCGGCCGAACAGGCCATGAAGGGCTTCGTAGTTCGGCTGTGGCCCGGAGAGGCCCTGCCTGGGAGCTACTTCGGGCTGGTGCGGCGGCTGGTGGAGGCCTGTCCAAGGCTTGTTGTCATCAAGCGCTCCGTCTGCATCGAAGGTGCCCGTTGGGCCCTTGCCCGTGCAAAGGTGCACTGGGGTAAGCTAGACGGTGAGAAGCTTGTGAGGGACGGGCCGCCGCCGGGGAAGGAGCATCGCAAGCCCGAGAACTACTATAGGGATGTTCTTGCGGGTGCCCGCCTTGTGGCGGATGAATGTACCAAGGATGTAATTTTTGAATGAACTCGCTCGTGTTTATCCTGTGCGCTGAAAACTTGTTCATATGCGCTAAGCAATGCTTGTTGAATTTAAAATATTATTTTTTGTGTGGCCGTTTATCAAAAAATTGAGAGATGGTGAGTCGTCGGCTTCCTCCCCCATGCCACTAGTGCTGGGGTGTTCGGGATAAACCTGAGCGCTCTTTTTGCCATATTTGGGTCCTTAGAGGGAGGCGCTCAGCACAACGAACCAGGCAATCGGACTATAATGCTTGAACACTCTCACTTAGCCATAGAACTTTATAATTTCAAATTTCGGCGAAGCCCCTAGTTCGGAAGGCCGAGTTCGGGGCGCTATCCACGCCTTGGCCGGACAGAGCCGACTCCTCGCTCGAAGCGGCATAAGTCTTTAGGGACTCGAAAAACCTCTCGAACAGCGACCGGTCTCGCGCCTCATCATGACAGTCAGTTTTAGCTTTCTCCACTGAGGTGCTTAACCCAGCTCAACCGGGGCACAATCGCAGTGGTTCTCCTAGTGCTACCTTAGCCGATATAGCGGAACGTAAGGCACCAAAACATAGGAGCCGGGCAAACCCAACTATTGACCCAAACCATGATTCGGAGCCGATGCATATAGTGCTATAAATTCGGGATGCCGCACTTATGAAGTGTTCCTTCTTCTTACGCCATATTAAGGGGTACTGAAGCCCCTAGCGTATTTGCCGTACCACAGTGTATGGGTGTCGCATGTCATTAATGAACATATGTATAAAAAACGGGATAATGCAAAAAACAGACAAAAAGCTATGCATTGTTTATAAAGAGGCTGCTATCGAACCAGGACGATACAAATAGTGTGATAAGCAAAAGATACTGGACTATTTAACATGTCCTGGGCGGGGGCAGGCCGCAGAATTGTATTTAAAACAGGTATACTGCTCGTAACAGAGACCACCTGGGAGTTCCATAGTGCGACATGGCTTGTCTGCTTCCTCGGATCTTGCATCGTTTGTGCGGCAGTTGAATTGCCAAACAGGTCGTCCGAAGAGTGGAGTCCTGAAAGTAAGAAAAAGGAATTCGGCAGCCCCTAGTACGTTTTAGGCCGTATTTTGGGCTTGCCATTATTGTGCCCCTTCCCCTGCGCCCATGGTATTTCGAGAGCGTAGTTATGTACGCAAAGCACTGGTTTCGCTATGTTGCGAGGGCTGGGGTTGGGGCCGCATTGCTACGCCTGCTCCGAACGTGCCAAGCGGTCTTGTTGTAGGTTACTCCGGGCGCGCTTGGCGGTGTCTGGCTTTTTAACGGCCGGACTGGAGAATTGCCTGAGAAGGCTGCTTTGTACTTCCGCTGCGAGAGCCGCCGTGTGCTCCTCCGTATGGAGAGAGCGTTCGGTGTTTCCATTGACCATAATTACTCCTCAAGGGCCTGGCATCTTGAGCTTGAGATACGCGTAGTGCGGCACCGCATTGAACTTTGCAAATGCGGTTCGCCCGAGCAGGGCATGATAGCCACTGCGAAACGGGACTATATCGAAGATTAACTCTTCGCTTTGGAAGTTATCCGGAGATCCAAAGACCACTTCAAGTGTTACTGAGCCTATACAGTTGGCCTCTACGCCTGGTATAACGCCTTTAAAGGTTGTTTTTGTGGGCTTAATCCTCGAGGGATCTATGCCCATTTTCCTCACTGTATCCTGATAAAGCAGGTTCAGGCTACTTCCGCCGTCCATGAGGACTCTTGTGAGATGAAATCCGTCGATGATTGGGTCGAGAACCAATGCGGCGAAACCGCCGTGACAGATGCTAGTGGGGTGGTCCCTTCGATCAAAAGTGATCGGGTAGGAGGACCATGGGTTGAACTTTGGGGCGACTGGCTCCATCGCGTATACGTCCCGTAGCGCACGCTTCCGTTCCTTCTTGGGAATGTGGGTTGCGTATATCATGTTCACCATCCGCACTTGTGTGGGGAAACCCTTCTGTTCACTGTTGTTCGGAGGCCTGGGCTCCTCCTCATCATCGCTATGCAGCCCCTTGTCTTTGTTTTCGGCTCTTAGCTTGCCTGCCTGCTTGAACACCCAACAATCCCTGTTGGTGTGATTGGCCGGCCTTTCGGGGGTGCCATGTATCTGGCACGAGCGGTCGAGTATTCGGTCCAAACTGGATGGGCCCTGAGTATTCTTTTTGAATGCCTTTTTCCGCTGACCGGATTTATAGCCTCTGAATCCGGCATTTACTGCCGTATCTTCGTTGCTGTCGCTGTTAGCACGGCGCTTTTGTTTGTTCCGGCGTGTCCTGCCACTTTTATCCTTGGTATCCGAACTACCAGGGTTCTTTGATAAGTTGTTACTGCGAGCTAGCGAGCTGTCTTCTCCCGCGCAAAAGCGGGTCATGAGTGTCGTGAGGGCTGCCATAGATTTCGGCTTTTCCTGTCCCAGGTGCCGGGCAAGCCATTCATCGCGGATATTATGCTTGAAGGCTGCTAGGGCCTCAGCGTCCGGACAGTCGACTATCTGGTTTTTCTTTGTTAGGAACCGTGTCCAGAATTGCCTGGCCAATTCCTCTGGCTGTTGGATTATGTGGCTTAGGTCATCGGCATCCGGTGGTCGCACATAAGTGCCCTGGAAGTTATCGAGGAATGCGGCTTCCAGGTCCTCCCAAGAACCAATTGAGTCTGCTGGCAAGTTGCTGAGCCAATGCCGGGCCGGTCCCTTGAGCTTGAGTGGGAGGTATTTGACGGCGTGTAGATCATCACCACGGGCCATATGGATATGGAGGAGATAATCCTCGATCCAGACCGCAGGATCTGTTGTGCCATCGTATGATTCGATGTTTACGGGTTTAAAGCCCTCTGGGATTTTATGATCCATGACTTCATCTGTGAAGCATAGTGGGTGTGCGGCACCTCTATACTGGGCTATATCACGACGCAGCTCAGAAGAGCTATGTCTGTTGTGTTCGGCCCAGCCGGATTTGTTGTACCCGGAATGAATATCTCCGTCATGTGCCGTAGGGCGCCTGCGCGATCCATAGATCGATCTTGTTTGTCTTGCCTTATCCTCCAGTACGTCTCGCAGGTCTGGCGCGTTTTCCCGTGCCTCTCTGTCGTGGCCGCGTGGTGGCCGGTCAGCCATGTCGTGCGCTGGTGATGTGGGTGCTTCCTCCTCTAATCGGGGTAGCGGCCTGCGCTTTGGGTAGTGCTTGGAGGGGCGTTCGAGTTCATACTCTTCGGCCGCAAGGACTTCAGTCCATCTGTCAGCTAGCAGATCTTGATCAGCTCTAAGTTGTTGTTGCTTTTTCTTGAGGCTGTTTGCCGTGGCTAAAAGCCTGCGTTTGAAACGCTCTTGTTCGGTGGGGTCTGATGGCACGACGAATTCGTCGTCGTCGAGGCTTGCCTCATCTTCGGAGGGAGGCATGTAGTTATCGTCCTCAACTTCTCGGTCTGCCGCTCTCTCATGAGGGCTGGCTTCTCCATCTTCCTATGCCGAATCCTTCTGGAGGGGGTGTTCTTCGGCGCTATCCGGGGTAGTATTATCTCCCGTGCCAGAATCACCATTTTTGCTTTGGCGGGATTTAGAGCGGCGCCGCTGACGCTGGCGCTTTGGCTGTTTCTTGGAGGTATCATCATCCGTTGTTACATCGCCATCTCCATCTTTTGGAGTGTCCACCATATATATATATCATATGACGAGGTGGCCTTCCAGCGCCCTACAGGTGCTGGTTCCTGTTTGTCTCCTGCATCGTCGTCCATACCGTCGATGTCTGCGGAGTCGAAGTCAAGCATGTCGGTTAAATCGTCGACAGCGGCTACAAAGTGGGTGGTGGGTGGGCTTTGAATTTCTTCATCGTCCGTATCCCATCCTCGCTGACCGTAGTTCGGCCAGGGCTCTCCTGATAAAGAGAGGGACTTGAGGGAATTCAGGATGTCGCCAAAAGGCGAGTGCTGAAAGATGTCCGCGACGGTGAACTCCATGATCGGCTCCCAATCGGATTCAATCGGCAAGGGCGCGGGGGGTTCGGAGTCCGGATCCTTGGAGTCACGGGTCCTGCAGAGTGCGGGGCTGGCGTTCGGCTCGATCTCCTTTGAGATCACAGCCCCCGAGGTGACGTCCAACCGATCATCCTCGATCGGCGCAACTGGCTCCGAATTGAGGGTCAGAGCCGGTGCGCTTGCGGCCTCCAGGGTACTGTCCGGCGGCACAGCTAAATCATGCCCCGCGAGACAGTGCGGCGCGCTTGGCTGTGGCTCGAATCCATCGAAGGTCAAATCTCCGCGGATGTCTGTCGTGTAGTTTAGGCTTCCGAACCTGACCTGATGGCCAGGGGCGTAGCTTTCGATCTGCTCCAGATGGCCAAGCGAATTGGCCCGCAGTGCGAAGCCGCCGAAGACGAAGATCTGTCCGGGGAGAAAAGTCTCACCCTGGACCGCATCGTTGTTGATGATCAAAGGAGCCATCGAGCCCAAAAGCGACGACACAGAGGAACTCTCAATGAAAGCACCAATGTCGGTGTCAAAACCGGCGGCTCTCGGGTAGGGGGTCCCGAACTGTGCGTCAAGGCCGGATGGTAACAGGAGACAAGGGACACGATATTTTTACCTAGGTTCGGGCCCTCTCGATGGAGGTAAAACCCTACTCCTGCTTGATTAATATTGATGATATGGGTAGTACAAGAGTAGATCTACCACGAGATCGAGGAGGCTAAACCCTAGAAGCTAGCCTATGGTATGAATATTGTATGATGGAGTTGTCCTACGGACTAGAACCCTCCGGTTTATATAGACACCGGATAGGGTTAGGGTTACACAAAGTCGGTTACAATGGTAGGAGATATTGAATATCCGCATCGCCTAGCTTGCCTTCCATGCCAAGGAAAGTCCCTTCCGGACACGGGACGAAGTCTTCAATCTTGTATCTTCATAGTCCTGGAGTCTGGCTGAAGGTATAGTCCGGCTATCCGAACACCCCCTAATCCCGGACTCCCTCACTCATTTTCACAAAGAAAAAATAGCTGGGCTGGTCACATGGTGAACATAAAATATAAGCCTGGGCTAGACGGGCCACAGCCCAGTACAAACCCTGCTCCGTCTCAACAATACCAAACAAAAAAAATACTACTCAAGTAGCTACGTCCAGGTGTCAGCCGATCTTGTGCTGTTCTCTTGTCTATTGACTATATACGCTCACAATGTCGTGGGTCCCAGATGTCAGGAAAACACTAGGAGGAAGCATTTTATATTTCCATACGCTCACGTGGTGGGCCCCTACTGTCATCCTCTCCATGTACTTCTGCCGATTCCTGTTGTTTGTTGACCATGTTGACAACGCGAGAGGGCGGCGCCGCGGCGAGCGCACCAAAGTGCGCGGAGGACGTCAGCGTTAACGATTTAGGAGACGGTGGGGCGGTGATGCGTGCGTTGAGGCGCAGCCAGCCGTGGGAGGCAGAAGCAGGCGGCCCCGCTGGCGCTGGTTTGGTTTTGGCAGCTGGAGTAAGACAGGACTGAAGAAACACGACAGACTATAAAACCAGCAGGAGTACTTAACAACCTTAACTGAAACCAGCAGGGGCACTTAACAACCAAAGCCGAAAGCAGTATGAGTACTTATACAGGTTCTACCGTACAAAGCACGCCTCGAACAATGCTACTTTGCCTACAGTTAACCAAGGGTGAGGCCGCCAAGCCCCAGGACAAGGCCCAGGCGCCACCCCGCACATCCACAACCTTATGCGGCTTCATCTTGCAACGTGGGCAATAAACAGGATATTCGCTTTAGAGCCATGGAAAAGCATGAACATAATCTTCTGTCCTATTCTCCAAGATGGACGGGCCTTCATTATTTGAGATCACCCATGAATAAGTATCTTTTCACCTCCAAGGGGAATTGAGTAGGTCGACATAAACATCATGTTGTGACCAAGCGCAAGTCTGACCCGACCATGGTCAGGCATCTGTATAGGAACAATAGAACTCGGCAGTTCCTGTTTCAAGAAGATCACAGCTGTAAAACTGTGTATAAGCAATAGTTTATGAACAACATATATAACAGAAAACAGCTCGTACCATAAGTTTCTCGACACAGTTGGACCTGTTCAATGAGTGCAGCAGTGGCACACATATCCCACGTGGCCTTCCACCATTGAAACACCCCACAAGGGCCTCAAGACGATCAATAAAGTGTAGGAACTTGTGGATGTCGATCCAGTCAACTTCAGTGCCATTAGTAACAGCCGAGTTATTACAGAGTAACAAACGAGCAGACTGCTTAACTCTGAAAAAACCTACACGTGCCACCAATTATAAGAAAATATTAGTTAGAAGTAGCATCTTCGTGAGAGATTCGTTGCTACTTCTAAAGTGAAATTGTGATTACTTAGACAGAATAGGTGGATTAAGAAGTAATCGAGGCAACAAGCAAGAACCAAATACGAAACTAACATGGATGACAATTGGAACGACGTCGGGGTGGAAGATCACAGTGAACATGAGACCAGGTTCTGCTATTTCCATCAACATTCGTGCGCCAACTTTCAGTCCGTAACACTTGAGAAAGTTTATCCAAGTTCGGCCATAAAAAAAGCAGCGATCTTCTTGGTTCATGAACCCAACTCGGAACTTATATCCATGGCTTGTTTTCACTGTGACCATTAAACTAGTGTATTCAGTTATGACAAGGCCGAGCATCTTGAGTACATGTGTTCTGGCAGAGCAAATAATACACTGCAGGAAAAATAATATAAGAACACAGCATGTTCAAAAAAAACCCCACCCTCCCGGATAGAAAAGAGGATTCTAGGAACATACTGTGCACGTTTCAAAATGTTGTGTTAGGATGAGAAGGAACAAGTGTGGCGTCTCGCCGAGGGTGCAGAAACCTGTAGGGTACTCGCACTTTGGGCACTGCAAATGAAATGCACTAGATTCAGTAGGAAGAAAAATGCATCAACGGCGGCGGCTGCCATCCTAGGATTACCTGCAACCAAGGGACTTGGATTTATCGGGGATGGATGAAGAATTCGTACTGGTTCTCCACGAGAAAACCCTATGCAATCGCCGAGAGGGGGTTTTCTCCGAACAAGCAGACGAGGGAGAAGGGGATTCAGGCCTAGTGAAATATTGCCGCTTCGTCCGTCCAGCTTACTGCTAAAGCTGGAAAGGGGGGTTGTGATTTAACGGCTCATTGGGCATTACCGCGGCGCTACGACCGGGGTGTGTCTACCGTGAAGTTGTGCACTCTAATTTGTGCATATGGCACGTGGACCCCGTTGCCGGTTGCCCCACATATCAGCGAAAGGAAGTAGAAAGATAGGAGTAACTAGTTACACATAAATATTTTTTTTGACAGAGAGATACTCCCTGTGTAAAGAAATATACAAATCTTTTATATCACAGGCTCACCTTGCCGAGAAATATACTCCCTCTGTAACGCACGGGCATTATGGGGGTTCAGCTTTTTTTATGGGGGTTCAGCTGAGAATATAATACTCAGATAGGCTCACGATTCTGGACTTTGGGCCGCTGGCCGACCCTGCATGTTTGGGGGCCCATGTGTTCTACCTTAACGTTTTTCATATTGCAAGCGATCGGTACAGCGCTGGTTTTAGATGCTGTCGCAAGGCGAATACACGAAATTGAATAAAGCATGGCAGCTGTTGGAATGAAATCGAACGACAGTTCCTAACCAGCAATCAGAGTTGCAATTCTATCAACGATATACTATGTGATAAATAATACTGTCGTACTACTTATACACACAGGACACTTGTTTCACCATGACAGATTATTACATCAAAATCTCTCAGAGGATAGATAAGTTCGGCAGTTGCGTGCTGCTACTGAAGAATTTCAAAGTTGATTTGGACCAGCTCTCCTTGCCAATAAAGTTCGATTTTGACATCATCCCCTACCGCAAGATATGATTTAGATTTGAACCTTGACCATCCTTTAGCATCAATCATCATGCGACCATCCTTTGTACTTACGGTATATTGAGCAGGTTCATTCACACCAAGGCTGCGCATGGTAAGAGAAACTTGGCCGCGGTCGCCCGGATTGTTGAACGACTCCCTCATTGCTCTAGGAATTCTCTGTTTGCGAACAAGAAGACATACCCAAACAGTTAGATCAACACAGTGAATCATGTGAAACAACATGGAAAGAAAAAAGAACGAAGCACTTGGGCGGCCAATGCTTACCAAGAAGGTGGACATGTCGGTTTTTGTAAGGACTTTCGTATATGAAGTGCGAACCGCATCCCAATCTGTTGCCGGTGCAACTGCACGGGCCGGAGCAGATGCAAGTGCAAGTGTTGGTGCAGGTGCTGAAGCCGCTGCTGCTGCCGGAGATGGTGCTCCTTGTAGAGCTGGTGCCGGTGTCGGAGCAGGTGCCGGTGTCGATGCCCGATCCTCCGGTAGATCAAACTGATCCGCTGATGCGGCCGGTGACCAATCCTCAGCTGGATCAGACTGAGCTGCTGCCGCTGTCAGTGCTAGAGCAACTGGCGGTTCTCGATCTGTGCGAGACAGCGGCGATCGTGTCTGGTCTGCTATGATCAGCTTTCTAACTTGACTAGGATCCGTGACCGTGATCCATTTTTTTCTTCATTTCTTTTAAACACGAGAAGGACAAATTGTGGCGTTTTTGTTAAACCAAACTGCAGTTCATCATAGGGATTCAGCTTGTACTCAGACAACAGACTGATCCAATTTTTTCCAGTAATATAAGTGATGGACAGTGCCTTCGTTACTGACATGACATAAGAAGTGAAACCTGCAAAAATAGCCATCGTAGAGAAAACCAAACGGTTTATTCTATGATGAATGTCACATGGCAAAACCTGCATCGTAAAGTTGCACGGAAAGAAGGGAAACATGACATTAAATCAATAAGATTTAGACAGTAAATCAATAAAATTTACTTGATGTGACACGAGTGAATCCTTACCAGGAAATCACTATGTTGAAGTACTAAACAGAAGATTGATCGTCCAACTATGCGTGGCATGCAGGGGCCCCGCCTACTCCCACAAGCAGGACAGTCCAAAGGTCGTGACAAATCGTATGGGCTGAACATCCATGGGACTGGAAATCCTGGTGGGTGCGATAAACCCTGCAATGCATACAGATATTTGAGTGTAACCATAATTGATAAACCGTCCTCACAAAAAATATGATCTGGATACTTCAAAATATACATACTGAATTGAGTGGACAGACATTAACATAGACCGTTCTCAGGACTGACCACACACCAAAAGCGGCAGTACTAATAAACAATACAGGGTTCACAAACACAAATCAAGTACTGAACAATAGTACTTACTACAGACAAGCAAAGTTGCACTAACTAAACTCTGCAGACTATTTCTTGCCACCGACCTACGGGATGAACCCCCGCATAACTGACTAGGCCATGGACTTCGTGTGAGATGTCTACATGCACCATCACCATCTTGTCAACCTTGGAGAACCTAACAGAGTGGTCTTTCCACTCATAAACATGATGATGAAGACATGCCGCATCAGATTTGTTGGGAAGCTTTACAAGAACCACACCCTTCGTAATCGAAGGCACAACCAGGAAATTGGTGTGGTCAAGTACAGCCTCGAGAACACGCCTGGCAACAATGCTACAGGAAAACACTAGTTCAGGACACGTGGCGACAAGGACCCAGCAGCTGGATAGTTCAGCAGTAGAACTCATCATCAGGTCTTCTAGTTCACACGACATGACTTTGAGAACTTCATCTCCACCGCGGACCTGGTTCTAATTCAAACAGAAACCATATTTTATTACTACCTCCTTTCAGAAATATAAGATGATTTTCGATATTATACTCCATATATGACTACATATACGCACAGAAATGAGTGAACAAAGACACTAGAACATGTCTTTAAAGGCATGAGAGCAGAGGGATTACATGCAATATCCATAACACAAGTTACTAAGGCAAATATACCCTCTTAAAAGGTAGCATTGATGTTCATAAAGTACTCCCTCCGTCCCAAAATTCTTGTCTTAGATTTGTCTAGATACGGATGTATCAAGTCTATCTAATACTAAAATATGACTTGATACATCCGTATCTAGACAAATCTAAGACAAGAAATTTGGGACAGAGAGAGTAGTTGAAAGTAATCTATAAGAAATCAGTGTCAACCTCTCGCATGTTTTGGTCAAAAGAGGAATTTAGAACCGTCATTTGGCACACTAAAACAACATGCAAGATCACCCAGAAAGTTGTACTACCAGTACTAGTACTACGTGTTAGATGAAAAAACACGATCAAGATCGAGAAAAAGATCATCAACAAGAGACATTACCTGGACTTGCTTAATGAGGGATCCCAGAGAGGGTGGCTTGGACAGGGCGATGACTTTGAGCTTGTCTGCGGTAGTCTCGGCGGGGTGTTTATGCTTCTTCGTACCATGAGCCTCGACAGTTTTCGCCGGAGCCATAGACATCACATCGGCCGGTGCTCCGGCGTCCATCCAAGAGAGGAAGCTGAGAGAGAAGAGTGAAAGGAGGAACGATATGAGGGAGAAGCGAAGCGAGTGGGGGTTTTCTTCAAGAGAGGAAGCTGAGAGAGAAGAGTGAAATGATGGTTGCTTCGTCCGTCCAACTTACTGCTGGAAAGGAGGGGTTTTTGTGATTTGACGGCTCATTGGGCATTACTGTGGCGGTTCGATGGGGGTAGTCTACCATCACCCTACTACGGAGTAATTTAGTGCATGGCTGGTGAACCCAGGTGTTGGCTGTCCCACACGTCGACGAAAGTGAGTAATTTAGTGCATGGCTGGAGGAGGATACGCATGGTAGAGCGTGTCCACTGTTCTTCTGAAGAAAAAAATGATTACAGCAAGCGTTTCCACTCTTACGACGGAGGAGTGCGAAACACGGCAGCCACTTGAACATACACAGTGCTCCTACTACTAGGCATGTGCAGTGGTTCATACGTCAGTACTACACAATCTTGTTGCTAGTGTAGTAAGATATGACGATAACAAATGATGTTGTGCGCATGTCAACTACTCCTATATGTAACATAGTACCGCTTTTTCGACTGTCCAGCCGAGAATGAACGGTGAGATCAATGTTAACAGAACTAGGTCCACAGTGCACGGAGAGTATGGTGCTACAGTACTCCACGAAACATGAACCATATGAAGCACGAATAGTGTTAGGCAGGGTGTATGAAGGGTGCACGGGATGGGAGCAAAAGTTCCCTTCTCAACCCACTTTTGGGTGTTTGGCAGAGTGCATGAAGGGTACATGAGTCCACACTAGTAGGTTAGACAAAAATACATGAAGAGGAAAAAACTATATTGAGATGAGAATGCAACCAAACACACCCACATGCTTTGTGCTACAGTGACTGATCTGCACCGTCTGAGTTTGATCCAATGGTCATGTTGCGCCGAGACATGGACATGCCCATGCAGAGGGCGCCTAAACACCACCGAAGTCCCTCTGCTTCTCGAGGCGCATGACGTTGGTGATGCAGGGTGCAACCGCCCGCAGAGCCCGCTCCCGGTCGACGGGAGCCAGCTCGTCAAAGACAGCATCCAATGGCACGAATGGATTCCGGTGACGGAGCCCTGAAAGGATTCGCCCAACAACGGCGACAGCAGCCCGCAACCCCTCCTTGTCCAGCTCAGCCCTCACCATCGCGCGGAGACAGCTCAGCTCCTCGGAGATATAGGTGAAGAAGGAGACCAGGTCAGGAAGCCGTAGCTCGTTGAAGTCAACCGGGTGGTCGAACGGGTTTAGCCCGACGACCGGCATCGTCGCGCTGGCACGACGGTAGGCATTGCGCAGCCGCAACACATGCATGGCAACTTGGTTCACCAAGTGGCTGAGGCGATCCTGGACATCATCACGATCGGCCCGCTCGCGCTCCAGCCGGCTCCCCTGACGGCCTATCGTATCTCCCGCTTTCTGCAGCAACGCCGCCGACGCCTCGAGCATCTTTGTGGTGGACGCCTGCCGCTTTTGAAGCTCCGTGAAATCCCGCACATAACGGAGGAGCATGGCACTCCTCTCCTCCTTGAGCTCATGGAGCTCTACGTCCTTGGCCCTGAGCTCCGCATCCTTGGCATGGAGCTCCTATGTCAGGCGCCTCACCTCGGACTCCGTGATCTGCTGCGCCGCCATGGCACCAGGTAGAAGCAATGGGGAGAGGAAGCAAAGGGGGCGAAATGGCTGAAAGGCAATGCAATCTACGGGAAGGCGGAGGGAGCGGGGAATCTTTTGGCTTTCACCACTGTAAAACACCAGTCGACGACTTCTCACATCAGGGAGCAGTGGGTTTTTACAGGCGGAGTCATCGTGACTAATTGCTGCCGCGCTTGCTCCCGTCAATCAAAAAATTAAAAGTCCTGCCACGCCTGCTCCTGTCAATCAAAAAATTAAAAATCTTGCCGCACCCAGACACCAGAGATTACCTGCCAACAAGTAGATAAAAAAAGGGGTGAAAAAAACAAATGTGGCGGCGGCCTAGCTAATCGGTCGAACTAGCCCAACTAGCTAGCCACCGTGCTTCACTGATGTACTCGGCGGGAAAGGTGGTCTTTCGTGATTTGACGACTCATTTACTTGCTTTGGTGCTATGACCGAGGAAGACCCAGAAAACGCGCGGTAGGGCGTCCCAGGTCAGGAAGAATATATGCGTGCACCCCCCGGGAGGACCCTGAAACCGCACGGTAGGGTGTGCCACGTCTCGGCACGGAGGAAAAATGTGTGTGTAAAAATATACTGTATCAGACGTAGTACCTAAGGTTCGACCTCGGGACCCAGCCAATCGGTCGAAAACACCCCACTAGCCACACAGCTTCATCATGCAAACATGGCACGGAGGATAGATGTGGTTAGCTCCGTCTCGACCAGCCACAACGTCTCTTGTTCTAGGCGATTCTTCTATTTTCCAAGCTTTTTTTAGTTGTAATAACACCACGGCAAGCTAGCGCCGCTCTTCATGTGTGCCCGTGCAAAGGTTAGACGGTTGAGAGAAGAGAGATTGAGATCACAGACCTGGGACCCACCAGTATGTGAGACAACGGTCATGCACGTGTTGACGATGCACTCCCTCTACTCTACTCAACGCAAGTACTGTATAAAATCAAGTTATGGGACAAAGCCAACAACCGTTCGTTTTTTCAGGCTATCGACTTACGCTTTGTAGTCCAGGTTGCCAGTTCGAATCTCGTCTTTCAAATTTGTTAGTTTTAGGTCCAAATTTGATTAATAACAAGTGGGACCCCCGTGTGTTGTTTCGATATTTCAGTGTAGGATGGTTTTTTTGAACAAACACTTTGCGCGGTTAGACAAGCAACGACACGAGTTACACGTATTTTGCAAGTTTACGAACAAAAATGACAGCAACATAGAATATCACATCCACCCCGGAGCTTAGATACTATGGTGATACGAGTTTTTACACCATTGGAAGTGAGATCCAATGGCTTGGGAGTAGTCTTTGTAATTATGCACAATTTCCAAACTCTCCAAAAGTTTTTTTGCAAATAAAACATTCAGGCCTCGTGTGTGCCGCTGCATCTTCGATCCAACGGCTCCCCGGTGCTCATATTAGGTGCTCCCCGTAGCTTAATTACCCGCTACGGTGATATGAGCATCTAGGTCGTATGATCAGTGATCAGATGGCACATGCGTAGTACTTGTACTTTCTGCACATTTGCCAAACTCTATCAGCCGTATATTGCAAAAACATTCAAACCTCCTACTGTGGGCCATTAGATCTCAGTGAACTCGTATCACCATAGAATCTACGGTGCGGGAGCACCTCATACTCTCCCGTGCAAGAAAACATAAGGTGCTATCGCAGCTTGGATGCTACAGTGATACGAGCTTGGAGGTCGTTTGATCTGAGATCCGATGACATCTGAGCAGTGTTTGTGCGTGTAAGCAGTGGCCGAACTCTTTTGGGGCTTTTCTGCAAAAAACCATTCGAACCACCGAGGAGGTGTTGGGTCACAAATCCAATGCCTCCGAAGAGCTTGTATCACCAAAGCATCTAAGGTGTGGTAGCACATGATATTCTTACATACAGGAGAATATGATGTCCTCCTTCATCTTAGATGCTACGGTGATACGCGCTTCGAGGTTGTTGGATATGGGATCAAAGGGCATCTAAGTAGTTTTTGTACAAATTTTGTGCAATTCTCAAAATCATCAAGGTTTCCTGCAAAAATATTAAGACACATCATGTGAGCTGCTATATCTCAGATCTACAAGCTCCAAGCAACTCGTATCGGCATATAGCATCTAAGGTATGGGGGCACATGATATTCTCCGGGGGAGGAGGGGTGGGGGTGCACTACCAATCGGTGGTTGGGAGGGTGGGGACAAATATAATCTAAACAACCCTAAACAGAGCTCCACAATTCTATCTAAGGTCGAGGGGTCGACCCCCGACAATCATAGCTCTGCCTAAACACAACATTTGCATGTACTGTAGTACTAGACTTCATATTCATGTTTTAGTTTCATGTTCATTTTAAATATTGAACTGAGGACCATGGATGTCTTACATTTTACTCCCTTCGTTCCTAAATATTAGTCTTTTTAGAGGCTTCAAATGGACTGGCACATACGGATGTATATAGACATATTTTAGAGTCTAGATTCACTTATTTTGCTCCGTATGTAGTCACTTGTTGAACTCTCTAAAAGACTAAATATTTAGGAATAGAAGGAGTATTTTTGAATTCATGTCATACATGCATGGTTTGGAAAAGTAGATGCACTATACTTATTGGATTGTTGTTGTGTTCGTGCGTGTGTGTCTCTCTCTGTGTGTGGTCATATGCTTGATACATACAAAGTTTTCTCACCTCCATATTGTTCATCTTTTAAATTTGAATTTGCATTGGAAAACTAACTAGGGATGCCATGAAATGTGAAATCCACGTTGATATCACTATATCACAAACTCACTCTAATTCAACAACTCGTCATAAATCAATTACCACGTTGAGATTAGTATTTGCAAGGAAAATACGGGTATTGTAATACACATAGATTTGTTCGACAATTTAAAACGTTCCTTTCGTATTCTCGAATGGTAGGACCCAACGGCGTACCAGCCAAATCTTGGCTCGTGTTGATCCTTAAAAAAACCGGGCTCGTGTCCTTCGGTGGCGTGCGTGGTACGCACATTAGGCAACCCCAACTAGTCGAGCCTCAATGTTTCAAGTCGAAATATCTGGCGGCTAGAATTCCAGCCATAGGAAATTCCCCTCATGTCCCCGGTCCATAATGACTATCGATGAACAACGGAGGGATGCTTTAGTAACTAGACAACGTTACCTACCGTGCCGAGCACGGTTCAATTCCCTCGGTCGCCGCTCGTCAAGGACACCCGTCAACTGCATTTCTTAGTACTACTACTACTACACCAGGATGAGCACATAATTGAGCCCGTTTGTTCGTGCCAAGTACTTGAGTTAATATATCAGGCAATGCACTCGTACGGAGGGATTATCCTTTTACTCTGCATATATAACTTGTGTGAAGTCTAACTAAGCAAAATGTTTGACCAAATCCTTTCTTAAAAAATACAACAGGACATATGTACGGCTTGAAAATTTATTGCATGACACAGGTTATGATATTGTTTCGAACCCTGGATCTTAAATTTTAGAAAATCCAAAAGTGAGCATAAAATCTTGAAACTAAGCATGGTCACGTGATATGGCACAAATATTACTTCGTAAGTTTTTTCTTCAATTTGAGACAAGCTGCTTATGATAAGTTGCACAAATGAAGAGCCAAGGTATTTTGGAACAAAGTCCTGTCACGTTAAGGCGAACGCTTTCACTATTGAAACCGTGGGGCGTTTATGTGCCGCCACGAGTCCTCGCTTCTCATCGGCAGGTGCCGTCCGAGAAAGCGTGTGAGTCGACAGGAGGTGTGCGAGCAGACCGCTGCGCCGGCTATCAGGGAGGTGTGCGAGCAGACCGCTGTGCAGGCTCACTGGGAGGCGAGCCCTTTGACCAGGCTCCGCCGCCCACCGTCGTCCCAACTTCTCCCACTTTTAATGTTGTCGGCGCCGCAGTTTAAAATCAACCCCGCACTACCCAGTATCGCTACAATCCTCTCTGTTCCTCTCTGATTCTCCTGTCGTCTAGCTCCAACTAGCCTGACCTAAACGTACGCCATGCCGCATCACGATGGTCTTCCCTTACTGTTCCAGTTTCCTGAGGAAGACACCCAGCCGGAGTCTCAAGAACATAAGGCGCTTTGGGACGTGCTTGAACTGACCTTGCGGGAAGACGCCGCGCCTGTCCCCGCTCCCGTTCCGGCTCCCGTCGCCCCGACTGCGCCAGCGCCCATCCCCATGGCATTGATGGGCTGGGAGCCGCACATTGTCGCCGAGCTTGATCTCACGGGGTTCCACGAGGTCCCCGCCGACTTTCACGCGCCCGTGCACCTGCCAGCGCATGCGCCTGCGCATGCACTGACGCGCACGCCCGTGCCGGTGCCCGTGCACCTGCCAGCGCATGCGCCTGCGCATGCACTGACGTGCGCGCCCGTGCCGGTGCCCGTGCACACGAATGTCTCCGCCACGCTGTTGACAGCACCTGTCCCCGCGCGGGTGCCAGTGCCCCCCTCAGCGGCATGGATGGTCGCCGTCGACCGCTTCCTTGCACCAATGCCAGTCGCCTCCTCCCGCTAGTTGACTCGCTTCGAAGTCCAGAACATTTTGGCCTTCCTTGAAGCTAGGCCAACGTCCAGGAGTACGCCAACAACGGCGCAAGACGCCGCCGTCGCCGTCGGTCAGTGGCCCGACGACACACAGAGCACGGCATAGGAGCCGCTTCCCACCGCGAGACGCCCCCGCCGCTGCCGCGTAATCTAAATTTACCATGAAAAACGTTCGGATTGCCATGCTTAAAATCCGAACGTTTATCATTTCCGTTTATTTTATATCAATCGTCGTATAATTTAAAGTTGGAGTCAGACTGAATGAAATGTATGGTTTGATCGATTGAATGTTCTGCTAGAGCCGTATCAAATTAAATATAAAACGTCATCAAGCCACATGTATTCCTTGTCATCCAACGACCTAGACTGCTTCAATGTCGAGCACTCAACACGTTTAGCGTGCAGTTAATTTCATGCCAAAAATAGTGCTAATCACATGACAACACGCAAATAATATCCTATTAGTTAATATCCGCATGCCCTTAATATACTTCCAAATTAACGTGCATTCCACGTACACACTGACTAGTGCTGCTAGTACGTGAAACTAGTGCCGTGACTTGTGAACGCGTCCAGATATGGTCAACGGAAACATCGCCCGCGAGTTCTTCCTATTTGCCCGTGTGTCTAAACATAGAAGGGACGAGAGAGAGAGAGAGAGAGAGAGCACACATGGAACCCAACAGTAAGTGAAGGCGAATAGTACTAAAAATAATATTACATGTTATCCATTAATTAGGCTATGGTAATATAAAAACATTATGTGAACAAAGGGGGTACAACAAACATTGCTATTCTATGTATGTTGCCTATTGACGTGCGGCTTGAAGGCCTGGTCGCATGTTCGATCCTCGTCCTTTATTTTTTAATTTGTATATGGGTCCAAATTTGTTTCATGACATGTAGGCCCCTCGGTGTGTAGTTTGTAGCACTTTAATTTGTGGGTCGAAATTTGTTCCATTCCAAGTGGACTATCGGTGTATAGTTTTGTAGCTTATTTATAATAATTAAAGAGAACAACATAATTTTTTCAATAATACCATGGTGTGATGTTGAAGGCGAGAAAGGACGTGCGAGAGAGCAATGACAGAGCTAGAGGGAAATCAACTAGGGGAGCGGCGTGGGTTGCAACGGTGTTTGGAGTAGTTGTGGGCCGAATGCTACGAAATTATAATCTAAACCGACCGGAATAAATGCCTCCACAATTTAATCCAAGGTTGGAGTGCCCCTCGCAGTGCAAATAGCTCTGGCTTTGCGAGGGAAGGAGAGGTAGTAGCTTCAACGCATGGAAGATACGGTGCGAGAAAGCGAGGTCAATCGAGAGACATATAGATAGAGAGACAAAGTGAGTGTGGTCCGACATTCATTGAACAAATATATATGCTCTGGAGAGATATTGTCCGATTGAGCTTTTTGGCAAGGGTGAGGGTTCTAAGATAGAGCTTGAGAGATGATCCAGTCACAGACGTGTAGATATATTTTGTGCGTGGGAGGAAGCAAGGTCAACCGATCACATAAGGTCGCCTTGCGATCGAAAGAGTGAGACGGGTTGGAGAGAGTGACCTAGATAGACGATGTGCGTGAGAGAGTATACAATGTGAATAGGTCGAATTGGGCTCAAACATGGTGATATATCATTTTTGTCCGAGGAAGAGCGAGGTCAATCGAGACATACGGAGAGAGAGAGAGAGAGAGAGAGAGAGAGAGAGAGAGAGAGATTGAGTGAGCGTGGCCCACCATGTCGGGGGTTGGGTGCGACATATGCCAAAGGATGGCATATCATGGTGGGAGCGAGTAGAACATCGTCGGTGCCTGGAAGCGGGATGAGGCGTAGACACGAACGCCGGCGTACTTTACCCAGGTTCGAGGCTCTCCTAGGAGATAACACCCCTAGTCCTGCTCTGCTAGGTCTCCGCATGATCACTATGGCGAAGTGAGTACCAGGTTGCTCCTTGAGCTGTCTTCTGGTGGTGGGAGAAGGCAAGGCTAGCTTTCTCCTTCCTATATGACCTGGTCTAGTGCTAATGGATTCGAACCCTTTGCATGGGTGCCCTGGGGGTTTATATAGTCCTACCCCCCAGGGGTACAATGGTAATCCGGCTAGGTGCAGGGCCCAGCCGTGAGTCTCTTTGGTCACCGGCTTCTCCGCCGACTGCTTGGGCCCGCCGACCGGTCCGGTACGGAACCGACAGGCCGTGTTCGCCGCTTGCGGGTCTTGCCGGCTGCTGATTACTGTAGCCGTGCCTCTAATGACGCTGGCTTGGTCATGGGGTCGTGGCTACAGCCCACCGCCTGGCGGGCGATTACTGTAGCCACTTCCCGTCTTGTCTGGTTAATGGCGCGTGGGACCCGTGGGTGGGGCTGGCCGACCCCCGGGGGCCGACTCCCAACGGGTCCGACTGGTGGCGCTCTTGCCGTCTTCTGGACTCTCGCTGACTGGTGGGACCCGTCGTCCCTAGGTCGTACACACAGGCCGTCATGGGCGCAGGACTCTGCCCACAGGTACTGATGTCAGGGCTGGCATGGCAATAGTGCCGCGCCGGACGGAGATCTTCATGGGTACGGCGCATTGTGGCCACGCCAGCCTCCGCGAAAGGGGAGGGAGTGGGCTTTACTGTGGCCACCCCCGTCCCATCCCCCTTGATGAGGGCATGGGCATCCGTTGGTGCCGTGGGCCGACTCCCCGCGGCCGGCTTCTCTGGAAACCGTCAGATTAGAGTCGGCTCGTCTTGAACTCGCCTTCAGGACTCGGCCGTCCTCGGGGAGTCGGCTGTTCCTTCAGTCGACCCCAGAAGGCGGCCTCTCATCTTGGCATCCTGAGGGGCGCAGTCGGCCCCGATGTCTTGAAAGGTTCTGGGCCCAGCGTTGGCCTAACCGTGGCCCATTACGCCGATAGTAGTCCCCGAAGCTAGTGAGGCGCCGCGGATGATCAGCCGAGGAGCCTCAACAGTTTCTCTCTCCGGGTGCTCGAGGTCAGAACCTCGTTTGATTTCTGCCGAGCCGACTGGTAGGAGCCGGACTCGCCCAATCAGACTTGTCCAATATTTTGAACGGTTCGGCGGGATCCAAGTGGCGTGCTAGCTAAGCTTCTAGGCCACCGCCCGTTTCGGGCCTGTCACGTGGCAACGCGCGGCCGGGCCAGTCTTCCACCCACGCGCGTGATGGGACAGGCCTTCAGGCGAGGCCCGCCACTACCATGCCTCGGCGCGCGAGCGGGTTTGCTGTGGCCGTGGCGGACGGTTGGGGTTCCCGCGAAGTTACTGCGCGCAGTAACTTTTCGTGATAACGTGGGGGTCGTGGGCGTGGGTGCAGTAAATCCCATGCCCGCCCCCTCGGCTTCGCAGCCTATGGGGCTATAAGTAGGGGAGGAGGAGGGGGAGCGGCAGAGCACGCGCGCCCCTCCTCCACACTGCTTCTTCTTCTTCTTCTTCTTCTTCTTCTTCTTCGTCTTCTTCTTCTTCCTCGTACCGCCGCGCCCCAAGCTTCGCCGAGCGCTGTGGTGATCCGGTCGCTATGAGCTCTTCTTCCGCCGCCGCGCCCCGCCTAGGTGCACTCCGGCACCTGGGATGGCTCAGAAGTCCACGATGACCACATCGAGTTCTCACAAGACGTGTCGGCTCCCCGGCAAGGACTATGTGTGGGTCCACCTTGCGCCACGGGGGGAAATCTCGCCGGTGCCGCAGGAGGGCGAGCGGGTCATCTTCCGCTCGCACTGCCTGCGCGGCCTAGGCGTGCCGGCGAGCGGCTTCCTCCGCTCCTTCCTCGAGTTCTACGGCCTCCAGCCGCACCACCTTACGCCCAACACGGTGGTGCTGATGTCTGCCTTCATCACCTTATGCGAAGGCTTCCTTGGCGTCCTCCCCACCGTCGAGCTCTGGGGGGAGTTCTTCTTCTCCAAGCTTGGCACCCAGGCCGCAGGCGTGCCGGCTCAGTGTGGTGCGTTCATCGCCGTGCGGAGGTCGGGGCCGACAACCCGTTCCCCCTCATCAAGCTGATTAAATCGGTGAAGATGTGGCAGAAGTCGTACTTCTACATGAAGAGCGTCTTCGCGGAGGGCGACTGGGTCAATCTGCCGCCCTACGTAATCGGCCCGCCGGCTGGGCGGCAGCCCAACTGGTCGTATCGGGCCAGGACGCTGACGCCCGCAGGAGCCAACAGCGTCTCGCGACTCCGAGTGCTGACGCTGGAGGACGTCCTAACTGGGCCGGACTTGCTGGCCGCCTTCGTGGCACGCCGAGTTCTCCCGTTCCAAGGTCACCCCCACATGATATGCCAGATGAGCGGGCATCAGGAGCCGAGTCGGATGTGCACCAAGGAGATGCCTCACGAGGAGGTGGCCTACATGGTGAACTACCTTGCGGACTGCAAGCTCCTGGAGGAGTGGCAGTTCGGCAAGGAGCCATACTCGCGAGGCAACCCTCCGCCCTTGGTGAGTTGTTTTCCTTTTCTCTTTTTCTTTATCTTTCTTGACTTCCTCGCCGCCGAGTCCGTCTTGTCTGATCTGACCAGTCTGCTTTGGTCAGAACCCTCTCCTTCATCCAGCAGCCGGCGCCGCGGGGCCGGCCCGCGAATTCCTCGCCGATCGGGCGGAGAGTGACGTTGACGACCCCGATCTGGGGGTGGCGGCCTTGGAAGACGATGCCGAGGGAGGAGGCGGCCCACGGCTCGGGGCCAGTCTCGAGGACTGGCCTGACGATGATGAGGAGGTCGCCCCCTGCCACCAGCCAGGAGTCGGCCAGCCCGGCGCGAGCTCTTCCGCCACGCTGGACGCTCAAGGCGGCACGAAAAAGCGCAGGGTCGTGCCGTGTTTGTTCGGCAGTCGGCCAAAGAAGCCCAGGAGCTCGGCCGCGGCGACCAAGCGGGACTAGGCGGCCGCAAAGGTCATCCGCTTCCGCAAGGAGGTGAAGAAGCCGCCGCTCGTCTCCGCGTGAGTGCTCCCACTTTTCGCCTTTATTCTTTCTTTGTAGATTTTGTCTGAGCCTCTACTTGTTTCCCTTGGTCCAGGGATCCCCTCACTCTTGAGAGGGTCGCTGCCGCCTCTGTCATGGGGTCGGCGGAGACGTCCGCCACCACTCGGCGGGTTGACCCCGCCGCCAACCTTCGGGAGGCGACGGAGCAGAACGCGCAAGAGAAGTGCGAGGAGGAAGAGGCCGCCCGCCTGGAGAAGGCGAAGGCCTCCGCCAAGAAAAAGCTGGCAGAGGCCGAGGCCGCCGTCGCGGCGGGGAGGCAGGCAGAGGAAGTCGCGCACCGCCAATCAGCGGTGTTCGTCACCCCGCTGAACTCTGCGCCGCCGCGACCGGGGTTCACGGGGCAGACTCGGGAAACCGGCGGCGAGAACCCGATCATGGAGAGGGAAGGTGGCGACGCCTCCATGCCGGACACGGTTGTGCCGTCGCCGCCGTTTGGAGGCGGACAAGGCGAGCAGCCGGCGGACCCGCCGGTGCCGCCGACTGAAGACGAGGTCGTGGCGGGCCTTTTTCTTCAAGTCGGCACGCCAACGCGTCGCCGCCTTGCGAAGGCAACTTCGGCGCCGCGCCCTTTAGAAGCCGGCACCACGAGCTCCACGGTCCCAGACGCTGAGGCGACAAGTGCTGCGCCCACTGGGTGGGTGCGAGGAGGCGGGACGGGTCCATTGAACCAGGCGCTTCTGGACGTTCAGGCCAAGCTCCGAGCTGAGGGCGACGCCATCCAGAACTGCACCAAGGAGCATCTGGCATCGCGGACAGCCATCCGGGTACGTCTCCTCCTTCTTGTTTTGTTTGTTTTTCTTTTTTCCTCTGTGGGGGCGCGCCAGCGCACCCACTGGGTGTAGTCCCCGAGTTTCAGGCCGGCTGCTAAGCAGGCGGCTTGGAACTCTAATCGGCGAGTTCCAAGTACTAACGTTCGTCTGAAATGTTTGTCACAGGACTATCACAATCTTTGTGCGACCGCCTTCAACGGCAAAGTAAGTGAGTCAGGCCGCCTCGTGCCGTCTTGAATGGTCCCACCATGTCCAGGCCCCAAACAGCGAAGGGCCAGGCAATGGGAATAGTCTTGAGTGCAGAAGCCGGCTGATGCGGCGTGGAGCGGAACTTCTGGCACCCTTTGCATTTTAGTACCAAGTCCTTGGCGTTTCCGAAGCAGTCGGCTAGAAGAAACCATGGCGGAAGGCTTTGGCGACGAGTGCTCTTGAAGCCGTGTGGTGGCCACACTCGCCTTAATGGCTTTGAGAATTGCTTGGCCTTGATCCTGCTCCACGCAGCGCTGGTAGATGCCGGTGACACTGCGCCTTACAAGCTCTCTGTTGACTATGGTGTAGGCTGCTGCTCGGCGCTGCACTTGCCGAGCTAGGATCTCATCAGTTGGCAGCTCTTTGCTCACCAAGAATTTGAGGATGGGCTGGGCCCATGAGGGTGCTGCGATTCCTTCGAATGTCAGAACTGCGACCTGGACGGGGGTGGCTGGGCCATGAGGCGGCGGGTTGGAGTCGACAGCCGCTTGTTGGATCGATGAAGTCCCTGGGCCAATTGGTGCAGTCCCCGGGCCGAGTTCTGAAGTCTCCGGGCTGGCCGCCGCAGTCCCTGGGCCGGGCTCTGAAGTCCCTGGGCCGGCTTCGACTGCCGCGGTCCCGGAGCCGCCTGTCAGGATTCTTGTGCCATCTGCTGGAGCTCTCGAGTCGGATCTGACTGCTTCGGGTGGAGCCGACATAAAGATAGAGTCTAATTCTGGTGAAGGCTTGACAGACGGTTTGAGGAGGCGCTGAAGAGCGATGCCGGACGGTATTGCTTGACGGGTAGAGCCGATTCTTGCGAGGGCGTCTGCTTGGTTGTTGTCATTTCTTGGCACATGGAGAAACTCGCACCCCTCAAAATATCCACTGAGTTGCTTCACGAGGAAGCGGTAGCTCGCCATATTAGCATCTTTGGCGTCCCAGTCGCCGGACGACTGCTGGACCACCAAGTCGGTGTCACCATAGCACAGGATCCGGCGAATGCCGAGTTCTTTGGCAAGCCGAAGCCCGTGAATGAGTGCCTCGTACTCGACGACGTTGTTGGAGGCGGCTAAATGGATTTGCAGAACATATTTGAGCTTGTCGCCTTTGGGAGAGGTGAGGACAATGCCAACTCCCAAGCCAGTGCGCATCTTGGAGCCATCGAAATGCATCCGCCAATGGGTGGAGTCAGGCGCTGGCGGCAGGTACTGGGTCTCGACCCAGTCGACGAAGAAGTCGGCCAGTGCTTGTGACTTGATGGCAGTGCGCGGCTGGTAGTAGATGGTGTAGGGGGCCAACTCTATGGCCCATTTGGCCACTCGGCCTGAAGCATCTCGGCTTCCAATGATTTCGGCTAGTGGAGTTGTGCAGACCACAGTGATTGGATGCTCTTGAAAGTAAGGCTTCAACTTCTTGGCGGCAAAGTGCACGCCGTAGCACATCTTCTGGTAGTGGGGGTAGTTTTGCTTGGAGGTCGACAGTACTTCACTCAAGTAATACACCGGTCTCAGGACTGGTAGTGCCTTACCTTCCTCCTTGCGCTCTACCACAATAACTGTGCTGACTACTCAGCTGGTGGCGGCGATGTATAGGAGCATGGGCTCCTTAGGGGTCGGAGCCGCAAGAACAGCGGAGTAGTCAACATCTTTTTCAACTGGAGAAAATATTCGTCCGCTGTCGGGACCCCGATCCTAAGCCACATCGATCCAGCATGTAACACATCATATCACTTTGCGGCCTCACGCACGGTACTCCCACGGGTGCCACCTTACCTGGCCCGGGACCGTTTGCGCCTTTTGGCTCACGTATATGATAGTGTCGCTAGCATCCATATGACAGAGAACCCGGGCCGACATGGCTAGTCGTGAACCCAAGGCGGCGCCAACCTATGAGGACAGGCATACATGAATCACATCGAGCATGTCGGTCATCAACGTATTTATCCGGGCTGTAGCACTGGGCTAACAGGACTCCGGTAACCCGGGCTGTAGCAGGCTAGGCAGGACTCCGGATAACACCGCGTGACATTTCCCCGAAGGGACAGACACAGGAACGACGTGAAACACATGCCGGCCAGTCAAGTGTTCCGAGCAGTAGTGCTGGGCTAGCAGGACTCCGGTGAACCGGGCTGTAGCGGACTACTATCGCTCAGAAGCACTAGACTTACATTTCCCCATATGAAAGGCTGCCAAGGATAAACAACTAGATAGTCGGATCCCACACATAGCAATACACGTTACACGTACGCATAACATGCAAGTATGTGCTGTACAACATGGCATCACAACATAACGCAAACTCATGTAGATAAAGGCCCAGAAGAGCCACATAGCATTAAATACAAACAGGGGTCACATGACCCATCATTCAGAGCATACAAGCAACAAGCGGAAGCATTACATGTCTGAGTACAGACAACTACAAAATAAAAGGCTGAGAAGCCTGACTATCTACAACCTCCGATCAAGATCGTAGCTGAGGTACAAGCTACCTATCGAAGTCCAAGCGGAACTACTAGTGAGACAGATGTCTCATCTGCAAAACATAAATAAAGCAAACGTGAGTACAAAGGTACTCAGCAAGACTTACATCAGATCCTATCATACATGCATTAGTATCAAGGAGGTAATGTGGGGTTTAGTTGCAGCAAGCCAGCTTTGACTCTGTGGCTATCCTGTTCTACGACTGTTGGTAACTCTTTTGAAAATGGCGCACACGAGTCCACTAATCACCACATCAATACACCACTATGGATTCATCCCCGTCTCACTACGAGAAGGCCATCCATAGCACTCACACTTATCTTGAGCATTTTATGGTATCCACTTCAAGTTGTCTATGTACCACGTAAGCATCCAAGAAGTCCATAACCGAGGACACGGCTATTCGAATAGATCATGATAACCCTGCAGGGGTGTACTTCTTCACACACGCTCTCACCACTTATCACCATGTACACGTCATGTATCTCGGCAACCTTCAAGCGGAAGCCTGGCGAGGGTGTCGGCCACGACCTGACTAACCACACAAGACTCTAGTCCAGGTTTATCGCCTATTCGGGTTCCATCCGCGAGGAGATCCGGCCGGAGTGTCGCTCACGGCCCCAAACGATGTGTACAGGGTTCCCGAGCCCACCATCCGGGTGCCACTCGGTACACCGGGCCACGTGTGCCTAGTCTGTCCCAAGCCCACCTGGCCGGGTGCCACTTGGTAGACTACTAACACTACCTACAAACACTAGAAACTATTTGTAACTCCTGGACAGAGATCAAGTGGGTTAATAAGTCGAGAGAGCTTGGAGCGCCCGGAGCCCAATGTGTGGTAGTAGCTAGTCATTGGACAACTTACACAGAACTCGGTTCTTAAGGACGGTCCCAATGAGACAACCCACCATGTACTCCTACATGGCCTCTCACCGCTACCTTTACCAAATCGTGTTCACACGTTCACTCTCCGCATCAGAACATATCATATCACTCCAATCCATTCCCAATGAATCAGACCTGACACAACTCTAAGCAATAGCAGGCATGGCATGGTAGAAGCACAACATGGCTCAATCAACTCCTACACATGCTAGTGGGTTTCAACTATTTACTGTGGCAATGACAGGTCATGCAGAGGAATGGGTTCAACTACCGCAGCATAAAGTAGCAGTTGATTCGCTGTTGTCCTAATGCAATAAAAGAGAGCAAGAGCGAGAGAGGGATCATATCGGAATGAACAAGGGGGGTTTGCTTGCCTGGTAGATCAACAGGGGGGCACTGCTCCTCTGACAGGTACTCTGGAACGGTCTCCGGAGCAAAACCTATCGAGAAGGAACGGTGTCGGCAATCAATACACAATCATATGCAACAATATGATGCATGAACATGGCATGAGGATGTGATGCTGTTTGACCTAATGCAGCTAGCATTCAAACTGAATGAAGTCCATTTGAACCAAAGGTTCAAATGCAACTCCCAATTAAGCTCTTATAAATGCCATTTATATGATTTCACCTATTCAGCAGGTATAAGTTATTTTGTCATGCATGAAACTGGTACAGATGGATAGATTGCATTTTTCTGATAATTTTTCATATATAACTTGTTTAAATCTGAGCTACGGTTGATTTGATATGAATTTTTGAAGTTTGAAACATTTTCTGGAATTTCCTGTTTAAAATTAGATCCAGAAAAGTGAATAACTACGTCATCATGACGTCTGTGTGACGTCATCAGGTCAAAAGCGCCAGCCCAGTCAAACCTGACGGCTGGGGCCCACATGTCAGTGTAGCAGCTAACTAACAGGGTTAGTTAGTGTTACGTTTGCACTAATCTAGGTTGTTTAGGGCCTGGCCCACTGGTTAGTGACTAAGCTAACTGTCAGGGTTAATTAGCACTAATCTAAAACTAACTAAAGGTTAACAGAGACGGGCCCGCACGTCAGTGACCCTGGGGGGTCAAATCCCAGGTCAAACAAGTCAACCTCGCCGGACTTGGTCCACGACTCATCGCCGGCGACACCAGAGACGGCGGAGGTGCTCGGAATCGCAGCTCAGGCGACCAAATGAGCGACGGAGAGGCTCTACGGGGAGCTGACGATCGCGCGCAACCAACGGGGCAAGCGGGAGCAGCTGGGGTGGACCGAGCTCGTCGGAAGCGAGCTCGCGGCGGCGGCCGGAGTTCGGGCATCGGTGGTTAGGCGCTACGGTGTGTTTCGAGACGAACCGGTGGGTTCTGCGGCTTCCCGGGGAAGGGCTGAGCACGCCTGCGTGCTCTGTTGCTACTTGCGGGTGTTATAACCGCGGCGGCGACATGGCCGGCGGCGGGGAGCGTTCGGCTCCGGTGGCTGATGCGGTTAGAGAGCGAGATAGACGGCGGTTCATGGGGAGAAGGGTACAGCGGCTCACCGCGGTTCTTCTGGTGCTTCTGGCGAGGCAGGGAGGGCACGGGGTCCGGCGAAACGACGACGGGGATCTCCGGCAACCGAGATCGGAAACGGCGGCGTTGGGGGGGCTTCAGGGCATCCGGCGTCGCATAGCTCAGCGAGGAGGTCGAGGACGACGCGGCGGAGCTTCTGGGCTCATCGGAAGAGCGAGGGGACGGCGGGGAGTGCGGCAACAGCGAGCAGCGGCGACGGGGGTGCTCGGCGTTCGCGGGAGAGAGAACGAGGGAGAGAGGAGAGAAAGCCAGGGAGAGTGAGAGAGCGGTGGGCGTCGCGTGGCGACGCGCGGGACGTCCAGGCGTCGGGGGAGGGGAGCCAGGCAGGCTGGTGGCGTGGCGGCACGGCCGTGCGCGTGCGCCGGCCACACGCCTGGCCGACTGGCGCCAGGAGGACGATGGCGCGGGTGGGCTGGCCCAGCTGGGCCGCACAGGAGCTGGGCCGCAGGTAAGCACGGGTAAGTTTGCCCATTTATTTCTCTTTTCTATATTCTGACATTTGTTTTGATTTAGTAATAATACTAAATCATTTTATTTGCTTATGCCAATTTTTGCAGGGGCTAATGGTATTATTCCAGAGCTCCTCAACAAATGGCACAATTTTTGGATATATAAAACATATATATCATTTATATATCCAATGCAAATAATTATTGCATTAATTCCAAATGCCCAAAATAAATATTTATGAGCTTCTAAAGATATTGGTTTGATTTTTATCTCTGTCCAATATTTTTAGAGAGTAACATGAACATTTTCTTGGACCTTTTTGGAGCACTTTTTATCTGGGTCATTTCCAGAAGTAAAAACTGAGGGTTTCACAAATCCCCAATTCAAATTTAAAAGAATTTAAACATGATGCACACATGACTAGCTAGCCTTGAGCATACCAGAACTACGGATGTGACAACTCGCCCCCACTCGAAAGAATCTCGTCCCGAGATTCAGGGGTCGACGGGAAGAAAGTGGGGTACTCCAGCCGAAGACGATCTTCTTGCTCCCAGGTAGCTTCTCTCTCGGAATGATGAGACCACTGAACTTTGAGAAACTTGATGTTCTGACGTCGAGTAACACGCTCTGCTTGATCAAGAATGCGAACAGGGTACTCTCGATATGTGAGGTTATCTTGGAGATCAAGCGTTTCGTGGTCCACTCCGCGGAGGGGATCCGAGAAGCAACGCCTGAGTTGAGAGACGTGGAAGACATCATGTACTCGAGAAAGGTGTGGCGGTAGTTCCAACTGGTAGGCAACCTCTCCTCGTTTAGCGAGAATGCGAAAAGGACCAATGTAACGAGGAGCCAACTTGCCCTTGATACCGAATCGATGGGTACCCTTCAAAGGAGTAACCCGAAGGTAAGCCTTGTCGCCAACTTCATAAGCCACTTCCTTATGACGACGGTCATACTGGCTCTTTTGACGAGATTGGGCTGTTTTCAAATTCTCACGAATGATGCGAACTTGCTCTTCTGCCTCCTGGATCATATCCGGTCCAAAGAATTGTCTTTCACCGGTTTCTGACCAGTTCAAAGGTGTTCGACATCTTCGTCCATAAAGAATCTCAAAAGGAGCTTTCTTGAGACTGGATTGGTAGCTATTGTTATAAGCAAACTCGGCGAAAGGAAGACACTTCTCCCAATCCATACCGAATGAGATAACGCAAGCTCTAAGCATGTCTTCGAGAATTTGGTTGACCCTTTCCACTTGACCACTTGATTGAGGGTGGAAAGCGGTACTGAAGGAAAGATGGGTGCCCATGGCAGTTTGGAAACTCTCCCAGAAATGAGAAGTGAAAAGACTACCACGGTCTGAATTGATCTCTAGTGGAACACCATGAAGTGAAACTATTCGAGAAATATATAAGTCAGCGAGCTGACTAGCGGTGATACTCTCTCGAACAGGTAGGAAGTGAGCCACTTTGGAAAGACGATCAATGACTACGAAGATAGCATTATTCCCTTTCTTGGTCCTGGGAAAGCCGGTGATGAAGTCCATACCAACCTTATCCCATTTCCATTCAGGAATAGCTAAAGGCTGAAGGGTGCCAGCAGGCCTTTGATGCTCTGCCTTAACGCGACGACAAACGTCACAGTTAGCAATGAACTGCGCGATTTCTCTTTTCATCCTGGTCCACCAGAACCTCTGGCGTAGGTCCTGATACATCTTAGTACTACCGGGATGAATCGTGAGAGGAGATTCATGAGCCTCCTTAAGGATCAGCTGTCGCAGATGTTGATTCTTGGGAACCACCAAGCGATTCTCAAAGAAAACAACACCCCGATCATCCATAGAGAAACTACCACCAACTCCCTTGTTAATGTTTCTCTTGATCCGGGAAATTCCCGTATCCTGCTTCTGAGCAGAGATGATTTGATCCACAAGAGTAGGTTTCGCCACCAAGGTAGAAAGGAATCCTTGAGGAGCAATGTGAAGGTTAAGCTTACAGAATTCCTCATGGAGAAGAGGTTGGCCCTGCTGCAACATAAGATTGTTGCAATAGGACTTACGACTTAGCGCATCAGCCATGACATTGCCCTTGCCTGGGGTGTAGGTAATCCCTAAGTCGTAATCTGAGATCAACTCCAACCAACGTCTTTGCCTAAGGTTCAAGTCTGGTTGGGTGAAGATATACTTGAGACTCTGGTGATCGGTGTATATCTCACAACGTTTACCGAGAAGGTAATGTCTCCATGTCTTAAGTGCATAGACTACGGCTGCAAGCTCTAGGTCATGTGTAGGATAATTCTCCTCATGTGGATGCAACTGTCGAGATGCATAGGCAATCACATGACGATCCTGCATAAGAATGCAACCTAGTCCCTGTCGTGAGGCATCACAGTAGATAACAAAGTCCTTAGTGAAATCCGGTGGCACAAGTATGGGAGCAGAAGTCAGGCGTCTTTTCAGTTCCTGAAAACTGTACTCACACTATGGGGACCACTCAAACTTTTTATCTTTCTTGAGAAGTTCCGTGAGGGGTTTGGCTACTTTGAAGAAGTTTTCAACAAAGCGGCGACAATAGCTGGCTAGACCAAGGAAACTCCTAACTTGTTTAACTGTTTCTGGTGGAGTCCAATCAAGAACGGCCTGAACTCTTTCGGGATTGACAACAATGCCCTTACCAGAGATGACGTGGCCTAGGTAGGTCACTTCTGGCAACCAAAATTCGCACTTGGAGAACTTGGCATAAAGGCGGTGCTCTCTGAGTTTTTCTAGCACAAGTCTAAGATGTTCGGCATGCTCTTCCTCGTTCTTCGAGTAAATAAGGATATCATCGAGGTAAACCACGACAAACTTATCTAAGTACTCCATGAAGATCGAGTTCATCAAGCGGGAGAAGGTAGCTGGAGCATTGGTTAGACCAAAGGACATGACGGTATACTCATACTGGCCGTAACGAGTGACAAAAGCCGTTTTAGGAATGTCCCCATTTCTGATCTTGATTTTATGGTAGCCTAACCTTAAATCCATCTTGGAAAAGACTGAGGATCCAGCGAGCTGATCATACAGGTCGTTGATCCTGGGAAGCGGATACTTGTTCTTTATCGTGACCAAATTAACAGGACGATAATCTACAACCATCCGGTCCGTACCATCCTTCTTCTTGACGAAGAGGACGGGGCAAGCCCAGGGAGAAGAACTAGGACGGATGAAACCCTTTTGCAAGGACTCATCGAGTTGTTTCTTAAGCTCGACTAGCTCTAAGGGTGCCATCTTGTAAGGTCTCCTAGAGATTGGAGCAGTTCCTGGGATAAGATCTATGACGAACTCTACATCCCTGTCAGGTGGAACACCTGGCAGTTCTTCTGGAAAGACATCCGGAAAGTCACGGACTACCGGGATATCTTCAAGGTCTGGAAGAGGGCTGGCATTAAGAGAATAAAGCTGACGCTTTGCAATTTTGGTGGAGACAGTGACTATCTTGCCAGATGGGTGTGTAAGTTGAACAGACCTGGTGTAGCAATCAATCTTGGCATAGTGAGCTTTCATCCAGTCCATACCCAAGATGATGTTAATATCTGTAGACTTGAGGGCTATAAGTGATGCAAGGAATACAAGTCTATCGACAAGGATTTCATTACCATGGCTTATTCTGGTAGTTTGCCATCTAGACCCTGGAGTTTGGATTTCAAGTGGAGTTGGCATATCACAAAATGACATGTCGTGCAAACGAGCATAGCCTTCAGAGATGAAGGAGTGAGATGCTCCAGTATCGAAAAGAACCGAAGCTGGATGACAGTTGACAAGGAGTGTACCAAGAACGACATCTGGATCATCATGAGCGTCTTCAGCTGAGACGTGATGCACACGACCACGTTCAATGGGAGCTGACTTGACATTAATAATCTTGCATGGTGGCTTACCACGGCCAACAGACTTCTCGGGCGGGGGTGGAGCATAACTGGCTTGAGAGCAGTCACGTGCATAGTGTCCTGGCTCTCCGCATGTGAAGCAAGTCCCTGAGGTTGGACGTGGACCCGCATTGACAAGCGGTCTGCCAATAGGTCTGGGTGGAGCATGTAACTGAACTGGGTGAGGCGCCACATAAGATGGCCTCGGTGAATAACCGGGTGGAAGAGCGGAGTTCGGAATCCAAATCCGGCGCTTCTGAGAACTAGAACCGGAGGAAGAAACCAAATCACGGGTGTGCTTGCGAGACTCCTCGTAGGTGAGCTGAGCTGTCTCCGCGTTAATGGCCTTGTTCACAAGAGCCTGGAATGTATTGCATTGGTGCAAATGGAGATCACGACGCAACTTGGGGTTGAGACCCTTCCGGAACCTAGCTTGCTTCTTGGCGTCTGTGGACACTTCTTCTGTAGCATAGCGGGCGAGATTCTCAAACTCTCTACTATAAGCATCAACAGCCATCTTACCCTGGGTGAAACTACAGAACTCTTCTCTCTTGCGATCGATGAGGGCTTCAGGAATGTGATGCTCGCGAAAAGCCTCAGTGAAATCTCTCCAGGTAGGAATCTGACCAACTGGAAGCATAGCCTCATAGTTCCGCCACCAAAGACTAGCAGGACCCTCCAGATGGTATGCAGCATAGATGACCTTGTCACCTTCAGCTACGTTCGCAGAACGCAGCTTGTGTGTGGTACTACGAAGCCAGTCATCTGCATCGAGTGGCTCAATAGAATGATGAAAAGTGGGTGGGTGCAAGCGAATGAAGTCATGAATGGTTGCAGACCCTTTGAACTGAGGGGTGGTGTTCTCCTCGATACGTGCCAACAAGCGGTTGGTCTCACGCTTGTTCATCTCAACCTCTAACATGAACTTTGCCAACGAAGACTGATCGGGAGGATCCTCATCCCTACCATCTCCATGGTTCTGGCTACGAGCAACAGAACTTTGTTTAACTGATGACATCCTGAAGAACGAAACCAAGGTAAACAAGGATGGATTCAGCATCAACTATAGGATGCAGAAGGTAGCACAAGAATTTAGTATCTCTCAAACTCCTAGGATAATTCCGGCAGCATAACGGCAGTAAAATGCTCAATATGAGACATTCTGCAAAAGACGGGGTAGCACCATAATCAGCATCATCACACAAGGTTCTGAAATATTACTAAACAGACTACACCGGAGGTACTTGAACTGGGATATGACTCTCATCAACCAATCCTAAGAGACTACGGAGTAGTAACACGTGATCCTGATAGATAGAAGAGGAAGCCTAGTTCCTTAACCCCGTTGGAAAGATAGGATGACTCAGATCAGAAGGGCATGAGATATAAGGAGTAAAAAGAGCCTTACGTTCCCTTCCACAATCAATTCCCTTATATAACTAAAGAATTTCTAGACTCAACTTCGAACAGGTTGGCTTGGAAATCCTACAGGCAGTCAGGCTCTGATACCAAAGCTGTCGGGACCCCGATCCTAAGCCACATCGATCCAGCATGTAACACATCATATCACTTTGCGGCCTCACGCACGGTACTCCCACGGGTGCCACCTTACCTGGCCCGGGACCGTTTGCGCCTTTTGGCTCACGTATATGATAGTGTCGCTAGCATCCATATGACAGAGAACCCGGGCCGACATGGCTAGTCGTGAACCCAAGGCGGCGCCAACCTATGAGGACAGGCATACATGAATCACATCGAGCATGTCGGTCATCAACGTATTTATCCGGGCTGTAGCACTGGGCTAACAGGACTCCGGTAACCCGGGCTGTAGCAGGCTAGGCAGGACTCCGGATAACACCGCGTGACATTTCCCCGAAGGGACAGACACAGGAACGACGTGAAACAGATGCCGGCCAGTCAAGTGTTCCGAGCAGTAGTGCTGGGCTAGCAGGACTCCGGTGAACCGGGCTGTAGCAGACTACTATCGCTCAGAAGCACTAGACTTACATTTCCCCATATGAAAGGCTGCCAAGGATAAACAACTAGATAGTCGGATCCCACACATAGCAATACACGTTACACGTACGCATAACATGCAAGTATGTGCTGTACAACATGGCATCACAACATAACGCAAACTCATGTAGATAAAGGCCCAGAAGAGCCACATAGCATTAAATACAAACAGGGGTCACATGACCCATCATTCAGAGCATACAAGCAACAAGCGGAAGCATTACATGTCTGAGTACAGACAACTACAAAATAAAAGGCTGAGAAGCCTGACTATCTACAACCTCCGATCAAGATCGTAGCTGAGGTACAAGCTACCTATCGAAGTCCAAGCGGAACTACTAGTGAGACAGATGTCTCATCTGCAAAACATAAATAAAGCAAACGTGAGTACAAAGGTACTCAGCAAGACTTACATCAGATCCTATCATACATGCATTAGTATCAAGGAGGTAATGTGGGGTTTAGTTGCAGCAAGCCAGCTTTGACTCTGTGGCTATCCTGTTCTACGACTGTTGGTAACTCTTTTGAAAATGGCGCACACGAGTCCACTAATCACCACATCAATACACCACTATGGATTCATCCCCGTCTCACTACGAGAAGGCCATCCATAGCACTCACACTTATCTTGAGAATTTTATGGTATCCACTTCAAGTTGTCTATGTACCACGTAAGCATCCAAGAAGTCCATAACCGAGGACACGGCTATTCGAATAGATCATGATAACCCTGCAGGGGTGTACTTCTTCACACACGCTCTCACCACTTATCACCATGTACACGTCATGTATCTCGGCAACCTTCAAGCGGAAGCCTGGCGAGGGTGTCGGCCACGACCTGACTAACCACACAAGACTCTAGTCCAGGTTTATCGCCTATTCGGGTTCCATCCGCGAGGAGATCCGGCCGGGGTGTCGCTCACGGCCCCAAACGATGTGTACAGGGTTCCCGAGCCCACCATCCGGGTGCCACTCGGTACACCGGGCCACGTGTGCCTAGTCTGTCCCAAGCCCACCTGGCCGGGTGCCACTTGGTAGACTACTAACACTACCTACAAACACCAGAAACTATTTGCAACTCCTGGACAGAGATCAAGTGGGTTAATAAGTCGAGAGAGCTTGGAGCGCCCGGAGCCCAATGTGTGGTAGTAGCTAGTCATTGGACAACTTACACAGAACTCGGTTCTTAAGGACGGTCCCAATGAGACAACCCACCATGTACTCCTACATGGCCTCTCACCGCTACCTTTACCAAATCGTGTTCACACGTTCACTCTCCGCATCAGAACATATCATATCACTCCAATCCATTCCCAATGAATCAGACCTGACACAACTCTAAGCAATAGCAGGCATGGCATGGTAGAAGCACAACATGGCTCAATCAACTCCTACACATGCTAGTGGGTTTCAACTATTTACTGTGGCAATGACAGGTCATGCAGAGGAATGGGTTCAACTACCGCAGCATAAAGTAGCAGTTGATTCGCTGTTGTCCTAATGCAATAAAAGAGAGCAAGAGCGAGAGAGGGATCATATCGGAATGAACAAGGGGGGTTTGCTTGCCTGGTAGATCAACAGGGGGGCACTGCTCCTCTGACAGGTACTCTGGAACGGTCTCCGGAGCAAAACCTATCGAGAAGGAACGGTGTCGGCAATCAATACACAATCATATGCAACAATATGATGCATGAACATGGCATGAGGATGTGATGCTGTTTGACCTAATGCAGCTAGCATTCAAACTGAATGAAGTCCATTTGAACCAAAGGTTCAAATGCAACTCCCAATTAAGCTCTTATAAATGCCATTTATATGATTTCACCTATTCAGCAGGTATAAGTTATTTTGTCATGCATGAAACTGGTACAGATGGATAGATTGCATTTTTCTGATAATTTTTCATATATAACTTGTTTAAATCTGAGCTACGGTTGATTTGATATGAATTTTTGAAGTTTGAAACATTTTCTGGAATTTCCTGTTTAAAATTAGATCCAGAAAAGTGAATAACTACGTCATCATGACGTCTGTGTGACGTCATCAGGTCAAAAGCGCCAGCCCAGTCAAACCTGACGGCTGGGGCCCACATGTCAGTGTAGCAGCTAACTAACAGGGTTAGTTAGTGTTACGTTAGCACTAATCTAGGTTGTTTAGGGCCTGGCCCACTGGTTAGTGACTAAGCTAACTGTCAGGGTTAATTAGCACTAATCTAAAACTAACTAAAGGTTAACAGAGACGGGCCCGCACGTCAGTGACCCTGGGGGGTCAAATCCCAGGTCAAACGAGTCAACCTCGCCGGACTTGGTCCACGGCTCATCGCCGGCGACACCAGAGACGGCGGAGGTGCTCGGAATCGCAGCTCAGGCGACCAAATGAGCGGCGGAGAGGCTCTACGGGGAGCTGACGATCGCGCGCAACCAACGGGGCAAGCGGGAGCAGCTGGGGTGGACCGAGCTCGTCGGAAGCGAGCTCGCGGCGGCGGCCGGAGTTCGGGCATCGGTGGTTAGGCGCTACGGTGTGTTTCGAGACGAACCGGTGGGTTCTGCGGCTTCCCGGGGAAGGGCTGAGCACGCCTGCGTGCTCTGTTGCTACTTGCGGGTGTTATAACCGCGGCGGCGACATGGCCGGCGGTGGGGAGCGTTCGGCTCCGGTGGCTGATGCGGTTAGAGAGCGAGATAGACGGCGGTTCATGGGGAGAAGGGTACAGCGGCTCACCGCGGTTCTTCTGGTGCTTCTGGCGAGGCAGGGAGGGCACGGGGTCCGGCGAAACGACGACGGGGATCTCAGGCAACCGAGATCGGAAACGGCGGCGTTGGGGGGGCTTCAGGGCATCCGGCGTCGCATAGCTCAGCGAGGAGGTCGAGGACGACGCGGCGGAGCTTCTGGGCTCATCGGAAGAGCGAGGGGACGGCGGGGAGTGCGGCAACAGCGAGCAGCGGCGACGGGGGTGCTCGGCGTTCGCGGGAGAGAGAACGAGGGAGAGAGGAGAGAAAGCCAGGGAGAGTGAGAGAGCGGTGGGCGTCGCGTGGCGACGCGCGGGACGTCCAGGCGTCGGGGGAGGGGAGCCAGGCAGGCTGGTGGCGTGGCGGCACGGCCGTGCGCGCGCGCCGGCCACACGCCTGGCCGACTGGCGCCAGGAGGACGATGGCGCGGGTGGGCTGGCCCAGCTGGGCCGCACAGGAGCTGGGCCGCAGGTAAGCACGGGTAAGTTTGCCCATTTATTTCTCTTTTCTATATTCTGACATTTGTTTTGATTTAGTAATAATACTAAATCATTTTATTTGCTTATGCCAATTTTTGCAGGGGCTAATGGTATTATTCCAGAGCTCCTCAACAAATGGCACAATTTTTGGATATATAAAACATATATATCATTTATATATCCAATGCAAATAATTATTGCATTAATTCCAAATGCCCAAAATAAATATTTATGAGCTTCTAAAGATATTGGTTTGATTTTTATCTCTGTCCAATATTTTTAGAGAGTAACATGAACATTTTCTTGGACCTTTTTGGAGCACTTTTTATCTGGGTCATTTCCAGAAGTAAAAACTGAGGGTTTCACAAATCCCCAATTCAAATTTAAAAGAATTTAAACATGATGCACACATGACTAGCTAGCCTTGAGCATACCAGAACTAGGGATGTGACATCCGCCTTGTGGTTCCACTCGAAAAAAGTGGTCTTCTTCATCAGTTGGTACAGAGGGAGAGCCTTCTCGCCCAGCCGGCTGATGAATCTGCTGATGGATGCCAAACAGCCGATGAACTTCTGTACGTCCAACAGTCGGCTGGGTACTTCCATCCTCTCAATGGCCTTGATCTTCACAGGGTTGCACTCTATGCCGCGTTCGGAGACCAAGAAGCCAAGAAGCTGGCCGACTGGTACTCCGAAGACGCACTTCTCGGGGTTGAGCTTGATCTGAAATCGGCGCAGGTTCTCAAAGGTCTCCTTGAGGTCTTCCAGCAGTGTTCCACGCTTCTCCATCTTCACCACCACATCGTCCACGTAAACGTGGGAGTTTCTGCCGAGTTGCTTGAGGAGGCACTTCTGCATGCAACGTTGAAAGGTGGCGCCGACATTCCTCAAGCCGAACGTCATAGTCAAGTAGCAGAAGGCTCCAAAGGGCATGATGAAGGCGGTCTTCAGTCTGTCAGCCGGGTTCAGCTTGATCTGGTGATATCCTGAATATGCATCTAAGAAACTCAGCAGCTCGCATCCGGCTGTGGGGTCTATCACCTGATCAATCCTTGGAAAAGCGAATGGGTCCTTGGGACAAGCTTTGTTGAGGCTAGTGTAATCAATACACATTCGCCACTGCTTGTTCTTCTTCAGCACTAGGACCGGGTTTGCTAGCCACTCTGGAAAGAACACCTCCATGATGAAACCGGCTGTTAGCAGCCGGGCAATTTCTTCTCCGACAACTCTTCTCTTCTCTTCTGACAGGCGGCATAAGGGCTGCCTGACTGGCTTCACATCAGATCGGACATGTAACTTGTGCTCGGCGAATTCCGTCGGAACACCTGGCATGTCTTTGGGGGACCATGTGAAGATGTCCCGATTCTCACGGAGGAAATCGACGAGCTCGCCTTCCTATTTGCTCCGGGTCCAAGGGTATCTTCTTGGTCTCTCTGGCCGGCTTGAACGAACCCTCAGCTTCTGACTCCTTGGGGTTGGGCGAAATCTCCGGCTGCTTCCTGGCCATCACCACAACCCGGTCAAGGAGCCGCTTCTCAGCCGCGATCACCAGGGACTCGGCCAGCCGACTGCTCTCAACTGCGCAGGCGGACGACTTTCTGTAGTCGCCGGCTATGGTCAGAATCCCCTTGGAACTCGGCATCTTCATCTTGAGGTAGGCGTAGTGGGGGAAGGCCATGAACTTGGACAGGGAAGGCCGACCAAGCAACGCATGGTATGGGCTTTCGAGGTCCACCACTTGAAACCATACTGACTCTCGGCGAAAATGATCTTTGTCTCCGAAGAGGACATCTACCAGGATCTTGCCGATTGGTGAGCAGGAAAGGCCAGGAACTATGCCATGGAATACAGTCTGGCTGTTCTAAAGCTGTCTTTGCTTGATTCCTAACTTCTCCATGGTGTCCTTGTACAGGATGTTAATGCTGCTGCCACCGTCTATCAGGACTCGGGAGAAACGAACAGCTCGCTTGTCCGTGGCAAAGGTGGCATCCAATACCAAGGCGTAAGAGCCTGGGCTCGGCATCACCTCTAGGTGGTCAGCTCTGCTCTAGCTGACAGGTTTTTCAGACCAATGCATGAACTCTGGTGTTTCTGACGCTACTGCATTCACTTCTTGTTGCTGCAGCCGCCTGATGCGTCGATCATCGGCCAGACTGGTGAACACCATGTAGGCCTCGTGCTCTTCTGGGTACTCGTCTTGTACTGCGCCGACTGGTCTGACCGCCGACTGCTGGGGCGGAGGAGGAGGCGGCTGCCCAACAGGCGGGGAAGGCAAGAGGTCATCTTCCTTGGTGATCCTGGTGAGCCAGTGGCATTTCCGAGTGGTGTGGTTGGACGGCTTCGCACCACTGTGGAACTTGCAGGGACCATCCAAAGTCTGCTCATAGGAGAAAGCCGGCAACCAGTTGGGCTTGCCGCCCTTCTGTCTTTTGGCCAGAGGCTGCCCCTCCGGCTGCTGGTCTTCGACCGTTGCCACCTGCCGGCCGCTGGAAGCCGGCTGTGGGGCCTTGCGCTTGTGGCCGTTCTGCTGCTGTCGCCGACTGGCCTCTCCAGCCGGGGTTCTAGGAGCCTGAGGAGCCACTATGATCAGCAGCTCGTCGAGGGTCTCTGGCTTGTCGCAGAGGAGCTGGTGCTTGAGGAGGGTGCCTTCTCTGCACCCGGCGGTGAAGTACTCGATAGCCTGCACCTCGTGCACGCCCTCACAGGAGTTCCGGATCTCGGCCCAACGCGTGAGGTAGTTGCGAGTTGACTCGTTAGGGCCTTGCACGCACAAGGGAAGCTGGTGAGGCTTGGGAGGCCGCTTGTACGTGCTGGTGAAGTTGCGGACGAAGGCGTCGGTGAAGTCGACCCAGCTGTTGATGCTGCGGGGCTTCAAGCTGTTCAGCCATGTCCGGGACGTGCCCTGGAGCATGAGCGGAACGTATTTCACGGCAACACGCTTGTTGCCGTTTGCTATGTTGACGACGGTGGAGTATTCAACTAGCCAATCTTCCGGCTTCACGGAGCCGGTGTACTTGGGCGTGTCTCTTGGGAGTGTGAACCCTTTGGGAAAGGGCTCGTCTCGAATGCGGGGGCCGAAACATGGCGGAACCAGCTCGTCTTCTTCTTCCAGCGCCAGGGATCGGTGGAGTCTGTCGATCCGGTGGCGGGCGTCGTTCTCACCGACTCCTTCTCGACGGCCAAGGCAGTCGCCGAGTGTCGGGTGATCAACAGGCGGCGGGGAGACTCATCTTTCCCTGCGAGGGGGAGGAGGCGGACAGTCGTCCCGTCGTTCCACTGCTCTTGGGCGGCCGTCTTGGTCGCGTTCGATGGTGACGCGAGTCCGGCAGTGGCTGGCAGCCGGCTCCTTATCTTTTCTTCCTCAGACACCACCAGTCGGCGTCCGAGACATCGCGCCTTGGTCTCGGCGAGGAGGCGGATCGTCGTTTTGTCGCTGTGGCGCATCAGTGTGGCAGCCAGCCTCGTTCTGCTCGGCAGCCGCGTCAAGGAGTCGCTGGACGCGCTCCGTCATCAGGCGACGCTCTTCACCCTCGAAATTGTCCAGCTCGTCGGCCACCGCCTGGGCGGCTCGGATGTTCTCTGCAGGCGTGGCATAAACGGGGCGATTCGCCCCGAACAGGTTGGCGATGGCCACGCCGCGCTGCTGGACCGCGCCGAGGTGGCTAGGCCCTGCTGGAGCCGGCGAGCCACCGACAGCGCGATCCATCTCACGCTGGTAGGCCTCTGACAGGCGTCTCATGCTGGCCAGCTTCTTCGCGCCTTCGACGAGCTGAAGGCGGCGCACCTCCAGCGTCTCGGCGTCGGCGTCTTCGGGAATGGGCGGGGTCAGGTCTTGTAGCGCCGCGTCAAGTGAGTCATGAGCTCCTCCGCCGGAGTGCTCGCCATGACCGATGACAAGCACCTCCGTGACGGTGCTTCCGTCGCTCTCCGCGCGAGGGAGCGGCTCGTCGTAGACCACCACGTTGGTGGGGAACGCGTCGAGCGACGCGGTGGAATCGTCCAACATCGGATCGGTGGAGCCTACGGACTCCAAGTCCATAGCTGGCTCGCTGGTGACGTGGAGTTGATCGAGGAGGCCCGCGAGTAGGCTCTTGGGGCCGCCTGTGCCCGCGTCGGATGCGGGCTCGTTGGAGAGGCGAACCTCGCCAACAAGATCGGCGAGGCAGCTGGCCGTGCAGGCAATCTCAGCGCCATGCAGCGCGTTGGCGCAGACTCCATCTGGCGTGCCGGGCTGGCTGCGCTCACCAGGGAGGAAAAGGGTTCCCGTCCAGAGCAGATCTCCGGACGATGGTGCACCTCGCCCCATGGTGGGCGCAAAATGTCGGGGATTGGGTGCGACATATGCCAAAGGATGGCCTATCATGGTGGGAGCGAGTAGAACGTCGCCGGTGCCTGGAAGCGGGATGAGGCGTAGACACGAACGCTGGCGTACTTTACCCAGGTTCGGGGCTCTCCTAGGAGATAACACCCCTAGTCCTGCTCTGCGGGGTCTCCGCATGATCACTAAGGCAAAGTGAGTACAAGGTTGCTCCTTGAGCTGTCTTCTGGAGGTAGGAGAAGGCAAGGCTATCTTTCTCCTTCCTATATGACCTGGTCTAGTGCTAATGGATTTGAACCCTTTGCATGGGTGCCCTGGGGGGTTTATATAGGCCTACCCCCCATGGGTACAATGGTAATCCGGCTGGGCGCAGGTCCCAGCCGTCAGTCTCTTTGGTCGCCGGCTTCTCCGCCGACTGCTGGGGCCCGCCGACTGGTGGGCCCCGCTGACCGGTCTGATACGGAACCGACTGGCCGTGTCCGCCGCTTGCGGGTCTTGCCGGCTGCTGATTACTGTAGCCGTGCCTCTAATGACGCGACTTGGTCATGGGGTCGTGGCTACAGCCCCGCCGCCTGGCGGGCGATTACTGTAGCCACTTCCCGTCTCGTCTGGTTAATGGCGCGTGGGATCCGTGGGAGGGGCTGGCCGACTCCCGGGGGCCAACTCCCAACGGGTCCGACTGGTGGCGCTCTCGCCGTCTTCTGGACTCTCACTGACTGGTGGGATCCATCATCCCTAGGTCGTACAGATAGGCCGTCGTGGGCGCAGGACTCTGCCCACCGGTGTTGATGTCAGGGCTGGCATGGCAACAGTGCCGCGCCGGACGGAGATCTTCGTCGGTACGGCGCACTGTGGCCACGCCAGCCTCCGCGAAAGGGCAGGGAGTGGGCTTTATTGTGGCCATCCCCGTCCCATCCCCCTTGATGAGGGCATGGGCATCCGTTGGTGCCGTGGGCTGACTCCCCGTGGCCGGCTTCTCTGGAAACCGTCAGATTGGATTCGGCTCGTCTTGAACTCGCCTTCAGGACTCGGCCGTCCTCGGGGAGTCGGCCGTTCCTTTAGCCGGCCCCAGAAGGCGGCCTCTCATCTTGGCGTCTTGTGGGGCGCAGTCGGCCCCGATGTCTTGAAAGGTTCTGGGACCAGGGTTGGCCTACCCATGGCCCATTACACCGACACACCATGAGGTCGAAAGAGTGGCGGCGGCTTGGATGGACTGACCTAGATAGACAATCTGCGTGAGAGAGTATAAAGTGTGTCGATCGAGGCCCGAACAGGGAGATATGTCATTTGTGTGTGAAAGAAAACGAGGTTAAACGAGACTCAGATAAAGAGAGCGAGATTGAGCGAGGGTGGCCCGCCGTGTGGAAGAAAGAGTGAGACAGCCTCGAGGGAGTGACCTAGATATACAACGTGCGTGCGTGCGCATGAGAGGTTGGGGGGGCTAGATAGGCAATGCATGTATTTAGCGCTAGAGGGTGAGATGGAGAGGGGGGAGGGAGAGAGCTCGGCATCGGGTGCAATGGCAGGTGTGTGAGTTAAATACATTTGGTAACAGATTGGAAAAAGGGGTTGTGTAGTCGAGAGACTTAGAGATCGAAACATGGAGAGAAAGAATGAACGTGTGTTGGAAAGTCAGGAGAGGAAGATTGACCGATACAGGAAGTATGTAGCATTTGTGCGGGGGGGGGGGGGGGTGCTAAAAACAACATTTGAATATACATAGTACGAGACTTAATATCGATGTCTCAATTCGGTGTACATTGTAAGATTTGAACCGAGGACCAGGCATATGGGTAATTATTTCGATTTCGTTCCATACTAAGTTTCGAAAAGTTGGCATTTACTCAGTTTGTTGTGCTATTTTGTAGGTCATATGTTTGAAACCATCCAAAAGTTTTCTCACTACCATGGTGTTCAACATATACATATGAATTAGTATTAAAAAGTAGCGTGGATACAGTGAAATGCGAAATCCACGTTAGAATTGGAGATCGCTACGTGACACACACTCTAAATCAAATAACTAACTACGTGACACACACTCTAATTCAAATAACTAATTATGTGAAACACACTCTAATCCACGTTAGCGTGGGTACCGTTTCGATTTTTTTCTTCAAATAACTCCTCATTAATTAATTTATAGTACTCCCTCTGTTCACTTTTATAAGACCTTGAAGACATTTCAGACAATGTGCAAAACAGTTCATTTTAAGTTGTCTGAAACGACTTACAAAAGTGAACGGATGGAGTATCTCGTTTCGAATGACTAATTATTGCAAGGAAAACACGGGCATGGTAATACATACAGATTCGTTTGCAAATGAAAGAAAATTCGTTTGCATTCTCAAATGTAGGCGCACCAGGCAGACCAGGGGCGTGTCGGGGTGGACGCTGCTTTGGTGCCTTAAAGGCAACTGCCTTTGGGTCACTGACATGTGGGCCAGCCACCTGTTGGGCCCACATGTCATGGACACAAAGGCAGGTGCCTTAAGGCACCGAAGCATAGTCCAGTCGGGGTGGTCGCGTGTGTCGGACGGACGGTCGGACGGACGCGTAGCACCCAGCCACCCACCCCCTCCCCCCCAAAAAAAGGACGACAACAATATAAGTTCGCACTTCAATGTTTCGGATTGAAATATCCGTCGGCCCCAATTCCAGCCCTGCAAAATCTCTCTTCTCCATCGTCCCCTTCTGCACCCAGATTGCTCAAATCCCTAATTCGCCGCCAACCCTTGAATCACCCCTCGTCTCGTCTCTTTCCCCACCATTCCCCACCTCTGTGCCGGACGACAACGACGAAGACGACGGTCGCGCTTCACCACCGCACCGGAGCTACCTCATCTATGCCCTCGTCCACCGCAACGGGTGGTCCATCGACAACGTCGACCGCCGCAACCGACGTGCCTCACAGACACCAAGTTCCACCGCATCAGGTGCACTTCACCGACGCCGTCTCCCAGCTCACCGGGGCTACTTCACCGAGCACATTGTCACACCTCCGCGCCCCGAGGCCGTTGGGGCTTCACCAACGGTCTCGTCCATCGCATCATAGCGCTTCGCTGCCACTCAAGATCTGCATCCGTGCGCAGCCAGCCAACGCCAACGCATCACCCTCAACGGCTCTGAAGTGACCCGCACTCTAGCTAGGGGAGCATGCCCAAACGCTGGCCTGAACTAGGTATACACACATCACTCCCTTGTGCACTATTCCGACGATGTTTGGATATCCTTTCACTGCTCTCTTAGCTTACACGCCTGTGCAATTCTGACTTTAACTCTTATTTCTTCTGGAGATATCATCTGAAACAAGCAAATCCATTTTTTAGCGAAGCATGACGGTGCTACGGGATCTGGTACACATCCTGCACACCCGTATAACCTTGTAAGTATTTGTCCTCCGGTACAACATCAAGGTCGATTCCTCTTATTTGATCAACCATTCGCTGTGTCAAAAATGCAGAGGGGGATGCAAGGAGCACAAGGCCTGCACATCCAAGCAAGTGGTAACATGGACTTGTACATGGAACATCCCAAGCGCAAGCAGAGCTGCAGTGAGCCTGTACAACGAGCTAGCATAAGTCCCTGGATTTCATTTAATTTGTACTGGCATTCGTGTACGATTTGTGTGCAGTGGCCGATCCATGAATTCAAGTTACCAGGGGCGAACATTTAACTTAAAAAATACGAAGGCACTTGTACTCCAGAAATCAACATAACTTGAGAAATGTGAAGCTACATGCACTTTGAAAACCAGCTAATGATCCAAAGTAGTTCAGATTATAAACACTAAATGATGCAAGCTCCAAAAAACACAAAATGCAATATGGTGTACAAGGACTACAAACATGGTCTGTACCTACTTGAATTATTCATTCTCTGGCTGAAAATATCGAAGTGTAATTGCACGTATAACCAGTGCGCAAACTGCATATCAATATATCTATCCTGCACAAGTATGCCAATAGTTTCAAACAACATATTAGAAAAGTATTTATGCTATGTTGTCATGATACGGGGACTTTCTGGTAGATGGCCTCAATGTTTCCTCAAGCTATGAAAATGCACTATAATTTGCTTGTCATCAATGCCTCCAAATCTCTGTCTCTCTCAACATAGTAGATCATCATTAGACACTAAATCCTTCAATGAGGTTGCAAAATGCTTGCATTAGATCCTCATTAGACACTATATGTTCATCACCAAGAGCATGTAAAATGTTTGCATCAAATCCTTCATTAGCAGTCTGTTCATTAGACACTTCAGGCTCAAGAACAACATGAGCTTGTATGTCTGCACCGGAAACTTGATTAGATACATCAGATTCAGTCAATTCAATATTGATTGGGGGAGTTATAAAATAAGTAGAAATTGGTTTCATTTTCTCATAGATTCCCTACATACAAGCAGTTTTACAACACCGTCAGGTTTAACTATTGGCCAGAAATTGAAGAGTTGAATTAGATATAATCAGGGATGTGATGTACCTGCTCGTTGCGCATGCTACTCTTGCAAGCTGCGACTGTCTGTTTGCGCAAGCTCGATGCCATGCCCGTGCTGCCGCCGCTGCCTCCCACGCAGGCTACACCTAGGGTTGGATCTTCATCTTCTTGTCCTTCTATTCACTTGAAGCCCGGCGACCGCCCTCCAACGAGGGTGCGAGGAAGTGCTGTGTCGGTCTGTCCAACGGCGGCTAGGTTAGGAGTGAACCAGACTGGAGGCTGGAGCGAAGGAATTGGGATTTTTCCCGCTGTCGATTGATATGGGAGGCGCTCGTTTGGGCCGCGAGCGTGCTATAGGGCCTACCTTGCACTTATGTTATTGGCCCATCCAAATTCAAACATTTTTCTTCATTTTTTAAATTGCCTACTCGTGCGTTGGGACGAACAAAACTAGTGTTGGCCAACCTGGTCGACTCAAACTAGGTGCACACTTTCCAGCCAGCTCAGGCGGCCGCCCATACCAGCCCCTATGGTGGCGTCGCCCCTTTTTGCGTGTATGATTGGATAGTGAAAAATATTCTAGTGGCGCTTTTGATTTACCCACAGAATGGTTGAATTTCTTGTTTCTATGAACTGAGTTCGCCAATAATGTGAAGGATGCCAGTCTTTTCATCCTATTGTAGATTGCTTAGATCTCGATATGCCAAAAGTAATCGTATGAAATATACAGTAAAAGCCAGTGTGATGTGTTTGGCTACAACTAGTCTGACTACACATCCTCATATAACATATCAAGGATGCACCATCTTACCAGATTAACCATTCGACTTACCCATGCAGTGTGGGAAGAAAGAAGTATTGGGACTGCATATCCAAGCAATTGATGCCATGGACTCCTTCGTACAACCTTATAAGCGAAAAAGAAGTTGCACTATGCCTGTACAAAGAACTAGCGTCAGTTCAGTTACCTGCTTTTCGGAATTTTAGTTAGCCACTTATTGCAAAATTGTTCAATTACGTTGCTTGGCTTAATTTAGTTTGCTACTTATTACATAATGGCACAGCCTGTTAATCATATTGTAGACTGCGCCTATCTATGTGTTTGATACTTACTGTTAAGAATTACCTGTTTGCCTTAACTTAAATATCTACTTGTTTGTTTAACTGCTTTGCTTCTGTAACAACGGGTTACAATGATGTTAATAACTACTTTTCAGCATCCAATTGAAACTCTTTAATTCCTTGTTTGTTTAACTTCTTTGCTGTTATAACTCCCAGTTGAGATGTTTTGCTAACTTCAACTTTTCTGAATCCAATCGTAACTTTAATGGAAAAACAGGTTAGCCCAAGATCAAAGAGCGAGGTCCCCATGGACGTTGCATCATCCCACAGTAGTGGCACCGGCCCAATCGTGCATTATGAATTACCAACTGTTGATGCTCTAGAGGCTAAACTCGTGGTAGAAAGAGTTTCTGCTTCTGCACTTAGAGATGAAGTTGACATGTTGAGGAAGCAAATAGCACAATCACAAGCAGTACTCAAGACAACCATTAAGTATTTGGTGGATTTCAAAACAAAGCAAGCTGAGACTGGCTAGATTGTTAAGGTCCTGAAGGAAAAAAGGAAATTAAATTCCTACTTGGTAAATCATAGGAGAAATGTTCTTTCCATAGTTGAATAACCTTTGTGTTGTCTGTTCATGTAATCAATCAAACCATTTGTTTTAGAGATCATTAAATAATTGTTTTTTTTTGTTTTTTGGTTTGTAATTTTATTTGAGCACAAGTCTCTATTAATTGATAAGACTCAGAGACATTTCATTTGGATTGCTGTGCCAGACCTACAAATATGCCAATCGGGCTGAATGTGCATTCAGCAATAGTAGTAGTATAGATGGACCATAAGTGGCACGCATCGGAAAGGGCCAAGATGCTGGCTAAAAAAAGGATGCTGTCGTAGCCAAAAAAAGTACAACGGCCTGGCTTATGTATGTTAGTTGATATTATTGATCCATATACTCTATAAGTGTTTATATGTCTGTTAGTTCTGTACATTCTTGGTTGATTTACTCAGTATTTGAATCTTGATACATCGCTTGTGTACATATCTAAATGGGAGTACACATTATGCTGCGTGTGACATTTGAGTTGGACAGGAAGTGTTCCAAATATTCGAATTCACCTTAAACTGGATTCTAGTCTCTGAATCTGAGTATCGGCATTTGTAAACCATATTCATATATGACAGTGGAATACATCTTTGTCGTCCTTTTGAAGATATGTAAAAACACATAGAATGATTTATAAAGATTCATATAGGAATACAAAATGGATTCGAATTTAGTTGCTAGGATAAACGTGGATGCTTATTGTCCCAAAATTCGAAAGAAGCAGCAAAATGTCCACTCCTATGTCGGTTGCCCGAAGCCAAGTGTTTGGGAGATGGAAATTACTGTCTACCCATTACACGAACAATCCATCGGCCCGATTTCCACTGCTCTAAATAGGGGTAGGTTAGTAACTTCAATTAGACGTGACACGACCGCCTCTGAGCCCATTCCGACACGGTGGGCATCAAACATGGGTGGCAAAACTAGTTTGATTCAAGCTCGTCCGAAAGACCTCTGTTTCTCCCTCCATTCCCCATTCATACATGGTGGGCGGAAAAACAAACTCGACTCGGCCGAAATTGATGTAGGCAAATATTTTCAATAGGGGCAGGTTTGTAACTTCACTCAGACATGACACAACCTCCCTACCTGTCAGCCCCGTTCATACACCGTGGGCGCCAACCATGGGCGCCAACCACCCTCTCCTCGCCCGAAATCGCTCTGGGCAAATATTGGCGAGATGCGATATTACTGTCCTATCCCCAACCGACGAGACGTCCAAATTTTAAACGGGGGCTAAGTTCGTAACTTTCCCATATTTCAGACAGGCGCGTCCCAAAAACATGGTTCCCCGTACCTCTCCCTCCATTTTCCCATTCATACACCGTCCGCGCTAGAACACCCCATCCCCACACTAGCCTCCGTTCGCCACCCCATCCATCGCTGCCGTCCTCCACCACATCCATCGCCACCGTCCTCCACCATGCCGGAGCGCCTACCAAGACCGCGTCGTCCACTGCTAGAGATGGATGTTTCTCATCCACGGCGACAGACCAATAGCCTTGCATCGCGTCCTCTCGCTTCATCGACGCCGTCGTCCTCTTTGTCGGGGCCGCTCACACGACCGTCTCTTCTACTGCAACGGGACTTATCCCCCGATGCACCCGTCTACCGTCGCAGATCTGCTTCAACGCCACCGACAGCCATCGCACCCCCGATGCCTACACGGCGCCGCAAGAGAGGTGGTAGTTCATATCTCCTCAACCTTTTGATCTCAACCAGAAAATAGATCTTAACTTGGTTACTCTACTTTCTTTTCAGCCCTTAGAATTTAGTTCCTAGTTCAAAGCAAACAATGGATGCTAAATATCATTTCTCCGGTTTGTAGCTTCAAATCTGCCATGGCACACCATAATACGGTTTAATTGATCATGCTTAGGGTTTAATTGATCATGTTGGTTCCGTGGTGGTTTCTTTAATAGAAATCGGAGGGGAAACCCTCTTTTGGTAAAAAATATGCTTAGAGTTTCCCCCTTTGATGATCACTATACGATCAGAATACGTGCTTCGTGTCATAATAACACTGCTCCACCCATCAAGGTAAACAAGCTTAGTTGTTCAAATACGAATCTGATATTATTAAAACAGAGTTGTTTAATTGGTCAGCTAAATGTTCCTAAATTAGTTTCAAAAATGCATGTTCGCCGCTCGGGTGTGTATCTCTACAGGGTGCCCACGGTGGGCCGGCCCACCCTGGGATTTTGGGTCGCCCCAGGCCCCGATTCCCCTCTGTTCTGCTGCGCGCTTCCGATCTCTACTCGCCCCCAGCCGCCTGCCTCATGGGCGACTTGCCGTCCCCGGACGGCATGACTCTAGGAGGAGACGCCGAACTAACAGGAGGCTAGGAGCCGCTCGCCCAACAGCGTCACCGCTGCCCGGGCGCGCCGCCATGCCTACCTTCCCAGTCCGTTCAGGGCTCAGGCGTGCAGCACCCACCAAGCCAACCCGATTTATCCTGAGATACATCCTCAACACTCAGCAGCCACTCCTCATCACCCATTTTCTAATTGATTCATTACTCATTAGGCAGGACTATCATGAGGGTTTGTTGTGTGCTCAGTGCTACCTACACTTAATGGTTCAGATGTATTTCGGTAATCTTTAGTGCCTCTAAAGTTCACAGGGTTTTCAAAATTCCGGCCCTCGGAACAGAAACTAGTCATTTTGGATTGTTGGTCGTAGTGACATTGACCCAGATTACTACTGCAAGCCAGGTTTGTTGACAATTTTACTTGTCTTTCTTACTCACTCGATATAATATCCAATTATTCACTTCGGTTAGTTGCAAACAATAAGTGCTAGGCAAACTTCTTCATTCAGATTTTGGACGGTCTCTTACGGCAGTTACAATTCTGCATACTTGCCCTAGTAAGCTCACAAGTAAATGATTGATTCACTACATCTATGCTTGCCTTGTCATATTTGTTGTCAATATTCTTTTAGGGTGGACCACCCTGTTTCTAAATACTGGAACCGTAGACATGAGTGAATAGTATTTCTCTATGTGATCTCTTCCATCACGTGTGGGTAACGAATACTGCATTGTATAGAAAGAAAGTGTCATTTCCAGCTTTTACATAGGTTTCGATCTTTTACATGGAATACAATCTGCCTACTTGCTTTGTGTCGCACTACCAACACTCCACCCTTGAAGCTAAACATTATGCCACTCATAATTGCTTAGTTTATTTGTTCAAATACGAATTTCATATGATTCTAATGTTCCTACTTCAGTTTTGAAATGTGTGCCTGCCTGTTATAGAGACATAAGGGGCTTGTATTTCTGTGTGTGGTCTGGTCAGCACGGTTGGGGAGGTGAACTTTGCATATGCAGGGGTTTATAGGGAGACACTCTCCAAGTTGAATCTGCAATGCATTCCATAGATAATCTGACTACTTTTTATGTTTTCATGAATCACAGATTCTGAACAGCATCATAACGATCATGAGCTTGCGCGCATGAAAAGAATAAAGCAGAACAATGCCATGGCTGTCAAACTTGGCATTAAGGGACTGGAATCAAGTCTGGATGCAATGCAATGCAAACGCTCTCCACCTACAGATTCATGCTCAGAATATGATCCTAACAGTGATTCTGAGCTAGAGGGAGACCTAAGTCAATGTAGCTCCCTAGTGGAGGAGTTAGAGGAAGATGCCCTATCTTATTCACCCATCAAGGTACTTGCTCTAACTTTCCAAGGTTACATTGCTCGCACATATCTTGCAACTGATGCTTTGCATTGCTTCTACTTTGTTGAACTGCCATTAGCTTAGTTTACACATCGTGTATGTGAATACGCCCTGCCTATCCATTTTCAGTACATATTCCATCTGTCATCATACCATATTTATCCATTCAAATGTTGTTCTTGTGTATCAGACGTTCAAAAGGAAGAGGGTGATTGCTGATCGTGGAGGAGCACAAGCAAAGTATTTGGAAAAGGTAGTGGCACCTGATAAATCAAATAGCCCATTAGGTGTAGTTGCAATATCACCTGACCCACAAAATACCCCAACTCTAGCAGACTCTAGCCCTACTACACTGGTCATTTCTGATGCCCCAACTCAGCAGACCCCAACTGCAGCAAATAGTATGATTATGCCAGTTGACATAGCACTAGCTGTACGACGCAAAACACCCATTCCAGCAAAGAGTACACCAAATCCAGTTGCCAAATCCCTTTTCGAACCAGAGAGAGCCCCAATTGCAGCAAATAGGACCCCTGTTCCATTTCTTCCCAGTTTGGAAGATGAAGCTTATGTTGTTGTCAGGAACTTTGTGCGCATCTTTCCTTCATGGAAAGATTATACCGCAGACACAGAACAATTTCCAGTCTTCCTCTGCAACTTATGCGTTAGTAATGTACTAATGTTATTCATGGTCATTACTGCATATGTTTCTGCTGACAGAAGACACAAGATTTCATTCTTTTAAATAGGCGAGGAGCAAACTGGATTGTGATGACGAGCAAGGGTTGGTTGCGCTTTTCAAGCACCCGTTGATTAAGTATCGTTCCTACCTGAGGCAAGCGCACTTCGATGGCAAGCCTCTGAACGAAATTTCTGTAAAGTCTCCGGTGCTACATTTATCCGACGGTGACTGGAATAATCTTGTTACACATTGGTCTCGGCTGCAGCGTAAGGTACTGTCTATGATATCACATCACAATTTGAACTACATTTCTGCATTTGCCTTAATGTCTCACTTGTACGAAAACTGTTAGCAGAAGAACATTCGTTCTCAAGGGACCACAGAATCTCGCAACTATACTGCACACTGCATTGCTCTTGTGAGTACCTCTTGCCCTATATGACCATACTTACTTTCATAGCTATTTGATTATGTAGCATCACTGCACATGTTAGCCTCGTAATCGTCCATTTGGTAGACATTATAAGATCCGTATGGACTCTTACATAAATTTAGAATCAACCCAATGCTTTTGGAGAGGTTTAGCTCTGCAGTCCTTTTGTAAGGACTGAACGTGGTCTATCACTGTACTTACATTAACAGCTACTCCCTCCGTCCCATAATATAAGAACGTTTTGTACAGTACACCAGTGTTCAAAACACTCTTGTATTATGGGAAGTGGGATTGGTTCATTTTGTAGCATTCTGCGTCTTATCTCCCTCGCCCACCATTTACTAAAAAATATCAGATCTATATTTAATCTTACCAACAAGTAGAATACACAGACAATGCCAGTGCAAAAGTGTAGCCCATTGCTCTTGTCAGTATATTTTGTCCTGTAATGATTGTACTTCCAGGGATTGGTAGTTGATTATGTAGCATCAATCTGCATCTTATCTTCATTATCCTCTATCTCTTCCAGTATTATCATCTCTATAATTACTCTCTACAAAATGTAGAGTACAGGCAATGCTTATGAAGAAGATTATATGCTGAAATTCTCGAGTTATCCTTCCCTTGACATGGAGAAGGGCATTATAAAGCCGGTGTTAACTGTTAATGTAAGTCAGTCCTTCTAAAGCCTTTATCCTCAACTACTGTTTAATTTGCTCATACTCCCTATCGTTTACTGCTGTTTTGTTTGCTGTTTCTACCAAAATGCATGTTCGTAAGAACCGTAAGTTCTAAGTTTTAGTTGTAAAACCAAATTCCTTATTCATACCATGCACATTACTTAATACTCCCTATATGTATGCTTGTTTTTGTGGATCTATAATCCAGTGTGTGGTGAAGCATCCCACGTTTGCACCTTATCATCTCCTGTTTTATCTTACTGATGTGGTTGATGATATGAACAACATGCCATGCACATTATCCAAAATAGATACAATGATTTTCTTTTCCCTTCATCTATGCTTGTTATGTTGACATGGTAATCCAGTAGTGTGGTGAAGCTCCCTGCATTATGAACAATGACAAATTATGCTATTGATATTTTCAACTTACTCTTTATTTTCTAATTTGAAATTGGATAGAATTGACAGAACAGTTATCATCTTTGTTTATACACGTGCAAAACCTGTCATCTCTTTGCTTTGTTTCAGGGTGATATGCCTGATGGCATGCACAAGTTTGTTGAAGGTTGTGAGACAAACCCAACATATACTGCAGCAAAGAAGGCAAAACATCTTGAAGATAGCGAGACAACCCCAAAGTCTTGTCTTGATGCAATGTTAAAGTTACTTGAGACTAACAGTCAGACAAGCTCACGGAATTTGTTGTCTGAATCAGTTCGACTTCTTCAGTCCCAAGTTCTAGCAGAAAGGCATTCTGCAACTCAACTTCGACTTGAAGTCCTATCTCTAAGAAAGATTGCGGAGAACACCAATGAGAACCTCATCGCTAAACATCTACACCTGGAAGCTATGACCGACATGCTAGGCCAGTCTCACAGCCTTGCTCAGCAGTTCCCCCGCAAGGCTAACCTTTCTTGAACTGTCTTGGAAGTGGTCTCGGTTCAGTATTATTTTGTTACATTGCAATGGTGCCCAGTTTTTGTAACCTGCTTCTTCGTTGCGCTTTATGATCACTGGTGGCAAACTTCCATGCCCAGTGGATGTAATATACCTTAAACCCTTTATTGTATAGTGTAGGTTTATTCTTAGTTACTATGACGTAATTTCTTTATTGTATAGAGTAGGTTTGTTCTCAATTCCTACTAGTTACTGCCATCATTCGCTATCTGAAAAAAAATCAGATGTAGTGGACCGGACCGAAACATTCGACTCTAACGGGCCAGGTTTTTAGCGGGCCACAATTGGGCAGGCATGCGTCTTTCTTGGGCCCAAATGACTAGGGCCTTCACACATTGCGCCAGGCCCAAACTTACACTAGCCTATATTTTAGTTGGGCCTTTTGTCGACCCAACGCTTAGTTTGGCCCAGGTAGCGTTGGGCCATTAACAGGCTGAATATTGTACTGGCCTGTTACGACTGAGATGAAACCACGGGCCTTTAGCAGGCCAAAATGCATGTTGGGCCTCAATTCTCACTTGTCGTCGACGGGCCTTCAGCAGGCCGAAATGTAGACCGGGCCGTTTTGGGCCCAGTTAGCTCACGGGCCGTTACCAGGCCGAAACATATCTCGGGCCTTAGTTGGCCCACTGATATCACGGGCCTTTAAGAGGCCGAAAGCTTAGCACAGGCATCAACGGGCCGAATTACGCGACAGGCCTTTAACTGGCCCAAGGTCACGTTGGGCTTAACTCTTGCCACCTTTAGCATGGGCCGTTAGTGGGCCCGATGTCCCGTCGGACCATATATGGCCCATGGGCAGCATGGGCCATTCCCAGGCCAAAAGTCACACCGGCCTGAAATGGGCCCATGTCTATATCAGGCCTCTAACAGGCCGAAAGTCACTGGGCTGTAGTTGGGCCCAAATATTCGGCGAACAATTAACGGGCCATATCTGGCTTCGGGCCGCAAATGGGCCCAAATATTGGGCGAATAATTAATGGGCCAGATCTGGCTTCGGGCCGTAAATGGGCCCAAATATTGGGCGAACAATTTACGGGCAAGATCTGGCTTCGGGCCGTAAATGGGCCTTTATTAAGCAGGCCGTTATTGGGCTGGCTCACTAGTACCTGGTTAAGTTCTACGAGCCTTTGGCTGGGCCGGCCTTTTTAACCTATATGGGCCTCTGTTGGGCCCAGCCACGTGTCGACGTATCATAGGCATGTCTCCTCCAATGGACGGGCGACATCTGGCCCACTGATGAGCTGACAGGTGTTCCCTTCGGCCAATCAGAATTTTACACGTGGAAATTTCCCATTGGCCAGGGCTGTTAACGGGTTATCGGATCCAAAATCCGACCCGATAGCTTAATGACGTTCCGTTACGGTGGATGCCACGTGTCGGTCACCCTTGACGAAAGCACTTCTGTGATGCACGATTTATCGTCATGGAAGTGGACACTTCCGTGATGATAATTTTGGTAATGTCATGGAACACTTCTACGACAGCACAGGTATGACTATCTTGGTTCTGCCATAAAATTGTCATGGATGTACATGCATGACAAAAAACGCGACCTACTTTGACAAACACGTATCATCACGGAAGTGTATTTTTTTGTAGTGGTTCTTTTTGGATCAGAAGAAGCTGCGGTGGAGGAACCGCGAAGAAACAATGAAGAACCATGAAGAACACGGAAGAACTTGAAAACCCTAAATGCAGATCTGAAGTGCGGGAAGGTGAAGACTTACAGCTGTAGATCTACTGTGGAGGATCGCCGCCGTTCTCTGGTCGATTCAGGTTGATGTAGTGGCCAGGATCGACGAAGATGAGGTGCTCTGCTGCTGCGGCGGCGGAGCTCGAGCAGCAGCGGAGTCGTGAGAGGAAGAAGACGACAGAAAGGGGGAGAATGAAGAAAGACCTAAAAGTCGTGTTTATTCATAAGGAAAAGACTGATAGAGAGGGCGCGAGAAATGAGGAGGCCAGACATGGTTATCCAGCTACTTTGATGCCTCGATTTTCGGGATGGTCATTAAGATAAAGTTCCATTGAGATATGATAGAATAAAATATGAATTTAATGGAAGATGACATCATGGTGGGTTATCGTGAATCCAGAAGATGACGTCATGGCGGGTTATAACTTTTGCGCAGACAAAAGACATAAGGTTTTTTCTTAAGGTGTTCAAGATTGACATGAACCGGTTCAAATCAATCTGGGGCCTAATGTTGGGGATATAACTATTAGTGTAACCCGCCCAGGAGGGGCCAGGTTACGCTATGGCGATTCATCATATGAAGCCCAATATCAAGCTCTAAGATGGCGGTTCAATAAAGGGCCTAAAGCCTGCAGGCGACTTAAGGCCCGTAGTGATAAACCGCCGTAATAGCATGACTTGTGTTGTAAGGCAAGATTAATTAGTCACTGAGCCGGACACTGTTTATGAGCCGGTCGGGACTCTGTAGGCCGCGGGGCGTCAACCCGTGTATATAAGGGGACGACCCGCCGGCGGCTTAGCACAAGTAACATCAATCGAGAACCGGGCATACCAGACTTGCTCCCTGGTAATCGAACCCTAGCAATTCCACCTCAACTGGATTAGGTTTTACCCTTCACCGTAAGGGGCCGAACCAGTATAACCCTTGTGTCCTTTGTCCCACATTAACCCCTTTAAGCTTCCTAGTTGCGATGGCTCCACGATTAAGTCCTTTCACGAGGACATCTGCCGGGACAATTCCACGACACTCCCCCTCCACCAACAAGCATCAATCCATGGCTTGCTCGAAACAACGAGTGCCTCCAACAAGCAACAATCCCAGGGGGAGTTTTGTTTGCAATTATTTTTGATTTAGTTTGCATAAAGCATGGGACTGGGCATTCCGGTAACCAGCCATTTTCTCATGAGTGAGGAGCGGAGTCCACTCCTCTTGAGAATAACCCGCCTAGCATGGAAGATAAGGGCAGCCCTAGTTGACACATGAGCTATTCGAGCATACAAAACAGAATTTCATTTGAAGGTTTGGAGTTTGGCACATACAAATTTACTTGGAACGGCAGGTAGATACCGCATATAGGAAGGTATAGTGGACTCATATGGAATAACTTTGGGGTTTAAGGGATTGGATGCACAAGCAGTATTCCCGCTTAGTACAAGTGAAGGCTAGCGAAAGACTGGGAAGCGACCAACTAGAGAGCGACCACAGTCATGAACATGCATTAAAATTAATAAACATTGAGTACAAGCATGAGTAGGATATAATCCACCATGAACATAAATATCGTGAAGGCTATGTTGATTTGTTTTCAACTACATGTGTGAACATGTGCCAAGTCGAGTCACTTAAATCATTGAAAGCAGGATACCACCCCACTATACCACATCACAACCATTTTAATAGCATGTTGGCACGTAAGGTAAACCATTATAAATCATAGCTAATCAAGCATGGCACAAGCAACTATGATCTCTAATTGTCATTGCAAACATGTTCATTCATAATAAGCTGAAACAGGAACGATGAACTAATCATATTTACAAAAACAAGAGAGGTCGAGTTCATACCAGCTTTTCTCATCTCAGCCAGTCCATCATATATCGTCATAATTGCCTTTCACTTGCACGACCGAACGATGTGAATAATAATAAGAGTGCACGTGTATTGGACTAAGCTGGAATTTGTGAGCATTCAATAAACAGGAGAAGACAAGGCAATATGGGCTCTTGGTTAAATCAACAATAATGCATATAAGAGCCACTTCAACAATTTAATTATGGTCTTCTCCTATTGACCCCCAAAGAAAAGAAAAGAAATAAAACTATTTACACGGGAAAGCTCCCAACAAGCAAAAGAAGAACGGGAAATCTTTTTGGGTTTTCTTTTTAATTATTACTTCTACACCAAGAAAAGTAAACTAGCTAGAAGCTACACTAATCATTTTTTTGTTTTTCTTAAAGTTTAACAAACACACAAGAAGAAAGCAAGAAAAAGAAAATAAACTAGCATGGATATTACAGTGAAAGAGTATGAGCTCCGACATCTAGCAATGAGTGTGTGTAAATATAAATGTAATGTCGGTGGAAATACGTACTCCCCCAAGGTTAGGCTTTTGGCCTAAGTTGGTTTATTGCCACGGATGGCCTGGCAGATATCCGTAGTTGTAGCCGGGGTCGTAATGAGATGCAGCGGCTATCGCCTCCTGAGCTGCAGCGTGGCGGCGAGCTGCCTCCGCCCTCCTCTTGTACTCATCTGCCTCCTCTCTACTAATAACATACCTTCCTTTTTCCTGATAATCAAAGAAGGCAGGAGCAGGGAGAGTAATACGGACAACACGACGTCTGTCAAAGATTAAGCGATACCGGAGAGGTGATTCATTCCTCTCAACATACTGGTGGTGGACCATAGCATTCTAGTCTAAATAAGTAGGAGGCAACTCAATATCATCCTCACGAACGTCCACACCAAGAAAATCAGCTAAGCGGGTTGCATAAATTCCTCCAAAGAAATCTCCATTAAATCTATTATGATGCAAGCTACGTGCAACAATGGCTCCCAAATTATAAGATTTGTCTCCTAACACATCACTCCTAAGAATACTAAGGTCAGGGACACACATATGACATGCTTCATCTTTACCATTTATGCACCTACCTATGAAGAGAGCAAAATAATGTATAGCAGGAAAATGAATGCTCCCTATGGTAGCTTTTGCTATATCTCTAGATTCCCCCACAGTTATACTAGCAAGAAAATTTCTAAATTCAGATTTACGGGTTCACTAGCACTACCCCATTGTGGAAGTTTGCAAGTAGTAGTAAAATCCTCTAAGTCCATGGTATAAGATTTTTCATAAAGATCAAACAGGACAGTTGGAGAATTACGTGAAGATGAAAATTCAAACCTCCTCACAAAGGAACTAGTTAGATAGTGGTATTGGCGGCATTTGTCTGCCTCGAAGCTCACTAGATCAGCATTACGCAAATATGCGTTAAATTTTTCCTTGATTCCCGCTTGATCCATAAAGTTTTCTGAAGGCCATTCACAAGGCCGCACTGGAGCGTCCCTTGGTGGCTCATCGTCAGCATCACGCATTGCAAGCCTGGGTCCTTGCTTCCTTGAAGAACCACCTTGGAACATTTTCCTAAGCATACTTCTTCCTCTGAAAAATTTCTGAAATTTTTAGTAACTTCAAATAAAAGTTAACCAAGCTCAAATAAAATTGATAACAACTACTCCTGCAAGTGCCTAGAGCTATCATGCATTAGAACTACTTGGAACCATATAAATTTGACATGCAAGCTCAAGAACATGGTCACCTAGGCAGTACAAATTTGCAATGAATAGAGCACTAGAACAAAAACTAATTGGACCAATGGAGGAGTCACATACCAAGGAACAATCTCCCCAAGCAGTTTTGTGAGAGGTGCTTTGAGCAAGGAGATCAAAATCGCAGCAAAATGAGCTAGAACTTGTGCTTGAGCTGGATATTGGTGTTTGTGGGAGGAAGAAGGAGTGTGTGGGTGCAGGAATAAGTGGAGGGGGGCCACCATGGGCCCACGAGGCAGGGGGTGTGCCCAGGGGGTAGGGCGCGCACTCCACCCTCGTAGCCAGGTGCTTGCCCCTCCTGCTGTGTTCTCAGTGCCAGATATTCTGAAATATTCAAGAAAAAATCATATTCCATTTTCAGGGCATTTGGAGAACTTTTATTTTTGGGGTATTTTTATATTGCATGGATAAATCAGAAAACAGACCGAAAATACTATTTTTACTTTATTTCAACTAAATAACAAAAAGTAGAAAGAGGGTACAGAAGGTTGTGCCTTCTAGTTTCATCCATCTCATGCTCATCAAAAGGAATCCAGTAACAAGGTTGATCAAGTCTTGTTAACAAACTCATTCTGAATAACATAGAACCGGAGAAATTTCGAATAACACTATGTTAACTCAATGGGGATATGCACATCACCGATAATAAGAATATCATATTTCTTCTTGACAGTAGGAAGAGGAATTTCAAAACCTCCAAAAATAATCGATGGAATTTTTCCAATAGAATTGATACTATGAACTTGAGGTTGTTTCCTCGGAAAGTGTACCGTATGCTCATTACCATTAACATGAAAAGTGACATTGCCTTTTTTGCAATCAATAATAGCCCCTACAGTATTCAAGAAAGGTCTTCCAAGAATAATAGACATACTATCGTCCTCGGGAATATCAAGAATAACAAAGTCCGTTAAAATAGTAACGTTTGCAACAACAACAGGCACATCCTCACAAATACCGACAGGTATAGCAGTTGATTTATTAGCCATTTGCAAAGATATTTTAGTAGGTGTCAACTTATTCAAATCAAGTCTATGATATAAAGAGAGAGGCATAACACTAACACCGGCTCCAAGATCACATAAAGCAGTTCTAACATAGTTTCTTTTAATGGAGCATGGTATAGTGGGTACTCCTGGATCTCCTAGTTTCTTAGGTATTCCACCATCAAAAGTATAATTAGCAAGCATGGTGGAAATTTCAGCTTCCGGTATCTTTCTTTTATTTGTAACAATATCTTTCATATACTTAGCATAAGGATTCATTTTGAGCATATCAGTTAATCGCATACGCAAAAAGATAGGTCTAATCATTTCAGCAAAGCGCTCAGAATCCTCATCATCCTTTTTCTTGGATGGTTTGGGAGGAAAAGGCATGGGTTTCTGAACCCATGGTTCTCTTTCTTTACCATGTTTCCTGGAAACAAAGTCTCTCTTATCATAACATGGATTCTTTGATTGTGGGTTATCAAGATCAACAGCAGGTTCAATTTCTACATCATTATCATTACTAGGTTGAGCATCATCATGAACATCATCATTAGCATTTTCATTAGGTTCATGTTCATTACCAGATTGTGTTTCAGCATCAGAAATAGAAATATCATTTGGATTCTCAGGTGGTTCAACAATAGGTTCACTAGAAGCATGCAACGTCCTATTATTTTTCTTTTTCTTCTTTTTAGAAGGACTAGGTGCATCAATATTATTTCTCTGAGAATCTTGCTCAATTCTATTAGGGTGGCCTTTAGGATACAAAGGTTCCTGAGTCATTTTACCGGTTCTAGTAGCCACTCTGACAGCATAATCATTTTTCTTACTATTCATTTCATTGAGCAAATCATTTTGAGCTTTAAGTTCACCTTTAACTCTAGACATATAATCACCCAAGTGTTCAAGCGTATCGGAATTTTTATTTCAATTGTGTACCAAAATAAGCATTGAAGTTTTCTTGTTTGACAATAAAATTATCAAACTCTTCTGAGCATTGTCTAGCAGACTTATAGCGAGGAATATCACCTTCATCAAATCTATAGAGAGAATTTACCTTTACTACATGTGTCGGGTTATCAAGACCATGAGTTTCTTCAATAGGTGGAGGATTAAGATCATATGTTTCTTCAACAGGCGGTAAATTAAGACCATGTATTTCTTCAATAGGAGGTAAATTCTTAACATTTTTCAGCTTTTATACCTTTTTCTTTCATAGATTTCTTTGCCTCTTGCATATCTTCAGGACTGAGAAATAGAACACCTCTATTCTTAGGAGTTGGTTTAGGAATAGGCTCAGGAATTGGCTCAGGAGTTGGCTCAGGAAGCATCCAATTATTTCCTTTGTCAACATATTATTCAATAGAATTTCAGCTTCATCCGGTGTTCTTTCCCTGAAAACAGAACCAGCACAACTATCCAGGTAATCTCTGGAAGCATCGGTTAGTCCATTATAAAAGATATCAAGTATTTCATTTTTCTTAAGAGGATGATCATGCAAAGCATTAAGTAACTTGAGAAGCCTCCCCCAAGCTTGTGGGAGACTCTCTTCTTCAATTTGCACAAAATTGTATATATCCCTTAGAGCTGCTTGTTTCTTGTGAGCAGGGAAATATTTAGCAGAGAAGTAATAAATCATATCCTGGGGACTACACTGTGACACTCCAAAAAATTTATTTGGTTTTAGCAAAAACCTTGCTGGTTTTTCATTTGTGGATTGAGGCCTTTTCAAAAAAAATAATGTCAGGAGAAGCAATCCTCTTAAAAATCCTTTTCTTTGACTAGGATTTGTTATTTCTGTTTTCTTCTTCAAACCTTGGGTTTGACCTTCTTAAAACTCCTTCTCTATTGTTTCCCTTCTCAAATTTTATTTTTGGGAGTTTAATCTTTTCTTTTTAAGAAAAACACTATGAAAAATTTGGGATTTTTTTTATTCTATTGAAAACCACCCATGACCTTGTATTTTTGCCCATGAGGTAAAACCACTCCAAAACCTCCTCTCCTCTTTGTTATCAACCTAAGTTCCCTGACCCAACCCATCCAAACAAGTTTTGGATTTTATTTTGATTGTTTCATCTCTCAAATATTTTCTGTCAATTATTTTGAGCCTGACCCATTTTCAAAGCAAGTACCCCATTGCATTTGAGATTTGTCTTCAAACCAACTCTACTGGCTAGTCCTTTGCACCCACAACCCAGAACCATCTTGATCCACTCATCTTATTTTCAAAATTTTCAACTTACACTCCCTGCAAGTTTGGACCAGATTTTTCAAATTTGGTGAAATTCATATCTACACTTCTCCAAAAATTCCACCAAAAATCAGGCAGCCTACTGGAGCAATGAGAAGTCCCTCCACCAAAAATCAGCCCAAGGAAAAATCCCTACATGCCTGGAACATTCTGTCGAACACCTTGCATGCACTATTCGGACACATTCAGAAAAATTCAGTTTCAGTGTCGATTTCTTCAGTTCAGTTCAGTCACGCGCCCACAGTGCTTTGGCGCGTTGCTCACCGCCTGGCTCGCTTGTCCGATGCCCCGCACGCGCGCTTGGCTGCTTGCTGTCATCGGTGGCGCTCTGACCCGATCACGCCGGCGTGTCTCGCGGCGGCTGAACCGCCGTGGCAGCCAACAGGGAGCAGAACGGCGGCTCAACGCCGTTCCGCGCCGCCCAACCCCGCTGGTGGCTCCGCGTGTCCATCCCCACGCCAGCACACGCATGCAACACAGCCGTCGTGGCGCGGCATGCACAGAGCGTGCTCTCTGCCGCCGACGGGTCCGCGCCGTCCCGTTCCGTCGAACGTCGCCCAATCGAGCAAGACCCGGCGCTTTTGGCACCTAAACTGACTCCGTGAACCTCCACGACGGCGCTCAGCTCCTAAACTCTCCCGGCCAAGCAGTGCACCGCCGTAATCCTCACCGGAGAACGCCGTTCTCGGCCACCGCCTCGGAGCGCCTATAAAAGGAGACCCCGAGCTCCCCCTCGAGCACGCACCACCCCTACACTCCACCAACGCCCTGCCAGGTCACTGGGAGGACCTCGAGGAGGTCTCCTCCCCCGACTCCGGACACCTCGCTCCGCCTCGGCCTCCAGCTCGATTCACTTTGGTGAGGCCATCTCCGGCGCCCATACTCCGTCAGCTACCTCCTCTAGCTACCAGATCCTTGACCCCCTCCTCAATTTGATCAGTGCAGCTCTCTCCGGCGACCTCCAACCACGCCCGAACCGCCGTCCGCCGGAGCAGGGGCCACCGCCGACGTGGTGCTTCTCGGCGACCACCACCACCACCAACCGACGCGGAATGGCACCCTGAGCATGGAGGTAACCTCCGATCTCTCTGCCTCGCCGTGGATCGCCGCCGGCGATCGCTGCGGCTCTCTGGCGCCAAAGGCGCCGTCCGTTTTCAAACCTGACGAGTGGGACCGCCCCGTCAGATTCTTCTCTTTATTCGAATCGTTTTCTGAAAACGCATTTGGGAAAAATACGTCTTCTCCGCTGAGCCGGCGTATTCGAGTCTGAAACGTTTTCTGCTTTTATAAATAAAACCGTGAGAAGTTTCTGTTTCATTACAGATGGGTCCCTGGGCAAAAACCTTTATAACTTTTTATCAGAAGCATATTTTTGATTGATTCTTTTTCTGTTCTCTTCAAAATTTTGTCTAGTTTTTTATCAGATTTAATTGAAAAATATTTGCAATACTTTTTCTACACCTCTCGGTATTCACGTTAGCGTGTATGTTTTCTCTATACCGTAGATACCGACGGAGGTGACGGGGCCGCGAACTTCACCGAGCTAGGTTCCGACTACTCCGAACCAGACAAGCATGTTCGAACTTTTGATATGATGAGTGTCTTGGCATGTTTGCATGTAGATAGTTTCATGGCATGTGTGAAGCATACCGATGAACCGTTCATTATGCATTGTTGAGGCAAGCAAGCCCGATGATTTCACACGTCGTTGGACGTAAGTATGCAAGGCCATGTGTTGGCATGAAGATGGGTAAGATGGCAGTGTTGTAGCATGCCAGTCTTAGGCCATGCAAGTTATCTTCAGTACCAACCTATATCGGTTGGGTTCATATCCATTTCCTTTCCCTGTACTACCACATGTTTCCCGAAAGGGATATGGTTTAGTAAGTCGCAAACCGCTTTCTTGGTACACACCAAAAAGGAGAGGCCGGGATGATGGTTCCATGGCCCTGTATTAAAGCCAGGCATCCGGTCAGGGGGCATGGGTGTTTCCGGTTGGGACCGAGAGGGGGGCACCCCTTAGAGCGCGCGTATATAAATTTGATCCCATGCTATTCGAGATTGTGATCTCCCCGTCTCAATAGTTTTTCTTGGACGATGTTGAGGGTGATTCCTGGCATCGAAGAGTTGGATGGGTGTGTACTGGTTAGCTGTGTTTTCTTCTAAAATACCGTAACGGAACTAGTCCTGGTGACTACGGAAATCCGTCGACTGTGGGAAATTTTTGTACAAACTCTGCAGAGCTCTATATCCTTAAATCATCTTACCTATAACCAAGTTCCCTGCTAACAGTCATGTGCCAGTTTGGTGACAGATTACCCGGGGGGGACACATGAGCACTAAGACCGGTTAAATGTTTATTCTTGTGGATGGACTAACCCATTTAATTCCTTGAGTTGATTATATATATGATGAATATATTATTTCCTTATCAGTCAAAAGCCCTTTATGTGGTGTCGCTCAGACGCCCGACTGTGGCATTTCTTTTTAAAGCCCTTTATGTGGTGTCGCTCAGACGCCCGACTGTGGCATTTCTTTTTAAAGCCCTTTATGTGGTGTCGCTCAGACGCCCGACTGTGGCATTTCTCTTTAAAGCCCTTTATGTAGTGTCGCTCAGACGCCCGACTGTGGCATTATCATTCTGCATTTTTCCGCTCGAGGAGTCTTTCAGACACTCGTTTGGCACCAGCATTATTATTCTGCATTTTTCCGCTCAAGGAGTCTTTCAGACACTCGTTTGGCACCAGCATTATTATTCTGCATTTTTCCGCTCGAGGAGTCTTTCAGACACTCGTTTGGCACCAGTATTATTATTCTACATTTTTCCCCTCGAGGAGTCTTTCAGACACTCGCTTGGCACCCAGTATTTATTACCTCTATGTCTGGTCGTACTGGTTAACTTATTCATGTATTTCATGTTAGCATTTGTTATATCTTACGTCCGACCTGTCTTGCGAGTACTTTCAAAGTACTCACTGGCTTGTTGATTTGGCCAGATGCTGACGAAGGTGATCTCATGGATGAAGAGTACGATAGCGAATCCAACGCCTAGAGGAGTCCCAGTCAGTCTCGTGCAACCCTGGAGTTGGTCACTGTTTTATATCCGCTTCCGCTACCCTAATAAATTCATCGAGCCTCACCTCGACGCTCGATGGGATGTTAGTTTGAGAATCCCATAGCCACTCCCCACTGTGTTACTCCACCTCTACCATATTTTGCGAGTCAGTAGTATGCCACCACTCCCTTGTGTCATTAATCGCCTTTATGTATAATTATTGGCACGCTTGTAATAAATTGTTGAGCATCGTCAGCTCAACCCTATAACATATTTATGCTACTGGCTTATTGTATCAAAGTTTGTCTGCCAGTGAGGAGGCTTTATCTCAAACTGGAATCTAAAGATTGGTTTCTCAATAAATATTTTTATTGGAAAACCGGTCGTGAGAAGCTTGGTACCAGAGCCAAGCTGACTGTAGGAAGCCACTAGGTGCGATCGCTAATCGGTTATTAGCATGATAGAGCCTATTCATGTTTTTGCAATAGTAGCCATCTTTCTGACAGTCAGCATATATTTATGATCTGACCATTCAGGATTTTTGTCTACTTTTGTAGATGGCCGACCGCAGCTGTGAGTCTCAGACCTTCGCCAACGTGCCCGATGGGTTCGTCAAGCTTCTCTCCTTCGTCGTTCAGGTCGCGATGGGGCCGTCTGTGCGCCCAGTCGTCACTCTCTGTCAGCATAGAGTCAACGACAGTCTGACTATGCACCAGGCCGTGGTGCAGTTCAAGGGAGGGCGTGGTGAGCTACGCCACTTCCGGTTCTTGGGGAGAGCCATGCCTACGGAGAAGCATGCCATCCAGATGGTAGCCCGCGAGGCGATAGCTCGTCTCAGGGATGTCCTTCCCGCGATGAAGGCTCGTCACTACCGCTATCTTCCATGCCATGTGCCCTACACCTGTCACTACGCATTCTCTTGCCCCAGAGGAGAACGAGACGAGGCTTTTGAGATGCTTATTGAGTATCACCGGGCCTTGGAGGCAGCCTTCGACAACTTGGTGGATGACTTTGTGGCCGCCCGTATGGACTCAGTCCACGGTTGTGCCGCCAACAGGAGGGAGCTCCTGCCCACCGCACCGCCACTGACTTTTGTCTCGTCCTCTGCATCTCATGCTCCTGCTCGTCGCCTGCCTACCACCGAGGAGTTCAACCGAGCCATTGCGCCCACTCCAGCGCGCACTGCACCACCCTTCGCGCCCACTCCAGTTCGTGCGGTTCCGCCCCTGGCACCCGCTCCATCTACTCGGGGCAGCACTACTCGTATGGAGCTTATTAGCGAGGAAGAAGTCGAGTCCCCGGCTTCGCTACGCCTCACCCTTGGCAGGGCCAAGGACGTCATCAACATCTCCGACTAAGTACGCTTAGCCGCCATGCGTTGCATCGCCATGTAAGATGTTGTGGGAAGTAGCTTGTTTGCGCATCATGTAGGATCTGGAGTAGTGCACTGGCCTAAATAACATGTCAGGGTTATGTACGCATATCCTGAGTGATGTATTGTATAATTATCGCCGCGTGTAAGATACGTAAGGACGCAGTCCTTCTCTATGCGCAGATCGATTTGTTTTCCCTCGAGTAATCTTGGCTTTAAAAAAAAATTATTTGTCAACCTTGTGCATTATGGGTTTTATCTTTGCAACCCTTCCATTTTTCTTATGGGTTTTACAAATACATCCCCAGAGTGAAAAATGTCTCGTACTTGGACTCGCTCCATGCCAGCTCCACCAGAGGAAGATTATGGCAATCAACCGGGCAACAATTTTGCACAAGGGCAGTCAAGTCAACACTATAATACTCAATCAGGCAACAATTTTGCACGAGGTCAGACAAGTCAACAGGACAATGAAACGGCACTTTCCCAAATGTGCCGCCTTTATGAACAGAGTCAGCAACAACATCGGGAAATAATGAACCAAGTCATTAACATGGGAAATCACCATGGGCAGTATCCGCAGCATTCCAAGTTATCTGAGCTACAGAAGACACGCCCCTCAACCTTTTCTCATACTGACAAGCCACTTGAGGCCGAAGACTGGCTTCGCGATATGGAGAGAAAGTTAATTATTGCAAAATGCTCAGACCCAGAAAAGGTACTGTACGCACCGCATTATCTCACGGGAGCAGCCGCATCCTGGTGGGAGAATTTTCTGCACATGCATCCCAACGAAAATGATATAACATGGGATGATTTCAAAGAAGGTTTCCGTGGCGCGCATATTCCTAAGAGTATTATGAAAATCAAGAAAAGAGAGTTCGATGACCTCAAGCAAAGGAACATGACAGTGTCAGATTACAACGGCCAATTTACTCTGTTATCCCGCTACGCCAACGAAGAGCGTATGACTGAAAGCAAGAAAATGGAGAAGTTCCTTGACGGCCTAGCACCCGCGCTTAAATGCCAACTGGTCATACACACTTTCCCAGATTTTAAGACGCTGGTTGATAAAGCCATTACTCTAGAAAATGAAAGACGCAGTTTGGAAGATATCCGCAAGCGAAAAAGGGACCAGACTAACCATGCTCGCAATCACCGAATTAAGACCGATTTTCAGAAGGGTGGGACGCACAAATCATCATCCAACATCTCACGCCCAACAAAGAATTTTCATGCCAGGGACAAGGAGTTCACATATCGCCCAGGTGTTACTTGTTACGCCTGTGGAGAAGAAGGACACTATGCCAAGCAGTGTCCCAAGCCAAGAAGCTCAGCACCAAAGCCGAACAACGGCAACAATAATTCAGCGCCCAAGCGAAACAACTTCAATCCCAACAATAACCACAGGAAAGGTCATCTGAACCACGTGACCAAAGAGGAGGCACAAAATGCTCCGGATATCGTACTCGGTACGTTCCCTGTCAACACAATACCTGCAATGGTTTTGTTTGATTCTGGAGCTTCTCACTCTTTTATTTCGAAAAGTTTTGCTTTGCAAAATAATTTATCGATGCTTCCTTTGGAGAAATCCATGATCATCAAGTCCCCTGGGATTCAGCAAGTCACTCAGAATTACTGTCAGGATGTGATTATTGAGTTCAAAGGATTGAAGTTTCACGCCAATCTCATTGTGTTGGAAAATAAGGGACTGGATGTCATCCTAGGGATGGACTGGTTAACCACCAACAAAGGTTTCATTGACTATTTCAATCGGACCGTGATTCTCACACACCACCATGGTAAGACAATAAGAGTATCCGCCAAAGAAAGGGAAATGCCCAGACAACCAAGACTGAACAAGGTGGACATTTCTGAATTAAACAAGGTTCCAGTGGTGTGTGAATTTCCAGACGTATTTCCCGAAGAACTACCAGGCATGCCACCAGACCGAGAGATAGAATTCAGCATTGAGCTAGCACCAGGGACCACCCCCATATACAAGAAACCATACAGAATGGCACCATCCGAGTTAGTTGAACTGAAGAAACAAATAAAGGAATTGCTTGACAAGGGATACATTCGAGCCAGTTCCTCACCGTGGGGATCAGCAATTTTGTTTGCCAAAAAGAAAGATGGAACACTACGATTGTGTATTGACTACCGAGCACTCAACATGGTCACGGTCAAGAACAAATACCCGATGCCAAGAATAAATGATTTATTCGATCAACTCGCTAAGGCCAAGGTATTCTCAAAAATCGGCCTAAGGTCAGGATACCATCAATTAAAGGTACGAACAGAAGATATCCCCAAGACAGCCTTCACCTCCAGATATGGACTGTATGAGTTCACAGTAATGCCTTTTGGATTATCAAATGCCCCTGCATATTTTGTTCACCTCATGAACAAAGTATTTATGAAGTTTATGGACAAGTTCGTTGTGGTATTCATCGACGATATTTTAGTATACTCCAAAACACCAGAAGAACACGCTGAACATCTCAGAATTGTACTAGGAGAACTCAGGAAACACCAATTGTACGCCAAGTTCAGCAAGTGTGAATTTTGGTTAAGGCAAGTAGGCTTTCTAGGCCACGTGCTAACCCAAGACGGGATCGCCGTGGACCCAGAGAAAGTCAAGGCCGTACTTGGCTGGAAGTCACCAGCCAGCGTAACGGACATACGGAGTTTCTTGGGAATGGCAGGATATTACTGCAGATTTATTGAAGGATTCTCCACCATAGCCAAGCCAATGACGCAGTTGCTCAAGAAAGACAAGAAGTTTGAATGGACAGAAGCCTGTGAGAAAAGTTTCCAAGAGCTAAAACGGAAATTAACAACAGCACCAGTATTGATTGTGCCAGACATACGCAAGAATTTTGAAGTATATTGTGACGCATCCAGAAAGGGACTCGGATGCGTATTAATGCAAGACGGCAAGGTTGTCGCATACGCTTCGAGGCAACTTCGCAAGCATGAGGAAAACTATCCCACTCATGACTTAGAAATGGCAGCAGTTATTCATGCACTCAAGGAATGGAGGCATTTCCTACTTGGAAATCGATGTGAAATATATACGGACCATAAAAGTCTCAAATATATTTTCACACAACCAGAGCTGAATTTAAGGCAACGACGCTGGTTCGAGCTAGTAAAGGATTATGATGTCGGAATCCACTATCATCCTGGAAAAGCAAATGTAGTAGCCGATGCTCTTAGTCGGAACCCCAGCACCGACAACAACAGTCTGCCCAACTTAAGACCCGAATTCCAACGGGAATTTGCCAGACTCAACTTGTTGATGGTAGCAGAAGGCACCATAACAAACTTGGAGATACAACCCAACCTTGTGAAAAGAATCAAAGAAGCCCAGCCGGGTCACCCCAGCATTGAAGGCATCAAAAGAAAGGTGAGTATGGGCAAGGCCTCAAAATTCATCATAGACGGAGAAGGGACACTATGGTACGGAAGCAGACTCTGCGTGCCAGACATAGAAGACCTCAAACGGCAAATTCTAGCTGAAGCCCACACCGCTCCATATTCGATCCATCCTGGAGGAACCAAGATGTATAAGGATATCCAAGAAGGATTTTGGTGGCACGGCATGAAGAGGGACATAGCCACCTTCATTGCATGCTGCGACTCTTGTCAACGTATAAAGGCTGAACATCAGAGACCAGCCGGACTACTGCAACCAAATAAAATACCTGAGTGGAAATGGGATGAAATAGGGATGGATTTCATTGTCGGACTACCTCGATCACGACACGGGAATGATGCCATATGGGCTATCACCGACAGGTTGACTAAGGTGGCACATTTCATTCCAGTAAAGACGACCCACACCACTCAGAAGCTTGCCAGGATATATCTCTCTCGCATAGTTTGTCTACACGGTGTCCCGAAGACTATAATATCTGACCGAGGAACACAGTTCGTCTCGAGATTCTGGGAGCATTTACAACAGGCTCTAGGAACTCAACTAGCCTTCAGTACGGCATACCACCCCCAGACAGATGGACAAACAGAACGGGTAAACCATATTTTAGAGGACATGTTGAGAGCATGTGTCCTCACCTATGGAACCAGTTGGGAAGACAGCCTGCCATACGCCGAGTTCTCGTACAACAACAGTCATCAGGCCAGCCTGCAAATGGCACCATTTGAGGCCTTGTATGGACGAAGATGTCGTACCCCGTTAAATTGGTCAGAGACCGGAGACAGCCGTATCTTCGGCCCAGACATGCTCAAGGAAGCCGAGGAAAAGGTCCAGCTAATCAGAGATCGACTCAAGACCGCCCAAAGCCGACAAAAAAGCTATTACGATCAGAAACATCGTGGGGTCAGCTTCGAACCCGGAGAATTCGTGTATCTACAAGTATCCCCTATGAGAGGACTAAAACAATTCAAGATCAAAGGGAAACTAGCACCAAGGTTCATCGGGCCATTCGGTATATTGGCACGGAGAGGCACTGTAGCCTACCAGCTAGACCTACCTAAGGAACTATCAGACATCCACAATGTATTCCACGTTTCACAATTAAGGAAATACGTGAGCAACCCAGAGAAACAGGTGCCCCATGAGAACCTCGATGTGCAACCAGACCTCACCTATCGGGAACGTCCAGTAAAGATATTAGAGGAGACTGAAAGGAGGACCCGGCAGAAAACCGTCAAATTTTTCAAAGTTCAGTGGAGTAATCACACCGAAAGTGAAGCAACATGGGAAAGAGAGGATTTTCTTCGAGCAGAGCATCCGCACTTATTTAAGGATCAACTGGAATCTCGGGGACGAGATTTTTCCTAAGGGGGTAGGTGTTGTGACACTCCAAAAATTTTATTTGGTTTTAGCAAAAACCTTGCTGGTTTTTCATTTGTGGATTGAGGCCTTTTCAAAAAAAATAATGTCAGGAGAAGCAATCCTCTTAAAAATCCTTTTCTTTGACTAGGATTTGTTATTTCTGTTTTCTTCTTCAAACCTTGGGTTTGACCTTCTTAAAACTCCTTCTCTATTGTTTCCCTTCTCAAATTTTATTTTTGGGAGTTTAATCTTTTCTTTTTAAGAAAAACTCTATGAAAAATTTGGGATTTTTTTTATTCTATTGAAAACCACCCATGACCTTGTATTTTTGCCCATGAGGTAAAACCACTCCAAAACCTCCTCTCCTCTTTGTTATCAACCTAAGTTCCCTGACCCAACCCATCCAAACAAGTTTTGGATTTTATTTTGATTGTTTCATCTCTCAAATATTTTCTGTCAATTATTTTGAGCCTGACCCATTTTCAAAGCAAGTACCCCATTGCATTTGAGATTTGACTTCAAACCAACTCTACTGGCTAGTCCTTTGCACCCACAACCCAGAACCATCTTGATCCACTCATCTTATTTTCAAAATTTTCAACTTACACTCCCTGCAAGTTTGGACCACATTTGCCAAATTTGGTGAAATTCATATCTACACTTCTCCAAAAATTCCACCAAAAATCAGGCAGCCTACTGGAGCAATGAGAAGTCCCTCCACCAAAAATCAGCCCAAGGAAAAATCCCTACATGCCTGGAACATTCTGTCGAACACCTTGCATGCACTGTTTGAACACATTCAGAAAAATTCAGTTTCAGTGTCGATTTCTTCAGTTCAGTTCAGTCACGCGCCCACAGTGCTTTGGCGCGTTGCTCACCGCCTGGCTCGCTTGTCCGATGCCCCACACGCGCGCTTGGCTGCTTGCTGTCATCGGTGGCGCTCTGACCCGACCACGCCGGCGTGTCTCGCGGCGGCTGAACCGCCGTGGCAGCCAACAGGGAGCAGAACGGCGGCTCAACGCCGTTCCGCGCCGCCCAACCCCGCTGGTGGCTCCGCGTGTCCATCCCCACGCCAGCGCACGCATGCAGCACAACCGTCGTGGCGCGGCACGCACAGAGCGTGCTCTCTGCCGCCGACGGGTCCGCGCCGTCCCGTTCCGTCGAACGTCGCCCAATCGAGCAAGACCCGACGCTTTTGGCACCTAAACTGACTCCGTGAACCTCCACGACGGCGCTCAGCTCCTAAACTCTCCCGACCAAGCACTGCACCGCCGTAATCCTCACCAGAGAACGCCGTTCTCGGCCACCGCCTCGGAGCGCCTATAAAAGGAGACCCCGAGCTCCCCCTCGAGCACGCACCACCCCTACACTCCACCAACGCCCTGCTAGGTCACTGGGAGGACCTCGAGGAGGTCTCCTCCCCCGACTCCGGCCACCTCGCTCCGCCTCGGCCTCCAGCTCGATTCACTTCGGTGAGGCCATCTTTGGTGCCCATACTCTGTCAGCTACCTCCTCTAGCTACCAGATCCTTGACCCCCTCCTCAATTTGATCAGTGCAGCTCTCTCCGGCGACCTCCAACCACGCCCGAAGCGCCGTCCGCCGGAGCAGGGGCCACCGCCGACGTGGTGCTTATCGGCGACCACCACCACCACCAACCGACGCGGAATGGCACCCTGAGCACGGAGGTAACCTCCGATCTCTCTGCCTCGCCGTGGATCGCCGCCGGCGATCGCCGCGGCTCTCTGGCACCAAAGGCGCCGTCCGTTTTCAAACCTGACGAGTGGGACCGCCCCGTCAGATTCTTCTCTTTATTCGAATCGTTTTCTGAAAACGCATTTGGGAAAAATACGTCTTCTCCGCTGAGCCGGCGTATTCGAGTCTGAAACGTTTTCTGCTTTTATAAATAAAACCCTGAGAAGTTTCTGTTTCATTACAGATGGGTCCCTGGGCAAAAACCTTTATAACTTTTTATCAGAAGCATATTTTTGATTGATTCTTTTTCTGTTCTCTTCAAAATTTTGTCTAGTTTTTTTATCAGATTTAATTGAAAAATATTTGCAATACTTTTTCTGCACCTCTCGGTATTCACGTTAGCGCGTATGTTTTCTCTATACCGTAGATACCGACGGAGGTGACGGGGCCGCGAACTTCACCGAGCTAGGTTCCGACTACTCCGAACCAGGCAAGCATGTTCGAACTTTTGATATGATGAGTGTCTTGGCATGTTTGCATGTAGATAGTTTCATGGCATGTGTGAAGCATACCGATGAACCGTTCATTATGCATTGTTGAGGCAAGCAAGCCCGATGATTTCACACGTCGTTGGACGTAAGTATGCAAGGCCATGTGTTGGCAATAAGATGGGTAAGATGGCAGTGTTGTAGCATGCCAGTCTTAGGCCATGCAAGTTATCTTCAGTACAAACCCATATCGGTTGGGTTCATATCCATTTCCTTTCCCTGTACTACCACATGTTTCCCGAAAGGGATATGGTTTAGTAAGTCGCAAACCGCTTTCTTGGTACACACCAAAAAGGAGAGGCCGGGATGATGGTTCCATGGCCCTGGATTAAAGCCAGGCATCCGGTCAGGGGGCATGGGTGTTTCCGGTTGGGACCGAGAGGGGGGCACCCCTTAGAGCGCGCGTATATAAATTTGATCCCATGCTATTCGAGATTGTGATCTCCCCGTCTCAATAGTTTTTCTTGGACGATGTTGAGGGTGATTCCTGGCATCGAAGAGTTGGATGGGTGTGTACTGGTTAGCTGTGTTTTCTTCTGAAATAACGTAACGGAACTAGTCCTGGTGACTACAGAAATCCGTCGACTGTGGGAAATTTTTGTACAAACTCTGCAGAGCTCTATATCCTTAAATCATCTTATCTATAACCAAGTTCCCTGCTAACAGTCATGTGCCAGTTTGGTGACAGATTACCCGGGGGGACACATGAGCACTAAGACCGGTTAAATGTTTATTCTTGTGGATGGACTAACCCGTTTAATTCCTTGAGTTGATAATATATATGATGAATATATTATTTCCTTATCAGTCAAAAGCCCTTTATGTGGTGTCGCTCAGACACCCGACTGTGGCATTTCTTTTTAAAGCCCTTTATGTGGTGTCGCTCAGACGCCCGACTGTGGCATTTCTTTTTAAAGCCCTTTATGTGGTGTCGCTCAGACGCCCGACTGTGGCATTTCTCTTTAAAGCCCTTTATGTGGTGTCGCTCAGACGCCCGACTGTGGCATTATTATTCTGCATTTTTCCGCTCGAGGAGTCTTTCAGACACTCATTTGGCACCAGCATTATTATTCTGCATTTTTTCGCTCGAGGAGTCTTTCAGACACTCGTTTGGCACCAGCATTAATATTCTGCATTTTTCCGCTCGAGGAGTCTTTCAGACACTCGTTTGGCACCAGTATTATTATTCTGCATTTTTCCGCTCGAGGAGTCTTTCAGACACTCGCTTGGCACCCAGTATTTATTACCTCTATGTCTGGTCGTACTGGTTAACTTATTCATGTATTTCATGTTAGCATTTGTTATATCTTACGTCCGACCTGTCTTGCGAGTACTTTCAAAGTACTCACTGGCTTGTTGATTTGGACAGATGCTGACGAAGGTGATCTCATGGATGAAGAGTACGATAGCGAATCCGGCGCCTAGAGGAGTCCCAGTCAGTCTCGTGCAACCCTGGAGTTGGTCACTGTTTTATATCCGCTTCCGCTACCCTAATAAATTCATCGAGCCTCACCTCGACGCTCGATGGGATGTTAGTTTGAGAATCCCATATCCACTCCCCACTGTGTTACTCCACCTCTACCATATTTTGCGAGTCAGTAGTATGCCACCACTCCCTTGTGTCATTAATCGCCTTTATGTATAATTATTGGCACGCTTGTAATAAATTTTTGAGCATCGTCAGCTCAACCCTGTAACATATTTATGCTACTGGCTTATTGTATCAAAGTTTGTCTGCCAGTGAGGAGGCTTTATCTCAAACTGGAATCTAAAGATTGGTTTCTCAATAAATATTTTTATTGGAAAACCGGTCGTGACAAGCTTGGTACCAGAGCCAGGCTGACTGTAGGAAGCCACTAGGTGCGATCGCTAATCGGTTATTAGCATGATAGAGCCTATTCATGTTTTTGCAATAGTAGCCATCTTTCTGACAGTCAGCATATATTTATGATCTGACCATTCAGGATTTTTGTCTACTTTTGTAGATGGCCGACCGCAGCTGTGAGTCTCAGACCTTCGCCAACGTGCCCGATGGGTTCGTCAAGCTTCTCTCCTTCGTCGTCCAGGTCGCGATGGGGCCGTCTGTGCGCCCAGTCGTCACTCTCTTTCAGCACAGAGTCAACGACAGTCTGACTATGCACCAGGCCGTGGTGCAGTTCAAGGGAGGGCGTGGTGAGCTACCCCGCTTCCGGTTCTTGGGGAGAGCCATGCCTACGGAGAAGCATGCCATCCAGATGGCAGCCCGCGAGGCGATAGCTCGTCTCAGGGATGTCCTTCCCGCGATGAAGGCTCGTCGCTACCGCTATCTTCCATGCCATGTGCCCTACACCTGTCACTATGCATTCTCCTGCCCCAGAGGAGAACGAGACGAGGCTTTTGAGATGCTTATTGAGTATCTCCCGGCCTTGGAGGCAACCTTCGACAACTTGGTGGATGACTTTGTGGCCGCCCGTATGGACTCAGTCCACGGTTGTGCCGCCAACAGGAGGGAGCTCCTGCCCACCGCACCGCCACTGACTTTTGTCTCGTCCTCTGCATCTCATGCTCCTGCTCGTCGCCTGCCTACCACCGAGGAGTTCAACCGAGCCATTGCGCCCACTCCAGCGCGCACTGCACCACCCTTCGCACCCACTCCAGTTCGTGCGGTTCCGCCCCTGGCACCCGCTCCATCTACTCGGGGCAGCACTACTCGTATGGAGCCTATTAGCGAGGAAGAAGTCGAGTCCCCGGCTTCGCTACGCCTCACCCTTGGTAGGGCCAAGGACGTCATCAACATCTCTGACTAAGTACGCTTAGCCGCCATGCGTTGCATCGCCATGTAAGATGTTGTGGGAAGTAGCTTGTTTGCGCATCATGTAGGATCTGGAGTAGTGCACTGGCCTAAATAACATGTCAGGGTTATGTACGCATATCCTGAGTGATGTATTGTATAATTATCGCCGCGTGTAAGATACGTAAGGGCGCAGTCCTTCTCTATGCGCAGATCGATTTGTTTTCCCTTGAGTAATCTTGGCTTTAAAAAAAAATTATTTGTCAACCTTGTGCATTATGGGTTTTATCTTTGCAACCCTTCCATTTTTCTTATGGGTTTTACAAATACATCCCCAGAGTGAAAAATGTCTCGTCCTTGGACTCGCTCCATGCCAGCTCCACCAGAGGAAGATTATGGCAATCAACCGGGCAACAATTTTGCACAAGGGCAGTCAAGTCAACACTATAATACTCAATCAGGCAACAATTTTGCACGAGGTCAGACAAGTCAACAGGACAATGAAACGGCACTTTCCCAAATGTGCCGCCTTTATGAACAGAGTCAGCAACAACATCGGGAAATAATGAACCAAGTCATTAACATGGGAAATCACCATGGGCAGTATCCGCTGCATTCCAAGTTATTTGAGCTACAGAAGACACGTCCCTCAACCTTTTCTCATACTGACAAGCCACTTGAGGCCGAAGAATGGCTTCGCGATATGGAGAGAAAGTTAATTATTGCAAAATGCTCAGACCCAGAAAAGGTACTGTACGCACCGCATTATCTCACGGGAGCAGCCGCATCCTGGTTGTAGAATTTTCTGCACATGCATCCCAACGAAAATGATATAACATGGGATGATTTCAAAGAAGGTTTCCGTGGCGCGCATAATCAGTTTCAATAATTTCTTTCTCTCTAACCCTAGCAATTTGTTCATCAAGAAATTTACTAAGTGGCACAGTAATATCAAGCATAGAAGTAGTTTCATCATAAGTATCATGCATAGCAGAAGTGGCATCATCAATAACATGCGACATATCAGAACGAATAGGAGAAGCAGGTTTAGGTGTCGCAAGCTTACTCAGAACAGAAGGTGAATCAAGTTGTCGGTGGAAACGACACCTATGGGATCACAAGAATCCCTATTGCGGTTGCGGGGTGCGGGGTTGAGAGAAGAGCGGGTCTAACAGAGAAGCACGCGGTTCGTTTATCCAGGTTCGGGCCGCAAGGATGCGTGAAACCCTACTCTTGCTTTGGTGGCTATATTCTGTGTTCTTGAGCTAGCTACGGAGTGTAACGAGCTCCAAAAAGCTCGAATCCTTCTCCTGGTCGCCTCGGGCCTCCTTTTATAGGTGAAAGGGGCTGCCATAGTGGCACACAGGAGGTGGAAAGGTCTACAGTGGCACGAGGTTATCCCTCGTATTACAGGACAAGGTGCATTTAATGCATCACTTAGGTGTCCTCTCACTTTATCGGGGACGGGGGCGAGGCCCGTCCCGTCTGTCGCCGCTCCTCCAAGCTTCGACACGCGCCCTGGCGGCGGAGATTTGGATGGTGCTGGCCTGATGGTGGCCCTGCTGGCGCGCTTGGCGAGGGCCTTGCCGGGTGGCCCGGCAAGGGTCTTGACAGGTGACCCGGCAAGGGTCTTGCCGTGGCGCGCAGGCTTCCCCAGCAAGGATCTTGCCGGGGGTCTTGTGGGTTCCTTCGGCGAGGATTGCTGCCTTCCCATCCTCACTTGATCTTGACTATTCTTTGTCTTCACAAAGATCTGCATGCCACCACAGAGGTGCCTCCCGAGCCCTGTCCCAACACATGTGTTGAGTATTGGTGGGCTCAAGGGTGGCTCGCTCGGCTGGCGTGGGCGAGTTGCCCCGGAAGGGTCTTGCCGGGGCCGCTGGGGCCGCTCCGGCAAGGATCCTTGGCGGGGAAACCTGCTTTGCCCATCTGATCTTTGTGGCCCTGGTCCTTGTCGTTGCTTTGCTTCGTCTTGGGCTTCGGTCTTACCTCGGCTCACCTCCTCTGCTCTGCTTGGTGTGGTCGTGGGCGCGGCTCTGACTGCGCGTGGACAGGTAAAGGGGTACAAAAATGTGCCCCTAGTTTTGTACACCGACAGGAGCCCCCGGGCCTGGGCCACACATAAGCGTGACACGTTGTTGGGTCAAGCCCAAAACGTTGCACGGGCAGGCGGGGCGGTTTTTACCATGGTAAGATTTTTCGCGAGCTGCGCTTCCCACGACCCGCGCGCGCGGTGCGGCGTGGAGGGGTGTGCGTGACGTGGGCGGCATGTGTGGGGCGGTTTCCGCAAACATGCGTCACATCGCAGTAAAGAGGCGGCTCGCCCCTTCCCCGTAAAGGGAGGGAGGCGTGGAGGCGCGGCTCATTTACTGAATGAGGCCGAGGCACGGTCTTCAAGGCGTCCACTCCCCACGATCACGGGGTGGGGAGAGGTCACCTCACTTGTCCCCTCGATTCAGCACGTCTGCCACGCGTCTTCCATGCGCTCGGGGCGGCAAACGGTGGAGGCGGAAACCGGGCCTTCGCTGGTTGGGGCAGCGCGTCGGTCCTGGTTCCCTGCGCCTCCCGTATCTTGATTGGCCGAGCGGGGCGGCCGAGCCCCAACCCTGTTCCTTTATAAAGAGCGGGAGGGGGGATGGCATCCCGCATTCTTCCATCTTCTCCCTCCTTTTGCTTCTGCTTCTGCTTCTTCCTTCCATTCGTCATGGAGAAAGGGAATCCCGGTCCTTCGACGGTGGCGGCGAAGGTCGCCGCTCGACAACGCGTCCCTCCTCCTCCTGCGCCCGCGGTGGAAGAGCTGGCCGCGAGGGGAAGGGGGAGGGGGCGAGGCCGTGGGCGAGGGCGGGGCAAAGGCTGCAGCGCTCAGGGAAGAGGAGGACGGGGTGGCGCACTGGCCTCGCCCTCACCAGTAGCTCCTCCTCCGATGGAGGGCCATGCTGGGGACAACCCCTGCGAATTCTTCGTCAGGCAGCGCCGGCCGCCGCACCGTCGCCTTTGCCTTCCGACTCCATTTGCGCGGGAGATGGAGATGGATCCGCCGCAGTCATTGCGGCTGCACATGAGGGGCTGCTGGAACAGCGGTACATGGGCCGACATCGAGTTCTCCGCCCCTCACGTCATGTACCTCCGTCGTGGGTGGAATACGTTCGCTCGCATCCACAGCTTCACGGCGGGTCTCATCCTCTACTTCAAATTGATGGTGGATGGCCTACTCTCCGTCAAGGTCTTCGGGGAGTTCGGGACTCGCCTGAAGTGCTGCGTGGAGAGCTCCTCCGATGGAGATTCTGACGACTGAAGCTCTTCCTCGAGCGAAAGTGACGAGAAGGACAGCGGGGCGGATAGCGGGGATGAGTCCGACTAGGCGTCGGACGCCCCGTGTCTGGGCGGGTGCGACACTAGCAACATCTGCACCTGGCCTCTCCTTCGGCAGGGTTTGCCGGGGGTGGAGCCAGCTCCTTGAACTTCTCGGGGCCATCTCCTTGGGCGGTTGGCGTCGGGAGGCTGCGTAAGAGGAAGAGGGCGGGCGACAAGGCTGTCAACTTGCAGTACGCGGGCACCGATGCCTTCGCCGCGTACCGCCAGTCCCGCCGCCTTGTGTTCCAGCTCTTTTCCCAGCACCGTCATCACCGACCCACCCATGGGCGGTTGCCGAGGCGTTCTCTCGGTGTCTTCTGCTGTTCGTAGCCCGCCTAGGCGCCCCTTTTGCCCTTTTCACCTCCTTCACCTGCCTCCTGAGGAGAGGGACAAGAAAGGGATTACGGGCATCTTATCTCTTTTTAGTCTTGTAAGCCTTCAGGCCTTTGTTAACTTTAGAACTTGTAATCCCCTTGTTCATGTTTTTCATTTCGTATGAACTGTACCTGTATGGAATGTTTTTTAATGAAAAAGGGATGTTTGCCGGGCTTTTCGTTCGTAGGTAAAACCCACGACAAGGAGTAAATCCTTGTTACCTTTAAGATAAACGTTTTCTCGCCCGCAACAGGCCTTGCCGTCCCCCCACTCCGCTCGACCTATCTCACGTGCTTGGCGGAGGCAGGGATGAGGTCGGCTTAGGCTCCTCGTTTCATTCCTTGCTGCCGCAACTACGGCAAAACTCGGTCCCAGGAAACGAGTCCTGGGGTCCGGAGTGAGGGGAGGACGGTATCCTAAGGATAAAACGAGGTTTCACATACCTCAGTCCATAACGAAACGCATGATAAGGGATAAAGAACTTATCTGAATCTGCAGCCCCCGACAACCTTGGCTTGCCGCGGGTGGATCTTTGCTCTTGTAGCCCCCGGCAATACTGGCTTGCCGGGGCCCGGGTGCCGGTCCGTCCCCTTTCTTCCAAAGCAGCTCGGCAAGGATATTCATGTGTCCTGCGAACCAAAGAAGACAGAGAAGAACAGAAAGACGCGCACTCGACCTCTAAGCTAAGGGTTAGCCGCCGCTAAGCACTATCAACACTAACCAAGGACGAGACTCGACCTAGCATGCATGCTATAACTTAGGGCACTAGCGCTTCATTTATTCTCGCTCAGGGTCTGCGCCTGGCTTTGTACAAAGGGTCACATGCCTTGCGGCAAAGCTCGTACAAAAGGTGGCTTGTCGGGAGGCCCGGCAAGACGCGCCTTATGGGTAAAACTTGCGAAGATGCTCGATGTTCTAGGAGTTGCTCACTGGTACGGCATCCTCGGTCTCCAGGCGGACTGCACCAGGCCTGGTGACTCGTATTACCCGATAAGGGCCTTCCCACTTTGGCGTCAACCTGTTGGAATTCTTGGTCGACTGAACGCGCCGAAGAACAAGGTCGCCTTCCTCAAAGCATCGGGCATGAACCTTGCGGCTATGGTAGCGGCGCAAGGCTTGCTGGTAGCGTGCCGCTCTCACAGCCGCCCGAAGACGATCTTCCTCAAGGAGCGTCGCGTCATCTTGGCGCAACGACTCTTGCTCAAGCTCGTCATAAGCGAGCACTCGAGGTGACCCGTATATGAGTTCCGTGGGGAGAACTGCTTCTGCCCCGTATACCAGGGCAAAAGGTGTCTGGCCGGTAGCTCGATTTGGCGTCGTCCTGATCGACCAAAGAACCGCCGGCAGTTCATCAATCCAGCGCCTTCCGCTCTTGTGCAGCTTGTCAAAAGTCTTTGTCCTCAGGCCTCACAACACTTCAACATTTGCCCTCTCCGCTTGGCCGTTGCTCCGTGGGTGTGCCACGGAAGGAAAACAGACCTTGCTGCCGAGGTCTTTAATGTATTTCATGAAGGTGTGGCTTGTGAACTGCGTGCCGTTGTCGGTGATGACTCTGTTTGGCACACCAAAATGGCAGACCAGTCCTTTGAAAAACTTGACAGCTGACTGAGCAGTCACCTTTCTCACTGCTTCCACCTCTGGCCACTTTGTGAACTTGTTGATTGCAACGAACAAGTACTCAAAGCCCCCGACGGCGCGGGGGAAGGGGCCCAGTATATCGAGCCCCTAGACCGAGAATGGCCAGGAGAGAGGGATTGTTTGAAAGGCTTGAGCTGGTTGATGAAGTTTCTTTGAATGGAACTGGCACGCTTCACACTTGGTGACTAGCGCCGTCGCATCCTGGAGGGCGATGGGCCAGAAGAATCCTTGCCGGAACGCCTTCCCGGCGAGGGCCCTTGACCCTATGTGGGAGCCACATATGCCTCCATGTATCTCTGTCAACAGCTCCAGTCCTTCCTCCCGGGGGATGCACTTGAGTTTCACACCGTTCGGCCTTCTCCGGTACAGGGCGGACCGACATGCTACTTTCTCCGCTTCTTCCTGCTCCTCAGGAAGCTCCCCTATCTGGAGGAATTAGACGGTATGTTGCACCCATGTCGGAGCCTAAGGCTCGACGGCAAGGACTAAAGGAATCTCTTCCGCCATGGGAGCGACTGTTTCTACAACCAGGGCCTAACGCCCCGCAGGAGTCAATTGCTCTTGGGCAGGCTCAGCGTCCGCGGTAGTACCCTTGCCGGCGGCCCCGGGGGGCTCCTGCCTCTCCAGAGCCTGCTTTCTGACCTTCTGCTTGACGGGTCGCGCGTGGGGGCAGACAACTAGGTGGTGCTCAATCACCTCCCCGTGAACACCGGGGTTGTCAGACGCTTGCCATGCAAACACGTCGACATTCGCCCGCAGGAAGGTGACGAGCTCGCCTTCCTATTTGCTGTCGAGGGCGGAGCCTATGATAAAGGCCCCTCCTGTGCCGTCCTCTGCGACGGGCACCTTTTTGGTCTGCGGCGGCTCGGCTCTGGATCTCTTGCTCTTGTCGACAGAGCTCTCTGGCACGTCCTCAACGGTAGAACAACACCCCGAAGAGGTGCGCTTGCCGGGTTCCTTCTTTCCTCCGGGGCCTTCGGCGGCAGGAGCAGGTGCCTTGACGACAGCTGTTGCAACTGCTTCCCGATAGAGTTGGTCGGTGCAGATCAGCGCGTCCTTCTTGTCGGAGGGGACGGAGATGATGGTCAACGGCCCGGGCATCCTCAACATGTTGTAGGCATAGTGTGACACCGCCATGAGCTTGGCCAGTGCCGGGCGGCCGAGGATCCCATTGCAGGGCAAGGGGATCTCGGCTACGTTGAAGACGATCTTCTCCGTTCTGTAGTTCAATTCTCCTCCAAAGGTCACGGGCAGCGTGACCTTTCCCTTCGGCTGGCTCCTCCCCGGATTGACCCCTTGGAACGTGCCCGTTTCCTCGAGGTCTCCATCAGGGATTTGCAACCTTTTGATCACGACAGGCGAGATCAGGTTTAGGCCGGCCCCGCCGTCAACCAACATATTGTTCACCCTGAGGTTGCGTATTGTTGGCGAAACCAACAACGGCAAACACCCGACCGCGGTAGTGCGATCAGGGTGGTCCTCAGCGTCAAAGATGAGGGGCGTGCTGGACCACTTTAGGGGCTTCTGGGCATCAAACGACGGCTCTGTTGCCGTGACCTCTCGCGCCCACTGCTTGAGCTGGCAGCGAGAGGTATGCATTGAGGCGCCACCATCGACGCACATGGCCTCCGTAGCCTTCTGGAACCCTTGCTCACCGGACTCGTCGTCCTTGTCATGATCGTCGTCTTCTTGTTTCTTGTCGCGACCCCGGGCGGGCCTCTCTTGCTGATTGTCCTTGCCGGGGCGGCCTCCTTGGCCACCACGCTTCTTGCCGGACCCCTCAGCACCATCTTGGTCCTTCTCCTTGTCCCGCCTTTCGTACTCAGCCTTTTGCTTCTCAGCAAGCAGCTCGACTTGTCGGCAGTTCTGGAGATCGTGGCCCTTGTTGCGGTGGATCTTGCATTATTGCTTGCTGGAGCTTCCTGGCTTGTCTGTGGCCGCCAAGGCCTGGCAGGCGGCACACCCGGCAATCTCCTTGCCGGGGGTGTCTGCCTTGACCTTCTTGCCGGTACCGGCCTCGTCAGATCCCTCAACGGCAAGCACAGCCTTGCCTTTGTGTTTCTTGTTGCGACACCAACCCTTCTTCGTCGGGGCGGCGGCGTCCTCATCGGTAGAGTCGTTTTCCATGCCGGCGTCTTCGCCGGGGTACTTCCTTCCCTCTTCAGCTCGGGCGCACCTATCGGCCAGAACGTAGAGCTCGGCCGCATCCTTAACTTTGGTCATCGCCAGCTACTCGTGCATCTTGCGATTGCGCATGTTCTGATGGAACGCGCTAATCACAGCGGCGGGATGAACGTCGGGGATGTTGTACTGCACCCGGCTGAATCTCTGGATGTCTTGCGCAGGGTCTCTGTCGGCGTTCTGGGAACGGGGGTCCCCAGACTTGCCTGCCTGCGGCCTGCGGCGTGGCTTAAAGGGGGCCCAGCACGGCCCATCTTCATCAACACAAGACCCAAGACCCTCGCGAGGGGCCAAGCCTCGCGGGGCGGACAACGCGGAGCTTCCTCAAGCGCAACCTCATCAGGCTGGCTCACGAGGAGGCGGAGAGATCAAGGCGGGGTACCTCACAAGGTGCCCATGACGCAAGCCATGACGACCAGGGGTGCCAGGCGGGCGCCAGCCCGCGCGGTGTCCTCCTTTCCTCTTTGGTGCAAAGGGGGCAAGCGCAGGTGAGAGGATCAAGCAAAGGCATCCATTTCGGTGTAACGAGACCAAGACCAGTCCAACGGTGGGGATGAGGTCATCGTGGAGCCCAGGACGGCGTCACCACAGAACCTTTGGCAGGCGAGGACCAACTTTAGTCAGGATAAGTGTACCAGATGTTCCCCTTCAAAATGGCCAATTGTTGGCGCCCTTCCCACTCAATATTTGGGAAGAGGACCAGGGCCTTTGCCTATAAATAGGACTAGCCACCCCCAGGGTAAGGGAGAGAAAAAAAGAGGACCGAGCAACCGTGCAATCCAGAACCTGGGCAAGCAAGGAATCTGTAAGAGAGAGAAAGAGAGAGAAGGGCGGCTGAACTCCTCCTAGCAGTTCATCATCCCAGCCAGGAGCAGACCCTCGCGAGGTTGTTCCTCCTTGTATTGTTCATCATCATCAGCCCAAGAGGTAATCCACCACACCACAAACTAGAGTAGGGTATTACACCACAATGGTGGCCCGAACTAGTATAAACCCTGTGTCTCTTGTGCTGTTCTGTCAGTAGTTTAGATCTTTGCGAGATGGAGAGGTAGAGGGTGTAATCTCCGCGCGCAACCCAGAGTGGCTCGACCGTGTCGCCGAGCTCGTCCGCGCCGCAGGGGGCTCTCCCCCGCCGTCCGTTCCACTGCGCCGCACCCCGCCCCGCGTGGGTAACGAAGCTCCGAGGGCGTACCAGCCGCCTCCTCTTCAAGAAGACGCCATGGCTCCCAGGCACGCGGCCCCTGGCCGGAACCCGCTCCGTCAGGCGCCGGCGCGACATGAGCAGAGTTGCCAAGAAGTCCCTCGCCCGCGAGAACCTGCCCGGGCGCTCCCTGCTTCGGCACGTCGCGACCCTGCTCCTGCTCCCGCGCGTCAAGACCCTGCGCTGCTCCCAGCTGCAGCGCATGGGGACCCGCAAGACCAAGCTCTCCACCAGCCAAGGCCCCCCGTGGCCACCGCAGGCTGCCGTGCCTACACCACCGAGCTGCGTAGCGTCGCATGGCCCGGCAAGTTCAAGCCAGACCTGCCTCCCCGCTACGACGACACGACCGACCCTGCAGAGTTCCTCCAGCTCTATGAGCTGGGCATCGAAGCTGCCAGCGGGGACGAGAAGGTCATGGCGAACTGGTTCCCCATGGCACTGAAGGAAGGAGCTCGCACCTGGCTCCTGAATCTGGCTCCAGGCACGATCTCTTACTGGGACCAGATGCGCACCCGCTTCATCGCCAACTTCCAAGGTACTCACGACCGGCCGCCCGCCGTGAGCGACATGCGCCGCATCAAGCAACAACCCGGAGAGACCCTGCAAAAGTACATCCAGCGCTTCAACAGTGCGCGCCTCAAGATCCCCAAGGTGTCCGAGGAGGCCATCATCTCAGCCTTCTCCGATGGAGTGCGCGACGTCAAGATGAAGGAGGAGCCGGCGATGCATGAAGACCTGTGCACCTCCCTGGAGCTGTTCAACTTGGCGACCAAGTGCGCCAGGGCTGAGGAAGGACGTCTCTCCCTCCTCGAGCTGCCTGCCGCAGACCCAGAAGAGAAGAAGCCCAAGGCCAAGGACGTGAAGCGCAAGGGGGCTGCCGTGCTCGCAGCAGAACCAGACACCAAGCGGGGCAAAGATCTGCCCGAATCCTCCAGGGGCAGCCGGTACTGTGTGTACCATGACCTCCACACCCACAACACCAACGAATGCCAAGAACTCCGCGCCATGCGAGAAGGAAGGATCGGCCGTCGTCCCGACCGTGCTGACCGGGGCTACGGCCGAGGAGGAGGAAGAAATGCAGGATGCTGGGAATACCGTGGCCCACGCAAAGGATGGCACGATCAACCTTGCGAGGACCACTGGCGAGACATGCCTCGCGAGGGGGACTGGAGGGATCAACCTCATAAGGACCGCCCACAAGGCAACGCAGGCCACCCTCCACTGCCACCGCAGCCAAGGAGGAACAAGGGCCGCCATCAAGACGAGGGGGCTGGGGGCTTCCAGGAGCCACGCGCGATCACCTGCATCCTGGGCGGAGCTCAAGCCCCTGCCTCCCAACGCATCTTCAAGCAGTTTGCCCGCGAGGTGAATGCAGTCCTCCCCAAGCTCGAAGCAACGCGCCCTCTCAGGTGGTCGGCGTGCGCCATCATGTTCAGCTTAGCGGATCAGCTCAAGTGTGCGGCCACAGCTGGAGTCCTCCCGATGCTTTGCTCCCCAGTCATCAGCAACATACTGGTCACCAGGACCCTCATCGACGGCGGGGCAGGGCTCAACGTCCTGTCCGTGGAAACATTCAACAATCTCCAAGTGCCCTATGACCAGCTTCAGCCAACCAAGCCTTTCTTCGGAGTCACCGACGGTTCCACGGTCCCGATTGGGCAGGTCCGCCTCCCTGTCACCTTCGGGGCATGCAACCACTACCGCACCGAGCTCATCGACTTCGACGTCGCCCACATCCGCCTGCCGTACAATGCCATCCTCGAGTACCCAGCGCTGGCCAAGTTCATGCCCATAACTCACCATGGCTACAACGTCCTCAAGATGCTAGGAAGTGGCGGAGTCATCACTATGCCCTGTGAAGAAAAGGCTGCGGTGTGTTCCCTGGAGCGAGCCTTTCAGGCCGCGTCACTGGAAGACCCGGATCACGGAAGCAGGAGGTTTCCCGAGACCATCCCCAAGAAGAAGAAGACATCGTCTGGACCGGCCCCTCAGGAGGCGGGCCACTCAGGGCCCGCGTCTGCCCAAGGGGAAACTCCTTCCATCGCATAGGAAAGCGCGCTCGACGCCCTCCTCAGGCAGGGTTCGGGGGCTCTCCCCTGGAGGGCCACCGACCTGGCCAAGGTCACGAGGGAGGCGCTTGGGCACCACGTGGAGGCATGTTTCGATGCATGTTTCCCTCAAGAAGGAGCAAGGCAAGGAAGGTCAGACCAGTAGGAGTTCGTCAACAAGGCCGTTCAAGAACTACAGGAATCAAGAGTCATGAGAGGCTTCCGCCGTCTACCGGCTGTGGCTCCCCATCCAGGCTAGGATGGTGGGCTGCGCGTCTGCATCGACGTACCAGGGCTCAACCGAGTTGCCTCGCTGGAGCGCCTCTGGCCCTCGCAGGTGGGGCGCTGCGGAGGTCCGCCCCACAGCTACGCTCGCATGCCCTATGGCTTGCCGAGCGTGGCTGCTACGTACCAGCGCCTCATGAGGGGCATCACGGAGGCTCAAGAAGACAGGCGTTTCGCAGCCTTGGCGGAGATGGAGATGATTCGCGAAGAGCCACCTATGGCTCCGGAGCCTCCCGAGGCCCCAGGGCCTGGGGGCTCGTGAGGATCGGCTTCCGCAGCCCACCGAGTCTGCTGCACCAACAACCCTTCGTCCTCGACATCTTCAGGTGACATCTTTCAAGTTTCATTTCCAGCTGGGAGCGCCCTCCCAGGGCTGCATCATTCCCAGGCCGCGTAGGTCCGTCCCTGCGGCATGTATCCCTTTTATTTCATGTTGATTAGCCTGCTTTGTTGGGGGCGCCCCTCGGGCTGCACCATCCCCAAGTCGCTCGGGCCAGGCCCAGCGGCATGTATCTCCCTTGTGTTTATTCCCGGCTATGCATTCGCCCATCATGCTTGATTACTTGATGCCTGTCCGCGACACCTCTTCTTCTCCATGTCGACCACTTGCACGTTAAAGGGGGGGGTACCTGAGCATCGCGACTCAGGGCTCTTACCGGCACTCCAGCCCTCACCCTCTGGCCTTGTCCACGGCATCGTGACCTGGCATACCAGCGACGGCTGAGACCAGCTCGAGGGCCGGGACCCGAGGACGTAGAGTGCCGGCATCTAACCAAATTTGCAGGAACACATCACAAGATAAGGCCCAGTGCCAGGCGCAACCCTCCTAGAGGTAGGGCCCCGTGAGTCCCGCGCTGGCTCACGGGTGCCCAGATACACCTCACCTATCCCTATCGTGCCGGCCACGTGTCAGGGCGGGGCTGTACACGCCCCGGGGGCTCCTCCCGGAGGGGGCCCCCCTCCCACGTACCAGTGGAAGCACCATGCTCCGCGCTGGCTGACGGCACTACCGAGGAGCGGCTATGCCCGTACACATGCGCAAGCGCTATGCTCCGCGCTGGTGATAAACAACTAAGGGTGGCCCCCAGGCCGCATCAACCTCAGGGAGCCCAGAGCTCAGTGTCTAGCCTCATCGCAACGCCTCCCCTCGAGAGTGCCGCGCGAGGGGGCTAGGCACGGGGGCTGCGCCTGGGTCACGCCTAGACGTACGCCACCTAGCCAGGCCCCTCGGGCCTGGTTCGTCGCGCGTCTCTCCTCGAGCGGAGCCAAGGTATGAAGGCCGTTTGAGCATCAAGGGGGACTCCTGAGCATCGCGACTCAGGGGCCTAACTGGTCCCGTAGCCCCTCACTCCTTAGTTCCGAAAGGCTAATGCTGAGTGAGGTACGCGCGGGGCCGGGCTCTGCAGACGTAGAATGGTAGACCCACTTGCATCTCACCTCATCACTTGCTGTTTGCGCGTCAAGGGGGACTCCTGAGCATCGCGACTCAGCAGCCTAACTGGTTCCGTAGCCCCTCACTCCTTTGGTCCCGTCCTAGTTTCCGGTCGGGGCTAATGCTGGGTGAGGTACGCGCGGAGTCGGGCTCTGCAGACGTAGAATGGAAGATCCACCTACATCACACCTCCCTACTTGTTGTTCATGCGCCAAGGGGGACTCCTGAGCATCGCGACTCAGGAGCCTAACTTGCCACGTAGCCCCTTACTCCTTTGGTCTCGTCCTGGTTTCCGGTCGGGGCTAATGCTGGGTGAGGTACGCGCGGGTTCGGGCTCTGCTGGCGTTGAACACAAGCAAGTAGGGAGGAAATACATAAAATTCAAGGAATTTAAAAGCAAATATTACAGTCCATACTGTCGTCTCAATACCAAACACGAGTTTAAACGCCTCCCCGAGGCATGATACATGTGCAGGGATTAAAAGCAGGACAGGAGCAGTAGTGGAGTCACTTGTCGGCGGTGGAGCAATGCGGGTGGCTTCGCCTCATGGAGCAGCAGGACCGGCAGTGCCTTGCTTCGGCTTGGCGCTGAAGGCCCGGAACTTCCCCAGCAGAGCCTCTGCGCGACCCTTCACGGCCTCGGCAGCGGCAGCAGCACCCTCGCCGCTTACTAGCTCCAACAGGCTGTTGAGGTCGACGCTGGGGTCGCGAAGGTAGATGTGGGCGAAGACCCGCGTCAGCGCTGCAGAAGACAGGACACACGCCTCGGCCTCGGCCGTGGGGCCAAGGCCAAGGGCGACATCCTCAAGGGCACGAACCAGGAAGGGAAGCAGCTTGGCGGGGCCGTCCTTGGCGCCAGCCAGTGGGCTCTCCAGGCTGCCCTCGTAAAGTGTCTTCAGCGAGGAACGAGCTTTCTTCTCCATGTCCGCGAAGGCCACACGATCCTCGCCAAGAACCTGGGCCTTGCTGTCCAGCTCGACCTTCATCGCCCCCAACTCCTTCTTCAGTGCGCCTAGGTGGTCGCAGCGCTTCTTGAGCTTAGCCTCCCAGCCCTCGATGGCCGCCTCGCGAGCCTTCACGTTTTATTCTTGCTCCTGGCGAAGTGGGGCCTCTTCCGCAAGCTGGTCCCGCAGGCCTTGCAGCTCGTCCTCTAGCGCCTTGTAGCGACCGCGGACTTCAACCATCTCCCCCAGGGCCGCGTCGCAAGCAGCCTTCGTCTCAAGGACGGCCTGCCTCTCCTTCTCGTAGGCCGTCGAGGCTTGAACCAGCGCCGCCCGAATCAAGGCGTCGGAGCGAATCCATCCTGAAGCCAGTTCCAAGCGCCCGGCCACTAGGCGAGGGTCGGCGCCAAGAAGATCCTGTCGCAGCTGGTCCAGTCCAGCAACAGGATGCTCCAGGACGGCAGGAGGAGTTGGAGAGACAACAGTCGGTGGAACGGGAGGAGAAGGTAGCGGCGGCGGGACCACAACATCCTGAGGCGGAGTCTGCTGCGCCCCAACGACTGTGGCGGCGGCAGCAGGCAAAGGCACCTCGGGAGTCACTTGAGCCATGGGGGCTGAGCTCGCCCCAGCCAGCTCAGTCAGACCTTGCGAGGATGACCGGGTAGGAGAAGCCCGTGCGTCGCGGTCACCTTCCCCCGCAGGCGGAGGCGTTGCCGCGGATGGAGCCTCGGGAGCCCCGTTCGGCTTCTTCGCCGCGGGCGCCAGCCTATTCAAGAGATGCGAACATCAAGCCTCAGCAGCGGAACAAGAAATAAATACAAGGATCAAGCGCTTACGGGTCGTCGCCGGTGAGCTCGGGCAGCCTCCGGCCAAATTTGAAGCCTGACAGCCGGCTGGAAGGGTCAACCTCGGTGGCAGAAGGCGCGTCTGCAGACCGCCTCGGGGCGGGGGCAGACCCACGGGAGATCAGCCCTGTCCTGTCCTTCTTCGGGATCGGGGGCAAGCTCCCGCCGACCTGCTCATCTCCATCCTCGTCATCATCGCTTGAAGAAAGGTGGAGAGTGCGGGGCCTGCGCCGGGGGAGGGGAGCCCTCGACTCTTCGTCGGTCGCCTTGGAGTCAGGCCCCTTCTCCCGCTCCTCTTTGTCCTTCTCTTCGCCGAAGTCGCCGGAGTACACGTCCACCAATCCCTCGGGAGCCGCCACGGGCACAGGCCCGTCCCCGTTGAAGACGGGCATGGATTCCACCACCCGCTCCCAGTCGTCGTGGAGGAACAAGGGCGTAGACGCGCCCTCCAACCTTGCCACCTCGCCCCCGACCAGAGATTGGAGGACCGCGGCCAAATCTTCGTCGCCCAAGGCCGCTGGGCTCGGATGAGGCCTCCACATCGGAGGTGAGTAATGCCGAAGTGGGGCCAACTGGTGCTCCAAGAACTCCCTCAGCAGCGACGCGCCGGTCAGCTTCGCCGCCGCCATGCTGACCGGCCTCAGGTCCGCGTCCATCTTCTCCAACACCAGTTTCGCGCGGGGGTCCGTGAGCTCCGCTCGGCACCAGTCGCTGGAGCTCGCGGGCTGTTCCGCAGGCAAGATCAGCCGAGGGTGGATGCGCTCGGCATCTGCCAAGACCCACTTGCTCCTAAAGCCCTCAATCCTCTTCCCGGGCTTCGAAATGGCAATGGTGCCACCTTACGCGATGAAGCTCGCGCACGCGGAAGGAGAACTGCGAGAGACCCGAAGGGAGAAGTAGTGGCGCAGCAAGGCCACTGAGGGCTGCACCCCTACGTGAGCCTCGCAGTAATAGGCAAAAATCGCCAGGAGAAGGACAGAGTTGGGGTGGAGATGCAGAGCCTGCAAGTTGTAATGGCGGAGGACAGAGAAGAAGAACTCGGAGAAGGGAGGCACCAGACCAGCGGCAATGGAGCTTACAAAGAGAGGATAAAAGGTGCTCCCTCGGCCCTCAGGGGTGGCGGAGCCGGCCTTGAACACCTGCGCCCCGTCGATGCCCTACGCCGCCGCCATCCGGCGCAGCCAGGCAAAGCCCGCCTCCGATACGTTCGGCAAGTCCAGAGCAGACGAGTACCAAGCTTCGGCCGGGGACTGACGAGGCGCCATGGCTTCCTAGGTCACGCGGCCGTAGTAGATCTGGAAATTTGGAGGAAGAGAGGGGAGGCGCAAGAAAGGGGATCTGAGCAGCAACCGGAGAAAGCAAAAGGCAAAGCCTAGGCAGATGCCGCCCCTTTATCAAACTGCGCGGTTGCTAAAGCGCACCAGTCCAATCAACCGCCACGTGGCGCCCAAGGCCGCAGGCTGTTAGGGCCTGCGGCGCTTCGCCCTTGCCCTTTCGCCTCTCAGCACGGCCAAGTCCGTGCTCGCCTTGGGCTCGGGGGGCTACTATCGACGTTCTGGGAACGGGGGTCCCTAGACTTGCCTGCCTGCAGCCTGCAGCGTGGCTTAAAGGGGGCCCAGCACGGCCCATCTTCATCAACACAAGACCCAAGACCCTCGCGAGGGGCCAAGCCTCGCGGGACGGACAACACGGAGCTTCCTCAGGCGCTGCCTCATCAGGCTGGCTCACGAGGAGGCGGAGATATCAAGGCGGGGTACCTCACGAGGTGCCCATGACGCAAGCCATGACGACCAGGGGTGCCAGGCGGGCGCCAGCCCGCGCGGTGTCCTCCTTTCCTCTTTGGTGCAAAGGGGGCAAGCGCAGGCGAGAGGATCAAGCAAAGGCATCCATTTCGGTGCAACAAGACCAAGACCAGTCCAACGGTGGGGAGGAGGTCATCGTGGAGCCCAGGACGGCGTCACCACACAACCTTTGGCATGCGAGGACCAACTTTAGTCAGGATAAGTGTACCAGATGTTCCCCTTTAAAATGGCCAATTGTTGGCGCCCTTCCCGCTCAATATTTTGGAAGAGGCCTAGGGCCTTTGCCTATAAATAGGACTAGCCACCCCCAGGGTAAGGGAGAGAAAAAAATAGGATCGAGCAACCGTGCAATCCAGAACCTGGGCAAGCCAGGAATCAGTAAGAGAGAGAGAGAGAGAGAGAGAGAGAGAGAAGGGTGGCTGAACTCCTCCTAGCAGTTCATCGTCCCAGCCAGGAGCAGACCCTCGCGAGGCTGTTCCTCCTTGTATTGTTCATTATCATCAGCCCAAGAGGCAATCCACCACACCACAAACTAGAGTAGGGTATTACACCACAATGGTGGCCTGAACTAGTATAAACCCTGTGTCTCTTGTGCTGTTCTGTCAGTAGTTTAGATCTTTGCGAGACGGAGAGGTAGAGGGCGTAATTTCCGCGCGCACCCCAGAGTTCGAACCTCAAGGCTCTGCCGGAACCCGAAATCCGACAGTCTCCCCTTCCTTCTAGGGAATGATATGCAGATCACTAGCCTGGCCATGAGCTTGGTGGCCTCCTGTGAAGGCGCCAACGAACTCATGGAACAGATCTGACCAGGAAGAGATGGAGTCCGTCGGCAAGTGCATCAACCAAGACATTACATTAGGCTTGAGCGCTAGCGGGAAGTAGTTGGCAAGCACCTTGTTGTCGCGAGCCCCAGCGGCCTGCATCTCGATGGTGTAGGTGCTGAGGAACTCGGACGGATGGGTCTTGCCGGTGTACTTCTCGCCAACGTCGGGCTTGAACGTGCGGTGGGACGGCCACTGGAACTGCCTCAGCTCACAGGTAAAAGCGGGGCAGCCCACCTCGTAAGGTAGGCCGCCGGGCTCCCCCGGTGTCGGGTGGTCTGTAGCGTCCCGCCCGCTTGTCCGACTGGCGGCGCGTTTCGCGCCGGCGCTCGACGGTGGTTCGAGCGTCTTCGTGAGCTCGCTCCCGAAGAACCTGGCGCTGGTCGCGGAGGATCCATGGATCGGACGACGCTATGGAGATGTTATCACAAGCGTCGTCGCGACGGGCCGACGCCCGCGGCGGCTGGCGAGGAGGAGGAGAGTCCACCGTGGCCGTAGCTCCCCCGGTCCTCCCAGCGCCAGCATGTGGTGGTTCGGTGGAGCACCGAGCAGAGGGCCCCGCCGGTAGCGGATCGTCTTTGTTCGCGACGGCGACGAGGCTCTGGATAGTGGCCCTCCACTCATCGAGCTTCTCCGCAGCAGGAGGGAAGTCGTGGAGCAACTGCGCGTGCGCCAAGGCTTCCGCTGGCGTGGGCGGCGGTGACAGCTGAGTGGATCGCGGCGCGCTTCGACTTCTAACCATGTTAGAAGGAGCTCCGTCACGACCCAGTGGTTGCGTGCCATTTTCACCAGCGCTTCGGCGAGCATGTGGAACTCCTTCGTCTTGCCGATGACGCACGGGGCTCTTCCCACGACGGTGCCCAGGATCACCAACGTGGTGATGCTGCTCGGCGTGCACACCATGGGAAGAACGCGCGATGGTCGCCGGTGTATGCGTCCTGGAGGTCGTCGCGCCGCCCGGAGTCGGTGCAACGACAACCCCCGGAGGGCCCCGCACCGCCTGCGGGGGGGGGGGGGCAACTCCTTCCTTGGGATACAAAAATGTGCCCCTAGTTTTGTACACCGACACAAGTCCAGAGCTAGATGGCAGTTCCTTACCTCCCCTCGTAGTTGAGGGATAAATTTTTGTCTTAGCGCCTTTCAAGTTCTTCATAGTGACCAGCAGATATAAATCCCAAGTGACTCAAAGAATAGAGCTATGCTCCCCGGCAACGGCGCCAGAAAATAGTCTTGATAACCCACAAGTATAGGGGATCGCAACCGTTTTCGAGGGTAGAGTATTCAACCCAAATTTATTGATTCGACACAAGGGGAGCCAAAGAATATTCTCAAGTATTAGCAGTTGAGTTGTCAATTCAACCACACCTGGATAGCTTAGTATCTACAGCAAAGTGTTTAGTAATATTTTTGGTGTTTTGTAGTGATTGTAACAGTAGCAACGGAAAAGTAAATAAGCGAAGAACAATATGTGAAAAGCCCATAGGCATTGGATCGGTGATGGAGAATTATGCCGGATGCAGTTCATCATGTAACAATCATAACATAGGGTGACACAGAACTAGCTCCAATTCATCAATGTAATGTAGGCATGTATTCCGAATATAGTCATACGTGCTTATGGAAAAGAACTTGCATGACATCTTTTGTCCTACCCTCCCTTGGCAGCGGGGTCCTAATGGAAACTAAGGGATATTAAGGCCTCCTTTTAATAGAGTACCGGAACAAAGCATTAGCACATAGTGAATACATGAACTCCTCAAACTATGGTCATCACCGGGAGTGGTCCCGATTATTGTCACTTTGGGGTTGCCGGATCATAACACATAGTAGGTGACTATAGACTTGTAAGATAGGATCAAGAACTCACATATATTCATGAAAACATAATAGGTTCAGATCTGAAATCATGGCACTCAGGCCCTAGTGACAAGCATTAAGCATAGCAAAGTCATAGCAACATCAATCTCACAACATAGTGGATACTAGGGATCAAACCCTAACAAAACTAACTCGATTAGATGATAGATCTCATCCAACCCATCACCGTCCAGCAAGACTACGGTGGAATTACTCACGCACGGCGGTGACCATCATGAAATTGGTGATGGAGGATGGTTGATGATGACGATGGCGACGAATCCCCCTCTCCGGAGCCCCGAACGGACTCCAGATCAGCCCTCAAGAGGTTTTAGGGCTTGGCGGCGGCTCCGTATTGTAAAACGCGATGAATCCTTCTCTCTGATTTTTTCTCTCCCTGAAAGTGAATATATGGAGTTGGAGTTCAGGTCGGTGGAGCGTCAAGGGGCCCACGAGGTAGGGGGTGCGCCCCCACCCTCGTGGGCAGGGTGTGGGCCCCCTGACGTGGAATTTTCTTCTGGTATTTTTCTTATTTTCCAGATAGATGTTCCATGGAGTTTCAGGTCATTCCGAGAACTTTTATTTCTGCACATAAATAACACCATGGAAAGTCTGCTGAAAACAGCGTCAGTCCGGGTTAGTTCCATTCAAATCATGCAAGTTAGAGCCCAAAACAAGGGCAAAAGTGTTTGAAAAAGTAGATACGACGGAGACGTATCACCAGACACCTCCCGATGAACATGATCCCGTTTCGACTGTGGCCGGTCGAACACAAGGTTGTTTCCTCCGTTCTGCGGTACGCCAGGCCTCGTTTCCATCGGCTGTTCCATCCAAGCCCTCCCGATGAACATGACGATGCATTTCGTTCCTACCCAACCGGTTGGATCCCCATGAACACGACGACAACGCAGTTTCTCCGTTCCGACCCAGCCATGTACACGAGCCATGGTCGTACGTATGCGCGAGTAGGCGTTCGAGACCCTGCCTGTATGTACGTACGTGGCCATATTTTCTTTCTTGCACACTGTTCGTTGTATGTACGTGTACATGCTATATGCGCGCCTCTACTACGACACGTGCGCGCCTCTACATCGACCAGTATGTACGTACACGTACGCGACCAGAATGACAATGCTACGAACGCTTCGACCAGGTGGGTTTCGACTGTCAGTCACTTCCTTGCCTGCGAAGATGTAGCTGGTGGCTCCTAGCAGTCGGCGAATCATTTTTTTGCCTGGACGCACTTCCTTGCGTGCGAAGATGTAGCTGGTAGGTCCCAGCAGTCAGTGGGAAATGTTTTTTGCATGTAATACAGTTGTCCTTTCGATGGGTCCCTGCTGTCAGGTGGAGGAATAATTATTTTGCGCGTAATAAGGAGGCACTTCCTTGCGGCCGCCGTGGACCCAGCTGTTAGCCTCTCCACGTACATTACTCTTCCGATGGAAGTCGTTCCTTGACCACGTTGACCACGCCGGCCGAGAGCACCAGGGCGGTGGACGACAGCGAGGCCTAGGAACGGGACGACGCGGAGCCGGGGAAGACGCGACAGTGGAAGCCCGCGCGGAGAGGAGTACGAGGGTTCACTGGTTCGGCTGCGGTGTGAGGCTGCCGTTGCCGCAGGGCCTGGCCAGCGGTGGGAATAGTAGGGGGCGGTGAGGCCTCTGCGGCAGCACAGCCGGCCACGGGAGGCAGGAGCATGCGGCACGACCGGCGCTGCTTTGGGCGGCTGGAGCAAGAAGACCAGAGGTTGAAGAAGCACTGCGGCTGTTGGATGGACATCGTACAGTCACTGGAGTTAGAATCGTTCATATTGACTAAGTTGACAAAGCCCTTGGTACGCGTCAATTAAGTAGGCCCACAGGTCAGCCTCCCACCAAGGTGGGTCCCAACTAGCAGGGGGAGTATTCATTTTTTGTGCGTAATAAGGAGGCACCTCCGGTGAGTCTGAGCTGACAGCGGGGGGAATATTTTTTTTTCGCGAAATACGTTGGCCCGTTTGGTGGGTTCCAGCAGTCAGGGGGGACCGTTTTTTTCGCCAGATATGGTGGCCCGTCCGGTGGGTCCCTGTTGTTAGGTGGAGGAATACTTATTTTCCGTGTAATAAGGAGGCACTTCCTTGCGGCTGCTGTGGACCCAGCTGTCAGCCTCTCCATGTACAGTACTCTTTTGATGGAAGTCGTTCCTTGACCATGTTGACCACGCCGCGCCGAGAGCACCAGGGCAGTGGACGACGGCGATGCCTAGGAAGGGGACGACGCCGAGTCGGGGAAGACGTGGTAGTGGATGCCCACACGGAGAGGAGTACGAGGGTTCACTGGTTCGGCTGCGGTGTGAGGCTGCCAACGCCGCAGAATAACAGGGGGTGTGGGTGAGTAGAGGGATGCCCTGGCTAGCGGTGGGAGTAGTAGGGGGCGGTGAGGCCTGCGCGACAGCACAACCGGCCACGGGAGGCAGGAGCAGGCGGCACGACCGGTGCTGCTTTGGGCGGCTGGAGCAAGAAGACCAGAGGTTGAAGAAGCACAATAGCCGTTGGATGGACATCATACGGTCACTGCAGCTAGAATCGTTTATATTGACTAAGTTAACAAAGCCCTTGGTATGCGTCAACTTAGTAGGCCCACAGGTCAGCTTCCGAAATGGTGCGCCCCAGATGTCAGGGGGAGGAATATTTTTGGGCGGGTGAAGCTAGAATATCCGAGATTGAAGAAGAAGCACGACATCCGTTGGATGGACATCCAACGGCCACTGCTACTAGAACCGTGTGTTGACTATAAGTTACAAAAGCCTTGCATACGCGTCAACTCTCTTTTTTTTAGGGGACGCGTCAACTTAGTAAGGCCACAAGTGTGTGGCAGAGAACTTATAGCCCATTTGAGATTTGTAAGAATGTGCAGCCAATTTTTGAATTCTAATGGAATTTACTACAACCCATTTATAGTTTGTTAAAAGTATAGCCCATTTCAACCAACCGTTCAAAACAAAATTCAATAAATTTTCCCACATTTTGATGGGATCCAAAATATTTTTATCCTGAAATTTCTAGTCCGATTAAATACAATTTCAATATAATCAACGAAACATTGCGCTCGCAACAAATAATGAAATTAAAATTTTCAATATCCAAAAATAATATTTTATAAATTAATTACGTGTTTGGTGCATTTTTTGTAGTTACTGCCCAGTTTTTATAATTACATCCCATTCATTATTTCTTAAAGCCCATTTTCTTGTTAAGCCTAATACATCCCTCCTAGGAAAGATTTGCAGGCCAGCGGGCGGAGAATAACAACTTGACCTTGCCTGGGTATTCCTAAAAAAAGCATAGCTGGGCTAGCCATTTTCAGCTTGAAAATAATTAATATCTCGGCTGGATATCTGGCCTGGGCTAGACGGGCCACAGCCTGCCCAGTTAATAGCTGTAGCGATGTTTTGTTGTTGTTTAGAGGAGAAAAATTAATATCTGGGCTAAACATCGCTCAAGAAAAACTTTGCAGTGCTCACACCTCAATAACACAAATACTGCTCGAGCTGCTTGGTCCCAGTTGTCGGTCGCTTCTTGTGCAATTCTCTCGTTTGTTGACTACATAGGTTGACAATGGTGTGGGACTGTGATGTCAGGAAACCAGGAGGAACAAAAAAATTTATAGTTTTATATACTAATAAGGAGGCACTTGCGTACATGTGGCTATGGCCCTGGTGGGTCCCCACTGTCATCCTCTCCAAGTAAAGTCATCTCATCATCATCATGTCCGTTGACCATGTTGACAACGCAAGGCGGCGGCGCCACGGTGAGCACAACAACTCAAAGGACGACGGAGAGGGCCTCACGGGCCCTACGGATGGTCTGATACAGCGCCCGCTGCTCATTCGGGAAGCCAGGACCATAGGGCCACATGTCCGCGATGGCATTGTCGTTCGCTTGTTCACCGGTGCTCGTTGAGGAGACAGAGGTTGTAGCAGAGGTCCTCCTGCGCTGGTAGCTCTTCCGCCATTAGGGCTTCGAAGTGCGGCCGCACCTGCTCTATGGTGAACACGGCATGAACCGGCTTGGACAGTGGCGCCGGCTCCTGGTCGGAAGCTACGTCCATCGTCTGATTGTCGTCTCTCAGCTCGGCGAGGTAGCTGGCGAGCCAGCATGTCCGGCTGCTGGACTGACCTGCTGCCAAGCACGAGTCTGACTACCCTGGCCGACCTAGACCGCCTCCCTCGCCCGTGTGCGCTTTCCGCCCAAAACGGTTAGTGCCGCTCGCCCCCTTCCTGGTGCATGCGATTGCTCCGCCTTCAAACGACACAAGTGTCGTCCGTCCGTCCTTCTGCCGCCCACATTAATGATACGCGGTTGTTGAGGCGGCTACTCCGGCGCCACACGTCTGTCCCTCCGCCGCCCACCATTGCTATATAAACTACTGCGCCGGCCATAGCCGCAGTCATCCGCATCTGTTCCTATTCTCCTCTCCACACCACTACTGCCCACCATGGCTTCCTCGCGCTCCAGCGCTCTTTGGTACGGGTGGACGACGAACCACAAGGAGATGGCAGCCATTGCTGCCAACTGGCTGGCCAGCAGGCAGCCGGAGGACGATGACGTCCCAATGGAGAACATGGTAGTTGACGATCCGGCACCAACCCCCTTCTCCGCGCCATCCTCGCCGGTGCATTGCACCATGACCATCGGCGAGGCCCGTGCCCAATATATGGACACAGTGAGGCAGAAGCGTGAGGAGCAGTTCCGGGAGGCGTAGGACGACGCCGCCTAGAACCACCATCTCCTCCAGGAGCACCTGCAGGCGGAGGAGTAGATCACCGCGGAGTGGGCGGAGTAGGAGGCGCTGCTCGACTCGTACCGCTCCGCCCGCAAGGGCCGCCTCGAGCGCTGGCGGTACCGCATGCGGGTGGCGAAGGCTGCGGCCACCTACAAAGAGGGCGATGAAGCGGGCGAGATGATGTTTGGCGAGACCGAGGACGAGGCAGGGGACAATGCCGGCTTCGACGTGTCCTCGCTCCGCTGGCATCGACGAGGCCCTGCTCCGCCGAGGCCCCCCGGCACCAACAACGAGGCAGAGGACGCCGCCGGCTCCGCCGAGGCCCCACCCTGCCGGCAACGAGGGGGAGGATTTTCCCCGCTCTGCTGAGGCGCAGCCGGCTAGCAACGAGACAGAGGACATCGCCGGCTCCGCCGAGGCCCCGCCCCGCTGCCAACGAGGCCGCGCCACACAGAAAACGAGGAAGAGTAGAACACGGTAGGTCGCCGCCGCTTGGGTCCAAGTAAGGCCACCGCTGCTACCCTCCGGTTGCTGGCACTGAGCTGTACCTCATGGAGCAATTCTATGATTACAGGATGATTGAAGAGCGCTCCATGGTTGAGCAAGCTCATGAGATACAGTCATTTGCTAGAGAACTTGAGCACTTCAGTTGTATGCTATCGGACAAGTTTGTTGCCGGAGGTATCATCACTAAGCTTCCTCCTTCGTGGATCTCATTGGCACTCTTGATGTGGAAGAAAAGGCGAGAGCAAAGGACACACGTGCTCGAGGAATTGAGGGAGGATCTAGTGCCAATCTGGTACAGAAGAAGAACTTCCAGCCCCACAAGTTCAAGAACAAGGGAAAGTTTGATGGTAAAGAAAAGTTTGATTAGAAGAACACGGCTGTGCAACACACGAACTTCAAGAAGAAGAATGACAAGAAGAAAGGTGTTTGTCATGTGGGGATCCTGATCATTGGGCTACTAGTTGCCCTAATCGCTATGACAAGCTAGGCGGGTTGACCAATAACGGCCAGTTAGCTTCTTGGCGGCGGCGTGGAGTCGAAGAGCTATGTTGGAGAAGGACGCTACTTCTACTTAACTGTTGGTGCAGTTGGCTGACTGACACGTGGGCCCAACAGGCATCTGGGCCACATGTCAGTTGCGCAACTGCACCTGCAGTTAAGTCACTGAAGTTTCTGTTCGGCTTAGCCGGAGACAGGTTGGTAGCTTCGGTTAATTAATTATACCTCAAGCGCACCCCTTTTTAGTTGAAGAATGTATGAAATGTAATAAAATCCGGAATGTTTATATGAAATCCGACCGTGTATGAATGAATTTATTTCGATTAGTTCGAATTCTTGTATCACTCGCATTGGATGAACATGCAAAACAATACGTACTAGCATTATTCCCAGGGTGATCACCTCGTTTGCAGCAGTTTCACATGTACTCCCTCCGGCCCTTTCTAGTCTGCATGCAAGTTTTGTCTGCAGTCAAAGTATCTCTACTTTGACCAATCTTATAGAAAAAAGTATGCACTTTCACAATGTGCGAAGTAAAAAGGAACAGAAGGAGTACAAAGTGTTTGAGCAGCTTTTTAGCATTCCTGTACATTGCAATCAAACACACAGGCCTGGCAATTCATAGAGAACATTCAAAACAATCGATGATTATGCATCTCAGCGATTCACATGTCAGAACCAATATTTACTTCACAACTAAAGAATAAAGAAAAAGTGGATCGGCGCTGCTGAGAGCAAAGGGTGTCCCATTCAAAAATATCAAACGCATGTCTTCTTGCTAAAATCAATGAGCAAAATTTGACAAGGTTTTCCCATTCCAAAATATCAAATGCCTACAATTGTGGAATGGGCAGGGTTTGCCATCAGTTCAGACATTGACATGGCACCTCGTGCTAAATAAACTAGTTGTTCTTTTTTGTGCAGCTCCACCAAAATCAACCAAATTCGTGCGTAGCTTGTAGGATTCCGCCCTTATATGTTGCAATGCCTTGAACTTATCGGCACCTCCTTTCTTGTGGTGGAAATTAATTATTCGATGTATTCATGAACATTTTGTGCAGTTCCCGTTGAAATCAAGCTGAGCACCCCTGTTTGCACAAATACAAAAAAAGTGATTAGTATAAAGCAAACTGTACTATAAATTGACAGTTTAAACAGGCACCTACATGGTCCATGTAGAGCACACTTTTAGAAAAATGGAACTCACCGGAAAGAATCCTAGAACAACATTGTACTCGCGCATCACAACAAGAAAATGGAGATTTGTCAGTCCTTCTGAGCTGAAGTTAGTTTGGTCTTGTGGGGGGGGGGTAATGTAATCATCCTTCAACTGCTCCTTCTGATGAGAAGATAGTTAGGGCTTCTTCATCCTGGCATAATCGGAACTAGTCACTTCACGTACTCCATATTCTTCTTTAGAGGAGGATGATCCTGTTGTGCAAAGACAAGAGGATAACTAAATGCTAGCATCCCTGTTTGCTCAAAAAAAAGTAAAGGAAATATTTAAAACAACACAGATGAAGCACTTCTCAAGGACAATGCCACTTTTTAATGACAATATCTAAACGGTAGCACAACACCAGTAGAGATGACAAAGCTCAATCATATGGATGAAATCAGTGGGCGAGTACCAATCTTTGTTAGGAGTCTTATTGTGTAGAGCATACAGATGAAGCACTTCTCCGGAACCATCTGTTGCTATCTACTGTGGTGGCCATGCTTACTATATACTCCTCGATTAGATTAATGTTTCCAACATCCTCTTGTGCAGTTCCACTAAAATATATGGTATCTTCAAAGAATATCCCTGTTTGAACAAGAAGAGATAATTATGTATTACATTAAGAGTGGCATCAAATCAGTGGCAAAACAATTGCTTGTTCCATCCATAGCAATAAATTAAGATGCAAAACTATATCATTACTTGTGTCATCACAGTTCCAGTGCTCCATTACAGCACCAGGAGTTGATTTTTATATTTATTCCGCTTGTTCTTCCCCTTCATCACTTGGTTCAATAACATACAAGCTTCACCTTCAATGTAAGATTTGGCATGTCAATTAGGTTGCATAAGTATAGCACTAAACAATGACATTAATTTTCTGATGAAAGTGGAAAAATACATGCCAACAGTTGTGAAATATCCTTATCTTACCTCAATGGGATATTGCGGTGCACATACAGATTGGAAGTTTTGTCTCCATTTGTGCAGTTCACTAAAATCAAGCAACATTACTGTACAAGTAGCACAACATATGAAAGCACACTGCAGAATCATGTGAAAGAAGGCTAGTACTGACCATCATGACGCGGAATTCAAACAACTCACAAGAAGAAGATCTGAACCAAATTTGCCAACACGGATAGGAAGTAAGATCTCCTCTTGTGCAGTTCCACTAAGATCAAGCAACGTTGTCGGTGTGACATTTTGGTTGAACTGCACAAAACACTCTTAAAGCAAAAGTGTTTTGTGCAGTGCAACAAAAGGTCACAATAAAAACGAGGTGAAGTAGATAACCCTATTTACACAGTGGTGCAAAGGAAACAACTAGTGGTCAATAACGGTGGATGACACAGAAGCCAACAAAAAGAAGCATCTACCTTATCTAAATGGGAAAGAAAGCAAGACAGTAGCATTTCTCAAACGGTGTCATTGATTAATATTAATAATAAAATTCGTTAAACATGTAATTTGCTTTAACTGTGGCATTGCATCAATTTTCTAGTGGCATTATTAGACAGTGCTTGCTTAATGGGACATTTTGGTGGAGGGACTAAAAAACTCCGTGTCAGTCCCATATAAACCAAATAGGAGGGACTTTTAGGGACTAAAAGTGGGCATTTGGGACTAAAGAAAGAAGACCCCGAGGGAGAGTCTTTTTGGGAATTTTTCCAACAGTTGCCCCTGCCACGCATCGCACCTTGTCTCTATTATTTCATTACTAGGGGTAACATGGTATTTAGCATGTCATTTAATAACCCCTAGTCCATGTTTAGTCCTTGGAACCAAGCAGGTAGGGACTAGGGAGTTTTTAACCAAACAAGGCCTTAGATTAACAACAACTAAAGAGTTGCACGGGACAATGGACGCACCAGCACCATGTGCATCTACCGATGTACTGTGGTGATGCATAGTCTGTTGCAACAAAGAACAAACAACCAAGGAGCATATTTGTGTTGGTCCCAGTTTTGTTATCTTTAGACACCTTTCCCTATGTGAGCGCAGCAAATCTAGTCCTGCTCAAAATCTACAGCCTTGTCCCCCAAAACAAAAGATCAGTTCGTTACAGATGTGCGTACTGCGTTTGTCATTGTTTTCCCTTTTCGACCAACGTAGGTGCTGGATAGCCAGTCTGTACTAGTACTTTCCCCACTTCCTTTCCTCTGTGAACCACGTCCTAGATTTATGCTATACAACTTTCCCCACTACTTTCCCCCATTTCTGTCCTCTTTGAACCACATCTTAGATTCATGCGATACAACTTTCCCCAATACTTTCCCCCTTCCTTTCATTTTTGAACCACGTCCTAGATTCATGCTATAAAACTTTTCCCACTACTTTCCCCCATTACTTTCCTCTTTGAACCACGTCCTTGATTCATGGTATACAACTTTCCCTACTACTTCCCTGTTTGATCCAACACCTAGATTCGAGTGCAGAAGCGGAAATAGCCCACATGCAGCTAGAGCAATGCATGTGGAATAAGTAAATTATACCTTAAGGTTCTTGGGGTGTGGTTCGGTGGGCGACCGGAGGCCGATCGACCCACACTATGTACGGCGGCGAAGAAGAAGGGGTCGGAGGCCCTCCCGCGCCGCCGCTGGGTGAAAGTGAACAGTAGCGCCGGTAGTGGATTCCCTCCCTCGCCGACAGCGACAGTGTTAAGCCTCCTTCCCTTCCCGGCGGACGGATCCTGCCGGCTCTTTGACCAGCAGTGAGGGGAGAAAGAGAGGCCAACAAAGTCTTGTTTAGATCTGGAGAGGGTGAGAGAGTGTGAAGAGAGCAACTACAAGCGCTGCTCCAGCGTGTATATATATGTACTGGAGAGAGTGCGAAGAGTGCAAACCCTAGAAAACAAGCGCCGAGGCTGCAGCTTATACGTGATGAGGTGATTATACGGTCACTACGAGATCGTATAGCTCCGTATCCATCCATTTTGACCAGTCAAAGAATGCTCCTGGCATGAATTATGCTCAAGTGTAGTTATCGAACCCGAGACCTCAAGTTTGATGAGCGAACAGGCTAACCAGCTACTCAACCCTCCCGTTATGTTCAACGAGAGGAAAATAACCTTTTATACATTCCTGCATTCGTGTGACAAGCATGCCATGTTTTTTTGTGTGTGGGAGTCATTGGGATTTAAATCATAATCGTGTCATGTGGCTTTGGTGGTAAGACTATCCACAGTGGTGTAGAAATAATGCAGCCTTAGTCACCTTAGCTCTCTCCATGTAGTCTGTTGGGTCCCACCAGCCAGAGGGTGAAACAAACAAATTAATAAGAAAAATTAAAAGCGCCAGCGGTGTATCTTACCTCACACATCTCGCTACTGCTCGAGAACGCTGTCCAATTGATCCCTCTGTTCGCTCACGTAGTATTTTTAAAGGAATCTTTATTATAACATGCACACAATTTTGGGCACTTATATTCGACCTAAGTCAGTGTGCCACCGTATCTCGTACGACTCCCTCCGTCTAGGTGTAATAAGTCACATTAGAAGGTGCAGCGGGACCAAGGTGCAAGCAGATTGGAGGAGAAGGAGAAACTTGACCGGTCATTCCTCCAATCAAAGCCCTGATTTTTGTCTATAAACGCAACAATTAATCCAAACAACTAAGAGATGTCGTTTTAGCTACCATGCAGGGCCACGTATTAACTCGCATGCAAGCCGACTTTGATTTCTTGACTGATCAATGCATAGTTGCGCTCCATGCATTGGGTTTCCGGGGGAGATAACAAGGCAGAGTAAGGAGCGTTTGGTCACATTGCTTAGGCTAGTCATAGTGGTGAGTAACTTGGACTAGTACAACATGCATATGTTACTAGTCTATGTTACTACTACGCGAAGTTTGCTGTCGGAAGCGAGCCGATCTGGCTCTCCTGAGCTAGCAAGGTTTTTCTAGCCCACCCAAGCTAGCTGGCCCACAAAAGCTAACATATTTTAACAGTTACAAACATCTAACCTTTCCCGGCTATGCTATAAGCTGTTCTTGCTAAGGATCCAAATGCTCCCTAAGTAACAAGGCTTGCTAGCAACGAGGCCAGGAGGGGATTGAGATGCGAAGTTAATGGACGACGCCTAAACATTTTGGGAATATCTGATTTCCGTAGGATGACTTAACACCTAGACGGAGGGAGTACTACTCCTCAGTCCAGGTTTGATGGAATATTCGTCACATCTTCTCTTCTTGTACATACTCCATTTGTATCTCACTTCTTGTGGCTTCACACTCGCACGATTTTCCTATTCTATGAACCTATGTGTGCGTGTGCGTGTGCGTGTATGTGTTTAACAACATGTGTGTGTGTTAGACAGAGCGACATATCGACCTACTCCCATAGAGAGATGGTGTGTAGTGTATGATTTTAGCCGCGAGAGTCGATGCATCCTCTCGTTTCCGGGCGTCTGGTAGGGACAAGCGGACAGCTGCCACGCCCGCTCCTGACCAGCCTGGCCCACCCAAAGCCCCTCCATCGCCCGCGCGCGCTTCCCGCCCGAAATGGTCAGCGCCGCTCCAAAGAATCGGTGCCGCATTCATGCCCGGGCAGAGCGGACGCGACCTCTCACTAGTGCCTACGTTGACGAGAGAAGTGGATTCAAAAGTGATGGTTGCTTCGTCTGTCCAACTTACTGTTGGGTCTATGTGATTCGACGGCTCATTGGTCATTATTACTGAGGTGGTAGGACTACTGGATGTCCCACGCTTTCGGCGAAAGGAGGTACAACTAGATTACGATTTTCTCCATTCTTACGGCGGAGGAGTGCAAGAGCAGTGAAAACACGCAGGCTCAGTGATTACATGGCCCACCTCACACTATCACCATATTTTTTGGACACCGTGTGACACCTAACTCTTTACATAATACTCCCTCCGTTCCTAAATGTAAGTCTTTGTAGAGATTCCACTAGGTGGCCTACATACGAAACAAAATGAATGAATCTACACTTAAAATGCATTTATATACATCCGTATGTGGTTCATGGCGAAATCTCTACAAAGACTTATATTTAGGAACGAAGGAAGTACTTGTATAGTACGTACTATAATTTATCAGTGAGATAGTACAATGCTATGAAGCTTCCAGCTTCTGTTGCATGTATCTTGCATCCAAGGTTGCCAGTTGCAACATTTCATCAAATACAAAGGAGCCTAACATTCATGCTATTGCATCTCAATGATTGACATATCGTAGCAAATATGTACTCCCTCCATTCCAAAATAAGTGTCTCAACTTTATGCTACATACAGAGCAAAATGAGTGAATCTACACTCTAAAATACGTCTATATACATCAGTGTTTGGAGTATGTACTAGTAGTTCATATTGAAATCTACTAAAGGACATATATATTCCAAACAATATGATAATCCCTCTAACCAAGGTAGTAGGGACGCCGAGTAAATGGAGGGAGTAGTAAAATTTTCTCCTCGTCCTGCGAGCCACCGCGCGCGTGGGCGAGGGAGCGGGCGTAATGCGTACAGTACTACTACTACTCATGCAGACCCTAGCCATTGAAACAGAGACAACTAAAGAAAAAACGATCCATGCAGTCCCTAGCCCTTGAACCATAAACCCTAACCAGGCTTTAATTTCTGGCAACGTCGGCGCTTCCCAAGAAATGAAGTTTGCAACCCTTTGACCATCGGATAATTTTGTGCAGTTTCACCAAAATCGAGATGAGCATCCCTGTGGCAAAGAAACTGAAGAAGCGTGATTAGAATAAGATTACTGGGACTAGTTTATGAGACATAAACTCATCACAAATGCAGTACGTAGAAGCCAGTATAGGTATGTGCGGGGCAAAAAAGTAGAGAAATATCCACATGGAGTGATGTGGGCAGCTGGAGTAGTGGTGCAAGACGGCTGTAAAGGGAGTTTTACCTGAGGGTTGTCCGGGCATAGCTCAACCTAGAGGAGGGAGGCGGGAGGAGGCAACTACCCACATCGCGGCAGTGAGCAATGGATGAAGGCAACCTCACCGGCTTTGTGATAGAGAATGGCGGGCACCCCTGATCGGGACGTGCCGACAGTGGGTTTTCGCCGTCAGCGACGGCGGCCGCATCTAGACTGAGCATCCACCGCTTCCCCCGGTGGACGTGATCCGCCGGGATGTTAGAGATGTGGCCACAGTGGTTTTGTGCGAGAGAGTCTGAAAACTGAAGAGAGCAACCCCAGGAAGCAACCGTGTAGGCTCGTCCTGCCTATGTATATAGTGGAGCGGTTTCCTTTTCTCTCCATATGAACCTATTTATATTGCGTACGTGCCAGTGAAGAAAAAAACTTTATTTATAAATGACGCGGAACCTACTACTCGTTCTCCAATAAACACAATATTGATATACAAATTTCCTATGTTGTCCTAATTTTTTTGAAATTTTGGAGTTACAGAAGTATTCGAAATATCCAGATTGCTACTTACTGTTCTGTTTTTGACAGATTCTATTTTCTATGTGTTGTTTGCTTATTTTGATGAATCTATGGCTAGTATCGGGGGGTATGAACCATGGAAAAGTTGGGATATAGTAGATATTACACCAATATAAATAAAGAATGAGTTAAGAACAATATCAAAAGTGGTGATTTATTTTCTTATACTAACAGAGCTTATAAGATTTTCTGTTGAGTTTTGTGTTGGGAAGTTTTCAAGTTTTGGGCAAGGATTTGATGGACTATGGAATAAGGAGTGGCAAGAGCCTAAGCTTGGTAATTACCAAGGCACCCCAAGGTAATATTCAAGGACAACCAAGAGCCTAAGCTTGGGGATGCCCCAGAAGGCATCCCTCTTTCGTCTTCGTCTATCGGTAACTTTACTTGATGCTATATTTTTACACACCACATGATATGTGTTTAGCTTGGAGCATCTTGTATGATTTGAGTGTTTGCTTTTTAGTTTGACACAATCATCCTTCCTGTACACACCTTTTGAGTGAGACACGCATGAATCGTAATTTATTAGAATACTCTATATGCTTCACTTATATCTTTTGAGCTAGGCAATATTGCTCTAGTGCTTCACTTATATCTTTTTAGAGCACGTCAGTGGTTTTATTTTATAGAAATTGATTGATGAACTCTCATGCTTCACTTATATTATTTTGAGAGTCTTTAAACATCATGGTAATTTGCTTTTGTTATGAATTTAGTCCTAATATGATAGGCATCCAAGAGGGATATAATAATAACTTTCATATAAAGTGCATTTAATATTATGAGAAGTTTGATTCCTTATGATTGTTTTGAGATATGAAGATGGTGATATTAAAGTCATGCTAGTAAGAAATTGTGAATTTGAGAAATACTTGTGTTAAAGTTTGTGATTCCCGTAGCATGCACGTATGGTGAACCATTATGTGATGAAGTCGAAGCATGATTTATTTATTGATTGTCTTCCTTATGAGTAGCGGTCGGGGATGAGCGATGGTCTTTTCCTACCAATCTATCCCCCTACGAGCATGCACATAGTACTTCATTTCGATCACTAATAGATTTTTTGCAATATGTATATGAGTTCTTTATGACTAATGTTGAGTCCATGGATTATACACACTCTCACCCTTCCACCATTGCAAGCCTCTCTAGTGCCGGGCAACTTTCGCCGGTACCATAAACACACCATATACCTTCCCCAAAACAGCCACCATACCTACCTATTATGGCATTTCCATAGCCATTCCTAGATATATTGCCATGCAACTAAGCCTGTTGATATGCCTAGTTGATGCGAGACTATCTCGTTCTTTTTGTCTTCTCCACAACCATCGTCTATTCCACCTATAGTGATATGTCCATGGCTCACGCTCATGTATTGCGTGAAAGTTGAAAAGGTTGGAGAACATCAAAAGTATGAAACAATTGCTTGACTTGTCATTGGGGTTGTGCATTATTTAAATAATTTGTGTGATGAAGATGGAGTATAGCCAGACTATATGATTTTGTAGGGATAAGCTTTCTTTGGCCATGTTATTTTGAGAAGACATGATTGCCTTGTTTGTATGCTTGAAGTATTATTGTTTTTATGTGAATATTAAAATTTTGTTTTGAATCATACGGATCTGAACATTCATGCCACAATAAAAGAAATTACATGGATAAATATGTTAGGTAGCATTCCACATAAAAAATTCTGTTTTTATCATTTACCTAGCCGAGGACGAGCATGAACTAAGCTTGGGGATGCTTGATACGTCTCCAACGTATTTATAATTTTTTATTGTTCCATGCTATTATATTTTCTGTTTTGGATGTTTTATATGCATTAATATGCTATTTTATATTATTTTTGGGACTAACCTATTAACCTAGAGCCTAGTGGCAGTTCCTATTTTTTCCTTGTTTTAGAGTTTCGCAGAAAAGGAATACCAAACAGAGTCCAAACGGAATAAAACTTTCGCGGTTATTTTTCTTGGACCGAAGACATCTAGAGGACTTGGAGGGCAAGTCAAAGAAGCCACGGGGGCCAAAAGGACGGATGGAGCGCCCCCACCCTTGTGGGCCCCTCGTGACACCACCGACCTAGTTTCTTCGCCTATATATTCTCATATATCCCAAAACCAACAAAGAGAGCCACGAAAACACTTCTCCACCGCCGCAACCTTCTGTACCCGTGAGATCCCATCTAGGGGCCTTTTCTGGCGTCCTGGTGGAGGGGATTCGATCATGGAGGGCTTCTACATCAACATCATTGCCCTTCCGATGAAGCGTGGGTAGTTTACCACGGACCTACGGGTTCACAGCTAGTAGCTAGATGGTTTCTTCTCTCTCTTTGATTCTCAATACCATGTTCTCCTTGATGTTCTTGGAGATCTATTCGATGTAATACTTTTTTGCGGTGTGTTTGCCGAGATCCAATGAATTGTGGGTTTATGATCAACTTATCTATGAATATTATTTGAATCTTCTCTGAATTCTTATACGCATGATTTGATATCTTTGCAAGTCTCTTCGAATTATCGATTTGGTTTGGCCAACTACATTAGTTTTTTTGCAAATGGGAGAAGTGCTTAGCTTTGGGCTCAATCTTGCGGTGTCCTTACCCAGTGATAGTAGGGGCAGCAAGGCACGTGTTGTATTATTTCCATCAAGGATAAAAAGATGGGGTTTTCATCATATTGCTCGAGTTAATTCCTCTACATCATGTCATCTTTCTTAAAGCTTTACTCTATTCTTTATGAACTTAATACTCTAGATGCATGTTGGATAGCAGTCGATGTGTGGACTAATAGTAGTAGATGCAGAATCATTTCGGTCTACTTGACACGGACGTGATGCCTATATTCATGTTCATTGACTTAGATATCGTCATAAGTTTGCACTTTTCTATCAATTGCTCGGCAGTAATTTGTTCACCCACCATAATATTTTCTATCTTGAGAGAAGCGTCTAGTGAAAGCTATGGCCCCCGGGTCTATTTTCCATAATATAAGTTTCCGAACTACAATTTTAGTTTCCGATTTACTTCCTTTTCAATATTTTACTTTTAGATCTATAAACCAAAAATACCAAAAATATTTACTTTATCGTTTCTCCATCTCTATCAGATCTCACTTTTGCAAGTAACCGTGAAGGGTTTGACAACCCCTTTATCGCATTGGGTGCAAGTTGTTTGATTGTTTGTGTAGGTATTCAGTGACTTGTGCGTTGTCTCCTACTGGATTGATACCTTGGTTTTCAAACTGAGGGAAATACTTACTCTACTTTACTGCATTACCCTTTCCTCTTCAAGGGAAAAAACAACACAAGCTCAAGAAGTAGCAATAGACACTCAAAGTAGCTGTGTTGATGATGACCATGTCCCCCCTTGTCCACCATCACAGGTGCTCCCTCTAACATGGCACTCTTATATGTGGTTGCATGTTATGTATGATGTCTAGCTTGTATTGCTTCTAATTTTGTTGAATTCCATCTGCTTACTTTACACATTATACTTGTGAATCAGACACGTGTTCCTGTTTCTAGAACATACAATATCTGTCTATCACACCATGTTCTTACATCAAAGTACTATTGTTGTGTGACCTGCAACAATCACTTTTCACAAGACACGTTTAACTTGGGAGTCCGATATAGTTTACATCTCGCATTATTTTCTAGCTTGTACTACTAATTTGTTGAAATGGCACTAATGACGAGACAGTTTTAAATTGGTAGAGTGATATTAATTGAGTCTTACATATGGTGTCTGATGACCCTAAAGTATATGTGATCAATTGTAGCCTTTTCGATAACAAAGAGTGTCGAACCAAAGGAGGAGCAGAAGGAAATGATAAGTGGTTTTCAGCAAGGTAATGTGTGGGGGATATGACCGCCCAGGAGGGGCTAGGTTATCCCAATGGCGGTTCATAAACCAAGCCCATGAATATGTTGAAGATGGCGGTTCATGTAGTAGGCTTATTAAAGGGCCCAAAACCCAAAGGCGGCTTAAGGCCCGTAAGTGTAAACCGCCATGTATATGTGACTTGTCTTGTAAGGCATGTAAGATAAGTCACCGGGCCGGACACGTTTGTATGAGCCGGCCAGGACTCTGTAAGCCGCGGGGCGTCAACCCGTGTATATAAGGGGACGACCCGACAGCGGCTTAGGGCAAGAGACAACAGATCGAAAGCCAGGCTAAGCGTATTCGCTCCCTGGTAATCGAAACCCTAGCAATACCACCTCAAACTGGATTAGGATTTTACCTTCACCGCAAGGGGCCGAACCAGTATAAACTCCTCGTGTCCTTTGTCCCGTTTTAACCCCTTTAAGCTAACCTTGTCGCGATGGCTCCACAACTAAGTCCTTCCACTAGGACATCTGCCGTGACAATTCCACGACAGTTGGCGCCCACCATGGGGCCCGTGCATGGTAGTTTTGAGTTCTTGAAGGGCAACTTTGAAGGGATCAAGGGATACGCTGTGGGCCGGATGACTAAGAGTCGTCACAGCAAGCTCTACATCGACGATGCAGGCTGGGGCCCCGAGGCCGACTCAGTTGAGTACAGGTACCAGGTCTCGTTCGGCGGAATCCACGTATTCATCGACAATATTTGCGAACCTGGCCCTGAGCTGGACATCTGCACCGACATCATCGAGACGGCTCAGCGTGCGCGATCCGCCCGGGTTCAACCCGTCGTGAAACGTGCCTTTGTTGGATTTATCCATGGGGCTGAATTGGAAGGCTCTGTGTCTGGCGGTGAGACGGCCATCTACTCTGATGGTGACATCCACGGGCGAGACTAACTCAATGTATCAACTACAAGACAGACGGCTTGGGGGCTGTTCCGATGGTGACAGTATTCTGGACCCCCATGAGCTGCCGAACAGGGTGGCGATCTTCATGGCTGGCACCCAGCCGGTTTTGGTTCGACAGCTGCCGCGGCTATGACCTCCAACACAGCAGCGACAACAGCAGCAGGTGCTGGCGGGTCAGCACGCCACCGGTTCAAGTCTTAACAGATCTGTTGGAGACTCTGGCAACTCTCATGGAGGTGGAGGTGACCCCGGACAACCAGGAATAGCATAAGGTGGATGTCGCCGGTTCAGCCGCACGTAACAGGTTCTCCGCATGTGAATAACACCCCGCCTCAGCATGTGGTGATGCCGTCGGGTCATTATTCCAACCCTTTGGACAATATGATTCCTGCAGCTACGCGATTGGCGGCTCTGCCAGTAGAGGGCGAGACTCCGACGGCGGTTGAAACTCAAGGGCTAGGGAACTTCTTCAAACAGCGCTGGTACAGAAACAGGCTTATTCTTATAGTCGTGATCAGATTCATTCGACCCCTCGTCCAAGCCGGAGCTACAGTAGGCACATTGACTCGCCAGCGGTTTCAAGTACCGAGCAGTGCCGTAACCAACCTCGTGGGCATGACCCGGCGCGCAATGGAAACAATGCCCAGAATTTGGTGGATCAGGGTAGAGCGCGTCGGGAGGCCGAGCTGGCGGCTCATCAGCATGCGTCGGTTTACCCGACGACTTCGGTAGAGGCAGGTGTGACCTATAGAGCTTGGGGAGTGCCGTTTATAACGACGGCTCTGCGTAACGAGCGTTTGCCCAGTGACTTTAAGGGCCCTCGTAAGGTGCCTAATTACACAACAGATCAGCCCCCGGAGGCTTGGGTGGAGAGTTATGAGATGGCTATGGAGATGCTGGATGTTAGTGAAGCTGCATATGCTAAGTATTTCACCATGATGCTGGAAGGGATGGCTCGTACTTGGTTGAAAGGGCTACCTGCCAATTCCATTGGGTCGTGGGCAGAGCTGAAGGCCCGATTTATCCAAAATTTCAAAGATACGTGCAAGCAGCCTATGTCGATCATGGATTTGGTTTCTTGTGTTCAAGCCGAGGGCAAGTCGACGACCAGTTGGGTGTGCCGGGTCTCGACTATCATACATTCTTCAGATAATATCAACGTCGGCTCAGCGGTTTTAATGTTGGAGAAAAATTGCCGTTTCCTTCCACTCAAACAGAAGCTTGGGCGCTTCATTGCAGTGACATGGGGAAGCTCATGGCGGCTCTTGTCAAGTATGCCGACTCTGATAGTACCAAGGACCCCGACTCTGAGGATGAAAGATCGGTAAAGGGAAAGAAGAGTAGCGGTATGAGGGGACAGCAGCACAACCCGGCCAATCAGGGCGGTAACGGTAAGCGCAAAGCTGATGATTTTGTGGCTAACACCGGTGCACGGAATTATAACCAGCGTCGTAAGGGGAGGCCGACTCAAGGGACAAAATTTGACCTTGACGCGATAATGAATCAGCCATGTCTGAAGCACGGAATGAGGAGAAGTCGTCAACCCATTTGTGGAAGGATTGCAGCATTATGAGACAATTCAGGGAGTCTTTCCAACACAACCATGGTCCGGATGGTGGTTCAGGGTCCGGCCCTCATGGTCTGGGTCATGGAGGCGGCGGCTCAGATTCCGGGTTTCACGGCCAAGGCAATCAAGGTGGTTACAACCAGCAGAATAATCAGGGGAATCAGCAGCAACAACAGTCTGGTTATCAGAGCAACCCTAAGCAATTGAATAGTGGGCAGCACCACGTCTTCACTACTAGCTTGTGTAAGCTGGATCAGAAGATTCATAAGAGGGCAGTGAATGTTGTTGAGCTAGCAGTGCCACGCTACTTGCGGTGGTCAGAGTAGCCTATTGTATGGAGTCGTGAGGATCACCCGCCCCGGGTTGACAATCCGGGTCACCTGGCTCTAGTGGTGACGCCTCTGGTTGGGGGCTATAAATTTACTAAGGTGCTCATGGATGGAGGCAGCAACATTAATATACTTTGCTACGAAACCTTCCGTCACATGGAACTGACTGACAAAAATCTTCAGCCGTCAAACACCATTTTTCATGGTGTGGTGCCGGGTAAGTCGGCATATCCAGTGGGTAAGATATCTTTGGAGGTTGCTTTTGTAGATGAGTATGATTCCAGATCTGAGACCCTAACCTTCGAAGTGGTTAAAACCAAGAGCCCTTATCATGCTCTGTTTGGGCGGCCTGCTTATGCTAAATTCATGGCGAGGCCTTGTTATGTTTACTTGGAGCTTAAGATGCTAGGTTACAAGGGCACCATCACAATGCATGGGAGTCGCAAGGTGGCCTTGGAGTGTGAAGAAGGCGATGCTACTTATGCTAAGTCTGTTTGTGCAATGGAGGAGCTGAAATTTTACAAGGATAATATTGACCCGGCGGACATGACGTCCTTGAAAAATCCAACCACAGAGCATGATCCTTTGCTAAAGTTTAAGTCGGCAGATGACACTAAAGTGGTTGATTTTGTTCCTGGCGACTCATCTAAGCAGTTCAGCATCAGTGCTAATCTGGATCCGAAATAGGAAATTGCGCTCATCGAGTTCATCCATGAGAACCGGGACATCTTTGCATGGAAGCCTTCAGACATGCCAGGTGTACCGAGGGAACTCGCTGAGCACACTCTTAATATTGATTCGAAGGTTAAGCTGGTCAAGCAATTCCTTCACTGTTTTAACGAGGAGAGGTGGAAGGCTATTGGTGAAGAAGTGGCCCGGCTCTTGGCGGCCGGGTTTATCATTGAAGTTTTTCATCCTGAGTGGTTGGCTGACCCGGTGTTGGTTCTTAAGAAGAACGACACTTGGCGAATGTGTGTGGATTACATGGACTTAAACAAGCCTTGTCCGGCTGATCCATTTGCTCTCCCTCGTATTGATCAAATCATTGATGCGACGGTGGGTTGTGAGCGTTTGATTTTTTTGGGTGCTTATTCTAGTTATCATCAGATCAAGATGGCAGTTAAGGACCAGGAGAAGACATCTTTCATTACTCCGTTTGGAGCCTTCTGCTATGTGTCCATGCCTTTCGGGCTCAAGAGTGCCCAGGCGACTTACGAGTGGTGTGTGCAAAATTGCCTTGACAATCAGATCGGGCGTAATGTTCATGCTTATGTGGATGACATTGTGGTGAAATTGTGACAGCCTGGTTTTTGCCCTCTCTTATTTGCTTGATCTTCATTTGAAGCCTTTCTAAAACTTGGAGTTTTTGAATCTTTTCATATGGACTTAAAACACTTGGGCATCCTTGGCTTTCACCCAAGTGCTCCACTTCCCTCTTAAATCATCATTTCTCTCCTCATCCACCCCAAAATAATCTTTGGAATATTTTTATTAAATGGAAAATATTCATTTTCTCTCAAAAACCCTAGCCAGATCAGTTTGCTTCAAAGCAACCCTAATTTTTATGCCTCAGAAAAATCTAAGATAATTCACAAACATTCTGTGAACCCTAGGGCACCTTCCTGAGCAAAAATATTTCATCACTTTTTGGAATATTTTTGCTACAGAAAATATTTTTGTTCTGTACAGACATGGTGGTTTCTACAGCAACTACCATTTTACTTGCTCCATTTGATTTGAACTTTCTTGTGCATCTTTACCTTAGTAACTCATGACTAGCCTCCAAAGCACATCCTCTAACTCCCAGCCATTTGACCATAGTAACTGTTCAAAGTTACTGATCAGAAACTTACCTGGCTTGTAAAAACCTCTCTACTGCACCTGGATCCAAACCATATCGTGGTAACACTCAAAACTACCACGAACAACATGCTAGACATGAATTTTATGCTTAGATCGGCCTGATGTCATAGTTCACGCGGTGACCACGTTCGTCCAGGGGTGCTGGCATGTGTATCGACGCACTCTTAGTGCCGCCGAGCGCTTTGTTCGCGCGTGCTCGCTTCCTTCGCCTGCCCGAGCGTGCCAAACCGCGCCACCATCTTTGTCTCAACGCCATTAAACTCCCTCTGGCGCTCGCCGACACTGGAGCTCGCCACAGCGAGCACGGGCAAGGTCCGGCCAGCCCAACAGTGCAGTGCGCACTATGCTCGTCGCCTTCCCCTTGATCATGTGCTCGTCTCAGTCTGCCCACAGTTGCCGCGTGACTTGCGTCGCCTTCTCCCCCTCTCACTGACGCCGCTCGTCGCGGGGCGCCGTGGACAGGTGTCCACCGGCGGAGCCCGAAACCCCCTCGCCACTCGCCTATAAATAGAGCCACCCCCAGCCTCCTCGAGCACCATCCAGCACTCCCACACACTCCACAATCACATAGGAAGCCGTAGCCCGGCCGGGCAGACCTCGGGCCACTGTCCCCGAGCTCGAGCTCGCCGGCGATCCCCTCTGGTCGCCGCAGAAGCTCTAGCCCCTCCCAGGCCAGGGCAACCCCTCCAGGGCTTCTGCCTCTCTCCGGTGAGGCCGTCTCGCCCGCTTGGAGCCCCTGGAGTGGCCTCTGTTCGCCGTCTTCCTCAACTCTGGCAGCCACTGTGTTCTGCCTCCGCTTATGAGCTTGATTCCGACGCCGTCCGACCACCCCTAGCCATGCTACGGGTATGAGTAGGTGCGCCACCGTCCCCTCTCTCAATCCCGCCCTCTCGTTTTGGCCAAGAAGCCGGTGAGAGCTCTGACGAAGCCGCGGCGTCCTATGTTTCACTCTCCTCCTTCCCCCACCTGACTAGCGGGGCCCGCTAGTTAGCCACTCTGTACGTGCGCGAAGCGGTACGAGTGGTGGCGCCCAGAGGTTTTATGCCTTCGACGTCACCCCCCCTCAGCTGTTTATTTAAATTCAAAATCATTTAAATTCCAGAGAGCTTCAAACAGTTATAACTCTTCAACCATAAAAGTCCAAATGAATTGATTCTTTTTGCATTGTGTCCTTTGAAAAGAAATCTAGCAGCTCACCAAAGATGAGATTTTTCTGAGCTATTTAGAATTTCTGGTGATTTTCAGAAGTGTTCTTGATATTTCCTTTTTGTGTTTAAATTTATTTTCAGAGGGTGAGTGAGGGAGTCCTGGATTAGGGGGTATCCATACAGCCAGACTATATCCTTTCGCCAGACTGTTGGACTATGAAGATACAAGATTGAAGACTTCGCCCCGTATCCGGATGGGATTCTCCTTGGCATGGAAGGCAAGCTTGGCGATACGGATATGTAGATCTCCTTCTTTGTAACCGACTCTGTGTAACCCTATCCCCCTCCGGTGTCTATATAAACCGGAGGGTTTAGTCCGTAGGACAAGTACAAGAAACAACAATCATACCATAGGCTAGCTTCTAGGGTTTAGCCTCTTCGATCTCGTGGTAGATCAACTCTTGTAATACCCATATCATCAATATCAATCAAGCAGGAGTAGGGTTCTACCTCCATCGAGAGGGCCCGAGCCTGGGTAAAAACATCATTTCCCTTGTCTCCTGTTACCATCCGCCTAGACGCACAGTTCGGGACCCCCTACCCGAGATCCGCCGGTTTTGACACCGACAGTGAGGCTTGTCTTGAGGATTACCAGAAGGCTCGTGAACCTCATCTGCACTAAGGCAAGCCACGGCAACATTTTCATGGTGTCATTTCAATATTTGTGATTTTTTACTTGAATGAAATGATTAATCCATGCATTTAAATAACTATTGTGTTATTTGTATTCTGTTAATTGTTTGTTAGTTATAATGCTTGATTTACAGAATTATTGAAACTAGCTTAGTTGGTAGAGCAAGTTAAGATTTATTTGTGGTGATGTTAGAAATGATTTTGTTATGCATGTTAGTAATTATTTAAAGTTTTGTTCTTGCATACATAAAATGATAAAAATTTGCTAGAAAATATTATGTTAAATACTTGTTTAGTCATTTTACTTGCCTTACAGAATGTTTGAACCTCACTTAGTTGGTAAAGAAATTAAGATTTGTTTGTGGTGAAATCTTTTGTTATTCATATGAGAAATTTAACGGAGTTACGTTCTTGCGTGAGAAACTAATAAAACTTTTTGCGTGAGAAATTTAATGGGAGTGCGAGGCCATGGGTTCCGTGGTGTGGGTACAGTGTGCTACCTCTGCAGAGTGTATAATCTATCGATAGCCGGGAGAGTGACGTGGCAATGGAAGGGTTTTGTCGGAATGCCGTTGGTCCACCTGAATGGGAGTGCGAGGCCATGGGTTCCGTGGTGTGGGTACAGTGTGCTACCTCTGCAGAGTGTATAATCTATCGATAGCCGAGTCCACGGTCACGGACACCTCATAGTAGGTCCCACCACGAGTCAACGTTTAATAAAAATTGCACACTAAGCTATGAACTTTGCATTGTTGATGGATGGCAGAAAGGCCATCGAGGCATTCGGGACCAGATATTGGTCATGGTTGTGATTGCCGTAAGGATCACGAGTTATTCTTGTTAAAGACCACGTTGGTGGTTTGTTTGTGATCCGAGGATGATCACGGTTGGTAAGTTGTCCCGAGGGACGTTCGAGCATGACCACAGCATGTTTGACATATAGTGTTGCATTATTAATAATTGGTTAAATATCATGATATTGGTTGCCATTATGATTATGCCTGTTGCGAGCTTGCAAGTACATTCAATGTACTGACCTGGCGTGTCATGCCAGATTTCAGGAAAGTACCATTGGAGAGGAGCACTATTCGAGTCTAGATCGTGTCCACATCGGTGTCCCTGTGATATGGAGCTTCCGACATGACGTTATTCCGCTGCCACATAGTTGTTCGGATCGAGGCCCCTTTATGTTCACTAAATAATGTACATATTGTTCAGCCGCACCGGGTGTGCCGCTTGGCCTCGACAGTTGTTGTAATGTAAACTCTATTCCGCTAGCATCAATAAAGCGGTTGTTTTCTGTACCAAGATGTTGTGTGTTGCTAGAAGACATGGTCTCTGGGATGGCAATGCATCTTAAACCAGTCGCTCTGAGCCGGGGTGCCACAACGCTTGGTATCAGAGCCGCGCTGACTGTAGGCCACGCTAGACTGCAACGTGTTAACTGGACGTTAGATGCTAGTTTAAGTTGAGTGCCGGTAGTAATTTGTGCTGATTGTTGCGTTGCATGCATTCAGTTTATATATTTTTATGCTAACCTGCTAATGGTTGTGGGTGTAGATGGCTCCAGTGCCGTATCTGTGCCAGTTGCAGCTGATGACGTACACGTCACCGCACCTCCTTCGCAACGTGTGGTGTCGGCTGTACCCTCTCGGAGACGACCCAGTCTATCGTGTGTACCGGGAGCATCTAGCTCATTCAGTGTATGAGTATCACGCAGTGGTCACTCTATGCACTAGTTCTGATTCCAGCTCTTACACTCGTACTTCTCCGAGCGGTTACGCCTCCACCACTTCTCAGGCTGTCCAGTTTGCTGCATTCGAGGTCCTTGTCGAGCTCCGCTACAACGAGGTCCGAATGCAGAACCACCCAGGTTTCTGTTACTACCCATCTCTGCACGACAACGGCCGTGTCCGTTTCCCTCTCATTGATCCGGAGTCTGATAGTGTTGCTAGACACCTTGCTCGTTATGTCACTGCTAGCTATCTCATGACCCACGAGCTGGCTCGAGAGCTAACTCGTGCCCGTACTGCTTTAGCCGCTACTTTGGTCACTTCTAGATCCGCCACTACCCCATCTTCTCTAGGATTTACCCCTTATATTCCAGTCAGTTCTAGCTCCCCTATTTCGCTGGTTACTCCTCCGAGTAGCACGGGCATCTCGGCCGTGAACCCTCTCAGTACTCCTGTCGAGTGGGACTCACTTCTCGCTACTCCTGTAGCCCCGATGCTTCATCCTACCCCTGCCCCTGAGGGAGAGCCCTCGAGGCAGCGCCATCGTGTTACCTTTTACCCGGAGGTTTCCGTTAACCATGTCAGTTCGGGATCCGAGACCGCTTCAGGGGAGGACGCCGCAGCACCCGCAGAGCAGTAGTATCTTTGAGTATTCGCAGTTGTCTGGATGATGTACGGATGTAGTCGTACGAGTCATGATGTTTCGTTGCATGTATGAGAGTAGTTGAACCAATCATGTTATTTATCTTTCATGTATGAGTCTATGTATAATTATGTTGAGACTTTATTCGCCGTATTTTTTTCGCTCTTCTGTTTTCTTTCGGGATTTGTAGCTGCTTTTCCCCAATTTTATTCTTTGGTGTTTCTCATCTCGATTGTGTTGTCTTGGGAAATGTCGGATTTCGGGTTCCGGCAGACCCTTAAGGTTTGAACTCTGGGGTGCGTGCGGAGATCTCTCCCCTACCGATCCCCTCGCGTGATCTAAGCTGGAAACGATGAACAACACAAGGGACACGAGGTTTATACTGGTTCGGGCCACCGTTGTGGTGTAATACCCTACTCCAGTGTGTGGTGTGGTGGATTGCCTCAGGGGCTGATGATGAACAGTATAATGGAAGAACAACCTCGCGAGGGGTGTTCTTGAGCTGTTGCTATGTGTTCTACTTGGTCTGGGTTGCTCCAGATTCGATCCGTCTGTCCCTACTCTGTGGTGGCTAGCTCTATTTATAGAGGCCCTGGGCCTCTCCCCAAATAATGAGCGGGAAGGGCGCCAACAATTGGCCATTTTGAAGGGGAACATCTAGTACAAGTTATCCTGACCAAAGGTGGCCTTCGGCTGCCAAAAGCGCTGGTGATGACGCCGTCTTGGGCTCCACGGTGACCTCCGTCCTGCCGCTCTGCTGGTCTTGGTCTCGTTGCACCAGAATGGTAACCTTTGCCCGATGCCTTTGGCATGTGCTTGCCCCCTTTGCACCGAAAGGGAAACAAGGACACTGTGCAAGCCGGCGCCCGCCTGGTCTCGATCGTCATGGCTTGCGTCACGGCCTCCTCGCGAGGTACCCCTGCCTTGCTCCGCCTCCTCGCGAGCCTGCCTGATGAGGCTGCTTCAGAGGAAGCTTCTTGTCGTCCGCCCCGCGAGGCTTGGCACCTCGCGAGGGTCTTGAGCTTGAGCTGATGGAGATGGGCCGTGCTGGGCCCCCACTTGAGCCACGCCGTAGGCCGCAGGCAGGCAAGTCTGGGGACCCCCGTTCCCAGAACGCCGACAGGAAAAATCCACAATAGGATGACGCGTGGAGGCAGCAGTAGCAACGTTCGTGAGGGAACTCCTGTTCGTTGTTCCGCACGACAGGCAGGACATTCTCCCGAGCCGTACGTTCCGCCACCACCTCCACCGCCTAATCCTCCCTCCACCGAGCAAGTTCTGCGTATGTTTGAAGAGAAAAGGAACAATGATATGATTGAAATATTGAGAAGAGTGCAAGCTATGGTTGGACAGAATGGAAATCAGAATGGTCATCACTCAAAGCTGTCAGATTTTCAGAGGACCAATCCACCCAGCTTCAGTCAGATTGTTGACCCATTAGATGCAGACGATTGGTTGCACACAATGGAGAAAAAGCTTGAGATTGCTCGTATTGAAGGAAATGTTAAAGTTCCCTTTGCAACTCATTATCTTGAGGGCGCAGCTGCCATATGGTGGGAAAATACAAAGGCCATGTGGCCGGTTGATGAGGAAATCACCTGGGAAAAGTTTAAGGATCAGCTCCAAAAATATCATATCCCTACTGGAGTTATGAAGACTAAGCAGCGTGAATTTCTTGCGCTCGTCCAAGGAAATCAGTCTGTGGCCGAATATCTGCAAAAAATCAATCATCTGGCCCGTTACTCTTTTTATGACGTGGCCACCGAAGAAAGGAAGATTGACAGAATTCTTGGAGGTCTAAATCCACAACTCCGATGTACTCTCAGTATGCTTGATTTCCCAGATTTCCAAATTCTGGTGAACAAGGCCTTGATTGCTGAACGGGAGCACAAGCTTATAGCATATAATAGGCCTGTTAACAATGACAACAAGCGTAAGTTTGAGCCAAAGAAGGATGGGCAACCAGTGCAAAAGGCTCGTACCTGGCAACAGACTCAGGTGGAATACAGGCCAAATTGGCAGCAGAATCTTAACAAGACCACCACTCAAGTCAAGAATATTGTGACCAACCCAACACATGAGGAGCGTCAGCGCAATAATTCTTGCTTCAATTGCGGGCCCAACGGACATTATGCCAGACAGTGCCCCAAGAACAACAAGACGGATGCCCTAAGCAGACCACAAGTCAACTTTATGGAGTCGTGGCCAACCCAGCAAAACTTCACTCAGCACGTGCATCATATCTCCGCCGATGAAGCTCAAGAGAAGCCAGGAGTCGTCATTGGTATGTTTTCTTTTAATGACATACCTGCCATAATTTTATTTGACTCTGGGCTTCCCATTCTTTTATTTCTTGGAGTTTTTCTGCCCAAAACAATTTTCCTTGCACGATTTTGGGCAAAAATATGCTGGTACAAACCCCGGGATCTATAATCAAGAGCAATCTGGTAGGCCGTGATCTGGAGATCAATATCAACGGAGTCTATTTGCCAACATCTCTGATAATCATTGAGTCTGGAAAGTTGTATATTATATTGGGTATGAATTGATTGACCTGATATCAAGTTTGCATAAACTGCGCAACCCGAGAAGTCACTTTGACCAGTCTGAATGGGCATCTTACCAAATTCTACGCCTGCAAGAATATACCCAAGCCAAAATTAGTTTGCACCGCTGTGTCTGAACTGGAATTTATTCCTGTGGTCAGTGAGTACCCTGATGTATTTCCGGAAGAACTGCCAGGCATGCCACCAGATCGGGAACTAGAGTTTGCAATAGATCTTGTGCCCGGAACCGCACCGCTATACAAGAAGTATTACCGGATGCCCTCATCAAAATTAGTGGAGCTAAAGAAACAACTTGATGAATTACTCCAGAAAGGTTATATTCGTCCCAGCTCTTCACCATAGGGATCACCTGCTATTTTCGTGGACAAAAAGGATGGTAGTCTCCGTATGTGCGTAGATTATCGCCAGCTGAATGAGGTAACTAGCAAAAATAAATATCCGCTGCCAAGGATTGATGATCTGTTTGATCAGCTCAGTGGGGCTAAAGTATTCTCTAAAATCGATTTACGGATCGGATATCATCAGCTCAAGATTAAAAAGGAGCATATTCCTAAGACGGCATTCACTACTCGGTATGGTCTTTACGAATATACTGTGATGTCCTTTGGTCTCACCAATGCCCCTGCTTTCTTCATGCATATGATGAACAAAGTATTCATGGACTTCCTCGACAAATTCGTGGTAATCTTCATCGATGACATCCTCGTTTACTCCAAGGGTGAAGAAGAGCACAAGGATCACCTCCGAGCAGTGCTACAACGGCTCTGCGAGCATCAGCTATACGCCAAGTTCAGTAAATGCGAATTTTGGCTCAGGAAAGTTGGATTTCTCGGACATGTACTATCCGCCGAAGGTATAGCCGTGGACCCGAGCAAAGTAAAGGATGTGCTCGATTGGGTACCGCCCACGACTGTGACGCAGATCCGGAGTTCCCTCGGATTAGCTGGATATTATCATCGTTTTATTCAAGGGTTTGCCAAAATTGCTAAACCCATGACGGATCTGCTCAAAAAGGATAAGAAGTTTAAGTGGACGGAGGATTATGAGAAGAGTTTTAATGAGCTGAAGATACGTCTGACAACCGCACCAGTATTGACTCTTCCAAACATTTATCGCAGTTTTGATGTGTACTGCGATGCCTCCAGACAAGGTATTGGTTGCGTGCTTATGCAAGACAGCAAGGTAGTAGCATATGCATCGCGACAGCTACGACCCCATGAGGGAAATTATCGTACTCATGATTTGGAATTGGCTGTGGTGGTTCATGCATTAAAAATTTGGGGACACTACCTCGTTGGAAAAAGGTGCCAAATTTTTACCGACCACAAAAGTCTCAAGTACATCTTCACTCAGCCAGATTTAAATCTCCGTCAGCGAAGATGGCTAGAGTTGATCAAGGATTATGACCTTGGAATAAATTACCATCCAGGCAAGGCCAACGTCGTTGCCGATGCGCTTAGTCGAAAGCCCGTCAGCTTAAATGCCATGTTGAATTCATTGCCTCCTGAACTTCTAGAGGAGATGGCTCAGCTCAACTTGGTCATCGTGGATGCTGGCCTCACTAATATTTTGGAAGTTACCCCCACACTTGAGGTGGAGATCCGCAAGGCCCATCCAGCTGACGCCAAGCTACAAAGACGTTCCAAGGGCCAGATGGCAAAGCAGGCCCCTCACTTCTCCAAGGACAAATTCGATACCCTCTGATTCCATGGACAAATTTGTGTACCCAATCAAGCGGACCTGAAGAAGAAAATCATGTCAGAAGCACACGGATCCTCATATTCCATTCACCCGGGAGGTACAAAAATGTACGAGGACCTTAGACAAATATTCTGGTGGGATGGGATGAAGAAAGACATTGCCTATTTTGTGGCCTGTTGTGACATATGCAACAAGGTGAAGGCAGAGCATCAGAAGCCAGCCGGACTCCTCCAACCGTTGCCAGTTTCACAATGGAAATGGGATGACGTTTGTATGGATTTCATTACAGTATTGACTAAGACTCAGCGAGGCAAAGATGCAATCTGGGTTATAATAGACACCCTAACCAAGGTTGCTCACTTCATCCCGATCAGCACCAGATACAGAGCAAATCAACTCGCACAGCTGTATGTATCCCGAATAGCCAGTCTGCATGGAGTACCCCGAACTATCACTTCCGACCAAGGTTCCTTGTTTACCTCCGCTTTTTTGGTCCCGTCTCCATCAAGCCTTGGGGACAGCGCTAAAATATAGTACTGCCTATCATCCTCAGACAGATGGACAAACAGAGCGGGTAAATCAAATACTTGAAGATATGTTGCGGGCCTGTGTGCTAGCCAAGGGAGCTAAATGGGAAGATGTCTTGCCACATGCCGAGTTTTTTTATAACAACAATTTCCAAACCAGTCTAAAGATGTCACCATATGAAGCTCTGTATGGCCGTAAGTGCCGCACTCCTTTAAATTGGTCTCAAACTGGAGATAGCCGTATCTTCAGAACAGATCTCATGCTGGAAGCTGAGAAACAAGTTAGGGAAATCAGAGACAGATTGCAATTGGCCAAATCTTGACAGAAGAGTTATTATGATGCAAAGCATTGGCAGGTCAATTTTAAACCCGGAGAGCACGTATACCTCCAAGTCACTCCTATGAAAGGAGTCAAGAGATTTCAGACTCGTGGAAAGCTGGCACCCAGATTTATTGGTCCATTCCCGATTATGTCTCGAGTGGGTACCGTTGCATATCAACTGGAACTACCCCCTGAATTGGCAGACGTGCACAATGTGTTTCATGTTTCGCAATTGAGATGATGCATATCCCCGCCTGAGAAAAGGACTGCTATGGCTGAGATAGAGTTGGCAATTTAACTTATGAAGACAGACCGTTTAAAATTTTGGCGCAAATGGAAAGGGTCACTCGCAGTAAACTCAGAAAATTTTACAAGGTTCAGTGGGGGCATCACACAGAATCAGAAGCGACTTGGGAGCGGGAAGAATTCCTTAGGGATCAATATCCAGAGTGGCTTTCCCAAGCAACCGAATCTCGAGGACGAGATTCATTCTAAGTGGGGGAGGTCTGCGACAGCCTGGTTTTTGCCCTCTCTTATTTGCTTGATCTTCATTTGAAGTTTTTCTAAAACTTGGAGTTTTTGAATCTTTTCATATGGACTTAAAACACTTGACTTGGGCGTCCTTGGCTTTCACCCAAGTGCTCCACTTCCCTCTTAAATCATCATTTCTCTTCTGATCCACCCCAAAATAACCTTTGCAATATTTTTCTTAAATGGAAAATGTTCATTTTCTCTCAAAAACCCTAGCCAGATCAGTTTGCTTCAAAGCAACCCTAATTTTTGTGGCTCAGAAAAAATCTGAGATAATTCACAAATATTCTGTCCCTAGGGCACCTTCCTGAGCAAAAATATTTCATCACTTTTTGGAATATTTTTGCTACGGAAAATAGTTTCTGTTCTGGACAGAAATGGTGGTTTCTACAGCAACTACCATTTTACTTGCTCCATTTGATCTGAACTTTCTTGTGCATCTTTACCTTAGTAACTCATGACTAGCCTCCAAGGCACAACCTCTAACTCCCAGCCATTTGACCATAGTAACTATTCAAAGTTACTGATCAAAAACTTACCTGGCTTGTAAAAACCTCTCTACTGCACCTGGATCCAAACCAAATCGTTGTAACACTCAAAACTACCACGAACAACATGCTAGACATGAAGTTCATGCTTAGATCGGCCTGATGTCATAGTTCACACGGTGACCACGTTCGTCCAGGGGTGTTGGCATGCGTGTCGACGCGCTCTGAGTGCCGCCGAGCGCTCTATTCGCGCGTGCTCGCTTCCCTCGCTTGCCCGAGCGTGCCAAACCGTGCCACCATCTTCGTATCAACGCCATTAACCTCCCTCTGGCGCTTGCCGACGCCGGAGCTCGTCGCAGCGAGCACGGGCAAGGTCCGGCCAGCCCAACAGTGCGAAGCGCACTGTGCTCGTCGCCTTCCCCTCGATCATGTACTCGTCTACGTCCGCCCACAGTTGCAGCGTGACCTGCGTCGCCTTCTCCCCCTCTCACTGACGCCGCTCGTCGGCGGGCGCCGTGGACAGGTGTCCACCGGCGGAGCCCGAAACCCCCTCGTCGCTCGCCTATAAATAGAGTCACCCCCAGCCTCCTCAAGCACCATCCAGCACTCCCACACACTCCACAAATGCGTAGGACGCCGTAGCCCGACCGGGCAGGCCTCGGGCCACCGTCCCCAAGCTCGAGCTCACCGGCGATCCCCTCTGGTCGCTGCGGAAGCTCTAGCCCCTCCCAGTCCAGGGCAACCCCTCCAGGGCTTCCGCCTCTCTCCGGTGAGGCCGTCTCGCCTGCTTGGAGCCCCTGGAGTGGCATCCGTTCACCATCTTCCTCAACTCCCGCAGCCGCCGTGTTCTGCCTCCACTTGCGAGCTTGATTCCGATGCCGTCCGACCACCCCTAGCCACGCTACGTGTACGGGCAAGTGAGCCACCGTCCCCTCTCTCAATCCTCCCTCTCGTTTTTGCCAAGAAGCCCTCATCGCCGGCGAGAGCTCCTGCGAAGCCGCGGCCTCCTCTGTTTCCTTCTCCCCCTTCCCCCACCTGACTAGTGGGGCCCACTAGTCAGCCACTCTGTACGCGCGCGAAGCGGTATGAGTGGTGGCGACCTGAGGTTTTACGCCTTCGACGTCACCCCCGCTCCCTCAGCTGTTTATTTAAATTCAAAACCATTTAAGTTCCAGAGGGCTTCAAACAGTTATAACTCTTCAACCATAAGTCCAAATGAATTGATTCTTTCTTGCATTGTGTTCTTTGAAAAGAAATCTAGCAGCTCACCAAAGATGAGATTTTTTGAGCTGTTTAGAATTTCTCGTGATTTTCAGAAGTGTTCTTGATATTTGCTTTTTGTTTTTCAATTTATTTTGAGAGGGTGAGGCTTGTCTTGAGGATCACCAGAAGGCTTGTGAACCTCATCTACACTAAGCAAGCCACAACAACATTTTCATGGTGTCATTTCAATATTTGTGATTTTTTTACTTGAATGAAATGATTAATCCATGCATTTAAATATCTATTGTGTTATTTGTACTATTTTAAATGTTTGTTAGTTATTATGCTTGATTTACAGAATGATTGAAACTAGCTTAGTTGGTAGAGCAAGTTAAGATTTATTTGTGGTGATGTTAGAAATGATTTTGTTATGCATGTTAGTAATTATTTAAAGTTTTGTTCTTGCATACATAAAATGATAAAAAAATTGCTAGAAAATATTCTGTTAAATACTTGTTTAGTCATTTTACTTGCCTTACAGAATGTTCGAACCTCACTTAGTTGGTAAAGAAATTAAGATTTGTTTGTGGTGAAATCTTTTGTTATTCATATGAGAAATTTAACGGAGTTACGTTCTTGCATGAGAAAATAATAAAACTTGTTGCAAAATATTTTGGTTAATATGTGAGTTATATTGATTAGCAAAGTAATATGAGTTGTTGATGTTTATGCTTGGTGTGTATATGGATGACATCGGTCATTTTTATTATTAAGTGATGCATGTGTAGTTTTGCATTTCATGGCATGCTATGACACCGGTCTTTTTCATTTTAAGTTGAACCTGAATATAACTCAACTTGAATATACCGTTCACTGGGGCCAGACTAGCCCGTTGGGGATTGGGTCGGAGTGGCCGGGAGAGTGCCGTGGCAATGGAAGGGTTTTTTCGGAATGCCGTTGGTCCACCCGAATGGGAGTGCGAGGCCATGGGTTCCGTGGTGTGGGTACAGTGTGCTACCTCTGCAGAGTGTATAATCTATCGATAGCCGGGAGAGTGACGTGGCAATGGAAGGGTTTTGTCGGAATGCCGTTGGTCCACCCGAATGGGAGTGCGAGGCCATGGGTTCCGTGGTGTGGGTACAGTGTGCTACCTCTGCAGAGTGTATAATCTATCGATAGCCGAGTCCACGGTCACGGACACCTCATAGTAGGTCCCACCATGAGTCAACGTTTAATAAAAATTGCACACAAAGCTATGAACTTTGCATTGTTGATGGATGGCGGAAAGGCCATCGAGGCATTTGGGACCTGTCGTGGTTTTGTCACGGCAGATGTCCTTAGTGTCAGGACTTAGTCGCGAGGCCAACGCATCTATGTGGTTGCTTGAGAGGGGTTGCGTGGGACGAGAGACGTTGGGCGGATCAACACACAAGACAAGGATTTAGACAGCTTCGGGCCCCGGGAAACATCATCCGGTAACAACCCTACATGCTGTTTGAGGCTAGGTCTCATTATCTTCACGAGGGAGTCCCGTAAACCGGCTCTCCTCTTTGTGTCTAGCCCTAAGATTGTTTGTTCTTGCTTGTAGCTTGTCCCTCTTTGGGGAGCCCTGCCCCTCCTTATATATGTTGAAGGGGCGGGTTACATGTGGAGTCCTATTAGGATTAGGACTAGTCTATCTCTAATACAAACCGGATAAAAGTCCTAGTCTTAATTCTTTGTAAGGTAAATATTACTCATGCCTTTCCTCTTAAATCGGCCCACCATAGCATGAACCGGCCTTCTTGGCGTTGGGCCTTGTCATCCGTCTGACCCGCCCGCCGGGTTACCAGTAAGTCATAATGACCGGGAGGGTTGCTTGTAAACCGCCAGGTCAGGACGGGTCGCCAGTAACTCGCCAAGTGTCAGCGGGGTCTTCAGATAAACCGCCAAGTCCGGCCGGGTTAACTTCCGGCCGGTTTACGCCGCGGGGTATATCCCCGACATTAGCCCCCAGTTTAATTTGGATTTATCCATGTTAAACTGATCCTGTAAAACAATACAAGAACAAATTTGACAAACTATGCTCCGGGTTAAGAATTCTTGTAAACCAGCATCTGATCATTCTGAAGTCCTTGTCATTTCCTTCTTCTAGAAAATCCGGGTCAATAAACCAGCTTCATACTCAAATTGCTGACGTTGGTTTCTCATAGAAAAATATTGTTAAGAATAATCCACTTGAGTCGGCTTCCAAAGCGCCGGTTTAAGAAATTTTGGTCTTGAAATACTCATCTGATATTCGGCCGGTTTGAAGATGTAGAACTTGCCGGTTTATCATTACCAAAATTGCCGAGTTATAAAAACTGATAATTCCGGGTCATGATTGTTGCTAACGCCGATTTATGATTGTGGCCAACACCGGTTCATGATTGTTGCCAACGCCGGTTCTTGATTATTGATGATGCCGGGTTGTAGCCCCCAAGTCTTGAGCAGAACAAAGTGATGGCTTAAGACTTGCTTCAATATAAATACTGCCACTTTTGAAGAAATCCATGTTGTTCATCCCAGTCACTAGTAAAAACTGAATACTCCATATTATGTAGCCCCCAAATGCCGGGTTGTCATGGTTGCAGCAACCTGGGACTTGTAATTGACTGATGCCCATAAAACTTGAATTGTTGACAGGAGCAATTGGTAGCCCCCAAGGGCCGGCTCATTATGATATGATGAGTCGGGTCTTCAATAAGGCCAATAAAAATGACTTTGCATTAGCCCCCAAGTGTCATGGTGCATGCTTGCAGCGACATGAGACTTGCATGGAATCTCAATTTGAATAATGTAGCCCCCAAGTGCCTGGTCGTAAGCCTGCAGCGACTCGGGACTATTCCTTCCATTGTAGAATATATCCTTTGATAAAATAATAGCCATTGCGCTAAAGCGACTTTGAAAACCTTAATAATACCGGTTATTAATAACCATAATAAAAATCCAGCCATGTTGGCTATTCAAGATAATATAATCCGGTATGAAAACCTTATTCATTCAATATCATAATGAAAATTCAGCCAAGTTTGGCTATTTGAATAATATAACCCAATCATTTATAAGCGCGTGATTCCAATGGCGCAATCCAAATATATACTGGCGACTTATAGTCCAAAGCCAGGCCGGTTTAATAAACACCGGACAACTTATCGTCTTAAAGTCAGGCCGGTTTAACAAACACCGGAATTTATCATCATACTTTATTCAACCTGTTTCTGTGACATTGAATCACATCGTTGGTTTACCAACTTTTTGTAGTAAGAGTGATAACCCCAATCTTTGAGTAATGATAACTCCTTTCATATTGTGCCGGTTTATGAAAAAACCGTACCGGGTTTGTGATAAACACCGGATTAACCATATATAATACTGGTGACTTGTAGTCAAACCAGACCGGGTTGATAGTCTCCGGATTATAACTTAATCGTGTACTGACAACTTGTAGTTGAAAGCCGAGCCGGGTTGATAAACACCGGTTTACTCCATAATAGGATGGTAACAGAAAATCAAACCGGGCAGATGGCCTCCGGGTTAAGATTTGACCGTGTTCCGTCAATTTGTAATTGACATTGAACCGGATTAAAATGTTGTCGGTTTAAAAACGCAACAAAAATAAAGCAACAGTTTAAGGAAAATATTGAAGCAAAGGCAATGATAAAACATTTGCAAAAAGAGGCTTTGTTGAGCCGATCAGATGGTGTTACTATGGTCGGACACGACCAAGCTCTCGATAGGTGTAGGTATGGTTCAAGTTAGCCAGGTCCCCAAATGAAACCGTGGTATTATGACGATCAAGAGGTGTGGCAATGGTTCGGGTTCGACCAAGCCCCCAAGTGATTCTATGGCCTTAGGCCGATCAAGAGGCGTGACTATGGTTCAGACGTGACCACAAGTCCCCAAGTGATGCATTGGCATTATGCCTTTCAAGAGGGGTGACGATGGTTCGGGTTCGACCAAAGCCCCCAAGTGATTCTGTGGCCTTAGGCCGACCAAGAGGCGTGACTGGTTCAGACTTGATCATGTCCCCAAATGATCTGGTGGCTTTCGCCTATCAAAAGGTGTTGCATTGGTTCGGATACGACCAAGCCCCCGAGTGATCAATAATATGATAAGCCAATAAGGCAGGATACCTATGTTTGAACCGCGCATCATGGCAGCAGGTCCTCTTTGGCACCCTTTAACTTTTTGCAAGAGATAAATCCTTCTTGAACCGGGATTTTGAACCGGATATTGAGAGCTTCAAAACTTTGCGGAAGATATCTTTCCCTTGAACTGGATTGTAAACCGGAATCTTCATTTTCAGCCGGAACTTTCTGACAGCCTTTAAACTTGAACTTGCGAGAAGTTAATTCCCTTTTGAACCGGACATTGTTAAACCGGATTTCAGCGCTTCATAGCTTTGTGGGAGAATAGATTTTTTGTTGAACCGGATTGTAAACCGGAGTCATTTCTGATGACCTGGAACTTCTTCATCGAACAGGGATTTTATAACTGTCTTATACTTTCTAAGCCGGAAATTATCTACCGGCCTTTAAACTTTTATCAATATAACAGTAGCCTCCGGGACCGGGTTATCCTTCCCTCCATCGTCCTGGGGTTCTTAAATTAGCTGAAACTGGCAAGATTCGCTGAGTCATGTCATCGTAGCCCCCGAATCTCAAAGGTGACTCGAGGAGTTGGCTTGAGACTCTGCATATTTGACCGTGATATAAACCGACATAACTTGTATATCATTGGTGTTGATAACACGATGTGAATCCATAGAAGGTTGAGGTGACTGCGGCGGGTTGTAAATGATCCCATATGAGCCGTGTCAGCAACTCGGCCAAAGGTTCCTTCCAACTGGCGATTTGAAGATAATCAAAACTGTAGTGGCGGTGACTTGTGCGCCCAATAAACAGCTCATGCAGACAGGTACGGCCCAGTGTGTTGATGTAGACCAGGCCGCGAGAGACGGGCGGTAAAAACGACCGCAGCATCAGAGGCAACATAGATGAGTCGGCCACGGCGTTGTACGCCAGTGCGGATAAGCAAGTAGTTCTCCTTGTTGTAAGCCGGCGCATATGCGTGAACCGGCTGCGAGAGCGGACGGGCGAGCCGTCCGTGGCGTTGTAAACCGGTGCAGACGCGCGAATCCATCACAAGCGCACTCCCAGCTAGTTGATGTAGACCGGGCCGTACGGACGGTGGCTTGTGCGCGTCCACTCATCAGGTAATATGTTACGGACTATCACCAGGCGAAATACTGTCAGCCCGTGCTCCATATCCATGGTATAAACCATATTTGTAGTCACAGATTGTCCTGTATATAAAATACATAGATCAAAGTAATTGTTCTTTGACAAAAAATAATACGTGCTAAAAAATAGACTTTAGATGGATAGCACCTGATTCGTTTAGGCCGAATAACCCGCCATGAAGTTGATGATCACCCCGGTAAAGGTGGGCGAGTCGGCTCATGTCTTGTGGGGTGAACACATCCCCTCTGCCGGCTCCGGTTGAAGCTGAGGTAAACCGGCAACGTGGGGTAAACCGGCAACTTGGTGAAGATTTGGCGGAAGAAGCGACTCAGAGGCACACTGGCTGTAGTTTAGCATGTTCCGGCGACTCAAGGAAGCCAACAGTGCTTTGAAGCAGGACGGCTCATCGACGGGGAAGAGGTCAAGCTTGACCAAAGTAAGGCCACGGCGGGGCCGGCTGATGAATTTGAGCGGCTCAGGTGTGGGAGACTCGGCAGGGCGCATCGGTGAAGCGGAGGCGATTCCAAAAGGCCGGCTCAGGGCGCTGGAGTCAGCGGTGAAGCGGATCAGCATGCACCCGCGGACGCCGTAGGGGCGGTTTAACACCTGGCGGCGCAGCGGTGAAGCGGTGGCGGTTTGGCGACGGAGACCCGCAGTGCCACAGAAGGAGCAGCAACTTGTCCCGCTGTAGTTAAGGCGACTTGGGGTGGCGATTTGGAGAGACAGATGGTTACGTTGAGTCAACAGGTCAAAGGCTCATCTGTAGGTGATTGAAATAGACTACGCAGGTTATGGCAGCCGAGGGCGCAGGCCACGGGAGTCACGGGGCCGCCGGTAGCTCGTCGGCAGCTGCAGAGGCCAAGGCGGGTTGGGTGCTGAAGCTCGGACGGCGCGCGAAGACTCAAGGCCGGCCGATGCGGCAATGCAGGGCGCTGTGTGGGTGACCTGGTGAGGCAGGATCCGGTTCAAAGCCGCGCCGGTCAAGGCGACTCTCCGGGGATGGCAGCTGTGGTCGTGGCCTAAACCGGCCGTGCGGGAGTGACGACGGAAATGGCAGCTGGGGACGGCTCGGTGCCGGCCGTAGTGGCGGAGGAGATCAGGCACGGGCAGGTGCAGCTACCGTGACGCGGCCTCTCGTGGTCGAGGGCGGAACGGACCGGAGCCGGCACACGCGGGGAGGTGGCCGGGCGCGGTGAGGGAGAGGCTTCGAGCCAGCGAGGCGGAGGCAGCCCGACGCGGTCCCGGAGCCAGCTGGTGCCGGGCACCCGGCCGCGGGCGGAGGCAACCCGGCGGGGACCCGGAGCCGGCCGGTGCGGGCGGCTGAGTCGCGCGGGAGGCGGCGGCCGGGTCGCGCGGACGGCGGAGCGGGGGAGACGGTGGCGAGTCAGCTCCGTCAAGGGCGAAAGCTTAGCGGCGATTCGGCCATGACAGACGCAACGGCTCAGAGGGATGGCGACTTATAAGGGTCAACAGCTGGCGGGTTGGAAGCGTGAGCCGGCGATGGCGGAGGTGCGGTGGTTCAGCGATGTGACGGCTGTACGTTGGCCACAACCTTGGCGGCTTTGAGGCAGTAGCAATAGATGCGAGCCGGACCGCTGTGTGCTCACACCCGTGCACGCGGAGCCGAGCAGTGGTAGGCGGGGCCAATCCAGACTGTCTTTGACTCCCTTCAGGTTACAGGCAGTAGCACCAATTAGTCAAATCCCCTCGTGACTTGCTAAAACATTGCATTGTCTTGGGACCTCAGCTTAGCCTTGCCTTGGTTGATGTAACGTACGGCAGCAGGTAGGATCAGCAACCCGATTGAGACAAAACTGGACCCTAGTCCTTCGAGGACGCACGACTTGACAATTCCGATTTGACAGCAGTTATCGCTTGGAACTTGACGATCCAGCCAAAATAGGTTGCAGCGGAAGACGCCGGTCTCGATGACTTTTTTATTTGATCGCTCATCCAGACGAACGACGGTTGATTTCTCTTGAACCCAAATCTCGTGATCCCAGATCCAAAGTTTGAACAGCAAATTTAATCCGCCCAGTAATTGCTCAGATCTGACTTATACCGCTGATCAAAACACAGCCCACGTGGATTTCTTGCATACTGGCTCCCCTTTGGTGGAAAAGCCGTGAATCTCTCGATCCCTGAAAAGATCCCTTCAAGAACTCAACGCCACCGTGCGCTTGCCCCACGGTGGGCGCCAACTGTCGTGGTTTTGTCACGGCAGATGTCCTTAGTGTCAGGACTTAGTCGCGAGGCCAACGCATCTATGTGGTAGCTTGAGAGGGGTTGTGTGGGACGAGAGACGTAGTGTGGATCAACACACAAGACAAGGATTTAGACAACTTCGGGCCCCGGGAAACATCATCCGGTAACAACCCTACATGCTGTTTGAGGCTAGGTCTCATTATCATCACCAGGGAGTCGCCGTAAACCGGCTCTCCTCTTGTGTCTAGCCCTAAGATTGTTTCTTCTTGCTTGTAGCTTGTCCCTCTTTGAGGAGCCCTGCCCCTCCATATATATGTTGAAGGGGCAGGTTACATGTGGAGTCCTATTAGGATTAGGACTAATCTATCTCTAATACAAACCGGATACAAGTCCTAGTCTTAATTCTTTGTAAGGTAAATATTCCTCATGCCTTTCCTCTTAAACCGGCCCAACATAGCATGAACCGGCCTTCTGAGCGTTGGGCCTTGTCATCCGTCTGACCCGCCCGCCGGGTTACCAGTAAGTCATAATGACCGGGAGGGTTGCTTGTAAACCGCCAGGTCAGGGCGGGTCGCCAGTAACTCTCCAAGTGTCAGCGGGGTCTTCAGATAAACCGCCAAGTTCGGCCGGGTTAACTTCCGGCCGGTTTACGTCGCGGGGTATATCCCCGACAGGACCAGATATTTGTCGTGGTTGTGATCGCCGTAAGGATCACGAGTTATTCTTGTTAAAGGCCATGTTGGTGGTTTGTTTGTGATCCGAGGATGATCACGGTTGGTAAGTTGTCTCGAGGACGTTCGAGCATGACCACAACATGTTTGTCATATAGTGTTGCATTATTAATAATTGGTTAAATACCATGATATTGGTTGCCATTATGATTATGCTTGTTGTGAGCTTGCAAGTACATTCAATGTACTGACCTGGCGTGTCATGCCAGATTTCAGGAAAGTACCGTTGGATAGGAGCGCTGTTCGAGTCTAGATCGTGTCCACATCGGTGTCCCTGTGATATGGAGCTTCCGCCACGACGTTATTCCGATGCCACGTAGTTGTTCGGATCGAGGCCCCTTTATGTTCACTAAATAATGTACATATTGTTCAGCCGCACCGGGTGTGCCGCTTGGCCTCGATAGCTGTTGTAATGTAAACTTTGTTCCGCTAGCATCAATAAAGCGGTTGTTTTCTGTACCAAGATGTTGTGTGTTGCTAGAAGACATGGTCTCTGGGCTGGCAATGCATGGTAAACCGGTTGCTCTGACGCGGGGTGCCGCAGAAATCCAGGAAGAAGGAGACCCTGATTGATGATTTGAAGGAGACATTTGATAATCTCTGGGTTTATAAAATGATGCTTAACCCAGCCAAGTGTGTTTTCGGTGTACCAGCACGCAACTTTTGGGTCTTTCGGTTTCAGAACGAGGCATCAAAGCTAACCCGGAGAAAATCAAGGCTATTACTTCCCTGGGTAAGCCAAAGTGTGTTAATGACGTCCAACACTTGGCTGGTCGGATAGCGGCTTTGAGCCGGTTCATAAGCCGCCTAGGAGAAAAGGCTATTCCTCTGTATCAGATGATGAAGAAGACAAATGATTTCGTCTGGAGTGATGCGGCTAATGAGGCATTTGAGGCGCTTAAAAAGCAACTGGCTGAGCCGCCGGTTCTTGGTGCTCCTATTGATAAGGAGCCTTTGTTGTTATATGTGGCTGCGAATGGCCGGGCTGTGAGTGTGGCAATTGTGGTGGAAAGGAAAGAGGCAGGCAAGGAGTATCCGGTTCAGTGGCCGGTTTACTACATCAGTGAGGTAATTATTGAGGCCAAGCAGAGGTATCCGCATTGGCAGAAGCTTGTGTATGCGGTCTTCATGGCAAGCTGGAAGCTCAAGCAATATTTTCTGGGTCATCGCATTACTGTGGTTAGCTCTGCTCCTTTAGGGGATATCATCCAAAACAAAGAAGCCACAGGTCGGGTAGCCAAGTGGGCCATTGAGCTTGGACCCCATGGTTTAAAGTATGTGCCTCGTATGACCATCAAGTCACAAGCACTCGTGGATTTTATCAATGATTGGAAAGAGTTGCAGACGCCTGAGGAAAAGCCGGATTACACTTATTGGACCATTCACTTTGATGGATCCAGGTAGTTGGAAGGCTCGGGGTTGGAGTGGTCTTGACTTCCCCAAGAGGTGATAAATTTTCTTATGTTCTCCGGTTAATGTTCAATTGTACTAACAATGGAGCTGAGTACGAGGCCTTGCTCCATGGTCTTCGGATGGCTAAGGAGATGAACTTAAGCTGGGCGAGGTGCTTCGGCGACTCAGACCTGGTAGCTCAGCAAATTTCTGGCACTTGGGATTCTAAGGATCCACTCATGGGGGCTTATTGTCGAGAGGTTGATGCCATTGCGGGTAACTTCAAGGGTTACCAAGTTGAGCATATTGATTGCAGGAAGAATGAGGTGGCTGACACTTTAAATCGGTTAGGGTCTCAGCGTAAGCCGGTGCCACCTAATACGTTCCTCGATATTCTGCTTAACCCTTCTGTCAAATTACATACGGAGGAGGATCTTGTTGTTCCTGACCCGGAAGCACAATTGATGGCGGCTCTTCATGCCATTCCTGATTGGACAGTTCCATATTTGGCTTACATGACTCGGGCCAAGTTGCCTAAGGATGAGATTTTGGCCAGGTAGATAACCCGGCGGTGTAAGTCAATGATGATTGTTAGTGGGGATTTGCATCATCGCAGTGTCACAGGGGAGTTTCAACATTGCGTCTCTCCTGAAGAAGGTTGTGAGATTCTGCGAGAGATTCACGAAGGAGATTATGGTCATCATGCCGGCTCTAAATCTCTTGTAGCCAAGGCTTTTCGTCATGGGTTTTATTGGTTGACGGCTCATGCTGATGCTCAGGATTTGGTCAGCAAATGTGACGGTTGTCAGAAGTTTTCACGACGAGCTCATGTTCCGGCTCAAGAGTTGAGGATGATTCCAATTACTTGGTCGTTTGCGACCTGGGGCTTGATATGGTCGGTGTCGGATTTCGGGTTCCGGCAAAACCCTTGAGGTTTAAACTCTGGGGTGCGCACGAAGATCTCTCCACCCCCTAGCTCACCCACTCCGCACGATCCCAAGGCTCGGCACGTCAAACTTGCGGAACAAAGGACACAGGGTTTATACTGAATCGGGCCACCGATGTGGTGTAATACCCTACTCCAGTGTGGTGTGGTGTGGTGGATTGCCTCTTGGGCTGAGGATGAACAAGTACAAGGGGAGGATAGCCTCCTGAGGAGAGGTGTCCTTGAGCTCGATGAGCTTGTGTGGTTGAGGATGATCTGAATGGTCCAAGATCAGTTGCCCCCTACTGTGGTGGCTAGTCCTATTTATAGAGGCCCTGGTCCTCTTCCCAAATGTAGGCGGTAAGGGATCCAACAACGACCAAATTTGAAGGGAGACAACCAGTACAAGTTATCCTGACTAAAGGTGGTCTTCGCTTGCCAAAGGTTCTGGTGGTAATGCCGTCCTGGGCTCCACGGTGACCTCCGTTCTGCCGTCCTGCTGGTCTTGGTCTCGTTGTACCGGTATGTCAACCTTCGGCTGATGCCTCGGGACTCCTCGCCTGCGCTTGCCTCTTTTGCCCCAAAGAGGAAATGAGTACACTGCATGCTCTGACGCCCGCCTGGCCTTGGTCGTCATGGCTTGCGTCACAAGGACCTCGCGAGGTGGCCCTCGCCTTGATCTCTCTGCCCCTCGCGAGCCAACCTGGTGAGGCCGTCCCCGAGGAGGTCTTGCGTCGTCCGCCTCGCGAGGGTCTTAAGAGTTTGCTGATGAAGATGGGTCGTACAGGGCCGCTGGTGGAGCCACGTCATGGGCTGCAGGCAGGCAAGTCCGGGGACCCCCATTCCCAGGACGCCGACAGTAGCCCCCAGGCCCAAGGCACGCTCGAACTTGGCTTCGAGGCGAAGCCAAGGGGCAAGTGCGGAGCGCCGTGAGCCCCAACAGCCTGCGGCCTCGGTTGACGTGTGGCGATTGATGGGACGTGGGCGTCTTCGCTTCCCCATGCTGCCTCGACAACTGCCCGACTTGATGACTCCCTGCCGCATGCAGAGAAAACAAACATTACCTATGATCGTGGGGGTCGCCGGTTGGCCCTGTCCTGCAATAAAGGTGGGGACGAAGCCCCCGTCGCCCATCTCTTCCTGCTCCACTCGCTTCTGCTCCATTGCTTCATCGCTCGCAGCGACTCCCATGGTGCCGATTCGGAGATCCTCAGCCACAGAAAAGGGAAAAGCCCCCGCGACAAGCCGGGGCCGCTTCCGCCAAAGAAGAGGCTGGCTCGTCACGGCGATGTAGTTGTGAGGCCAGAGGAGTCGAGGCCTTGGTGTGAGCGGCCTCCCCCCGGGTATCCGCTGCCCTTGTATGCCCAGGCCGAGGGCTCCGAAGGCAGAGGCAGCGACTAGCACCATCCACGTCGAGGCCGCGGTCGCCGCGCCGTGGTGGCGCGCATCGTCGCCCCAGGAACCCACGCCGAGGGATCCTCACGCGAACTCGTGATGTGGGCGGCGATGCCTCCGCGCACTTGGATTCGCTTCCTGTGGTTCTTCTCCGCCGAGGGATCCCCTCGAGCTTTGGCTGTAGCACGCCGAGTGCGATGCCCCAGCGACAGGGGCGGAGGTAGAGGCCGTCTCCCTGGGCAAGATCTTCATGACTCGCGGATGGGGTGGGGTCACCCGAATTTTCCGTACGGAGGGCACCCTCACCATCCACTTCGAGTACGACAGCGCCTCCACGATGTTGTTCAAGGTCTTCGACGAGGAAGGCCGCCGCTTGGAGTGCTACCCTGGCAGGAGTCGTCGAGACGGTGCTGCGGCAGGGGCAAGGCCTGCCGCTGGCCTCGCCGGCGGTTCCTCCTGTAGCACCGGTGGCGCTTGGGAGTCCAGCGACTCTCCCGAGCCCTACGAGACTCTAGAGACGAGCGACGACAGCTACGTGCCTCCGAGCTCGCGTCGTGCCTGGAGTGTAGCCGCAGTGTGCGGCCGCCGCCATCACTGATCTGGATGGGGTTGGCGCCGGCCTCCCATGGCCCACTATTCATGATGGCGTCGGCGGCATTGGCGCATGTAGATAGGGCTCCTAGAAACTTCCTTCTTTTTTTCCTGCGAGGAATCGGGATGGACCCCATGGGGGCGTGTAAAGGGTCTGTAATGCCTTTTGTTGATATCGTCCTTATTATGAAGATTTACGAATGCATGTCCCGCTTCGACTCGGTCTCCCCTTTCCAACTTCGCGGTAGCTTGGTGCTCTATGCCGACAGGTCCTCATCCCCATGCAGGCTGCAGCCGTCGCTGGTATGCCAGGTCGCGATGCCGTGGTCAAGGCCAGGAGGTGAGCGGCCCGAGGTCCAGTTAGAGCTCCTGAGGTGCGATGCTCAAGAGGTCCCCTTTAGCATGCAAGCAGCTACCTAAAGGTGGGAAAGGGAGGCGACGTCGCCATAACAGGGTTGCAAGAGATGGGAATCCTATACCACGGCGCTCGACTGACCCGGGTGCAGAACTTATCTTAGCGGTCCAGAGTTTGTTCCATGCATGGCGCCAGACTCCTTGTGCATTGGCGACTGTAGTGTAGCCAGATTAGGCCCGCGCGAGTCTCCCCCTCTTTCCCACGTTCTTCCATGTGCTCTACGTCCTCGGGTCCCAGCCCTCGAGCGAGCTCAGCCGCCGTTGGTATGCCAGGTCGCGATGCCGTGGTCAAGGCCAGGGAGTGAGGGCTGGAGAGCTGTAAGAGCTCCTGAGTCGCGATGCTCAAGAGCCCTCCCTTTCAACGTGCAAGCGAATTGCATGGGAAACGAAGGAGCCCGCGGTGCCGCCCTCTATTGCCCTCGAGAGGTTCCTGTAAGTTAGCGTGAGGAGGGGTACAAATTGCAACCACGCTTGTCGGTCTACCACTGGTCGTTCCGCAAGAAGATGAAGGCACTGAGGGTCTGGTGAGGTGACGTGCGCGGGCTTTGTCGGTGTCCAAACCAGCGGATCTCGGGTAGGGGGTCCCGAACTGTGCGTCTAAGGTCGATGGTAACAGGAGACAGGGGACACGATGTTTACCTAGGTTCGGGCCCTCTCTACGGAGGTAATACCCTACTTCCTGCTCGATTGATCTTGATGAATATGAGTATTACAAGAGTTGATCTACCACGAAATCGTAATGGCTAAACCCTAGAAGTCTAGCCTGTATGACTATGGTTATGTGTATATCCCCCTTTTCGGACTAAGTCCTCCGGTTTATATAGACACCGGGAGGATCTAGGGTTTACACAAGGTCGGTTACAAAGAAAGGAATTTTCATATTTGACCGCCAAGCTTGCCTTCCATGCCAAGGAGAGTCCCATCCGGACACGGGTGCAGTCTTCAGTCTTCGTATCTTCACAGCCCATCAGTTCGTCCCATGACTAATAGGCCGGACGTCCGAGGACCCTTTAGTCCAAGACTCCCTCAATAGCCCCTGAACCTGGCTTCAATGACGAGGAGTCCGGTGCGCAGATTTGTCTTCGGCATTGCAAGGCGGGTTCCCTTCTTTCCGAACTCCAAGATAGTCTCCAGACGCGATGATTGTATCCAGACCTGTCACACACACCATACCAACCGCAGAGACAATATAATACTTCACGAGTCCAATCCGCTGACAACTTTTTGTAACATGACATCACGTCTGTCCAGTCATAATTTCGAACCGTTTTCCGTCTGCCGCTCCAGATTTCGAGACGCGGTTACCATTGGCACGTCTTGTCAAAGCAGAGATCATGTCCCCTTATTGCGGGATTCTCGTCAATACGGGCGTGGGTAACCCCACTGTGCCGTTTACACAGCCCTTGGGAATAGGCGAGTTTTAGGGCGAGTGGGGGGGCGTTTGACATTCGCAGCCTTTATAAGGGGATAAGGATCCATCCTCATTCACCCACGCCTTCTCCTTCCTCTGCCCCTCCATTCTTGAGCTCCAACGCCCAAGCCCTAGCTTTCCCTGCCCGAGAAAGCACTCCGACCATGTCCGGATCCGGAGCTGGAGGCAAGTGGATGGCCTCCTCTGATAAGAAGAAAGATATCAAGGAGCTCCGAGAGGCCGGATACCTGGCCAAGGAGATTGTTCATCGACTCCCGGCCAAGGGACAGATCGTTCCTACCCCCGAACCTCAAGAGAGGGTGGTGTTCCTTGCGCATTTCATCCGCGGGTTGGGATTCCCTCTCCACCCATTTATCCGCGGACTGATGTTTTACTATGGGCTGGACTTCCATGATCTAGCCCCCAACTTCATGCTCAACATCTCAACATTTATAGTCATGTGCGAGGACTTTCTCCGCATCCCGCCTCACTTCGGCCTTTGGCTGAAGACCTTCAACATGAAGCCGAAGGTGGTGAGCGGCCAACAAGCAGAGTGCGGAGGTGCCATGGTGGGAAAGATGCCTAATGTCACCTGGCTCGAAGGCTCCTTTGTGGAGATAGTGAAGGGATGGCAATTGGGGTGGTTGTACATCACCGAGCCGCGCGATACCAATTGGGCGGCGGCCCACGAATTCCGATCTGGAGTTCCGATGCGGCTCACCTCATGGCAAGAGAAGGGCCTGACTTGTGGATCTTCGAACGAGCTGAGTGGGCTCCAGATATGTGTCCAGAACATGATAACCAAGAATATCAAGCTTGTCAATGTGATCCAGGTTATGCTCATCCGTCGGATCCTTCCGTGCCAACGCCGGACCTGCTAATTGTGGGAGTTCGATCCGGCCAAGCACCAAACGCTACTAGAGCTCTTCGGCACGACGCACGAAGACATCTGGAAAGTGCTCTTCAAGGCCGACGAGACACCACCGCCTACGACCGAGGATCGTGGGCTTAGCTTAATGCGCCAGGCTAATTCGGTAAGTTCTTTCATGCTTTCAAGGTATAGCCTTTATTGGCATATTTTGAGGAAGGAGTATAAGCCTTCCTATCAATTTCTTTTAGGCCTGGACTGACATAGCGGGGCGGATTAATTGTCCGGCTCTGCTACCCGAAGATGAAGAAATCCCACTCCTGACGAAGATGTTGTTTCCAACGCCTTATGATGTGCTGGAGAAGAAAGCCTAGAAAACGGCCAAAGGGACCAGGAGTGGCCTTTGCCGAAAGGGCGCTTCGGACATGTTGTCCGAAGGCGAAATTGACTCTTCGGCCGCCGAAGACAATGATGAGGAGGAGGAATAAAGCAACTCCCCCTGAGGGGGGAAGGAAGAAAAGGGGGGCCTCCACGAATCTGGAGGCAAAAGCGCCCAAGAGGGGGAAGGGCTCCCTCGCGGGTAACTCCACATGGGATGTTGATATATAGCAGTCCGGAGCAAATGCCCCGACCAAGCCTCATGCCGCCTCGTAAGTACAAAAACCTTATGCACATCCAAATACCTAGCCTTTCCACTTTATAATGTGTTTAAATTATGCCATTGCAGTCTGGCCCGCGATGGCTCCCCGCGATCCTCGATAGAGAGTTCGCTAGACTCAAAGGAGATGGCTAGCATGTCTCCGCCACCCTCTCACTCTGTCTCGCCCAAGGGTGATGACGAGGTGGTCTCCCAAAGGACCTTCCAAGACCGGGGGGAGGTTCTGGAGATGGTAAGGGTGGCGCCCCAGGATGACTCCTCGGCCGCCGGACACATGGGGGGAAAAGCCCCCATGGGGACTGGTGATGGGGGCCATGTTTGATCCGGCCCTCAACCAGATACCATTCCGGAGACCTACACGGCTCCGGAGTCCAGCGAACGGCCTTCCTCGAAAGGAGGAGCTGTGCCTGTTCCGCCGATGACCTCTGTCCAACCAGAGGCACCAGACAATCTGCTGGAAGCGCTGCGAGGCGCCTCCATTGTGGATGAATATCGTGTCCTTATGGGTACGGTGATCAGAAAGGTTCAGTCCACCAAAAGCGGACTAATAGAGGCCTGCGCTAGCCTTTTAACACGCTTTGAGGTAATAACTATAGAAAAAATATCACAGTGTGGACAGTAGCCCATGATGCTCTGTTCGGTGTTCGGAAAGAAAAAGCGAACAGAGGATCAAAACAATTTTTGCAGGAGTCTAACATAAGATGTCTATGTGAATAAGCAGGCGTCGCTGCTGGCTGCTATCGCTCATACTGCGGAGGTCTCCAGCCTGAAGCAGAGCCTGGAGCGGGCCAACGAAGAGCTCGGCCTCGTAAATAAGCAGCTGGAGGACAACCAAGGTACGCAGTAACCTGTGCGTATATTTTAGGAAGGATGAATGTTTCATGCGGGCTAAAGCGTCATGGACTTTGTTAGGGGCCGCGAACGAGGTGGCAGTCCTCAAGAAGGAGTTAGCCGAGGCCAAGGACAAAGCGGCCAAGGAGCGTGCCGAGCGCGAGAAGCACAAGGCCCGGGTCGGCGAGGTCCAACGAGAGCTCCAAGACGCCGTCAAGAAGTACGAGTCCTTGGAGCGTGATTCTAAGGCACAAGCGTCCGAACTTGTGAACGCCCACCAGAGCACACAAGAGGCTCGAACCGAGGCCCAGAGCACCCTTCAAGAAATCCAGGCGGCCAAGAAGACCGCAGCGGGTAAGGCTTTCATTATGCAAAGCAAGTCGGTGAAGGAAGTGTTCCTTTTTCTTACCCGAATTTGGAGCTCTCCAGGGGCTTTTATGGATTTGCCGCGCAGTGTATTAGATGTTGTCAAGTTCTATCGAGCCGAAGAAGGGAGTTCTACAGAGAAGCTGTTCTGGTCTCAATATCTTGGACCAGAACATCCGGTGCCCTTCAGCGACCAGCTGAAATAGCTGGTCGAGCTGCACAAGGCGGCCGAGCTAGCCATGAAGGACCTGATAGTCCGGCTATTGCATGCCGTGCCGATACCCAGTAGCTACTTCGGACTTATGAAGCAGCTTGTTAGTGCCTGCCCACGACTCGAGGTCATAAAGTGGTCGGTCTGTATCGAAGGTGCACAGATGGCCTTTGCCCGCATCAAGACGCACTGGGTGAAGATGGATGCCAAGAAGCTAATGACCGAGGGTCCGCCTGAGGGCAAGGAGCACCGCCGACCCGAATTATATCTTGATGGTGTCCTAGAGGGATCCCACCTTGTGGCGGAGCAATGTACAATGTTATATTCCCAAGAAAACATTCGTATTATCCTGTCCTGTAATATGGAACAATGATGTTATGTAATATAATGCTTGTGATTTTAAAATTTTACCTCCTATGTGGCCGTTTATGAAATCCGAGGGTTGGCCAGTCGTCGGCTTCTGCCCCCACATAGATAGTACGGGGGTGTTCGGGATAAATCTAAACACTCTTTACTCCATATTCTGGTCCTTAAAGGAGGTGTTTAGCGCAATGAACAAGGCAATCGGACTATACGGCCTTTATCGCCCTCACTTAGCCATAGGAGTTTGACAATGAGAATTTTGACGAAGCCCCTTGTATTCGGAAGGCCGAACTTGGGGCCCTACACGCACTTGATCGGATAAGAAACCAATTCCTCACATAAAGCGGGAAAAATCTCTAAGGATTTGAAACCTCTCGAACAGCTGACCAGCTCGCGCTGCATCATGACAGTCAGTTTTCGGCTTTCTCTACTGAGGCGCTCGTCTGGAAGAACCGGGACACAATCGTAGTAGTTCCCCCTTTACTACCCTAGCCGATATAGCGGAACGTAAGGTAGTAAGCACAGGAGCCGGGCAACCCTACTATTGACCAAAGACATGATTCGGAGCCGATGCATATAATTCTATAAGTTCGGGGTGCCGAACTGCATTGAAAAAGGTGTTCGGACTTTATTGCCGTGCTGCGGGGCGCAAAAAGGCCCTGGTGAAGTAAAATGTACCGGAGTGTACGTGTGCAATGAGTAATAGATACAAAGGTAAGGAAAAAAAGGAAAATTAAGTAATAAGCTGACGCTACCATTTATTTACCATTTGTAATGTGATTAATACGTCGAGGCGTACTTGTACAAGTAATGCGATAAGCAGATAAGGCTATTTAACATGCCAAGACCAAGAGCAAGCTGCGTGCGGGTATGTAAAACAGGTATAGCAATCGTTAGCAGAGACCGCCTAGGGATTCCCTTGTACGCAAAAGCTCCTTGCCTCCTTGGTGTGTTCGACAAACGAGTTGTCAGGAGAAACCTCGAAAAGAGAAAAACCCAAAATGAAAAGGAAAAAGTAAAGGTATGTGAATCCTAGGGTCGGTCGAGCCGCACTGTGGATAGCGACCTAGCTCTGCGTCCGTTGATACCCATGGGATTTTGAGTGCGTAGTTATGTACGCGCGGTACGAATGCTTTGATCAGGGATGGGACGGAGGCCAAATTGCTAGTTAAGCTCTTGACGAGCCGGGCTGTCTTGCTGTAAAATAGTCCGGACTCTTTCAATGGTGTCTGGGGGCTTGGCCACTGAACTAAGGTTCTGCTGGAAAAGGCCGCGCTGTATTTCTGCTGCTAAGGCCGTTGTGTGCTCCTCGGTACGGAGGGAGCGTTCCATATTTCCATTAATTGTTATGACGCCACGTGGTCCGGGCATCTTGAGCTTGAGATAAGCATAGTGAGGTAGCGTGTTGAATCGAGCGAATGTGGTTTGTCTGAGCAGTGCGTGATAGCCGCTACAAAAGGGGACGATATCGAAGATTAATTCCTCGCTTTGAAAGTTATCCGGAGATCCGAAGACGACCTCTAGTGTGATTGAGCCCGTACAGCGGGCCTCTACGCCTGGTATGACTCGTTTAAAGGTAGTCCTTGTCGGTTTGATCCGTGAAGGGTTAATGCCCATTTTGCGTACTTTGTCCTGATAGAGCAGATTGAGGCTGCTGCCACCGTCCATGAGGACTCGCGTTAGGTGGAATCCGTCGATGATTGGGTCTAGGACTAGTGCGGCTGATCCGCCGTGCCGGATACTGGTCAGATGATCTCGACGGTCAAAAGTGATCGGGTACGATGACCATGGATTGAATTTTGGGGCGAGTGGCTCTATCGCATAGACGTCCCTTAGTGCGCGCTTGTGCTCCCTCTTGGGGATGTGTGTAGCATATATCATGTTCACAGTTTTGACTTGAGGGGGAAACTTCTTTTGTCCCCCTGCGGTTGGCTGCAGGGGCTCCTTGTCATCGTCCTCGCTCTGCGATCCCTTTTCCTTATTCTCGGCGTTTAACTTGCCGGCTTGCTTAAAAACCCAGCAATCTCTATTGGTATGATTGGTCGGTTTGTGCGGGGTGCAACGGATTTGGCACGGACGGTCAAGTATGCGGTCCATGCTAGATGGTCCCTGATTGTTTTTCTGATATGGCTTTTTCCGCTGACCGGACTTGGAGCCGCTGAATCCGGCGTTTACAGTAGTTTCATCGGTGTTATTGCCATTGCTTTGGTGTTTGTTTCTGCTGCATCGGAGCTTGTTGTTGCCATTTTTGGCCTCGGAGGGGCCTGCCTCGCTGGTCGTATTTTTACTACGAGCCAGCCAACTGTCCTCACCCGCACAAAAACGGGTCATGAGGGCCGTGAGGGCGGCCATAGATATCGGCTTTTCTTGGCCGAGGTGGCGGGCAAGCCATTCGCCACGGATGCTATGTTTAAAGGCCCCTAGGGCTTCTACATCCGGACAGTTGACGATCTGGTTCTTTTTAGTTAGGAACCTAGTCCAGAATTTCCTGGCTGACTCCCCAGGCTGTTGAACTATGTGACGTAAGTCATCGGCGGCCGGCGGCCGGACATATGTACCTTGGAAGTTGTCGAGAAAGGCTTCTTCCAAGTCCTCCCAGCTACCGATGGAATTTTCAGGCAGGCTATTTAACCAGTGCCGAGCTGGCCCTTTGAGTTTTAGTGGGAGGTATTTGATAGCATGGAGGTCATCTCTGTGGGCCATATGAATGTGGAGAATGAAGACCTCGATCCATACCGCGGGATCGGTTGTTCCATCATATGATTCAATATTGACGGGTTTGAACCCTTCGTGGAATTCATGGTCCATTACTTCATCAGTGAAGCAAAGGGGGTATGCGGCGCCTCTATATCGAGCCGCGTCACGACGCAGCTCCGATGGAGTCCGTCTATGGTTATCAGCTCGAGCGTGACTAGGTTTGTCACGTCCGAAGAGGTAGCTGTCGTCGCGTGTCGAGGCACGTCCTCGCGATCCATAGATCGATCTTATATGTTCTGCTCTATTGTCCAAGTCTTGATGAAGGTCATATGTATAGCCCCGAGCTGTCTTATCCCTGACTTTACGGTGATGTGGGACTATCAGTTTTTTGGCTCGGGTTGTCGTTTTATCCTGACTGTGCGGTGGCCGATCGACCGCATTGCGTGATGCTTGTGCGGGCTCTGGCGCCTCATCATCGAGTTGAGGTAGCAATTTGCGCTTCGGGTAACTTTTGGCTGGTCGTTTAAGGCCGTATTTTTCGGCTGCCAGGACATCAATCCATCTGTCGTTGAGTAGGTCTTGATCAGCTTGAAGCTGCAGCTGCTTCTTCTTCAGGCTCCTCACAGTGGCTATTAGCTGAAGCTTAAAGCGCTCCTGCTCAAGAGGTTCCTCAGGCACGATGAAGTCTTCGTTGCCGAGGCTCACCTCCTCCTCTGAGAGCGGATGGTAACTACCATCCTCCGAGTCTTCTTCCGTGGCCTGTTCATCAGTTTGTTCCTCGGGCTCCTCTGTGTCTTCGGCACCATCCGGAGTGTTGTCATTTCCTGTGCCGGTATTGTTGTCTTTGCTACGACGTGATTTAGAGCGGTGCCGTTGACGTCGGCGCTTTGGTTGTATCTTAGGAGGGTCCTCCTTCACTGGGTTTTCCTTGTCATCGTCGCTGTTATTTTTGGGCGTATCTACCATGTATACGTCATATGAGGAAATGGCCGTCCAACGTCCAGTGAATGGCGGGTCTTAGCCTTGCTCCCTGTCGGCATCGTCGTCCATAATCAAGCATGTCGGTTAAGTCCTCGATAGTGGCTATGAAGTGGGTGGCGGGTGGGAAGCAAGATTCTCCTTCATCAGCCCCTAGTTCGAACCGAACATAGTTCGGCTTTGAGTCCCCCACCAAGGACATGCTTTTTAGTTAGTTTAGCACATCGCCCAAAGGCGAGTGCTGGAAGACGTCTGTGGCGCTGAATTCGAAGATCGACAAATGATCAAGTTCGGCATCCGCGGACTCACATGGTTCGGAACTTACACCCAGAGAAGAGTCCGGGGTTCCGGTGACACAAGTATTGCGTGAGATTAAGTCCATGTGCGGCCCCAACACCGGAAAATCTGTGGCCTCCGTGGTGGGGTTGAGCCTCCAATCCTTGGATGCCGCAGTATGCTCTGGATTTAAGGCCAGAGTGGTCACAGGAGCTATCTCCTGGATGCGGTCTGACGACAGATTTAGGTCATGTTCATCAAGATGACCGGGAGCGATCGCTGCGGTCTCGAATCCGGCAAAGATCAAATCTCCACGGATGTCCGCAACGTAGTTCAAACTCACAAATCTGACCTAATGGCCAGGGGCGTAGCTATCGATCTGCTCCAGGTGACCAAACAAGTTGGCCCATAGTGCGAAGTCGCTGAATACGAAGATCTGTCCGGGGAGAAAGGTTTCTCCTCGGACAACGTCATTGTTGATGATCGATGGGGCCATCGAAACCTTTTGAGGACGGCACAGATGAACTCTCAATGAAAGCACCAATGTCGGTGTCAAAACCGGCGGATCTCGGGTAGGGGGTCCCGAACTGTGCGTCTAAGGTTGTGGTAACAGGAGACAGGGGACACGATGTTTACCCAGGTTCGGGCCCTCTCTACGGAGGTAATACCCTACTTCCTGCTTGATTGATCTTGATGAATATGAGTATTACAAGAGTTGATCTACCACGAGATCGTAATGGCTAAACCCTAGAAGTCTAGCCTGTATGACTATGGTTATGTGTATATCCCCCTTTCCGGACTAAGTCCTCTGGTTTATATAGACACCGGGAGGATCTAGAGTTTACACAAGGTTGGTTACAAATAAAGGAATCTACATATTCGGCCGCCAAGCTTGCCTTGCACGCCAAGGAGAGTCCCATCCGAACACGGGTGCAGTCTTCGGTCTTCGTATCTTCACAGCCCATCAGTCCTGCCCATGACTAACAGGCCGGACGTCTGAGGACCCCTTAGTCCAAGACTCCCGCAGGCGTGCCACGAGCCAGAGCTCAACCGCTCAGATTTGTCTGCGTTGCAGGGACGGACCCGAGCACAAGCACCGTGCCAACATGAGTAGCCCCATTGCATGGTGAGCAAGGGGCCGGTCGGCGATGCGGGCGGACGCGGTGAGTGACAATCGAGCAAGGGATGACTATAAATGACTCATGCATCGGAACCAGCTAGCTTAGATAGATGCGAGAACGATACATGCCACCGGGACGGACCCGAGCGGCCTGGGGATGATGCAGGCCGAGGGGCGCCCCAGTAGGGTAAGCTAAAAATGGGGAAGGATACATGCCGCGGGGACAGGCCCATGCGACCTGGGAATGATGCAGCCCGAGGGGCGCTCCCAGCTAAGTAAGGTTGGAAAATGTCACCTGGTTTTGTTGTCGAAGGAGTGTTCGGGTAGCTAAAGGCGCGCGTTGAAGAAGTTGCTCCTCATGAGCCGCCAAGACCCTGAGCCTCGGGAGGCTCTGGGGGCTCAGGTGGTTCCTTGAGGACCGTCTCCATCTCCGCCAGGACCGCGTGATGCCTGGCCTCCTGAGTTGCCAGGATGCTTCGTAGATTGCGCTGGAAGGCGGCTGCCACACTCGGCAGGCCAAACGGCATGCGAACATAGCTGTGCCAAACGGCATGCGAACATAGCTGTGAGGTGGACCCTCGCACCGCCCAATGTGCGAACGCCAGAAGCGCTCCTGAGATGCAGCCCTGTTGAGCCCTGGGATGTCGATGCAGATGTGCAGCCCGCCATCCTCGCCTGGATGGGGAGCTGCACCAGGTGGGCGGCGGTCGCCACGCATGGCCCTTGCTTCTTGAGGCTCCTGGGTGGCCTTGACGATGAACTCCTGAGCGTCGGGTGCTCCGAGCTCGGTGCCCTCCTGAGGGAAACGTGCCGCAAAGCACACCTCCACGTGGTGCCCGAGCGCTTCCCTCATGATGTTGGCTAGGTCTGAGGCCCTCCAGAAGAGAGCCCCCGAGCCTCGCCCGAGGAGGGCACCAGGCGCGCCTTCCTATGCGAGGGAGGAAGGCGCCCCAGGTGCGGGCGTCGATCCTGAGGCGGCGCCGCTAGAGACACCGTCCCCCTGAGGCCCTGTGCGGAGTAGCTACTTCTTCTTCTTGGGGACAGCCTCAGGAGGGTACTGCGTGCCCTTGCTGTCACGGTCTTCGACTACTGCGGCTTGGAAGGCGTGCTCGAGGGAGAACACTGCATCTCTTTATTCGCAGGGGACTGTGATGATTCCACCGCTTCCTGGCATCTTGAGGACATTGTAGCCATGGTGGATCACTGCCATGAACTTGGCTAATGCTGGATACCCGAGGATGGCATTGTACGGCAGATGGATGTGGGCGACGTCGAAGTCGATGAGCTCGGTGCGGTAGTTGTCGCACTGGCCAAAGGTGACAGGGAGGCGACCTTGCCCTATCGGGGTGGTGGAGACATCGGTCACTCCTGAGAAGGGCTTGGTAGGTTGTAGCTGATCGTATGGCACTTGGAGGCTATCGAATGTCTCGACGGACAGGGCGTTAAGCCCTGCACCGCCGTCGATGAGGGTCTTGGTGACTTGGACGCTGCTGATGACGGGCGAGCACAACATCGGGAGGGCGCCGGCGGTCGCCACGCACTTGAGCTAGTCTGACGAGCTAAAGGTGATGGCGCACTTGGACCGCCTGAGCGGGCGCGTGGCCTCGACCCTGGGAAGAGCCGCGTTCACCTCGCAAGCAAATTGCTTGAAGACGTGCTGGGATGCTGGGGCCTAAGCTCCACCCAAGATGCAGGTGAGAGCGCGTGGCTCCTGGAAGCCCCCAGCCCCCTCGTCCTAATGGTGGTCGTCGTTCCTTCTTCGCATTGGCGGCAGTGGAGAGAGACCAGCATTGCCCTGAGGGCAGTCCTCGTGAGGCTGGTCCCTCCATGCGCCCTCGCGAGGTTGGTCCTACCAAAGGTCCTCATGAGGCCGGTCCCACCACTCCTGGCAGGGGCCGTGATCGTCCCAGCGTCCTCCACCACTACAAAAAAATACACTTCCGTGATGATACGTGTTTGTCACAGTAGGTCATGTTTTTGTCATGCATGTACATCCATGACAAATTTATGACAGAATCAAGATAGTCATACCTGTGTTGTCATAGAAGTGTTCCATGACATTACCAAAATTATCATCACGGAAGTGTCCACTTCCATGACGATAAATCACGCGTCACAGAAGTGCTTTCGTCAAGGGTGACCGACACGTGGCATCCACCGTAACGGAACGCCGTTAAGCTATCGGGTCGGGTTTTGGATCCGATAACCTGTTAATAGCCCCGACCAATGGGGATTTTCCACGTGTAAAATCATCATTGGCTAGAGGAAACACGTGTCGGCTCATCGTTGGGACAGATGTCATCCACTCATTGGACAGGAGGCGCCTATGATACGTCAACACGTGGCACGGCCCAACAGTGGCCCATTCTGGTGAAAAAGGTCGGCCCAGTAAAAATTAGCAGGCCGGCCCATATAAGGCCTACTTGTGTCAGGTCCATTTAAGCCCACGGCCCATTCGAGAAGTGCCAATTCGGCCCGTCAACGGCCCGTTAAAGATTTGACACCATTGCAGCCCATCATCAGTTCGAGCCCGTTAACAGCCCGCTATATATTTGGGCTCAATATCGGCCCGATGAGATTTCGGCCTGTTAACGGCCCATTTAATGGATGGGCCAATTTTCAGGATGTACATCTTTCGGCCTTTTAGCGACCCATTTAAATGTTGGGCTAATTTCCGGCCCTGTGTGTATTTCAGCCTGTTGACGGCCCATAAATCTGATGGGCCATTTGTAGTCGGACCTGAGTTTCGACCTTTTAGCGGCCCATTTAAGTGTTGGGCCAATTTCTGGCCCGGTGTCACTTTCAGCCTGTTGACGGCCCATAAATCAGTTGGGCCATTTGTAGTCGGACCTGAGTTTTGGCCTTTTAGCGACCCATTTAAGTGTTGGGCCAATTCCCGGCCCTGTGTGCCTTTCGGCCTGTTAACGGACCATAAATGAGTTGGGCCATTTGTAGTCGGACCTTAGTTTTGGCCTTTTAACGGCCCGTGCCCTTCATGGTCCAATACTAGCCCAGTTTCTCTTTCGGCCTGCTAAAGGCCCACAACACAGTTGAGCCGTTTACAATACGACCTGACTTTCGGCCTCTTAGCGGCCCATGCTCTTCATGGTCCAGTACAAGCCCGCTGTCTCTTTTGGCCTGCTAAAGGCCATATGTAGCCCAAACTTAGTAACGGCCTGTTAACGGCCCATGAAATAAATTGGGGCCACCTGTTGCCCGCTTCGATGTCGGCCTGTTAACGACCCGGGAGGTAAGAGGGCCGACCATTAACTTTCGGCCTAGTAACAGCCCATTAACTTAATGGGCCCACTAAAGTTCGTTCATGTCTTTAGGCCAAATTAGATAATTTGAGCCCATTACGACGAGCAATTATGCACAAGACCAAAACCGATCAAGCAAAGGTACGGCATACAGGGAATAACGTTGAACATCCAGCATATATTACAGGAAATTACATCCACTGGGCAATCAAAGATTGATGCCAGTGCAAATAAATGAGCAGAACCTAACCATCTACAATGTCACAATCTGCAACCTCAGCACAGATGACGCCCATAAGCATGTGGGCAAGTACTTGCTGCTTTGCTACACTGTCTTTGAAAACATTGATCAGTTGTTGTGTCGCACGACTCTGCACCTCTAATTCATCCACCATTTCCATCATTGCTTCAGCCATTAATTGGTTCACAAACATACATTTATTCCGTTGCATTCGAGACAGAGGATACTGAACAGATTCAGATGGCGATTTTAGCGGGCTTATTATTGATAGTGGAGAGTGTCTCGACCACTGCATCATAACATAAATTAGGACGGGAACCAAATAGATTAATCATGAGTTATTGCCATATTACCTGGCCTAGATTTACTGGAAAGAAACAACGGGGTTGCCTTGCTGTTTTCAGAGTTTGTCTTCTTATCTTCAGTAGCCTGCACAAAATTAACACACTAGCATTGCTATCATTGGCCAAGTCAGATAATAGGAAAGCAACATTGACACAACGAACGTTTGGGCAACTAGCCTACACCAAATTAACACAATATGGCACAACTATCATCATCCAGGTAAGGTAATACGAAAGCAACATTGACACAATGAATCAATGGGAAACCAGAGAAGCACTACAATTCAGTAATGTGCGTGATATGAGATAGTACATTCATGCAGCTCAGTATGTAAAACTACCAGGCAGTTTTTCTTCCAAAAATCAACATTGACGCCTTTAACATTTTGCTACAACTAAATTTAGATCAGATAAAGGTTGGATTCACGCCGATTAACAAAATACATGCTGATGTAAAAATATAGTGATATACAACATGTACTTACATCAGCATTGGAGCACAGAGAATTCCCGCAAGATATTTTCCTCTAATATGATCCCAATGGAGGAAGTCTTGTATCGTTTAACCTTATTTTCTAAAAGAGAGATGGGTAAGAAACATGTAGAAAATATGATCAGAATGCTATAAAATTTCATGATGCGAGGATACACACACGCTTCTTAGAATGGAGTTGACATTCTTTTGCTGGACTGGAGCGGACTAGTTCTTTGGCCACCGGAATCTTCTTATTATTAGTGGGAGTTGGGTTTCTCTGTGCTGGAGCAGTATCTATGAAAAATGGAGTTGGTTTATTATCTCCTGGCGTTTGGATCTTTTGCAAAGACCTGGTTTGTAACCCTTCAGATTCTAACATAGTCGTGTTCCCCTTGCATGCCTTATATAGAAGAATGGTGATTCAGTTATAAAACATGCTACAGCAGAGATGGAATATGTATTGAAGAATAGAAAGGCATGAAATATTGACATGTATTCCCTCCATCCAGAAATAAATGGATGGGTCTAGGCGTATTTCAGTTCTAGATACATCCAGTTTTATCCATTTTTGTGACATTTAATCCGGACGGAGGGAGTATGATGTAAGAGCTAGGGATACGACAGGAGAACACAGTAAAAAAACACTGAAAAACCCACTGCAGAACCAAAGTATTCAAACCCACTGATATGAGATAGTACACTCATGCAGCTCAGGATGCAAAACTACCAGACAATTTTCCTTGCAAAAATCAACATTGTGGTCTTTAATCATACATTTTGCTACAACTAAATTTAGATCAGATAAAGGTTGGATTCACGCCGATTAACAAAATACATGCTGATGTAAAAATATAGTGATATACAACAGGTACTTACATCTACATTGGAGCACAGAGAATTCCTGCAAGAATCTTTCCTCATAAACGATACCATTGCAGGAATTCTTCTATATGTTAAGCTTATTTTCTAAAAGAGAGATGGATAAGAAACATGTAGAAAATATGATCAGCATGCTATAAAATTTCATGATGCAAGGATACGCACACACTTCTTAGAATTGAATTGACATATTTTTGCTGGACTGGAGCGGACTAGTTCTTTGGCCACTGGAATCTGCTTATTATCAGTAGGAGTTGGGTTTCTCTGTGCTGGAGCAGTATCTATAAAAACTGGAGTTGGTTTATTATCTCCTGGCGTTTGGATCTTTTGCAAAGGCCTTGTTTGTAACCCTTCAGATTCTAACATAGTCGTCTTCCCCTTGCATGCCTTGTATAGATAGTAGAATGGTGCTTTAATTATAAAACATGCGACAGCCGAGAGATGGAATAGGTACTGAAGAATAGAAAGGCATGACATATTGACATGTATTCCCTCCATCCGGAAAAAAATGGATGGGTCTAGGCGTATTTCAGTTCTAGATACATAATTTTTATCCATTTCGGCAACATGTAATCCGGACGGAGGTAGTATGGTGTAAGAGCTAGGGATACGACATGACAACACAGCAAAAAAACACTAGTTGAATGTAAAACTGTATGCTAGCGGAATACGTATAGAAATAACTAAGGCAACATACACGTGTATGATTGGGAAAATAAGATGGCATTGCAACAGAGCACTAGAACATCACTTCAATGTAAAAAAACATGGTATGGTAGACAGATGAAGTACATACTGATGAATAACAATGCATAAGATATTCAGAAGCATGATGTCTAAATTAAGCAGATGGCATTGCAATAGAGTAGAATGACAATACTTGAATTTGAAAACATGTTATCATGAACGGAATAGGTACTAAAAAACAGGAAGGCATGACATATTTACATGCATGATCAGCATGCTAAGCACATGGCATTGCAATAGAGTAGATACACTACAGGACATTATATGCATGTTGTACCCATATCACAGGCCAAGTTAGAGCAAGGACCTTGTGGGGTGAAAATGATTCATCATCTTTCTGCAAGTCTTCTGAAGAACTGCCTTTACATGTTCCATCATATTGGGTATCATTGACATCAAGTTTATTGGCCTTTACATTGCTCTGTGAGGTTCTTGTGGATATATCAGTGTGTGCAATTATATCTGACATGCATGGAAGGCAACTAGTAGTTAGATTTATGTAATGAGTACCTGTAGGAGACGACGTAAATAGTAGGACTGGCGTTAACTAGCAGCAACAGGTCTCATAAACTAAAGGGAGAACACAGATGAAAGCTACAGAATATGTATCGTTTGTACTCGAGATTAACTAGATGGCACACAAAAGTATTAAAGAACAACATAGGTAATACTAGAAGTGGTATAATAATATAATCACCAGCCTGTGGGATAGCATTGGCTGATGGATTATAACTATGGAACAGCGTTACCTAAAGAACAAGTATCTTAGTTGAACTATGGAACAATGTTAACTCCTGAACAAGACCCGTAAGAGATCAGCATGAATATACAGTGAAATGTGATGATCTATTTTCCATGCTTAGATGAATAACAAAGCCATAAATGTTGCACACAAGTAAGATGAGGGTACAACCTATCTGGCTGCCATCCATAGGAGTGAGCATCATGTGCTGACTTGTCGATGGCCCTGCAGTTGTTGTGGCTGTCCATGTCGGGCACGCGCATTAGATGCAGGGAACTGTTGAGTGGGGACTATAGCTCCCTACTGGTGTATGCTTCCCTTGTTGGAGCAGATGTGGTGAGTCGGAAGACGGTGTGTCTGAAGATGCAAATAACGCATAATGTTAAGAACGACATATCTCTTTGATCTGAATAAATACACTAAGAGATCAACAGCAAGGTACGAGAGTGGTCACACGTCTGTTGACTGAAGACTAAATTGGGGTCACACGATTTTATTTTATTTTGGTACTGTCCGATCTACGCCGGATGGCTGGTCGTCTTGTGCCTCCCTGAAAGTGCAACTATCCCTGGGTGGTTTTGGTAATTCCTAACAACATATAGCTCATTGAGCTAACATTATTCCAAGATTAATATTTCAGGAAAAGCTCAATGAATGGCATGGCATGGATGAGGAGAGTGGATACCTCAAAATTCTAAGTATAAAGGATTGGCTCAAGCTTCAAGATCAAGACTCTGCATTTTATATTTTAGTGATCCAAGATCACATTGAGTCCATAGGAAAAGCCAATACTATCAAGGAGGGAAGAGGTGTTGTTTAATGAGCCTCTTGCTTCATGTGCTTAGTGATATGCTCCAAAACCCTCAACTACCTTCTCACATCCACATATGACCTATACCAAAAGTCAATCTCGGCCCCACCGATTCTTCCTATCCGGCGCCACCGAGTTTCAAATGTCATAGCCACTGCCACAAACCCTAGCCAAATCAGTTTCACCGATAGGGATCTCGGTCTCACCAAGATGGGATTGCAATCTCTCTGTTTCCCTTCATAATGTTTCGGTCTAACCGAAGTGAGCGATCGGTCCCACCGAGATTGCAATCTAAACTCTCTGTTTCCCTTTTGTAACATTTCGGTCTCACCGAGATGCGCGAATCGGTCCCACCGAGTATACCTGGCCAGCTCTCTGGTTAGCTTATTACCAAAATCGGTCCCGCCGAGTTTGTGTAATCGGCCTCACCGAGATTACGTTATGCCCTAACCCTAACCATATCGGTCCTACCGAGTCGCATCTCAGTCCCACCAAAAATCCTAACGGTCACTAGGTTTGCTGAATCGGTCTGACCGAGTTTAACCATTCGGTCCCACCGAGTTTGGCAAACTGTGTGTAACGGTTAGATTTTATGTGGAGGCTATATATACCCCTCCACCCACTCTTCATTCGTGGAGAGAGCCATCAGAACACATCTACACTTCCAATATACATGTTCTGAGAGAGAACCACCTACACTTGTGTTGAGCTCAAGATATTCCATTCCTACCATATGAATCTTGATCTCTAGCCTTCCCCAAGTTGCTTTCCACTCAAATCTTCTTTCTACCAAATCCAAATCCTGTGAGAGAGAGTTGAGTGTTGGGGACACTATCATTTGAAGCACAAGAGCAAGGAGTTCATCATCAACACACCATTTGTTACTTCTTGGAGAGTTGTGTCTCCTAGATTGGCTAGGTGTCACTTGGGAGCCTCCGACAAGATTGTGGAGTTGAACCAAGGAGTTTGTAAGGGCAAAGAGATCGCCTACTTCGTGAAGATCTACCGCTAGTGAGGCAAGTCCTTCGTGGGCGATGGCCGTGATGGAATAGACAAGGTTGCTTCTTCGTGGACCCTTTTTGGGTGGAGCCCTCCGTGGACTCGCGCAACCGTTACCCTCCATGGGTTGAAGTCTCCATCAACGTGGATGTACGATAGAACCACCTATCGGAACCACGCCAAAAACATCCGTGTCTCCAATTGCGTTTGAATCCTCCAAACCCGTCCCTTTACATTCTTGCAAGTTGCATGCTTTACTTTCCGCTGCTCATATACTCTTTTGCATGCTTGCTTGAATTGTGTGGAGATTGCTTGACTTGTGCTAAGATAGCTAAAATCTGCCAAGAACTAAAATTGGGAAAAGGCTAGATTTTTATTTGGTCAAGTAGTCTAATCACCCCCCCTCTAGACATACTTCCGATCCTACACTCTCGGCTGACACTGTCCGGAATCTTCCCCGAAGAGCCAGCGACCAACGGCAGAGCAGCATGCCTCCGCCGTCCGTGGCCCCGGACAAAACCCCGCTCCCCGCCCCACCACACTACCGTGGTTGCGCCGCCCCCGGGCCAATCCACAAAGACTCCCAGTCATCCAGATCCGGCGGTGGCTGTACCTTCAACCCATGCAACTCTAAAAGATAGCCATCTAAGTGATGCTTCCACGACAAATTTGCAGCCCCACACCCTTACGTTAGACACCAGCCAACCGGCGGCCTAGGAGCTCCGCCGCCTCGAGGGGTGTTGCTTCCCATTGGGAATCGATTGGCCCAGAATAAAAATTCATACAACTGACGCCTAAATAAAGTGATTTGAGATGAGGGTGTGACCTATCTGGCGGCATGGTGAAGTAGGTAGGTCCAGCTGTCGAGTCGGTGAGGCCGGCGCGGTTGCGGTGGCGACCGGTGGCAGGGAAAGAGCAATGTCGCGACGGTCGACAGCTACGCGGAAGTAGCGCCAGGACTCTGGACGGATCCGAAGTTGGAGCCGCTCCGGCGCCGTGAACAACGGTGGGGGTGAATCGGCTCCGGTACGGTTCATGCGGCCATCATCGAGGCAGCACCAGCAGCACAGAGTAAAAGGCACACTGCCCAGTGCACGACGGCAAATGGACAGCGTCTCCGGCATTAGGGAGGAGGGCAGCTGTGAAATTGGTGCGGTGGGGGCGCCATGGAGGTGGGGCTGAGGTTTCGCGGCTCGGGAGAAGAGAGCTTCCCGAGGACAAGGTGATTTGGCGCCCACGAGGTATGAATGGGAGCGGGCGGGGGGGAATTGGGAGGGGAGTGGAACCATGTCTTACGAACGCATTTGTCCGAAATGTGAGGGGGGAGTTACAATTCTACCCTTGCCTATAGGCTTCTCGGCTTGGGTCTATGTACTGAGTGTCGGGGATAGTAGAGTAACTTTGCTTCTCCCCAAATAGTGGGCGGGAGCGATTTCGGGCGAGGAGGGCGTGTTTTGAACTATAGTGGGCGCGGGCGATTTCGAGCGAGGAGAGCGTGTTTTGCCAACCATGGTTTATGAATTATTCGGCACATGCCATTTCGGCCGAGGAGAAGGCGCGCTTGGATGAAGTTACGAACCTACCCTCAATGTACAGCGGGCCAATTGATGCGTGTCCCACATAGGACGGTAATTTCGCTTCTCCCGTTTATTTGGTTGGGTGAATTCCACTGAGCAGAGAGGATGTTTAACGGTTCATTCAAATTTTGGGAGAACGAGCATCCACGTCTACCTTACCAAGTCGATTCAGGTCAAATTTTGAAATATTAGCTTGCCACTTCTTTTTTAGATGGAGAGATGATGCTCGGGAGTAATGTGTTTTTACATGCTCGTTGCTAGCGATTTACTATATGACAAATAGTTGACCCACTCAAAAACGCGAATCAAACCCAAAATGAAATATCTCGATTCAATGAAATAGCTCGTTCAGTAGGTCAAAATAGTGAACTAAATCCAAAATTGAACACCTCAATCGAGTAGCATGTTGTACAGTATTATAGTACTCCATGAACATGTTGAAAGTCAAATTAATGAACTTGTTTGATATACGCATATATTCGTTCATGTGTGGATAACAGACAACATGTTCTCCAATTTAAATATTTGAATGCAAGTTTATATCGAAACATGGTTTATATCAGTCTTTGATGCATAAAACGCGACCTCCCCCTCTCCCGGACTCCTGTTCTCTCTCTCTCTCTCTCTCCCTCCCTCCCTCTCTCTCTCTCTCTCTCTCCGACAATCTTCAATTTTGTTGCACGCATCCGACACAAAAACCTTGTTGGTCCCTCTCCCTTTCTCTCCATCTCGCTCTCTCTCCATCTCTCTCTCTCTCTCTCTCTCTCTTTGTGTGTGTGTGGGGGGGTCTTTCTAGTTCGCATGCATATATAGACCATCTATAGGTCTCTCTTGCACACTATGTATGATACTCTAGCTAGTCCAAGCTAGATATCTTGGGTGCACTCATCGTACGCACACAAATTCCTTGGCTCTTTGCCCGTAACTCTCTCACGCACCACTATGTCATCTCGGAGCTCTTCCCCCCTCTCTCAAACTCTCCATCCACCTGGGTCACACATACACATGCATATCTCACTCGCACTCGATAGGCCCATCTAAAACTCTATCTCTCCCCCTCGTTCTCTCTCCATCTCACACGCGCACACACACAATCTCATGCCCAGCTAGCCAAGTATGATGGTCTCTCACACAATTGTAGGCACACGCAGTCCCCCGTATATGTATATGACTAGCTAATCTTAGTCTCCATCACAAACATGTGCATGGTCTATCTCGATTTCTCTCGGGGCATCTTTCTATCGCGCACGCACTCCCTCGATCTCCCACCCATATAGTCCCCTCATGATCTCGACTGGATCTCTCTATCACAAACACACCCTCTCTCCCTCCCCATGCGTCCATGCCATCCATGTGTACCTCTCGACCTTTGTTCCTTGTTGGGCAGACCTCTATTGGACATGTGCTACAGGGGTGTCTCTCTCCGTTGCAAACAATCACACACTAGCTATCTTCGTGTATCCCCTCGCCTCACTTTTCCATCTCAGAGATGCATGCGTTATATGTTCACATAAGAAACAAAAAAACACACTCTCTCTCTAATTTATCGTTTGTTGTCACTTTCTCTTTCACACACATACTCTTTTTGCACACTTACTTATTCTCCTTCACACGCACTTGATCTGTCTCGACTGAGGCACTCTCCTCGGTCCATAGCATATAGATTTATTGAAAAGTCAAACATCACAAAGTTTGACCATGTACGTGGAGAAAAAGAATTACATCTAGTACAGCAAACATATACCATTAGATTCACCATGAGATGTAGTTTCATATGATGTATCATTGGTATTGTAGATATAAATAACATTTGTGTAAACCTGATCAAAGTTTCCAAAGTTTGACTTCTAAAAAATTTACATGCACTACATTATCAAGCGGATGGAATATCTGAAATGCCCTCGATGCGGCTATAGCTCCCACGTGTCGAGGCACGACTTAGAGGCATAACCGCATTCAAAGCAATGTCGCAAGTGAGGTAATCTTCACACAACCCATGTAATACATAAGGGAAAGAGATACATAGTTGGCTTACAGTCGCCACTTCACACAATACATGAGTAGAGCATTACATCATACAGATACAATCAAGGTCCGACTAGGGATCCAAAATAAAAGAAGACTACCCCAAATGCTACACAGATCCCCGATCGTCCCGACTGGGCTCCACTACTGATCAACTGAAACGAAACAACACAATGAACAAGATCTTCATCGAGCTCCTCCTTGAGCTCGGGTGCATCATCTGCACGGTTCCATCGGCACCTGCAAACTGGTTTTGGAAGTATCTGTGAGTCACGGGGACTCAGCAATCTCACACCCGCGAGATCACGACTATTTAAGCTTAAAGGTAGGACAGGGTAATGAGGTGGAGCTGCAGCAAGCGACTAGCAAATCTGGTGTCTAACATACGCAAATGAGAGCGAGAAGAGAAGGCAAAAGCACGGTCGAACAACTATGATCAAGAAGTGATCCTGAACTACTTACGTCAAGCATAACTCCAACACCGTGTTCACTTCCTGGACCCCGCCGAGAAGAGACCATCACGGTTACACACGGGGTTGATGTATTTTAATTAAGATCAACTTCGGGTTTTCTACAACCGGACATGAACAAATTCCCATCTGCCACATAACCGCGGGCACGGCTTTCGAAAGTTCAAACCCTGCAGGGGTGTCCCAACTTAGCCCATGATAAGCTCTCGCGATCAACGAAGGATATTCCTTCTCCCCGGGAAGACCCGATCAGTCTCGGAATCCCGGCTACAAGACATTTCGACAGTAATAAAAAAAGTCCAGCAAAGCCGCCCGATGCGCCGACATCCTGATAGGAGCTGCACATATCTCGTTCTCAGGGCAACACCGGATAAGTCAAGCTACGAGTAAAACCAGGCCTCGAGTTTCCCCGTGGTGGCCCCGCAGGTTGCTCGGTTCGAACCAGCACTTAGAGAAGCACTGGCCCGGGGGGGCTAAATAAAGATGACCCTCGGGCTGGCCGACCCAAGGGAAAGGGATAGGTGGTGGTGAGGCAAATGGTAAAACCAATGTTGGGCCTTGCTGGAGGAGTCTTATTCAAAGCGAACTGTCAAGGGGGTCCCATAAATCACCCAACCGCATTAGGGACGCAAAATCCGGGAACATAACACCGATATGACGGAAACTAGGGCGGCAAGAGTGGAACAAAACACCAGGCATAAGGCCGAGCCTTCCACCCTTTACCAAGTATATAGATGCATTAATTAAATAAGATATATTGTGATATCCCAACAAGTAAACATGTTCCAACAAGGAACAACATCTCCATGTTCCAACAAGGAACAAACTTCATCTTCACCTGCAACTAACAACGCTATAAGAGGGGCTGAGCAAAGCAGTAACATAGCCAAACAACCGTTTGCTAGGAAAGGATGGTTAGGGGCTTGACATGGCAATATGGGAGGCATGATAAAGCAAGTGGTAGGTATCGCAGCATAGGCATAGCAAAAGAGCGAGCATCTAGCAAGCAAAGATAGAAGTGATTTCGAGGGTACGGTCATCTTGCCTGAAATCCCGCAAGGAAGAAGAACGAGTCCATGAAGAAGACAAACGGGCGTAGTCGAACGAATCCTCACAACTCCGGAACGAAACCAAAGCTAACGAGAGAAGCAACCCAGAAAGAAACAAACAACATAGTAAACACACAAGCATAACCATGGCATGATGCACAAACAAGTATGATGCATGTCCGGTTTAAATATGCATGGCATGGCAAAGTGCACAAACAAAACCACAAATTAAGTGGAGCTCAATATGCAACGGGTTGCATATTGGAGAAACACCACATCAATTATTTAGTTCTCTCTTGGCTATGAACAAGACAAGATTAAATGTTGGTTAACATGGCAAGAGGATGAAGCATAATAAAACTACCTATCTAGGCAATTTAAATGAGGCCGGAAACAACAAACAACAATTCCGGAAAATCCCCATGTGCATATTTGGCATTTTGATGCAAACAACAATTTAAAGGTTTTAGCATGCATGAGGATGACATATACAAGTTTATGAAAATTTTATGAAAATGTTGACATGAGCATGTTATGAAGCATTTTGTCACCATGGCGGAAGGAAGGGTGCCACGACAACGAATCCGAAAATGATGCCACGGCAACATATCGGTTCCGATAACTCGATTGAGATGTCGGTGCAAAAGAAAGTGTGACAGGAGCGTGTCATGCAAGGATGGTGGGGTGATCCCGGATACCGGGTTCCCACGGGATGACGGCATGGCTAACGAGGAGGAACGTGCAAAGACAATTCGATCACGGTGCAAATCTCGAGCATCTCATACACCACACAAGCATTCATCCATGGGTCATCGTCTCGGCGTTATACCTTCGAAGCGTGCGTTATCGGAGTGGATCGAGTTTGATGGAAGTAGACGTTCTCGCAACGGTAGGGGTTCACGTTTCGAAGAGGAAGTAGTTGTTCATGTTCCGTAGATGTTCGGGTCACGACAAGGAACTTGACGTCCACGGGGTCTTCGCGGGTCGACGGTAGTGGTACATGGGTCTTCGGCGATGGTAGTTGTACACGGTCGTCATGGGAAGTAGATGAATCCGAGGTCTTCGGGGTCGATGGTACGGATCCGAGGACTCCGACGTAGTGGTGCAAGCCCGTAGATGAACTTGACGGGTCTTCGTCATCCTGGTACTTGGCGTTCGGTGCGGTGGTCGTTCGGGCGCCGTATGTCATGGTACTTGGCGGTCTTGATGATTCCAAGGGTCTCGGTGGAGGCCATCGCACTCCCTGATGGCACCGAGGTGGTCTAGCAGCAGCAGCAGGGGCGTCGGGAAGGTGATGGCTGTGGCGTTACTGCTCGAGGTAGCAGCAGAAGATGGCCGGGAACGGGCTTGGACGTCGGGGAGGCAAGGAGGCAGGGTCGGCTCGCAGCGAAGCAGAGGGCGGGGTCGAGTTTGTTCCCGAGCAGAGGACGACGGAGGCGGGCTTGACGCGATCCCGGCAACGTGGACGAGGTGAGGAGGAGCGGAGGCGGCCTGCACTGGGCCTTGGCGTTCGATCTGGAGCATGGAAGCAGAGGCGGGGCGAGGGACTTGTGGCCGGCTGCGGGGCTTGCGGCTTGACGGCAGGGCCATGGCGTGCTGCTGGTCAGGGCCGGGTGGCGCTGCTCTCGGTCCACCCTAGATCGAGGCACAGGAAGAGGGGAGGAGGCGCGGAGAGGTGGATTTGGATCGGGGGCGAGGTGGAGGCTGCCGGAAGATGGGGGCGCTGCGGGAGGGAGAGGGTGAGATCGAGCAGGAGGCGGCGGCAGGGGGAGAGGGAGAGATGGGGATCGGGAGCCCTGGGCCCTTGGCGGCTAGGGTTAGCAACGGGGGATGGGCCTCCAGGAGCAAATGGGCCGCGGGGAAGCAGGCCGGCCTGGCTGCTGGGCTCTCTGCTCTCTCTTAGCAGGAAAAAAATATAGAGAGAGTTCAAAAGAAATAAATGAAGAGGCCATGAACAAGAATAAAACGGTGGGACATATTTGTAAGGCTTTATGGAATATTTCCAACCCAACAAAAATGGTTCCAACAAAAATAGGGGAAGTTAAATCCAAAATTATTTAACTTGCCCCGAAGGAGTTTGAATGGAGTCTAAACTTTAGGTGTGTCCAAAAATGTTAAGAATTTAGGAAGAGCCTCGATAAAAGGAAAAGGAATTATTGGCAAGGTTAGAGAGTCAAATATTGAAGACGAAAAGACCAAGGGATTTAACATGCACGTGTGTTGTGGTAAATTCCAAACTAATGGAATATTTATTATAGCTCCCTAATAATATTGGGAGTATATGTTTTAAAGAGAAACCACCATGTGAGTTCCCTCAATTTAAATGGACCGAAGATCCATGCAATTTATTTAGTTGAGGTTTTAAAAATTAAAAGACATGCTGACATGATGACATGATGCAATATAAGAGATGACATGATGAATCCAACAAAGCAATTGAAACACACGGCGAAACTCGAAATAGCTGGAAGTCTTCTGGAGCGTCGGTCTCGGGGCGTTACAATATCTCTTTCCCCCTCTTAGCTATCTGACGCACCACTCAGCCTTATCGGGGCTCCTCAATCTCTCTCAAACTTTATTAGTCAGTTTGGTTCGTGACCTGACCCTCATGCCTTGATGGCCGGTACTGCCTGGTGTGGACGTGAGATGTAAAATATTTCTGCCTGGCCAGGCTTGTGTGGTGCTGAAGCGTTTGGTTCATGCCTGGGCCAGGCCAAGCATCAACGTCCCATCAATCAATCCATGCATCAATTATTTAATGCTAATATCCATCCATGTTGTTATTAACCTCGTGGCCACATGACCAGGCACGGCCAAGCGTTCGAAATCGGTCGCCTGGGCCAGGCTACTTGCAGTGCCTGGAGTTCAGCCAGTCTAATTAAAGTGCAAGGGAACCCAGGCTAGGCGGGCTTTCTTTTTCACAGGGTAGCAACCAAACAAGCGTGCATGAAATCCAGCCATAACACCAGGCCAGGCAAAAGATGCTCAGGACGCAAGCCAAACTGGCCTTATATCTCCCTGGTTCACACATACACATGTCTCGCTCGCGGTATACATATAGACCCATCCAGCACTCTCCGCCATTGTTCTCTCTCCATGTGACACGCACCCCCCTAAGTACCATAATCCCTCACTCCATCATAGGCGCAAGCACCTTCCCCCCTCCTAAGTATGATTATCTCTTACTAGCCATCAGGAACACACGTATTGTCTCCTTCCATCCATACGTCTATCTCGATATCTCTCGGGGCATCTTCTATCACGCACACACCTTGTCACTCGATCTCCCGCCCATGTAGTCCCATCACGATCTCTAGGGGACCTCTCTATGACAAACATACAGTCTCTCCTCCCCATGTCTGCATTTTCTCCGTACGTCTCTCTCGACCTCTCTCCCTTGTTTGTCAGACCCCTCTTGGCCACGTGCTAGGGGTCTTGCTCTCTCGATTCCAAACAACCACACACTATCTCCTCACCTTGCCTCCGTTGTCGAAGATGCATGTGTGATATGTTTGCATAAGACACACACACTTTTTCTCTACTTTTATCATGTATTGTCCATGTCTCTTTCACACACGCACACACATTTTTTTCACTCTCTCTCTCTCTCTCTAGTTAGGGACTCTGTCACGTCCATAAGCATATGGATGTTTTGAAAAGTCAAACCTCAGAAAAGTTTGACCATGTATATGTGGAGAAAAACATTTACATCTAGAACGATCATTAGATTCATCACAACATGTACTTACTTCATACTATCATTTATCTTTGGTATTGTAGATATAAGTAATTTCTTTATAAACTTGGTCAAAGTTTAAAAAGTTTGACTTAAAAAAATGTTGGAACTACATTATCGAACGGAGGGAGTAGCTCTTTCTCTCTCTCTCTCTGCTATTTCTCATGGGCCTCCCCTCTCACTCGAACTCTTTATACCGGCGGATTATACGCTCACTGTGTTAGCATATAGCTCTATATATTGTTTAGTTGACCGGTCAACCAATCCACATTCTGCCTTGTCAGCTCGTGTTCTGTATCTTCGTGTGCTGACCCATGTGGCAGTGGGTGAAAATAAGTAAACTAGAGGCCCATCTGACACGCCGTGAAGTAAACAAAGTTGAAACCACTCAGGGTAGCATCCTGCACGCTAGTAAATTGAGGGCGCATTGAGGACAAACTTCTTGCGTGCGAAGGACGCACTCGCGCACAATTCACCACTGCGCGGCGGCATGCACAAAAGGACGCACTCACGCACACCCAGCACACAACACACACTAGCACACGTGTACACCAGCGTCGCCGCCGGTTGAGATGGACGGCGAGGCAGCCAACAAGCGGAGGAGGCTCGAGCCAAAACCGCATCCGGCGAGCCTGGACTTCATCAGCAGCCTCCCCAACGACATGTTACTCGTCATCATCGGCTTCCTCCCACAAAATTTGCCATGCGGACCGCCCTGCTCTCCCAGCGATGGCGCCCCCTCTGGCGCTGCGTCCCCCTCAACCTCACCATCGATAGCTGGCTCTGCGACGGGGATTGCAAACACATGGCCGCAGTCTCCAAGATCCTTTCATCGCACCCTGGGCCAACCAGACGCCTTGACATCCGCATGTTCAGTACCAACTGCAAGGTCCAACCCAAGTTCGACGAGTGGTTCTTATCCCCCGCCCTAGATCAGCTCGAGGAGCTCAGCTTTGAAGCTGGACGATGTCGCTCTCTGTCGCGCTCCGCCTCACGCCAACACTGCACCGCGCCAGCTTCAGCTCCTGCTATCTTCCCCAGATTAATGCCGCGCCCGCCCTTCTTCTCCCTCAAGTCAAGCAGCTCGACCTCTTCGACATTGTCATCTTGAAGAAGGCTATGGAGCACCTGCTCTGCAGCTGTACTGCGCTTGACTACCTTCGTCTTGAGCAGATCCACGGGTTCATTAGCCTCCACATCGCCTCGACGAATCTCCGATGGATTTATGTGTCTTATTGTCCCCGCAACAAGACATCAATTGGGAAGAGATCACTCCAGCTGTTCCACGTTATGGTCATTGAGAATGCGTCTTTCCTTGAGAGATTGCTTGTATCGGATCTAAAAGGTCCAACAAAAATCAGGGTCATTGACGCGCCGAAATTGACAGCGTTGGTGTACTCGTCTGCCAAATTCTTCGAACTCTTTATTGGATCCGTAATCGTTCAGATACAACACTCATCTTCTTCTCCGTCTTCTTTAAATTCACATTTTTAAATTTCTTCTTGATGTATTTATGACCGTCTTCCAGAAAATGATTCCCACAAGCTTGACACAGTCCATGCGCACAGTGAAGATCTTAGCACTAAAATCTATCGGCCCCAATCTGGATCAAGTTGTTGGATTCCTTACATGCTTTCCGTGCACAGAGAAGCTACTCATCGAGGTGAAACTTCTTTCCTATAAGTAAACGGTAATCACAACGTAGCTCAATTTTTTTTGTAATTTTCCCAAATTACGATACAAGTGTAGTGTTCAAAACTGCATCTACGCACTGCACCGAAAGAAATGTTTTTAGTATTTTTTTCTCACGTGATCACCTGCATCGTTTTTATGCTGTACTACTATAGTAGCCTAGGCTAGTCATAGTGGAAAGTAACTTAGACTACTCCAGTAACTATATGGTTAAGAGCAAGTACTACCTCCGTCCTGGTTTACTCTTCCAATTTTGTAGTATCAAAATTTGACCATAGATTTAACTGACAAAATGTTAATGCATGTCACTGCGAACTATATCGTTGGATTCGTATTTGAATATAATTTCAAATGGTGTAATTTTTAGTGACATGCATTGGCATTTTCTTAGGTAAATCTATGGTCAAAATTTTATTCTAAATACGAGGTAGTATTCCCTCCGTCCCAAAATTCTTGTCTTACATTTGTTTAGATACGGATGTAACACTAAAATGTAACTAGATACATCCATATTTAGACAAATTTAAGACAAGAATTTTGGGACGGAGGGAGTACAAAAGTGGGCCATGTAGGCCAAAACATGTGCCAAATTCACTTGTGATGCATTTGGCATTGATGCCCCTCCATTGCTCACCTGGTGCCCCAATCTGGATCACCTACTTTGCTCCGGTGCCAAATTAACTCACGCAATGAAAAAACACTTCGTGGGAGAGAGAGAGGACTGAGGCAATAAAAACACATGTTTGGAAGAGTGAGAGGCTGGTGTAGTTGGTTTGATTGATTTGTTTATACATGTGGGTCTGTGTGCACAGCGATGCCAACTCTCCCACATCGCGAGGGCAGTGCCAAAATCTTTTGATTTGATATCGATGCGTATTATATGGCATACTTTTGCAAAATATGGCATCGGCCACATAGTGGAAGGCAACAAATGCCCAAGCTCTTCACGTGCTCCTAGTTAAATGAGAGGAAACAGAGAGAGAGAGAGAGAGAGAGAGAGAGAGAGAGTGAAAAAATATCACTAGCCAGCCAACCCTATCGTATGAGCGAATGATATTGGTACCTCTTGATGACACGGCAATCTTATGCAGCCAGCTGCTCTAATATGTTCTCTTCTTTTGCAGATAAAAAAAGAGACAAAACTGAAAAATGTGCTACACTATAACAATCTCATCGAATGCCTTGATCTCCATCTTACAAAAATTGGTTTGATCGACTACCGAGGCAGCACATCTGAGTTTAAATTGGCCAGGTTCTTTGTTCTGGAGGCAAGTGTTCTCAAGGTAATGAGGTTTGGCGTTCTCTCGCGCAACAATGAATGGCGTGCTGATCACCGCAAGCATCTAAGCCTAAATGACAAAGTCTCCGCAGAAGCTGAATTTGTTTTTGAAACATCAAGTGGCCAGAGACTCGAAAACTTATTTGCCCATTAGTGACTTGTCAGGGCGGTGGATTTTAGTTTGTACGATAATGCTGCATCCACCTAAAGTAACGAAAGTTCTTACGTAAACTTCCTAGTAATTCCCTCTTCATAGGTGCAACATTACTCCTAACATTTGTAATATCAGTTTGAAACTTGTAATATTGTCGTGTCCTATTCCTGCATTTTCAAAATCCTGCAAATCAAACAGGTCCTGAGTTGGTGATGATGTTGTGCCTCCCATCTTTCACCAATAGCCGTCGGATCTAGATCTGACGCATACAAACCAAGCTTCTCCATTTTTGCAAAAAGATGCCCGCACTTGTTCCCTATTTACAAACAACTCCTTGTCTCTCGCAATCGCCTTATCTCCTCCCCACCACAGCTAGAAGGCCGTGGAAAAATCTGGCGCGATGGCCGCTGCCGGAGCCGTCCACCCCCAATCTTGGTGTTCCGTGCAATGCACGGGCATCTACGCACGGGAAATTATGTCAAACAGGGCTAGTTGTAAGCAGGCTAGCTCTACAGCCATGATGATAGTGACTGCAGACAGTGAGACTGACTATGGTATGCCGAACGCGGCGCCTATACTCAAGTGTCATCTCCGGCGCAGGGTCTTGTCACCTCACTGTGAGGAGCAGCACGTAATAATTTGACCAACGGGTAGTACAGTGCTAGTACTCCTACTACTACATTGGTAGTACTACTACTAGTACTAGTAGCACCACCATCTGGATTTAGGAGTACTACCACGTCCATCTGGATTTTAGTATTTGACTAGCAATATCTAGCAATGCATGTCACAAAAAATGTATTACTCCCTCTGTAAATAAATACATGGTGTTTTATTCCTATCGGCGAGAGAACTTAATGTTTTTTTGCTAACTAGAGTACTAATAGGATTACATGCAATGAACTAAACACTGCATGTCATGTTTGGTAGTCTCAAGTCATTGAAAGCATGCACGGCCCACATCTCTCATTGGTTGATATGTCACGAAATAAGAAACAAGGAGGGAGTTAATGCACCGTGCCTAAGTATTTTGGGATTGTTTGGTTTTCGTAAGGTGACTTACACAACATTTTGTTTACATGCATTAACATTTTATTAGTTAAATCAAAGGTCAAAACTTGGCGCAAAATGCAAAGGGGACCAATAAACCAGTAAACATCAAACTTCTCTCGTTTGGCCCCAACTAGAGGTCCGGTGAGATGACTATACTGCACCGGCACGGAGGGGGACGCAGCTTCATTGACTTACGGCAACTGCCTTTGGGTGAATGACACGTGGGCCCAGGGGGTGGCTGGCCCACCTATCATACAGCCAAAGGCAGGTGCAGTAGAGGGTCGAGGAGTAGTACGAAATCCTATGCACCTACACACGCTAACCAAGGGCAAGAGTGATCACTCGAATCGCAAGATCAGTTGACTAGAAGCTAAGCTAGACCCATGGAGGCGATGAGTGCGAGCATCAGCCGTCTGTGCCAGATGGTCCATGACGCTGGCCTGCGGCCCGACATCGAGGAACGTCTCCAGGTAGTATTGCTTGAGGCCGCCAGGGTGAGGGGCGCTTGGACGACAGCTTCGTCTCCTTGTTCGACGAGGTCCTCGTCGGTTTCCTCGACAAGTTCACTGTCGTCAAGAAGCTTGCGGATGACTTTGACGTAAGCCTCCAGCCGAGGCTCTGTGATACCCGCCACGCTCAACAGCCACTATGGTGACAACCTCTTTGACGCACTGGTGGCCCTGCGACTGTCCGCCGTCGCGCCGGAGAATGTCCACCTCGAGGTCGCGCTCGCCGCGCAGCGCCTGGCACAGCAAGACACCATCGACATAATCACCCACGTCTACGCGCAAATCGTCCACAAGGACTACTACATGCAAGAGGAGGACGATAGGATGCTGGCCTGCTTGGACCGCAGGGCAACCTTGGACGGCATTGTTCAGAAGCACGTTGAGCTCGCCACCAACGCCGCTGCTCCTCACACGTCGGTTGGTGACCCGGCACACTAGGGCGTGAGGATGTCATTGATGGATCCGTATGTTTTTTATCTTTCCGTCAAATCCATGTAGTAGTATATGATACTACAATAATTATCTTACCTTTCGCATCAACTTCATAATTTTCGTACGTACTCCATGCATGAACGGCGCCAGAATCAAACTTCTCATTACTCTAGGCAAAATCGTTATTTTCTATCTATCGGTCGCGCCATGGAGCAGAACCAAATTTTACAAGTTACGAGTTCAAAAGGAAAAGCCTGCCATGTTCGCGTCACACCCCCACACGGTTGGTCCGGCACGCCGCTCAAGCGGGAATGCGTGTGGTGTTGCATTTTCACTTACAAGTGGGACCGTAGTTGAGCAAACCGACTATCGGCAAACCCCCACCCCGCCCACCGCGCGATGGCTGAGAAAACAGGAGGGAGAAGAGATGGATGTAGCACGGACTCCAAGAAAATTGGTGTCGGATGGGACTTGTATGGGTGGCGTGTGTCGTACTGCTAGACGTGAATGCTAGTTATGGCCCATGCCACCCCACTATATAGAGCCTATATCAAGGTACGTAGAACAAATTTCCTGCAGTCCGTGCTCTGCCCTCCTCTATCTCTCTTCTCAGCTAGCCAGCGGACGTGCGGAGCCCATCGTCTGTTTGCTCGCATGCGACCCCACATGTCAGTGAAAACGCAAGAGGACCCACTGAACCTGCACATCTTTCACCTCGACGTGCTGGTGATGAAAAAAAAATCCAATGAAGATCTTCGGTGGCCGCTTTTGGAGTTACTCAAGAGTAGTAAGATTCTATTTACAGTTTAACCCAAGATGCACATCTCGTGGCTTCAACTACCACTCTATTTTCTTTCATGACACGACCTGGATGCTGGATGTCCCACGTGTCGGCAAAAGGAGGAAGAACCCGACCAAATCTTTGGTTGTGCTCTCGGATTAGACTAGTTGTGCTAACATAAAAAATTTATTGTGTACTCCCTCCGTTCCAAAATACTTGACTTCCATTTGTCCAAAAAAAGGATGTACCTATATACTAAAACATGTCTAGATACATATATATTTTGACAAATAGAAGGCATGTATTGTGCAACGGAGGGAGTAGAATGGATGCAAGTTTTTGTATTGGGAAGAAGAGTACATTCATATATTGATAGAGCGCAGTTTAGTAGATGTTCTATCACTTTTAGCTAGCACGGAGGCTAGAGATGAGATTAGTGCACTTGTTGATACTCCTACTAGAATAGAGGCTAGACATGCGACTAGATGCGAGGAAGCAACGTCTACTTCTTTACACTCGAAGAAGAAAGAAGCACACAAGATCGAGCCTCCGCAGATCAATAATGAATGCATTGAGAAGGCACTAATCCAACTTACTGGAGTAGTAAAATGTATTCTTGTGGTTCTTGTTTTCTTTGGTCTTGCTTTTCTAGTCAAAATTATCATTGGAGTTCGTGCAAAACGGAGGTCCGTTTGGGGTCGTGCGTTGGAGTTGGCCTTACAAGTGGGACCGCAGTTAAGGAAACCGACTATCGCCAAACCCCCACCTCGCCCGCCGCGCGATGGATGAAGTTAGAGAAACGACGAGGTTGAAGAGATTGCTCTAGCACGGATTCCCATAAATAATATGGTGTTAGATGGATGTCGTGGTGGTGGCGTGTGCCGTACTCCTAGACGTGAATGCTTGTTCTGGCCCATGCCACCCTACTACTCCTACTACTTACTCCTACTATATAGTACTAGTATCGAGGATTCGAGGTGCTGGTTACGTGCAGCGAACACATTAACATATGGCTACAGTAAAAACACCCGCCCGACGTGCGAAGCATGTGAAGCTAGTACAAATAGTGTACTATACTATTGTTGATTGGCCTCATCCAATAACCTGTTGCAATGCACGTACAATTATGTATTCGAAAAATATTTTTTTGCCTTGTCGCACCACTCACTCAGAGAAGCGACTCGAAAGCCATTCATAAATTTAGTAAGTTTATCACAGGCATATCATTTTATTACATACAACAGGTCATCAACCCACATCGACAACGAGGATACATTATAAATACTAAAGTTTTCACCACACAACAAATAACAAGCAATGAAATGAACTTCAACTCAATCATTCCTTGGCGTTGGAAATGCTTGCTTTGAACCACAAGTGATTCTCTGAGACGGGCCATCCATTGTCGATTTGGAGACCAATGCAGGACTGATCATCCAGGCTGAAGCAGCCTACTATATCAGTACCAGGGTAGGGAACCACCCAAATGTCCGAGGTATAGACACAATTGCTTCTCATAAATGGTACTAGTAACATTGTGTCAACAACAGTTGGATCGCCTTTCAACGTCATCGGATAGTTTTGTCCAAGGAAGAGCGAGTTTTCTCCACGACTATCAATTCTGTACCAGGGAGAACGAGTTGGCGCTAGCACACTAGTATCCATCCTAAATACCATGCAACGGGTGTTGGAATAGGTCCGGAGAGTGCGACCATGGGAGACAACACCTGCTTCCTTAGCAGTAACATCATCAGTGGGTTGTATACACACAAGAAGAGGTGATCCATCAGAATTAGTTGCCAGGCACCACAGAGTATATGGGCGTTGCTCGTCCTCATGCTCGTGATCATCACCATCGTCATCTCCCCCTTGGTTATAAAAATTTTCAAGTATAGGTGGTGGGATGTTCACAGGACCTTGGAAACACAAGAAGAAGGTTAATTAGTAAAGGGAAACTTGCTAACCCACATGCATGTGGATGAAACAATTATAATTACGGTGGAAGACAAACGTACCGAAACTACGAGGATCCCATGCAAAAACAGTGCCACGAGTGGTGGCAGCAAACACAAGGCCCTCGTATTGAATTGCATCATAGTACTCATCCGTGTACAGAAACTGATTTTTGAGCAATATCCATCGAGTCAAACCACCAAGGATGGCAACAAGCTTGTCGAAGATAGCAACAACTTCATAGTTGTTGTAATTCCAAGAGCGGTTGGGAACTCGACAAATTGCTAATTCCATAGAAGACAGTCACCACGATCGTATTTGAACGTGCGTACAATACCGGTGTGCTCAACCTCTGGGCAGTCTGCTGAGATTTTTGGAAGTGGAACCCGGTCACGAGTGTACACATTCACAAGTTCCCACTCGCAGTTGGACCCAATGTAAACAACCCAATCTCCATTTGCGCCCGCCCAAGCCTTGCCCTCAAGCGGTGGCATCTTAACATCATACGTATCATTATCAAGTGACATCAACTTGCACAGGGCGAGGCCTCCGTCGTGCCGGTGCCAGTCATCAGGGTCACGGCGAAGAAGATAGGGGAGATCAAACCGCTCCTTGACTCTTGGGTTCCTTGTAATGATGTTATTAGTTGAGTCGAGAATGGGCTTGAACGAACCTACCATGCTAGCCGAGGTGATGATGTCGCACCGATCAATGAGTTCCTCCACCTCGTCATCTTTCAGATCGGGGCAAGAATAACGGGGTCGTTTCCGACCTATTGCCTCCATGGAGAAGACGATCGAACAATGGCAGAAGAAAGGCTGAAGGGCTGAAGGAAAATGGAGGAGGGAGAGGAAGAGAGTGCGACAGAAGTTCCAAATCGAGAGGGAAAGGCGAAGATTCGATGGACGGTTGCGAGTTTGTCACGGTTCACGAAGAGGCGCCCCGGCCTACACGTCCGTTCGGAAATACACCTACTACTCGTCGTCGTCTCACTGATATGTTGGAACGGGACCACATGTCAACGAAACATGGTGTGTAATTTCTCGTGCAAAATGCGATCTGGCCGCGTTGGACCGAGGTGCCGCATTAGTTATCGACCTTTATTTTTTTAATGGCGTGCCGGAAATACACCTACGACTAACTGGTACTGTACGCAGAGAAAATATAAACTACTCTACCACTACTCCACCTCCAGTACTAGTAGTATAAAAAAGATATATATGCTGGAGCTTCAGCGCTTTCTTGCTAAGGGTTGCCCACTTGCTTCTCACACTACCACCCTCTCTTCGAGTCTAAAAAGATGGCCCCTCTCTCCCTCCTCACCGGTGGTCACAGATCCGTCGGGGAAGAAAAGGACGTGCAGCGTTGACGCACTCGTCGTCGGCGAGCGAGGTCACGCACTGATGACAAAGCCATCCTCTTAGACCTAGCGCCCGCGCGGGATGTCCTCCGTCCCCAAGCTCGCTGCCGTAGTGTGTGCGAAGGATGACGACCATGAGCGAAGCCACTTCCCGCCGACCCTCAAGTATGCTACCTCTTTTCGAACCATAACCTTGTTCTATTGCCCCATCTGCCACATCGTTGCATGTGGATCTTTTTCCACTCCACCATCTTCCCAATTTGTTATCCTCTGCTCTGCTGGCCACGCAGACGAAAACCATAATTTGCACTATTAAAGGAAACCCTACTTCATGCAGACTAATCCATGTCTGGGTTGAATAAGGAAAGGAAGGGAGACTATACTGTCCAAGAGAGTAGGCATCAGACCCGCATCTAGGTTGAAAAGGGGAAAATCAGTAGCTAAGGAACGAGTCTCGTGTCTCTTGGTTGAAGAAGGGTAGAAAGGCATGACAACGCAATAGAGAATGACCAGGTCGATCGGTTTGTTGTCCTCACATAGGAAAAAGGTGGCTAAAGAGAACAAAAATGGGACGTAATCCACATATGTTGCCTGGATATTTGTTGCTCTGGGCAACCATACCTCCCTCACCACTCTGCGTCCGTGGAGGTACATCGTACTGGTGTGCCCACTGTATGAATGGGCCTCCCATGCTCTTATTGCCACTTTTTTTGCTGTTAGTATAACGCCAGCAGTCAAGTCAAGCAATGCTACTGCTAAAGTGATGCCACATTTAACTAATGCCGCTCTTAGTCTAATGCCGCCGGTAAATTTAAGCAATGCCATTTAATGTCACTAGATTATTTCAGGGTTAGCTGTTGATTGTGGATGTATTAAAGATTTTTCAGCTAAGGCATTCTAATGTTGTTGCACAGCCAGTATACCAACGATGAAACTTGTTACTACCTTCAGATTTTTGCACTGTTAATGCTTATAGATTACATACCTCACTTTCATGAGATAAGTTAATTTTTTTGTACAGTGTCACCAAAATGCCAAGGCGCTGATGTCATTTTATTTTGGTTAAACTGCACAGACAATTATGAAGACAAGAGGAAAGGTCAAGACTGGGCACCTCCTTCGGCTGTTCTCTTGATTCGTTCGATCAAGTTTTTATGTTTGATCGATTATCAAGATTGGGATATCAATTTTTAAGGTCCCCCTGAGTTCGAAATGATATTTACCTTGGAGGTACATGGTTTGCAATTTTTTTATACTGTCATTATTTAATAATGCTAGCTACGTCAGACTTTTGTATTTGGTTTAATGCTCATGCACAGCTAGTATACCAATGCTGAAACTTGTTACCTTTACATTTTGTATTGTTAATTCTTATAGAAACCTTCCAGTGCTAGAGTTTATTGAAATCTGTTCAGTAAAACCATTGTACTGTACCCTGTAATAAACTAACTACTCTACTGTTGCACTAGCTACTGGATTAGTGTATATTTGTAGTATTCGAATGGTGTTGCATATGCGTATGGACATAAATAAAGTGTGGCAAGCTTTCCCAGATATGTGCTCAATAAAACTACTACCTGTTTTTCTAAATACTAGACGTTTGGGTACTTTCAATTGAACCGCGAAAACGTCTTATACTAAGGAACAAAGGTTGTAGAGTTTACTCAAATTATCCCGGTAAAGCTAGTCACACCTTTGTTAAAATTAATGCTCATTATGTTATCGGAGGAGGTTTGTATGTTTGTCTCTAATGCCTGTCGACTACATACCTGACATCATGATGTAATGTTAAGTCATTTCCTTTTGTACAGTGTCACTGAATTGTCAAGGCGGTGATGGCATTTTATTTTAGTAGAACTGCACAAAATTTGCTTAAAAGAAGAGGAAAGGTCAGGAATGGCTCAGTTTTTCAGAAAAAACTATGTATGCCTTCCTGACATCAGCCGTTGTTGCTTTGTTTATTCCTTCAAACAGGTGGTTAGAAACAGTATTGCTACCTTTTACCATTAAGAAATTGGAATGCTTATATTTGTGAGTCCATGTTTCAACTAGTGCCACTTTTAGAGTAATCACACTTTCAATATCTATGCAAACAGGGATGCTCGATTTTAGTGGAACTGCACAAAAAGTCAAACTGGTTCAACATTAGGAGCATGTTTTTTTTCCAAACCTTTATATCCAATTGGTGGCACTATGAGCTGTTGTTTACGAAGGTACATGGTTTGCTACTATCTTGCTACTCTTTTTGTACTGTCATTAGATAGTAATACTAGTGGTTTGCATGTGAATTTATAGGCAGGGTGGACCTACATTGGAGGTGCAGGACAGCATTCAATGATTGGATGCTCAATTTTGGTTGTATTGATTTCACCTCTTCCATCACTGCGAACATGGATATCCTTGGTCTGATGAAGAATAGGTGTTATATTTCTGCTCTGAACCAGCAAATCAATTTAGTATGAAATTGTCCAGGGCAAAACATAACTGTATCAGATTGTCCAGTGCAGAACATGACAGATGGCTAAGCGAAAGAGATATGTTTAAACCGAAAATACAAGGTGTGGTATATGTTTACTAGATGCTTGATATTTGTGCAGACAGAGATGTCTGCCCATTGCTATTTGGCAAACAAACAAAGTGTCTGCAATTTTGGTTGAACTGCACAAGAGAATAGTATAGTCACTGCATGCAGTGCCATTTGAAAATAGACACAGAAAGATTGGATAGTCACTTCATGGACTGCAGAAAAGTAGAACTATACTATTTATTGTCCAACACTAGGTGCTTCATTGCTTTGGTCTGATTATACAATGGGCATCATTTTGCCTAAGTTAAAGTTTGTATTCCGAAGATAGTCTCGCGGTGTGATCGAGAGAAGACCAAATCATATTGCAGTGGATGTTCCTCCATCATGTGTGGTTCATTCTCATGGTTCCAGCTGTTGGTGAAACCACTTACGTTTGCAAGAGGAATTGTAGACTTCACAAACAAATTTGTCTTTTAGTCTGTACTGAATGTTGGCCAAGAGAAGCATCCATGTTAGTAGGAAGAACAAATGTTTTTTCTAGATCTTTGCTTCTGGAGCTACATATTTGTATATGATCTATGAATCATTGAGATGCATTAACATGTTGATCTTATGTATGGGAATCGTACTAGTTAGTTTTAGTTGCGACGCAAGATCCGAAGTGGCTGATCTTTGCTTTTGGAGCTACATATTTGTATATGATCTGTGAATCATTGAGATGCATTAAAAATTACTTATTTCTGTTCGCTCAGTGTTTACAAGTTACTGATCGATCACTAGTTAGCGTACAAATGCGCTCCTGGCAGTTTTATTTGCGACGCAAGATGCAAAGTGGCAGTTTTTTGAATAAAAATGCCTACCTCTGAGGAAACTGACAAGCTACACTATCGATCCTACACGGATAAAAATGCCTACCTCTAAAGAAACTGACAAGCTACACTATCGATCTTACATGGATAAATAGCAGATCACGCACGTACTACCTCCTTTCCGGTTTGCAGGGCTCAATTCAAGAAACGACCTACTTGATCCTACACGAATAAATAGCAGATCACGCACGTACTAGTACCTCCTTTCCGGTTTGCAGGGCTTAATTCAAACCTCTCACCAACCAAGGTACTCCCTCCTTCCGGGTTTATTAGTCCCGTGAGCAAAGCAGCAAGACCAAGGCATGTCAATAATTAACGGCATGCAGAAGTTTAAGCCTAATTAATTCCAGCGATTTAAGTGGCTACATGCGTGCCCTCGGCTGCGACTCATTGCATGCTGCTTCGCGTACTGCCTACGAGCGATTTTGAGTGCCTGCATGCAGCCGGCCGTAATTAAGGCAGCTAACTGATGCGAAAAAAGATACGCTTTAATTGTTGCGGGCTTTTTAAATCCGTGGAATCATTATTGACAAGGAGGGAGATGATTCGAGTGCACTCGTTTGACCGCCATGCCGGCGTGCGACCCAAACGGGACGACACAGTCATAATTTCAGTTTCTCTAGTTTTCCATGGCAAGCTGGCGCGCTAAGCCATTATGCATTGAATTCCGACGACCGTCGTGCAACCTTCCGCCTATAAGTATTGTTTCCTGGCCTTCTCCGGTGCCACCGTGACCCAACTCGCCATATCCTCATAAGCCCCCACCGGCCGGACGTCGCTCGCCACGTCCGCCATGCCCCCGCCTGTCCGCGGTAGGCGACGCCGGAGGCGGTCACCGCCAGAACTAGTGTTCGGGTTTTCACCGGAAGGCAGACGAAGGGAGGAGGCATTCTATCTGTCTTTAGATGGCAATGCGGAGATCGAGGAGTTGTTGGAGCGCGATCGCATGGCAGAGGAGCAGGAGTTGTTGGAGCGTGACCACCTGGCGGAGGAGCAGCGTATCGCCGATTTGCGCCACCAGCGGGACATGGAGCAGCAGCGCACCGACACTTTGAGTCGCGAGCAGAGCGCCCGCAACTGGGCCGACTACGTGGAGGCCGGCGCCCGGCAAATAGCCCTGGAGGCTGTCGGGCACGCACGCATTCGCAACGCCGATTTTTACTACCAGCTCGTCAAGTGGGTTTCCCGCTTGGAAGCCGAAGCTTCGGTGGACCACGCCGGCATGGAAAGGGCCAACGCGCACGAGCAACGCGCCCTATCGCACCTCTTGCAAGTCCAAGGCGAGGTGCACGACGCCGGTGCCGGTGTTTAGCATGCACCACAGATGGCGGCCGGCATCGTCTAGTTAGCTAAGAGTAAGTTAGTACTTGTACGCTACTAGAGTATTAGTGGGAGTAGATAGTTAATTTGGCTATGATGGTTGTCAACGTGGAAGTTCAGTACTCTATATGTGGATCAGACCTGTTGATAACCCAGAAGTATAGGGGATCAATTGTAGCCTCTTTCGATAAGTAAGAGTGTCGAACCCAACGAGGAGCTAAATGTAGAACAAATATTCCCTCAAGTTCTATCGACCACCGATACAACTCTACGCACACTTGACGTTCGCTTTATCGGAAACAAGTATGAAACTAGAAGTACTTTGTAGGTGTTTTTCGGTAAGCTTGCAAGAAAGTAAAGAGCACATAAATAAAAGCTAGGGGTTGTTTAGATGAAGACACAAATAAATTAGTTTTAGTAGAGAGCTTTTGTTAACAAGAAAGTTATTTGTCCCTAGGCAATCGATAACTAGACCGGTAATCATTATTGCAATTTTATTTGAGAGAGAGGCATAAGCTAACATACTTTCTCTACTTGGATCATATGCACTTATGATTGGAACTCTAGCAAGCATCCGCAACTACTAAAGATTCATTAAGGTAAAACCCAACCATAGCATTAAAGTATCAAGTCCCCTTTACCCCGTACGCAAACAACCTACTTACTCGGGTCTGTGCTTCTGTCACTCACGCCACCCACCATAAGCAAATCATAAGCATATTGCAAACCCTACAGAGGGAATCCCTCACGCTTGCGCGACACGGAGAGCACCATAGGACAGCACCAATAATAAAACATACAACTCAAACCAATCACGGTCATCAAATAGCCATTAGGACAAAACAGATCTACTCAAACATCATAGGATAGCCATACATCATTGGGAAATAATATATAGCGTTGAGCACCATGTTTAAGTAGAGATTACAGCAGGTAAGAGAGAGGTTACACCGCTGCATAGAGGGGGGAAGAGTTGGTGATGATGGCGGTGAAGTTGTTGGTGAAGATGACGGTGATGATCATGGCCCCCGGTGGCACTCCGGCGCCACCGGAAGCGAGGGGGAGAGAGCCCCCCTCCTTCTTCTTCTTCCTTGGCCTTCTCCCTAGATGGGAGAAGGGTTTCCCCTCTGGTCCATGGTCTCCATGGCGTGGGAGGGGCGAGAGCCCCTCCGAGATTGGATCTGTCTCTCTGTCTCTCTCTATTTTTGCGTTCTGTTTTCTGGCCCTTCACCGTTTCTTAAATATCCGGAGATCCATAACTCCTATTGGGGTGAATCTTTCGCTCAGATCTTTCTCATAAAATTATCTTTCTTGCGGCAAAAGAAGAGCGTCAACCGCCTTACGGGGTGGCCACGAGGGTCAGGGGCGCGCCTGACACCCTAGGGCGCACCCCCTACCTCGTGCCCCCTCGGACACCATATCACGATGATTCCACTTCCCAAAAATCATAAATATTCCAGAAAAAATCTCCTTCCGTTTTTATCCCGTTTGGACTCCGTTTGATATTGGGTTTCTGCGAAACATAAAACATGCAACAAACAGGAACTGGCACTGGGCACTGGATCAATATGTTAGTCCCAAAAATAGTATAAAAAGTTGCCAAAAAGTATATGAAAGTTGAATAATATTGGCATGGAACAATCAAAAATTATAGATACGACGAAGACGTATCACCTGTTACTTTGCTCTGAATTTTGAACTTTCCGTTTGAACGTATGGAATGGGCTGTTATTTTTTTAAATGGGTTGTATTTGTCCTCCACGGGTTTAGAGGCTGACATGTGGGCCTAACAAGTTGACGTGTACACAATCAGGAGATGATTGTACGTGGAGAGGATGATAGCAGGGACCCGCCAAGGTCATGGCAGTACGCAAGCAAGTGCCTCCTTATTTCAAGCCAATAAAAAATGGCTCCTCCTAGTGGATTTCTGACATCTGGGTCCCATGCCATTGTCAACGTAGTCAATAAACGAGAGAATTGCACAACGAGCGGCTGGCACCAGGGACCCAGCAGCTCGCTGATAACCCACAAGTATAGGGGATCGCAACAGCTTTCGAGGGTAGAGTATTCAACCCAAATTTATTGATTCGACACAAGGGGAGCCAAAGAATATTCTCAAGTATTAGCATCTGAGTTGTCAATTCAACCACACCTGGAAACTTAGTATCTGCAGCAAAGTGTTTAGTAGCAAAGTAATATGATAGTGGTGGTAACGGCAACGAAAGTAAAGACAGTAAAAGTAATGTTTTTGGTATTTTGTAGTGATTGTAACAGTAGCAGCGGGAAAGTAAATAAGCGTAAACCAGTATATGGAAAGCTCGTAGGCATCGGATCAGTGATGGATAATTATGCCGGATGCGGTTCATCGTGTATCAGTCATAACATAGGGTGACACAGAACTAGCTCCAATTCATCAATGTAATGTAGGCATGTATTCCGTATATAGTCATACGTGCTTATGGAAAAGAACTTGCATGACATCTTTTGTCCTACGCTCCCGTGGCAGTGGGGTCCTATTGGAAACTAAGGGATATTAAGGCCTCCTTTTAATAGAGAACCGGAACAAAGCATTAGCACATAGTGAATACATGAACTCCTCAAACTACGGTCATCACCGGGAGTGGTCCCGATTATTGTCACTTCGGGGTTGCCGGATCATAACACATAGTAGGTGACTATAGACTTGCAAGATAGGATCAAGAACTCACATATATTCATGAAAACATAATAGGTTCAGATCTGAAATCATGGCACTCGGGCCCTAGTGACAAGCATTAAGCATAGCAAAGTCATAGCAACATCAATCTCAGAACATAGTGGATACTAGGGATCAAACTCTAACAAAACTAACTCGATTACATGATAAATCTCATCCAACCCATCACCGTCCAGCAAGCCTACGATGGAATTACTCACGCACGGCGGTGAGCATCATGAAATTGGTGACGGAGGATGGTTGATGATGACGATGGCGACGAATCCCCCTCTCCGGAGTCCCGAACGGACTCCGGATCAGCCCTCCCGAGAGGTTTTAGGGCTTGGCGGCGGCTCCGTATTGTAAAATGCGATGATTTCTTCTCTCTGATTTTTCTCCCCGAAAGCCAATATATAGAGTTGGAGTTGGCGTCGGAGGGTGTCCAGGGGGCCCACGTGGTAGCGGGGCGCGCCCTAGAGGGGGGGCGCGCCCCCCACCCTCATGGACAGGGTGTGGGCCCCCTGGTCTTCATCTTTGGCGAGGATTTTTTATTATTTTTTCTAAGGTGTTTCGTGGAGTTTCAGGACTTTCCGAGAATATTTTCTTTCTGCACATATGTCGGGGGGAATCGGCTTCCTCGAACACCTATGGGGACCGAGCCCCTTACTGGTTCGGCGGGGGGCAGAAGTTGCACGAAGAGCAGATCGAGGCGATGCACACGAGGGGTTTACCCAGCTTCGGGCTGCACGGATGCGTAAAACCCTACTTCTGCTTTGTGGTTTGTATTGTGTTCTTGCTCGGAGGCGCGTGGTGCTACAGTACACACGAGCCGATGGCGAGGCCGAGCGTGAAAATGGGTGTCCTCCCCTCTACGTGCGCATGGGGCCTCCTTTTATATGCTCAAGGGGTTACCCACAGGTGGCAGCATAGGTGGGGGCAAAAATGGTAGAATGCTGTAGTGGGTACAGCTGCCTGCACAGTGGTTGTACAGTGCTACCATACCTAACTCTGACGGCGGGGGACAAGGGCATTAAATGCCCGTCCGCGTCGCCCAGACGATGCAGGGAAGTGGACCGTCAGGAGCGCCACCGTTTGCCACGATGGCCACTCTGTCAGCTTCGCTTCGCCACCGCATGCCCCTGGCTGCATAGCCTCCCGCCACGTGCGCCTGGGATGCCCCCAGAGCGACACGTTGGTGGGTGAGATGGAGCGCAGGCACGAGGTGGTAACTTGCCGCGGCAAGCGCCTTGCCGCGGTGGATGTCTTGTTGCGTCCGGGAGCTTGTCGCTCACCGGGCCCTGCTGGGGCGCGGGGCGCGCCGTGGCAGGGTCCTTGTCGTGCCGTGGATGGCCTTCCCGGCAAGCTCCTCTTGCCGGGGTCTTGTGCTTTGAGCGGCAGTCCCAGCAAACTCCTCTTGCCAGGGCCTTGCTCTCTTCGGGTGGCCTTCCCGGCAAGCTCCTCTTTCCGGGGCCTTGGCTCAAACACTTTGTTCTTGAATGGCCCAAGAGGGGACCATGGAGGGTCTTGGCGATCACTTGGCAGGCCTTGCCGCGGGGTGCTACGACTGCCCGTGCACAAGTTCTGGGTACTAAGGTACCCCTATTTTAGTACACCGACAGGAGCCCCCGGGCCTGGGCCATACACGGTGCCGAGCGCTGTTGGGGCAGGCCCAAAACAGTGCACGGGCACGCGCGCCCTGGGTCACGCTGCATCTTTTTCTTCGTATGCCACACCCTCTCCGAACGGTACGCGTCGAACGCGGCATCGTGGGGAGAGGCGTGCGTGACGTGGGTGCCGTGCGTGGGGCCGAGCCCTGCAGGCATGCGTCACGTCGCAATGAATGGGGACGGTCCGTGCCATCTTCATAAGTGGAGGGAGGCGTGGAGGCGTGGCTCCTTCGCTGGACGGAGTCGAGGCACGGTCTCCGAGGCGTCTGCTCCCCACGATCACGGGGTGGGGGGAGGTCGCCTCACCCGTCGCCTCGGTCCTGCACGTAAGCCACGCGGCCTCCATGCACCTGGAGTTGCGGGCGGTGGAGGCGGAAAACCGGGCTGTCGCGGGTCGAGGCAGCAGGCCGGCCCCGGTCGCCTAGCCTCCCTGCGCCCTGATTGGTTGAGCGGGGCGGTCGAGTCCCCACCCTGCTCCTTTATAAGGAGCAAGAGGGGGGGCGATGGGAACCCACACTCCTCCATCTCTTCCTCTCTTCATCTTCTGATCCCCTCTCTCCATCCGCCATGGAGAAAGGGAATCCTGGTCCTTCATCGGTGGCGGCGAGGGTTGCCGCCAAGCAACGCGCCCCTCCTCCCCTTGCACCCGCGGTGGCGGAGCCAGCCGCAAGGGGAAGGGGGAGGGGGCGAGGTCGTGGACGATGGCGTGGATGAGGCCGCGGCGCTCAGGGAAGAGGCGGGCGGGGCGACGCGCCGGCCTCGCCTCCGCCAGCGGCACCTCTTCCCATGGCGGTCCATCTTGGGGACGATCCTTGCGAGTTCTTCGTCAGGCTGCGTCGGGCGCCTCGCCGCCGCCTCCGCCTCCCGGCTCCCTTCGCGAGCGTGATGGAGATGGAGCAACCCGAGACGCTAAGGCTGCGCATGAAGGGCTTCGGGATCAGCGGCACGCGGGTCCACGTCGAGTTCCCAACCCCCGGCGTAGTGTATCTTGGCCGAGGGTGGAAGACATTCGCCCGTATCCACACCTTGACGGAGGGGTTCACCCTCCATTTCAAGTTGATGGAGGGCGATCTCCTCTCTGTCAAGGCCTTCGGGGACTTCGGGACCCGGGCCCGGTGTTGCGTGGATAGCTCCTCCGACAGCGAAAGCTCCTCCTCGAGCGAGAGTGACGAGGAGGGGAGCGACAGCGACGACGAGGGCAGCGGTCGTCGGGATGACGGGTCTGACTAGGCGCCGGTCGCAGCTCCGTGTGGCACCGGCGACCCCATCATCCGGGTCGCTGGCTCCTTGAGCTTCTCGGGGTCGTCTTCCCGGGCGGCTGGAGTGGCGAGGCTGCGGAAGAGGGGGAGGACTGGCGGCAAGGCCGTCAACTCGGAGTACGAGGGCTAGGTGCCCCCGACAGCGTGTTGACGTCCCGCTGCCTCATCTTCGAGCTCCATCTCCGGCGCCACCGCCACCATCCAGCCTCCGGAGCCCCTGGGGCGTTCTGTTGGTGTCTTCTGCCACCCGTAGCTCGCCTAGGCGCCCCTCTTGCCCTTTTCGCCTCCTTGTCCTACCTCCTGAGGAGAGAGACAAGAAAGGGATTACGGGCATCTTATCTTTTTTCAATCTGTAAGCCCTCGGGCCTTAATTGCATTTAGAACTTGTAATCCCATCTTTCATGTTTTTCATTCTCTCTGAACTGTACCTGAGCGGAATGTTTTTAATGAAAAGGGGATGTTTGCCGGGCCATTCGTCCCGTGGGTGGAACCCACGCCAAGGAGCGAACCCTTTGTATCGTTAGGATAGACATTTCTTCGCTCGGCAACAGGCCCTGCCGTCTTCCCGCGCCGCTCGACCCTTCTCACGCTCTTGGCGGAGGCGGGGAGAAGGCGGGTTCCGGCCCCTCGCTTCGCCCCTTTGCCGCCGCGACTACTACCAAGACGGGCCCCAGGAATGCGCTCTGGGGCCTGTCGTCGAGGGAGCACGGCAGCTTTTAGGAGGAAACAAGGTTTTCGTATTCCACAGTTCATGAGAAAATGCATGACAAGGGATGCAAAAACTTATCTGGGACAGCAGCCCCCGGCAACTCTGGCTTGCCGCGGGTGGGTCCTTGTACTTGCAGCCCCCCGACAACATTGGCTTGCTGGGGACGGGATGCTGGCCCGCCCTTCTTCTCTTCTTCGCCCTTAAGCGGTCTGGCCAGGATGTACAAAACCCTGCGAACCAAAGGAAATGAAGGAACAGGAAAAAGGACGCAGACTCGACCTCTAAGCTAGGGGTTAGCAGCTGTTAGGCACTATCAACCCTAACCAAGGACGAGACTCGACTCAGCATGCATGCTAAAACTGAGGGCGCCAGCGCTTCATTTCTGCTGCACAGGGTCTGCGCCTGGCTTTGTACAAAGGATTACATGCAACTGCGGCAAGACTTGTACAAAAGGTTGGTTGCCGGGTGGGGCCCGACAACCGCGCCTTACGGGTAAAACTTACGAAGATGCTCAATATTCCAGGAGTTGCTCACCGGAGTGCCATCTTCGGTCTCGAGGCGGACAGCGCTGGGCCTTGTGACTCGTCTCACCCGGTAAGGGCCTTCCCACTTCGGCGTCAACTTGTTATGATTCTTGGCGGACGGGGCGCGTTGAAGAACAAGGTCGCCTTCCTCGAAGCTTCTGGCTTTAACTTTGCGGCTATGGTAGCGACGCAAAGCTTGCTGGTAGCGAGAGGCTCGCACAGCAGCCTGAAGACGATCTTCCTCAAGGAGCAGCGCGTCATCTTCACGCAGCCGCTTTTGCTCAAGCTCATCATAAGCGAGCACTCGAGGTGACCCGTATACGAGTTCCGTGGGGGTAACTGCTTCTGCTCCATAGACTAGAGCAAATGGTGTCTGGCCAGTGGCTCGATTTGGCGTCGTTCTGATCGACCAAAGAGCCACCGGCAGCTCCTCGATCCAGTTTCTTCCGCACTTGTGCAGCCTGTCGAAAGTTCTGGTCTTGAGCCCGCGCAGTACTTCGGAGTTGGCCCTTTCAGCTTGACCATTGCTCCTGGGATGAGCAACAGAAGCGAAGCAGACCTTGGCCCGAGATCTTGGACGTATTGCATGAAGGCGCGGCTCGTGAATTGTGTACCGTTGTCGGTGATGATCCTGTTGGGGATCCCGAAGCGGCAGACAATCGACCTGAAGAACTTGATGGCTGACTGTGCTGTCACCTTCCTCACTGGTTCCACCTCTGGCCACTTTGTGAACTTGTCGATTGCGACGTACAAGTACTCAAAGCCCCCGACAGCTCGGGGGAAGGGGCCGAGGATGTCGAGCCCCCAGACCGAAAATGACCAGGATAAAGGGATCGTCTGGAGAGCTTGAGCTGGCTGGTGTATCTGCTTGGCATGGAACTGGCACGCTTCACACTTGGTTACTTGTGCAGTTGCATCCTGGAGGGCTGTCGGCCAGAAGAAACCTTGCCGGAACGCTTTGCCGGCGAGTGCTCTTGCGCCAATGTGGTGACCACATGTGCCTCCATGTATCTCTGCCAACAGCTGTTGTCCGTCTTCCCGGGAAATACACTTCAATTTCACACCATTGCGCCCTCTTCTGTATAGTGTGTTGTCGACGAACTGGTACATACTCGAGCGCCGGGCTACTCTTTCCGCTTCTTCTTGTTCTTCGGGAAGTTCTCCGTGCTGGAGGAAATGGACAGTCTGTTGCGCCCATGCTGGAGCCTGCGGCTTGACAACAAGGACCGAAGGCACTTCTGCTGCTGCGGGAACGTCCGCTTCTACGGCGAGGATCTGGGGCTCGGCCGGAGCTTGACGTTCCCCGGGAAGCTTGCCGGAACAAAACTTGCCGGGAGCGCCTGCTTCTACGGAACAAACCCTGGGGTTTTCCGGAGCAGACGGTTCCTCAGCGCTCTTGGCGTCGATCTTGGGGACCTTCTTGGCGGCGGCTCCGGGGAGCTCTGCCGGAAGATAGTCGCCGGAGACCAACTTCCTCTTCTTGCTCTGTCTGGTTGATGGCGTTACGGATGGCTGAGTCAGCTTGAGCACAAAGTCCCTGGTTCCACAGGTAACTTGAATGCTGCGCACTTTGACAGGCCGTCAGCGATGTCATTCTCAGCTCTTGGAATGTGTTCCATTTGCAGGCCGTCAAAGTGCTCTTCCAGCTTCCTCACTTCATCAACGTACGCTTCCATCAACGGACTCTGGTAATCCTTGTTCACTTGGCGGACGACAAGCTGCGAGTCACCCCTGACAATGAGCTTCTTGATCCCAAGTTCTGCCGCGATCCTGAGACCGGCAAGCAAACCTTCATACTCCGCTGTATTGTTGGTTGCTTGTTCCTTGGGGAAGTGCATCTGGACTACGTACTTGAGGTGCTCTCCGGTGGGCGCGATAAGTAACGCGCCAGCACTGGCGCCTTGCAGCGAGAAGGCACCATCAAAGTACATCAGCCATTCTTTGCTTGCTTCTTTGGCGGGGATGCTCGTCTCTGGGATATCTTCGTCCGGTGTCGGTGTCCACTCCGCTATGGACTCCGCCAATGCTCTGATTTGGATAGTCGAGGTGCTCTCGAACTTGAGACCGAAGCTCGACAGTTCTAGTGCCCACTCGACAATCCTGCCTGTTGCTTCTGGATTCTGCAGTATCCTCTTCAGCGGAAAGCGGGTGACAACCGTAATCTTGTGTGCTTGGAAGTAATGGCGCGGCTTTCTCGAGGCCATGAGGAGGCCGAAAAGCAATTTCTACACACCAGAGTACCTTGACCTAGCCCCCTGCAAAAGGGAGCTGACAAAGTAAACTGGGCGCTGCACCATTTTCTTCTTCCGCACCTCCACTTGCTCCTGCGCAGATTCATCCTTGTCGGGGCCAGAGCTTGTTGGGGAAGCCCCCTGCTTGTCGCTGGACGTGCTTGCCGCGGTCGCTGGCTCATCATCTGCCTCCCTCTCCGCTACTAACGCAGCACTAACCACTTGATTGGTTGCCGCCAGGTATAGCAGCAACTTCTCTTGTGGTTTAGGCGCGACAAGTATTGGAGCGGAGGACAGGTACTTCTTCAAGTCCTGCAGCGCAGCCTCCGCTTCCGGAGTCCATTTTACTGGACCCGCCTTTTTCAAAATTTTGAAAAATGGCAGGGCGCGTTCTGCAGACATAGAAATAAACCTGCTGAGAGCCGCGACGCAGCCGGCAAGCCTTCGTACGTCCTCGACAAGGGTTGGTGCTTCAATCTGCTCGATGGCCCTGATCTTGTCTGGGTTGGCTTCTATTCCTCGCTGAGACACGAAGAACCCGAGAAGCTTGCCGGAAGGGACTCCGAACACGCACTTCTCGGGGTTGAGCTTGAGGCTGATCCTGCGCAGATTCGCAAAGGTCTCTTCTAAGTCTTGAATCAGGGTTGCCCTGTCTTTGCTCTTGACCACTATGTCATCCATGTAGGCCTCCACATTCCTGTGGATTTGTGGCTCAAAAGCAGTGTGGACAACCCTCGCAAATGTCGAACCGGCATTCTTCAGTCCGAAAGGCATCCGTACGAAACAGTACGTGCCACATGGAGTGATGAACGCGGTCTTCCCTTCATCTTCTTCAGCCATGAAGATCTGATGATATCCAGAATAGGCGTCAAGAAATGAAAGCAGGTCACATCCGGCCGTGGAGTCAACAATCTGGTCAATGCGCGGCAAGGGAAAAGGATCTTTGGGACAAGCTTTGTTAACATCAGTGAAGTCGATGCAAAGCCTCCATTTCCCATTTGCTTTGCGCACGACAACAGGATTGGCCAACCACGTCGGATGGAGCACACCTCTGACAAGGCCTGCCGCTTCCAATTTCTTGATCTCTTCTGCGATGAACTCTTGGCGCTCCACTGCTTGCTTCCTGACTCTCTGCTTGACGGGCCGCGCGTGAGGACAGACGGTGAGGTGGTGCTCAGTCACTTTCCTGGGAACGCCGGGGATGTCAGATGGTTGCCAGGCAAACACATCGACATTCGCCCGCAGGAAAGTAACGAGCGCGCTTTCCTATTTGGGGTCAAGCGTGGCACTGATGGTGAAGGTACCACCAGTGCCGTCCTCCTTGGCGGGCACCTTCTTGGTCATTGGCGGAGCTGCCATTGTCTACTTACTCTTGCCGGTGGAGCTCGATGGCGCGTCCTCGACGGTAGCGCAGCACTCCGAAGAGGTGCGCTTGCCGGAGTGGGCGCCAGAGCACTTGTCGGGCTTGGTCCTCTTCTTTCCTTCAGGAGCTTCAGCGGCAAGCGGCTTGTGATCCGCTGCGGCTGCTGCTTCCCGGTAGATCTTGTCGGCACAGATAAGGGCATCCTTCTTGTCGCCGGGGACAGAGATGACGCTTATCGGGCCTGGCATCTTGAGCATGTTGTAGGCGTAGTGAGAGGCCGCCATGAACTTGGCGAGCGTTGGACGGCCGAGAATTCCATTGTAGGGCAATGGGAAATCGGCAACGTCAAAAGTGATCCTCTCTGTCCTGAAGTTCAGCTCGCTGCCAAATGTTACTGGCAACGTTATCTTCCCCTTCGGCTTGCTCCTTCCTGGGTTGATTCCTTGGAACGTGCCGGTCTCTTCGAGCTCGCTGTCGGGGACTTGGAGTTTCCGGAGCACAGCGGAGGAGATCAGGTTCAAGCCGGCCCCGCCGTCAACTAGCATCTTAGTGACCTTGAGGTTGTGGACTGTTGGTGAGACCAACATCGGCAAGCACCCGATCGCAGTTGTGCGATCAGGGTGGTCCTCAATATGAAAGATGGTAGGCGTGCCGGACCATTTCAGAGGCTTGCGCGACTCGACGGGTGGTTCCGCTGCATTGACTTCCCGCGCCCACTACTTGAGCTGGCGGTGAGAAGTATGCAGGGAGGCGACGCCGTCTACGCACAAGACCTCTGTGGCTTTCTGAAACTCCTGCTCACTGGTCTCGGCGTCATCCATGTCTTCGTCTTCGTCGTCGTCTTCATTCTTGTCGCGGCCGCGGGGAGGTCGCTCCGCTTGCCGCTGCTTGTCCTTGTCGCGGCGTCCTCCCTGGCCGAGGCGCTTCGTGCCTGATCCTCCGCCACCTCCCCGGGCTCTCTCCTTGTCGCGCCGCTCGTACTCGGCCTTTTGCAGCTCGACGAGCCGCTCGACCTGCTTGCAGCTCTGGAGGTCATGGCCCTTGGTGCGGTGGATCTTGCAGTACTGTTTGCTGGTGCCGTCCCGCTTGTCGGCAGCCGCCACGGCCTGGCAGTGGACGCATCCGGCAATCTCCTTGCCAGAGCTACCAGCCTGGGCCTTCTTGGCGGCGCTTTCATCGCCGGACTGCTCAACAACCAGTACTTCTTGGCTCTTCTTCTTCCTGTTGCTCCGCCGCCGGCCCTTCCTTGCCAGGGCGGTATCCTCACTGTCAGATTCTCCTGCTCCAGTGTTCTCTCCGGGGAGTTTCCTCCCTTCCTCAGCACGGGCACACTTGTCAGCCAGGGCATATAGCTCGCTGACGTCTTTGATCTTGCACATCGCCATCTCCTCCCGCATCTTGCGGTTACGCACATTCTGATGGAACGCGCTGATGACCGCGGCGGGGTGGACGTCTGGGATGTTGTAGTGTACACGGCTGAATCTCTGGATGAACTTGCGCAGAGGTTCTCCCTCCTTCTGGACGAGCAGGTGAAGGTCGCTCGCTTGGCCATGGGGTTTGTGGCCGCCTGTAAAGGCGCCGACAAACTGATGGCACAAGTCCGTCCAGGAGGTTATGGAGTTGTCCGGCAAGTGCATGAGCCAGGATCTGACGTTGGGCTTGAGCACCAGCGGGAAGTAATTGGCAAGGATCTTGTCGTCTCGCCCTCCAGCAGCCTGCACCGCGAGAGGAACTCCGACGGATGCGACTTGCCGTCGTACTTTTCTGGTACGTCTGGCTTGAAATTCTTTGTGCTGGGCCACTGGACTTGCCGCAGCTCACGGGTGAACGCAGGGCAGCCCACCGCGTACGGTAGGTCGCCTGGTTCCCCTGGTGCATGCATGTCGACAGAGGGCCCAGCGCTGTGGTCTGATTGACGCCGCGCTTCTCTCCGACGCTCGATGCGAGTATGAGCGTCCTCTTGCTCTCGCTCATGAAGAACTTGGCGTTGATCGCGACGAGTTCGCAGATTCGACGACGCGGTGGAGTCGTTGTCGTGATGATTCCGGCGAGTCAGCGATCTTGGCCTCTGGGGCGGGGAGTGCATGGTGGTTGCACCCCCGCCGGTCCTAGCACCATCGGTTCTCGCCTGGCCGTCCCGCCGCGGCTGTGACGCGCTGTGTTGCCGCGGGGTGTCGCCGTTAGCGAAACCGATGAGGCTCTGTATCGTGGCCCTCCAGTCGTCAAGCTTGTCCACCGTTGGAGGGTAGTCTAGGAGCAGTTGAGCTCGCGCCAGAGCTTCTGCTGGAGTGGAGGGCAGCGGCGGCGAACGGCGCGTGGAGCGGGATGTGCTCGAACTTCTAACTACGTTAGAAGGAGGAACACCCGGACCAGGCAGCCGCGCCACGCTCGCGCCAGCACGTTGGTGCGAGTGCTGGCCTTGAGCGCCCTGGGATCCGCCGGCTCGATTTGGGTCCAGCGAGCGTATGGTACCGTGGGCGCCAAGGCGCTACTGGTCCCGTGCCTCCTGAGAGGGGCGCGGTGCATGTTCGGACGCCGTGGCGCCATGAGCTGGCTCGACGACGCCCGTCCCGCCGCCGGTGCCGTCCCCACCACCCGTTTGCTCCAAGGGCGGCGGGTTCGACGCGGACGGACCGGCCACCTCCGGAGCCTTCTTCTTCGGTGGCATGTCGATGAAGATGATGGAGATCTAGCCCGTGCGGACGCCAGATCAGGTTCGCACAACTTCGACGCCCCCTACCTGGCGCGCCAAAGATGTCGGGGGGAATCGGCTTCCTCGAACACCTATGGGGACCGAGCCCCTTACTGGTTCGGCGGGGGGCGGAAGTTGCACGAAGAGCAGATCGAGGCGATGCACACGAGGGGTTTACCCAGCTTCGGGCCGCACGGATGCGTAAAACCCTACTGCTGCTTTGTGGTTTGTATTGTGTTCTTGCTCGGAGGCGCGTGGTGCTATAGTACACACGAGCCGATGGCGAGGCCGAGCGTGAAAATGGGTGTCCTCCCCTCTACGTGCGCATGGGGCCTCCGTTATATGCTCAAGGGGTTACCCACAGGTGGCAGCGTAGGTGGGGGCAAAAATGGTAGAATGTTGTAGTGGGTACAGCTGCCTACACAGTGGCTGTACAGTGCTATCATACCTAACTCTGACGGCGGGGGACAAGGGTATTAAATGCCCGTCCGCGTCGCCCAGACGGTGCAGGGAAGTGGACCGTCAGGAGCGCCACCGTTTGCCACGATGGCCACTCTGTAAGCTTCGCTTCGCCACCGCATGCCCCTGGCTGCACAGCCTCCCGCCACGTGCGCCTGGGATGCCCCCAGAGCGACACGTTGGTGGGTGAGCTGGAGCGCAGGCACGAGGTGGTAACTTGCCGCGGCAAGCGCCTTGCCGCGGTGGATGTCTCGTTGCGTCCGGGAGCTTGTCGCTCACCGAGCCCTGCCGGGGCGCGGGGCGCGCCATGGCAGGGTCCTTGTCGTGCCGTGGATGGCCTTCCCGGCAAGCTCCTCTTGCCGGGGTCTTGTGCTTTGAGCGGCAGTCCCGGCAAACTCCTCTTGCCAGGGCCTCGCTCTCTTCGGGTGACCTTCCCGGCAAGCTCCTCTTGCCGGGGCCTTGGCTCAAACACTTTGTTCTTGAATGGCCCAAGAGGGGACCATGGAGGGTCTTGGCGATCACCTGGCAGGCCTTGCCGCGGGGTGCTACGACTGCCCGTGCACAAGTTCGGGGTACTAAGGTACCCCTATTTTAGTACACCGACAACATAAAACAAAACCATGGTAATTCTGCTGAAAACAGCGTCAGTCCGGGTTAGTTCCATTCAAATCATACAAGTTAGAGTCCAAAACAAGGGCGAAAGTGTTTGGAAAAGTAGATACGACGGAGACGTATCAACTCCCCCAAGCTTAAACCCTTGCTTGTCCTCAAGCAATTCAGTTGACAAACTGAAAGAAAGAAAGAAAAACTTTTACAAACTCTGTTTGCTCTTGTTGTTGTAACTATGTCAAGCCAGCATTCAAGTTTTCAGCATATATCATAACTAACCATATTTGCAATAATTCTCAGGTCTCACAATTACTCATATCAATAGCATAATCAACTAGCAAGCCATAATAATAAACCTCGGATGACAACACTTTCTCAAAACAATCATAATATGATTTAACAAGACGGTATCTCGCTAGCCCTTTCTGAGACCGCAAAACATAAATGCAGAGCACCTTTAAAGATCAAGGACTGACTAGACATTGTAATTCATGGTAAAAGAGATCCAATCATAGTCACACCCTACATATATTAATAGTGATGAATGCCAATGGCAGCTGTGCTCTCCAGCTAGTGCTTTTTAAATAAGAGGGTGATGACTCAACATAAAAGTAAATGGATAGGCCCTTCGCAGAGGGAAGCAGGGATTTGTAGAGGTGCCAGAGCTCAGTTTTGAAATAGAGATAAATTGCATTTTGAGCGATATACTTTCATTGTCAACGTAACAACTAAGAGATGGCGATATCTTCCATGCTAAACAAATTATAGGCGGTTCCCAAACAGAATGGTAAAGTTTATACTCCCCCTCCACCAACAAGCATCAATCCATGACTTGCTCGAAACAACGAGTGTCTCCAACATACATCAGGTCCCAGGGGGAGTTTTGTTTGCAATTAATTTTGATTTAGTTTGCATAAAGTATGGGACTGGGCATCCCGGTGACCAGCCATGTTCTCGTGAGTGAGGAGCGGAGTCCACTCCTCTTGAGAATAACCCGCCTAACACGGAAGATAAGGACAACCTTGGTTGATACATGAGCTATTCGAGCATACAAAACAGAATATTTATTTGAAGGTTTAGAGTTTGGCACATACAAATTTTCTTGGAACGGCAGGTAGATACCGCATATAGGAAGGTATAGTGGACTCATCTGGAATAACTTTGGGGTTTAAGGGATTGGATGCACAAGTAGTATTCCCGCTTAGTACAAGTGAAGGCTAGCAAAAGACTGGGAAGCGACCAACTAGAGAGCGACAACAGCCATGTACATGCATTAAAATTAATAAACATTGGATGCAAGCATGAGTAGGATATAATCCACCATGAACATAAATATCATGAAGGCTATGTTGATTTTGTTTCAACTACATGCGTGAACATGTGCCAAATCAAGTCACTCAAATCATTCAAAGGAGGATACCACCCCATCATACCACATCATAATCATCTCAATAGCATATTGGCACGCAAGGTAAATCATTATAACTCATAGCTAATCAAGCATGGCACAAGCAACTATGATCTCTAATTGTCATTGCAAACATGTTTATTCATAATAAGCTGAATCAAGAACGACGGACTCATCATATTTACGAAAACAAAAGAGGTCGAGTTCATACCAGCTTTTCCCATCTCAGTCAGTCCATCATATATCATCATAATTGCCTTTCACTTGCACGACCGAACGGTGTGAATAATAATAAGAGTGCACGTGCATTGGACTAAGCTGGAATCTGCGAGCATTCAATAAACAGGAGAAGACAAGGCAATATGGGCTCTGGGTTAAATCAACATTAAAGCATATAAGAGCCACTTCAACAATTTAATTATGGTCTTATTTTACTAACCCCCAAAGAAAAGAAAATAAAACTATTTACACGGGAAAGGTCCCAACAAGCAAAAGAAGAACGGGAAATATTTTTGGGTTTTTTTAGTTACTACTACAGCAGGAAAGTAAATTACTACTATTTTTTTCTTAAGGTTTATCAAACACACAAGAAGAAAGCAGGAAAAGAAAATAAACTAGCATGGATATTGCAGTGGAAGAGTATGAGCACCGACATCTAGCAATGAGTGTGTGTGAACATAGAAGTAATGTCGGTGAGAAATACGTACTCCCCCAAGCTTAGGCTTTTGGCCTAAGTTGGTCTATTGCCAGGGATAGCCTGGCGGATACCCGTAGGTGTGGCTGGGGTCATACTGCGATGAAGGGTAGTTTGGATCATGTTATGATGCAGCTGCTATCGCATCCTAAGCTGCAGCATGGAGTCGGGCTGCCTCTGCTCTCCTCTCGTACTCATCTTCCTCTTCTCTAGTAATTGCGTATCTTCCGTTTGCCTGGTAATCAAAGAAGGCAGGAGCAGGGAGAGTAATACGGACAACATGTCGTTTGTTAAAAATTAAACGATCCCGGAGAGGTGACTCAGTCCTCTCAACAAAATGGTGAGAAACCATAGAATTAAAATCTAAATAAGCAGGAGGCAACTTCATGTCTCCTTCACGAACGTCTATCTCAAGAAATTTAGCTAAGCGGGTTGCATAAATTCCTCCGAAGAAATCTCCATTATGTCTATTATGATGCAACCTACGAGCTAAAATGGCTCCCATATGATAAGATTGGTCTCCTAACACAGCACTCCTAAGAATGCTGAGGTCAGGGACACACATGTGACATGCTTCATCCTTAGCATTTATGCATCTACTGATGAAGAGAGCAAAATAATGTATAGCAGGAAAGTGAATGCTCCCTATGGTAGCCTGCGTTATATCTCTGGATTCCCCTACTGTTATACTAGCAAGAAAGTCTCTAAATTCATATTTAGGGGGATCCCTAATACTGCCCCATGATGGAAGTTTGCAAGCAAGAGTGAAATCCTCTAAGTCCATTCTATAAGATTTATCATAAAGATCAAACATGACTGAAGGAGAATTACGTGAAGATGAATACTCAAACCTCCTCACAAATGAACTTGTGAGATCATGATATTGGGGGCATTTGTCACCCTCAAAATCCTCAAGACCGGCATTGCACAAATATGCTTTGAATTCTTCTTTAATTTCCGCAAGGTCCATAAAATTTTCCGACGGCCATTCGCAAGGCCGTATGGGGGCGTCTCTTGGTGGATCCTCGTCAGCATCGCGCATAGCAATTATGGGTCCTTGCTTCTTAGAGGAACCACCTTGGAACATCTTCCTAAGCATATTGTTCTTCTCTGAAAAATTCTGAAATTTTTTAGTAACTTCAAACAAAAGTGAACCAACTTCAATAAAACTGATAGAAACTACTCCTACAAGTGCCTAGAGCCTATATCAAGCATTAGAACTACTTGAGACCATATAAATTTAACATGCAAGCTCAAGAACATGTTCACCTATGCAGCACAAATTTGCAAAGAATAAAGCACTAGAACAAAAACTAATTGGACCAATGGAGGAGTCACATACCAAGGAACAATCTCCCCAAGCAGTTTTGCGAGAGGTGCTTTGAGCAAGGAGATCGAAAATCACAGGAAAAGTGGCTGGAATTCGTGCTTGAGTTGGTTTTTCGGGTTTGTGTGAGACAGAGGAAGAAGATGGGTGCTGGGATAAGTGGAGGAGGGCCACCGTGGGCCCACGAGGCAGGGGGCGCGCCCTATAGGGGGGGGCGCCCACCACCCTCGTGGCCAGGTGGCAGCTCCTCCCGTGGTAATTTTTACACTTTAAATCCTAAAATATTCCCGAAAAATCATATTAAATTGGCATGGCATTCTGAGGACTTTTATTTTCGGGATATTTTTATATTGCAGGGATAAGCCAGGAAACAGACAGAGAAATACTATTTTTGCTTTATTTCTACTAAAGAACAGAAAATATAAAGAGGGTACAGAAGGTTGTGCTTCTAGTTTCATCCATCTCATGCTCATCAAAAAGAATCCACTAACAAGGTTGATCAAGTCTTGTTAACAAACCCATTTCGATAATCATGAAACCAAAGAAATTTCGAATGACACTAAGTTACCTCAACGGGGATATGCACATCCCCAATAATAAGTATATCATATTTATTTTTGACAGTTGGAAGAGGAAATTCAAAACCCCCAAATTTAATCGATGGAATCTTTCCAATGGAGTTGATACTGTGGACTTGAGGTTGTTTCCTCGGAAAGTGTATCGTATGCTCATTGCCATTAACATGAAAAGTGACATTGCCTTTGTTGCAATCAATAACAGCCCCTGCAGTATTAAGAAAAGGTCTTCCAAGAATAATGGACATACTATCATCCTCGGGAATATCAAGAATAACAAAGTTCGTTAAAATAGTAACGTTTGCAACCACAACAGGCACATCCTCACAAATACCGAAAGGTATAGCAGTTGATTTATCAGCCATTTGCAAAGATATTTCAGTAGGTGTCAACTTATTCAAGTCAAGTCTACGATATAAAGAGAGATGCATAACACTAACACCGGCTCCAAGATCACATAAAGCAGTTTTAATATAATTTCTTTTAATGGAGCAAGGTATAGTAGGTACTCCGGGATCTCCGAGTTTCTTCGGTATTCCACCCTTAAAAGTATAATTAGCAAGCATGGTGGAACAGCTTCCGGTATCTTTCTTTTATTAGTAATGATATCTTTCATATATTTAGCATAAGGATTTGTTTTGAGCACATCAGTCAATCGCATACGCAGAAAGATAGGTCTAATCATTTCAGCAAAGTGCTCAAAATCCTCATCATCCTTTTTCTTGGATGGTTTTGGAGGGAAAGGCATGGGTTTCTGAACCCAAGGTTCTATTTCTTTACCATGTTTCCTAGCAACAAAGTCTCTTTTATCATAACGTTGATTCTTTGATTGTGGGTTATCAAGATCAACAGCAGGTTCAATTTCCACATCATTATCATTACTAGGTTGAGCATCATCATGAACATCATCATTAGTATTTTCATTAGGTTCATGTTCATTACCAGATTGTGTTTCAGCATCAGACATAGAGATATCATTTGGATTATCAGGTGGTTCAGCAATAGGTTCACTAGAAGTTTGCACAGTTCTATCATTTTTCTTTTTCTTCTTCTTAGAAGAACTAGGAACATCAATATTGTTTCTTTGAGAATCTTGCTCGATTCTCTTAGGGTGGCCTTCAGGATACAAAGGTTCCTGAGTCATTCTACTAGTTCTAGTAGCCACTCTAACTGTTGGGGAACATAGTAATTTCAAAAAAAATCCTACGCACACGCAAGATCATGGGGATGCATAGCAACGAGAGGGGAGATTGTTGTCTACGTACCCTCGTAGACCGAAGCGGAAGCGTTGACACAACGTAGAGGAAGTAGTCGTACGTCTTCCCGATCCGACCGATCCAAGCACCGAACGGACGGCACCTCCGAGTTCTGCACACGTTCAGCTCGATGACGTTCCCCGGGCTCCGATCCAGCAAAGCTTCGAGGAGGAGTTCTATCAGCACGACGGCGTGGTGACGATCTTGATGTTCAACCGTCGCAGGGCTTCGCCTAAGCACCGCTACAATATGACCGAGGTGTAATATCGTGGAGGGGGCACCGCACACGGCTAAGGAACGATCACGAAGATCAACTTGTGTCATCTAGGGTGCCCCCTACCCCCGTATATAAAGGAGGGAGGAGGAGGTGCGGCCGGCCCCCTTGGGGTGCGCCTGGAGGAGTTCTACTCCCACCGGGAGTAGGACTCCCCCCTCTTGCCTTGTTGGAGAAGGAAAGGGGGGAGGGGAAGAGGAAAGGGGGGCGCCGCCCCCCCCCCCTTCCTTATCCTATTCGGACTAGGGGGGAGGGGGCGCGCGGCCTGCCCTGGCCGGCCCTCCTCTTCTCCCTTAAGGCCCATGTAGGCCCAGTAACCCCCGGGGGGGTTCTGGTAACCCCGGTACTCTAGTAAAATCACGATTTCACCCGGAACGATTCCGATATCCAAATATAGACTTCCAATATATCGATCTTTATGTCTCGACCATTTCGAGACTCCTCGTCATGTCCATGATCACATCCGGGACTCCGAACAACCTTCGGTACATCAAAACACAAACTCATAATAAAACTGTCATCGTAACGTTAAGCGTGCGGACCCTACGGGTTCGAGAACTATGTAGACATGACCTAGAACTATTCTCGGTCAATAACCAATAGCGGAACCTGGATGCTCATATTGGCTCCCACATATTCTACGAAGATCTTTATCGGTCAGACCGCATAACAACATACGTTGTTCCCTTTGTCATCGGTATGTTACTTGCCCGAGATTCGATCGTCGGTATCCAATACCTAGTTCAATCTCGTTACCGGCAAGTCTCTTTACTCATTCCGTAATACATCATCTCGCAACTAACTCATTATCTGCAATGCTTGCAAGGCTTAAGTGATGTGCATTACCGAGAGGGCCCAGAGATACCTCTCCGACATTCGGAGTGACAAATCCTAATCTCAAAATACGCCAACCCAACAAGTACCTTCGGAGACACCTGTAGAGCACCTTTATAATCACCCAGTTACGTTGTGACGTTTGGTAGCACACAAAGTGTTCCTCCGGTAAACGGGAGTTGCATAATCTCATAGTCATAGGAACATGTATAAGTCATGAAGAAAGCAATAGCAACAAACTAAACGATCAAGTGCTAAGCCAACGAAATGGGTCAAGTCAATCAGATCATTCACCTAATGATGTGATCTCTTTAATCAAATAACAACTCTTTGTCTATGGTTAGGAAACATAACCATCTTTGATTAATGAGCTAGTCAAGTAGAGGCATACTAGTGACACTCTGTTTGTTTATGTATTCACACATGCATTATGTTTCCGGTTAATACAATTCTAGCATGAATAATAAACATTTATCATGATATAAGGAAATAAATAATAACTTTATTATTGCCTCTAGGGCTATTTCCTTCACTAACAGCATAATCATTTTTCTTACTATTCATTTCATGGAGCAATTCTTTTGGGGTTTTAAGTACTTGTTCTACTTGAGTGGTAACCATAGAAGCATGTTTGCTAACAAGTTTAAGTTCACCTCTAATATTAGCCATATAATCACCCAAGTATTTAATCATATCGGAATCATATTTCAATTGTCTACCAAAATAAGCATTGAAATTTTCTTGTTTGACAATAAAATTATCAAACTCATCAAAGCATTGCCTAGCAGACTTATAGTGAGGGATATCACCTTCATCAAATCTATAGAGAGAATTTACCTTTACTACCTGTGTCGGGATATCGGGATCAGGAGGTTCTTCAGTAAACAAGTGATCGAGTTCATATGTTTCTTCGATAGGCGGTAGATTAAGACCATGTATTTCTTCAATAGGAGGTAAATTCTTAACATCTTTAGCTTTAATACCTTTTTCTTTCATAGATTTCTTTGCCTCTTGCATATCTTCGGGACTGAGAAATAGAACACCTCTCTTCGGAGTTGGTTTAGGAATAGGCTCAGTAATTGGAGCGGGAGCTGGCTCAGGAGGTGCCCAATTATTTTCATTTGTCAACATATTATTCAATAGAATTTCGGATTCATCTGGTGCTCTTTCCCTGAAAAGAGAACCAGCACAACTATCCAGGTAATCTCTGGAAGCATCGGTTAGTCCATTATAAAAGATATCAAGTATTTCAGGTTTCTTAAGAGGATGATCAGGCAAAGCATTAAGTAACTTGAGAAGCCTCCCCCAAGCTTGTGGGAGACTCTCTTCTTTAATTTGCACGAAGTTGTATATTTCCCTTAAAGTGGCTTGTTTCTTATGAGCAGGGAAATATTTAGCAAAGAAGTAATAAATCATATCCTGGGGACTACGCACAGAACCAGGATCAAGAGAATTAAACCATATCTTAGCATCACCCTTTAATGAGAACGGAAATATTTTGAGTATATAGAAGTAACGCGATCTCTCATCATTAGTGAGCAGGGCAGCTATATCATTTAACTTAGTAAGATGTGCTACAACAGTTTCAAATTCATAACCATAGAAAGGATCAGATTCAACCAAAGTAATTATATCTGGATCAACAGAGAATTCATAATCCTTATCAAGAACACAGATAGGTGAAGTTGCAAAAGTAGGATCAGGTTTCATTTTATCTCTAAGTGATTCTTTGTTCCATTTAATCAATAACCTCTTAAGCTCGTATCTATCTCTGCAGGCTAAAATAGCTAAAGAAGCATCTTTATCAAAAAGATAACCCTGAGGAATAACGGGCATATTTTCATCATCACTTTCATCATCGTATTCAGATTCATCAATTTCTCTTTCTCTAGCCCTAGCAATTTGTTCTTCAAGAAATCCACTAAGGGGCACAGTAGTATCAGGCATAGAAGTAGTTTCATCATAAGTATCATGCATAGCAGAAGTGGCATCATCAATAACATGCGACATATCGGAACGAATATCAGAAGCAGGTTTAGGTGTCGTTAGCTTACTCATAACAGAAGGTGAATCAAGTGCAGAGCTAGATGGCAGTTCCTTACCTCCCCTCGTAGTTGAGGGATAATTGTTGTCTTAACGTCTTTCAAGTTCTTCATAGTGTCTAGCAGATATAAATCCCAAGTGACTCAAAGAATAGAGCTATGCTCCCCGGCAATGGCGCCAGAAAAAGGTCTTGATAACCCACAAGTATAGGGGATCGCAACAGCTTTCGAGGGTAGAGTATTCAACCCAAATTTATTGATTCGACACAAGGGGAGCCAAAGAATATGCTCAAGTATTAGCAGCTGAGTTGTCAATTCAACCACACCTGGAAACTTAGTATCTGCAGCAAAGTGTTTAGTAGCAAAGTAATATGATAGTGGTGGTAACGGCAACGAAAGTAAAGACAGTAAAAGTAATGTTTTTGGTATTTTGTAGTGATTGTAACAGTAGCAGCGGGAAAGTAAATAAGCGAAAACCAGTATATGGAAAGCTCGTAGGCATCGGATCAGTGATGGATAATTATGCCAGATGCGGTTCATCATGTATCAGTCATAACATAGGGGGACACAGAACTAGCTCCAATTCATCAATGTAATGTAGGCATGTATTCCGTATATAGTCATACGTGCTTATGGAAAAGAACTTGCATGACATCTTTTGTCCTACCCTCCCGTGGCAGCGGGGTCCTATTGGAAACTAAGGTATATTAAGGCCTCCTTTTAATAGAGAACCGAAACAAAGCATTAGCACATAGTGAATACATGAACTCCTCAAACTACGGTCATCACCGGGAGTGGTCCCGATTATTGTCACTTCGGGGTTGCCGGATCATAACACATAGTAGGTGAATATAGACTTGCAAGATAGGATCAAGAACTCACATATATTCATGAAAACATAATAGGTTCAGATCTGAAATCATGGCACTCGGGCCCTAGTGACAAGCATTAAGCATAGCAAAGTCATAGCAACATCAATCTCAGAACATAGTGGATACTAGGGATCAAACACTAACAAAACTAACTCGATTACATGATGAATCTCATCCAACCCATCACCGTCCAGCAAGCCTACGATGGAATTACTCACGCGCGGTGGTGAGCATCATGAAATTGGTGATGGAGGATGGTTGATGATGACGACAGCGACGAATCCCCCTCTTTGGAGTCCTGAACGGACTCCAGATCAGCCCTCCCTAGAGGTTTTAGGGCTTGGCGGCGGCTCCGTATCGTAAAACGCGATGATTTCTTCTCTCTGATTTTTTCTCCCCGAAAGCCAATATATGGAGTTGGAGTTGGCGTCGGAGGGTGTCCAGGGGGGCCACGAGGTAGGGGGCGCGCCCTAGAGGTGGGGGCGTGCCCCCCACCCTCGTGGACAGGGTGTGGGCCCCCTGGTCTTCATCTTTGGCGAGGATTTTTTATTATTTTTTCTAAGGTGTTACGTGGAGTTTCAGGACTTTCCGAGAATATTTTCTTTCTGCACATAAAACAACACCATGGTAATTCTGCTGAAAACAGCGTCAGTCCGGGTTAGTTCCATTCAAATCATACAAGTTAGAGTCCAAAACAAGGGCAAAAGTGTTTGGAAAAGTAGATACGACGGAGACGTATCACTCGCCTAGTTATTTTTTGTTTTGGGTTAATGTGATAAATGCCACTCCAAATCTGGTGTATCCGAGAAATGCCACTGCAATTTCCAAACTTTGAAAAATGCCATTTCATGCCATTTCTAGTGGCATTTTTCGAAGTCTGGAGTGGCGTTTTCAAAGTTTGCAAACTGCAGTGGCGTTTTTTAAAGTTTACAAAAGTTGCAGTGGCATTTTTCAAAGTTTGGAAATTGTAGTGGCATTTTTATGAATCGCCATAATTGGAGTGGCATTTATCTAATTTGTTTTTGAGATGGAAGCAGGGTGTCAACTGGGTTGTGCGGGACACTCTGGCCTGTCTAGACAGCCTTTTCTTTTATGTTTACCACAGACCAGCCCAGTAGTTTTTTTCTTTCTAAAAATGGCTAGCCCAGTTTTTTTGTGATTTGTCAAGTAATTCGCTTTATCAGGCCTGTTGGGCTGCAAATCTTTCAAGACGCGGCTCGCCGAGAAAATGGCCTATCAGCAATGAGAAATGGGTTGTACATTTTTAAAACACATCAAACCGGCAATTAGTTTCAAATATCTTTTTTCATTTCGAGGTTTTAAATTGCATTGATTTTTATGCGTGGGCAATTTATTGGATTTTATATTGATATACATTTATTTTTAAAATCAGTCTGAATGTGACTCAAAATTTCAGGATTAAAAACAGTTCAGACCGCACCGACATATGCAAAATTTCGTATAATTTTTTAACCGTGGCTACAATATGGGCTGTAATGCTAACAAAAAGAATATGGGCTCCAAAGAACCCGTAAGAATTAGCAAATGGGCTGTAAATTATTTGAAATAATGGCAGATGGGTTGTATGTTGTTTTCCACAGATTTGAGGCTTTCCATAGATGGCCTATATAATGTTGGATGTTCATCCAACAGCCGTCGTGCTTCTTCAATCTCTACTCTTCCTGCTCCAGCCGCTCAAACAAGGGCCGGCGGGACTGCCTGCTCCCTCCTCCCCGCGCAGGCCTCGCAGCCCCACCATACTCCCATCGCTGGCCTAGCCATCCCTCTACTCACCCACACCTGTTGTTATTCTCCGGCGACGACAGACGAACCAGTAAACCCTCGTACAGTCGTACTCCCCTCCGCGTGGGAAACAAAAAACAATTGCCGAGTCTTCCCTGCCTCCGTGTCGTTCCCTTCCTAGGCCTCGCCGTCGTCCATCGCCCGGGTGCTCTCGGCGTGGCGTGGTCAACGACCGACATGCATCTGAAGTGGACTGTACGTGGAGAGGCTGATAGCTGGGTCCATGGCCGCACGCAAGGAAATGCCTCCTTATTACGCGCAAAATAATGATTCCTCCACCTGACATCTGGGACCCACCGAAAGGGCCTCTGTATTTCGCGAAAAAAATGTTATCGCCGCTGATAGCTCGGACCCACCAACTATATCTTCGCACGCAAGGAAGTGCCTCCTTATTACGCACAAAAAAATGAATACTCCCCCTACTAGTTGGGACCCAGTATAGTGGGCCTACTAAGTTGACGGGGACGAAGGGCTTTGTCAACTTAGTCAATATGCATGATTCTAGCTTGACTGACCGTACATGTCCATCCAACGGCCGTAGTGCTTCTTCAACCTCTGGTCTTCTTGCTCCAACCGCCCAAAGCAGTGCCGGTCATGCGGCCTGCTCCTGCCTCCCATGGCCGGCTGTGCTGCCGTGGAGGCCTCACCGCCCCCATACTACTCCCACCGCTGGCCAGGCCATCCCTCCACTCCACTCACCCACACCCCTTGTTAATCTGCAGCGACGGCAGCGCAGCCGAACCGGTGAACCCTCGTACTCCTCTCCGCGTGGGCATCCACTGCCGCGTCTTCCCCGGCTCCGTGTCGTCCCCTTCCTAGGCCTCGCCGTCGTCCACCACCGTGGTGCTCTCGGTGCGGCGTGGTCAATGTGGTCAACGACCGAATTCCATCGGAAGAATACTGTACGTGGAGAGGCTGACAGCTGGGTCCACGGCAGCCGCAAGGAAGTGCCTCCTTATTATGCGGAAAATAATTATTCCTCCACCTGACAGCAGGGACCCACCGAACGCCCACTAGTATTTTGTGAAAAAAATGTTTACCCCTGACTGCTGGGACCCACCTAATGGGCCACCGTATTTCACGAAAAAAAACGTTCCCCTTGCTGTCAGCTCAGACCCACCGGAAGTGCCTCCTTATTACGCACAAAAAAATGAATACACCCTGCTAGCTGGGACCCACCTTGGTGGGAGGCTGACTTGTGGGCCTACTAAGTTGACGGGGACGGAGGGCTTTGTCAACTTAGTCAATATAAACGATTCTAGCTTCAGTGACTGTACGATGTCCATCCAACGGTCGTAGTGCTTCTTCAACCTCTGGTCTTCTTGCTCCAGCCGCCCAAAGCAGCGTCGGTGATGTCGCATGCTCCTGCCTCCCGTGGCCGGATGTGCTGCCGCGGAGGCCTCACCGCCCCCTACTATTCCCACCGCTGGCCAGGCCCTTCAACGACGGCAGCCTCACACCGCAGCCGGACCAGTGAACCCTCGTACTCCTCTCCGCGCGGGCTTCCACTGTCACGTCTTCCCCGGTTCAGCGTCGTCCCCTTCCTAGGCCTCGTCGTCGTCCACCGCCCTGGTGCTCTCGGCGCGGCGTGGTCAACGTGGTCAAGGAATGACTTCCATCGAACGTGGACTGTACGTGGAGAGGCTGACAGCTGGGTCCACGGCCGCAGCAAGGAAGTGTCTCCTTATTACGCGGAAAATAATCATTCCTCCACCTGACAGCTGGGACCCACCGGACAGGCCACTGTATTTCGTGAAAAAAACGTTTCCCCCTGACTGCTGGGACCCACCAGCTACATCTTCGCACGCAAGGAAGTGATTTTGGGCAAAAAAACGATTCGCCCCCCTGACTGCTGGGACCCACCAGCTACATCTTCGTAGGCAAGGAAGTGCCTGACAGTCGGGACCCACCTGGTCGAAGCGTACGTAGCGTTGTCATTCTGGTCGTGAACATGTACGTACATATATACTAGTGGATGTAGAGGCGCGCACGTGTCATAGTAGAGGCACGTACGTGTCGTAGTAGAGGCGCGCACGTAGCATGTACACGTACGTACATTGGCCAGGGTGCAAGAAAGAAAATACGGCCACGTATGTGTACATACGAGCGGGGTCTCAAACGCCTACTCGCGCATACGTACGGCCAGGGCTCGTGTAAATGGCTGGGTCGGAACGGAGAAACAGTGTCATCGTCGTGTTCATGGGGAGGCAACGGCATGCGTCGTGTTCATGGGGAGGCAACGGAATGCGTCGTGTTCATCGGGAGGCAACGGAACGTGTGGGAGCCAACCGGCTGGGTCGGAACGGAATGCGTGATCGTGTTCATCAAGAGAGCTTGGACGGAACAGGCGATGGAAAACTAGGCATGGCGTACCGCACAACGAAGGAAACGGACCTCCTATGTTCGGAACGGGGTCCTGTTGATCGGGAGGGGTGTGGCGTACCGCAAAACGGACGAAACGGACCTCCTACGGTCGAAACGGGGGTCCTGTTGATCGGGAGGGGTGTGGCGTACCACAAAACGGACGAAACGGACCTCCTACGGTCGAAACGGGGTCCTGTTGATCGGGAGGGGTGTGGCGTACCGCAAAACGGACGAAACGGACCTCCTACGGTCGAAACGGGGGTCCTGTTGATCGGGAGGGGTGTGGCATACCGCAAAACGGACGAAACGGGGGTTTTGTTCATCGGGAGGGGTGTGGCATACCGCAAAACGGGACTCCACGGGATACTGTTCATCTCCACCGTCGACCTCCTCTAGCCTCCACGGGCTACCGTCGACCTCCTCCAGCCTCCACGGGCTACCGTCGACCTCCTCCAGCCTCCACGGGTTCTTGTTCATCCAGCCTCCACCGCGCGCTACTCCACCGGCTACTGTTCAACCACCCCTCCACCATCTACTGTTCATCCAGCCCTCCACACCACGGGGTCCTGTTCAACCACCCCTCCACGGGCACCCCTCCACCATGCACTGTTCATCCAACCCTCCACACCACGGGGTCCTGTTCAACCACCCCTCCACGGGCACCCCTCCACGGGCACCCCTCCACCGTCTACTGTTCATCCAGCCCTCCACACCACGGGGTCCTGTTCATCCAGAGGCAATGCCACCGCTCACTGTTCATCCACCCCCCTGCAATGCTCACTATTCATCCCAGAGGTAGTATCGATCGGCTTCAGTTAGCAGCAGTAGCGAAGGAATCGCTCGATCGGGTTCACTTAACAGCCATCGATCGATCGCTCTGGTTCAGTAACGCGTAGCCTGCAGTGCAATCGCTCGGGTTTAGTTAGAGCCCAACGCCTCGCTCGGGTTCAGTTAGAGCCAACACCTCGCACACACGCGCGTACGTGTACGAGAGAAACGCGCCCCGACCTCCCACCGTAACCGGGAACTCCCCGAAATTTTCCTCCCCCACGCTTCTACCACGGTTTTTTCCGTCATGGACGGCCCAAAGAATGTCATGCAGCTGCGTCTCCGGCCCGCCCAGGACGAAAAGCCCATTTTATGTCATGATTTTTTGTCATAGAAGTAGGAGCCTACAACATCTATGATGATACCGGGTTTTGTCACAATTATCATCATAGAAGTGTCATATGTATGACAGAAAAAATTTCGTTCCGCCCAAAATGTCACAGATGTGTCTTTTTTTTGTAGTGTGTAGAGGGATAAATTCATGCAATATGATAAAAACCCCGTCTTGTTATCCTCGATGGCAACAATACAATACATGCCTTGCTACCCCTACTGTCACTCAGAAAGGACACCGCAAGATTGAACCCAAAGCTAAGCACTTCTCCCATTGCAAGAAAAACCAATCTAGTAGGCCAAACCAAACTGATAATTCGAAGATACTTGCATAGATAACCAATCATACATAAAAGAATTCAGAGAAGATTCAAATATTGTTCATAGATAATCTTGATCATAAACCCACAACTCATCGGTCTCAACAAACACACCGCAAAAATAAGATTACATCGAATAGATCTCCACGAGAGAGGGGGGAACATTATATTGAGATCCAAAAAGAGAGAAGAAGCCATCTAGCTACTAACTATGGACCCGAAGGTCTGAGGTAAACTACTCACACTTCATCGGAGGGGTTGTGGTGATGATGTAGAAGCCCTCTATGGTGGATGCCCCCTCCGGCAGAGCTCTGGAACAGGCCCCAAGATGGGATCTCGTGGGTATAGAAGGTTGCAGCGGTGGAATTAGGTTTTTGGCTCCGTATCTGATGGTTTGGGGGTAAGTAGGTATATATAGGAGGAAGAAGTACGTCGGTGGAGCAAGGTGGGGCCCACGAGGGTGGAGGACGCGCCCTGGGGTGGTGGGCGCACCCCCTACCTCTTGCCCACCTCCTTTCTTTCTTGACGTAGGGTCCAAGTCTCCTGGATCATGTTCGGTGAGAAAATCACGTTCCCGAAGGTTTCATTTCGTTTGGACTCCGTTTGATATTCCGTTTCTTCGAAACTCTTAAATAGGCAAAAAACAGCACTTCTGGGTCGGGCCTCCGGTTAATAGGTTAGTCCCAAAAATAATATAAAAGTGGAAAATAAAGCCCAATAATGTCCAAAACAGTAGATCATATTGCATGGAGCAATCAAAAATTATAGATACGTTGGAGACGTATCAACCACCCACACCTATTTTCTAGCCAACCCGAATCTCGAGGGCGAGATTCATCTTAAGGGGGTAGGTTTGTAACATCCCAATTTTCAATTGGGATGTTATACATAGGTCATCATATGGATATCATATTTTTATTTGCATTTGGTTGTGATCCTAGAAATCTTAAGCAACTCAAGGACCCAAGAAGAGAGTTGGAGATTTCACAAATTTTCATATTTGAACTTTTATCAAATTTGAAAAGTGGATCAATTTGATTTTAATATTTTTCTCTCCAATTATTTCCAATAATAAAAATAAATGAGAGAAGATAAAATGACTTCTTCAAAAGAGAGGAATACTGGAGAAGAAATTTTAAAATCAAATTATTATTTTATTTGCATTTTATTTGAATTAGAAAAATTATGCATTTTTGAAAATTGCATTTTTAGGCCGGAAAAATGTTCACCTTGTTCTAAATATTAGGTTTGGACGGTGAAAATTATTTTTGGTATTTTTAGAATTTTTTAATATTTTGTTAGGATTTTTTTCACGCAAATTAAAAAAAAGGGTATCGTCGCCCGAGTGGGCCGAAGACCCAGCCGAGCCAGGTCGGCCCGCAGCCGCCGCCGCCTTCCTCCGCGAAAGAAGTCCGCCGCGTGCCGCCGCCGCTCGGGGAGTCCGGCTCGGACTCCCGTTCCGCCCCCTCGCCCAAGCAACCCCCCCGCCCCCTTTATAAGCCGCCCCACCCCGCCGCCACCTCCCCACCACGCCGTCGCCGCCGGAGCCCCGCCTCGCCATGTCGACTGCCCCGGATCTCGCCGCCTCGCCGTTGACCTTGCCGTCGCGGTTGACCGGTATAAACCACTCAGTTTTTCCCCGGCTTTTCTTTCGTTTTTTTTGGTTTAGACTAGATCGGTTTTTTTATTTTATTAGGTTAAATAGCAAACGTTCTTCGGTTAGATCGTTTTAACGAATGAATTCGTTTGTTTGGTTCTGTTAGCAAACGTTCGTTCGTTAGATTTTTCTTTTTTGTTTATTTTTTGGCCAAGGACCTATCTGCGAATACTTTTATCACAGATTAGTCCCTGTTCTTCAAACCCTCGTTACTTTTTGCTCGTTTGTCCAAATCTAGTGAAACCAATGCCAAAATCTTCGTATTGTTTCCGTCTTTCCAGATAATCAACTTGAACATGGTTTTGACAAATTAAAATTTGGTTTCAAGCAGATTTGAGTTCGTACTTTGTTTGATCATAGTTTTAGTTTCTAACCCCGATTTGATTGTTTCTTTTTGCAAATCGAAGCTCTTCTGTTGAACTTTCAGTTTGGATATTTTCTCATGAGTTTTTCCCTTGCATCTTATGCTTGAGTGCTTATGTATGTTATTGTTTGTTCACGATAGAGTTTCCGGAGTGCGAGGCTTGCTATTACGAGTCACTAGGGTTTTCAGATCGTCAGTAAGGCAAGTAACACTTTGATCATACCCCTTTTATTACCCAGTTTTTTGCATTAGCTTCAATCCTCAAACATTGCATGGTTAGGATCTAATTAATATGTGGGTTTTGGGAAGTAGTTGATGAGGTAGAACCTATTGTCTTATATCAAACCCCTGGGAGTTATTACGTTATGCTTATATTGCTATGTTATGCTCGTAGACGTGGTTTGGTTTGAGTGATCCACGACAGATGTGAGAGTTATTATTTACTAATGGTTAAACTTAAGGTGGCTACTTTAATACACATCTGGGTGGATTGGCTGAGGCACCCTGGAGCACCCAGTGGTTGTCTGGGCACCTGGAGTAATCTAGTGTTGTCCTGGGATATCCCGGAGTACCCGTGTGATCATCCTATGGAATACCACCCAGGATCAAAGGGATCATAACATTATTCATGCTAGAAACTTCCGTGTGCAGCCACAAGCCATTATGGGCTCTGGCATAGTTGAGTAAGTTGTGGGAATCCTTTCCATGATGGGCTAGCAGATGTAGGGGATTGTAGGTGTACCGGCCTATCTATCGGTTAAGGGGACCTCTTTGGAAAGACTGTGTCTCGGTCATCCATTTCTCAAACATCATGCATTGCGAGAAATACAACGGAGGAGATCGAGTCTTGTGGGGAAAAGTGCGCAAACCTCTGTAGAGTGTATAAACTAATCATGGTTAGTCGTGTCCCCGGTTATGGACATCATGAGTATCTGGTACTTGAATCATTGATTTGATCTCATCACTTTACTTAATTAATTTGTTGGGTTGATAATTAATAATTTGGGATTGAGTTGGAGGAACCTTCTCAATATTTTTCAACAAACTTTGTAGTTAAATAAAATATATTCCTTTGTTGTAGGAAAAAACTAGCTTTATGCAAATCATAACCATAGAGCCTCCACCAGCCATATATGCATGTAGTTGTAGCTGTTATTTGTTCTCTGCTCTATGGTGTTATCTTGCCAGCATATTCCATGTGCTGACCTACACAGGCTACAACATATTATGTTGCAGAGTTTTCAAACGAAGAGTAAGGTGCGCTAGGTCGTTGTCGTGCACTCAGCTATGCCGTTGGAGTTGATGGACTCATTTACCTTCGATGCTTCCACAGTTATCTTATTTAGATGGCCTTAAGCCATATTATTGTAATGAGTTCTGTTTTGAGACATTCGATGTAATAAGTGTGTGATTGAACTCTGCTATAAATCCTCGAGTACTATGTGTGTCAGCATTACCGATCCACGGATGATACTTATGCACAAAGATGTGACCATCTGAGGTCAGGTCGCTACAGTGTTGTACTACATCATTGTGCAATTGTTGTTTAGCTTCTAATATTAACTTGGTGCTTTTAGGTACATATGTCATTGGTAAAGATCCGCGTTTCGACCCTTTCTGCGTATGGGGCAATGAGATATCGATGAACCAGCATCAAGTGAGGAAGCTGATAAAGATTGTTAGTAAAATAGGTCCAAAGATGGCGATTAAACTATTTGTTTACACTTTATCCAAGACAACAACGAACTAAAGGATGGTAAGTAAGAACTCTGCAGCCTTCTTTTTACTGCCCATAATGAGTTGTGTTAGATGACAATGTCTGAATCTTTTTTCCTTTGAAGTGGTTGCCAAAGCAGTTTACTCAAGATTACCTCTCAAACTACATGATTGGTGGGAATGCAAAGGTTAAGGTATTTCTACCAGAACACGATGATTATCTAGATGTTTTCATGAAGACCGTGAAGGATGGGCGGTCGGCCATCACAAGGGATTGGACTAGAGTCGTGCGTGCCTTCTGCATGGAGGAGGGCACAATATGGGCATTCTGCTTCACCTTGTTTAGCAACCAGAATATATTTCGCCTCTTTGTTTACCATCTTTAATAGTACAAGTATACAACTGTGGTTCATCATTCTTTATTTGGTTCTTATGTAATTCTTGAACATATGTACCTATGAATCGAATAATGCATGGGTTGTTTGAACCTGATGGATATGAATAAAGTTGTAGCACACATTCAAATTCAAATCCAAATCCGGTATAACTTGGAAAAGCAGCAATTAAATTACGGTGAAATTACGCTCTCCAGGTTGTTACGGCACACACGGTTGGTAAAACACAAACGTTTGCGATATGCACCATAATCGGAGACGGTTCACAGAGAGGAAACGTGTGCAAGCATGCACACAGTTGCCATTTGCAAAGCGTGTGCGATGTCAGACAATATCACAAACGGTGCGGGCAAACTAAATGTTTGTTTAGTTGCCTTATCGTACACGATTCGCAACCATGAACTGTTTCTGATGAAGTATGCATCATAAATGTTGCACCATAGAATAGCTTGTGCGATAGTTGTCATGTACGACGATGTTATGACGGTCTGACGTTTCGTAATCCTGTCCGACACTCGTACGATTAGCTAATCTTCTTAACGGTGAACCGTTTGTGATGGGTCGCGCATCAAACACGTTCTATAATAGTGAACCATTTGTGATGGGCCACGCATCGTAAACGTAGCACCACAGAATACCGACTGCGATGGCAATGCGAGCAGAAACGAGTAGCAGTACTATAGGGGCCCTATCCCCGACGGTTTCTGGGTCGTGTGGGAAGGACCCCCCCTATCGCCCACACTCACTTGGCGACGGTTCCAAATGCCGTCGCGGAAAGGGGTTAAAAACTGTTTGTTTAGGACCGGCGCACACCAGTGCTACAGTAGAAAGTAGTCAGCATGGCCCACAGGCGGCGGGCCCTACCTGTTGGCCGAGTTCACGGCAGCCGGCGGGACCCACCAAGCGGCAGGCCCCAGTAGGTGGCGGAGAAGCCGGTGCCCAGGGACACCGATGGTCGGGTCCTACACCCGGCCGAATTACCATTATACCCCTAAGGGTAGGCTTATATAAACCCCCCAGGCTCGCCCATGCAAAGGGTTCAGAACCGTAGCCAACATACACACACACACATAGAGAGAGAGGAGCTAGAGCTAGCCTTTCCCTTCTTCCTCCTCTAGCCGACCAGCTCAAGGAGCAGCGTTGTAGCCACCTTATCGATGATAGTCATCATGCGGAGACCCCGCAGAGCAGGACTAGGGGTGTTATGTCCATGGAGAGCCCCGAACCTGGGTAAGACTCGTAGGTGTTCGAGGTCTCGCTCACTCCCGCTTCCAGGACCCGACGACGTACTCATGTCCCCATCCATGATAAGCCACCCCCTGGCATATGTCGCTAGATATCCCCGACAATGTGCTCATGATGCAAAATATTTTCACGAGTGAGATATCTATTTTGCACACGAACCGTTTCAATGATTCGAAAGGCTTCAACCTCAGTCGGGGTAAGATGAGCATAGTAAGGTTTAAGGATATATTCTTGTTCCTCCTCAGCAGGCCAGGCCTGTTCAACCATCGGTGCTTGGTCTCCGGTAGCTTCCTTGCTCTTGTCCCCCTTGACGGCTTCTATGGGCTCTTCTCTCTTCAGCTCGATCTTCATCAACCAAGCATCCTCTTCCACGTTGTTGGAGGAAGAAGAAGACATAATGCGTGTCTCAACAGATTTGACCAAAAACAGCAAGAAAAGAGAAAAGAAGATTTCTCCGTGATACGATGGTCAATAGGTTTGCGGCTATATAAAGAATTTTTATCTTGGGAGACAAGCAAACGGTAGAAAAATGGAGTCCGGAAGGTACCCGAGGTGGGCACAACCCACCTGGGGGCGCCTACCAGGCGCGCCCTGGTGTCTTATGCCCACCCGGGTGACTTTCCCGATAGTTTCTTATTTTCCTAAAAAAATCCAAAACTGAAAAAAAATGCGGACTTTTCGGAGTCCGTTTACTTATAATATCACGTACCTCCTTTTTTTCATGATTCTGGAGTGTTCCGGAAGGTCTCTTTTATGTGTTCTTCCGGTGTCAAAGTTTGGATAATAATACTTTCAACATTAATGGGCGCACCTGAGATATAATGTTTTATTCGTTGTCCATTAACAACCTTCGGGTTAGTACGTTCAGCATTATTTATTTTGATAGATCCATACCGATAAACCTCCTAGGTAAAATAGGGTCCTTCCCATTTTGAGAGGAGTTTTCCTGCAAAGAATCTAAAATGAGAGTTGTACAAAAGAACATATTCTCGAACTTTAGACACACGCTTCTGGATTCTTCTATCATGCCATCTTTTAGCTTTTTCTTTAAATAACTTGGCATTTTCATAAGCTTGGGTTCTCCATTCATCTAATGAGCTAATATCAAATAACCTATTTTCACCGGCAAGTTTGAAATCATAGTTGAGTTCTTTGATTGCCCAATATGCTTTTTGTTCTAACTCAAGAGACATACCCATAGGATTTTTATATGCTGTTCTATAAGCCCAAAGTGCATCATCTAGTTTCTTAGACCAATTCTTCTAGGACCTATTGACGGTCCTTTGCAAAATTAATTTTATTTCTCTATTGCTAAGTTCAACTTGACCACTAGACCGAGGATGATAAGGTGATGCAATTCTATGGTTGACGTCATACTTGGCAAGCATTTTACGGAAAGCACCATGAATAAAATGTGAACCACTATCAGTCATTAAATATCTAGGGACTCCAAACCTTGGGGAAATAACTTCCTTAAGCATTTTAACAGAGGTATTGTGATCAGCACTACTGGTTGGAATAGCTTCTACCCATTTAGTAACATAATCAACAGCAAGCAAAATATGTGTATACCCATCAGAGGAAGGAAAAGGTCCCATGTAATCAAATGCCCAAACATCAAATCGTTTAACGGCAAGTGAATAATTCATAGGCATTTCTTGACGCTTACCGATATTACCTATTCTTTGACATTCATCACAAGATAAGATGAACTTACGAGCATCCTTGAAGAGATCGTAGGCCAATAAAACCCAAACTGCAATACCTTGTGAGCAGTTCTGTCTCCCGCATGATGTCCTCCATAAGCTTCAGAGTGACATTTCCGTAGGATTTGTCCTTGTTCATGCTCACGTACACAACATCTAATAATACCATCTACTCCTTCTTTATAAAGATGTGGGTCATCCCAAAAGTAATGTCTTAAATCATAGAAGAACTTTTTCTTTTGTTGGTATGTAAATCTAGGTGGTAAATATTTAGCAACAATGTAATTAGCATAGTAAGCATACCAAGAGGTGTTATGAGAAACATTTATTGCATCAGGAAAACTATCATCAATAGGTAGTGGGTCATCAAGAACATTTTCAAGCCTAGACAAGTTATCAACTACAGGGTTCTCTGCTCCTTTCCTATTAGTGATATGAAATCAAATTCTTGTAGCAAGAGAACTCATCGAATAAGTCTAGGTTTAGCATCTTTATTTTCCATAAGATATTTTATAGCAATATGATCGGTGTGAACAATTACTTTTGAATCAACAATGTAAGATCTAAATTTATCACAAGCAAACACCACCGCTAGAAATTCATTTTCAGTAGTAGCATAATTGAGCATTGTCTAGAGTTTTACTAGCATAATGAATAACATTCAGTTTCTTATCAACTCTTTGTCCTAGAACAGCACCAACAGCATAATCACTAGCATCACACATAATTTCAAAAGGCAAGTTCCAATCAGGTGGTTGAACAACAGGTGCAGAAAATAGGGCTTTCCTGAGTGTTTTGAAGGCTTCTAAATAATCATCATCAAAAACAAAAGGAACATCCTTTTGCAAAATATTTGTAAGAGGCCTAGAAATTTTAGAACAGTCTTTGATAAATCTCCTTTAGAAACCAGCATGACCTAGGAAACTACGAATACCTTTGATATCTTTTGGACATGGCATTTTCTCAATTGCATCAACCTTAGCTTTGTCCACTCCAATACCTCTTTCAAAAAATTTATGGCCCAAAACAATACCTTCATTAACCATAAAGTGGCACTTCTCCCAATTCAAGACAAGATTTGTTTGCTCGCATCTCTGCAAAACTCGATCAAGATTGCTTAAACAATAATCAAAAGACTTCCCATAAACAGAGAAGTCATCCATGAAAACCTCAACAATCTTTTCACAAAAGTCAGAGAATATAGCAGTCATACATCTTTGAAAGGTAGAAGGTGCATTGCATAAACCAAAAGGCATACGTCTATAAGCATAAGTTCCAAAGGGACAAGTGGAAGTGGCCTTTTCTTAATCAGGTTGAGAAACAGGTATTTGTGAAAAACCAGAATATCCATCAAGGAAGCAAAAATGTGTGTGCTTAGATAATCTTTCTAGCATTTGATCAATAAAAGGCAGAGGGTAATGATCTTTTCTAGTTGCTTTGTTTAATTTTCTAAAATCAAATACCATTCTATAGCCTGTAACAATTCTCTCTGGAAAAAGTTCATTCTTATCATTAGGAACAACAGTAATTCCTCCTTTCTTAGCGACACAATGAACAAGACTTACCCATCTACTACCAGCTATAGGATAGATTAAACCTGCTTCTAGAAGTTTTAATATTTTCGTTCTTACCACTTATTTCAACTTTGGATTTAACTGACGTTGGTGATCAACAACGGGTTTAGCATCAGGTTCCATATTACTCTTATGCTGACATAGAGTGGGACTAATACGCTTTAAATCATCAAGATTATATCCAATAGCAGATCGGTGCTTCCTTAGAACTTTCAATAATCTTTCTTTTTCATGTTCTGAAATGTTAGCACTAATAATAACATGATATATCTTCTTCTCATCAAGATAAGCATATTTCAAAGTGTGTGGCAAATATTTTAATTCAAACACGGGATCACCTTTAGGTGGAGGAGGACCTCCTAGAGTTTTAATAGGCAAATTGTGCTTAAGCAGGGGACATTGTTCAAAGAAAATCTGATCTATTTCATTTCTTTCATGCATATGTACATCATTTTCATGGTCTAGCAAATATTGTTCTAGAGGACCAGTAGGAGGCACAACAATAGAAGCAAGACAAATTATTTCATCCTTACTAGGCAATTCTTTTTTATGGGGTTTTCTACTAAACTTGGAAAAATTAAACCCATGATACTCATCGCCAAAGCTAACACCAACATTTTGTTTCTCACAATCTATTTTAGCATTAACAGTGTTTAAGAAAAGTCTACCAAATATAATGGGACAAAAATCATCTTGTGGAGAACCAAGAACAAGAAAATCAGTAGGGTATTTTATTTTCCCACACAAGACTTCAACATCTCTAACAATCCCAAGTGGTGTGATGGTGTCTCTATTAGCAAGTTTAATAGTAGCATCTTTTTCTTCTATTTCGGCGGGTGCTACGTCATTCATAATTTCTTGATATAAGGTAAAGGGAATAGCACTCACGCTAGCACCTATGTCGCATAAACCATGATAACATTGATCTCCTATTTTAACTGATACTACGGGCATGCCAACAACGGGTCTATGATTATCCGTTTTATCGGGTTTAGCAATTCTAGTAGCTTCATTAAAGAAGTAAATAACATGCTGATAACCCACAAGTATAGGGGATCGCAACAGCTTTCGAGGGTAGAGTATTCAACCCAAATTTATTGATTCGACACAAGGGGAGCCAAAGAATATTCTCAAGTATTAGCAGCTGAGTTGTCAATTCAACCACACCTGGAAACTTAGTATCTGCAGCAAAGTGTTTAGTAGCACAGTAATATGATAGTGGTGGCAACGGTAACAAAAGAGTAAAGAAAGAAAAGTAATATTTTTGGTGTTTTGTAGTGATTGTAACAGTAGCAACGGAAAAGTAAATAAGCGTAAACCAGTACATGGAAAGCTCGTAGGCATCGGATCAGTAATGAATAATTATGCCGGATGCGGTTCATCATGTAACAGTCATAACATAGGGTGACACAAAACTAGCTCCAATTCATCAATGTAATGTAGGCATGTATTCCGAATATAGTCATACGTGCTTATGGAAAAGAACTTGCATGACATCTTTTGTCCTACCCTCCCGTGGCAGCGGGGTCCTATTGGAAACTAAGGGATATTAAGGCCTCCTTTTAATAGAGAACCGGAGCAAAGCATTAGCACATAGTGAATACATGAACTCCTCAAACTAAGGTCATCACCACGAGTGGTCCCGATTATTGTCACTTCGGGGTTGCCGGATCATAACACATAGTAGGTGACTATAGACTTGCAAGATAGGATCAAGAACTCACATATATTCATGAAAACATAATAGGTTCAGATCTGAAATCATGGCACTCGGGCCCTAGTGACAAGCATTAAGCATAGCAAAGTCATAGCAACATCAATCTCAGAACATAGTGGATACTAGGGATCAAACCCTAACAAAACTAACTCGATTACATGATAAATATCATCCAACCCATCACCGTCCAGCAAGCCTACGATGGAATTACTGACGCACGGCGGTGAGCATCATGAAAATTGGTGATGGAGGATGGTTGATGATGACGACGGCGACGAATCCCCCTCTCCGGAGCCCCGAACGGACTCCAGATCAGCCCTCCCGAGAGGTTTTGGGGCTTGGCGGCGGCTCCATATCGTAAACGCGATGATTTCTTCTCTCTTATTTTTTCTCCCCGAAAGCCATATATAGAGTTGGAGTTGGTGTCGGAAGGTGTCCAGGGGGCCCACGAGGTAGGGGGTGCGCCCTAGAGGGGGGGCATGCCCCCCACCCTCATGGACAGGGTGTGGGCCCCTGGTCTTCATCTTTTGCGAGGATTTTTTATTATTTATTGTAAGGTATTCCATGGAGTTTCAGGTCATTCCGAGAACTTTTGTTTTCTGCACATAAAACAACATCATGGCAATTCTACTGAAAACAGCGTCAGTCCGGGTTAGTTCCATTCAAATCATACAAGTTAGAGTCCAAAACAAGGGCAAAAGTGTTTGGAAAAGTAGATACGACGAAGACGTATCAACTCCCCCAAGCTTAAACCCTTGCTTGTCCTCAAGCAATTCAGTTGACAAACTGAAAGAAATAAAGAAAGACTTTTACAAACTGTGTTTGCTCTTGCTGTTGTAAATATGTCAAGCCAGCATTTAGATTTTCAGCAAAGATTATAACTAACCACATTTGCAATAATTCTCAGGTCTCATAATTACTCATATCAATAGCATAATCAACTAGCGAGTCATAATAATAAATCTCAGATGACAACACTTTCTCAAAACAATCATAATATGATATAACAAGATGGTATCTCGCTAGCCCTTTCTAAGACCGCAAAACATAAATGCGCAACACCTTTAAAGATCAACGACTGACTAGACATTGTAATTCATGGTAAAAGAGATCCAATCATAGTCACACCCAACATAGATTAATAGTGATGAATGCAAATGACAGCTGTGCTCTCCAGCTAGTGCTCTTAATAAGAGGGTGATGACTCAACATAAAAGTAAATAGATAGGCCCTTCGCAGAGGGAAGCAGGGATTTGTAGAGGTGCCAGAGCTCGATTTTGAAATAGAGATAAATAATATTTTGAGCGGTATACTTTCATTGTCAACATAGCAACTAAGAGATGGCGATATCTTCCATGTCACACACATTATAGGCGGTTCCCAAACAGAATGGTAAAGTTTATACTCCCCCTCAACCAACAAGCATCAATCCATGGCTTGCTCGAAACAACGAGTGCCTCCAACATACATCAGGTCCCAGGGGGAGTTTTGTTTGTAATTAATTTTGATTTAGTTTGCATAAAGCATGGGACTGGGCATCCTGGTGACCAGCCATTTTCTCGTGAGTGAGGAGCGGCGTCCACTCCTCTTGAGAATAACCCGCCTAACATGGAAGATAAGGGCAGCCTTGGTTGATACATGAGCTATTCGAGCATACAAAACAGAATATTTATTTGAAGGTTCAGAGTTTGGCACATACAAATTTACTTGGAACGGCAGGTAGATACCGCATATAGGAAGGTATGGTGGACTCATCTGGAATAACTTTGGGGTTTAAAGGATTGGATGCACAAGCAGTATTCCTGCTAATACAGGTGAAGGCTAGCAAAATACTGGGGAGCGACCAACTAGAGAGCGACAACAGCCATGTACATGCATTAAAATTAATAAACATTGGATGCAAGCATGAGTAGGATATAATCCACCATGAACATAAATATAGTGAAGGCTATGTTGATTTTGTTTCAACTACATGCGTGAACATGTGCCAAGTCAAGTCACTTAAATCATTCAAAGGAGGATACCACCCCATCATACCACATCATAACCATATCAATAGCATGTTGGCACGCAAGGTGAACCATTATAACTCATAGCTAATCAAGCATGGCACAAGCAAATATGATCTCTAATTGTCATTGCAAACATTTTTATTCATAATAAGCCGAATCAAGAACGATGAACTCATCATATTTACAAAAACAAAAGAGGTCGAGTTCATACCAGTTTTTCTCATCTCAGTGAGTCCATCATATATCATTATAATTGCCTTTCACTTGCACGACCGAACGATGTGAATAATAATAAGAGTGCACGATGATGTCTACTACACAACCTTCTTCTTGTAGATGTTGTTGGGCCTCCAAGTGCAGAGGTTTGTAGGACAGTAGCAAATTTCCCTCAAGTGGATGACCTAAGGTTTATCAATCCGTGGGAGGCGTAGGATGAAGATGGTCCCTCTCAAGCAACCCTGCAACCAAATAACAAAGAGTCTCTTGTGTCCCCAACACACCCAATACAATGGTGAATTGTATAGGTGCACTAGTTCGGCAAAGAGATGGTGATACAAGTGCAATATGGATGGTAGATATAGGTTTTTGTAAGCTGAAAATATAAAAACAGCAAGGTAACAAGTGGAAAAGTGAGCGTAAACAGTATTGCAATGATAGGAAACAAGGCCTAGGGTTCATACTTTCACTAGTGCAAGTCCTCTCAACAATAATAACATAATTGGATCACATAACTACCCCTCAACATGCAACAAAGAGTCACTCCAAAGCCACTAATAGCGGAGAACAAACGAAGAGATTATGGTAGGGTACGAAACCACCTCAAAGTTATTCTTTCCAATCAATCTGTTGGGCTATTCCTATAAGTGTCACAAACAGCCCTAGAGTTCGTACTAGAATAACACCTTAAGATACAAATCAACCAAAACCCTAATGTCACCTAGATACTCCATTGTCACCTCAAGTATCCGTGGGCATGATTGTACGATATGCATCACACAATCTCAGATTCATCTATTCAAACCAACACAAAGTACTTCAAAGAGTGCCCAAAGTTTCTACCGGAGAATCACGACGAAAACGTGTGCCAACCCCTATGCATAGGTTCATGGGCAGAACCCGCAAGTTGATCACCAAAACATACATCAAGTGGCACGTGATATCCCATTGTCACCACAGATACGCACGGCAAGACATACATCAAGTGTTCTCAAATCATTAAAGACTCAATCCGATAAGATTACTACAAAGGGAAAACTCAACCCATTACAAGAGAGTAGAGGGGAAGAAGAAACATAAGATCCAACTATAATAGCAAAGCTTGTGATACATCAAGATCGTGCCAAATCAAGAACACGAGAGAGAGAGAGAGAGAGAGAGAGATCAAACACATAGCTACTGGTACATACCCTCAGCCCCGAGGGTGAACTACTCCCTCCTCGTCATGGAGAGCGCCGGGATGATGAAGATGGCCACCGGTGAGGGTTCCCCCGTCCGGCAGGGTGCCGGAACAGGGTCTCGAGAGGTTTTTGGTGGCTACAGAGGCTTGCGGCGGCGGAACTCCCGATCTAATCTCCGTTCTGTAAGTTTTAGGGTACGTGAGTATATATGGGTGCAGGAGGTACGTCGGTGGAGCTTCGGGGGCCCCACGAGGCAGGGGGCGCCCCCCCACCCTCGTGAGCACCTCCCTTGGCTCCTGACGTGGGGTCCAAGTCCATCCGGTAGCTTTCCTTCCAAAAATAACTTCTCCAGTTGATTTCGTTTCGTTTCGACTCCATTTGATATTCCTTTTCTTCGAAACACTGAAATAGGCAAAAAACAGCAAATCTGGGCTGGGCCTCCGGTTAATAGGTTAGTCCCAAAAATAATATAAAAGTGGATAATAAAGCCCAATATTGCCCAAAATAGTAGATAATATAGCATGGAGCAATCAAAAATTATAGATACGTTGGAGACGTATCAAGCATCCCCAAGCTTAATTCCTCCTCGTCCTCGAGTAGGTAAATGATAAAAAAGAATTTTTGATGCGGAGTGCTACTTGGCATAATTTCAATGTAATTCTTCTTAATCGTGGCATGAATATTCAGATCCTAAAGATTCAAGACAAAAGTTCATATTTACATAAAAATAATAATACTTCAATCATACTAACAAAGCAATCATGTCTTCTGAAAATAACATGGCCAAAGAGAGTTATCCCTACAAAATCATATAGTCTAGCTATGCTCTATCTTCACCACACAAAGTATTTAAATCATGCACAACCCCGATGACAATCCAAGCAATTGTTTCATACTTTAACATTTTCAAAACTTTTTCAATCTTCACGCAATACATGAGCGTGAGCCATGGATATAGCACTATATGTGGAATAGAATGGTGGTTGTGGAGAAGACAAAAAGAGGGGAAGATAGTCTCACATCAACTAGGCGTATCAACGGGCTATCGAGATGCCCATCAATAGATATCAATGTGAGTGAGTAGGGATTGCCATGCAACGGATGCACTAGAGCTATAAGTATATGAAAGCTCAACAAAAGAAACTAAGTGGGTGTGCATCCAACTCGCTTGCTCACGAAGACCTAGGGAATTTTGAGGAAGCCCATCATTGGAATATACAAGCCAAGTTCTATAATGTAAAATTCCCACTAGTATATAAAGTGACAACATAGGAAACTCTCTATCATGAAGATCATGGTGCTACTTTGAAGCACAAGTGTGGTAAAAGGATAGTAACATTGTCCCTTCTCTCTTTTTCTCTCATTTTTTTGTTTTTGTTTTATTTATTTTATTTGGGCCTTTCTCTTTTTTATGGCCTCTTTTTTTCTTTTCTTTTTCATCCGGAGTCTCATCCCGACTTGTGGGGGAATCTAGTCTCCATCATCCTTTCCTCACTGGGACAATGCTCTAATAATGATGATCATCACACTTTTATTTTTCTTACAACTCAACAATGACAACTCGATACTTAGAACAAAATATGACTCTATGTGAATGCCTTCGACGGTGTACCAGGATATGCAATGATTCAAGAGTGACATGTATGAAAGAATTATGAATGGTGGCTTTGCCACGAATATGATGTCAACTACGTGATCATGCTAGCAATATGACAATAATGGAGCGTGTTATAATAAACGGAGCGGTGGAAAGTTGCATGGCAATATATCTCGGAATGGCTATGGAAATGCCATGATAGGTAGGTATGGTGGCTGTTTTTAGGAAGGTATATGGTGGGTGTATGATACCGGTGAAAAGTGCGCGGTATTAAAGAGGCTAGCAATGGTGGAAGGAAGAAGAGTGCGTATAATCCATGGACTCAACATTAGTCATAAAGAACTCATATACTTATTGCAAAAATTTAGAAGTTATCAAAGTAAAGTATTACGCGCATGCTCCTAGGGGGATAGGTTGGTAGGAAAAGACCATCGCTCGTCCCCGACTGCCACTCATAAGAAAGACAATCAATAAATAAATCATGCTCCGACTTCATCACATAACGGTTCACCATACGTGCATGCTACGGGAATCACAAACTTTAACAAAAGAATTTCTCAAATTCACAACTACTTCACTAGCATGACTCTAATATCACCATCTTCATATCTCAAAAACAATTATCAAGTATCAAACTTTTCTTAGTATCCAACGCACTCATAAGAATTCTTACAAATCATTTATGCTTAGCATATTAGGATTATTTAAGCAAATTACCATGCTATTTAAGACTCTCAAAATAATATAAGTGAAGCATGAGAGTTCATCTATTTCTTCAAAATACAACTACCACCATGCTCTAAATGATATAAGTGAAGCACTAGAGCAAACAACAAACTACTCCGAAAGATATAAGTGAAGATCAATGACTAGTCGAATAATTATGTAACTATGTGAAGACTCTCTAACATTTAAGAATTTCAGATCTTGGTATTTTATTCAAACAGCAAGCAAAGCTAAAGAAAATAAAAGGACGCTCCAAGCAAAACACATATCATGTGCTGAATAAAAATATAGCTCCAAGTAAAGTTACCGAGGAATGAAGACGAAAGAGGGGATGCCTTCCGGGGCATCCCCAAGCTTAGGCTCTTGGTTATCCTTGAATATTACCTTGGGTGCCTTGGGCATCCCCAAGCTTAAGCTCTTGCCACTCCTTATTCCATAGTCCATCGAATCTTTACCCAAAACTTGAAAACTTCACAACACAAAACTTAACAGAAAACTCGTAAGCTCCGTTAGCGAAAGAAAACAAAACACCACTTCAAGGTACTGTAATGAACTCATTCTTTATTTATATTGGTGTTAAACCTACTGTATTCAAACTTCTATAAGCTCCGTTAGCGAAAGAAAACAAAACACCACTTCAAGGTACTGTAATGAACTCATTCTTGTTAAACCTACTGTATTCCAACTTCTATATGGTTTGTAAACTATTTTACTAGCCATAGAGTCATCAAAATAAGCAAACAACACACGAAAAACAGAATCTGTCAAAAACAGAACAGTCTGTAGTAATCTGTAACTAAAGGAAACTTCTGGAACTCCAAAAATTCTAAAATAAATTTGTGGACCTGAGGAATTTATCTAGTAATCATCCGCAAAAAGAATCAACAAAATATCACTCCCCAGTAAAACTTTCTAGCTAATCTCGTGAGTGCTAAAGTTTTTGGGTTTTTTACAGCATGATCATAAAGACTTCACCCAAGTCTTCCCAAAGGTTCTACTTGGCACAAACACTAATTAAAACATAAAACCACATCTAAACAGAAGCTAGATGGATTATTTATTCCTAAACATAACCAAAAAGCAAGAAACTAAAATAAAATTGGGTTGCCTCCCAACAAGCGCTAACGTTTAAAGCCCCTAGCTAGGCATGATGATTTCAATGATGCTCACATAAAAGATAGGAATTGAAACATAAAGAGAGCATCATGAAGAACATGAATAGCACATTTAATTATAACCCACTTCCTATGCATAGGGGTTTTGTGAGAAAACAACTTATGGGAACAAGAATCAACTTGCATAGGAAGGTAAAACAAGCATAACTTCGAAACTTTAAGCACATAGAGAGGAAACTTGATATTATTGCAATTCCTACAAGCATATATTCCTCCCTCATAATAATTCTCAGTAGCATCATGAATGAATTCAACAATATAACCAGCACCTAAAGCATTCTTTTCATGATCTACTAGCATAGAATTTTTATTACTCTCCACATAAGCAAAATTCTTCTCATTCGGAATAGTGGGAGTATCATAAGAGACTTGACTAAAACAAATTGTTTCCACATTAAAAGAGTAATGTTCAGAGAAAGGGTACTCATAATAATGACAATTTTTATAAATATAATCATCACTACTCTTTATAGCATAAGTTTTATCACAATAATCATCATAAGTAGCAACTTTGTTCTCATCATAATCGATTGAAACCTCTTCCGAAATAGTGGATACATCACTAAATAAAGTCATGACCTCTCCAAATCCACTTTCATAAATATTATAAGATTCAACATCCTCCAAAATAGTGGGATCGCTACTTCCTAAAGTTGACACTCTCCCAAACCCACTTTCAACAATATAATCATCATAGGTAGAAGGCATGCTATCATCATAACTACTTTGCATATCAAAACTTGGGAGGCTAAAAATATCATCATTATTAAACATAGCATCCCCAAGCTTGGGACAAACATTAATTGCAGAAAATATATTCTCAAATATGTCATCCTCATCAAACATAGCTTCCCCAAGCTTGGGCCTTTTCATATCATAGGCATAATCACTCTCATCATTAATAGTATGGATAGCACCAATAGTATAGCAAACATTATTATCATATTCTTCCAAGCAAGTGCCAAAAATATTTTCAATATCATAAGAAGTATCATTATCTTCCCAATCATAATCATCACAACAAGAAATAGGCATAACGGGATCATCATCAAGTGTATCATTTTCATGAGGCACAGCAATAGGAGCAACTTTATTTGGGAGAGATACCTTTTTACCTCTCTTCCTTTTTATTTTCTTATTCTTCACCACATCATGTGTGGGTTGAATCCTCCTTTTAAAGCTCCTTATTAATGAGATTGGTTGAATAAAAGGCTCCTCCTCATTACCCGATTCATCATAAGAAATAATAGGAGGATATTGGAAAGTCTCTTCCCTTTCATTAGTAATCTCTTCTTCTTCTATTTGTTTTCTTTTATTTATGTAGTTGGCAATATAAGGATTTTCAATGCAATTCACCGCACAATACATATAAATCTTCTCTAGATCAAAATCAAGAATTCTATAAAATTAAATTTTGGAATACCCTCAGTTATACATTTCATTTCTTCATAACCCAAAAGAAGACTGAGCTCTTTATGATGCTCAAGGGTAATCAAATTATCACAATATTTGGAGACGACTTGATCATGAAACAAATAGCATTGGAGCTTTAAATGACCATGTTCGTTGCAAAGTTCACAAGGGGCATGAAAAATATTGAATCTTTCAGCACATTCATCTAGCTCTTCTTGCAACAATTTGGTTTCTAAGTACTTATGCCTCTTGCAATATCTATCTTCCCTATTTGGTGTGTACTTACAAATCCAATGCACTCCACAAAAATTGACATGTTTATAGGAGGCATTTTCATCATAACTAGTGCAATCATCACTAGTACTATGGATATTCAAGGAGTTCATACTAACAACATTGCAATCATGCTCATCATTCAAAGATTTAGTGCCAAACATTTTAATGCATTCTTCTTCTAACACTTTGGCACAATTTTCCTTTCCATCATACTCACGAGAGATATTAAAAAGATGAAGCGTATGAGACAAACTCAATTCCATTTTTTCTAGTTTTCTTTTATAAACTAAACTAGTGCTAAAACAAGAAACAAAAAGATCCGATTGCAAGATCTAAAGATATACCTTCAAGCACTAACCTCCCCAGCAACGGCGCCAGAAAAGAGCTTGATGTCTACTACACAACCTTCTTCTTGTAGACGTTGTTGGGCCTCCAAGTGCAGAGGTTTGTAGGACAGTAGCAAATTTCTCTCAAGTGGATGACCTAAGGTTTATCAATCCGTGTGAGGCATAGGATGAAGATGGTCTCTCTCAAGCAACCCTGCAACCAAATAACAAAGAGTCTCTTGTGTCCCCAACACACCCAATACAATGGTGAATTTTATAGGAGCACTAGTTCGGCGAAGAGATGGTGATACAAGTGCAATATGGATGGTAGATATAGGTTTTTGTAAGCTGAAAATATAAAAACAGCAAGCTAACAAGTGGTAAAAGTGAGCGTAAATGGTATTGCAATGATAGGAAACAAGGCCTAGGGTTCATACTTTCACTAGTGCAAGTCCTCTCAGCAATAATAACATAATTGGATCACATAACTATCCCTCAACATGCAACAAAGAGTCACTCCAAAGCCACTAATAGCGGAGAACAAACGAAAAGAATATGGTAGGGTACGAAACCACCTCAAAGTTATTCTTTCCAATCAATCCGTTGGGCTATTCCTATAAGTGTCACAAACAGCCCTAGAGTTCGTACTGGAATACCACCTTAAGATACAAATCAACCAAAACCCTAATGTCACCTAGATACTCCATTGTCACCTCAAGTATCCGTGGGCATGATTATACAATATGCATCACACAATCTTAGATTCATCTATTCAAACCAACACAAAGTACTTCAAAGAGTGCCCAAAGTTTCTACCGGAGAATCACGACGAAAATGTGTGCCAACCCCTATGCATAGGTTCATGGGCGGAACCCGCAAGTTGATCACCAAAACATACATCAAGTGGCACGTGATATCCCATTGTCACCACAGATACGCACGGCAAGACAAACATCAAGTGTTCTCAAATCATTAAAGACTCAATCCGATAAGATTGCTTCAAAGGGAAAACTCAATCCATTACAAGAGAGTAGAGTGGGAGAAGAAACATAAGATCCAACTATAATAGCAAAGCTCGTGATACATCAAGATCGTGCCAAATCAAGAACACGAGAGAGAGAGAGAGAGAGAGAGAGAGATCAAACACATAGCTACTGGTACATACCCTCAGCCCCGAGGGTGAACTACTCCCTCCTCGTCATGGAGAGCACCGGGATGATGAAGATGGCCACCGGTGAGGGTTCCCCCGTCCGGCAGGGTGCCGGAACAGGGTCCCGAGAGGTTTTTGGTGGCTATAGAGGCTTGCGGCGGCGGAACTCCCGATCTAATCTCCGTTCTGGAAGTTTTAGGGTACGTGAGTATATATGGGTGCAGGAGGTACGTCGGTGGAGCTTCAGGGGGCCCCACGAGGCAGGGGCGCGCCCCCCACCCTCGTGAGCACCTCCCTTGGCTCCTGACGTGGGGTCCAAGTCCATCCAGTAGCTTTCCTTCCAAAAATAACTTCTCTAGTTGATTTCGTTTCGTTTCGACTCCATTTGATATTCCTTTTCTTCGAAACACTGAAATAGGCAAAAAACAACAAATCTGGGTTGGGCCTCCGGTTAATAGGTTAGTCCCAAAAATAATATAAAAGTGGATAATAAAGCCCAATATTACCCAAAACAGTAGATAATATAGCATGGAGCAATCAAAAATTATAGATACGTTGGAGACGTATCACACGTGCATTGGACTAAGCTGGAATCTGCGAGCATTCAATAAACAGGAGAAGACAAAGCAATAGGGGCTCTTGGTTAAATCAATAGTGATGCATATAAGAGCCACTTCAACAATTTAATCATGGTCTTCTCCTACTGACCCTCAAATAAAAGAAAATAAATAAAAACTATTTACACGGGAAAGCTCCCAACAAGCAAAAGAAGAACAGGAAATATTTTTGGGTTTTCTTTTTAATTATTACTACAGCAGAAAAGTAAACTACTACTATTTTTTTTTGTTTTTCTTAAGGTTTATCAAACACACAAGAAGAAAGCAGGAAAAAGAAAATAAACTAGCATGGATATTACAGTGAAAGCGTATGAGCACCGACATCTAGCAATGAGTGTGTGTGAACATAAATGTAATGTCGGTGAGAAATACGTACTCCCCCAAGCTTAGGCTTTTGGCCTAAGTTGGTTTATTGCCAGGGATAGCCTGGCGGATACCCATAGGTGTAGCTGGGGTCGTACTGCGACGAGGAATAGTTGGGGTCGTACTGTGATGAGGAAGACTCTGACTGCCATTGGCTGACAGCCATCTCTGGATCCCAAGAATAAACAGATTGTCGTGGAGGCTCATCTTGTGGTTCAGGTTCTGGGGCTGGTGCAGGATTCCGGTAAGCTTGAACGGCAGCCCACGTAACAAGATAGGGTCCTACAAAATTAAACAGATTAGGATCAGGCAAGGTAATAGTTTCAGGATGATGTTTATGAAAGAATAATTTATATTTGAGCTCTCCTTCCCTGTCCTTAACAAGAAAATCATGTGCCATCATACTTTTATAGTCTAAATAAGCATTAGGCAGCATTTTTTCTTCTTTCTCATGAAGCCTGATAGCTATGTTAAAATGTGCAGAGAGGCGTGAAGCAAAAACGCCTCCAAAGATGGGGCCCTTAGTACGGTTCATACTTAACCGTCTAGCAATAATTCCGCCCATACTAACAGTGTTATCACGGTATAAACCATGGAACAAAATAATAATATCAGAAACGCTAAGGTTCCCACAGTTCCCGCAACCAATCAGGCAACGACTAGCAAATAAGGCAAAATAGCGTAATACAGGAAAATGTATGCTAGTGACTCTTGCATCAGAAACCTTCCTGGTTTCTCCCACAGAGATAGTGTTAATAAACGCTTTCACCTCTTTACGGGGTGGTTCCTCTAAGATACCCTCAGGAGGTATGTTGCATACTTCGCAAAATTCAGACAATGGCATCTTTTTAACAACATCATATAAATGAAACTCTACTAAAGGAGGTGATTCCTTAGGGAAAAGGTAGAAGTTTTGCACAAAAGTATTTGTGAGTAAGAGATACTGAGGACGTTGGTCGCGGACGAAGTCGGTGAGGCCAACGTTTTCAATCAAAGAATAGAAATCCCCATAAATCCCGGCTTGTCTCAAGAAATTGTCAGAAGGCCATTCACACGGTCGGATCTCCGCGGTACGAGGCAAATTATATTTGGGCCTCTATGCTTCTTCATTTTGTTTCTCCTTCGAGCTTCGGCTCGATGAGCCCCTCAAAACTCTCTTCATTATTTCTGAAATAATCTGAAATTTTTAGTAACTTCAAATAAAAGTGAACCAACTTTAATAAAACTGATAGCAACTACTCCTACAAGTGCCTAGGGCCTATATCAAGCATTAGAACTACTTGGAACCATATAAATTTGACATGCAAGCTCAAGAACATGGTCACCTATGCAGCACAAATTTGCAAAGAATAAAGCACTAGAACAAAAACTGATTGGACCAATGGAGGAGTCACATACCAAGGAACAATCTCCCCAAGCAGTTTTGCGAGAGGTGCTTTGAGCAAGGAGATCGAAAATCACAGCAAAGAGGGCTGGAACTCGTGCTTGAGTTGGTTTTTCATGTTTGTGTGAGGAAGAAGAAGATGATGGGTGCAGGAATAAGTGGAGGAGGGCCACCATGGGCCCACGAGGCAGGGGGCGCGCCCGGGGGGTAGGGCGCGCCCTCCACCCTCGTGGCTAGGTGGCAGCTCCCCCCGCGGTAATTTTTGCACAGTAACTCCTCAAATATTCCCGAAAAAATCATATTAAATTGGCATGTCGTTCTGAGGACTTTTATTTTTAGGATATTTTTATATTGCACGGATAAGTCAGGAAACAGACCGAAAAATACTATTTTTCCTTTATTTCTACTAAATAACAGAAAGTATAGAGAGGGTACAGAAGGTTGTGCTTCTAGTTTCATCCATCTCATGCTCATCAAAAGGAATCCAATAACAAGGTTGATCAAGTCTTGTTAACAAACTCATTCCGATTAACATGAAACCGGAGAAATTTCGAATAACACTAGGTTACCTCAACGGGGATATGCACATCCCCAATAATAAGTATATCATATTTCTTTTTGACAGTAGGAAGAGGAAATTCAAAACCTCCAATAATAATCGATGGAATTTTTCCAATAGAGTTGATACTATGGACTTGAGGTTGTTTCCTCGGAAAGTGTATCGTATGCTCATTACCATTAACATGAAAAGTGAGATTGCCTTTGGTGCAATCAATAACAGCCCTTGCAGTATTAAGAAAAGGTCTTCCAAGAATAATAGACATACTATCATCCTCGGGGATATCAAGAATAACAAAGTCCGTTAAAATAGTAACGTTTGCAACCACAACAGGCACATCCTCACAAATACCGACAGGTATGGCAGTTGATTTATCAGCCATTTGCAAAGATATTTCAGTAGGTGTCAACTTATTCAAGTCAAGTCTACGATATAAAGAGAGAGGCATAACACTAACACCGGCTCCAAGATCACATAAAGCAGTTTTAACATAGTTTCTTTTAATGGAGCGTGGTATAGTAGGTACTCCTGCATCTCCAAGTTTCTTTGGTATTCCACCCTTAAAAGTATAATTAGCAAGCATGGTGGAAATTTCAGCTTCCGGTATCTTTCTTTTATTAGTAACAATATCTTTCATGTATTTAGCATAAGGATTCATTTTGAGCATATCAGTCAATCGCATATGCAAAAAGATAGGTCTAATCATTTCAGCAAAGCGCTCAAAATCCTCATCATCCTTTTTCTTGGATGGTTTGGGAGGAAAAGGTGGGTTTCTAAACCCATGGTTCTCTTTCTTTACCATGTTTCCTAGCAACAAAATCTCTTTTATCATAACGTTGATTCTTTGATTGTGGGTTATCAAGATAAACATCAGGTTCAATTTCTACATCATTATCATTACTAGGTTGAGCATCATCATGAACATCATCATTAACATTTTCACTAGGTTCATGTTCATTACCAGATTGTGTTTCAGCATCAATCATAGAGATGTCATTTGGATTATCAGGTGGTTCAGCGATAGGTTTACTAGAAGTTTGCACAGTTCTATCATTCTTCTTTTTCTTCTTCTTAAAAGAACTAGGTGCATCAATACTATGTCTCTGAGAATCTTGCTCAATTCTTTTGGGTGGCCTTCATGATACAAAGGTTCCTGAGTCATTCTACCAGTTCTAGTAGCCACTCTAACAACATAATCATTTTTCTTACTATTCATTTCATGGAGCAATTCTTTTTGAGCTTTAAGTACTTGTTCTACTTGAGTGGTAACCATAGAAGCATGGTTGCTAACAAGTTTAAGTTCACCTCTAATATTACCAATATAATCACCCAAGTGTTTAATCATATCGGAATCGTATTTCAATTGTCTACCAAAATAAGCATTAAAATTTTCTTGTTTGACAATAAAGTTATCAAACTCTTCTAAGCATTGTCTAGCAGACTTATAGTGAGGAATATCACCTTCATCAAATCTATAGAGAGAATTTAACTTTACTACCTGTGTCGGATTATCAAGATCAGGAGGGTCTTCAATAGGTAATGGATCAAGATCATAGGTTTCTTCGACAGGCGATAAATTAAGGCCATGTATTTCTTTAATAGGAGGTAAATTCTTGACATCTTCAGCTTTAATACCTTTTTCTTTCATAGATTTCTTTGCCTCTTGCATATCCTAGGGATTGAGAAATAGAACACCTCTCTTCTTCGGAGTTGGTTTAGGAATAGGATCATTAATTGGAGCGGGAGCTGGCTCAGGAGGTGCCCAATTATTTTCATTTGTCAACATATTATTCAATAGAATTTCAGCTTCATCCGGTGTTCTTTCCCTAAAAAGAGAACCAACACAACTATCTAGGTAATCTCTCCCCTCGTAGTTGAGGGATAAATTGTTGTCTTAGCGTCTTTCAAGTTCTTCATAGTGTCCAGCAGATATAAATCCCAAGTGACTCAAAGAATAGAGCTATGCTCCTCGGCAACGGCGCCAGAAATTAGTCTTGATAACCCACAAGTATAGGGGATCGCAACAACTTTCGAGGGTAGAGTATTCAACCCAAATTTTCGACACAAGGGGAGCCAAAGAATATTCTCAAGTATTAGCAGCTGAGTTGTCAATTCAACCACACCTGGAAACTTAGTATCTGCAGCAAAGTGTTTAGTAGCAAAGTAATATGATAGTGGTGGCAACGGTAACAAAAGAGTAAAGAAAGCAAAGTAATATTTTTGGTGTTTTGTAGTGATTGTAACAGTAGCAACGGAAAACTAAATAAGTGTAAACTAGTATATGGAAAGCTCGTAGGCATCAGATCAGTAATGGATAATTATGCCGGATGCGGTTCATCATGTAACAGTCATAACATAGGGTGACACAGAACTAGCTCCAATTCATCAATGTAATGTAGGCATGTATTCCGAATATAGTCATACGTGCTTATGGAAAAGAACTTGCATGGCATCTTTTGTCCTACCCTCCCGTGGCAGCGGGGTCCTATTGGAAACTAAGGGATATTAAGGACTCCTTTTAATAGAGAACCGGAGCAAAGCATTAGCACATAGTGAATACATGAACTCCTCAAACTAAGGTCATCACCGGGAGTGGTCCCGATTATTGTCACTTCGGGGTTGCCGGATCATAACACATAGTAGGTGACTATAGACTTGCAAGATAGGATAAAGAACTCACATATATTCATGAAAACATAATAGGTTCAGATCTGAAATCATGGCACTCGGGCCCTAGTGACAAGCATTAAGCATAGCAAAGTCATAGCAACATCAATCTCAGAACATAGTGGATACTAGGGATCAAACCCTAACAAAACTAACTCGATTACATGATAAATCTCATCCAACCCATCACCGTCCAGCAAGCCTACGATGGAATTACTGACGCACGGCGGTGAGCATCATGAAAATTGGTGATGGAGGATGGTTGATGATGACGACGGCGACGAATCCCCCTCTCTGGAGCCCCGAACGGACTCCAGATCAGACCTCCCGAGAGGTTTTAGGGCTTGGCGGTGGCTCCATATCGTAAAACGCGATGATTTCTTCTCTCCTATTTTTTTCTCCCCGAAAGCCAATATATAGAGTTGGAGTTGGCGTCGGAAGGTGTCCAGGGGGCCCACGAGGTAGGGGGCGCGCCCTAGAGGGGGGGCGCGCCCCCCACCCTCGTGGACAGGGTGTGGGCCCCCTGGTCTTCATCTTTTGCAAGGATTTATTATTATTTATTGTAAGGTATTCCGTGGAGTTTCAGGTCATTCCGAGAACTTTTGTTTTCTGCACATAAAACAACATCATGGCAATTCTGCTGAAAACAGCGTGAGTCCGGGTTAGTTCCATTCAAATCATACAAGTTAGAGTCCAAAACAAGGGCAAAAGTGTTTGGAAAAGTAGATACGACGGAGACGTATCACATGCCCATCTATATTTTCTTCCAGGAGATCCTTAACCATAGCAACACTATGTTCTACTTTGATTTGTTCATCAGGTTTAGGTGTTCTAATGTAACTTTTGTTGACCACAGTTGAAACTTTAGCATGTTCCTTGATCCTAAGAGGTAAAGGTGGTTTCTCAATATAAGCACTAGGAACAACTGGATCAACATTATAAAGTATAGTTTCCTCTTTAGCTAGTACCGGTTCTTTCATTTCTTCTTTAATAGGTGGGTGATATTTAAACCACTTCTCCTTAGGGCAATCAACATGAGTAGCAAATGATTCACAAACGGAGGCTACTATCTCAGAGTCAAGTCCATATTTAGTGCTAAACTTTAGAAAAGCATCGGTATTCATAAAAGATTTAACACAATCATACTTAAGCTTAATACCTGACTCTTTACCTGCCTCGAGTTCCCAATCTTCATAGTTGTGTTTAATTCTTTCCAAAAGATCCCACCGGAATTCAATAGTATTCTTCATAAAAGAACCAGCACAAGAAGTATCAAACATGGATCAATCATTATGAGAAAGCCGAGCATAAAAATTCTGGATAACAATTTCTATTGAGAGCTCATGATTGGGGCATGAATATAACATTGAATTAAGCCTCCCCCAAGATAGAGCGATACTTTCTCCTTCACGAGGCCAAAAATTATATATGTTATTCCGATCATGATGAACTAGATGCATAGGATATTTTTTTGGTGGAACTCCAATTTCAATCGATTCCAATTCCAAGATCCAATATCATCGCATAGCCTATACCATGCCAATGCTTTTCCCTTCAATGATAAAGGGAACACCTTCTTCTTAATTTCATCTTTGGGTAAACCTACAAGCTTAAACAATCCACAAATGTGTTCCACATATATCAAGTGCATATTAGGATGTCCGGTTCCATCTCCTACATAAGGATTAGCTAGCAGTTGTTCTATCATACCCGAAGGAATTTCATATTCAATATTTTCAATAGGTGCAGTAGGTTGAGGAGTAGCTAATTGTGGTTCCGATCGAGGTGAAGATACCCCGAACAAACCCCTCAAAGGATTGCTTTCCATAGTAACAAGTGACAATAAATTTCAAGACGTAGTAATAATTTTTCCAAACCAATTTCCACTTACCAAGACTGCTTCACTCCCCGGCAATGGCGCCAGAAAATAGCCTTGATGACCCAAAAGTATATGGGATCAATCGTAGCCTTTTCGATAAGTAAGAGTATCGAACCCAACGAGGAGCAGAAGGAAATGACAAGTGGTTTTCAGCAAGGTAATGTCTGCAAGTGCTGAAATTGTAAGTAACAGAGTAGTTTAATAGCAAGATAATTTGTAACGAGGAAGTAATGGTAATAGTAACAAAAGTGCAGCAAGATAGCCCAATCCTTTTGAGGCAAAGGACAGGCCAAAATGGTCTCTTATAATAAGCAAAGCGTTCTTGAGGGTACACGGGAATTTCATCTAGTCACTTTCATGATGTTGGTTCGATTCGTGTTCGCTACTTTGGTAATTTGATATGTGGGTGGACCGGTGCTTAGGTGATGTTCTTACTTGAAGAAAACTCCTACTTATGATTAACCCCCTTGCAAGTATCCGCAACTATGAGAAAAGTATTAAGAATAAATTCTAACCATAGCATTAAACTTTTGGATCCAACCGGTCCCTTATGGAATAGCGCATAAACTAGGGTTTAAGCTTCTGTCACTCTCGCAACCAATCATCTAATAACTACTCCACAATGCATTCCCTTAGGCCCAAATATGGTGAAGTGTCATGTAGTCGACATTCACATGACACCACTAAGGGAATCACAACATACATAGTATCAAAATATTGGACACACATCAAGTTCACATGATTACTTGCAATATGATTTATCCCGTGACCACAAGAACAAAAGTAACTACTCACAAATGATAATCATGCTCAAGATCAGAGGGGTATTAAATAGCATAATGGATCCGAACATATAATCTTCCACCAAATAAACCATATAGTAATGAACTACAAGATGTAATCAACACTACTAGTCACCCACAAGCACCAATCTATAGTTCCGTTACAAAGATTGAACACAAGAGATGAACTAGGGTTTGAGATGAGATTGTGCTATTGAATATGTTGATGGAGATTGCCCTCCCCAAGATGGGAGAGTTGTTGGTGATGATGATGATGATGATTTCCCCCTGCGGGACGGAAGTTCCCCCGGCGGAATCACTCCGCCGGAGGGCAAAAGTGCTCCTGCCCAAGTTCCACCTCGAGACGGTGGCGCTCCGTCCCGAAAGTCCTCTCCTTATTTTTTTCTAGGTCAAAATGACTTATATACCAGAAGATGGGCACCGGAGGTGGGCCGAGGGGAGCACAACACACTAGGGCACGCCTGGGCTCTCTAGCACGCCCAGGTGGGTTGTGCCCACCTGGTGGGCCCCCTGTGGTACTTATTGGCTCCAATATTCCTCATGTATTCCATAAAAAATCCCCATAAAGTTTCAGCTCATTTGGAGTTGTGCAGAATAGGTGGCCTGACATATGTTTTCCAGGTCTAGATTTCCAGCTGTCGAAATTCTCCCTCTTTGTGTGTACCTTGCATATTATGAGAGAAATGGCATTAGAATTACTCCAAGAAGCATTATTATGCATAAAAAAACATAAATAACAGTTGGTAAACATGATGTAAAATGGACGTATCATGCCTCAGCTGATGTCTGTTGGGTAAGTGGAGTGGACACTGGTGGTGGCATTGTGGCAGTCGAGGCAGGTGCAGAGTGTGTACTCCTGATGTCTGCAACTGGCTTAGCAGTAGACATCTCTGCCATAGGAACTGTCTGGAATCTGTAGGTCTGTCATCACTATCCTCAGCATCATCTCACAGCTTATCAACAATGGATTGGATCTCAGTGACCTTGCATCAAGATTATACATCTTATCTTCCACTATCCGCTCTAGGCTCTCCTAATTCTTCGTTAAGTTGGCCAGACTCTTCTCAATCCATGGAGTTGCTTCTAGAAGATATGTCAATTGGTCTTGCTTGGTCTTGAGATTCACAATGGATGCATCAGGTGCACTTCCTGCCTTTGCTGCTTTGTCTGCGTTTTCTTTCTCAGCCTTCTCTTGGGCCACGACTGAAGGCACCCAAGCGAATCTTGATGGTAGGCAATCTAGGAGACACCACTCTTTAAAAGTTAATAGATGGTGTGTTGATGATGAACTCCTAGCTCTTGTGCTTCAAATGATAGTCTCCCCAACACTCAACTTTCTCTCACAGATTTGGCTATGGTGGAAAGAAGAATTGAGTGGAAAGCAACTTGGGGAAGGCTAGAAATCAAGATTCTTGTGGTAGGATTGGAATACCTTGATCTCAACACATGAGTAGGTGGTTCTCTCTCAGAAAATTTATGATGGAAGTGTAGGCATGTGCTGATGGCTCTTGATACGTCTCCAATGTATATATAATTTCTGATTGTTCCATGCTATTATATTGTCTGTTTTGGATGTTTTATATGCATTAATATGCTATTTTATATTATTTTTGGGACTAAACTATTAATCTAGAGCCCAGTGCCAGTTCCTGTTTTTTCCTTGTTTTAGAGTTCCGCAGAAAAGAAATACCAAACGGAGTCCAAATGGAATAAAACTTCCGCGATGATTTTTCTTGGACCACAAGACATCCAGAGGACTTGGAGTGCAAGTCAGAGAAGCCACGAGGCGGCCACAAGGACGGAAGGCGCGCCCAGGGGGGTAGGGCGCACCCCCACCCTTGTGGGCCCCTCGTGACTCCACCGACCTAGTTTCTTCGCCTATATATTCTCATATATCCCAAAACCAACAAGGGGAGCCACGAAAACACTTTTCCACCGCTGCAACCTTCTGTACCCATGATATCCCATCTAGGGGACTTTTCCGGCGTCCCGCTGGAGGGGGTTCCATCATGGAGGGCTTCTACATCAACACCATTGCCCTTTTGATGAAGCATGAGTAGCTAGAAGGCTTCTTCTTTCTCGTTGATTCTCAATACCATGTTCTACTTGATGTTCTTGGGGATCTATTCGATGTAATACTTTTTTGCGGTGTGTTTGCCGAGATCCAATGAATTGTGGATTTATGATAAGCTTGTCTATGAATATTATTTGAATCTTCTATGAATTCTTATATGCATGATTTGATATCTTTGCAAGTCTCTTTGAACTGTCGATTTGGTTTGGCCAACTAGATTGGTTTTTCTTGCAATGGGAGAAGTGCTTAGCTCTGGGTTCAATCTTTCGGTGTCCTTTCCCAGTGACAGTAGGGGCAGCAAGGCACGTATTGTATTGTGGCCATCGAGGATAAAAAGATGGGGTTTTCATCATATTGCTTGAGTTAATTCCTCTACATCATGTCATCTTGCTTAAAGCGTTACTCCGTTCTTTATGAACTTAATACTCTAGATGCATGCTGGATAGCGGTCGATGTCTGGAGTAATATTAGTAGATGCAGAATCATTTCGGTCTACTTGACACGGACGTGATGCCTATATTCATGATCATTGCCTTAGATATCGTCATAACTTTGCGCTTTTCTATCAATTCCTTGGCAGTAATTTGTTCACCCACCGTAATATTTTCTATCTTGAGAGAAGCCTCTAGTGAAACCTATGGCCCCCGGGTCTATTTTCCATCATATAAGTTTCCAATCTACAATTATAGTTTTCGATTTACTTTCTTTGCAATATTTTACTTTCCGATCTATAAACAAAAAATACCAAAAATATTTAGTTTATCGTTTATCTATCCCTATCAGATCTCACTTTTGTAAGTAACCGTGAAGGGATTGACGACCCCTTTATTGCGTTGGGTGCAAGTTGTTTCATTTTTTGTGTAGGTATTCGGTGACTTGTGCGTTGTATCCTACTGGATTGATACCTTGGTTCTAAAACCGAGGGAAATACTTACTCTACTTTGTTGCATCACCCTTTCCACTTGAAGGAAAAACCAACGCAAGCTCAAGATGTAGCAGGAAGAATTTCTGGCGCCGTTGTCGGGGAGATCTACTTAAAGTCAAGCCATACCAAGTACCCATCATAAATTCTCATCTCTTGCATTACATTATTCACCATTCGCCTCTCGTTTTCCTCTCCCCCACTTCTAAAACGATTTTCGAAAGATTTGCCCTTTTTATTCACCTTCTTTCATTCGTCTTTTTCGTTTGCCCTTATGTCTTACTTGGATTGTTTGCCCATTTCCTTGGTATAATTGTGTGTTTATTAAAAAACAGAAATAGAGTTTATGGATCCTCATCCACTTGCTAATCTTTTTAAGATATCCAATTATGATGAACCAACTGCTAGTGAGTTGAGTGCACTAGATTATCTTTATGGTGTTTTGCTTGAAATCTGTGAATCTGAAAATTGTGATGAAGTACTTTATGAAGTGATTCACGATAGATCTTTGAATAAAAAGCATGATTGAAATGATGTTATTATAAATTCTATTAATGTCAATTATGTTAATGATATGCAAAACCCTAAGCTTGGGGATGCTAATTTTTCTATGTCTACTACTTGTTGCAATGATCATGATTGGGGTGATTCTTCTTATGACCTTGAAAATTTATTTAAGCCACATTATGATTATGAGATTGATAAAAATGTTTGCTATAATATTGGAAGTGGGTTTGGAAGAGTGTCAACTTTAGTAAATAATGATCCCACTACTTTGGAGATTGATAAGTCTTATGAATTTTTTGATAAAGTGGGTTTGGAGAGGTCATGACTTTATTTGATGATAATCCCACTTTTTTAGAAGAGTGTCAACTTTGCATGCATGTGGATCATGTTGAGAATATTTTATGTGATAGCTATATTATTGAATTTGATTATGATCCTGCATGTAATTATTATGACAGAGGAAAATATGGCTGTAGAAATTTTCATGTTACAAAATTACCTCTCACTATGTTGAGATTGCTATTGTTTATTTCTTCTTCTTTGCATATGCTAGGATTTGCTTGCCTTGATAATTCTTTTGCCTATAAGATGCCTATGCATAGGAAGTATGTTAGACTTAGATGTGTTTTTCACATGCTACTTAATGCTCTGTTTGTGTTTCAATTGCTATCTTTCATGTGAGCATCATTAAAAAAATTATCAATGCCTAGCTAAGGGTGTTAAACAATAGAGCTCGTTGGGAGGCAACCAAATTTTATTTTTTGTTTTTGCTTTTTAGGTTCTGTTTTGCAATAAATAATTCATCTAGCCTCTATTTAGATGTGGTTTTGTGTTTTAATTAGTGTTTGTGCCAAGTAAGACCTTTGGAATAGCTTACGGTGAGAGTTGATTTGATCTTGCTAAAAAACAGAAACCTTTACGCCCAGTCCCAGAATTTTTAAAAATCACAGAAGCGTGATAAAATTCTGAATTTTTCACACAGGATTTATAAACAAATTTGACCTGTTGTCCTAATTTTTCAGAAATTTTGGAGTTACAGAAGTATTCGAAATATCCAGATTGCTACAGACTGTTCTGTTTTTGACATATTCTATTTCCTATGTGTTGTTTGCTTATTTTGATGAATCTATGGCTAGTATTGGGGGCTATGAACCATGGAAAAGTTGGAATACAGTAGATATTACACCAATATAAATAAAGAATGAGTTCACAACAGTACCAAAAGTGGTGATTTATTTTCTTATACTAATGGAGCTTATGAGATTCTCTGTTGAGTTTTGTGTTATGAAGTTTTCAAGTTTTGGGTAAGGATTTGATGGACTATGGAATAAGGAGTGGAAAGAGCCTAAGCTTGGGGATGCCCAAGGCACCCCAAGGTAATATTCAAGGACAACCAAGAGCCTAAGCTTGGGGATGCCTCGGAAGGCATCCCCTCTTTCGTCTTCGTCTATTGGTAACTTTACTTGAGGCTATATTTTTATTCACCACATGATATGTGTTTAGCTTGGAGCGTCTTGTATGATTTGAGTCTTTGATTTTTAGTTTGCCACAATCATCCTTGTTGTACACACCTTTTGAGACAGACACGCATGAATCCTGATTTATTATAATACTCTATGTGCTTCACTTATATCTTCTGAGCTAGGCAATATTGCTCTAGTGCTTCACTTATATCTTTTTAGAGCACGGTGGCGGTTTTATTTTATATAAATTGATATATTATTTTGAGAATGTTTATACAGCATATTAATTTGCTTTGGTTATAAATTTAGTCCTAATATGACAGGCATCCAAGAGAGATATAATAAAACCTTTCATATAAAGTCCATTGAATATTATGAGAAGTTTGATTCCTTATGGTTGTTTTGAGATACGAAGATGGTGATACTAAATTCATGCTAGTAAGAAATTGTGAATTTTAGAAATACTTGTGTTAAAGTTTGTGATTCCTGTAGCATGCACGTATGGTGAACCGTTTTGTGATGAAGTCGGAGCATAATTTATTTATTGATTGTCTTCCTTATGAGTGGAGGTTGGGGACAAGCGATGGTCTTTTCCTACCAATCTATCCCCCTAGGAGCATGCGTGTAGTACTTTGTTTCGATAACTAATAGATTTTTGCAATAAGTATATGAGTTCTTTATGACTATTGTTGGGTCCATGGGTTATACGCACTCTCACCCTTCCACCATTGCTAGCCTCTCTAGTGTCGTGCAACTTTTGCCGGTACCATAAACCCACCATATGCCTTCCTCAAAACAGCCACCATACCTACCTATTATGGCATTTCCATAGCCATTCTGAGATATATTGCCATGCAATTTTCCATCGTTTCGTTGATTATGACACGCTCCATCATTGTCATATTGCTTTGCATGATCATGTAGTTGACATCATATTTGTGGCAAAGCCACCGTTCATAATTCTTTCATACATGTCACTCTTGATTTATTGCACATCCTGGTACACCGCCGGAGGCATTCATGTAGAGTCATATTTTTTTCTAAGTATCGAGTTGTAATTCTTGAGTTGTAAGTAAATAAAAGTGTGATGATCTTCATTATTAGAGCATTGTCCCATGTGAGGAAAGGATGATGGAGACTATGATTCCCTCACAAGTCGGGATGAGACTCCAGATGAAAAAAGAAAAGGAAAAAATGCCAAAAAATGAGATAAGGCCCAAATAAAAAACGAGATAAAAGAGACAAGGGGCAATGCTACTATCCTTTTACCACACTTGTGCTTCAAAGTAGCACCATGATCTTCATGATAGAGAGCCTCCTATATTGTCACTTTCATATACTAGTGGGAATTTTTCATTATAGAAATTAGCTTCTATATTCCAATGATGGACTTCCAAATTGCCTTAGGTCTTCATGAGCAAACAAGTTGGATGCACACCCACCTAGTCTCTTTTTGAGCTTTCATAAACTTATAGCTCTAGTGTATCTGTTGCATGGCAATCCCTACTCACTCACATTGATATCTATTGATGGACATCTCCATAGTCGGTTTATGTGCCTAGTTGATGTGAGACTATCTCCTTCTTTTTGTCTTCTCCACAACCATTGTCTATTCCACCTATAGTGCTATGTCCATGGCTCAAGCTCATGTATTGCGTGAAAGTTGAAAAAGTTTGAGAACATTAAAAGTATGAAACAATTGATTGGCTTGTCATCAGGGTTGTGCATGGTTTAAATATTTTGTGTGGTGAAGATGGAGTATAGCTAGATTATATGATTTTGTAGGGATAAGCTTTCTTTGGCCATGTTATTTTGAGAAGACATAATTGCCTTGTTAGTATGCTTGAACTATTAATGTTTTTATGTCAGTATTGAACTTTTGTTTTGAATCATACGGATCTGAACATTCATGCCACAATAAAGAAATTACATGGATAAATATGTTAGGTAGCATTCCACATCAAAAATTATGTTTTTATCATTTAACTACTCGAGGACGAGCAGGAATTAAGCTTGAGGATGCTTGATACGTCTCCAACATTTCTATAATTTTTTGTGGTTCCATGCTATTATATTATCTATTTTGGATGTTTTATATGCAATAATATGCTATTTTATATTATTTCTGGGACTAACCTATTAACCTAGACCCCACTGCTAGTTCCTGTTTTCCCCTTGTTTTAGAGTTTTACAGAAAAGGAATACCAAACGGAGTCCAAACGAAATAAAACTTTCGCGATTATTTTTCTTGGACCAGAAGACATCCAGAGGACTTGGAGGGCAAGTCAGAGAAGCCACGAGGTGACCACAAGGACGAAGGGCGCGCCCCCCACCCTTGTGGGCCCCTCGTGACTCCATAGACCTAGTTTCTTCGCCTATATATTCTCATATATGCCAAAACCAACAAGGGGAGCCACGAAAACACTTTTCCATCGCCGCAACCTTCTGTACCCATGAGATTCAATCTAGGGGCCTTTTCCGGCGTCCTCCCGGAGGGGGATTCGATCACGGTGGGCTTCTACATCAACACCATTGCCCTTCCGATGAAGCGTGAGTAGTTTACCACAGACCTACGGGTCCATAGCTAGTAGGTAGATGGGTTCTTCTCTCTCTTTGATTCCCAGTACCATGTTCTCCTCGATGTTCTTGAAGATCTATTTGATGTAATACTTTTTTGCGGTGTGTTTGTAGATATTCGATGAATTGTGGATTTATGATCAACTTGTCTATGAACATTATTTGAATCTTCTCTGAATTCTTATATCCATGATTTGATATATTTGCAAGTCTCTTCGAACTGTTGATTTGGTTTGGCCAACTAGATTGGTTTTTCTTGCAATGGGAGAAGTGCTTAGCTTTGGGTTCAATCTTGCGGTGTCCTTTCCCAGTGACAGTAGGGGCAGAAAGGCACGAATTGTTTTGTTGCCATCGAGGATAAAAAAGATGGGGTTTTCATCATATTGCTTGATTTAATTCCTCTACATCATGTCATCTTTCTTAAAGCGTTAGTCCGTTCTTTATGAACTTAATACTCTAGATGCGTGCTGGATAGCGGTCGATGTGTGGAGTAATAGTAGAAGATGCAAAATCGTTTTGATCTACTTGACACGGACGTTATGCCTATATTCATGATCATTGCTTTAGATATCATCATAACTTTCCGCTTTTCTATCAATTGCTCGGCAGTAATTTGTTCACCCACCGTAATATTTTCTATGTTAAGAGAAGCCTCTAGTGAAACCTATGGCCCCCGGGTCTATTTTTCATCATATAAGTTTTTGATCTACATTTTTAGTTTCCGATTTATTTCCTTTGCAATCTTTTACTTCTGATCTATAAACCAAAAATATTTACTTTATCGTTTATCTATCTCTATCAGATCTCACTTTTCAAGTAACGTGAAGGGATTGACAACCCCTTTATCGCGTTGGGTGCAAGTTCTTTGATTGTTTGTGGAGGTATTCGGTGACTTGTGTGTTGTCTCCTACTGGATTGATACCTTGGTTCTCAAACTGAGGGAAATACTTACTCTACTTTGCTGCATCACCCTTTCCTCTTCAAGGGAAAAACCAACGCAAGCTCAAGAAGTAGCAGCTCTCTCATGTATGGAGAAGGGGGAGGAGGGGTATATATAGCCTTGATGACCCACAAGTATATGGGATCAATTATAGCTCTTTTCTATAAGTAAGAGTGTCGAACCCAATGAGGAGCAGAAGGAAATGACAAGTGGTTTTCAGCAAGGTAATGTCTGCAAGTGCTGAAATTGTAAGTAACAGAGTAGTTTGATAGCAAGATACTTTGTAACGAGCAAGTAAAGATAGTAGTAACAAAAGTGCAGAAAGGTATCCCAATCCTTTTGAGGCAAAGGACAGGCAAAAACGGTCTCTTATAATAAGCAAAGCATTATTGTGGGTACACGGGAATTTCATCTCGTTACTTTCATCATGTTGGTTCGATCCGTGTTCTCTACTTTGATAATTTGATATGTGGGTGGATCGGTGCTTAGGTGTTGTTCTTACTTGAACAACCTCCTACTTATGATTAACCCTCTCGCAAGCATCCGCAACTATGAGAAAAGTATTAAGAATAAATTCTAACCATAACATTTAATTTTTGGACCCAATCGGTCCCTTACGAAATAGCGCATAAACTAGGGTTTAAGCTTCTGTCACTCTCGCAACACATCATCTAATAACTACTCCACAATGCATTCCCTTAGGCCCAAATATGGTGAAGTGTCATGTAGTCGATGTTCACATGACACCGCTAAGGGAATCACAACATACATACTATCAAAATATCGAACACATATCAAGTTCACATGATTACTTTCAACATGATTTCTCCCGTGACCTCAAGAACAAAAGTAACTACTCATGAATGATAATCATGCTCAAGATAAGAGGGGTATTAAATAGCATATTGGATCTGAACATATAATCTTCCACCAAATAAACCAGATAGTAATCAACTACAAGATGTAATCAACACTACTAGTCACCCACAAGCACCAATCTATAGTTCCAGTAACAAGATTGAACACAAGAGATGAACTAGGGTTTGAGATGAGATGGTGATGTTGAAGATGTTGATGGAGATTTCCCTCCCCAAGATGGGAGAGTTGTTGGTTACTATCATGACGATGATTTCCCCCTTCGGGAGGGAAGTTCCCCCGGCGGAATCGCTCCGCCGAAGGGAAAAAGTGCTCCTGCCCAAGTTCCACCTCAAGACGGCGGCGCTCTATCCCGGAAGTACTCTCCTTATTTTTTTCTGGGTCAAAATGACTTATATACCGGAAGATGGGCACCGGAGGTGGGCCTGGGTGAGCAAAACCCACTTGGGCGCGCTTGGGCTCCATGGCGCACCCAGGTGGGTTGTGCCCACCTGGTGGGCCCCTCTAGTACTTATTGGCTCCAATATTCTTCATATATTCCATAAAAATTATTTGTCAAGTTTTAGCTTGTTTGGAGTTGTGCAGAATAGGTAGCCTGACGTAGCTTTTCAGGTCCATATTTCCAGCTGCCGGAATTCTCCCTCTTTGTGTGTACCTTCTATATTATGAGAGAAAAGGCATTAGAATTACTCCAAAAGGCATTATTATGCATAAAAACATTAAATAACAGTAGGAAAACATGATGCAAAATGGATGTATCAACTCCCCCAAGCTTAGAACTGCTTGTCCTCAAGTGAAAACCGAAATCGAAAAACATGTCCACGTGCTTAGAGAGAGAGGTGTCGATAAAAACAAAATACGGACATAGAAGCATCATGTAGATTATTATAACAGCAACAAAATTAAACATAAAACATTTATCATAGAAGTTTTAGCATAGACTTCTCATGAATAAGTGACAATTCATCACACTATCGTAGTATAAAGCATAAACTCGATTAGAAACCAACAAACTATGTTTTCGGTCAACTTTGCAACTACACTTCATCATCTTTTCTGGAAGGGTGACGTATCGGAGCCTTTAGGCAAGTCCACATACTCAACCATCGTACAGTCTTCTATAATTGCTAACACTCACCTCATACACATGAACAAAACGTTTCAACCGGACACATAGAAAGATAGGGGCTTATGTTTTGCCTCCCAACGAATTCACCTCAAGGGTGATGTCAACAATAATAACTCATGTTACCCATATTCAACTGGACATATGTGCCTAGATCTTTCCTCACCACATGATGCTTGCCAAAGGAGAAAATAAAAAGGAATAGAGAGAAAAGCTTTGACTCTTTGCATAAAAGTAAATACATAAAAGTAAAAGATAGGCCCTTCGCGGAGGGAAGCAGAGGTTTCCATGCGCTTATTTATTTGTATGCTCAACCCCTTAATGCAAAAGAACATCATGTTTATTTCCCCTTGTGATGGTAACCTTTATTATGTAGTCTATCGCTTTTATTCTTCACCATCAGAAGTTCGTACAACGCTTAATTTTCTCTTACACTAAATGATCTCACACTTTTAGAAGCATTTTTTATTGACTTATTGCACCTATGACAACTTACTTGAGGGATCTTGCTCAATCCCTAGGTAGGTATGGTGAACTCTTGAAAATAAGATTTGGGTTTAAGGGTTTTTGGATGCACAAGTAGTATCTCTACTTGGTGCGGAATTTTTTGCTAGCAAATATAGGGGGCAAGCACCACATGTTAAAGGATCTATGACAATATGACTTCTATGTGAATATGAACAAACAAACATCATTAAGTTGTCTTCCTTGTCCAATGTCAACAATTTTGGCATATAATATTTTGATGGGGGATAGTGTATTTATATGTGAATCTTCTCTTCCCTTATTAATTCTTTCATGAATTGCATCATTGACCAATGATATGTTTGTCAATCTCTAATAAAATTTCCTACTTATACTTTTCCTTATGTGGTGTCATCACCTACCATAAGATTAGCATAAGATCTTTTTCATTTATTTCCTTTCTTTTTATTTATTTATTTCCTTTCTTTTTATTGCAACTTGAAAGTAAAGAAAGCAAAAACTCAAACTAAACTTTATTATATATCTCGCACACGATTACAAGGATAGATCACTAAGCAAGCTCTTGAAAAAAGGATCAAACTAAACTTTTATTCATCTAAAGCAAAAGATAATTGTGGATCGAACTAAGATAAGTAAAGGCAAAGGATAGTGGGGATGATAGGATACCGAGGCACCTCCCCCAAGCTTGGCGGAAGCCAAGGGGAGTTCCCATACCCGATACTTAGTTTTCTTTTGGTGATGAAGAAGAAGGTGGTGGTGGTGGTGTAGTGGTATTGTCCTTCTTCCTCAGCTTATGCTTGAGGATGGAATTTTCCTCCTTCAATTCACCGACCTCCTGTTCAAGCTCCAGTACCTTCTTGCATAGATCTTGCTTATTTTCCTGCAAAAGGCGGAAGGGTATGAACTGAACCTTAGGCCTCTTTGCTTTGTTGGGGAGGCTTGACTTCTTGAACTCCACATGCATGTCCCCAGGTTGAGGCAACGGAGTTTCATCCTCATGTGAGCTCGTCTCCTCCTTCTCCCTAGGATAATAGTCTTCCTCTTCCTCCGTGGTCCAGCCATAATGCTCCACATCCCCATAAGACTTGGGGTTTGCGACAAAATCAGCAACATAGCTCTCACCCTCAGAGTCTTGGGATGCATATTTTCAGATCTATCAAGAAAACAGCAAGAGAAGAAAACAGAAGATTTCTCCGTGATATGGTGGTCAATAGGTTCGGGGGGTATATAAAGATTTTTTATCTTGGGAGACAACCAAACTATAGAAAAACGGAGTCCGGAAGGTACCCGAGGTGGGCACAACCCACTTGGGCGCGCCTTGCAAGCCAGCCGCGCCCTGGTATCTTGTGCCTTATTTTCCTAATTTTCCTAATTTTTGTTATATTAAGCCAGGCATGCCTGACATGCCAAAATGGTCTCTTATAAAGCGTTCTCGAGGGTATACGGGAATTTCATCTGGTCACTTCCATCATGTTGGTTCGATTCGTGTTCGCTACTTTGATAATTTGATATGTGGGTGGATCGGTGCTTAGGTGTTTTTCTTACTTGAACAACCTCCTACTTATGATTAACCCTCTCGTTGCATCCGCAACTACGAGAAAAGTATTAAGAATAAATTCTAACCGTAGCATTAAACTTTTGGATCCAATCAGTCCCTTACGGAATAGCGCATAAACTAGGGTTTAAGCTTCTGTCACTCTCGCAACTCATCATCTTATAACTACTCCTCAATGCATTCCCTTAGGCCCAAATATGGTGAAGTGCCATGTATTCGATGTTCACATGACACCACTAAGGGAATCACAACATACATACTATCAAAATGTTGAACACATATCAAGTTCACAAGATTACTTGCAACATGATTTCTCTCGTGACCTCAAGAACAAAAGTAACTACTCACAAATGATAATCATGCTCAAGATCAGAGGGGTATTAAATAGCATATTGGATCTGAACATATAATCTTCCACCAAATAAACCATACAGTAACCAACTACAAGATGTAATCAACACTACTAGTCACCCACAGGCACCAATCTATAGTTCCGGTAACAAGATTGAACACAAGAAATGAACTAGGGGTTGAGATGAGATGGTGTTGTTGAAGATGTTAATGGAGATTGCCCTTCCCAAGATGCAAGAGTTGTTGGTGATGATGATGACAACGATTTCCCCCTCCGGGAGGGAAGTTCCCCTGGCGGAATCGCTCTGCCGAAGGGCAAAAGTGCTCCTGCCCAAGTTCCGCCTCGAGATGGCGGCGTTCCGTCCCGAAAGTCCTCTCCTTATTGTTTTTAGGTCAAAATGACTTATATACCGGAAGAAGGGCACCGGAGGTGGGCCTGGGTGAGCAAAACCCACCAGGGCGCGCCTGGGCTCCCTGGCGCGCCCAAGTGGGCCCCCTCTGGTACTTATTGGATCAAATACTCTTCATATATTCCATAAAAATTCTCCGTAAAGTTTCAGCTTGTTTGGAGTTGTGCAGAATAGGTAGCCTGACGTAGCTTTTTCAGGTCCATATTTCCAGCTGCCAGAATTCTCCCTCTTTGTGTGTACCTTGCATATTATGAGAGAAAAGGCATTAGAATTACTCCAAAAGGCATTATTATGCATAAAAACATCATAAATAACAGTAGGAAAACATGATGCAGAATGGACGTATCAAGCCTCCACACGAAATCCAACCGTTACACACATTTGACCCAACTCGGTGAGATCGATTGATTAAATTCAGTGGCACCGATTAGTTCAAAATGTGAACGTTAGGAATCTCGATGGGACTGGCTGGATTAACTTGGTGAGAGCGATGTGCTAGTGCTTAGGGCAAACATAATATTTGTGGCAGCGATTGCATCAACTCGGTGAGACCGAAGTGAAGCAGTAAGGCAACAGAGAGAATGTCAAGACAACTCGGTGAGACCGATTTCATAACTCGGTGAGATCGAAATAAATGCAACAAGTCACAGAGCGTTGGCAAGGCCATCTAGATGAGACCGAGAATCGTATCGGTGAGACCGAATTGCTAGGGTTTCTGGCAGTGGCTATGTCATATGAACTCGGTGGCGTCGGATAGAAAGAATTGGTGGGGCCGAGTTGGAGTTTAGGATTTTGACATATTTGGATGGAGAAAGTGGCTGAGGGTTTTGGAGCAATATCACTAAGCATATTTGAGCAAGCAAGCCATTAAGCAACACCTAATCCCCTTTTAATAGTATTGGCTTTCCCATGGACTCAATGTGATCTTGGATCACTAAAATAAAGATGGAGAGTCTTGAGCTTTTGCCAACACATGTCCTTAGAATTTTGAGGGGTCCACATCTCTAGTCCATGCTTATACGTCTCCAACGTATCTATAATTATGAAGTATTCATGCCATGTTTACAACAGTTTTATATGGGTTTGGTATAATTTGGATGGAACTAACCCGGACTGACGCTGTTTTCCGCAAAACTACCGTGGTATTGTTCTTTGTGCATAAATAAAAGTTATCCAAATGCAACGAAACTTTTTGACGATTTTTTTGCAACAAAAGAGGTACTAGAAGCGTTGTGGGAGGGCCAGAAGAGCCACGAGGAGGGCACAGCCCACCACGGCGCGCCAGAGGGGCTTGGCTTGCCCCGGTGGGTTGTGCTCACCTCGAGGCCCATATTTGCGTGATTCCAACACTGAAAAATCCTATAAATAGATAAACCATCTGAAATAACCCTAGATCGGAAGTTTAGCCACCGCAAGCCTCTGTAGCCACGAAAAACCAATCTAGACCCCATCCCGGCACTCTGCCGGAGGGGGAAATCATCACCAGTGACCATCTTCATCATCGTGGCGGCCACCATGATGAGGAGGGAGTAGTCCACCCTCAGGGCTGAGGGTTTGTACCAGTAGCTATGTGTTTAATCTCTCTCTCTCTCTCTCTCTCTCGTGTTCTTGAGATGTCACGATCTTGATGTATCGCGGGCTTTGTTAATATAGTTGGATCATATGGTGTTTTCCCCTCTCTATCTCGTTGTGAATTGAGTTTTCCCTTTGAGATTTCATTTTATCGGATTGAATACTTTTAGGGCTTTGAGAACACTTGATGTATGTCTTGTTATGATTACCCGTGGTGACAATGGGGTATCATATTGATTCACTTGATATGTGTTTTGGCACTCAACTCGCGGATTCCCGAGGTGACATTGGGGTAATCTATGCATAGGGTTTGATGCATGTTCTCGTCTTTCTTTCATCGATAGAAATCTTGGGGTACTCTTTCAGGTTCTTTGTGTTGGATTGAGTATTATGAATCTGAAATTGTTCGATGCATATCGTATAATCAACTCATGAATACTCGCGGTGACATTGGAGTATCTAGGTGACATTATTAGAGTTGGTTGATGTGTATCATATGGTGTTATTTTAGTACGAACTCTTGGTTAGATCCATTGGAAAGAATAGCTTGGTGTTATTTTAATACAAACTCTAGGATAGATTGATCGGAAAGAATAGCTCTGAGGTGGTTTCGTACCCTACAAACAATTTCTTCTTATGTTCTCCGCTAGATAGGACCTTTGGAGTGATTCTTCATGGCACGTTGAGGGATGGTTATATGATCCAATTATATTAGCATTGTTGAGGGATTACACTAGCGAAAGTATGGACCCTAGGCTTCATTTTCAAGCATTGCAATATTGTTTGTGCTTCATTTTATCAATTGCTACCTTGTTGTTTGTTATTGTTCCTATTACAAAGATAAATATCTACTATCATTACAACCCTTTTATACCATCTCTTCGCCAAACTAGTGCACCTATACAATTTACCATTGTATTTGGTGTGCTGGGGACACAAGAAACTCTTTGTTATTTGGTTGCAAAGTTGTTTGAGAGAGACCATCTTCATCCTACGCCTCCCATGCATTGATAAACATTAGGTCATCCACTTGAGGGAAATTTGCTATTGTCCTACAAAATTCTACGCTTGGAGGCCCAACACGAGTCTACAATAATAAAGTTGCGTAGTAGACATCACATGCCATGCTAATCATTGAACTTCCTGAAATGTTTATGAGGGAGTCCTGGATTAGGGGGTATCCGGACAACCGGATTATATCCTTTGGCCGGACTGTTGGACTATGAAGATACAAGATTGAAGACTTCGTCCCGTGTCCGGATGGGACTCTCCTTGGCGTGGAAGGCAAGCTTGGCAATACGGATATGTGGATCTCCTTCCTTGTAACCGACTCTGTGTAACCCTAGCCCCCTTCGGTGTCTATATAAACCGGAGGGTTTAGTCCATAGGACCAAGAACAACAATCATACCATAGGCTAGCTTCTAGGGTTTAGCCTCTTCGATCTCGTGGTAGATCAACTCTTGTAATACTCATATCATCAAGATCAATCAAGCAGGAGTAGGATTTTACCTCCATCGAGAGGGCCCGAACCTGGGTAAAAAAATCATGTCCCCCGTCTCCTGTTACCATCCGCCTAGACGCACAGTTCGGGACCCCCTACCCGAGATCCGCCGGTTTTGACACCGACATTGGTGCTTTCATTGAGAGTTCCGCTATATCATCATCGTTAGGCTTGATGGCCCCTCTGATCATCGATAGCGATGCAGTCCAGGGTGAGACTTTTCTCCCCGGACAGATCTTTGTATTCGGCGGCTTCACACTGCGGGCCAACTCGCTTGGCCATATGGAGCAGATTGAGAGTTACGCCCCTGGCCACCAGGTCAGGTTTGGAAGATTAAACTACACGGACGACATCCGTAGAGACTTGATCTTCAATGGATTCGAGCCCCTGCCGAGTGCGCCGCATGGTCACGATGAGCATGATTTAGCTCTACCATCGGACAGTGTTCAGGAGACCACACCGGCAATCGCTCTGACCCTCAATTCGGAGCCAATTGCGCCATCCATGGACGGGTGGATAGACCCCACCACGGAGGCCGCATTCTTAGCGGCGATCGAGCCGAGTATCGACCTTACCCTTCACAAGAGCCGTGACGCCAAACTTCAGATTCTTCCCTGGCCACGGACTCCGAACCGCCTGCGCCCGTGCCCATCGAATCCGACTGGACGCCGATCATGGAGTTCACCTCCGCGGATATCTTTCAGCACTCGCCCTTCGGCGACATACTGAACTCATTAAGGTCTCTCTCCTTGTCAGGAGAGTCCTGGCCGAACTATGTCCAGCAGGATTGGGATGCGGATGACGAAGAAATTCGCCGCCCACCCACCACCCACTTAGTAGCCAGTGTCGACGATTTGACCGACATGCTTGACTTTGACTCCGAAGACATCGACGATATGGAAGACGATGCAGGAGACGAACAGGAACCACTGCCCACAGGGCACTGGACAGCCACCTCATCATATGATATATATATATGGTGGACACACCCAAAGAAGGCAATGGCGACGGGACAACGGAGGATGGCCCCTCCAAGAAGCAACCCAAGCGCCGACGTCAGCGGTGCCGCTCTAAGTCTTGCCAAGGCAAAAGAGGTGATACCGGCACAGGAGATAATAGCACTCCGGACAGTGCCGAAGATGACGACAATCCCCTCCAGCAAGATTTAGAGCAGGAGGATGGAAAAGCCAGCCCTCCTGAGAGAGCGGCAGATGGAGAGGCGGAGGATGATAATTACATGCCTCCCTCCGAAGACGAGGCAAGCCTCGAAGATGACAAATTTGTCGTGCCCGAGGATCCCGTCGAGCAAGAGCGCTTCAAGCGCCGACTTATAGCCACGGCAAATAGCCTTAAGAAAAAGCAATAGCAGCTTCGAACTGATCAAGATTTGCTAGCTGACAGATGGACTGAAGTCCTTGCAGCCGAGGAATATTAACTCGAATGCCCCTCCAAGAGTTACCCAAAGCGCAGGCTGCTACCCCGACTGGAGGAGGAAGCATTGAAACCTACATCTCCAGCGTATGACGCGGCTGATCGGCCACCTCGTGGCCGCGACAGAGCGGCATTTTAGCCAAAGGCCCAGCCCGCACCCCGGTGCCACTCAAATAAAAATGTCAAGGCATGGGGAAATACGCTAGACC